>OX463227.1:189734827-190934827 GCA_949820135.1 Sylvilagus floridanus
CACCCTGGGAGCGTGGCTGATGAAGCAAGACGCTGGCTCCCTGCCACCCACAGGGGAGACCTGGATGCACTTATGGTTCCCGGTGTCTGCCTAACCCAGCCCCAGCTGTCACGGGCATGTAGGCAGTGAGCCAGCAGGTGGAAGCCTCTTTTTCTCTGCATGTGCCCATCTGTCTCTCTGTTTCTCTGCATTTCAAATAGATGAAAATAAATCGAGGGGCCGGTGCTGTGGTGTAGTGGGCAAAGTCTGTGGCACCAGTATCCTATATGGGCACCGGTTCTAGTCCCGGTTGCTCCTCTTCCAATCCAGCTCTCTGCTGTGGCCTGGGAAAGCAGTAGAAGATGGCCCAAGTCCTTGGGCCTATGCACCTGTGTGGGAGACCTGGAAAAAGCTCCTGGCTCCAGCCATTGCGCCCATCTGGGGAGTGAACCAATGGAAGGAAGACCTTTCTCTCTGTCTCTCCCTCTCTCTGCCTGCAACTCTACCTCTCAAATAAATAAATAAAATCTTAAATAAATAAATTGATACGGCTGGTGCCGCAGCTCACTTGGCTAATTCTCCGCCTACAGCACTGGCACACCAGGTTCTAGTCCCAGTCAGGGCACTGGATTCTGTCCCGGTTGCTCCTCTTCCAGTCCAGCTCTCTGCTGTGGCCCGGGAGTGCAGTGGAGGATGGCCCAAGTGCTTGAGCCCTGTCCCCATGGGAGACCAGGAGAAGCACCTGGCTCCTGGCTTCGGATTGACACAGCGCCGGCCATAGCGGCCATTTGGGAGGGTGAACCAACGGACAAAAGAAGACCTTTCTCTCTGTCTCTCTCACTGTCTAACTCTGCCTGATACTTTTTGAAATTGTTTTTAAAAGACTGGGATCCTTCACCTGCTTAGAGGCCCTCTGGCCCCGCCCTGCCTCTCTGCAGCTCACGTCTGCCCATCCTCCCCTTGCTGTCTGATCACAGTCATAGACACATAGCTCCCAGTCATCTCTCATACAAACTTTAACAAACTCCAGAATTCAGTACCACCGTGTCAGGTGCATGATGGGACTAGGATGTCAACCCCAGCAGTGGCTTTGTAATGACCTTAGAATTCACTAAAGGTCAACACCGCAGTGCAGGCGGCAGCCATGTTGCTATTTTGGGCCAGCCCGGTTCCCGGCTGGGGTTTATCAGAGCTGCGGTTTTCACTTCACAGGGAGGGGGCAGGGGGCGGGACGGTAAAGGCGGCTTTGGCCCAGGCAGGGCTGCAAGGAGAGACTGGCGACTTCATCTGCTCCTTGCCTCCGTGCACAGGGCTGCTGGGAGTCACAAGTTCACGTGTACAAGGTTCTCAAGCCGCGCCTGGCCCACAGGAAAATGCCTACAAATATCAGCCTTGGTGGCTGGTCCCTCGACCCCGGTCCCCACTCCTCTTGCTTCGCACAGAGTTGGCCTCCACTTCCTGAGCCAGAGGAGGATTAGTTTTTCAGCCCCGGTAGTGCCCTATAGAAAGAAAACATCAACAACCCGCGAGAACCTTCCCACACAGTGTTGGTGCCATTTTTCACCGTTTCGCTCCCAGACTGCCATCAAATTCTGCTCCTAAAACTTCTCCTCGTGTGAGTGTAGGGGCAGCTGCTGAAGTCGTAAAAGGAAAAAAATAAAGATAATGCAAGATTCTCCTCCCACCTTCTCACACACACACACACACACACACACACACACACGCACACACACATACATAGACACACACACTCAAACGCACATACACACATACACTCACACATACATAGACACACATACACTCTCATACATGCACACACATACGTACATGCACATATACACATGTGTGCACACACACACGTGTGCACACATACTAACACATGCGTACACATACACAAGCACTCTCACACATGCACACACATACACACATACGCACACACATGTGTACACACATACACTATGTGCACACATGTGCACACACTAACATACATGTACACACATTCATACACACACATACATAGACACACATACACAAATACACACGTGCACACACTCATACAATAAACTCACATACACACACATACACATATGCACACACTTGCACACACTCATACACATACACACATATAAACTCACATACACACACATACATAGACACACACATACACACTCACACACACGCACATATACACACATGCACACTTAATCATACACACATGTGCACACGCACACGTATGCACACATGTGTGTGCATACACACATGCACACACACATACACACGCACACACAGACACCATGCCTTCCCCAGAGCTCCTGCAGTGCGTCCAGCCTCCTGGGTCCTCCGTCCACCTCACTCTCCCAGGCCCTAAACGCTCTCCTTGATGTCCCTGTGGGAGCGCCTCGTCGGCCCAGGGAGGACGTGTGATACAAACTCCACTGCCAGGGCTGAAGCAACCCAGAAGACAACAGAGAAACTGGAGAAAGAACAAAGAAAAGCGTAAAGCGAAAATGAAATCCGAGCCTAACCCGGACAGGGCAGGATTCTCTAAGACTGGATACTTTCTTTCCCTGTGGTTATTCTCAGCATGTGAACGCGCACGCCTCAGCTTGGGTCTAGGGGATTTATAGAGATTTATATATAGATTTATAGAGATTTTATATAGATTTATAGAGAAATTGTCTCTCTCTCTCTCTCAACAAATTAAAGAGTGGAGGGGCAGATGCAAGCCAAATTACTTACCTTGACTAACAGAAGAGACAGGTACAGGTTCCCACACCCAAAAGCACTTCCCCATCCATCCCTAGGGACCAGGCACAGCTCTCTGCCGACGTCACAGACTTCGAGGCTCTTGGAAGACCGCACTTCTTGCCCACCTGCCAGTTCCTAGTGTCTAGCGTCAGACCTGGTTCCCAGCTGGCGCTAACTGACAGGTGGGTGGAAGGGTGGGTGCATGATGATATAGTTCTAGGAGAGAAGCAGGCATAAGCAATCCGTTGGGAACAACCCACTGTCAGTGGACACTCTGGCTTTCCATCAGCCTCGTGGAGCTCTTTCTAAATCATGTAGTGGTCCAAGTTCTCACACAACAGGAACTCATGTGAATCTTAATGACCTGAGAAAGGGAGCTGAATTGCTAATTTGCATGGATGGCTGAGGCCAACAAAATCTCCAATGCAACTTGAATTGGCAGCGTGTCCAGCGGTGACCGGGAGCCAGGGAGCAGCGGCAAGAACGTGCCAGCATTCCGTGGTTTCCTAGGATCTTAGGGAACCACGATCTCAGGGCACCCAGCAGTCCCTGTCCCCAGGATCCCAGCAGATCCAGAGACTTACATTTAAGTTTCAGTTATCGGAAATGAGAGATGGCAAAGGTCTGACAATTCGAGACCCATTCTCCCCTTCGGAGAATGAAAGAAATCTTCACTTGGAGTTGAGGACAACGAGAACATGGCTGAAAAATAGATTTCCCAGCAACCTTTGCAGCTATGGTAGGCGAAGAAAAACTCTTGGCTGGTTTCAGGCTCTGTTTTCCAGAACTTTGTCACTGGCAACCCACCCCTGACTCACGGGCAATCATTCTGAGGCTGTTCCCGAGCAGCGAGAAGAATTCTAGTCTCGTCTAGGGAGCCAAGCAGCAAGCCAAGTGGCAGGGAACTGACGACGGGTTCTGACTTCACACGGAGCAGGCGGGATGGAGCTGTCCCTGCTACGGTTCCCTGGGGAGGCAGTCCTGCCCCGCCTCCAAGCACACTGGAATCTTCATGAACCATTTTCTGAGGTCGTTTAACACGTGGCCCCCACCCAGTTTCCTCCACACTCTCGTCCCATTTGAAATCAACGCCGGCATCACCAACTTGGTAACTTGTCTCGTTGGAGAGAGATTGCTCCTTTCCGGATCACTTTGGATCGCTGCAAAAAAAAAAAATATTCCTTCTGAGGATGAATTTGGCCCCCACTGAGAGATCAGAAATGAAGCGACGTGGAGTCTAATCCTAGGTCCCCGTCAGTGCTCTCTAGTGGGACACTGCTGGGGAGAGCCCCGGACAATGCCTACCCCTGCCTCTGTCCCCTGTGATCTCTGTCCCCTGTGACCTCTGTCCCCTGTGCCCCCCCAGTCCCTTGTGCCACCTCAGAACGCAATATTGGGTGTTGGTCTCCAGCTGACCTGGTGTAGGGCCACATCTGCATCTGAGTTCCCTTAGCTCTGAGCTCTGTCTTGTCTTCGATGACCTCTAAGCGGGACTCAGTCCAGCCACAGTGTTCCGGAAAATTGAAGACCAGGCAGATTCGGCCAGGACCCCAACACAGTAAGCAGCCACGGAGTGCAGCAGCACCCATGCGTGAGGCTCTCTGCCCATTTACAGGCGTGCGTGGTCCGAGGGACAGAGAGAGGGGTCTGCTCACTGGGCAGTCAGATGGAAGAGCTGCCACAGCAGAGGGAGGAGGTTGGAGAGCTCTGGGAGGTGAGCAGAAGAGCCGGGCAGGGCGATTGACCACACTGGAGACTAAAATGGGGGAGGAAGGGGCTGGGGGGCCCAGCGGACAAGCACGGATGAGCTGAAGGCTGACCTTGAATTTCAGGTGCCAGCTACAACGGGACAAGCCCTTCCGAACCTCAGTCTCTCTCAGTAATCCCAGCTGCGAACTCGGGACAGAACACAAAAAGCAACCACGCACTACGTGAGGACCGAAAGGCAAACGAGAGCGGGCGATTTGGAGAAACCGAATCTTGATAAATGATCGATACGCGAAGAGTTTGCCTGTCTTGTCCCTTTGTGTTTTAAATCTCACAGCTTTGACCCAAAGGTAAATCAAAGACTCAGATGTACACACAGGGTGCGACAGCAAAACTCCCATGTGTAACGCACTCTCCCTGGCCAGACAACCAGGAAAAGGGGTCTCTGTGCGTCTGAGAGTGTGGGAGCCGTCTCCCCTTTTCCTCTTTCCTCTTTCTTTCCTTCTAGTCTTTCTTTTCCGGCTCTGGCCCAAGGCTAGCCTTAGCCACAAGGCAGACTGCTTCTATCTCCACCACATAGGCACCTAAAACCCAAGGCCAAAGCTCTCTTTCTGGCCCCAGGAACCATGGGAAGGGGATATTGCTGGCTGGAGTGTGGTGGACATTCCAGTGGGGATAGAACTGGAGCAGCGGCCCCGATTCTTTTTTGTTTGGAAAGCCAGAGTAAGTGATGGTGGCGGGGGGCGGGGGGCGTCCTACATCCTCTGGTTCACTCCCCAAATGGCCACAATGGCCAATGCCAGGCCACGCTGAAGCTAGGAGCCAGGAGCTTTATCCAGGTCTCCCACGTGGGTGGTAGGGACCCAAATACCTGGGCCATCTTCTGCTGCTTTTCCCAGGCCATTAGCAGGGAGCTGGGCTGGAAGTAAAGCAGCCAGAACAAAAATTGGCACCCCTACGGGATGCTGGCGTCGTGGGCAGCGGCGTTGTGGGCACCATAACGCGGCCCCCTCCCTGATTCTGTGAATGGACCCATGTTAAGTCCCAAGTTCACCCCCTGAGTTGCACATGCCTGGAACAGAACCCTGGAAGAACTTTCTGGAGGTTTTGAAGACTGGCCTACGATCTCAACCAGAGCCCTGGCACTCCCAGGGTCACCACGGAGCCTGTGGCCAGCTCCAAGCACGGTGAATCTTTGAAATCTGAATTCACCCAAAACCCACAGCCATGAGAGATGAGTCAGAAGTCGTAGTCAGAATCTAACCAGTTTTCCCACAAAAAAAAAGAGAGAGAGAGAAAGGTCAGCACTAACCGGGGGATTTTTTTTTTTTTTTTGACAGGCAGAGTGGACAGTGAGAGAGAGAGACAGAGAGAAAGGTCTTCCTTTGTCCGTTGGTTCACCCTCCAATAGCCCCTGCAGCCGGCACACCGCACTGATCTGAAGCCAGGAGCCAGGTGCTTCTCTTGGTCTCCCATGTGGCCATTAGCAGGGAGCTGGATCAAAAGTGGAGCAGCTGGGACTCGAACCCATATGGGACGCCGGCATTGCAGATCGTGGCCTACCCTGCCGCACCACCGTGCTGCCACAGACGATGGGTGTTGATGTGTTTCTTTTAGCAGCTGTGTGGAGGGCTCTCACTGAATGCTTACACCCTCCCTGCGGAGTGCATGATCGCTACCCTCGTTTGCCAGACTCAGCAGTGAGGTTCAGAGAGGAGAAACTTCCCCGCCAGCACACAGCTTTCAGGCGGCGGTGCAGAGACGGGGAGTGGAGCTGTGAGCTCCCCTCTGCCTGTCCCTCACTGCATCCACCGCCCTGCTACTCCGAAAGAAGAACCGCCCGTGAGTTCTGTTGGCTTTTGGGGGGGCAACCCATGAACAGGAAGGGAGTAGGGCTCTGTATGTACGTTTCCATCTCCCTCGATCCGAACCCTGGTCCGGCCCTGTGAGTCCCCTTCTGTGGCAGATCGAGGCTCCCTTCCCCACCTTCTAGCCATACACCACACCTGTCCCTCCGCCCTCTGTGTGTCCATCTGCAGCCTCCCATAGCGGGCTGCCCTGGGGAAGAGGAACGGTGCTCTGTGTAACGACTGTGCCTGTCCCTCCTCCGCCACGCCAAGGGCACAGCTGCTGGACAACTCTGCCTGTCCCTGCAGCCTCTGCCCAGCATGGCAGTCCGGGGGCTGTGTCTCGAGTTGGGGGTGATGCTTGACCCTACCCCCTGGGGTTAGTTAGCATGGCTTCATGAAAGCAGCCGTGGAACCTGGGATTTGGAAGTAATAATAATAATAATAATAATAATAATAAAAGCCTGCAGCCTTAAGAGCACGGGGTCTCCCTTACCCCAAGCAAATGAGCGCAGAGCAGAAGGGGAGCAGCGGCCACCACCCATGGGAGTCCAGTGCCAAGGCCGCCATGGCCACCACACACTGCAGGCCCCAGGCTGCCTCTTGTCTGAGACAGTGACGTACGCTCTGCTGGGACTGTGCCTCCTGTTTGCTGTGGATGTGGGCGACGCACCCCAACATCCAGCCCTGCTGAATCCTCAGAGCACGCCTGGGGGCATGGCACCGTCGGTGCACCCTCCCTCCCCCCCGGGAGAAGCCAACCAGCTGTTTCCAATGGGCTTTTGGTGGATCTCAGCTTGCCGTGCCTCATTGATTTGTTTATTCATCCACTTAGCACTTTGAACACTTTACTCATCCGACACCGATGTATTGAGCTCCTGTTGTAAGCCAGGGTGCTTTTGTGGGTACCACTCTAGGCACTGCGCTTGGCATTGTTCCAACGCCAAGGGCGAGCCATTAAGGAAGACAGGCTGTAGAAAGGGTAAACCAGCCTCTCTCCTAGAGAAGCCAGATCCGACTCACACACAAGCCCGGGCTAAGACTGGAGAGCCCTTTTCCCACGACTGCCTTGAAAGAAACCAACCTAGAAGTGCAGACCGGGATGTGGGTGGAAGGAGCCCTTCCAGGCCAGCCCCTGGTGCCCCGTATGTGAGGGATCCAGCTGCCCCTCCACTGTGCGCACCATGGGGGCAGCCATTCAAGGTGCTGCATGCTGCATGAGTGCACAGGTGCGCTTCTGGAAGTCTCCCGCATGGCCAAGACTGAGACACCGGATGTGAGCCTCACCGCCCCCACCCCCTGTAGTGACAGATGGTGCTCAGTGGTCCTGGTGCTGGCAATAGTTGTAAAAACAAAATCCCAGAATGAAAACATGAAAGTACATGCAAGATAATCACTCAAGGTCAGGGTCTTATTCTAGTACTGCTGTCTGAGTCAGGGGTTGATGTCTTAGCCGGTCCTGAAACAACTCCCTGAGGGATAGAAGGACATTGTGACGACAGCAAACGTCACCCCTCGCTGTGTGCCAGCCCCCAGGTACTCAGCACCCGCAACTCTGTGGACACGGAGACGACCCCCAGTTTGGCACCGCGGCTGTGCCCAGGGTAGAAAGGAGGCATCTGTGGCAAAGAGACGCTTTTTTTCTTAAAATATTTATTTACTTGAAAGTCAGTTACACAGAGAGAGGAGGAACGACAGAGAGAGAGAGAGAGAGAGAAAGAGAGAGAGGTCTTCCCTCCGATGTTTCACTCCCCAGATGGCTGCAATGGCCGGAGCTGGGCCGATCTGAAGCCAGGAGCCAGGAGCTTCTTCCAGGTCTCCCACATGGGTGCAGGGGCCCAATGACTTGGGCCATCCTCCACTGCTTTCCCAGGCCATAGCAGAGAGCTGGATCGGAAGTGGAATGGCCAGGATCTGAATGAGCACCCATATGGGATGCCAGCACTGCAGACGGCAGCTTTACCTGCTACGCCACAGCGCCGGCCCCTGAGAGACAATTATTAAATTGCCTAAGATCCCACGCGAGCCCTGGTGGAGCTCAGCCCAGCTTGTAAAGTACAGGCGTGTATCCGCCTCAAGGACAGGAGAAGCATTTCATTCCAGCTTTGGGCCCTTGGTGAGGTACCCCAGTGCCCCGTGGGGTCCAGTCAAGCGTGGAGTGAAGAGAGAGATTTGGCAAGGTCATGGGTCATCCTGACCTCGGAACTCACACGGCGGTGACTTTGCCCTACCTGTGCTTCCAAACTCCTCCATCTCTTGATGCTGCAATTTGGATCTTTTATTCTGCTTGACACATTGCAGCATCTTTGACAGATGGCTTCGCCCTCCTGGCCCTGGGAAATAGGACACGGTTGCTGGCCAGGTTGCTGTGGCAGGGCCCTCTCTGGGTATCTGGAAGGCTGGGCAGTGTCTGGGGACAGTGATGGGGAGCGTGGGGTTCTGAAGATCCTGAACCAAAGCAAAGAGAAGAAACTGGAATATCTGGGTGAACTCTTAGCATCTATTTTTTTTAAAAAAGATTTTTATTTATTTATTTGAGAGGCAGCATTACAGAAAGAGGGGAGACAGAGAGAAAGGTCTTCCTTCCACTGGTTCACTTCCCAAGTAGCTGCGCCAGCTGGAGCTGAGCCAATCCAGAGCCAGGAGCTTCCTCTGGGTCTCCCACATGGGTGCAGGGGCCTAAGCACTTGGATCATCTTCCACTGCTTTCCCAGGTGCATTAGCAGGGAACTGGATCAGAAGTGGAGCAGCCGGGACTCGAACCAGCACCCAGATGGGATGCTGGCGTCACAGGCAGAGGCCCCTAGCACCTGTTTTCCAGCTGACTCTGGGAGAAATGGTGATCGAGGTGATAAACACACCATGGGATTCTCCACTGATCACGGGTCAGAAGCCCCTGCACCCCCTCGCCACCGAGGGGCCTCCTCGAAGCTGCTGCAGGGGCCCTCTCTGTGTCTCAGATCTGCCAAACGCAGCTTCCGGGCACACTGGGGACTCGTTAGCCAAGTGGGCACCATTGGGCTCAACGTGTGGTCCTTTACACTGGAGATGCGTGCGGTGTTCCTTCCAGAACCAAGAGAATCACGAGAGAGATTGTTCGGGCAGAGATCTGCACTCAGCCCTGAGACAGCAAAGGGGAGAACCTTTGTCTGCACTTGGCACGTGCCCAGAGTGAGGCTCACGGTCGTCATTTCTGGCTAGGGTTCTGTGTGCCGATTCCAGCAGCTTACTCTGGCAGATTCACAGAGAGCCCCTAAGCACCGGCTGCGTGCGAATCCCCCTGGCCTTGACTAAGAACTGCACCCTGAGAGGGAGGCGCGGGGGCCTGTGCTGTGGCATAGTGGGTGAGGCCACCACCTGCCATATGGCTGCTGGTTCAAGTCCCGGCTGCTCTACTTCCGACCCAGCTCCCAGGTAATGGCCTGGGAAGGCAGCAGAGGATGGCCCAAGTGCTTGGACCTCTGACTCATGTAAGCTCCATGCTCCTGGCTTAGGCCTGGACCAGCCCCAGCCATTGTGGTCCTTTTGGAGAGTGATCACACCCTCCAAGACCTAACCTAACCCTTCTTCAAGGGGGTTGTCAGAGCTGATGTGCCCAAGGCCTGATTCTTTTTAAAACAGCAAAATGGAGACTATCAGTCTTGTGTAAATAAGCGTAGTGTCTGGGGATAAAGCTGGGCCAGAGCAGCGTGAGCCACCATGTTTGTACAAGAGAATGAAGGCCGGCGCCGTGGCTCCTAGGCTAATCCTCCGCCTGCGGCGCCGGCACCCTGGGTTCTAGTCCCGGTTGGGGCGCCGGATTCTGTCCCAGTTGCTCCTCTTCCAGGCCAGCCCTCTGCTGTGGCCCAGGAGGGCAGTGGAGGGTGGTCCAAGTGCTTGGGCTCTGCACCCGCATGGGAGACCAGGAGGAAGCACCTGGCTCCTGGCTTCAGATCGGCGCAGCATGCCGGCCATAGCGGCCATTTTGGGGGTGAACCAACGGAAAAGGAAGACCTTTCTCTCTGTCACTGTCTAATTCTGCCTATCAAAAAAAAAAAAAAAATAGAAGAGTATGAGAGAGAATGCTGGGAGAGTTGCCCACTCCACCTTCATGCAAATCCCAACTCTGCAATAAACCGAAGGCACTGGGACAGCCTCTTCAGCTGTGACTGTTTTGCAGGAAGGGGCGTGCTCAGATCGCACCATCTGACAGCAAGAATTGATTTCCCAGGCTGCAGTTCATAACTTTCCCAACCTAATCCCTCTTGAAGATGGACGACTCATTGGCCCAGCTATGGGAGTGTCACAGCTGATGGCTCGTGGCTGAGATGTCCCCTGGACGGTTCACCACCAGAGACACCCACCTGGCCGGAGGTCACGCCTCTTCGCTGGCAGCCACACCCCAAGATTGTCGGGGGGCCTTCCCTCCACGTATAACATAGGGGCCCTCCCCGCTGTAGAGCTCCCATGGGAACTAATCGCTCTGTGCCAATGGCTTGCGCCCCAGCAGGCTCCAGCCCTAATGCCATCTGCTCAGCAGGTGTCAGTCCCAAGAGCAGTCCCCCGGGAATGCCCTGCACCCAAATCTCCTGCTCAGAGGCTGCTCCCGGGGGAGCCACAGGGTCCCACCCAAGAGACTCGCCGCCATCCTCAAGGGAGTGAGAAGAGATGTTGAAAGCAAGGATTCCAAGGACGGGACCTGGGGACTCCAAGGCTTAGTGATGTGGGAATCAGAAGGCGTCTAAGAGGTGAGGAGTAGGCAGAGGGCAGGGGGCAGGCGGACCACGGGGGAGCGCGGCGTCCGGGGACGTGTGCGGAACAGTGACGTCAGATGCTGCTGGTCAGGAAAGGAAAGATGAACTTTGACCTTGGAATGCGACTCGGAGGTCACTGTTGGCAGTGAGGAGGATGATAGTAACCATCACTGGGACACCACTTCACAGCTTTCATGATGTGCTCGTTGAGCACAGCCGTGAGGAACGGGGGGGACGGGCATTCTATTCCACTTACAAGTCAGAGTTCTCCAGCGAAACAAAACCATCGGGATGTGTGTGTGTGTTTGTGTGCATTTGTTTGTTGTCTCTGAGGGATGAGCTCCTGCAGGTCCAGCATGGACAGGAGGGCCCTGGTGTGCTTCCAGCCTGGGTCTGCAGGCCGGAGGCACAGGAGAAATGATGATGTCATCGTGGTCAGAGGTCCAGAGGTCGGCAGGCCTGAGACACAGGAAGAGCCAATGTTTCAGTTCAAGCCCCAAGCCAGGAGGAAGCTGCAGTTCCGGCTCGAAGGCCTCAGACAGAAAATTCCCTGCTGCTCACAGGAGGGTTGGCCTTTTGCATCTGGCCAGGCCTTAACAGATTAGACGTGAGGAGGGAATCAGGCTTACTCAGGCTACCACATCCAGTATAGCTCTCAGACATGCCCAGAGTTATGCTTGACCAAATGTCTGGGCACCCTGTGGCCCAGGCAAGTTGACACCCAAAATGAACGGTGAAACTGAGTGCCCGAGAGGCAGCACGACTTAGCTGGCATTTCAGGCCCTGGGAGAGGCAGAGCTGAGAACCGAACACAGCTGATTGGAAGCCCCAGCGCTTTCCATCCCGTTACACTGCGGTCAACAGGGGCCACATTCCACAGGTGATTTTGTCCTTAATATTCGATAAGCTTGAATCTATCCCAGCAACAGGCCCTCCATTTGTTTTGTTTTGGGGAAAACGTGTTCAAGAACCTGGAGCTTGTTTCTCTAACCTTACAGCAACGTGACGAAAGTGAGTAGATGATTCCATGGGCAAACGCACAAAATCACTAACACTACAGAGATGCATCACTCCAAAATTACAGAAAAGGCTAAAGCATGTGTTTAATTCTTTAAAGGGTTGCTGAGGGCTTCCCCTGCACAGGGTGGCTGTTTTCAAAACCAGTAAGCGCTGGCACCGTTACAACCAGCGGGTTATTGCTGTCCTCCCTGGTGGTCTCGGCCACCCCTCGGGGTGGATGCTGAGTGTGCGGTGCCACAGGCCCTGAGCTGCCTTGTAACTCTTCCCACATCAACATCTGATGGTGTGTGGGCCTTTGGTTGTCTGTCGGTGATGCTGTGAGGCCTGACGGGTACAGAGTAGCAGAGATCTGAAGCCAGCCCCCAGAGCAAACCTGCACTTTTTTTGTTTGGGATCTGAGAACCAGGAGGCACAACGATGGGTCCCTCTCTGCCCGCCAAGGCCCCTTCCTGGATGACCTGTGTGGCTTCTGGACACGGTGACACCTGCCTGGCTCCTGGGCAGAAGAATTTATCGGAGACAGGAGAACGGATGTGGCTCAGTCTTATGTGACCGCCACGCAAAGAAGCAGTGTTTGGGGTGGATATTTAACCAAGTATTTAAGATGCCCGCATCCAACCTCGGAGTGCCTGGGTTCAAATCCTGGCTCTGGCTCCTGACCCCAGCTTTGTTCTCATGCAGACCCTTGGAGGCAGCAAACGGCCCACATGGTTGGGTCCCTGCTTCTCACATGGGAGACCTGGATTGAGCTCTGGGCTCCCCGGTTGGCCCCAGGCCAGCCCTGGCTGATGCAGGATTGGAACTGTCCATCTCTCTTTCTTTCTCAAATAAAATAAAAATAAAATGTTTTTAAAAAGGAGTCATGTTGCAAAAAGACATACTGCATGATCCCACTTACATGTGAGATAAGAATAGTTACCAGGGGCTGGTGGGGGCAGGGTATTGGGGAGATGTTGGTCCAAGGGCACACAGAGTTAATTTTTATAAACATTTAATTCATTGTTTATTTGAAAGATGGACAGCCAGATTAAGCAAGCTCCCCTCAGCTGGCTCCACCTCAAATGCCTACAGCAGCCGGCACTTGGCCGGATCAAAGCTGGGAACCAGGAACTCAGTCCCGAGCTCCCAAGTGCTATACCCCACACTGCTGCTCCCCAGGATGTGCCTTGGGAGGACCCAGGAGTCAGGAGCTGCGCCAGCACCCGGGCCCAGGCTCCCAAAGTGGGCTGTGGGCGTCTCGGGGGTGTCTTACCTGCCGTGCCAAATGCCTGCCCCAAAGGGCACAGATTTACACAGGAGGAATAAGAGCTGGTGGTTGTACAACTAATCTGTGGTTAACAACAATATATTATGTACTTGAGAGCTGTCGGAGAGTTTGTGACACCTCGCACATGTTAATTAGCTTGAGTTAGCCGTACGTACACATGCATCAAAGCGGTACCACTATAAATACATACAATGTGTATTTGTCAATTTAAAACAGAGCTGTAGCTCTGTGGTCAGCCAGGGAGCAGCAGCCCCCAGGGACTCTGTCAGAGCCAGCTGCGCCCTGGGACTAATGCCTCATCAACGTTCAGGCCATAGAGTGAGAAAGCAATTGTGTGCATGCAAGCCACGTTCACCACCTGCCCACAGGGTTCGTATGAGGGATTTACTACAACTGCCAAGCAGGTGGGGTAGGGGTGCCCCACCTGGCTCACACCTCCTCTCTCCACTAAGCTCCCCCGCCCTGCCAGCCTGCCAGCTGCCTGGCTTTGCTTTCCCTAAGGAGCCACAGCCGACCCCAAGCACTGGAGCCCTGCCTGGCAGGAGTTCTTGGCCTCTCTCCCGTTGGGTCTTCAGCATCTGTTAGACACGCAGGAGGGGGGCACGCGGAGATCAGCAGCCTGTATGGATCCTTAAGCCTCTGCAGGGCTCTCCTTCCAGGGAGGCTCAGCCACACGGATTGCAGGGCTATGTGTGGTCCCTGGGCCTCCCTGTCCTGTGGGCTCCCATTGTCAGATCGGAGAGCCGTCCCCAAACCGACAGAAGTTGTCCTCGCAGACTGACATGGAGACTCTGGTGAGGAAGTCCTGCCAGGCAGCTGGCCCCTCTGACCCCTGGACACTCGCCTGACCCCCTCACGGATCCCCTCCTCCTCCCTGACCGTGGGAAACGCAGGCGGCTCTTGGCCCATGTCTGTGGCCCCACTCTCCAGCCGGCCATTCCTCTCCTGGAGTCTCTAACTTCCTTCCTCCCTCCCTGCCATCAGCCTCCTCTCCACTTCAGATCCACCAGGGCCCATATGACCCTAAAGCCAAGTTCAGGTCCCTGCCATCCACCTGCCCCTCACCGGGCACAACTTCTTCATCTGAAAAATAGACCAGGTCATGAACTGAGGCTTCTTAATGATATCCCTGCAGCACAAGCACATGGATTTTTCTTTTGTTCTTTTGGGAGATTTATTTATTTGAAAGTCAGAGTTACACACATACATGCGTGCACACACACACACACACACACACACACAGAGAGAGATCTTCCATCTGCTGGCTCACTCCCCAAATACCCACAGTAGCCTGTGCTGGGTCAAGCTGAAGACAAGAACCTAGAACTCCATCTGGGTCTCCCACATGGGTGACGGGGCCCAAGCACTTGGGCCCTCCTCTTCTGTTCCCCAGGCGCATTAGCAGGGAACCGGACCAGAAGTGGAGCAACTGAGGCTTGAAGTGGCGTGCAGATGTGAGAATGCCACTGTTGGAGTTCAGCTGCCCTAAACCCACTCTGGACCCCAATGTGGTCGCAGGCTGAGCCACTGTTGAAATCCTGCACAGCACCCGGGGCTCATTCACTTGATTTCTCTTTGTGGAGTGGCCTTTGGAATGAATCTACTTGGAGTATGCTCTGTGTCGAACCATCATCCTTTGAGTAGGAATGGATGGATCCAAGCCAGTTCAACAAACAGGGATGAAGGCCTTGGTGTGTTTAAAACAGAATCAGGGGGCTGGGAAGACAGCAAGCTGAGCCTCCACTCTCTGTGAGCTCACAGTAAGGTGCACGCAGCACTTCCTCACCCAGCAGCGTCTCCAAGGCTGAGAAGAGGAGGAGAAAACGACTTGAGATTTCGTCCTAGAGCCAGTGCCTTGGGCGACACTGCACACAAGAGTCACTGCTCTCCCGGTCGTGGGAACCGTGGAGGTGGGCTAATTCCACCCTGGGCCCAAGGAGCCCCACCGCCGGGTTCTGCTGAGCCCAGAAGAGCTGGCCTGGGAGGCCGTGCGGTCTGCAGTGGAAGCGGACGGACCCGAGGCTCTGGGTGGCTCTGGGTGATCCCTGGGCCCAGCTGTAAGCAGCTGGCTTCGGTGCCTCTGCTCCCTCAAGCACAGCCCAACGAGCAGCGTACACACATTTCTGCTGAGTCATCGAGAGAATACCTGGAACAGGGCCCAGAGGTTAGGCTCTGAGGTCCCGGCCTCCGGTGGTGGCCGGAACCGCTTGGAGCCCCTCGGCGACAGGCACATCCCCCAGCCTGGCCTCGTCCGCGTGTGGCCTCCTCCCTCTGCGAGTCTGCCCCAGTCTCTCTCTTCTTAGGAACGACACGGCTCACCTACCCCAGGCGACCCCACCCTAACTTGATTGCTTCTGCAAGGTCCCCATTTCTTCTGGGGGACACAATTTAACCCTCAATGGAACATAACTAAAATAGAAAGGAAGAAAGAGGAAGCAACCACAGTGTGGAAGCCCCGAGATCCTTATCTCTCTTTGGAGGAAGGTTATTGGCATGGTCTCCCTTTTTAAATGTTTACTTATTTATTTATTTATTTGAAAGTCAGCAACAGAGTTGGAGGGGAATCACCCAACCACTGGCTCACTCCCAAAATGGCCACAACAGCTGGGGCTGAGCCAGGCAGAATGCAGGAGCCAAAAGCTCCATTCCGGTCCCCTCCACATAGGTAGCAGGGACCCAAGTACTTGGGTCATCGTCCACTGCTTTCCCAGGTGTGTCAGCAGGGAGCTCGATTGGAAGTGGAATAGCCAGGACTCAAAACCTTGCTCCAATATGGCCTCTTGGCGTCACACGCGGTGACTTAACCAACTGTGCACAACACCAGCCCACCGATGGACACATTCTAGAATAGAGACCCACAGTGCCTGGGTAGGCACATGCGTGCACATGTAAAATCCACACCTGTTAGAAGTATGCACACGCTCTGCCCTTGCCCTTAGAAAAATAGTCTCCTTTGTGGTAAAGAACACGCATGCTTCAACAACTTTGGTTTCTTTCTGTTCTCTTATAAAATGAATAAAATTTAAAAGCAGTTTCTTTTATTATTTGAGACCTAGCTCTCGAGGTGGTTCAGTGAAGCGCTTTCTCCCAACAGTCGTCACAGCCCCGCGAGAGCCTCAGAGCACCCAGGGCTCAGCCTTGCAGAGGCTCAGCAGGCAGCAGCAGGCTCCGCCCCTGGTCGCTGCGTCAGGAACGTCTGCTGAGTGGGTCAGCTGGCTGCTCATCAAGCAGAGTGGGATGCACAGCCAGACCCCTGCGCACCTGCCAAGCCCCGCCCTCTACGCTCGTGCCCATTGCACCAGGCGGCTAGTCCAAGGCTGCAATTGTGCATATGTTTTGCACCCACCAAACCCTGGGATGTTCATTTCAGACACAGCTGATGAGAGAGGACAGTCCTCCGCGGAGCTGGCCCCTGAGCGGAAGGGGAAAAGGATTCTCTTCTTCCTGTCTGGAATGGACGCCGCGCCCCTACTCCAACGTTGCACTCCGGACGGCCAGCGTAGCGCCAACCTTGGGAGAGCGGAGCCTGCTGGTAGAAAGCCAACGGTGGCAGCTCCCTGAGCTCAGAAGTGAGCATCGCCCGCCCGCTGCTGACAGACGCTCACGGGCGAGCGGGCGGCTGTCCACAGCCCGGCAGCTGTCCACAGCCCGGCGGCAGCTCCGCACCTCCCCGACCTCCCTGCCCCTCCCACGCCAGCTCACCTCCAGCCCATTTGGAAGGCTGCAGCAGTGACTCAGGGCTTAGCACAAACCAAGCATGCACACAGGGAACCTGGCTGTCACTCTAACAATCGCAGGCTCCTGGGGAGGAAAATCGAGACCAACCGTCTGGCGCCTGTCTCTGTGCCCGTCTGTGAGCGTGACTCTCTCCCTCTCGTTTGCACCCAGAGCGATCAGCACTCTGCACCATCACGGATGCAGGACCTGCCAGGCCACCTCTGCACCCCTCTGCTGACTCATCCCCAGAGCCTGGCTCGGGCCAAGCGCTCCCTCTGGCCGGAAAGGCCACGCGGCCGCCGGCTCCGTCTGTTTCCTTTTCCTTCCCTCAGATGTCATTCCAGTCTGCCTGCGCCCCGCCACCCTGGGAGCCACCGAGAGGCCTTGGCACAGGCTGGAAGATCTGCAGGTTGAGGATGGAAGGGCCACAGCGTGGCATCGCCCCCTCGTCGAAGCATCAAGAAGCACCTGCTAACGAGCCGGGTCTGAAGCCAAGAAACCCAGCAAAAATAGCTGCCCCCGGGGGGCGCCTTCTGTGTCCAGGTTTGGTCTGATTCTGTGTCCAGGTTTGGTCTGATCGCCTGATCCTGGAGCCTCATAACTAACTCAGAACGAGGGGAGGGAAGGGTAACACATGCTCATGCGCACACTTTCCCGGCTGTTGAGTAACAGAGACCGGGAGCTGGCTGGACGTCAGAGATCGCTGTGTCCCAGGCCCCTCTCCAAGGAGGAGGACACAGAGGGACACTCGGGCCGTGCAGGTTCCAGGCGAGGGCTCTTTTCTTGCCTCCCGAGTACGGCCTGTTTGTGCAGCTGCCTGGATTTTTGGATGCTGCCACACGCCCTGTGCTGCAAGGCCCTAGTGGCAGCCATAGCCTGGATGTCAGGCACGGAGGCCATTTCTGCACGGCAGTGATGGGGGACCTCCCGCAGGCTGGTGCTCAGAGAGACGGGGTTGAGCCGGGACAGAGCTTCCTGGTGGGCCATTCCCTGGGATGACAGGAACAGGCTCTCATGGGCCCCCTCTGCTACGGCTCGGGAGCAGGGGCCGGGGAAAGCTGCCTGGCACTGGGAGACACTAAGGGGCTGACAGCCCTGTGGCATTCTTCTGCTTGTTTGAAAGGCACGAGGGGGCCCGGGCTCAGGTACTGAGGACCAGGAAGAGGGAGTCCCAGGGACCCGGATGGAGCACCCGCGGTGAGCGGCACCTTGTGCACCTGTGCCCGACTGGGCCACTCCATCTGGCTCTGCCAAGAGGTCAGGGTTAATAACCCAGCAGGATTCTGGGGCGCGAGGTAACCAGGATGAGCCTCAGTCTTAATCAGTTGTGTGTGTGCATGTGTGTGTACATGTACGTGTGTGTATGTGTGCATGTGTATGTTTGTGTGTGCATGTGTATGTGTGTGCATGTGTATGTGTGTGCACGTGTGTGCATGCATGTGTATGTGTGCATGTGTGCGTGCGTGTGTCCGCGTGTGTGTGTGCGTGTATGTGTGTGTGCATGCGTGTGTGTATGTGTGTGTACATGTGCATGTGTATGTGTGTGCACGTGTGTGCATGCATGTGTATGTGTGCGTGCGTGCGTGCGTGTGTCCGCGTGTGTGTGCGCGTGTATGTGTGTGTGCATGCGCGTGTGTGTGTACATGTGCATGTGTATGTGTGTGCACGTGTGTGCATGCATGTGTATGTGTGCATGTGTGCGTGCGTGTGTCCGTGTGTGTGTGCACATGTGTGTATGTGCGTGTGTGTGTGTGTGTGCATGCGTGTGTGTGTGTGATACACGTAGCGGCAGCAGCAGCAGAGAGCCCAGCAGAAGAGCACTCAGGAAACATGGGGCCCCACTTGTCAAGGAGAAGGCTCACCCAGACGGGAGGCCACTTCCTGTCTGCTCACTCGGGACACAGTCGTCCTGCGCACGCCGCCTTCCTGTTCCCACCTCTCAGTGGCTCTGTGTTTGTTGGGAAGCGAGCATCTGTTTCCTTTTGTGCCCGACCCCGCGGCTGCCTCCGCACGCACAGGACGTACTTGCGAGTCCTTTCCTGGAGCTCACGCTGCGTGCACACAGCCCTTCTCCCGGCTCCTGGAGGCCGGGTCCCTTGCCACGCAGGACTCCCGCTCACGGCAGCACCATCCACACTGGGCAAGGAGAGCACTCTGTTCCTGGGGTTATCAGGCTTTCTCACCATTTTCTTGAGGCTGGAGGCCTGCCGTGCTGTGGGAGGCCACACGTGGCCCTGGCCCTGACATACACCAGAGCCTGGAGACGAGGACACAGGCTCTAGACCCGCGTACCCTCCCATCCCCACCGCTGGCCAGGGCAGGGCTGGCTCACCTTCCACATCTGTCAAATGGGTATACCAAGATCACCTAACACGAGATTGCTCTGGGAAAACAAGAGCCTGCATGGGAGTGTGTAACGGCGCTGGCCTGGCACATGTGGGCACTCCGCCAGTGGGGACAAGTAGATGGGCGACGGCTGATGGTCTCGTTATCACAGGGATGGACCCAAAGAAGAGCTTCAGGGGGAGTCCCCCTTGGTTTTGAAAATCAAAATCGAGTGTCATCTTAGGGTCAGGACACTAGGAAAACCCCAATCCGCAGCTGTGGTCTGCTGCCTGCTCTCTGGTTCTTTGCTGAACACGTGGCAAACGCTCCAGGGGCAGAATGGGTCATGCGGGGAATGACAGGGCTCTGTGCATTTCCATGAGTGTTGTCATGAGAGCAGGGACAATTCGCTCAAGGGCGGAATAAGATTTACTAGCAGGGATTCATTGATTAATGTTAAACCTGGTTTTTGAATGAGTTCAAAGGCAGAATCAAAGGGTAGGTGTTTAGCCTAGTGGTTAAAGACACCTGTAGCCCACGTTGGAGTGCTGGGTTTAATTCCTAGCTCTGTCTCCTAACTCCAGCTTCCTGCTAGTGTGCACCCTGGGGGGGGGCAGCAGGTGCTGGCTCAGGCCATGGGGTGCCTGCCACCCTTAGAAGAGATGTGGGCTCAGTTCCCAGACCCAGTCACGGCAGGCAGAAGAGGAGATCTCTCTCTGTCTTTCTCCCTCTCAAGTAAAAAAATACGTAATACAAATCTTAAAATTTTTACAGGCAGAGTGAAACCCAAATTGGCTAGAAGCAGGAAGAAGCTCACACTGCCTCGTCCGCTCTTCTGACTCCCGCTGACCCAAAGCTGCTTTTATTCTCACTTCCTAACTTTTGAATCATTTTAAATCTACCAAAGAGGTGCAAGAAAATCACGCAGGATTGCCACACGTTCTGCGTCGGAGACCAATTACGACTCTCCTGACTCCATTGCTTCATTATCCCTTTCTCAATATATAACGCATATCATTTGTTAATTTTTTCTGAATAATTTGAAAGCTAATGATGGGCACCATTATTCCTTCCTCAGCACAAATGTTGTACCTACAAGAACATTCTCTTATAAAACCACGCTACCACGGTCACGTTCGGGTCATTTGACATGGGTAGCACATAGGAGCTAATCGACCAGGACATTCTGCTTTGATCCATGCCCCGTTAGCATGAGTGGCCCTGAGTGGGCCTTTCTGTCTTTGATCCAGCACCAAGCAGACCACGCAGTGCACACCACTGTCTTGTGCCCTTCTTGTTCTTCACCTAGGATAGGCCCTCAGCCTTCCACTGTCCCTGAAGACCCTGGCGTTGTTGAACCACACAAGCCACCTCTTTGGGAGAGTGTCCTCTGGTTTCATTTTGCACAAGAAGCTGTCTTGATTAGACGCAGGGTCCCTCCGCGTTGAGGGATGTGTCCTCAGGGCGTCCTACCCGTAGGCACCTGCTAGCGCCTGTCAGTCCCCTTCCTGTGCCTGATGACGTTTCTCACTTAGTAAGGCATCGTCTTCCCAGTTTCTTCACAAATCGCTATTTGAAAGAACTACGTCCTGAATCTGAATCTTCCAGAAATAAGTGTACGGATTTAGCACACTTCCCCAAACTTCCTGACAAGTTTCCTGCCTTCAGAAGTAGCTAAGCAGATATGCTTCACGTAAGCAAGTAATTGTAGCCCAAGGAAACTCTAAGTGAGATGAAAATGGGGAGGGATCAGTCCCCTTGGCACTAAGTCCCACCCTAGGGTCTTGGTAATTTGTGTGGATGGTACGCGAGTGGACAGGCAGCCCAATGGAACGCAAGAGGAACTCTAGAAGTAGAAGTAGTAGAAGTCACGGCAGGGGCCAGCACGTGGCACAGCGGGTAAGCTACCACCTGTGACGCTGGCATCTCCTGCGAGCGCCGGTCCTAGACCTGGCCACTCCACCCCTGCACCCACGTGGGAGACCCAGATGGAGTCTCCTGGCTTCGGCCTGGCCCAGCCCCAATTGTTTTGACCAACTGGGGGAGTAAACCAGCAGATGTCTCTGTGTCTCCCTCTTTCTCTGTAACCCTGCCTTTCAAATAAATAAATAAATGAATGTTTAAAAAATTTTTGAAGTTTCATGGAAGGTGGAATCAAAGAAGTTTATCGTGGCACAAAATTTTTAGAATCCATGCATACAAGGAATCTTTAGGAAGTTCGTAGACAAGCTGCACTATGAAAAACCTACGCATGGATTATAAAAATATTTTGCACCAAAATAAACTTGTCTTTTTATTATTCCATTTTCCACTAACTTTGTGAGGTATCCTCCTACGTGGAAAATTAACATCTGATAAAAAGGAATAACCAGTGGGTAAAGGTGGGTTTCTTTTTAAATATTTATTTTATTTATTAGAAAGGCAGAGTTACAGAGACAGAGGGAGAGAGAGAGAGAGAGAGGTCTTCCATCCCCTGTTTCATTCCCTAAATGGCCACAATGGCTGGCTCCAAGCCAAAGCGGGAGCCAGGAGCATCATACAGGTCTCCCACGTGGGTGCAGGAGCCCGAGGAGTTGGGCCAATCTAACATTACTTTCCCAGGTGCATTAGCAGGAGGCTGGATCAGAAGTGAAGCAGCCAGGACTTGAACCCGCACCCACACAGGAGGCCAGCATTGCAGGCAGCAGCTTACCCCACTGCAGCACAGTGCCGGCCCCAAAGGCAGCCTTAGTAGTAAACAGCACTGGGACATGTGGATGACCATATGGTAGTGGTTTAGTTGGGATGACCAAGGGGTCAGGGTCTCAAATACCAAAAAAGGAAAACCGGGTAAACAACACCAGCAGGTGTGGAGCTCTTCCAGCAGCCCCTCCCCCTGCAGGGCTCAGACCCACCCCCTCGCCTAAGCCCTGGACAGCCACCGTCCGTGGGGCCAATGGGAGCTGCAGCAAGGACAAGGAGGACAGGGGTCTGTTCCCCAGGTCCCCCTGCAGGCGTCTGTCGCTGCCCAGCCCTCTTCTGTGAGCAGCCTGCTGCACCCGAGGCCCTGCTGTCTCCTTCCAGGCTGAGCTCACGCCGCTGCCATCCGGTCCCTTGGGTCCGGGGTGGTGACACCAGTGTTGAGGCTGGCTCTCGATTCCTGCACCACCCCTTCGACGTCCCCTAAAACTTGCCCTGTGCTTGTAATAAGCCCTTGTGGGGTTTATGCAATTAGTCCCTTCAAACAGAAACCCCTCTTGAATGATCCTAATTTGCTTCTTACTGGGACTCTGATTGATAGAATCATGTTGGAATAGATTGCCATCTCTCTCAACTCTAAAGGACCAAATGAAAAGATCGTTCTTTAAAAGCCTGCATAGAAAACAAAAGCAGGCTGGCGCCGCAGCTCACTTGGCTAATCCTCCACCTGCAGCGCCGGCACACCGGATTCTAGTCCTGGTTGGGGCGCCGGGTTCTGTCCCAGTTGCCCCTCTTTCAGTCCAGCTCTCTGCTGTGGCCCGGGAGTGCAGTGGAGGATGATCCAAGTGCTTGGGCCCTGCACCCACGTGGGGGACCAGGAGAAAGCACCTGGCTCCTGGCTTCCGATCGGCACAGCGCTGGCCATAGCGGCCATTTTGGGGGTGAACCAACAGAAAAGGAAGACCTTTCTTTCTGTTACCGTCTAACTCTGCCTGTCAAAAAAAAAAAAGAAAGAAAGAAAAAAGAAAAAAGAAAAGCACAACGCAAGGAAAAAAGTCACAAACCGGGGAAATCGGCGGCTCAGGAAAGCACTTTTTTCCAGAGTACGAAGTATCTCAAAGGTACGAAATTCATTTTCATTTTTTAAAAGACTTATTTATTTTTACTTGTTTGAAAGGCAGAGTGACAAAAAGAGAGACACAGAGAGAGAGGTCTTCCATCCACTGGTTCACCCCCTAAATGGCCACAACTGCTGAGACCGGGTCAGGTTGAAGCCAGGAACCAAGAACTCCGTTGGAGTTTCCCACGTGGGGGGCAGGGGCCCAAGGACACAGGCCATTCGTTATCTGATCTTTCCCAGGCTCATTAGCATGGAGCTGAGCTAGAATGGAACAGCTGGGACCCAGGCGGGTGCTCACAAGTAGTGGCTTAATCAGCTGCGCCACAATGCTGTCCCCTTCCAAAAGACCACAAGATCAATAGAAAACTGGGCAAAGGTCATGGCCAGTGTGCAGAACAACAAGCACAAAGGATCCGAAATGCTTGCCAGCACCCATAATCAATGACGTGAAACATTTAAACTACGCTAGGATACAATTTTTTCTTGTTCAGATTGGTAAAACTCCAAAAGTGTGACCAAGTGCTCTGTTGGCTGGGCACCAGGGAAGCCGGCATTGCCCTTCGCTCTCAGTGGGACTGCAACATAGCACAACTCCGAGCAGCAAGGGTGGCAGTCAGGCACATTCCAAGCAGACGCCCTCTGGTCCAGCAACCCGCTGCTGGGATGAAACCTGACAAGAATGAGCTGACACACGTCCACATGACTCACGGCACTGTTTGTGATCCTAAAGCCCTGGAAACCACCCAAGTGCCCGAGTCTAAGGAGCTGCCTGAGTCAACCGCCCATGCACTCACACGGTGGAGCCGTGGGGAAGAACAAGGAGGCCCTCGGAGAGCAAGAATCCAAGGATCTCCCGGACGTATCGCTAGGTCGACGCAGAAAAGTGCAGAGCGTGGAGTAGCCGGGGGTTCCCAGAGAGGGATTCCCAGAGAGGGTTCCCAGGCGTGGGAGAAGGAACGAGAACTATGTCTTCATGGTTGTGTGTGCACAAGGAGACTCTGGATGGATGCCAAAGAAAATCACAGCAGAGGCCTGGGGTGGAGGCGGCAACAGGTGGATGGAGACTGGGCGCAAAATGGCTTCCCAGCCTTCCCTGCTGGCTTGGGGTTGGGCAGCGCGTACCTTCTCTCTCTCTGTCTTGTGCTTGAACGATGGGAATAGAGGGCAGCTGGATGTCCTCCTCTGAAAATCTGGAGTCCAAAACGCAAAGCTGTCTGGGTGTTGACATGACGCCACGAGTGGAAAACACCCCCACCCCCGACCTCACACGATGAGTCACACCAAAGCACAGGTGCACTGTGAATACTGTGTAAGATTTCCTGTGAGCCACATGCATGGAGTGCAGGTGAGACACAAGTGAATTCCATGTGTCAGAGGCGGGTCCCCTCCCCAAGACTGCTCGTTGTGTGTGTAACATGCAAGTGTTCCAAAACCCGCTTCCCTCCAAACCGCCTCTGACCCCTAGCATTTCAGAGGGGAAAGGCTCCACCTGCACCTGTTCCGAAATACGAAGATGACGGAGGGGGAAAGGAGGCTACAAGTCAGGCAGAAGCAGAGAAGGTGGTAAGGAGACCATGGAGTAGCCGGCCTTGCGGTGTGGAGGCCTTGTACACAGGCTGCAACGCCAGCATCCCACAGGGCGCTGGTTCAAGTCCCGGCTGCTCCACTTCTGATCCAGCTCCCTGCTGATGGCCCAGGAAAAGCAGCGGAAGATGGCCCACGTGGTTGGACCCCTGCCACCCATGTGGGAGACCTGGATGAAGCTCCTGGCTCTTGGCTTCTGCCTGGCCCAGCGCTGGCCATTGGGGCCACCTGGGAGTGAACCAGTGGCTGGACGATTGATCCCTCTCTCTATCTCTGTAAGTCTGACTTTCAAATGAATAAATAAATCTGGAAAGAAGAGGAAGATCAGGGAGAAGATAAGCCAAAGCAGAGAGAGACAGTAGATGAGATGAGACAGCCCATGTACTGTTAGGGACTGGGCACGCTCCCGCTGTCTCTGCAGCTCCTAGTGTCACGGTGACAGAGTGGGAGGCCAGGGCAGAGAAGGCCCACTCTGGAATAAAGTGGGCCTGAGTTTGCCACTGGGCGTTCCTGCTTCCTCGCGGGGCGCCTGCCTTAGGTGCAGGTCACAGCATGCAGATCCACCAGCCGGCACGGTGGTACATCATCATGAGGGCTGAAGGGCCTTAGGTCCAGCTCACAGCATGCAGATCCACCAGCTGGCACGGTGGTACATCATCGTGAGGGCTGAAGGGCCTTAGGTGCAGGTCACAGCATGCAGATCCACCAGCCGGCACGGTGGTACATCATCGTGAGGGCTGAAGGGCCTTAGGTGCAGGTCACAGCATGCAGATCCACCAGCCGGCACGGTGGTACATCATCGTGAGGGCTGAAGGGCCTTAGGTGCAGGTCACAGCATGCAGATCCACCAGCCGGCACGGTGGTACATCATCGTGAGGGCTGAAGGGCCTTAGGTCCAGCTCACAGCATGCAGATCCACCAGCCGGCACGGTGGTACATCTTCGTGAGGCTGAAGGGCCTTAGGTCCAGCTCACAGCATGCAGATCCACCAGCCGGCACGGTGGTACATCATCGTGAGGGCTGAAGGGCCTTAGGTGCAGGTCACAGCATGCAGATCCACCAGCCGGCACGGTGGTACATCATCGTGAGGGCTGAAGGGCCTTAGGTGCAGGTCACAGCATGCAGATCCACCAGCCGGCACGGTGGTACATCTTCGTGAGGCTGAAGGGGGTCCCAGGTACCTGTGGAAGTGCTGGCCCACAGGACACGCAAGACGCTGCTGTTGTCGCCGTAGCTTTTAGGCAGATAGGCGGAAAGGTAAGGATGGAATCGACCATTTAAGCTTTCTTTTACGGAAAATTCAGCCTGGAAAATGAAATCACTGTCTTCCAAATAGATGCTTTCTATTTTGAGATGCATTGTCGAGGCCGCTGTGCCCAGCTGCTGCGCCATCATTTAATAAGCCTCCATTAAGGACGAGGAGTTTCAGGCCATGTACTTGATTCTCAACAGACCCCGCATTGGATGTCCCCTCCCCCGGGCCCTCCCTCTGTTGTCATCCCCCACCCGTCCTCTTCCCTCTGCGGCCGCCCCTGCTTGCCTCTCTCCCCCGTGGCCTCTGCAGTCATGATAGACTTGAACGTTAACAAAGAAGGGATCTTAGGGGACCAGCGGTCCAATGGACTCACATTGCAGATGAGCAGCGTGGGTTCACCCGAGGCCACCCTGGAGGTGGCAGCAGACAGGGCCAGAGCCAGCTTCCCCACTCAGCTCCCAGGGCTCATCTCTGGGCGGCATCCCCTAAGCCCTGTACCGAAGGGAAACGTCACTTCTCCGTCTTCGTCCTGCGTCTGGGAAAAGGACAGGAGCAATCGTGTCTGCACCCAGGAGTTTAAATGACATCACCTCAGTGGTGGAAGCACACCACAGGATGGTGTTCAGTACCACCCCCTCTCCGTGGCGACGTTGGTCTCATAGGACCCTCCAGCCCCTGGCCCAATCCACAGAAGTGGAGTTCTTCCAAGCATCGCCGCCTCTTCGTAAACTTCGGACTCCTATTTCTTTCTTTCTTTCTTCCTTTCTTTCTTCCTTTCTTTCTTCCTTTCTTTCTTCCTTCCTTCCTTCCTTCCTTCCTTCCTTCCTTCCTTCCTTCCTTCCTTCCTTTCTTTCTTTCTTTCTTTCTTTCTTTCTTTCTTTCTTTCTTTCTTTCTTTCTATTTTTTGACAGGCAGAGTGGACAGTGAGAGAGAGAGACAGAGAGAATGGGGCTCCTATTTCTAAAGCCTTCAGCCTGGAAGCCATGGGGCCAGAAGCAAATACAAGGTTAGAGAAGGGAGCGAAGGGCCGGGATGGAGCCATCTGTTGGATGTTTGCTACCTGCCAAGCCTGGTGCTGGAGGATTTACACGCACAGCAGGTGCAAACGTCCCAGGGCAAGACAGGTCTTTAATTCGGTCTCTTCTCCACCTTCCACCTCTATTCTGCTTAGAGGCAAAAGGCTCCCAGGACCCCTCCCAGGATCCCTCCACCACTTCCGTGCTGGCTCCGTCTCCCTGCACACTCACTCAAGTCAGGGGCAGCGCACATAGTGTTCTGTTGAAGGCCGGCCTGAGACCCCGCTCCCACACACTCCCATTTCTCCTGACTGGTCCTTGGGAGTTAGAATCAGTCCCCTCGGCATCTCCAAGAAATCCGAGGGCCTCCCCCCATCTCCCGTGGGAGCTCACGGCACTCTCCGTGGTCTCAAGGTCCTGCGGCTCCACCGACCTCCTCTCCAGCTTAGCTGCCATTTCCTTTCTGGATGTGTGGAGAAACGGTGCTTCCCCGGGTGATGTGACACGTGCTGGCTCATGAAACATGAGCAGAAGATACGTGTGCCACGCCGGGGAGAAACCTCAAAGAGCCAGGAAGCAGGTCACCCCTCCCTTGCCCCAGTCACCAGTGGCCTTTCCCTCTGCCTGGGCCCTTGGAGGCAGCCCATAGGAAGCAATCACAAGATGGACCTGTAGCAGGTGCATGAAATAAAACCATTGTCTCCAGCCATTAAGAATTGGGAATTTGGGGCTGGCGCCGTGGCTCACTAGGCTAATCCTCCGCCTGCGGCGTGGGTACTTTGGGTTCTAGTCCCAGTTGGGGTGCCGGTTCTGTCCCAGTCGTTCCTCTTCCAGGCCAGCTCTCTGCTGTGGCCCAGGAGTGCAGTGGAGGATGGCCCAGGTCCTTGGGCCCTGCACCCACATGGGACACCAGGAGGAAACACCTAGCTCCTGGCTTCGGATCGTCGCAGCGCCAGCCGTAGTGGCCATTTGGGGGAGTGAACCAACGGAAGGAAGACCTCTCTCTTTCTCTCTCTCTCACTGTCTAACTCTGCATGTTAAAAAAAAAGAATTGGGAATTTGAGCCAGCATTGTGATGTAGGTGGAGCCTTCCCACACCTGCAGCACTGGCATCTCATATGTGTGCTGGTTTGAGTTCCAGCTGCTCCACTTCTGATCCAGCTCCCTGCTGATTGCCAGGAGAAAGTAACAGAAGATAGTCCCAGTGCTTGGCCCCTGCCTCCCATGTGGAGACCTGGAAGAAACTCCTGGTTCCTGGCTTTGGCCTAGTCCAACCTCATCCATTGCAGCCAGCTGATGAGTGAACCAGTAAATGGAAGGTCTCTCTCTCTCTCTCTCTTTCTCTCCCTCTGTAAGTCTCAGTTTCAAATAAATAAATAAATAATGTTTTAGAGGGGACTACGATCTGGGTATTAGTTTGGATGATGAATGTCCCCCACAAGACTCATGTGTGAAAGTTTTGGACCCCGACGTTGTACGTTAGCAGAACTAAGTGGGTGGGGACAACCCAATGATGGCTTCTGAAGGCGGGGCCTCTGGAAGGTTTGGGCTGGGAGCTAAGGTGCAGCCTGTGGCTACATCCTCGTGGCTTCATAAGGCAGCAGAGACATGGACGCACCTGCTCCCTTTGGCTGTGTGCTACTCTCAGCTGTGGGAACTCTGCCAGCAAGAAGACCGCGACCAGAGGCCCATCCGTGGGGTCTGCCCAGTCTGCCCTGGGAGCCCCCAGAACCATGAGCTGAAATAAGCCTCACTGCCCCCATAAGCACTTTGTCTTTGCAGTCACAGAAGCTAACTAGGGTTCTGGGGCCCTCTGTCCCCAGGGGACGTGCCGCCACCTGCCTCTGCTGCTCCCACCCACGGAGGGCAGGGTCTTCTCTACAGAGGCTTCTCTGGGGGAGGGAGGCACACGCTGGCCTGAGTCTCACGTTCCCAAATGGTTTTGAGTTTTCTATCAACGCTTCTCACCCGAACCTTGGTCCAAGGGGGAAGTGGGGACGGGCAAGGCGGAGCCTTCCCACACCAGGGCCCGCCCCTTCCCCCTCCCCCGAAACACTTGCATCTGCACATCGATCCTGTCCGGGGGCGTGACGGCCTCTCGCCATCGATTCCCTTCTAATGCACTGTTGATGGCACCAGTTCTGTGACCACATCCTCAGAGCCTGACCTGCTTAAATCCTCAAGGTCATCACGCTCGTCTGTGCAAATCTAGAACCCTTTCTATCAAGGCCATCACCTCTCAGCTTCTTTTCTCTTTGCCAGTTATTTTTTTAAACCATTCAAGAAATACATGTATGAGTTTAAATCAGATAGAGCTACAAGCCTTGTGATGGAAAACGGCACCATCAGCCCTTTCTGCTATTCCGATGGTTACAGCCGTAGTGCTAAATACAATCGTTCTTCCCAACTTATCCATTCTAGGCATTATCTATTGACTTCCTGTGGTGGAAAATGGGCATTTGGTCCTGCATCTCACCTGGGACCGCCAGCCTCCACCTCCTACCTGTGTTTATCCTATTACAACCTGGACCTGTGAGTTAATTCATTCCTACACATCTTTCTAAATTTCCCCCTCATTCTAGTAAGCTCTCATTTTTGTTTGCTTGGTTTCTTTGTTATTTCTTCCTAAAATCCTCCCCCCAGAGTTACAGGAATCCTCTGAATATTGCTGCTTACCGCCTGATGAAACAGAGCAGGGAACTAACTTACCAATGTCATTTCTCTTCCAGGATCTGTCCCTCCCAAACCCTTGGTTCCCCCACTGGGAGGGGATGGGTCTCCCTCATAGCCTTGGCCTGGGGTCTCTTCCTTCTGCCTGGTGTTGAATGCTGGAGCCCTGTCTTCCTCTTTCTTGGTGTACCCCTCTATTTTGGTAGCACAGCCTCTGATAGCTTACAAGAAAGGGTGTGTATGCATTAGCATTTTCAAGTCGTGCTTGACTAAAACCTATTTGTTTTACTCCACTCCTGATAGATAATTTGGTAGTATAAGATTCAGTCTCCCCTTTTACTAATCAGGTTTTTTTAACACCAACAAAACACCTGGGATAATTACTTACGCAGGAAAAAGAGGTAGTGTTAGCTCACAGTGTTGGAGGCTCAAGTCCAAGTTCAAGGGGCCCCTTTGGTTTGGCCTCTGATGAGGGCTGGGGTGATGGCAGCAGACCAGGTGCAGAGGAATGGCCACACAGCAAACTGGGACCAGAGGGAGAAATGCACCCAACTCAGCTTTTATAGCCGGGCCTGCCACCAACGACTTAGGGCCTCCGGCCGGCTCACCAACTAAATACCAAAACTGGGTTAACATTCTATTTTTTTTTTTTTTTTTGACAGGAAGAGTGGACAGTGAGAGAGAGAGAGAGAAAAATGTCTTCCTTTACCATTGGTTCACCCTCCAATGGCTGCTGCGGCCAGCGCACTGCGCTGATCCAAAGCCAGGAGCCAGGTGCTTCTCCTGGTCTCCCATGTGGGTGCAGGGCCCAAGCACTTGGACCATCCTCCACTGCACTCCCAGGGCACAGCAGAGAGCTGGCCTGGAAGAGGGGCAACCGGTACAGAACCGGCGCTCTGACCGGGACTAGAACCCGGTGTGTCGGCGCCGCAGGTGGAGCAGCCTATTGAGCCGTGGCACTGGCCCTGGGTTGACATTCTACCCTCCTCATACCATGAACTTAGGTTAAAGTCCTACATGAGTTTGGGAGGCAAATCAAGTTCAAACCATAGCAGCCCTGGGTGTCTGGGGCTCGGAGGAGGTCCCTATGGACTCTGGATCTCTTCCCCTGGGGTGTTAGGACCTCTGGGAGGCTCCAGGGTCTTCTGTTGCCGGTGCTCAGCCTCTCGGCAGCGTGCCTCCGTGAGCGCACTTCCCCGGCCAGTGCGCACAGCATTGTGTGGACCTCTCAGCTCAGAAATTCATGCATTTCACAGTCAAGTTGCACACGGAAGACAGGTGCACTAGGAGAGAGCCTGTTTGGGGTTCAAAAGCCACGATGCTTCCTCCTAGATATCTGTATTCCCTCCCTGGAGGCAACTCAGACTTCCAGGGAGGGTACAGGAGCCCAAAGACTCGGGCCATCTTCTGCGGTCTTCCCAAGGAGCTGGATCAGGAGAGGAGCAGCCAGGACTTGAGCTAGTGCTTATGTGGGATGCTGACGTTGCCGGTGGTGGCTTAACCCCCTGGGCCACAACACCGGCCCCAGTTGTCTCAGAATGTCACCGGGCCTCCTTTACCTGGTTAGGGCTCACTGTGGTCCTCAGGGGTAGGTAGTATTGTCCCCGTTTTACCATAGAGAAAATCAAGGATCAGAACATAAACAGTTAACTCAGGCCTGAACCTGATTTGGACTCTTGCTAACCCCAGCACTCATTTTTTTTTTTTTTTTTGATTTTGCTAAAGACGTTCCAAATTTTCTTTAAAAAAAAAAAAAGCATAAATCCACAGATCAAAGGCTGAACAAACAATGTCAGCTCAGAGTCTAAAACACACAGAGAACCGCACCAGGGCACCTCACAGTCACATTTCACAAACCAGGGACAGGAACATCTTCAGACAGAGCCAGGGAGGGGAAAGACGCACAACTGAGAGCCACGAGCCAGCAGAGACCGCGGGGAGCAATGGAGTGATGTCTCTCGCTTGTTTATCTTTTTTATCTACTTGCTTATTTAATCTGAAAATCAGAGATCTCCCATCTACTGCCCCCCCCCCCGGCCCCCAGTGCCCACAGCAGCCAGGGCTGGGCCAGGCTAAAGTGAGCAGCCTGGAGCTCCATCTGGGTCTCCCACATGGGCAACAGGGACCCAGCTGCTTGAGCCAACACCTGCTGCCTCCCAGGATGCTCATTAGCAGTGAGCTGCAACCAGGAGCAGAGCCAGGATTCGAACCCAGGCCCTCTGATATGGGAGGTGAGCGTGCCAAGACACCTACACTGCCATGCCGAAGGCCCCCCTGTTTCTTCTGTAAAGCCCACCTTTCTAAAGTGCCTCTCTGGGTAGTATACAAGGAGGCTTGAAGGGTGGAGGAAGGCTAGGCCACCAGCTGCTTAGACACAAAGTCTGCCCCAGACTGGAGATCCTTTGGTTTTTATGTTCCCTTCTGCTCCCTCAAGCAGGACGGTGCATCTTCTAGCTGGACTCAAAACCCAAGCTTCCTGAGGCCAGAAAAAAGTACTTTAAGATTCTTTGCTTTCTCCGTAGAATTCAGCAAGCGTTGGTGGCTTGTAGGGTTTATTTTTAATTGAGTAGGAGGGATCTCACTCTCTGCCCCTTGTGATGCTAGATTGTGTTGTACCGGCTCCAACCACATCTCCACAACCTCGGAAGCAGGAAGAGAATACCCCATGGGTCCCTTCCTTTTAAGAAAGATTTCTTGGAGCCAGCATTGTGATGCACCAGGTCAAGCCACCGCTTGCGATGCCGGCAGCACATATGAGCACCAGTTTGAGTTCTGGATGCTCCACTTCCCATCCAGCTCCCTGCTAATGCAGCTAGGAAAGCAGCAGAGGATGGCCCAAGTGCTTGGGCCCCTGCACCCACCAGGGAGATGCAGAAGAAGTTCCTGGCTCCTGGCTTTGGACTGGCCCAGCCCTGGTCATTGCAGCCATTTGGGGAGTGAGCCAGCAGATGGAAGCGCTCTCTCTCTCTCTCTCTCTCTCTCTCTCTCTCTCTAAAGCATACAAAGGGTTTCTTGGGGGGGGGGGGTTGAGCTAGGTGTCCATCACATGAAAATGAAGTATAAAAGATAGCAGGTGGGGTCCCTGGCCGTTGTCCCCAGTGGACTGCCTTTGAGCCTTGCAGCCAACTCCCAGTCCAGCTGATTCTCTCCCAAGGAGATGTCGCACCAAGCGAACTCTGCGAGGGGGCTTGGTGACGCTGCAGTCTCAGGGAAGCACCACCGTTCATGGCCGCGACAGGAACCTGGAGGAAATGCAGGGAAATGTTCTCCTGATCAGCGACATCTGCAGTCGGAGTCTCCTTCCACGTTTAGATTTGCTAGCTTGGTGTCCCGGTTTTGCAACATGGTCATTAATACGTTAAGCCAATTAAAGTCTAAAGCACGCTCGTGTGTCCGCATGTCTTTTTAGAAGCGCCCACACAGAAGCAGCCTGAAAGGGTGGTGTAATGTATTTGTCTACAGTCTGAGTCACCCCATTCCCTCTTCCAGCTCCAGGGAAGGTTGTGGTTTTGCTTTTTTGTTCCAAAACATGTGAGTTATTTAGAAACAGGCTCCCAGCACAGGCATAACCTGTTCCAGGCTCTGTTTCACGGTTTGCTCGTATGTGTCAGAGAGGTTAGGATGCTGTGCTTGGCGTGCCTCCCAGCTCTCGGTCGGCACGTGGTGGTGAAGGCCATCGCTCTGGTTGCTTTCATCCGGAATCAGGAGTGGCCACGCATCCCTGCCTGTCATTACCAGAAAGGTGAGGTGGGCAGACAGGACAGAATGCCCTCACATGGCCTTCCGAAGCCACCCAGTCCCAGGCACCAGAGCATTGGATCACATTCAGAGTTCAAAGACGTGTCCCTCGTCCACACCGGCTTAGCTTGGGCTATTGAGATGAAAGAGATCAAAGCTCCATTCAGTCACACAGCACGTTTTTGCCAAGGAGATGTCCTTTTTATTTATTTATTTATTTGACAGAGTTATAGACGGTGATAGAGACAGAGAGAAAGGTCTTCCTTCTGTTGGTTCACTCCCCAAATGGCCGCCACAGCCAGAACTACCCTGACCCGAAGCCAGGAGCCAGGTGCTTCCTCCTGGTAGGAGATGTCCTGTGTACATGGTGACCCCTAGGATCGCCAAGGAACTGAAAAGCCCGTCTCCCAGTGACATGCAACGTCATAGTCCCTCATACTATGCGCGTGCTTGTGACGATGCTGGTGTGCACAGGCCACCGCGCCAGCAGTTGCATGAAGGCACAGCACACATATGAAATTCTCACTGACGATCATGCACAGTGGTGTTACTGGTTTGTGGGCCTGTGGGGATCAGCTGGGCATGACTGCGCCCATCTTGTTTGTAGTTGTCATCTTGCCCACCGGGTGACCCAGGAACTCATCTAAAACCTCCAGGTTAAACAAAGTCATGAAAAATGGGCCGCTGGGAGCCGGTGCCGTGGCGTAGTAGGTAGAGCTGCCGCCTGCGATGCCGGCATCCCACACGGCTGCTGATCCACACACAGACCGCACCGTCCACTAACGCACGCAGACAAGGAAATTCGAGGCCGGCGCTGCCACTCTGGGTGTTCCTGTACCTTCTTTCTGCGAGTGCTGTTCGGGTGCGTTCGTGAGCAGATTCATAATAGCTTCGTGTTCAGACAGCTTCGGGGGCTGCATGGGCTCCCGCAGATGTTCAATCACTGGCCCCCCATTTCCTGCACTCCCCCACCGCCCATCCCCCCGTCCGGGCTCTGCCTCTCTGCCTGGCAGACCACAGCCAGGCTCTGCTCTCCTGGAGCAGGTCCTCTGGCCATGGTCCCGTCAGACCAGGCCTGGCCACTTTCTCCGACGTCCCTTTACCCACACACATGTGACCCAGCTGCTGGGAGAACCGCAGAGAGTTCTCTGCACCCTACAGCCGGCTGCCGCTGTGGGCAGTGTTCTCCGGCCCCAGCGATGGTGTGCCGCCACGGTTTGCCTTCCGGGACTTCTCAAAGTGCCCCTCACCTGACCTCGCCTAGGAGGAAGTACAAAGATGGCAGAGCGGAAGAAGCTGTCTTTCTACTGGTTCTGGCTCTTCTCGTGAGAACTGGTTTCCCCTGTGAATATGTGCAAGTGTGCATGTGCGTGTGTATGTGTGTCTGTGTGTGCACGTGTGTGTGCACATGTGTATATGTGTGTGTGTCTGTGTGTGTGTTGGGTTTGCTTAGTTTTGCTTTGGGTTGTGCTTTCCTTCTATCTTTCTGGTTTGGAGAACAGGAGAAGCCGGAAGATCACCATCTCCACGCGTCGTCACAGTACAGTCTCTCCTCTCCCACCCCTCCATGTCCTTTCGATGGGTGTCATTCAGAACATCCTGACTCTTTCCTTAATATGAGTCCTATTTTAAGAAAACCAGCATTCAGGAAACTTAAAGAACCTGCTGGAGGCCACAAGGCTGGTTATTACCCGGGGTTCATTTGAATTCTACATCTTTAATAACTCATACCCACAGCACAATGTGGCCCTTCCAAGTAATATTGCACCAGTATGGCACTAGCATGATATAGCCAAGACTGGAACAGGTGATGAGCTTTGCTGTGGGCACTGCGTGTGGAGACCGTTGCTGCCAGTTATGACATTTCTCACTCATTTGGAGCCCACGCCACCTGGTGTCACCATGACCCTCAGCATGGTCCCAATCCCTATTCCAGAACCTTCCAGGGCAGTGTCCCACCCAGGGTTGCTCATGGTTCCTCCCTGGCCTGAGCTCAAATGTTCCCCAGCGAAGCTCACTCTGCAGATGTTCACCAGCCTGGGCAAGCACCCCGCCAGGCCCAGCACCGACCTACTGGCCCCTCCCTTGACCATGAGCAAAGAAACCATTCATGGAAGACCTTGGTGTCCCGAACGCCTTTCCTTCCAGTCACCCTAGACTGGTAACTTGTGAGCAGCAAACGGCTGTGGGCTGGGAGTTCAAGATCAAGGTGCTGGGCGTGGGTGTTGTGGCACAACAGTTAAGCCGCCTCTTGCAATGCCTGCATCCCATATCAAAGGGCCTGGGTTCGAGTCCCAGGTCTTCCTCTTCCAATCCAGCTTCCTGCTAATGCACACCCTGGCAGGCAGCGGGTGATGGCTCAAGTACTTAGGTCCCTGTCACTCACACGGGAGACCTGGATGGAGATCCTGGCTCTTGGATGTTTTGGGCCTTTGGGGAGTGAGCCAAGAGATGGAGAATTCTCTCTCTCTCTCTCTCTCTCTCTCTCTCTCTCTGTGTGTGTGTGTCACTGTGCCTTTCAAGTAGATGAAAATAAGCAAATAAACAGTTATAAAATCTTTAAAAACAAAAATGTCAAGGTGCTAACCAGTTCTGAGTCTGGTGAGGGTCACTCTCTCCTTTGGACACGGCGTCTAAGAACCTGCTTCCTCTGTCCTCGTGTGGTAGGACGATGGAGGGGCAAACAGGCCTCGCCCGCTCCGCCCAGCACTGAGGCCCGGCCCCATCCACGAGCCTAACCAGAGGCTGAAGGCCTTACTCCCGCACACTGTCGCACCAGCCATCACATCGCAGCATGAATTCTGGAGGGAACACAAACACCCGCACCCAAGCATGGCACAACTGACCGCGCAGCTCTTCCTTCTGATGTGTCCAAACTCAGCTCTGAGCTCTCGCCTGCAAAGCCAAGATCAAGACGCTCGGCTGAAATACCTACAACATGTGATGCTTACTCTGCAATACGACCTTAAAGAGTCCCGCCTTAAAAGGCAGGTGTGGCTTGATTTCAAATACCCATGGGTTTCCTTTTTCTAAACTTTATTTACTGAAGCATGTCCAGGAAGAGCTCTGCCCAGACAGCTTCTGCATGTGAGCAGGCTGGAGTTTGGGGAGTGTTTTAAATCAAGAAAGCAAAGATTTCCTGTCCATCTTTCACTGTATCACAGAAATTGCTGTAAAATCGTTCCATTTGCTGAACTAGTCTACGGATGTCTTTGTCACGATTCCACAACTAACATCAATTGTTCTTTTTTTTTAAAGGGGTTTTATTTATTTGAAAGGCAGAGTTAGAGAGGCAGAGGCAGAGAGAGAGAGGGAGAGAGAAGGAGAAGGAGGGAGAGAGAGAGGTCATCCATCTGCTGGTTCATTCCCCAAATGGCCACAATGGCCGGAGCTGCGCTGATCTGAAGCCATTAGCCAGGAGCTTCCTCCAGGTCTCCCACATAGGTGCAGGGTCCAAAGCATCTGGGCCATCCTCTACTGCTTTCCCAGGCCATAGCAGAGAGCTGGATCAGAAGCGGAGCAGCAGCCGGGACTCAAACCAGTGCCCATATGGGATGCCTGGCTTAGGGGCCCCCATTTGTCACTCCTTATCTCACCACGTCTCCCAGCAAAGTTCCCTAAGGTTTCCTGTTTGCGTGTCTCCCATTAGCCCCAAAGCAGCTTCTCCAGCCTTCCTGTGAGTCAGCCTTGTGGTACGAGCCCTCCGATTGGTCACTCCTTCCAGGCGTCAGTTTCCCAATAGGCTCCCAGTGATGAGGGATGCCATGGGCGCTCCACCAGACGAGTCAGCTCCTCTGTAAGCCAGCCCACCAGCGCACGGTCCCTTCCAGCCCATGTCTGTTCCCGCTGCTTCCAGTTTCCACCTCTGCTCTCCAAGATCACCCCCAAATTAGTGCCAAGTGTCCGATTTAGGTTGTTGAAAAAATAATGATAAAGGAATAGCAATGTCGCTGGTACAAAGATATCAAGAAAGAGCCCGCCCTAATGCAGGCGCAGTTGTGAGCGTCTTCCTAGCTCCTCGTGCCAGATGGGCTCTGTCTTTCCCACAAGCCCGGTCTCCATCCAGGAGGCTGATCTATTGCTTTCAGGCTGGCTTTGCGTGGAAAACAAGCCATTTAAGGGCACCGTGAAAGCTTATTGATTACCAATGGTCCATCCTGGGCTAGGTACTTAGGCAAGCAGGGCGAAAGGGAAAAATATAAATAAGTCCCAAATTTACTTCTGCAGAACGAAATGGACCAAAAACCAATATGGCAGCTTCCCAGCCCAGATGGTTTCTGGCACTCATTAAAATTCACAAGCAGCCGGCCGAGCGTGTCCTGGAGAGAACTGCTCAGAGTCGCTCGGAGGGGTCTGTCCGGCTCCTTTCCCCGAGGAAGCAGGGAGAGGAAGGCACCCCGGAGGCAGTGGCTCTCTGCCTGGAGCGTGCATGTGTCAGCATCACTGGGGGTGCTGGGCACAGCTCAGGGCCCCACCCCCAGCAGCCCTGGGCTGCCCCACTCCCCGTCTCTGCTCTCCCAGGAACAGTGCGACCTGGGACAATCCTTTGTTAGGGTCTCAGCTGCCTCGTCTTCGAAAGGGGAGCAACGGGCGTGTTTCACCACTGGGAGGAGAACGCATTGTGCTCACATGGATAATGCGCTTGGAACAACAGCCGGCGCATGGCAAAGAGCATCCTCAGGTATCAGCCAGTATCTGTTACTTTCCCATTAGTGTTTGTTTCTGTGATGATTCCTCTATGACCCCAAGTGAGCAAACCTGCTTTGCCAAATGTCTCTGATGTGAACTCACATCCCCCTCCCAACTCTGGCAATATTTGCCAACTGACTGAGGCGAGTCAGCACCTGCCTGGGCCTCAGTTTCCCCACCCACAAAATGGGAGGCTTGGCCAGTTGACTTTCAAGGTTCCTTTTTGCACAGCTACAAAGGGGCCTCTGTAGGCTCTGGCGGGGCCTTTGAGTGTTCCTGGGCTGCAAACCACACCCGGCCGCGGCTTCTGCTCCTGCGCGGTTCACGGAACGCGGTGGAGCCGGCCGCCTGTGAACTTGCTCCTTAGCGTCTCTTCTCCCCTGCAGGGGTGTGTCCTGCCTCTCCCTAGGCTGCAGGGGAAGGAGAGGCCGGGAACAGAGCCGGGCTCCGTGTGCTGAGGCGGCCCTCTGTCACGGGTGTCGCGGCTCCATTGTTCAGATGAGGAGACTGAACCCAAGCAGCCCGAGTCACCCACCCAGAGTGAGCAGCAGGCGCTCCAGACACTGGAGTCTGCACCTTGTGAGAAGTGCTGAGGGCTGGGGATGCAAACAAATGGGATGAGCAGAACCCTGAGGGGCACAGCCAAGCCCCGCGGGCTCCTGGGCAGCTGCCAGCCCGCCTCCTCCCAGCTCCAGCCTCCCAGGACCCGCCGATCAATGTTTTCTTTCTTCTGTGGACTTGGGGGTGGAAGGAGAGACAGTTCTTGGAAAGCCCAGTGTGACAGACAAGGCCTAGGTTTAGAGAGCCCTCCCCGTCTCACGGGCCTGGCCACCCGGAGGCCAGAGCTGGAAGGTCCGGTGTCCACATCCCCTCCTAGTGAGGGGGGCCTCTGACCGTGGCCTCTCACCTCTGATCCCACCCCCGACCTCTGCAGGGACACAAGAGTCCCTTTCTTGCGGTCTGGAAGCTTCTCCACATCTCTGCACTCCACCTCCTGTGCTTCGAGAGTTACTGCTCATCTGAGAAGGTGTCGCCCGTCTCCTGAGCCCCTAGGGGCTTCAGAGAGCTGCACCCTTGTTAGGCATTGGCGGCTCCTTGATCCTCGCACCTGTCAAGCGCCCTACACCTTTCTACTTCTACCTTGAGGGTCACTGTAAAATGCTCTTGCCTTCCCCCGAATGGCCCTGTTACGAGCTGAGCGGTGTTATTCTCCAAAGTCATGGGTTGAAGCACTGATCCCAAGAGGTAATTGAGTCTTAACAGGGTCATTAGAATGAACCCTAATCCACTGTGACTGCATCCTCATAAGAATAGATGGGGTGGCTGGCATTGGGGGTTAAGCCTCTGCCTACGATGCCAGCATCCCATATCAGAGCACCCGTTCGAGTGCCGGCTGCTCCACTTCCTATCCAGCTCCCTGCTGATGCACCTGGGAAAGCAACAGAAGATGGCTCTAGTGCATGGGCCCCTGCACCCATGTGGGAGACCAGATGGAGTTCCAGGCTCCTGGCTTCAGCCATTTGAGGAGTGAACCAGCAGATGGAAGATTCTGTGTGTGTGTGTGTGTGTGTGTGTGTGTCCTCTCTCTATCACTATGCCTTTCAAATCAACAAATACATCTTTCTTAAAAAGAGGAGGAGATGAGAGCATAGCCCTCTTAGGAGGGTTTTTGCTAAATGGATGTTGTCTGAGTCCATGACTGGATATCCAACACCCCCGTGTCCTGATGGGTCACGAATGAAGTCCCCGTCCTCCTAACTGGACCCTGGAGATGACCTGGGGCCCTTCACCCCTGCCCTGCACTGTACTGGGAAAGCAACAGGCCAGGGGGATTGATGGAAAACCGGGGAGGGCTGAGAAACTGACCAAGTACAGCCCTTGGCATCCGGAGCCTGGCAGGCACTCCCCCCTGGGCCAGCAACACAGCACAGAAAAGCCACCTCCCATGTGGCTCTGTGACCACTGTGATGACCGGATCAGGCCAGGCCACCTCGTCACTCATGTAGCCCAGACAGAAACAAGGTCACCATGCCACCCACTGAATATTAACCGCCCCCGAGTCCTCTTTGGCCTAAAATGACTGCACGTCACCGACTACACCTCTGTCTTCTCCCAGCCTGTCCTCCTTCCAGAGGTTTCTTGAGCTGCCAATCCTAGATTGGTCCCAATTCAATCTGGAGCTGGGCCCCACTGCCTGCCGCCTGCCCCCAAAACATCCAACCAAACCCCAAATCCAAGCAACCTCCTACTGAGGGACCCCACTTCTCCCCCCCGGCCCCGGCTGGCTGGCGGCTGCCTGTGCCTGCTGCAGGAAGCCGGCGCGATTCTGGCATTCAGACAGGAACATGTTTTCTGCAGTCCCGGAGGATGGCAGTGAGAGGTGAAGGCAGCTTGGAGGGTCAGTCTCTCCCCAGGACTAAGAGGAATCATCTGTCCCAGGCTCTCTCCTATGCTAGCAGCTGCTGTCTTCACATTGACACCACGTTCTCCCTGTCACATTCGACGAGGGCCCCCTCGTGAGCTCTCTTTCACCTGCTCACCTCGTGAAGACCTGCTTCCTGGGCTCAGTGCTGTGACACAGCAGGTGCAGCCGCCGCCTACAATGCCAGCCTCCCACATGAGTGCTGGTTTGAGTCCCGCTGCGCCTCTTCCAGATCCAGCTCCCTGTTGATGAGTCTGGCAAAGCAGCAGAGGATGGCCCAAGTGCTTGGGTCCCTGCCACCGTGTGGGAGACCCAGATGGAGTTCCTGGCTCCTGGCTTCAGCCTGGCCCAGTTGTGGTCATTTGGGGGAGTAAACAAATAGATCTCTCTCTCTCTCTCTCTCTCTCTCTCTCACCCCTTGGTTTCTCTATGTCACTCTGCCTTTCAAATAAACAAAATAATTTGTAAAAAGATTTACTTATTTACTTCAAAGAGTTGCAGAGAGGCAGAGGCACAGATTGAGAGAGAGTGAGAGAGCGAGCTTCCATCCTCTGGTTCACTCCCCAGATGGCCGCAATGGCCGGAGCTGCACCAATCCGACGCCAGGGGCCAGGAGCTTCTTCCTGGTCTCCCACCACGGGTGCAGGGGCCCAAGGACTTAGGACATCTGCCACTGCATTCCCAGGCCACAGCAGAGAGCTGGGTCAGAAGTGGAGCAGCTGAGACACAAACTGGTGCCCACATGGGATGCACAGCACAGATGGCAGCTGTACCTGCTAACGTCACAGCGCCGGCCCCAGGAAAATCATTTCTCCAATAAGAGACACTGTCTCCGATTCAGGTTACACTATGGAGGGTCTGGGGCAGGAATTCAACATAGACATTCTGAGGGATACAGCTCAACCCACACGGGTGAATTATCTATCGACAGGCAGCCAAGGCAGGCCCTGAAAGATTCCGTCCTGGACACGCCCACTCCGACTTCTACTGCCTGTCATTCATCCGGGGAGCTTGTCAAAGGCAGATCTAATTCAGTGGGTTGGGGCAGGCTCTAGGGGATTTCTAAAACAAACAGCCAGAGGACGCTGCAGGTCCACGCACCACGTTGAACGGCCAGGAGGAAGGGCCTCTCCTGGGACCCTGCTCTCCACTAGAGGAGGACTTGGCCACCTGGGCCTGACCCATTCTCCGTGCCTCCGTGGGTCCCCTGATCCGAGGCCTGCTGCTCTCAGCCATCAGGTCACACTGGGTCACACAAAAGTCCTCGTGGTCACAACCCCTAGAAATCCAGACTTCGCTGGTCTGGGATGGACCCTGGGTGACCCTGCCATTGCACTCCGGGACCCTCCCACAGGTCACAGACTTGCGTTTCCACGGGCGTACCTGTGAGTTAACAAGTGCTCCTGAGTTGTGAGGATTTCAGCCAGCAATTTCAATGGTGGGAAAATACTTGCAAGTGGACACGTCTTTTGTTCTTCAAATAACAACAGAATTAGGTCATTTTAGGGCTTTGTAAGATCATCCCTGCCACAAGGCATAGGGGTACTGAGACGCGGGCTGTAGTCCAGCTTCCCCTATTGAGACAGGAGAAATGTTCTCATTCCCCAAGAATGCACCAGGCAGGGCTCACAGCGAGGACACGCTCCATCCTGTGGGACAACTGCACTCCTTAAGGGACAGGAAATCGTCTCTCAGGGGCTTGGCAGTGCTTTAGCAGAGCGAGATCGGTCTGGGTGACAATAGGGCTGTCTGCCCCCAGCTCTCTAGGACTTGGGGACCCAGAGGCCACTCCCAAGGCCATGTGCTTGGAAATCATCGAATAATATCTGTGAGAGAGAGAGTGGCCATGGACTGGGCTGAGGGGTGGAGACTGCTGGGTTTCACTCGCAGAGACTGGCGCAGCTGTTGGGGAGGGGATGAGAGGTCTCGGCCACGGAGGGCACGGAGGAGGAGGCATCTCTGACCTGGACCTCTGCTCTTCTCCCTGGAGCCGGTCTGGGCTCTGGCAACCCGGCCACCTGCCTGTCTAGAGCAGCGTGTCTTCATAAGGTGACGGAAATGACAGAAGTGTCCTTGTGGACTCCATGTCCATCGCTCCCGCTGCCTGCATGGTCCTTCCCCCCCCCCCCAACCCTGGGCCCCCAGCCTTGCCTGCAAGTGACCCTGGAACTGTCTTTCCAGATGAGAAGAGCCGACACCCTTTGGCCTCGGGTAGGCATCGTCCAGCTGGCACCAGCCACCCTGAATAGATTCTGAAGAGCCTGGCTGACATTTTGGAAACCATTTGGTGGTCTAGTGTTGGCTCAGCTAAGCAGAAATCTATAGCTATCAGTCCACTAGGAGCTATTGAACATCTACCGGGAGCTTAGAAATCTCTGGGTCCCTCTGCAAGAGACACCAAAGAATCACAAAACGCTCTGTACCGGGAGCAGTTTCTTCATTTCTTTTGGGAAGCAAAATGGTGAGGACAGCAGGCAGCCAGGGGCTCCGTTGTACTTGGGTGCTGGAGGGAACGGGGGTCTAGGATCACGGGCGGGGGTGAGGTGGGGCTTGGACAGAGCAGAAAGGGGGAAGCGTTGCTGCGAGGGCAGCGGAGGGAGCAGAGGCACGGGGTGAGGAGGGGCTGACGCCTAGCGGATCCAGGAAGCAGTCTGCCTGCACAGAAGGGATGTGCTGGAGCTCCTGGTCAGCTGGGGTAAGTGGCAGCCATCGATGGGGCGTGTGCGATCCCTGATAAACAGGTGAGAACTTCAGTGAGATCAGTTTCCACAGCAGGCACAGGAGCCAGAGAGGATGGGGGCCAGGAGGTGGTGCAGCCTGGACGGGGATGGGGAGGGAAACGCCACTCCCAGGTGAGGAGGACGCGACTTGGCGACTGACTGAATCAAGGAAAGAGTGAAGAAAGGAAGATGTGGGCTCTGGGAGGTGAGAGAGAGAGGGAGAGGGAGAGGGAGAGGGAGAGAGAGGGAGGGAGAGGGGCAGGGGGAGGAGGAGGGAGAGAGAGGAAGGGAGAGGGAGAGGGAGGAAGAGGGAGGGAGAGGGGGAGGGGGAGGGAGGGAGAGAGAGAGAGAGAGATCTTCTATCTGTTGTTTCACTGTCCACTTGGCCACAATGGCTGGGGCTGAGCCAGGCTGAAGCTAGGAAGCAGGAGTCCATCCGGGTCTCCCACGTGGGTGGCAGGGAGCCAAGCACTTGAGCCACTATCTGCTGCTTCCCAGGTGCATTAGCAGGGAGCTGGATGAGAAGCGGAGCGGCCAGGACTCAACTGGAACTCAGTCCGATATGGGATGCAGGCATCGTAAGCAACAGCTCAACCCACCATGCCACAGTGCCTGAGCCTTTGATTATTTTTTAAATTGTGGTAAAATGAACATAATATACAACTTACCATTTGAAGCATTTTTCGATGTGTTGTTCGATGGCATTAAGTACACTCACACTGTTAGGCAGCCATCACCACCGTCCACCTCCATCCAGAACCTTCGTCTTCCAGGACTGAAACTGTGTACCCACAGGGCAGGAACACCCGCCCCTGCTTTCTCCCCTCTTCCGGTTCCTAGCAACCACCATTCGACTTCTACTTCTGTGACTTTCATTCCTGTGGGTACCACACGCCCGTGGTTATCCGCGCTCAGCTCAGTGGGACCGGGCAGTGCTTTGGCTCTGTGATTGGCTGTCCCGCCGAGCACCACGTCCCCGGGGTGGACCCACGTCTCAGTCTCGGGGAAGCCTCCTGGGAAGGCTGAGCAATGGTCCGCGGGGTGCACCCACTGTGCTCATCCAGTCAGTCGTCTACAAGCATCTCACTGCTTCTCCCTTTTGGTTACCATGACTACTGCCGGTTTGGACATGGGGATACAAGCATCTCTTCCAGACCACGCTCTGGACTCTCCTGGTTTATACCCAGCAGTGGGCTCTCAGGATCTAGAGGAATTATTCCATGCTTAATTTTCCAAGGAAGCATCCAACTCGTCCCCAGCTGCTGCGCCATTTCACACTCCTACCAGCAGTGGCAAAGGCTCCGATTTCCCTTTTTATCTTTATCTACTCAAAAGGCAGATTGACTGAGAAAGAGGGAGAGAGAGATAGAAAGAGATCTTCCATCCACTGGTTCACTCCCCACAACAGCCATGACTGGGACAGGCAGAAGCCAGAAGCATGGAACTGCATCCGGGTCTCCCACATGGGTGGCAGGGGCCTAATACATGGGCCATCATCCACTGCCCTCCCAGGCCCATTAGCAGGGAGCAGGATCAGAAGTGGAGCAGTCGGGACTTGAACTGGCGCTCACATGGGATGCCGGCATTGCAAGCAGAGGCTTAACCACTGTGCCACCGTGCCGCCCATTCCCAAGTGTGATTTCTGTGAAAGAAGCCCAAGAGGAACGCACGCACCTCTTACCTGCAGAGCCTGGCACAGCACGTGCAGGGCTCACACCCGGGGCCCTCTGGGCAGCTGAGACATCGAGGAACAGGGACCAGACCTCAGATGCGTTGACTGGGGCTCCATCGCAGCCCTGCCTCCTGGGGAACCTTCATGACCACCACGTGTTTCCTGCTTGTCACGTGGGGAAACACGGCCTGCTCTCAGGGTTGTGCGAAGGCTTAGTCCTGGCCGTGGAGCCCTTCAGCGCCCAGCACGCTGAGGGAATGCCCAGAGATGCCACGCCCACCAGCGGTCTGCCCCTCCCCCTCCCCCCGGCACTCACCCCTCACACTGATCTCTGGCCTCCTGCTAAGCAGCCTCTTCCCAGGCCGTGTTTCAGAAGAGAGACCAAGGACACAAAGATGGCGACATGAAGGATTCTCACTCGTGTTGGCAGGCAGTGTCCACTGTGGGTGTCGGGAGGGGACCAGTGGCACAGAAGTGTGCAGTCCTCCAGCCGGCCTTCTGGGAGTTCCGGGGTCACTCACGGGGCGCTTGCTTTTCTCCTTTGCTAGGCTCTCGGTCGCCCCGCCACCACGCTCCACGGTGGCGATTTGTGCTCCGTGAAGACAGAATCGTAGCGTCGGAAGGCGGTCAGCACTGGCCACACGCACACAAATGCCCGGCGAAGGCAGCCTCGCTGGGCGCCACACCTCGGGCACCGGACCTTGGCTCACAAAAGCAAGCAGAACAGGAGACACATTTCTTTTTCTTTCTTTCTATTTTTTTAAAAGAAAGTTTTGTTCAGTGAATACCATTTCATAGGTACAGCTTTAGGAATATAGTGGTTCTTCCCCCCATACTCACCTTCGCCCCCCATCTTGTCCCACCTCCTACTCCCTCTCCCATCCCATTCTTCATTAAGATTCATTTTTTTTTTTGACAGGCAGAGTTAGACAATGAGAGAGAGAGAGAGAGAGAAAGGTCTTCCTTCCGTTGGTTCACCCCCCCAAATGGCTGCTATGGCTGCGCACTGTGCCGATCCGAAGCCAGGAGCCAGGTACTTCCTCCAGGTCTCCCACATGGGTGCAGGGCCCAAGGACTTGGGCCATCCTCCACTGTCTTCCCAGACCACAGCAGAGAGCTGGACTGGAAGAGGAGCCACCAGGACAGAACAGGCGCCCCAACCAGGACTAAAACCCGGAGTACCGGCACTGCAGGTGGAGGATTATCCTAGTGAGCCGCCGCGCCGGCAAGATTCATTTTTAATTAACTTATACATTTCAGACCAGGCAAGCCCTTCAGATCGCTGAGGAACCAATGCCCAGTCACCTGTGTGGACACTGTCTCACTCTGCAGGCTCCAAAGGCACCTCCTTCCCTCTGCCTGTTAGCAGTTCCCAGGTTGCATCATAAAGACATGATTGTACTGTCTCTCTCACTGGACAATGAGCTCCTTGAGGACAAGCAGCCCCTCCTTGTTGTTCTCGGGGTTGCCAAAGCCTGGCACTGAGTCTCCCACAGAGGTAGGGCTGTGTGTGGGCTGATGAGCAAGGCAGGGGGCGGGGGGGGGGGGGGGGCAGGGGATGTGCACTCAGGCTCCCAGAGCCAGTGTGGACATCTTCTTTGTTCTCCCTTCTTCCTCCCGTAGCTCATCTAGCTCATCGCTTAGGGGTACCAGAGCAGGCACCACTTAATTTATTTTGGTCTTTGTGTCTGCAAACGCATACATTAGCTGGCTTTTAGAAGAGGTGGCTACTGGAAGGACTGGGATGCGATGTGCTTCGGATGCTTGGAGAGTCAATTACGGGATTAGAAAAAATGCCCTCGCCCCCAAACAAGCATGGTGATGCTTCCTATTTTTTAATGTAAAACACGAAGTCAACAGAATTGACTGACATTTTTAATGCCCTCACACACATGGAAACCTGTTTGAGATAGAGGATTTTGCAATGCCTGATCAGTCTGGTCTGAACGCCTCTATGGGATCCATGCGTTATTATGCATTCAGAGCATTTTAAATCCAAGCTCTTCTTGGCCCTTTGTTTTGCATTGCTGCCATTGATGGGAATACAAGTTCACGAGAATAGGGCTTTGTCTCCATGGGATGTGTTCTGTCCTGACTCCAGCTCACCTTCGAGCTCAACACAGAGGAGCCATGAGGTTGCAGAACAAGACCCTGAAAATGTTTATTGTAATCCACGTGCAGTGAGGAGGGACGGAGGTGGAGGAGGGTGAGCGCGATTATGTGTATGTGAGAGAGAGAGAGCAAGAGAGCGAGAGCGAGCAAGAGAGAACACTTCAATAAACATGCACATCCACAGAAGAGAATTTCCAAATCTGACAGACGCAATAAATAGAAAAATGTTTTTGAAAATAGGGACACATAAATGAAAACTCAAAATAAGTGCAAAAATCTGACTTGAAATCCTGCACCTTGCCAGGTCATGCTCCTACTACCCTGTGTTTTGGTGGCTGATCTATCTCTGCAGTATTCCTTTATGCATACACGGCAATATCTTTTTATTCCCTCCATAAAGGAAGATTATGAAAGAGGAATGCTAACAGCATCTTGAGTTGATCATTCACTTACAACGTGCTCTAAGTGTTCATTTAATCCTCGGATCAATTCTAAGACATCAGTATCATCATTTGTCCCATTTTATAGGTGTGGTACTGGGGCTCATGTGAGCTGAGTTATGGAGCTTGCCCCAGTGAGTCTGGAGGCAGGATCTGAACCGGGCAGAGCGGGTGCCCCCACTCTCCACTCCCTCGCCTCTCAGGGAGACAGGAAAATCTACAGAGAGTTTGCTTCCCCAAGAGGACAATAGAACCCACAGCTCTGTATCCTGAGAATCAAATAAACCATCACTGCCCAGGTCCTAAAGGAGAGGCCAAGAGGTCCCTATAACGTGTTGAGGACCAAGTCTCGGCATGAGTTTTGGTGGGGACAAACCATGTTCAAACCACAATATCCACTTGAAAAAGATTATTCTCAACGCCTATGGCCAAACATTGTGCTACACTGGGGATATGGGAGTGGGACATGTTTCTGTCCCACGGAGTCTCCCCCCAGTGGAGAGCACACTGAGGTGCCCAGAAGCTGCGATGTGTTCCGGTTGCTGTGAGAAGGGCACAGGGCACAGAAGACGGCTGCCTTGCCTGCCAACGTCCAGATGATTCACCTGGGAAGGTGTGGGCAGGGTGAGTGCAAACAACAGAGTCATGGTATCATAAAAAATACATATTTGATCTTTGTCCCTGGTTCCTCAGCACAGACCTTCTAACACTCCTGGGGTTGCCTAAGCGATGAGTGTGCTGCTTTTCATAGCAAACCCCTCCTGGCCATGCCTGAGCTGATGCTAATGAGGCGACTCTTGGGAGGCCCTTGGAAAACTTCAGGAAGGCACGGTGGTCAGAGCCACCAACAACACGGTTGGAGGGGTGGAGCTCTCAGACCCACCCCTGGGCACCGGGGATGTGAGAGGGAGCCTGAGTCCCATCACCAGTGGCCAAAGATGTAATCAACCGTGTACTCATCAGAAAACCTCTGCAGTGCAGTTCCGGGAGCTCCCTGGGTGGAGACTATGTCAGCACCCCAGGGGGTGGTGACCCCACCCACAGAGAACAGAAGCACCTGCACTTGGGACCTCTCTGGACCTGGTTTCATGCAAGGCTTCATTTCGCTCTTCCTGGCTTCTGTCCTTTCTTATTTGACATTTTACAAGAATATTTATTAAATTGTAGTTGTCAGCACGATATACAATGCTTTCCTGAGTCCTTTGAGTCACCCTAGTGAATTATGGAATCAGAGGGAGTTATGGGAACCCGAATCTGTAGTCAAGTCAGACAGAAGTGTGAGTCACCCAGAGACAGCCTGGGGCTGTGGCCGGTGCCTGAGGTGGGGGCAGGCTTTGGGAAGAGCCCCTTAAACTATGTGGTCTGCACTAACTTTGAGTAACTGTGTCAGGACTGAACCGAATTGCAGGATGAGTTGATGGTGGAGCAGCAGACAATTGTGGGAAGGACAGAAGAACGTTAGGGCACCCAGAGCGTGGCAGCAGTGGGAAGCCGCTACCCCCGTAGAGCGGCAGGGACCAGGGCAGGGGTACTGGGACCCAGGGAGAGCAGGAAGGGTGGAACCTACTGCAGATCTTCAGCTCCATCATAGCAGGACTTGACAAGTGGTCAAACCTTAACCCAGGCAAGTTTAGCGGCCTTGTGCTGTCGCATGAGGGAGACAGCACAGCAGAGAGAAGTTCCACCAGCCGATTGGATCCCAGGGAGCTGAACACGGTTTACATGCCCTGGGGAGGCGTGGCTGTGTCCTTTCAGTCTCCGGCTCGTCGTCCTCAGCATACGGCACTTCAGTTTGCAACCGGCTCCGTGTTCTGCACAGGCGCTGTTGCTCCTTTTAACACATAGGCACCGGAAAGTGGTGGTGTCTCTCACTATCGCCTCCCAAGGAAGGTCAAGTGTCAGTCGCAGTGGGCTCTTCTGGGCATGTGCCGCGGGGTCCGGGAGATCCCCAACCTCCCTGAAGGGGGTCTTTTGTGGCTAGAGTTTAGGAGCCTCTTGCTATCGTGTCTCACAGGCAGGGGTCAATCCCACGGCAGGTGTGGCCAGGTGTGGAGCTGGGGCTGGATGGAAAGCCTTGTGTTAGATGCTGTGCAGCGTGTAAAGTAGGCGCTGACTGTGGAAAGATCTAAGCCTGCCCCGTAATGCCAATGGCTCAGCTGACCATGGACTCAGAGTAGCACCCACCTGAGGTGCTTTTGTCCAGCAAAGCCTGACAACCTGGGCTTAGGAGCACAGCGGGAGACTAGGGCTGGTCTAGGGTAAGGTTTGGGGAAGTGGGGCAAACATCGAAGCAGTGGGTGTGGGATGCTGGCCAGGCTGAGTGCAAGTGGTGAGGCACAGAGTCGAAGTCCTACAGGGAAGAAAGGAAGCCAGTAGGAAGGGATCAACCAACAAAAGGAAGGTTTACATAGAGGAGCGGGACTACCAAATACCCCAGGAACGGCAAAGGCAGATGTAGAGGGAACAACTACATGGGTTTTCTGGAGGGAACAGATTGTAGTCAGAGATGGGGTGATCAGTTTCAGAGTCGGTGCTGTTGGGCTAAGAATGAGGTTAAATCATTGCTATGGGCAGGAACTGTGTCTTCCCAAAATTGGTGTGCTGAAGCCCTAACACCCAATGCGATAAAGTGAGCTTAAAAGTGTCTGGCCCTAATATGAGAGGACTGTGGCTGTCGCCTTATTCAAGAAGAGTCGGTCTGAATCCCCCCCCCCTCTCCCTCTCCCTCTCTCTCTCTCCCACCCCTCTCCTCCTCTATTCCTGCTACATGAGGACTCAGAAGGCACCCATTCCCGCTAGGACTTGACCATGAAGGCACTCTGATCTTGAACTTGCAGCCTCCTCCAGGCCGGGAGAAAATCAAGGTCTGTTGTTTAAGCCACTCAGTCTGTGACATTTTGTTATGGCAGCCTGAGGTGACAAGTGCAGCTCTGGGTACCAACAAGTTGGGTGGGTGTTGCTGTGCTAAATACATAAACATATGAAAGTGGTTTTGGAACTGGGTAACGGGTGGATGGAGATGAAGGTGGCGTGGGATTGGATGCCGAGGTACGTACTGCACACGGATAGCGAGGGCGAGCTGGGGAGGTTTCAGATAGAAGTAAGGAACACGCTGGAGACTGTAGGAGAGGCAAGGCTTGTCACACAAAGAACCGGACCGAGTTGTAGTCTGGTGCTTTGTGGAGGTAGAACCTGCAAGCAGTGAGAGGGTATGTAGCGAGGAGACCTTCCCAGCTGTGTGTCGCAGGAGAGGTTCGGTTTCTCCTTCCTGTATGTAGTAAAGTGTGGGGAAAGAGACAGAGATGAACTGGAGAAGGAATTATTAAGCAAAAAGGAACACCAGAACTTGAAAGTGTGAACAGTTCTGAAGTATCTTCATATTACCAATGCCTTGGCCACATAAATGTCCCAGTGGATCTCAAAGGAAGGGCACTGACTAAAGAGGATGATTCTAGAGCCTGATTTAACAGAGGGGCCAGCACTGTGACACAACAGTTAAGTGATATCTGTAATGTGGCATCCCATATAAGCTCCAGTTCGAGTCCTGGCTGCTCCACTTCCCATCCAACTCCCTGCTAATGTGCCTGAGCAGGCAGCAGAAAATGGCCCAAGTGCTTGGGCACCTGCCACCCATAGGGATAGCCACACGGAGTTCCAGGCTCCTGGCTCCAGCCTGACTCAGCTGCTGTGGCCATTTAGGGGTGAATCAGCAGGTGGAAGATCTCTCTCTTTCTCTCTGTCTCTACCTCTCTTTCTGTCTCTACCTCTCCCTCTGTAACTCTGCCTTCCAAATAAATTTTTTAAATCCTTAAAGAAAAATCCAATGGAATTTGCTGACCTAGGTTTAGGGCTGTCTTTGGTTCTGTCATCCTTTTCTTTTTGCCACTTTCTGCCTTTTGGAATGGGAAGGTTTATCCTACACCCATCCTAACACTGTGTTCTGGAAGTGCGTAACTTGTTTGATTTCACAGGTTCACAGCTATAGAGGAATTTTGCCCCAAAACAAATTGTGGCTCAAGTCTCAGCTATGTTTGATCTAGATGAGACTTTGAACTTCAGACCCTAGTGTTAATGCTGGAATCAGTTAAGACTTTAACAGATATTGGGATGTTGAGATAGAATGAATGTATTTTGCCTGAGTTAAGGACATGAATGGGGCCTGGAGCTGTGGCACATCGAGATAATGCTCTGGCCTGAAGCACCGGCATCCCATTTGGGCGCTGGTTGAAGACCTGGCTGCTCCACTTCCGATCCAGCTCTCTGCTGTGGCCTGGGAAAGCAGTGGAAGATGGCCCAAGTCCTTGGGCCCTTGCACCCACATGGGAGACCCGGAAGAAGCTCCTGGCTCCTGGCTTCAGATCGGTGCAGCTCCAGCCATTGCGGCCAATTGGGCAGTGAACCAGGGGATGGAAGACCTCTCTCTCTGCCTCTCCTCTTCTCTCTCTGTGTAACTCTTTCAAATAAATAAATAAATCTAAAAAAAGAAAAATAAAAAATGACATGAATAGAGAGTGAGTGGCAGGGGGTAGAGTCCCACAACGTGCTTATGTTAAAGTCCTAACCTCCAACATGACTGGATCTCAGTATAAGGTCTTTGGGAGGTAATTAGGTTACATGAGGTTGCAAAGTGTGGCTCTGACGGAATAGTATTTTTCTTTGTAACAGGTAGATGAGAGAGTCCTCTTCCCTCCCCCGGTATTTGAGAAAGCAGCCACCTACAACCACGGAGCAATCTCTCACCAGAACCCAACAGGATGGGACCCTGATCCAACCTCTAGAACTAGGAAGAAGGTCACTGGTTTCCAAGCCAACGCACAGGGTTTTGTCACGGCGGCCCAAGGTGACTCATGCAGCCAGGGCTATGGTGGTGGGGGAAAGTTCACTGGAGCTGAGGAAGTCAAGGAACTGAAAGTCAGAACATTCTCTGGGCCAATTATATAAATGCCAAAGCCACCAGAGTAATGGTCAGACTGGGGCGGTGATGACAATGGGCCAACGATCTCCAACCCCACAGGAGGGGCAATGACCCGAGAGGGTTAGATGACGGCACATCGGAGGGACCAGATGTGTTGCCATTGGGAAGAACAATGCCCTCTGATGGAGGAAAGGAAGAGACAGGCTCTAGGCCCCCAAGAGTCAGGTGCACAAGAGAACAGGCGGTGAACAACCTCAGAGGACAGGCGGCCTGAAGAAACTTCGCTATGCTAGCTCTGCCATTCAAATATTTAGCTCTGTACACCGATACCTCCCATCTGAAGCCAAACTCTCACCACCTGTGAAGATCCTGCCTAACACAAGGAATGGGAAGAGAAGCTGCCTACGGACGCTGTTAGGTGGGAAGTCAGGTCTGAGCTTATGTGTGTGTACAAAGGCCTAAGGAGACATCTATGTCCAGCATCCGCATCTCAAAGTCATCCGATAACCTGCCAGGGCAGCCCAGTGTCTGCACTTGAAACATCCTGCCCTGCCCCTTCTACCTGATAACCATCCTCCCTCTAACCGGGTGGGCGGCACCAGCCAGGCTTCCCCTGTCCGATAACTTCTGGGGGAAAACTCAGAAGGGAATTTTTCACATTTACATCCAAAAAGTCCTTTGTTCCAGGAGGCGGAGAAGCAGGAAGGCAAGACCCATCCCCTTAAAAACCCCGGCCTGAACGGGACAGTGCGCTCAGCCCTCTGCTCTCTGCTGAGCCGCCCGCCTCATGGCCAGGTGTGCTCTCTCCACTCAACCATGTAACCTCGCTCCTCCCCAGTCTGAGCGACTCGGCACTCTCTCTCAGGTTCTGTCTGGAGAGGTGCCCATCCGTTCTTACGGATGTCCCTGCCCTCATAAACCTTGCTGTTTGCTTTCTACCTACTCTCTGTCTCACGCCTGAATTCTTTCTTGCGTGAAGACAAGGACGCTGCCGTTCCCCGGTAACACCGTGATGGTGTGTCTGAGTGTGAGGGATTCACAGAGGGCTCCAGCTGTGCCTTTGGGGGTGGATGGTCTGTGCAGCACGCAGAACAGATGAAACGTGCACAATGGTTGCCGCCGCCAACTGTGCCGCTGCCGAGGGAAGGCAGGGAAGGCAGCCGGCAAGCAGGAGGCGCTCTGCAGCGGGGAGTGAGTCTGCTGCTGTACGGTGAGTCCCTTGAGAGAATTCCAAGGGGGGCCGTGAGCCTTCCAACCGCAGTGAGGACCAGAGACCCCAGAAGTGGGCAGCGCACTTGAGAATCAGGACATTAAGAAGTGAAACAGGCCGGCGCGCGGCTCACTAGGCTAATCCTCCGCCTGCGACGCCGGCACACCGGGTTCTAGTCCCGGTCCGGGCGTCGGATTCTGGTCCCGGTTGCCGCTCTTCCAGGCCAGCTCTCTGCTGTGGCCCAGGAGGGCAGTGGAGGATGGCCCAGGTGCTTGGGCCCTGCACCCCATGGGAGACCAGGAGGAAGCACCTGGCTCCTGGCTTCAGATCAGTTCGATGTGCCAGCCATAGTGGCCACTGGGGGGTGAACCAACGGCAAAGGAAGACCTTTCTCTCTGTCTCTCTCTCTCACTGTCCACTCCGCCTGTCAAAAAAAAAAAAGAAAAAAAAAAGAAAAGAAAAGAAAGAAAGAAAGAAAGAAAAGAAAAGAAATGAAACAGCACCGAGACTACTTCGAACGAGAACTGGCCAGTCCTTCAAAGACACGGCGGTGAAACAAGCCCGCACCTGCATGAAGAAACTAGCTTAAGGCAACAGCAGCTGAGTTCCCCCACGAGGTTGAATTCATTCTTCCCACCTGAGCCCTATCACACACAAATCCCGCATCATCCACAGAAGCAGAAGACTGACAAACTGGGCTGCATGTCAACATTGCTAAGGCTTTTCTAATCATGCGGTGACTTCAACACCCCACAGTCTGGGAGGGACTTCCTTATGGCCCCCAGGGGTCATTGCACAAACCCCTGAGAGCGCCACAAACAAGGTAATAAACAGGCAGCTCCTATGACTCAGCTCGGAGCCAGACACACTGGAGCAGGCGTGGGCAGCTGGCGTCGGTGGGTGGTGGGTGCGAGGCAGGGGCTCCGTAGGGGCGGGCTGCAGGGCCCAGGAACGAAGGAATCCGGGCTGACTCTTCTCTCTTCTGGCAACAGAACTGAATGCTAGACTGGCACCAAGGGAAAGGCCTTGGTACGTTACAAGTGGTGACGTGGAAGCGACGGCTTCAGAGATGGGGGGCGCCTACTGCTTGCTGGTGGCGGCTTTCCTGTGGGGGGCAGCGAGACGTGGGTCTTGGTTTTTTTTTTTTAGGCAAGAGAAGCTGGGGAGATGTGACCTCAAGACAAGGGCTTCTGACATCACCAGACACAGAGGGCTCCTCCCACCTCTTAATTCTTGCCTCTTCCCCTCCTCCACCCCGTGTTGAATAATAGTAACAGAAGGCGATTGTCTCCCACTAAGCTTCTGGGCTGGGCCCCCACCAAACCAGGGTGAAATAAAAATGGAGGCATTCACTCAGCTCAGGTTCCCCAACAGGAAACTGTTTATCTAACCTTCCAATAAATCCAGTTGACAGAGATAACAGCCAAATCTCCCCCACAGCCGGTTTTCACTGTTATGATAATGAGTTCCCCCACTTTAATCCTTCCATGAAGTAAGTCACCTGGAGTAACCTGCTGTTAAGCAATCAATTATTTTTCTAACATGCTGTCTCCTTGCTCCTGCCTGCAAGGAAAGTAACTTTGAAATGACCGATCCGCTGCTTGGATTTTTGTTTTGTTCTTGCTTTCTTCAGCCCCTCCCTGTCTATGAAACCACACTCTTCCTTTAGGCTCATTAGACCATTCATTCCAGCTTATGGAATGAGAGTTGCCTGATTCTAGAATTGTAAGCAGAAGCGACTTAAGACTGTTAAACGAGGGGCTGGTGTCGTGGCACAGCGGGTATAGCCTCTGCCTGCAGCACTGGTTCACCTTCCTGCTAATGTGCCTGGGAAAGCAGTGGAAGATGGCCAAGGACTTGGACCTCTGCCACCCACGTGGGAGACCTGGATGGAGTTCCTTGCTCTTGGCCTTGGCCAACTGTTGTGACCATTTGAGGGACGAACCAGCAGATGGAAGAGCTCTGTCCTCCTCTCCTCTCTCTCTCTCTCTCTCTCTCTAACTGTGCCTTTCAAATAAATAAATAAACGATTTTTTTTTTTTTTGACAGGCAGAGTGGACAGTGAGAGAGAGAGAGACAGACAGAAAGGTCTTCCTTTGCCGTTGGTTCACCCTCCAATGGCCGCCGTGGATGGCGCGCTGCGGCCGGCGCACCGCGCTCCTCCGATGGCAGGAGCCAGGAGCCAGGTGCTTTTCCTGGTCTCCCCATGGGGTGCAGGGCCCAAGCACCTGGGCCATCCTCCACTGCACTCCCGGGCCACAGCAGAGGGCTGGCCTGGAAGAGGGGCAACCGGGACAGAATCCGGCGCCCCGACCGGGACTAGAACCCGGTGTGCCGGCGCCGCAAGGCGGAGGATTAGCCTGTTGAGCCACGGCGCCGGCCAAACGATGTTTTTTTTAAAAGATGATTAAACTAAATTGCTGTGATCCTTGTCCTATGACATTTACTTATTGGTACTTGTTTAGTATATGTAAAACCATGTGGGAGTTTGTGCTTATAAATAGGTTAAAATCGTTCCACTGCTGTTTTAACTGCTACCAAGACCATTTTTACAGATCTCCAAGGGGGAAAACAATCTATCTGATGAGATATTGTGTGGCCCGGGTAACTCAGGATGGCAGAACCACACACCTCCCCCCCAAAAAAATTACCTCTGGCTGGTTCGTGTTGATTCTGGAGGTAACTTCCTGTCCCTCACATCTATAGGTGAAAACGGTGGACCGAATCCGAAAGCTCTTACTCCACCAGCTCCCCCTGCGGAGAGTGTTAAGGTGGCCCTGCTTACTGGCAGTAAGAGGAAGGGAGGTCCACGTCCAAAGGCATCGCAGGGTAAGGACGTCCACCGACACACAGTGGAAAACTCCCGGAGTCCAGGGGAGGGGATCCTGCTCCTGCTCGACTCGTTGACCTCAGGGCAGGCGGGCTCTGCTTGGGGGTTATGAGTGCGGAAATGATATCCCAGGAATGCAGATCTGCAGGAGAAGGCCCACTCCTCCCACTAGGTTTTCAAAGGAGCCAAGACCTCTTGAAAGATTAGGAATTCCTGAAGTGGAGACATTGTTTACATCATCGACATTAAGAAACAAAGTCGAACTTTGCTGCCAAGGTTCAAGCATCCATGTTTTTCAAAGGTGCTGAGCATTTACAAGTGAATTTATATTATAACCTAAGGAGACTAGGCAATTCATTTTTGGGTATTGAAGAGCTCCAGAATCAGAAACCAGATAAACACTTTTGGTGTGCGCAACAGCCTTCCTAGTGTCTAAAAAATGTGAATTCTCATCCACTCATAAAACATTCATGGCACTATGCCATGTGTCAGGTACTATGATTGGATAACCTCCCCGAAGGTTAATGGGACTAACACCAGTAGTTGATGATAATGCTGCCTAAATGAGAGTTCAAACCCATCTTGAATGTCTCACAGAGAGACTCAGAGGAAATCCGTCTTAATCCATTGGGGTTATTTGTTTCTAGAGAGATGATGTGAGAGAAGGACCAAATGGATCTAGCATTTGTGTATGATCACAAGGTGTCCCACCCAAATTGCGAAGCTCGGGAGGTAGCACGGAGAACTATTGATGGGGAGCCCAGGAAATGAGCTCCAGACCCAGGTCAGCCTCTAATGAATTTTTTTTGACAGGCAGAGTAGACAGAGAAAGGTCTTCCTTCCATTGGCTCACCCCCCAAATGACCGCTATGGCCGGTGCACTGCACTGATCCAAAGCCAGGGGCCAGGTGCTTCCTCCTGGTCTCCCATGCGGGTGCAGGGTCCAAGCACTTGGGCCATCCTCCACTGCCTTCCCGGGCCACAGCAGAGAGCTGGACTGGAAGAGGAACAACGGGGACAGAATCCGGCCCCCCAACAGGGACTAGAACCCAGAGTACCGGCGCCACAGGCGGAGGATTAGCCTAATGAGCCGTGGCGCCAGCCAGCCTCTAATGAATTCTTGGGTCTGGCTCTGAGGGTTCCATTTCCTCCAGGCCTCGGTTTCCTCTCCCCAAAATTGAGGGCCTTGCACTAGGTAGATGGAGGCTCCGTTTAGCTTCTTTCTTTTCTTTCACACACGTGGGAGAAAAGGAGCCATTATTAATTTCTTGCTGTCTTGGAAGGGAGCCAGGCAGGCTGCACCAACGCAAGGGGAGTGAGCTCAACATGGCCTCCCCAGGCCTCCCTACCCTGCTGCTTGGCCACTATGGCTCCAGGCACAAGGACAAGTGGCTACTTGCAAGGCTACTTACAGGCCTTCCTTAGGGTGAGTCCACACTTGAGTTTAATGCAAAACAACCTCTCTTAGCAACAGAAAACTTCAAAAGCTGAGACTGAATTCCAGGGCAGACACCACCGGAATACAGGAGGACCAGGGGACTCAGCAGAGGGGGGCCCTGCACAGTGCCCCTAAGTGGCTGGTTTGCAGGCTCCTGGCGGTCCATGAAAAGGCATGTTTGTGCAGGATCTTGCCAAATCTGGACCAACAGCGTTGCACACCCTGAGAACTAATTAAGTAGGAACCTAAACCCCGCACTCGTCACGTGTTTGCTCCTTTGAAGTGGGGAGAGGAAGAAAAAGTAGAGGAGAGAAAGCCCCAGAGGAACAGGACACTGCTTGGACTCGCTCCCTAATGCTTTTATCTTAGCACCCCGAGAAAGCCTGGCCTGGCGGAGTCAGAGAGGACCCAAGGCAGGGGATGATGTAAATTTTGCCCCAACTCCTCTTAGGGTTGGAGCGTTGTCAGTCTCGTTCTATGGCCGTGAGAAGGGTAAACTCTCAGCCACTGTCGAGAGGGGAGTGGCACTGAGTGTCTGGAGGGGAGCAAGCTGTGTCAAGGTCACAGGCCTGGTCTCTCGATGCCTGGCCGGCAGGGTGAGGTTCCCAGCCCCCTGGGTGCTCTCTGTGTCCCAGAGGAGACTAAGGGGGTTTGAGTTTCCAGATGGCATTCCTCTGCTTAGTCGCCACAGCTGGTTCTATATCTATTATGCAAACGTCTTATTGGATGTGAGGCATTAAGGTCATCTCAGAACGAGCTAGGTGGGGAAAAGCACAAAGCAGAGCCCCCGACCAGAGCGTGTGTTGTGCTGTGCAGGATTCTCTCTGCTGGAAGCTCCCCCACAGGATCTGCAGGCAGGTCCAGGCGGTGGATCCCTAAATGGCCTCGAAGTTGATGAGGGACAAAGGGGAGGTGAGAGGTGAAGCAAACAACTGGAGCCTCTAGGGAGTTCTCTTTCCAACGGGGAGATTCTCGGGGAGTCTCCCACAGTGAGGACGCATTTGGCCTGGGCAGGAGGAAGGCCTGTCTGAAGCCACACCAAAAGACAGGCAGGCGACTCTCTAAGAACCGCATTGGCAAGGGTTAATTGGTAAGGGTTAATGCTCAAAACAATCCCCTGCCTAGGTCAGTGAGTCCCAGAGAGCTTATGGGCTCAGAGATGTCACCAAGGAGGGCACAGGGGTGACAAGAGTGGCCTGGGGAGCTGGGAGTGGACGTGGCCTGGAGGGAAGAAATTCGGGATTCCCCCAAGGTCACGGCGTGAGGGCAGAGGGGAGGCAGTGCAGGGGCCAGGGCGTGGGTGAAGAAAGCCCCCATCTGCCACTGTGCTCAGAGGCGGGAGAGAAAGCTGTGGCAGCAGACCCTTGCCTGACCCCATCACAAAGACCAGGGTGGGGGTGCCCGACCCCATCACAAAGACCAGGGTGGGGGTGCCCGACCCCATCACAAAGACCAGGGTGGGGGTGCCCCGGCCCCATCACAAAGACCAGGGTGGGGGTGCCCGACCCCATCACAAAGACCAGGGTGGGGGTGCCCGACCCCATCACAAAGACCAGGGTGGGGGTGCCCGACCCCATCACAAAGACCAGGGTGGGGGTGCCCGACCCCATCACAAAGACCAGGGTGGGGGCGCCCTGCTCGGCAGAGCTCCCGTCAGCCAGAGAGGGTGGCCGAGCTGCCTGAACACTGGTGGGAGGCAGATCTGAGTTTCCGCTTGGGCTTCTGGTTCTGATACCTGCGACCTAGGACACATTACTGAATGTTTTGCATGCTTGGTGTCCCTGTCTCCAAACCAGCGTGCTGGCACTTCCTTCCTAGGTGCCAGAGGTGAGGCCATCCATGGGGAGGCTGCTCAGAGAACAGTGGCCGTGCCCAGTAAGAGGAGCAGGGCCCGGGCAGGCTTCGCGCTCTGTCAGAGATCCAGAGTGGTGTGCTCACGGAAGGCAGGCATCTGGAGAGACAGGGACAAGGAATGGGGTGGCTAGCTCTTTGTGGGGACTCTGGGGGGTGGGCGAGGCGCTGCCCAAGGGTGGCCAGTCCTCCACTCCGGCTGCTCTCCTGGACCTGGAGGGCAGGACACAAAGATCTGGGACAGCAAATATTGGCTACCAGGAAGTCTGACCACAGGCAGGGAACTCCTGCCCTGGGTCCTTCTGACCCCACTGTAGAATTATTTAACAGAGCTAATGGAATGAAAGGTCTGCTGGGGATTCCCGCCTCGTTTTTCTGTTTGATGGATATTGGATGACAGGGAATCAGACAAGGTCACGTACAGACAGCCTGTGTCCGTGGTTGGGGGCCAGACGACCACTTCTGATGGGCCTCACTCATGCTGAATATTTAGTGTATGGGTCGAACAACCCTAAATGAAAATCCAAACACAGAAATGCTCCAAAATGTGAAAACTCTTGACCTCCAGCATGGTGTCACAAGTTAAAAAAAAAAAAAAAAAAAAGGTTCTACAAATGAAACCTGGCTTCACACAGTTAAAAAAGCTATAAAATTACCTTCAGGCTGTGTGTGTAAGGTGCATGAGAAACATAAAGGAATTTCATGCTTAGATCTGGGCCCCGTTCCCAAGATATCTCATCATATGTGTGCAAATACCCCCAAATAAAAATGTACGTATCTGCAACACACGCACTTTGGGGAAGGGGTGTGTACCTTATAACCATTCACAGTTGCTATCCCTCTTGGTTCTCATCATCTTAGGTCCCTTACCTAAACGCGTGTGATGGGTAGTAAAGCAGGTGTGATGGGTATTCCCACTTCACGGATGAAGAAATCAAACCTTGAAAAAAGTATGGTGACTCAAGACCACCCAATCAGAAGATGGCGCAGCCTGGGCAAAAATTCGGGAGGTCTGATTTTGCATGTCCTACTTCCCCCGGTCATCCTGCAAAGTCTCTCTTGGGGCTTTCACACTATCTTCATTGACTTCAGCTTCAGTCCCTAGAACCCCACCCTGAATTGGGATTTCCTGAGTAAGGAGACAGTGGTGACATCTCAAATGATTGGGTCCCTGCCACTCATGGGGTCGACCTGGATTGAGTTCCCAGCTCCCGACCTCAGTCTCAGCTGGCTGTCTTTGCAGGCGCTTGGAGAGTAAACCAGTGGATGAGGGCTCTCTGTCTCTACCTCTCAAATTAATTAATTAATTAATTAAATATATGGAAATTGGGGCCAGCACTGTGGCATACGGGTACAGCTGCGGCCTGAAGTGCCGGCATCCCTTATGGGCACTGGTTCTAGTCCCGGCTGCTCCACTTCAGATCCAGCTCCCTGCTAATGTGCCTGGGAAAGCAGCAGAAGATGGCCCAAGGGCTTGGGCCCCTGCAACCGCATGGGAGACCTGGAGGAAGCTTCGGATCGTCTCAGCTCTGGCCGTTGTGGCCATTTGGGGAGTGAACCAGCAGATGGAAGACCTCTCTCTGCCTCTCTGTAACTCTGCCTTTCAAATAAATATAAAAAAGTATGGAAATTTTACCTTAAAAATATAAAAAAAAACCTTACAGATGTGACATTCCCCTAGGGTTTTCTTAACTTCCTTTTAAAACTCATTCTGTTGACTGGAAATTGTGCCATCCATTTAAAGTGCCATGTACCTTCTAGCTCGAGGATCCATTCTCATTCCCGCTGCTCCCTGGACTTGAAAGATACTGTTCCTGCTCCTCCCCTGGCAAAACCTCATCTCATCCTCCCTCGGCTCATTCATTCAGCAAATGCTTACTGAGAGCCAGTGACAGGCAGTGGGACTGCAGAGACTTCAATCAGGGGCCCTGTCCATTAGAGACCTATGCTAGAAGATAGAGGTTTACTTGAATGCCCTTAGATTATATTCCCAGCCTTTTCTGCCAGACAAAAAGACTGTGAAAAACCATTGACCTGGAGGCTCCAGCCCACTGTGTTACATCGTCGCAGAGCGAGCTGGTTATTCCATACAGATGTATTTTACAGACCCCCTGCAGGTGCACTGTTGAAGAATTGGACTCGGTAAGGACATGAACACAGCATGAGAAAATGCTCTCAGAAGGGAGAACTTGGTGGAAGTGCATCTGTCTCTAGGTCCCTGTAGAACTGTGATGGAAATGGAAACACAAATGATCAAGGGAGTTTACAGAACGCCAAAGTCAAGTCCCAGAGATGGGTGTGAGGCCCCCTCCACCGTGCTGGCTTCCTAGACCAGTGCCAGGGTCACAGGCAACAGTTCTGCTTCTGTGGGTATCTTTTTTTTTTTTTTTAAAGATTTACTTAACTGACAGGCAGAGAGAGAGAGAGAGAGAGAGAGAGAGAGAGAGAGAGAGAGAATCTTCCATCTGCAGGTTTAGTCCCCAAATGGCAGCAACAGCCAGGACTGGGCCAGGCCAAAGCTAGGAGCTTCCTCCGGGTCTCCCCCATGGGTGCAGGGTCCCAAGCACTTGGGCCGTCTTCTGCTGCTTTCCCAGGCACATTAGCAGGGAGCTGGATTGGAAACAGAGCAGGGACTCAAATCTTTGCTCTGAAATGGGATGCCAGAACTGCAAGCAGCAGCTAGCCCGCTGCACCACAGCACCAAACCCTGCTGGTACCTTTTAACCTTTGGAATATTTTTCAAAATCATTTTATGAAACAATCTTGCATTAAGATCTATTTTTCAACTATTTACATTTTTCCTGCTCCCCGCCTCCCAACTTTGAGTTCCAAGCCATGGAATTTTTTTCTTGATTAACAAATCTCATCACAGAACCTCTACAGAGGGAAATTGCTGGTTTAGGGCTTGACAAGAAATATTAATGTTTGAAACAGTGTTACATCACCTTTTCAAAAAGCGAGCTTCGAATTACAGAGTCTCTTTAGGCTTGTGAAAAAGCTGCAAAGATGGTGTGGAAAGTTGTCATATACCTTACACCCGGTTTCCTTGTTCTTTACATCTGACACGCGTCTGGTCCATTTGTCACAACTCATGAGCCAATATCGATACGGGATATTGACAAGAGCTCATAACTGACGCAGACTTTAGTGTTCACCTGCTGTCCATGTCCTGCTCACGGCCTGCACCTGGGCCCCCGTGCAGCTGGCCCTGCCGTCCCATCTGACTTCTCTTGGCTGAGATCACCTTGTTTTGAGCCACCTGCGTGGGTCCCCGGACTGCTCAGGTGTTTTGCCGAAGGTCCCCCCTTCCTCACGGTTCGGCTGGGGTTTTGGGCTCCAGGAGGAAGGTCTCTGGCATAGAGCACCGTTGCCATCAAGTCACTGCAGGTGCACACACCGCCCACACGGCATCTCACAGTGCTGCTGACCCTGACTGCCTGGCCAAGGGGCTGTTCACCAGGGGTCTCTGCTGCAAGCTTGCTCTGCCGTCTCACTCCTTCCCCACATTCTGCTCTTTGGAAGGAAGTGGCAAGAGGGGCTCCCCTCCTCCGGGGCAAAGTACTAATGTGAATCATTTCAAATTCTTATGCATGGAAGAAGACTCTCTTCTTCCCTTTCCTTTATTTATTCAATTATTTACTTTTATCAATATGGAGTCACAGGGTTTTTTGCTTTGTCATGCAGAACTTTGTTTTATAGCTTTATTTGTTCTAGCTTTGGTCCCTGAGCACTCTTATAGTTGGCTCCTGTATCCCTGACATAGTCCTAAAACCCTGTGTGTGGTGTGTGGTGTGTGTAGGGGGGGGAGGTGAGTGTGTGGAGGGTTAGTACTCAGTACGTCCAGGTTCATCTTGTATAGAAAATGACTTCAAAAGGTTCATGGCACGTGGAATTTAAAGATGAGCTTATTTTGGTGCAAAAATCTTTTTAAAAGTCCACACATATGAACTCTCTTCCAAAAGTTCATGAAAAGGCATATTATGGAAAAAACATTCTAGCATCAACCTTTCTCCAAGGCTCCCTGGCCCCTCTTCGTGGAGAATGGTATTGCAAACCCAGATCTGGGGGCCGGGGCTCGTGCTGGAGCCAGCGGGTTGTGGCAACCGCAGGTTCCAGGTGATCGGAGCTCCAGGCCAGTCACCGACACAGGTTATTTATTTGCCAGGACTGTCTAGGGAAGGACGTCTCCACTAAACACAACGCCGATGACACCATCAGGGACTTTGAGAACCTGTACCACCCACCAGAACAAGACTGCTCTAAGAGGTAGGACCTGAAATTTAAGACACATGTAACCTTGGGCAGCTATGGGATCCAGGATGCGGGAACTTTTATCAACAGAGCTAAATTCCTTCCCCTTGCCCTACCCGCTCCTCCCACTCCCCACACCCCATTCCCCACTCCCACTGGGAGGGACTCAGATTAATAAAAATTTAATTAATAAAAAGATTAATAAAAATTTAGCAAAAGAAAACAAGATCTAGTGTGCTCGTACATACTAGGGTATCAATCACCTTCAAAAAACAGAAAAAGTGTTTTTTTCTCTAAGTTCAAAATTCAAAAATTGTTTCATACTGTTTGCTTAGAAAATGTTTTAGTTGCTCTGTCCATGTATTTGCATACCTTTTGCCCAGAAATGATAAGTTATGGGGCCGCGCTGTGGCATAGTGGGTAAAACCACCACCTGCAGTGCTGGCATCCCATATGGGTGCAGGTTCCAGTCCTGGCTGCTCCACTTCTGATCCAGCTCTGTGCTGTGGCCTGGGAAAGCAGTAGAAGATGGCCCAAGTCGTTGGGCCCCTGCACCTACGTGGGAGACCCGGAAAAACTCCTGGCTCTTGGCTTCAGATCAGCACAACTCTGGCCATTGCAGACATTTGGAGAGTGAACCAGCGGATGGAAGAGTCTCTCTCCCTTTCTCTCTCTGCCTTTCAAATAAAAAATTTTAATGGTAAGTTGTAATGGGAAACCTAGACTAAAAATAATCAGCAGTCAATTTTTTAAACATGAAAAGTGCTTCCTGACTGTCTCGTAGTCGCAAATCCACATCAGCCTTGCTAAAGACAAGAGGCTGGTGTGAAAGCAGGCTTTCAGATAGAGCAGGGTCTTCGTGAAAACATCCCACCAGGAAAGCACGCCCTGGGTCTGTGGTGGGACTCCTTCTCCCCAGCTCCCCATCACTCCGGAAGCCCCTCTGATAGGCTGAGCCTCGGCTCCAAGGAGACCCAGAACACCCGCTGTGGGGCTGACTTCACCTCCGTTTAGAATCTGCTAGGGGAGAGGGGTTGTTTGAAGAGCTTTGTTTTCCCCCCTTAGGACGCGAAAGTCCCTAAATCTTTGTTAATTAATTGTTCTTCCCGAAAACCCTACAGATGATTGTCTGCAGGGGACTCTCAGTTCTCACAACCTGAACTCTTTGCAAATTTGGGGGTGGCTCTGACCACACAACATGGGGCGTGTCTGTGCTGGAATAAAGCCTGGAGCGCTCACTGCTAAGTCCTGACATTCTGAGAGGGAGTGTGTGTGTGTGTGTGTGTGTGAGAGAGAGAGAGAGAGAGAGAGAGAGAGAGAGAGAGAGAGAGAATAAGCTTTGAAAACATTCTTAAGCCCAATAAAGCAAAGGTGACATCTGTGATTTTTAGCCAACAAAAGCCAACATCAAACTCTAGGTCAATTAATGTTATATTGTTTTTTTTTCTCCTTTACCCTTCTGTTTAAATTTTTATTTATTTATTTATAATTTGAGAGGCAAAGAAACAGAGACAGAGGCTCCCATCCCCTGGGTCATTCTCCAAGTGCCAGAAATGACCAGGGCTGGGCCAGGCCATGGCTGGGAGCAGGAATTCAATCCGGGTCTCCTGTGTAGATGGCAAGGACCCAGCTGCTCCAGCAGGAAGCTGGAGCCACAAGCTAGAGCCAGGCAGGGAACCCAGGCACTAAGATGTGGGATGTGGGCACCCTAGGCTAGGCCACTTACTCCCTAATTGTTTATCTCAATCAAAGAGTTCAAAGTGAAATTGTAACTAAGCTTTGAAAGTAACTAGCATACCAGTGGCATTTGCCACGCAGTAGCTTTTGTATGAAGTGTTACCTGACGTGTTTATTTGCACTTGGCCTTCTCCTCATCAGGAAAGACGAACTGTCCTGGACCAAACGCCCCCTTTTATTTTCTCAGACTATTACCTGTAGCTTTCCTCAGGACAGATTACGTGACATTTTTATTACTTCTGCCACTGAACAAAAGTAGCTTTTTCATTTTCATTTATGATGGGTTTTGTAAATGTCAAATTCCTTGTTAAAGAGTCAGACTCATCATTCCAAAAGCCAAAGGGTGACATCCATAATATTCAAGTACACACAGTGAGAGTGGGAAGTCATCTATATCACTTTCTTCCACCCTCCAGAAAATGAAAGGAAGAAATCAGGCTGAGGTAAGGAAAAAGAAAGACACAGGAGATCTAAAGGGTGAGCGCTCTATAATCCAAGCATCAAGAATACGAATAAACAGGCAACACCATATGAAATCCATTTAGTATGACGGGTGTTATATGTTTAAAGTTAATTAACCCTGACACCAATTCCTTGGAATTAACTTCTGCAGAATTGTGGAGGAGTTAAAATGAGATTTCCATCAATTTCAAAGATAAACCAAAAATTTTTTTTCACTTGTTATCTCCAAGGAAATTAATGTATAAGTATATTGGTGATTAGGAGGTGGTTTAACCTGCTAGCAAAGGGCTCTTCACATAGAGCAGCGCGTGCAGAACCCTGGCTTCCATGTCAGGTGCCATTGGGGGCCTGAGGGACACGCGTGGCTGGAAAACACCTGCTCGTGTTCTGTATGCCAAGGAAGCAAGGGTCAGCAAACAAGGGGAATCAGGAGTCAAAACACTACCCTCGGGACATGCTCAGTCTCTCAATTTTGAAACATGGGTAGTCTATATTGCTTTGAAACATCGTGTGTACTGGGTGAGCTGCATTTGGCTGCCCAGCCGCCCCCTGCACGTGCAGAGCTGCCCACAAGGACTTCTCGCTGGCAGCTGACCCATTTGCCACTCGCTGCAGCTTGTGGTAAGAAAAGTCATCCTCCACTTGTTGGACTTCTCATGTTGCCGGAGAATGCAACTATGTTTGAGGCACTGATCAGAATCGAAGTAACCAGAGTTGTCTGGACTCAATGAAGAGCATCACTGAGTGGCTATCACTTGGCATACCCATTTATTCAAGGAATGTATACTGATGACTTGCAGGTACCAGGCTCTTCTTAGCTACCAGGAATACAACTGAATACCAGGTACACATCCCTCAAGGTGCTTACATCCTACAGGTGGGAGGCACTAAATGAATTCGTAAACAAGAGAAGCACAGGTGATGTAACTCCCATGCAGTAAGTTTGATGGCAGGTGTCTGATTGCTTCCCTGGACCTCCAGCCTGAGCCCAGAGGTGATCAGAGTGTCAAATACTTCCTCCCCACTCCTTCTATTTTAGGGCCTATCATGAGGTCGCTTGTGGTGTGTTCATATTTTAAATTAATTATATTTTAATCTTCTTTACTACATTTGGAGGGGGCATTGATCCAAGAGGGATTTAGGGAAACCTCTAATAAGTAATTTTTATATATGTGTATTTAAAGATTTATTTATTTGAAAAGCAGAGAGAGCAGGAGAAAGAGAGGCAAGAGGGAGGGGAGAGAGCATGCGTGTTTCCATTTGCTGGTTCACTCCCCAGATGGCCACAATGGCTCAGGCTGCCACAGGATACAGCTGGGAGCCTGGAACTCCATCTGTGTCTCCCACCTGGGTGGCGAGGACCCAAGCACTTGGGCCATCTTTTGTCACTTTCCCAGGCATATTAGCAGGGAGCCAGAGTGGAAGTGGAGCAGCCAGAACCCGAACCTGCACCCCTATGGGATGCTGGCTTTGCACAGGGCAGCCCAACCGCTGTGCCACACCACCACGCCCCTCATCAGTAATCACCGGGGTGTGTGTGTGTGTGTGTGTTGTGGGTAGCAAGTCCCAAACACTGCATGTCGGTTCCATTTTGGCTTCAGTTTTAGGGCGCACCATTTCCCAATGTGTCCCCCAGTTCTGGAAATGTACCATCTGAGGATTTTTATCAACTTTCTGGAACAAGAACTAGTAACAGCTTTTTAATGCATCTCCTTCCCCAGGGCCAGGGGAAAATGCACATTAGCAAGGATCTTTTCAGTCTCCTGCTGGCTGTGTGTTGAAACAGACAAGTCCTAAGATCTGGGGTCAAGCCCAGTTGTTCGGCTATGCTCTGGACCCAGACTTTGGTCAGGGAGTCGTTTGCCTAACCCACAGGGGCCCTGCAGTATAGGGCCGAACCCCAGAGTGAATCTGATCAAGGGCTCTGAAAAGCTCCCCGGAATGGTTGTTATCTGATTGAAATGACCCTGAAGGCCAACACAAGTACTTGTTCTGCAATGACTCAGAAGAAAACGAGCCGACGGGTGAGACGAGGGAGACAGACTGCCGGACCTGCGGGGAGTCGGCGTGAGAGGGGGACAGGAATAAAACTGGTGAAGTTGCATGTGAGTTGTCAACAATCCAGCAGCCCTGGTCACTAGGGCCCCGGTTCCCTGAGCAGGCACCGTGTTTGTCGCAGGCTTGGGCACCAGCACCTGTCATTGCATTCTCCAAGGAGGGGGGTCGGGGAGGAGCTAGCAAAAAACCCGAGGTTGGGAAAGAAAACCACTACCACATACGTAATGCTGTGCGCCGCCGGTGCAGAGGGCTCTTCTGAGGTCCAGTTCTCAGGCTGTGGGGTCTCCTGCAGCCTGTGGGGCCGCTTCCGCCCATTGTTATCTAATCTCCCCTTCCCAGCTGCAGGGACGTCCTCGCCGCCCCCCCCCCCCCCAGCTTTCCCAGGCGGGTCTCTCCCAGGTGCCTGCGTTCCCTCGCCGAACTCCAGGTGAAACCAGTGGATTCCGCTGCAGCGCGCAGCTGAGCCAGGCGCGGGACGGCCAGAGGTCGCATGCGGCGTGCGGAGCTCAAAGGCGTTTCGGCATCTCACGTGTGTGTGTGGGGGGGTGCCCAAAGACATGAGAAAGGCTCCTCCGCCTAAGACCTGCGTTAATCAACTTCTCGGAATATGCAGCGTTCCCGCCTCGTGGCGACGCCGCGTAATCCTCCCGGGTGCGGTGGAAGCGGGCTCACAACGCCGTTTGCCGCAGGGCTGGAGCGACGGATACGGCGCGGGCCCGGCCGCAGAGGCGAGGCGCGCCGCCGGGGCTGGTGTGCGGGCGCGGGGCCGAGCGCCCGTGCCCCGGGTGTCGGCACGCGAACCTGAGCCGCTGGGAGGGGGCGCAGGAGCCATCCCCCGGCACGCTGGCAGGGTGCACCCGTAACTCGCGCTGGCGACGAGTCCTTCCAGCGTCGCGCCTACCGAGCGTGGTATTTTGGTACCGGGGAACGAAATGGCGATTTGGGAGCGAGTGCCGCGGCTGTCGGTCGCAGGCGACCTGGCGATGTGGCCAAGACGCCCCCCCACCCACCCCGAGACCCTGCTCCGCGAAGGCCGGGGACCTGCACCCCTCCGGGCTCACGACTGGAAATGGGGTGCAGGCAGCGGAAAGCCGGGCGCCCCGGAGGCCAGCCGAGGTCACGGAGACCCTCGCACTCGGGGGTGGGTGGGGGCCGCGCTCGCGTCCACAGCCAGATCCCCCGGCCGGCCCACGCCCCCTGCGCCGCGCGCGCCGCCGCCTCGTCCTCCCGCGTCCCGCCGCGCCGCGCGGCGCGGGGGCACCGGCGGGGGATCCTCGGGCCGAGGCGGGCCCGGGGCGTCCCGCTTCCCCCGCCCCCCGCGCGCGCGTCCCGGCGGCGGCGCGTCCCGGCTGGAGGGGGCGCTCGCGCGCAGGAGCCGGGCGCAGCAGGTGCCGCGGTTACCTCCACCTCGGCGGGGGGAGAGGGGGCGGGCCGGGGCCGGGGGAGGAGGAGGAGGAGGAGGAGGCTCGGCTCGCGGAGCCCGGGATCGCGGCTGGCCGGGCTGGCTGGCTGCTGGGTCCTGCGCTCGCGGCTTCCGGGAGGCTCCCAAGTCCGAGAAAGACATCCCGGTGCCGGGGAGCAGCCGCCGCCGTCCGCAGGGCCCCGAGTCGCCGGCAAGGGCGCGGGCAGGCGCGGCGCCGGCTCCACCTCCTCCTCCTCCTCCTCAGGGCTGCCGGCGCGGAGCAGCGGAGAGCGGCGGGCTCGGCCGCCGCGGGGCCGATGAGCGGCGGCGGCTGAGGGCCCGGCGGGCCTCTGCCCGGCGCCGGAGCGGGGCCGCAGCGCCCGGGGCGCGGGCTCCGGCGGGGAACATGGGGGCGGCCTGACGCGCCGCGGCCGCGGAGCGCTCTCTCCGGAGCCGCGGGCCCTTCTCGGCGGCGGCTGCGGGCGCCCGGCCCGGCGCGCTCTGCCCGGGGCGCCCGAGGAGCCTCGGCCGCGCTCTATGCGCCTCCTCTGCGGGCGCCGCGGGCCCGGGCCATGGCGATAGACCGGCGGCGCGAGGCGGCGGGCGGCGGGCCCGGGCGGCAGCTGCCCCCGACCGAGGAGAACGGCTCCCTGCCGCCCGGGGACGCGGCGGCCTCGGCGCCCCTCGGGGGGCGCGCGGGCTCTGGCGGCGGCGGCGCGGAGATCCAGCCGCTGCCCCCGCTGCCTCCCGGGGCTGGCGGCGCGGCCCCTAGCCTGCTGCTGCTGGACTACGACGGGTCGGTGCTGCCCTTCCTCGGGGGCCTGGGCGGCGGCTACCAGAGGACCCTCGTGCTGCTCACCTGGATTCCCGCGCTGTTCATCGGCTTCACCCAGTTCTCGGATTCCTTCCTCCTGGACCAGCCCAACTTCTGGTGCCGCGGGGCCGGCAAGGGCTCCGAGCTGGCGGGGGCCGCGGCTGGCGGCCGCTGGGGCGACCTGGGCAACTGGACCAGCCCCGCGCCCACCACCTTCTCTACTGGGGTCTGGGGGGCGACGGGCAACGGCAGCGACCCCGGCGGCGACACGCCGCCCCTGCCGTCCCCTCCGGACAAGGCGGACAACGCCTCCAATTGCGACTGCCACGCGTGGGACTACGGCATCCGCACCGGCCTCGCCCAGAACGTGGTCAGCAAGGTAAGGCCGCGCCGGTGCCTTTCTCCCGAGTCCTTCCCCCTCTGGTCTCGCTGCAGACCCAGGTCCCAGCCCGAGGCCCTGCCGGGGTGCCCTGTGTGCGCACCAGCGCCCTGCGTGGACAGGATTCCCTGCCGCCCCCCGGGCGAGACGGGGACTTGGGTGCGGGAAGGACTTCTCGCCGCTCTCCGCGGTGACGCCGCGCCCCGGGCGCTAAGGGGGCACCGCCGCCTCCCCTGCCTTGCACCCAAACTCTCGGCCCAGGGCACGTGTGGAAAGCATGCCCCCTCCCCTAAAAATACGAGACTGGAGGCCCCCATTACCCTGCAGGGGCGGCCCACGGGGCGGAAGGTGAGGCTGCAAGGTCTGCGGGCTGGGGCCCGGCTCGGCTGCCTCTTCCTGGCAGACCCCAGCCGCCCCGCACCTGGCTTGGACGCAGGCTCTACAGAACTGAAGTTACCGAGAAGGGAGAGCTGCTGCCAGCCCAGCCCCCTTCCCGCTGCTCAGCCCGCAGTGCTCGCCCGCCTGGAGACCTTGCCCCACCTTCCCCAGTGCCCCCCGGGGTTCTCCCGGGACTTCAGAGTGTGGGGATGAAGGTGCAGAGGGGTATCCGGCGGCCGCCCCCTGGGCTTACAGAGCAGCGGCTGTGGGCTGAGGCTGGGAGACCCTGGCGCCGGGGCCAAGTGGCTCCCTGGCTTGCGTGGTGCAAAGTGCAGCACCGTGTTTGGTCTGGGAGGACACAGTAGAGACCTGAGCATGGACAATAGACACCTCCCTCGGTACTCCAAGCAGTTAGTGTCCTTTGCCTCTTTTGTGTTTTTAGTATTTCGTTTGCATTTCAAAGTGAATGCAGATTACACACACACACACACACACACACACCCATTCTCTTTCTGGGCTGAGGTTGAAACGCTTTGTCTGGGAGGATGGAGTGGGGCCGAGTATCCTAATCAGGTTATGTGTATCCTCTCCCTTCTTGCCAACGTGTATTAGTCAACAGCCGTGGCTCCGGTATGTGTAAGATGAAACTCTTACATCATCACCACCATCAGTGTTTGAGTCTTGGACTCGCCTGGCCAGGAGGGGTCTGTCCTGTGGGAACCCTCTGGCTCAGCATCCCTGCGGTTGGCACCCCCAACCCCACACAGCACAGACAGGGACAGCAGTTACTGCTGAAATCGCTACATCTGGCAACATTTTCTCTTACTTTGGGGTCCTTTGTAGAGCTGAGGAAGAACGCAGGTCCATGGCCAGTGCCGTGTCCTGGGGTCAAAGGATGGGCAAACTGGAGTGGGGTTGAAGCTCACGACCTGAGTTTGGGGACCCAGGGACCAGCCCTTCACCCTGCACTTGGCAGTGACCAGGGAGGGTGGTTGGACAGCAGGGCCGCATTTCTGAATTCCCTCGGGTTAGGGTCACCGGCAGCATTGACGCGTGGGGCAGGTTTTTGAGGGGTGCGTGGTGGTGGCACGCTGACAGGACGTGGCACTGACGGAGTGGCCTCAGGGTGAAGGCCTGGGGACAGGCACTAGAGGAGCATAAAAAGCAATAAAGTCGAAAGGACGTATTGATTTTCACGGACAAGTGCGATCTAAATAAGGCACGTCCTTCACAGGCCGGGAGGAGCTAGCTCTCCAGGCACACTTCAGCCAGGACCAAGGCAGACTTTGTCCCCTGCGGGCTGCGTCTGTCGGTTGCATCTCAGGTGTAGAGGTGTGGAATGAATACCGTGATGGGGGCAGGGTTTCTGAGGGCCAGGTGCAGCCAGCCTCCTTCGCCCTCTGACAGTAGATGCCACGTTCAGGCTCCGAGACCAGACATTGCCTCCTGTCCCCTCCTCCCGCTCCCTGTCCCTTGCAGAGGAGCCCCAGGGCACGGCATCCTCCAGCGTCTGTCACTCCCCGCCGCCACCATGTCCCCAGGAGCTAGGCGAGGCCCCGGGGGCCACAGGACCGCCAGGTGCAGTTCTCGCCCTCTTTCCCATTCAGCTGTTGCTGTTTGGGCACCCACGCAGGTGAAGCTGCCAGGCCAGGTGGTAATGACCTCCATTATTACCGTGTGGTTTTAAGGGCTCACAGGCTTCTGTTATCCGTTCTCCGTGTGAAGGCACCTGCGTAGGGGGACATCCCGGAAGTGGCTCACTGTTGGAGGGTAACAGCACCAGGGCCCTCTTGTGCCCCAGAATGAGCGTTTACCTTCTTCAGTCCTTTCGTCTGTGACGGAGTCCGCCCTGCCGACGGCTCCGCTTGGTAGCCTGTGTGTCCCAGCCGCAGAGGGGTTGTGTGGACACTGGGCTCCTGGCAGCAGGGCCAGTGGTTGATGCCGTGGGCTGTTCCCTAGACTGTGAAGCCCTCGGGCGACTGGGGCCAGCACACCTGCCAGGCGTCCTGTCCTGGTGGGATGTGTCACCACACCATATAGATTTCATCTTCATAGCTTTGGATTATTTTTTGTGTGTGTGCACTCCTGTTAGAATCTTGTTTGTTTTTTGCCATGGACCTTGGTGTTTGTCATCTGTATAAGAATTTGCACAGTCCGCCAGGCCTTCAAAGTCATCTAACACCCTGCTTCCGTGTTGTCATCTTTTAGAGTTTTCAAGACATTTTCCCCTATGTTATGTCCTTCCATGAAGAATCATAACCCGAGTTGGGTGGCCTTTAAATCAGCCTGCATTTGAGTAGGGCGGGTGATTGGCCCGTTAGCCAGATACTCAACCTGCTGCTGGCTCTTGGTGTCTGGTTTTGTCTCCCATTTTATACCTGTTGAAGGGTGTTGTCAGCGTCTTCCTGAAAAGTGAGACATTCCCTCGGGCAGAGAGAACCAGGGAGGGCAGGGTCTGAGCTGATTCACCTGCTCCCGCATCTCTGCAGCACCAATGCTCAGAAACTTCTGAAATTTTAGCCAAAAAGTTTTTTTAAACAATCAAAACCACAGCTGCACAAATTAAATCTTGCTTTTACTAATTTGCATACCTCATCCTTGCATTGTTCTCAGTGAATCCTGTGGGTTTCAAATGCTCACTGCTTCGAAAGAATGAACTGAAGATTTTTGGCCAAAAATCCCCTCTAGCCAGCCTTCGCAAGCCCCATTGTGTTCCTGTATTTGAAGTGTTGCATTATTGTCTATCTGAGTCTTCTGAGGCTTCTATAAGGAGTCTTCAAAAAAGAGTACAGGAAGTGTATATGAAAACACTGTGCACGATTTAAGCAGTTGGTACGCCAAAATAAACTTAGGGTTGGCTTCCATTTTCCATGAGCCTTTTAAAGTCCCCTTATAGTCTCATGAATTCACCAGGATTTTTGACCTTTATCCTGAAAATGGTTTAAATATCTCGGGAAAGTAATTTGTATCCTTTTACTAGAAGTTATTTAAATTGACTTCAGTACAATTTAATTAAGACTAAAAATAGTTACAATATCATTGCAATAGTATTATTTTTAAAAATAGCCCACAATTCTATCCTAACAACTAGTTTTCCCTTTTGAAATACTTTACACATATGAGCTCAAACACTTTTATGTTTCTAATCGGAGTGTTCATTTAATGGAATGTGCTGTTTTCTCTTGATACCGTATCAAATAGTCCCCAAGTCTTCAGAAACATTTTTTAAATTAAAAGCTTTTATTTATTTGAAAGGTAGAAATACAAAGAGAGGGAGAGACAGAGAAAGGTCTTCCATCCACTGGTTCACTCCCCAAATGGCTGCAAAGGCTGGAGCTGAGCCATTCCAGAGCCAGGAGCCTGGAGCTTCTTCCAGGTCTTCCTCACAGGGGCAGGGGCCCAAGCACTTGGGCTGTCTTCTGCTGCTTTCCCAGGCCATAGCAGAGAGCTGGATCAGAAGAGGAGCAGGTGGGACACGAACCTGTGCCCATATGGGATGCCGGCACTGCAGGTGGAAGTTGAGCCTACTACACCCAGCGCCTGCCTCTTCAGAAGCATTTTAAATGCATGATATTCTTGCTGATTTGCTAGAATTCCTTATACTCTTTTCCTAGCACTGGACCAACTACCATTGGGTCTTCCCAGTGGTGGCTTGTTTACAGTGTCTGCTGCGTGTCTATGTTTAGGAATTGTCATAGAAAGGGTGTAAGCTCACCATAGAAAGCACGCAGGAGTAACATTTCTTGGTGTCTGCCCAAGGTTTCCCTTGGCAAAACCATGGCTACCAGTTTCTTTTGTATAAGGAGTTCAAAAAGTTCATGGAAAGTGGCATTTAAAAATAAGTTTATTTTGGTGCCAAAAACATGATGAAATCCTTGTGTCACTTCTCCACAATACATATCTTTCAAGACAATTTGCAGCCCCTTCTGCATCTATCCAATAAGATTGTTTCAATCTTACATATTTTCTCTCCAGTAGCGCCACATCCTATCGATCATATCCACTGTTCTTTCTTTCTACTTACACAGAAGACGGCCTCGTATCAGTAGGGAAAAATGCCCTCCCCCTCTGTCGTGTCTGCAGAGGGCTCCGTTGTCCGGCTGGGCCGCAGTCCGTTAGTCACCGCCGAGAAGGCACCGAGACTTGTTTTAAGCCTGTGCTGTGATAGACACAATGGGCGGTGAAACCCTGGCATGCTTGAACATTCGCACATGTACAAGAAATTCTTGGAAGTGGGAGGGAGAAAACAGGCTGCATTTTAGCCGCTGTTAGCGTGTTCTCTAGAAAGAACTTAGCCTCCCACCATGAACCGCAGAAACGTGTGGCCCGCTTCACCCACCCTGGCCAGGGAGGCCAGCCTTCGGCGTTTGTGGGTCTGATGTGGGAGAATTTGTATTTTGTCATGATCGTACTTGATGCTTGGTTTTCAGGGAGGCTAAGTGTCTTTTGGAATGTTTTCGAGCCATTCGCATTTCCTTTTCTTTCATGTCCTTGCGTTCATGCGTGTGGATGTGTGGAAAGCATTCTTTTGTTTCTTTTCTTTATTTGAAAGAGTTAGGGGGAGAGACAGAGAGGAATCTTCCATCCTCTGGTTCACTTCCAGAGCTGGGCCCAGAGCTGGGCCAGGCCCAAGCCAGGAGCTTCAGCGGCGTCTCCCACGTGGGCCATCTTCCGCTGCTTTTCCCAGGCGCCTTAGCGGGTAGCTGGATCAGACGTGGAGCAGCTGGGACTCATAACCTGCACTCTGATATGGGCTGCTGGTGTGGCAGTGCAGCTTTACCTCCACGCCACAGCGCCGGCCCCGAGAGCCTGCCTTTATAGGAGTGTTGTAGGAACATTGTATCCGTGAAGTTCACGGATCCTGTTGAATGTCTGTCAGTGGCTTTGTCCCAGTCTGCTGTTTGTCTTAGGCATTGTTTCTGGTGTTTCTGTTATGCGAGACTTTTGGTTTCCATAGACCTGAGTGGTTCATCTTCTGTGGCTTTCAGGTTTGATGTTGCGTTCCCCCCCCCCCCCCCCCCGGAGCAGGGGTGGGGAAGTCCCTTGTTTTCTTCCAATATCTGTATGAGCTCATGGCCTCCTCCGTTTAGTATTGCTTTCACTTTAGCTGTTGGGAGAATTGCTAGAGAGAGAAGCCCGTGGTCAGAGGGATAAGCCGCCTTTCATGCCGGCTGCGACGCGCTCACGGCCCTGTCCTGAGCCCCTGGGTGCCAGTGGCCCCGTGTTGATGCAAAGAGCAGAAGCCAAATGACTGTGAAACGGCCCTATCACAGAACTCTTCCGAGGCCTTGGGCCTGCCTCTCCTCCTCGCAGCTGGCTGCACACCTCACCTCTCCCTCCCCTGGCATGTTTTCATAAGTTGCCATTCATGGCGGCCTTTATTAAGATTTTTAATCAGAAGTCGATATCATTACAAAACAGGTTGACTTTGAATGTCAGTCCCGGCCCTGGCACGCGTGGGGCATGTGTGTGCCAGCCGGTGCTGTACACGTCTCTGCAGGACCCTTTGGTGGGGCCGCGAAGGCAGCTTGGAATCAGCTATGTTTACACCATGGGAATTGGCAAACACCACAGGTCAGAGTTCGACTTTGTTCTTTGGAGGACCTTGTTAAGCATTGACGGAGCATGACCCTGGGCCACGCTGGTTTTCCCCTTGTTTTCTTTTTAATCGCCCAGCCTCCCCTTCCCTCACTCCTTCCTGTCACAGGAGCCTGTTCTGAGCCGGCCATTGTGCGGTGTATTAGGGATACAGTGATCCGTGGGAGTGGACATCTCAGCTTCCATAGAACTTGTGACTACTGGGAGACACACCCCACCTGATCAAATAGTAATCTGTTAACGACAAGGAAGGGAAATGAGAGAACACGCACGCGCACGCACACATACATACACACACCCCAACCAGGACCGACCTGTCTGTGTGAGAAACTGACCCGACACAGGAGCTGAGGTTCAAGTAGGGGGTGGAACAAGAGAAGACAAGAAGGGGCTGTGTGTGCGTGAGTGTGCGTATGAATGTATGTGAGTGTATGTGAGTGCATATGTATGCGTGCAAGTGTATGTGTTTCTGAGTGTGCACACGAGTGTGGGTGACTGTATGCACAAGTGTGTGTTTCTGTGAGTGTGTGTGTATGAGTGTATCTGTGTGCGTGTATGTGACTGCATGTGTGTGTATGAGTATGTAAATGAATGTGAATGTGCGTGTGTGTATGTATGTGTGCATGAGTGTATGTGTTTCTGTGAGTGTGTCTGTGTGTGACTGTGTGTGTGCCCATGAGTGTATGTGTTTCTGTGAGTGTGTCTGTGTGTGACTGTGTGTATGCCCATGAGTGTATGTGTTTCTGAGTGTGAATGTGTCTGTGTGTATGCATGTGTGTGTGCATGAGTGTGTGTGTTTCTGTGAGTGTGTCTGTGACTGTGTGTGTGCCCATGAGTGTATGTGTTTCTGTGAGTGTGTGTGTGTATGCATGTGTGTGTGCATGAGTGTATGTTTCTGTGAGTGTGTCTGTGTGTGACTGTGTGTGTGCCCATGAGTGTATGTGTTTCTGTGAGTGTGTCTGTGTGTGCCCATGAGTGTATGTGTTTCTGTGAGTGTGTCTGTGTGTGTGCATGAGTGTATGTGTTTCTGTGAGTGTGTCTGTGTGTGACTGTGTGTGTGCCCATGAGTGTATGTGTTTCTGTGAGTGTGTGTGTGTATGCCCATGAGTGTATGTGTTTCTGTGAGTGTGTGTGTGTATGCATGTGTGTGTGCATGAGTGTGTGTGTTTCTGTGAGTGTGTGTGACTGTGTGTGTGCCCATGAGTGTATGTGTTTCTGTGAGTGTGTGTGTGTATGCCCATGAGTGTATGTGTTTCTGTGAGTGTGTCTGTGTGTGACTGTGTGTGTGCCCATGAGTGTATGTGTTTCTGTGAGTGTGTGTTTGTGTATGCGTGTGTGTGCATGAGTGTATGTGTTTCTGTGAGTGTGTGTGTATGCCCATGAGTGTATGTGTTTCTGTGTGTGTGTGTGTGCATGCCCATGAGTGTATGTGTTTCTGTGAGTGTGTGTGTGTGTGCACACACCAGAGAAGGCAGGTAGCATTTGCACAGCCTTGTGCAGCAGTTGTCAGCTGATGCCACTCTGGCATCCCAAATGGGTGCCAATTCGAGTTCTGGTTGTTCCACTTCCAATCCAGCTCCATACTGTTGTCCCTGGGAAAGCTCTGGTAAATGGCCCAAGTGCTTTGGCCCCTGTCACCTGTATGGGAGACCTGGAAGAAGCTCCTGGCTTCAGCTTGGCCTAGCCCTGGCCATTGTGGCCTGTTAGTAAGTGAACCAACAGGTGGAAGATGTCACAGATGTCTCTCCTGTCTCTCCCTCCTTCTCTCTCTCTAGAGAACTGCCTTTCAAATAAATATTTAATAAAATAGGAGCCAGTGCTGTGGCATAGTAGGCTAAGCCTCTGCCTTTGGTGCCAGTTCTAGTCCCAGCTGCTCCTCTTCTGATCCAGCTCTCTGCTGTTGGCCTGGGAAAGCAGTGGAAGATGGCCCAAGTCCTTGGGCCCCTGCACCCATGTGGGAAACTTGGAAGAACCTCCTGGCTTTGGATTGGCTCAGCTCCGGCCAGTGCAGCCATTTGGGGAGTGAACCAGAGGATTTTATTCAATGAGAGAAATGGGCAGGAGAGTGAGGGGTTTACTTAAGGGAGAAAGAGAAGTCAAGAGGCCAAGTTGGGTCCACACCAAGCAGAGAGCAGGCCGGGTGCCACGTGGAGCAAGCGTGCAGACAGGGAATCCGAGCGGGGGCCCGAAGGCCATGTGGCCTGAAGGCGCAGGCAGCAAGTGTGAACCAGAGGCTAGACAACCTCTCCCTCCCCCTCCCTCCCCCTCCCTCCCCTCCCTCCCCCTCCCTCCCTCTCCATCATTCTGTGACTGCCTCTCAAATAAATAAATATTTTAAAATAAGATAAAATAGTCTTGAGCGGCGTATAGGCTATGACACAGAGTCCCTAGTTTTGCAAAGCTGTGTGGTAGCCGTGGGAGGCCTGCAGCGGGGCCGAGGCTCTTCAGAGGCACCGGGAGGTGAGCCCAGGTGCAGAGTGATGACTCGGGGAGGAGGCCGTGGGGGTGAGAGCAGCGCCTGGGCCAAGCATTGCACCTGCCGGCTCAGCAGCTGGAAGGGAGGGAGAAGGGCAGTTGGGGGGACGGGCGCAGGTCTGAGACCTGAGCGCAGGTCTGGGGGAGGCAGATCTGTCTGGGCTGGCCCCCAGCGGGGTCCTGGGGAGGACATGGGGCGCACGCTGGAGGCGGACGGGAGCTCTGGCCCTCTGGAGGGTGCCGGCCTCGTGTCTCTGCTCCGAGGAGAGAAGGTGCCAGCTGCAGTTGCGCAAGACTGGCAGACCTGGGGCTGGGAAACCCTAAAACCAGGTAACTGACTTCCAGGCAGCCCTTTCTCCTTCTCGAGTTCCCGATGTAGGGGGAGGCTGGGCAGGGCCCTGTGACTATTATGGCGAGGTCCAGCGTCCTCCGTTTACAGCTGAGAGCTGGAACTGAGGGTACTGCCTTGTCTGGGGGAGGCGCCCAGAAGTGCTGGCTGGGCCCCAGCCCTCCCTCTCTGACTTGTTCTGTGTGGGCTCCTGTGTGTTCGAGGGGTGCTCTGCTGTGGCTCCGGTGGGTTTCAGTGATGTCTGCCCCCTGCCTCATCGTGCCCCAGCCACAGGAAATACAGTACAAAGCTGTCCACATCACTTCCCTTCTCGAAATTGCCTGCCCCCTCCATCCCCCACCCCCCATCCCCCACCCCCGGCCACCTCCAGGGTCCTAGCACTGTCTGCTTCCCAGCCCAGCCTCGCTCTGTTCATGTCGTTCCCCTGCCTGGAACACCCTTCCCACCTCGCTTCAGCCCCCTGGTCCCCGTCTGCCCTGCAGGTCAGCTCTGTCCCTGTGGGAGAGCCAGCTTGCAGCCGCCCCCTCTCGGCAGCCCTCTCTGCATTCTAATGAGAAGGACTGTGTGTGTGTCCCCACTCTGGGTGGGAGGAAGGGGCTCTGAACACGCCTGCGCTCCCCTGAACTCGAAGTCGTTGCAAAGCGGGTGTTTTTTACCTAGTTCAGCAGGGCGGGGGCTGTGGCACCAGCTGTGTTGCTGGCTTCGAGTTTATCTTCAGGGCCGCTTGTCACCTGTGTCCTCAGGTTAGGTGGCCTGGATTCTGCCTCGCTTCCAGGGTGGTTGTGAGGACGGGAGGACACCTGGGAGTGCCCACGCAGGCACCTGGCATGCGGGAGGCACCTGGGAAATTTCCTCCTCCCGTTGGGTGAGGGCTGCCTGCCTGAGTCATCCGAGGAGTGCCCCAGATGGGGAGGAGCCCCCAGGCCACACCTGGGAGGTGTCTGTGTCCACGGCAACCAGCTGTGCCCTTTGGGAGGCGCCGGACCAGAAAGGGCCCTCTCGGGGGCTTGGTTTGTGTCTGAAGACCGAGCAGGTTGCACTGGCCACAGGGCCCAGACACAGCGGCCAGGGTCCACAAGCTCAGGGTCTTCCCTGGGCCGCCACAGTGGGGCTCTGCCAACCCCTGAACCAATTCCGTGGCAGCCTCGGGTCAGAAACTTGAGTTCCTGCCCTAAATGCCCTAAATGTGCTTCACAGTGGGGCTCAGCTCTGCATGCTGGAGACGGACCGAGAGATGAACGGGGTGCTACAGAGGAGGGGTGCTACGGAGGAGAGGGTGGTGGCCGTGAGATGCGTGGGCAGGAGTAAAAGAGCCCCTCCCGGAGCTGCCCCTCCTGTCCTAAAATGTTCTCTCGGCCTCTTCTTTATGGGAGGCCATTGACTTGGGCCCCGTAGTGTCAGAACCTGCGTCTCTGTGTCGGGCTTGGTCGCGTGGCTCTTTCTTTTGTACAGGGTTGACTCACTGCTGGTCACATCAGTGGGCAGCTTCTCTCCAGACAATGACCTGGAGAGTGACAAGGGTCTCTGTGTCCAAGAAAGGGCCAGTGGTTATTGACTGTGCGAAGCAGATGTCCCCTGGGACAGGCACCGCTGTGACAGAGCCCTTCCAGCCGTTGGCTTGTGTGTCCTTACCCTCTGTCACAGTCCTCTGTGACGCTTTTGGTTACGAGTAACAAACCAAATCTCCAGGTCCATTCAGAGATACAGAAAGGGGTTTACTGGAAAGGTTCAGGATGGAGGGGGAGCCCGGCTGCCACCGCCGTCGTGGTCTTGCTTTGTCAGCCTTGTCCTCAGCCTTGTTATTTCTCTGTAAGTTGGCTGGCCTGGCTTGTTCTCCTGCTCTTGCTCATTTGGGCTGTGGTCAGGCGAGGGCTAGCACAGAGCCACCCGGCAGTCCCGTCCAACCCTGATTCCCGGGTGCTGGTCGGATGCCCAGCTTGGGCGGAGTAGGGTAAAGGTAGATTCCGGAGCAGGGCTGCAGCTCCCTGGGCAGGCGGGGGGACTCCCTGAAACCACGTGACAGGGTGTGGTGCTAGCTCTGCTTGGTGATTTATTGCGAGTAATTGAGCATTGATGATTAGCCATTACATGCTTCAGACACACACACTGGGGCTGAGACGTCCCTGGCCATTTACGCTTAGTGTGGCCTGGCAAGGATCCGCCTCCTAAGGCTGCCTCTCTGGGATTAATTAAAGATGGCCCCAGGTCTTCTTTCCACATCACCCAGTGAGCCCAGAAGGAGCCCTCGGGGCGGGTGCACCTGCTCAGGGTGAGTGTCATATGTCCAAACCTTTCTTGGGGCGGGACCAGCTACATTCAGGGCCCAGAGCAAAATGAAAACTCAGATCCCTTGTTCAAAAAGTATTAAGGGACCAGCGTTGTGGTTCAGTGTTGTCCATGGTGCCAAAGTCTTATGTGAGCGCTGGTTCAAGTCCAGGCTGCTTCACTTCTGATCCAGCTCCCCACAAATGCGACTGGGAAAGCAGTGGAAGGTGGCCCAAGTACCTGGGCCCTGCCACCCACATGGGAGACCTGGGTGGAGTTCCAGGCTTCTGGGCTTCTGGCCTGACCCAGCCCTGGACGTTGCGGGCATTTGGGGGGCGAGCCAGTGGATGGAACACCCTGACAGTTTTGTTTTGAACCGTGAGGTCAAGGCAGACGCCAGAACCAACAGGGAACTTTGCTCTGTGGGACGTCGCTGCTCTGGAAGTGAGACAGCTGTCGTGGTTATCTGGACAGAGGAGCAAACAGCTGAGTCACAGGCTGTGTGGTGAAGCATGTTAAGTCACAGGCACAGTGGTGAAGTGTTTATCAGGCTTTTTCTGTCGTGTCGGTGGGGAGGGCCCGTCCCTCACATAAGCTAATTCCACTAGTCAGTAGCCACAGTCGATCCCTTAATATCATTTTGAAAGTAAGTGCAAAGAGGCAGCCACAGGCATCCCAGGGGTCACGTCAAATCGTGGCTGGGCTCTGCCCGCAGCCTCCCCCAGACTGGGTGAAAAGCTGCCCCTGCGTGTGTCCTTGGGCACCGAGGATGCTGCATACTGAGGGGCCCACTACTGTCTTGTGGATGGACACGAGCGAGTGCATAAGCACCAAGTTTTGTCCTGATTAAAGCTAAAACCGTCTCATAGTGGTAAGTGCACATCCCAGCAGATATTTCTTCTGCACGTCTTTTAAGCCTACAGTTCAGTGGCATCAGGTCGTCCTGTGCCCTGTGCGGCCGTCACCACATCTGCCTGCAGAACTTCCCCAGCCCCCGATGCAGGCGCCACCCATTCAACACAGACCCCTCACCACCCGTTCAGCAGCCCTGGGCAGCTGCCCTCCTACTTCCTGTCTCTGCAGTTGGACTCAGGACCTCAGATACATGGGGGCCTTCCGTGACCGCTTCTGTCACTTAGCGCAGTGCCCGCCGTGCCCACCCGCGCTGTGCTGTGAGTCGGCGTCGCCTCCCCGTGAAGGAGGGAGTGGTGTTCTGTTCTCGGTATTCATCGTGTTTTGTTGATCCCTTCGTCCACGGGTGGACCTCGGTGGCTCCCACCCCTGGGCTATTGTGGACGCACCGCCGTGACCTTGAATGTGCGCCTCCTCTCTGAAGACACTGTGACAGCCCGGTGTGTAGTGCCTGTCCCGGAGCTTCTCACAGAACCCTGTGTGGTGACACGGACAAGTAGCCTAGCATCGCTGGCCTGGGGGAGGAGCTCCCGGTGCAGCTGGTGAGAGGTGGCACACCAAGGGCCCAGGAGCTGAGGGGGTGGGGTGCCGAAGTGAGCACACCCTGGAAGCCCCCTGGGCTCCCCAAGGAGGGCTCAGGCTTGGCAGGTGGAAGGGAGTGAGAAGGAGCCCCCTGCAGCGGAGCTGATGAAGGCCTGGGGGCCAGGGCTCGGAGGCTCAGAGTGGACTCCACCCAGCCACAGCTCAGTCCCCTGGGTCTGTCTGCTTAGGTCCCTCCTGATAGACATGAGTCTCCTGAGGTTTGTAAACACGGAAGTGGTGGAAGAATGAGATTTGGAGGCTTGAGCCGGAGAGGCCGGAATAGAAGTGCTCCTCGACCTGGCCCCAGGTGTGGTGGAATGAGAAGACCATCATGCCAAGGTGGCCTCTGGCAAGTGAGTGTCAGTTACTCAGGAAAGGCTCTGAAACCCACCTGGCAATGGAGTCTGCCTGGCAACAGGCTGTGATTGGTTGGGGCATAGACCGCCCCTTGACCAGATTGGCTGGTCTTGGTCTTCACCCAGGCTGCTGCCCCCCCTGGGGGTGCCGTCCATAGCCCCCCTCAGGCCAGGCCCTGAGGAGCTGTCTGCACCCCACAGGACACACATCACCCAGGTCTCCTGGAGACCCTCAGGAAGCCCCCATCACAAGAGACCGGCAACACCCTCTCCCGCTCGGGATATCCAAGCTCTTGGCGAGTGCTGGCTCTGTCCCGTGTCCCCGCCGGCCACTGCGTGGCCTCTGCTGCAGGTGCCCATCCGGATGGCCTGATCCCCGGTCCCGTGGGACTGCCAAGGACTGTCACATGGCCTCCTGGTGTCAGGTCTTGGGACTGCTGTAACAAATACCATGCCCCAGGCTGCTTGGAGCTGCAGGCACACATTGGCGCCCAAGGCTGGGCTCCAGGTGCCAGCAGGGCGGGTCTCCTGAGGCCTCTCTCCTTGGCTTGCAAACATGGTCTTTTCCCCGTGTCTCCAGCTGGTCTCCCTCTGTGCCTGTGTCCCCATCTCACGGTCAGACCGCATTAGGACCTGCCCAGTGGATGACATTTAACTGATGACCCCAGATGCACGCTCACCCTGAGCTGCTGGGGTTTAGGTCTTTGGCATATGTCTTTGGGGGCACAGTTCAGCCCACAACCCCGGAGTTCCGATGCACACCTGCACGGGGCAGCCCCAGCCCGTATTGGCAACCTTGCCACTTGTTTGAAGCCCTGACCTGTGTGTTTGGTCACCTGCCTTGCTGGGCTCTTGTCTGGCTTCTGACCTTACCCACCCTTCTTGCCTCAAATTCCAAAGTGTTTTGTCCCCCCATTGTGTCTGAGCAACTCTTAAAACGTCCCTACCTTAACCCCTTCGTGCCGCTTCATTGCCTGCCTGATCAATCGATTGATCTGTCTACCCACCTACCTACCTGAGAGGCAGAGTGATACAGGGAGACAAAGGTCTTCCATCTGCTGGTTCACTCCCCAGATGGCTGCAACATGCTGAAACCAGGAGCCAGGAACTCCATCGGGGTCTCCCACATGGGTGGCAGGGACCCAAGCACTTGGACCATCCTCTGCTGCTTTCCCAGGCGCATTAGCAGATTGGAGGCAGAGCAGTGGGGACTCAAACTGATGTTCCGATATAGGATGCTGGCGCTGCAGATGGTGGCCCCACCTGCTGTAACATAGCATCAGCCACGCCCTGCAGGAGGATGGTGGCCTGGTCGGTGGGCTTCTGAGGGCCCCTCCCTGCGTCTCCTGCAACAGGGAGCCGGGGAGCCCCTGTGCTCAACGTTGTTTCTCAACGTGGCTGTTTTTGCCCAGAGCCTGCTCCGTGCCTTCTTGCCTCCCTGTTCTCCCACTTCCATCCTCCACCCTTGCTGGCCTGGTCCAAAAAAGACCCTCAGCTCCCACTCCTAGTGGGTGCTCAGTCCACATTTCCTGCTGGTGCCCCTGAGGAGGAAGAGGAGGGCAGAACAGAAGGAAGAGAGCAGCTCCGGGGGGCACGCAGACCTGACGGCGGATCCTAGTGATCCGGGAGGCCACTGGTGAGACGTGGACTTGCCCTGGGCCATGCAGTTGGTGAGGTCTGTGCAGGACTTCAAATCACACGATCTTTGCTTCCAGTGGGGCTGATCCGTCTGGGTCTAGGGTTGGGGAGGGGTGTCCAAGCCCTTGGAGCCACCTGGGGAACTTCTGGGCTGTGGGCCCCAGCACCAAGCTTTCAAAGATGCTCTGCGTGATTGCTCCCCAGGGGACACTGGAGATGTTTTGGGGGCTGGCGTACCTGGGGTGGTAGGCAGGGCCAGGGAGCAGGAAGCATCCAGCCCCGAATGCCCCAAGTGGGAGAAACCCTGGCCCCGGCGAATGCAAATGCTGCTGTGTTTGCTGCCCACACCCAGCAGATGGCCAGAGGCTATGGGACGATACCTGGCCTTCTCTCTGACCCGCACAGCAGCCTGGGTCATAGACGTGGGGCTTATGTGCCGGGAACACGTGCCAGGCAGCCCGCTTCCAGGGCCTCTGTGAAGGTGGCCTTTGCCGAATTTGTTGAGGTCGCTCATGATGTAAACACGGTTTGGCCGGCTTGTTAGCCCACCTAGCTCACCCAATGGGAGGCTTGGCTTCTGTGTTGTTGTGTACAAATGGTGCTACCAACCACAGCACTCTTCAAAGCAGGTTCTTTGAACCTCTGCTCAGAATAACAGTTAATTACTGGAAAAGGGACCTGTTTGTTGGGAAGTAAAAGATATTTGTTTCAAAATGTCTCTAATTCAGGCAGGCTTGCTCCATAATTAATTCCCAGGGAGGTGGCTTTATGGCAGTTTCAGCAGCAGGAAATGGAGCCGTCCCAGGGGGCACAGACTCCAAGCACAGAGGCCTAGAGCAAACAGAGGCCCAGGCCACGTTGGCCAGGGAGGTCCCAGCAAGACACGCACCTGTGCTGAGGGTGTGCCTCACTGTGCTGTCACCTCCGGAAGTCAGCGCACTGGGTGACAGCTGGGACTGCTGCCAGGGGCTTCCTGCATAGCTGGCACCCCCCCCCTGCCGCCACCAGCCCAGGTGGCCCTGGGACCTTGTCCGCAGACAGGTCTGTCTCCCCTTAGAGGCCCACAGCACCGTCTGTCCCCCTCGCTCAGCCCTGACTGCCTCCTGTTCTGTTTGGCCGTGCTCTGTGTCTCTGGTCGAGGGCGATCAGTGGCCATAGAAGGTGGTCTTAGCCTCCCGTTTGGTATCTGGCATCAAGCAGCCATTAAAGAGGCTGCAGCCGTGGGACTGTCCCTGGCCCCACTGGTTCTGGAGCTGTAGTACGTGGAGAACCACCAAACCTTCTGACTCCCAGACGAGGCTTTTTTATGCCTTCATTTTAATAAAAGATTTATTTTAGTCTCTTTTTTTCTGGGAAGTTCAATCAGAGAAACTTGTCAAAAATGGCCATCATTGAAGCTGGCATGGCGGTGCAGTGGGCTAAGCCACTGCCTGTGACACTGGCATCCCTTGTGAGCTCTGGATGGAGTCCTGGCTGCTTTACTTCTGATCCAGTTCCCTGCTGATGCGCCTGGGAAAGCAATGGAAGATGGCCCAAGTGCTGGGACCCCTACCATCCATGTGGGAGATGGGGATGGAGTTCCGGGCTCCTGGCTTTAGCCTGGCCCACCCATGACTACTATGGTCGTTTGGGGAGTGAAATGGTAAATGGAAGATCTCTCTCTTCCTCTGTGTGTGTGTCTGTCTCTGTTACTCTTTCAAATAAACAAAATCTTTAAAAACTTGGCTCTCATCAAGGCTGAGAGGGGTTCTTGCTTTTCCTTGGCCCCGTGAATCTGCTGGGAGCATGCTTGCACTGAGCTGAGAGTCAGGAGTGAGAATCAAGTCTCCTTTGCTGCCTTCTTTCTGCCCATTTGCAGCCCGGCTCTTTCGGGATGGAATCTCGGACAGAGCTCCCACCCCCGCTGTCAAGTGCGTCTTCTGTAGCAGTCCCAGGGGAAGCGGAAATGGCACTCAACAGGCATAGGGTCACCTTGGAGTTAAAGACTCAGTTCATCGTCCTGAAAGGGGGTTAGTCACCAGAGCACACTTGGTCCTGAAGGACAGGGAGTGGTGATACGCTGCAGGCTTCCGCCCATGTTGGCTTGCATTGCACAGCAGACTTCGTGGCCTAATCCCATGGTTAGGAATATGCACGGGGCAGGTGTTGGGTGCCGTGGGCTGAGACGCCACTTGGGCTGCCAGCATCCCATGTTGGAGGGCCTGGGTTCATGTCCCACTCCGGCTCCCTCCAGCGCACACCCTGGGAGGCAGTGGTGATGGCTCAAGAGCTGGGGCCCTGCCACCCATCTGGGAGATCCAGGTGGAGTTCCCAGCTTCTGGCTTCCAGCCCAGCTGTTGTGGGCATTTGGGGAGTGAACCAATTGGATGGGTGCGGTTTGTCTCTCTCCATATCTCTCTGCCTTTCAGATAAGTAAATAAGTAAATGCCCAGGGAAGTAAATGCACAGGAGAGCCATCCGGGCAGGATGTAATGTTGAGGTGTTCACTGAGCAGCTACTGTGTGCTGTACCCGGTGTCGGGGCCGCAGGGGAGGCGGGAGGGCCATTCTGTGAGGGTGCCTCTCACAAAGGTGGCACTGGCAGCAGAGGGGGAGCAGAAGGAGGGAGGTGGGGACAGGCAGGTGCAGTGGGAGTATCTGGGAGGTGAGTGCAGAGATGGCACAGTGGGAGGCAGCGCGTGGCTCAGCGCGGGAGACTGAGCGTGGTTTGTCGCGCGGCTCCCAGCGTAGCCCGTCCTTGTCTCACAGCGCTGGGGGCTGGGGGCTGGGGGCTGGGGGTCAGGGGCCGGGAGGAGGTAGCGGCAGGGCTGGTCTCTCCCTGGCTGGCAGATCCCGTCGTCCCCCTGGGCGGTCTCCTGTGTCACTCTGACACCACTCAGACTGGGTTAGAGCCCCCCTCTGAGGACATCACGCTGATGCTATTCCTTGTCGCGTTCTGAGGTCCAGGCAGTCTTGTTGGGGAGGGGGACGTGGTTTAAGCCACCACGGTCCTTTCAGGGAGAGGGCTCCGGACGCATGAGGTTCTGTGATAAAGCTGTGCAGGTGCAGGTGAGGGCAGCTGTGGGGGGAGCCAGTGAGGTCAGAGGGGCAGTAGCAGAGGGAAGGGCGGGATCTGGGAGGATGCAGCGAGGGGATGGCTGCACCTGGGGGTGGGGGGAGGTAGAGGAGGCTTCCTGGGGGTGGGGTTCTATGGTCACTGCTGACCCTGACAGAAGCAGACGCCTCTGAGGCTTACCCACGTCGAGCTTGGGGTGCAGAGACGTGGAAGCCAAGGCTGCAAGGACGCGGCCGCGTGGGGCGGTGGCTGGAGTCGCAGGGCGTGTGCGCTGCCTCCGTGGGCAGGGGCATCGGGAATGGGGCTGCCACTCCCGGGAGCGCTTCCCAGCCCAGCATTCTCCTGGCTTTGCAGGAGGAGTGTAGACCGAGTGTTTGGACACTGCAGCTTGTTGTGACATGGTGACAGTCCTGCTCCTAGCATGGCCAGACACACAGCCCTTAAACACGTTGGTTAAGAATCGCAGGCCTTGAAATAGCAACTGTGTGGATTCTTCCCAGCTCTGTTCTGAGCTGCTGGCCTCGAGGCCATCTCCTGTGGAGCCGTGGGCAGAGTACGGCGGGTGCCCGCATCCCAGAGGCCAGTCCTCATGTCCAGGTTGTTCTGCCGGTCAGCTGCCACGGCCCTGACTTCTCCCACTTTGCCATCTGCTACTGGGTTCCTACCCGAGAGAGGGAGACACCACAAAGCCCTGGGCAGTCAGACACCTCTGCTGTGTCTTAAAGCATGGAGCCCGTTTACAACAACTTCCTGGTTTGTTTTTAAAATGGGGGTGTCATTTGCATGTGGCAAAGTACGCAGATTGTAAGTACATAGTTGAGTGGTTTTTTTAATTAATGATTTTTCTATTTATTTGAAAGGCAGAGAGAGATAAGAGAGAGGGGGAGAGGACGCTTCCATTGGCTGCTTCACTCCCCAGGTGGCCACAGCAATTGGGGCTGCGCCAGGCCAAAGCCAGGAGCCTGGAGCTCCATCTGAGTCTCCCATGTACTCAGGCCACATTCTGCTGCTTTCCCAGGAGCATTAGCAGGGAGCTGGATCAGAAGCAGAGCAGCTGGGACTCGAATAGGATGCCAGCGTCAGAGGCCACAGCTTAACCCCTCGTGCCATGATGCCGGCCCCATGGTTGTCACTCGTATTCGTGCCCTTCAACTGCCACCCACATCTAGATCCTTCGCTCCCCCTGGTAAACGCCCTCCTGCCTGTCTCGATCGGCCCACCTGTAGGCGGCTGCCGATTGGATTCCCGACCCCTCGGTTTGGCTCAGCCCCACCCAGGTCCCACAGATCTTGCACTGTGCAGTCCTGTGCTGTGTTGCCTTTGAGATGTGTCCTTGTGTCTGTGTGTGTCGGCGATGGTTCCTCGTTGCTCCTGAGTGGCACAGTGACCCTCAGCGTCCACGGCCAGGGTTGGGGGGCAGGTCCAGCTCCCCCTACGGGTACCGAGTCTCTGGAGGCTTCAGTGCCCACTGGGAACTGGTGCAGGATTTTTCTTAACCTGGACACGAGCTTCGGACCCTCTGTAGACGGCTTAAAGCACCTGGGCCAGTGTCCGTGCCAGCAAACAGTTGCCACGCTGCGTTGGTGTTCCGTATAGAGGACGTGCCTGTCTCTGGAATATTTCCTGCATGAGTGGGGTTGGATTTGCGGGTGTGGACCCTCATGCTGTCCTGGCTGTGTGCACCGCGTGTGTTTACCTCTCTACCTGTTGATGGACTTGGGAGTGGTCTCCACGTTGTGGCTGTTAGGCAGACTGCTCTGACCGTCATAAATCTGAATTTCGTGTGTCCTTTCTGCTCCGTGTCACCTTCCATCGAATAGTTGAAAATTGAATGGGCGGCCAGGCATCGAGGCGCCGCGGCTCAGGCTGCCCCATTGCAATGCCGACATCCCACGTCGGACTGCCTGGGGTGGAGTCCGGACTCCACTTCCTGCTGGTGCACGTTCTGGGACAGGAGGTGATGGCTCCAGTGCTTGGGTCCCTGACACCATGCAGGGGGCCTGGCCCAGCCCTGGCTGTTGTGGGCATTTGGAAAGTGAGCCAGCGGATGGAAGATCCTTCTGCCACCCTGCCCCCACCCCGCCCCTGCCCTGTCACTCTGACTTTCAAATAAAAAGAATTAAAGTTAAAAAAGAAGATAGTTGAGTGACAGAATCGGGGCACCAGTGAGAAGCCTTGACTCGCTCAGGACCCAGGCAGCTGTCCTCTGGCTTGGCTTTTTGGAGCTGGGAGGCAGCGGGTGCAGGGAACGTGGGGAGGGAGGCTGGCGGCCCCGCAGCTCCTGGGACTCCCTGGTGGACGGGTTGGCCTGCTGCGTGGGTGGGGAGAAGCCACAGCTGGAGGTGGCACTGTCATTCAGCTGCTGTGTGTGACCCCAGGGTGACTGTGCAGCTGTCCTGACGGAGCTTCAGCCTGTCCCTGCAGCACGGGAGAGCGGCCTTGGGCAGCCAGGGCTTCCTGCCTCGCTGTGGCCTTCTCCTGCGTGTCAGGGTCCCCTGTGGACCCCACCCCCATCCCTGGCCTCCCTGTGTCAGAGCAGCTGGGCACACAGCCCAGGGACCAGCGACCCACGGAGCAGACTCCCAGACAAAGCAGGTGGCGCCTCTGCCCTCAGCCAGCCAGCAGCTGGTGCAGAGCTCCGAAGCACCCACGCGTGGGACCCCAAGCGAGGGCCTCCCCTCTGGGGTCGGCCTGTGGGGTCTCCGTTACTCCTGGATCTGGGGATGTCTTTCCCAACAGGCAGGAGTTAATGAGAGGCGGCTCGGCCCTCCGGTTCCTCACCTCCTGTCTGAAACCCTGGAAGGGGGCGGTGAGGCAGGCCGGCACCCCCGCAGTGCTCCCAGGCTTCTCGAGTTGCGAGCGTCAGCTCCCTGTCAGGGCCATGTTTGTGCTTGTGGGCAGGTGTCACGCTGAGAAGCAGGTTGGACAACTGAGGATGTGGTTTTTGTTTCTTTGTTTATTTTTAGAAAGGATTTATTAAGTTATTTGAAGGAGAGTCTTCCATCCACTGGTCATTCCCCAGATGGTCCCAATGGCCAGAGCTTCCTCCAGGTCCCCCACATGGGTGCAGGGGCCTGAGGGCTCAGGACATCGACTGCCCCTTTCCCGGGTGCATTAGCGGGAGCTGGATTGCCAGTGGCGCAGCTGGGACTCAAGCCAGCACCATGTGTCACGGCCACGGCAGTGTCAGTGGGTGGCCGTACCTGCTAGGCCACAGCGCCGGGCCCTGGTGTGCTTTTACTGATGGCAGTTGAGAGACTGGACGCCCCCAGTTGTTGGACAGAGTGATGCACTTACCATGGTGGGTGTTGACAGACAGACAGACAAAGGGAACTTCTTACTGACCGGTGGCCTCCATGTAGGTGCCTACTGAGCTAAAGAGCAGCTGTGCCTGGAAACAGAAGGTGGGGTCTTTTGAGTTTTGCTAAAGCAGTTCCTTGGCTTGGGGAAAAAATTCGTTGTTTAATTTTTTTTTCTTTGCCAGAGCATAGAGAGGTCTTCCATCAGCTGGTCCCCTCCCCAAATGGCCAGAATGGTGGGGGCTGGGCCAGGCTGAAGCCAGGAGCTCCATTGGGATCTCCCTTGTGGGTGACAGGGACCCAAGCTCTTAGGTAATCTTCCGCTGCTTTCCCAGGCCATCAGCAGGGAGTTGGATTGGAAGTGGAACAGCCGGGACTTGAACCAGCGTCCATATGGGATGCCGGTGTCGCAGGTGGTGGCTTAGCTCACTGCGCCGGAATTATTAGTTTACACTTGGACATTCTCAGTCTCATAGCCAGGCTCACCCCGCAGAGAGCTCAGCGCAGCCTTGGGCACGGAGGCAGAAGAGCCGGGCAGGAGTGGAGCGCTGCCCCTTTACCACCTGGACCCTCTCAGCGGCGCGGCCACCGTTGCCCAGGGCTTGGCGGACGTCTTGACGTGTGTGTGTCACCTGAGCCCTTTTCCGCAAGGAGTCCCCTAGGAGCCCTCAGGACAGATGTGTGGCGCTGGCGCAGATCGAGCAGCCCTGGTCTGGAAACTGGAGATGGCAGATTCCCCACAGTCCTAGCGTTTCTCAGCACTGACGCGACACCACGAGTGGAGGTCTCCCTCCTGAGCTCACGTGACAGTTCCAGTCAACGCACAGAGCACTGAGAACACTGCACTGGCTGGGCCGGGCTCGTGAGGCGCGAGCGAGCTTCCTGCTCAGACCTGAGCCTGTCCTCGGGACGACGCATTTATGCACACGCACATATCCCGAAGTCAGAAGAAATCCAAGATGGGAGACACTCCTGATCCCAAACATCTTGGTTTTTAAAAAATATTATTTATTTGAAAGCCAGAGTGACAGAGTGAGAGTGAGACAGTCAGACAGGTATGGATTTACCCATATCTCTCATTCACTCTCTCTTTTTAAAGATTTATTTATGTATGTATTTGAAAGGCAAAATTAGAGGCAGAGGCAGAGAGAGGTCTTCCATCCACTGGTTCACTCCCCAAATGGCTGCAACAGCTGGAGCTGTGCTGATCCCGAGCCAGGAGCTTCTTCCAGGTCTCCCAGGCAGGTGCAGGGCCCCAAGCACTTGGGCCATCTTCTACTGCTTTCCCAGGCCACAGCAGTGAGCTGGATTGGCAGTGGAGCAGCCAGGATCCAAACCAGTGCCCATATGGGATGCCAGCACTGTAGGCAGCGGCTTTACCCGCTGTGCCACAGCGCCGGCCCCTTGCCCATGTCTTAAACCTGTTTGTCGATGACTGACCTGTAGCCTGCCAGCTTCACGCCCAGTCATGGATGGCATACTCCATAATCTGAACATTCATGATTACCCCACTGCCCAGCCCCGCCCCAGCCGCTTGCTTCCCTTCTCCCGTTCCCCGAAAAATCAGGTCAGGAATTTGGTCCTCTCAGGAAAGAGTGGCCCTTCATCCGGGTATTTCCCAGTGCCAACCCATGCTCTGCTCCCAGCTGCCCCTGCTCACGTCCTAACTCAGTGTCCAGCCCTCCAGTGAGTCTCTTCCTCTAAGCCATTGTCCCCACCCCACACTTCTATTTTTTTTTTAAGATTTATTTATTTGAAAGAGTTACAGAGAGGGAAAGAGAGAGTGAGAGAGGCCATCTGCTTGTTCACTCTTTAGCTGCAATGGACAGGGCTTGATCAGGCTGAAGCCAGGAGCTTCTTCCAGGTCTCCCATGCAGGTGCAGGGGCCCAAACATCTTGCAGCCATCTTCCACTGCTTTCCCAGGCCACAGCAGGAAGCTGGATCGGAAGTGGAGCAGCCGGGACTTGAATCGGAGCCCATATGGGATGCCGGCGCTGCAGGCGGCGGCTTTACCCACTACGCCACCGCGCCGGCCCCTGCCCTGCAGTTCTAGTCCCTCACACTCCCTGCTTTGCCAATGTAGATAGCTGTCCTCTGCCTCCCCACCACCCCGTCCCTGCAGCCTCCCGCGTCTGCAGAGGCCCCTCCAAGCGCACACAGCACACTCTGCTGATGCAGCTCTGTTTCCCAGGATCGGAATTTCTCCCCTGTGCCCCGTTTTCCACCCCTGGCTGTGAGCTCTGAGGGCGAGCACAACCCTTGCTGTGGTGTTACTGCCTCGGGGTCTGGCGCCCGGCTGGTGCCCCCATCCGTTGTCAGGATGACAGCACCTGTCCCCCACTGGGCCTGGCGCACCACAGATGGGGAAAAGCTGTTACCCTGAGGACGGAACCACAGGACGTGGGCATCCTGAGAGGATGTGGCAGTGAGGGTGGGAGGAGGGACCACCGGTCTCTCCTCCATGCTTCCAGCCATGGGTGAGCAGGTGGGGATGGCCCTTGTGCAAGGGAGGCGGTGACGTGCCAGCAGGAGAGCTCAGAGGAGACGCGTCCGAAGACCGTGGGGAAGATAGGCAAGAAGGCGTGGTCGCTGCAAAACCCTCAGCTCACGCCTTAATTAGGCTTCTGCGCCAAGTGCTCTGTTTGTGTGCAAGTTAATCAGGTCACCGACTAACCCGTTTCCCGAAGATGCGCTTTTTAAACATTGTGCTCAAACACACACACACAAAGAAATTTACCGCTTTATCCATTGTCTGGCTCGTACGCTCGCCACCAGGCTTCCCAGACTAAAACTGTGCGCTCAGTGAGCAGTAAAGCCCACCCCGGCAGTGCCGTGCTGCTTTCTGCCCTGCAGTGTGACCACCCACTCCACAGGCGCGATCACGCAGGGCTTGTCCTGAGCGTGACGTCCTCGGGTTCCCCCGCGCTGGGCATGCTCAGAATTCCCTTCCTTCTAGAGGCTGATGCTGTCCCCCATGCGTAGCCCGCATTCTGCTTAGGGACGCTCGGATGGCGCGCGTCGGGGCTGCTGTGAATAGTGCCGCCCAGGTGCCGTCTCGTGCCCTTGCTTCTGCTCCTGCGGCGTGGGGTCCAGGACCACAAGCCACCGCCTGCACAGCACATGGCCACGCCTGGGCACACTGGCCAGCTGTCCCTCTGCGAGGGCAGCGGCCCTTTCCAGAGAGGCAGGCTCTCACACGGCTGCTGGCTGTGGCTGCGGCTGGCCCTTTGCAGGTCATTTCCTGAGAGTATTAATGTTTGCCCATCTCTCAGCAGTTCTAATCTCTTGGAAAACAGGAAAAGAGTTGTCCTTTCTGTTTCTCTAATTAGGGGTAGGAATGCACCTCTCTGGTCATCTGGACATCCTTCGATACACATGAGCGCCCCCTGCTCGCTCCGTCCATTGTGCAGTGTCAGGGGTGACCAGAGAGCTTCAGCCTAGGCTTAACAGAAATCCATGATTTCCATGTGTTAGAATTCGCACTGTGTTCGTGTACAGTGTCGGGAAGGGCCAACCAAGATACCTGGTAACATCGATCAAGCTGCAGTATGAAGCTATTTGACCTTGCAAATCCTCATCCCCGATACCCATAACTTGGGAAAATGTACCACAAAGAGCCCTGTCTCTAGGATGCGTGCTGTGTTGTAACATATGTGTGTTCAGGGCCCCGAGAAGTCCCCCAAAGGGAACCCCAGCTTACCTTTGTTCCACGGAGTGTTTCTGCAAACTCTTTAACCAACGATTCCCCTCGTAGCCGCGCACCTGCCACTGTGCTCTCAGGCACGCCGCCTTCCACAAATGCCTCCCTTCTGCCTGAGCAGCGAACAGATCGCAGGATCACACAGACGTGGCCACGCAGCACAGGGTGGTCCGGCTGTGAAGGCTTTCCTTTGTGGGCCGTCTGATTTATGTTCTCCTGTTATCGTTTGCTTCCTGTTTGCCTTAGAGAGAGAAGGAAGACGTGGAGACTGTCGAATGCTCACCTGGATTTTATCCTGGGCCAGACTCCGTAAGGCTGTTTCTATTGAGTCAGTGGTTAATGGAGAGTGTTATTTTGGAAGGGCTGGGATGGAATTCGGGGGCCCCAAAGCCAGGCCCAGCCCATGAATCCCCAAATGCTGATGGCAGGCAATGATGAATTCCAGCAGGAAGTCCTCACCGTGGTCACCGCCGCAGTGTCACCCGGGAGGTTTGGATCCTCTGAGCTCTGTCCTTGGCCATCCTCCCGGGAGCTGCCCAGCCCAGGCCTGTTGCGATGTGCACATCCTCTACTGCTGGGACAAGCAAGGAGGGCAGGCAGGAGGCAGCATTAGAAGGGCTGAGACAAGACCGTGGCGAGGGCCATGGCGTGGGTGACTGGGCAGCCGCTGGGCTCGAGAGGCTGTGGCTCCCCTTCTCGCTCCTCCTGCCAAGGTTTGAGTTGTCTCCCGTAGTCACTTTGCCTTTCCTGTCCCGCGCTTGTCCGGCCAGGCCCAGGGAGCCCCAGAGAATGGACTCTGTGGGGCAACTGTGCCAGCTCTGGCTCCAGGATGCTTTGGGCTTTGATTGGAGGGAAAACCTTGGAGGGCTGCCCCTTGGTCCCCTTGTTCGCGGGAGGTGAGGGCCCCTTTCTTGTTCACGCCCACCTTTTCTCTCCCCGCGACGAGGGCTGTGTCTGCAGGTTTAAGCCGCGGCGGCAGGCTGCGCAGTCGCATTCAGCGGTCACGCTGCCAAATCGGCACGGTGTGTTTAGGAGAGTAATCGCCGTTCTTTTGGTCAGAGAAACAGTGTGTTTAACCAACGGCTGCAGGGAGGGTTGGAATGAGGCTGTATTGCTCTTCCCAGGGTGTGCTACGAAGGCTAAAGTGGAGGGCATTGCATCCTGAGATTGCAAAAAGGACCGAGGGGCATCCCAGGGGCCTGTGCGGGCTGTGTCGGCTTCCCCTCTGTACCCTCCCTAGACCACTGTTCCCCATGGGGCTCTGTGTGTCACCTCCTCTTCTGTGCAGGCCTAGGGACGGGGCGTCCAGCTGGTAACCTCAGTTCAGTCAGTTGGGGGGAGGCTGGAATCTGTAACAGAGCCTCTCAATATTGAGGAGATTTTATTGCTTTTGGATTCACATGTGACTCACCCACACCCTGTACACAAAGACCTTTCTAAGTGACAGACAAAAATAATGAACCGCCCTGTGCCAGTTGCCACACTGGCCATGTATTGATGATATTTTTTACTTTTTTTAGAGTTATTTATTTGAAAGGTAGAGTTAGAGGGAAACACTCACACACACACAATTTTTCGATCCACTGGTTCATTCCCCAAATGGCTGCAACGGCCAGAGCTGGGCCCATCTGAGCCAGGAGCTGCTTCTGGGTCTCCCACATGAATGCAGGGGCCCAAGCACTTGGGCCATCCTCTGCTGCTCTCCCAAGCCATTAGCAGGGAGCTGGATGAGAAGTGGAGCAGCTGGGACTCGAACCAGTGCCCACAAGGGATGCTGGTGTCTCAGGTGGTGGCTTTTACCCCCATGCTACGGTGCCAGTGCCTATTTTTGAGGCTTACAACAACCCTCTTGCAGGCTCTGTGCCCCCTGTGTCATATGAGGGTACTAGGAAACATTTGTGGGAAAATGGCGTTGAAAGACAAGTTTGTCGTGATACAGGGAAGGTTTGGAATCATACATACGAAAGGGTCTTCTGAAGTTCATGAGAAGCGCATGTGTCATATGCGCTTGGATTTCAGATTGGCCCCCCAGTTAACTGGCCGTTAGCTCCTTCCTCCTGACAGATCTCGGGCAGTGCCCTGACACTGAACCCCGTGAGGTGAAATGATTCACCCACAGTCACGTGGCTGTCCTGGGGCGGAACTTGAACCAAGACTCCAGTTCAGCAGGCTCAGAATTCACGTTCTTACTCGCCAAGAGTCCCAGCGGCTCTTTCGTTATTATTCTGTTGATTTATCGGAGAGGCAGAGAGTGACAGCTCCCACCCGCCGCTTCACTCTCTAAATACCCACAGTGGCTGGGCTGGGCTGGGCTGAATCAGGCACCGGAGCTGCGAATTAAGTCCAGGAGCTCCAACATGGGACACATGGTCTCAACTGCAGGTTCAGTGCCGGTCACAGCTGCTCTGGGTCCTGGTCTAGCCTGGGCTCAGATCCTGTGTTACCTCTCCAGTGTCTCACTTACCACCTGAGACTGTGGTCAGCGATGGCCCAATTCAGGGCCCCGAAGGTAAAGGCCAGTTGACAGCAGTGTGTGCTGTCGTACAGTTGCGCTGTTTGAGTTGAGCAACTTTGGGGCACGGTGTGGGCGAGCTCCAGGTTTCGTGTCCCTGGTTGTTGGAGGGCAGTGTTGGCTGACTGCGTGGAAGAGAGGGCCTTTCAGATGCGCAGCTGAACCAGACGGAGCCACCTTAGGCAGAACACACACAAAACCCACTTTGTTTGAAGAGACTTTAACAGTTTTTATTTTTTTTTAAGATTTTCATTCTGTCTGAAAGAGAGAGACAGAGAAGTCTGCCCTGTGCTAAGGCCTCACTGCCTGTGTGACCATGACAGCCAGAGCTGGCCCAGCGGAAGCCATATGGGTCTCCAACATGGGTGATGGGGACTGTGCACTGGAGTCAACAGCTAAAAAGTCTATGAAAAATTAGATGCAGGTCGAGTTATCTCTTATTCAAAGTGTTTGGAACTGCAAGTATTTTGGAGTCTGGAATGTTGGTGTCTACGTAACGGGATATCCAGGGGTTGGGATCCAAACCTAAGCATGAGGTCTGATTACGTTTTATATACACTTTATACACCTAGCTGGAAGACAGGTTTCTACAATATTTTTTTAAAGATTTATTTCTTTATTTGAAAGGCGGAGTTACAGGGAGAGCAAGCGAGCTCTTCCATCCGCTGGTTCACTCCCCAGACGGCCACACCAGCGGAACTGGGCTGATCTGAAGCCAAGAGCCTGGAGCTTCTTCCGGGTCTCCCACGTGGGTGCAGGGGCTCAGGGACTTGGGCCATGGTCCGCTGCTCTCCCAGGTACATTAGCAGGGAGCTGGATGGGAAGGGGCCGCTGGGACTCAAACCAGCGCACATGGGCCTCAGCTGCTGAGCCACGGTGCCGCCGCCCTTCTCCCTTCTACAGCATCTTCCACACAGCTGTACTCTGGCTGCAGCCAGTCACGTGAGGGCAGGCGTGGGATTTCTGCATGTAGTGTCGCGTCCACAGCCCAGAACTCAGAATTGGGGAGTTTGGGATTTCAGATGCTCAGCTGAGGAATGTGCAGCCTGCGCGGTGATATTTTAGTAGCTTAGTTGACTGAGCCCCTGCTCTTCAGGGGCACTTTGCAGAGTGTTTTTGCTTAGTCACCGTAACAATGAACGCCAACGCCTGTCCTACTTCACCGGGAGCTTGGCTTCCACGCACGAGTGGTGTGGCGAATATTCGGCAAGACAAATGCTGCATCCTATAACGGTGTAAACCAGAAAATTGTCTTTATCTGCATGGACTAGAAATGTTTCTTTGAGGGGCCGGCACTGTGGCTCACTTGGTTAATCCTCTGCCAAATGGGCACTGGGTTCTGGTCCCAGCTGCTCCTCTTCCAGTCCAGCTCTCTGCTGTGGCCCGGGAGTGCAGTGGAGGATGGCCCAAGTGCTTGGGCCCTGCACCCTATGGGAGACCAGGAGAAGCACCTGGCTCTGGGCTTCGGATCAGCACAGTGCTGGCCGTGGCGGCCATTTGGGGAGTGAACCAATGGATGGAAGACCTTTCTCTCTCTCTCTGTCTCTCACTCTCTCTCTCTCTCTCACTCTCACTCTCACTGTCTAACTCTGTCAAATAAATTAAAAGAAAGAAATGTTTCTTTGAGCTGTTTGAGGGGGAGCTGAGAACTTGTATTTAAGTCGAAAGTGGGTTTATTATCTACTTCAGTGCCATTTGATCTTGAACTAGCTGCTTCACCTCTCAGCCTCGGTTTCTCCACCTGTAAAATGGGCATGCTGGTAATGGTGCCCTTGTGAGGAGTCTGTTGTGAATGAACATGAAAGCTGAGAGTACCTAGCGGTATGCCCAGCACGTGGTAGACACTTGACTAACCTTAGTGTCTTTTCTTCTCCCGGAACAATGCCTGATTTATGCAACAAATTTGTTCAGTTATTCTCTGAAATAAGTTTCTCCCCTTTGTAATAAAGCTAGACAGATCTTTCTCTGGGGGAGAATGACAGATAGTGAAGTTTGGGGGGAATATTTAAGAGCTGTGTAAATGCTGTTCACTATTTAATTTCTACCTGAAGAGATGACCACAAGGAAGAAAGGACCGAGGAGACCGACAGCGTGGCCCAGTGCACACGCACACACAGGGGCTCCTGACGCCTGGCGTGGTGGTTCCCACCTGAGCATCCACGGTGCTGCCGCAGCCCAGGCGTATCAAAGCAACACGTGGTCTCCTTGTTCAAGGAGCTCATGGCCTGGGAGAGGGGTCAGCAGCCTGTCCTTGTGGAAGGCCACATAGCAAGCCTTCTTGGTATCGTGGCTGCCACATGGTCTTTGTTGCTGTGGCTCGGCTCTGCCAGACAATACAAAAATGAAGGAGTGTGACTGTGTGCCAATAAAACTTTATTGGCAAAGGCAGGCAGCAGGGCTGTAGTTGGCCCTTGGGGTGCTGTTTGCCAGCCCCTGAGTTGGCAGAAGACAGACCCAGGGACCCGTTGTAGATGTCGGGGTGTTTATCAGGAGCACAGGATCCAGAGAGGCCCCCAAGGAACGTGTGGAACCTGCTGGAATACGTACATTGATGACCTCTACTCCTTCCCTTTCCGCCTGGTACCATGTAGGCAAAGGTCACACAGCACAGAGTTCACCAGCTTCAGCCGACAGGTGACGAGCACCACGAATGATTCGCTGTTGAAGTAGGTGTTGATCCAGAAAAGGCAGGGTGGGGGCCGTGTGGGTGTGTGTGTGGGGGTGGAGCACGGAAGAGCACAGTGGGCAGAGGGCTCCTGGAGGCCTTGGGGAGGCAGGGCTGGGTCCCGGCTGGGACCGGCAGTGACCGTGACCGTGAGCAGTGCAGGCTTGCAAATAGGAGGCGCCGGTGACGCAGTCGTAAAGGGAGCTCCATGGGGCCAGAGCCCCCAGCCGCGGGAAGCTGCAGATGCACTGGATTTTCCATCTCCCTCCCAGTTCTCTCCCCCAATTCATCACCTGGTCGTGACGGTCTTCCCGGTCCCCTGGTCTGAGGAGGCGCTGGAGTTGTCCATCCAGAGTGTCCGGCACTGCCCCCCCTTTCTGGAATGTTACTGTCCGGTTGCGTCCGTGCACAGTGTCCCACTCGGGACAGTGTCCAGCAACACAGGAGACGCGTCTCAATCTCCCAAGTGAGCGCCGTCAAGTCCCTGATACAAATGTGTGTGTTAGGGTCTCCTCCCCTCCCCCTCCCCCTCCCCGTGTGTGCGTCTCTGTCTCCCTCCCTCCCTCCCTCCTTCCCTCCCTTCCTCCCTCCCTCCCTCCCTCCCTCCTTCCCTCCCTCCTCTTTAACCTGCAGGACTTGCTCCGTTGCCTTTCTTAGAAGTAGTTGGTGAAGACCATTTGGAGAAAGCTCCTTGAGGCTTGTCTTAGGAGACAAACGCCACGTGCTGTCCGCAGTCCCTGCTGCCCGTGGGCATCCGGGCAGCCTCCCAGACGAGCAGGAACTCCAGTAGCGCGGCCTTGTGCTTGCACTCTCCACGTCCCGATTCCCTTCCAGTGGCCCCAGTGCCCGGCAGGTGGACTCCATGCTGATTTAGCCCAGGATGCTCCCGCGTCCGCTCGCCTGCGTGGTGAGGAAGTTGTTTCTGTCCGTGCCCTTCCCAATAGGGTCAAACTCAGACCCGGGGAAGCCTCACCGCAGGCAGTGGCCAATGTGGTTTCTGCTCCATCACCAGGAAGGCTGCGCCTCATCTGAACAAAACAAAAAAAATCGTGGCTTAAGGGTTAGAAGGGAGCTGAAGCTAATAACAGCTGCGCCAATGGGACTGCAGGGAGCAGGCGTTTAGCTGGGCAGTGGAGACACCCGCGTCCCACGTCAGATTCGGTACCCACCTCTGGCTCCTTATTCTGGCTGCCCGCCGGGGCAGACCCTGGGGAGGCCATGGTGAGGGCTCCAGTGGCAGAGTTCCTGCCTGGACCCAGTTTCCAGCTTTGGCCCCAGCATGACCACAGCCATTGCAGGCATTTGGGGAGTGAACCAGCAGATGGGAGTGTGTGTGCGCGCTCTCTCTCTCTCTGAAAAATTAATTTTGAAGAAAGGACTTCATAGAGCTCAGGCCACTTGGGTTTCCTGCAAGCCGTGGGGAACATGGCTCTCTTGTCGGGCTCCATCTTCCATCTAACGCAGCCAGGCTCCCGGTCGATCTTTGCCACAGTTATGATTTTGGCACAAAGTTAGAAAAAATCGAAAGTGGAGGAGCAGTTGGAGCAGCAACGAGGGAAACACAGAGAAACAAAACTCAACCGAACAACGCTCGCTCCGCGGACCTGGCAAGGAAGCTCATTATGTCATCTACGGAAGCTGGCGAGGGCGCCAGCCCTAATTGGCATCTGTGCTGGCTGCTGCGCACGGCGGGCCACCCGAGCTGGAGGGTGAGCTTAGAGGCCAACTGCAGAGTGGCTGGAGGTTTTCAAGTCGTGCGTGGTGTACCTTGAATCTTGATGGCGTCTTTTAGGAAAACAAGATTCCGTAGTGAGCACCGCGGAGGGGCCTGAGCTGCCCAAGTGTTGAGATTCAGGCTCTTGCTCACGTGGCTAGCGTACCAAGGTCGATTCTTTTGTCCACCTCTGACCGATCTTCCACGGTGGACTCCGTGTGTGTGCACCCATGTGCATGTGTGTGTACACCCATGTGCATGCATGTGTACACGTGTGTGGCCATTTCAATAGTCTCCAGTTAAAAACTGCCAAGCACAGCAGATCCACGGGAGGAGAAACACCGTGAGGCTGCTGAAATGTGACTTTGGGGATGGCGACGCTGACGCTCTGATCCCCCGAATTCCTGCCTCGCAGTCAGGTTTTGTTGTGGGTAAGGCTTTGGCACCTTCAGCGGTGCCGCCCTGCCTCTCCTCCCAGCTCCGCTCGGGGCCGGAGCAGGCAGCGAGCGGGGAGGCCTCGCGGTTTGCTGGGGAACAGGCTCCAGGAGGGCTCTCACCACACAAGCCTGGACTGGGGCAGTTGTTACCCAGTTCCCTAAAAAGGGCTTTTTCCGTGCAGTTGTTCAGCATTGGCGTGAGTGAGTTTCAGGCTGCGGAGACGTGTGTTGCCAGCCACTTTCCAAACGCGCTTTCTCTGGGCTGGTGGTTTTGGATCGTGTCAGAGAAGAGAAGCATGTTCCTGAAAAGATTTTCCTTTGTTGGTTTCTTACTGAGGGATTTCGTCTGTCACCGCCACCGTGGGAGCTCTCGTTGTGCAGTGTTTGTCTGTATTCCAGGACTCGAAGTGTTCATGGAAAACGTGCATTATGAAAAAGCTGTTCGGGGATTTCAAAATTTTTAGGATTTTGGATTGATTTGAAAGAGGGAGAGGCGGAGGCGGAGAAAGATCTTCTGCTCATTGGTTTATTTTCCAAATACCTGCACAGGCCAAATGAACCCAGGAGCCCAAAACTCCACCCCGGCCTCCCACATGGGTGGCAGGGCCCCAGCTGCCTGAGCCGCTACCCACTGCCTCCCAGGGAGGCTGGAGTGGGGAGTAGAGTTGGGCTCGACCCCGGGCGTCCCAGCGTGGTTGTGGGCATCCAAGTAGCGTCTTCCACACACACGGATTTCAAAAGATATTTGCACTGACATGAATTTTTTGAAATAGCCTTATGTTTTTTCTCTCATTTAAAAGCTTACGATTAATTGTAAAATGATTGAAAAAGATAAGAAAATTATATAACAAAAAAAACCCTGACATTTATTGTGTATCTTCAGAAATAATCACTTTGAATATTTAGGAAAATCTTCTGATTTTCCCTTTATATACAAAAATCTATTCATTGCGTTTTCATCCTAAGGCTTTATCATACCAGTATATTGGGAGCATATTTTTTAGCTTGTTTTTTTCCAAATTAAAAATTTGGATTGGCGCTCTATACCATTAAAGATTTAATCAGGGGCCTGCGCTGTGGCATAGCGGGTTAAGCCGCTGCCTGCAGTGCCAGCATCCCATGTGGGTGCCAGTTCAAGACCCAGCTGCTCCACTTCCCATCCAGCTCTCTGCTATGGCCTAGGAAAGCAGTAGAAGATGGCCAAGTGCTTGGGCCCCTGCACCCTTGTGGGAGACCTGGAAGAAGCTCCTGGCTTCAACTCTGGCCGTTGCAGCCAATTGGGGAGTAAACCAGCGGATGGAAGACTGACCTCCCTTCCTCCCTCCACTTCTCTCTCTCTCTCTCTCTCTCTCTGCTTCTCCTCTCTGTGTGTAACTCTGACTTTCAAATAAATAAATAAATCTTTTTTAAAAAGTTTTAATCAAGGTCTCATCATCTGCTCACGTAAACTATAACCAGGGAACATTATTGCATAGGGACCTGTGAGGGCATCTTTGATAACTTCCTTGGGAAAAAGTTCCGAGAAAAGGAATTTGTAAGGCAGTGCATTGCATGTTGCAGGATGCCTTCCAGAAAAACAGTGCCTACTTCTACTCCTTGTATACATTTGCACCTCTTTGTGTTTCTTGCTTCTGTAGACTATTAAAACAATTCTTTAAACAAAATACTGCGTTTTCATTTTCTTTAGAGGAATCAAACATTTTTCCAAGAATTTTAAATCACGTATTTAATATTTTATCAATTGTCTGAGTACTTGTTTCTTTTTGGAGTATTAGTCTACATTGATACGTAAATACTTGTTAAATATGAAGAGTGTTAACAGGCCTACAGTTTTATTTTATAAACTTAGGTCTTTATAATTTTGGTAGTTTTGATGCATAGATGTTTTGTTTTGTTTTTTCAAATTTATTAGAGAGAGGGAGAGGGAGGGAGAGAGAGAGAGAGAGGCAGGCCAGTTTCCCATTCACTGGTTCACCCCCAAAGTGCTGCATCAGCTGGGGCTGGGCCAGGCTGAAGCCAGAAGCCTGGAGCTCCGTCAGGGTCTCCCATGTGGGTGCAGGGCCCAAGCACGTGGCCCATCCTCTGCTGCTCTCCCAGGCCACAGCAGAGAGCTGGATCGGAAGCAGAGCGGTCAGGACTCACGCCGGCGAGCTGCTACTCCACCCACTGCACCCAGCTCCAGCCCATAGGATTCATTACTGCTCACAACTGGATTGTTTTCCTTAACTGCCATTTATTTTCCATCTTCAGAAATTTCATTAGTGGTCTTGATGCACATTTCTCCGCTCTGGTGAGTCATGTAATTAGATCATCCTTTTGCAAATATTGTAAATCATGTTTCTTTTAGTTTAACCTTAAAATATATGTGCAAAAGCATTCTAGTAGATTTTCTGCGACCTCTGCCTTGGTTTTGACTGACAGGTTGTCCCTAACATACAGCGTGTCACACACAGACACACACACTGGCTCGCCACAATGTCCTCATCTGGGAACAATGGCAGAGCGAAAAGCCGGGCTTTGACGAGGTGCATCTGTGATCTCGTTAAACCTGCTGATGAGGTGTTAACATCATTAAAGCATAGTTGCCATTGTTCTCTAGGGAACGGATGTGAGGGCGGTGACGTGTGGGTGTGCAGGACAGGGAGGAGGGTGACTTCACCTACATCCCGCTGCTCACCCCCCCCAAGCCGAATCCCAAGGCAGAACCACTGTGGTGTCTCAGGGGGCAGGACTGAACACAGGGAGACAGTACTACTACATTCAGCAGCTGTGAGCCTGACAGCGCCCTAGCCCTTAGCTCGCCCAGAATCTCAGGAGGTTGGCAACTGGAAGTCGCTGTCCTGACCCCGCCTTCTCACTGCCGGAGCAGTTGGCTCGGGGGACCACCCAGCCACTGCCAGATCTGACCAGCAACACGGGTGTCCTGCTCACTCCCTCGTCACACTCTTCTTCCTGGGTCAAGCCAGCCCAGAAACAGAACCGGGTTGCACAGGAAATGCTGTTTTGGGGTGTGCAGATCCTAAATCACATTGGAAACCTTAGCTGGAAGGGAGCCTAAACTCACACCAGGGGGCTGGGACCACGGATGGTGAGTGAGTGCCTCCCACACCCCTGGGGCTAGGTTGTCTCAGTGTCTGTGGAGTATGGACGCTGTGGTCAGGGTGTGTTGGGAACGAAGAAGTGAGAGGTACAAGGGCAGTGTTGGAGGCGCTGCCTGTTACACCAAGTCCCGCTTTGCGCTGTATAGAGCTGTACTCTTACTGGGTGTTAAAGACCCAGGGCTGGCCGGTGCTATGGCTCAACAGGCTAATCCTCCGCCTTGCCGCGCCGGCACACCGGGTTCTAGTCCCAGTCGGGGCGCCGGATTCTGTCCCGGTTGCTCCTCTTCCAGGCCAGCCCTCTGCTGTGGCCCGGGAGTGCAGTGGAGGATGGCCCAGGTGCTTGGGCCCTGCACCCCATGGGAGACCAGGAGAAGCACCTAGCACCTGGCTCCTGCCATCAGATGAGCGCAGTGCGCCAGCCGCAGCGCGCCGGCCGCGGCGGCCATTGGAGGGTGAACCAACGGCAAAGGAAGACCTTTCTCTCTGTCTCTCTCTCTCACTGTCCACTCTGCCTGTCAAAAAAAAAAAAAGACTCAGGGCTGGTGCTGTGGCGTAGCGGGTAAAGCCGCCACCTGCAGCGCCGGTATCCCAAATGGGCGCCGGTTTGAGTCCTGGCTGCTCCACTTCCGATCCAGCTCCCTGTTCATGCGCCTGGGAAAGCAGAAGGTGGCCCAAGAGCTTGGGCCCCTCCATCTGTGTGGAAGACCTGGAGAAAGCTCTGGGCTGCTGCTTTGGCCTGGCCCAGCCTCAGCCATTGAGACCATTTGGGAAGTGAATCAGTGGGTGGAAGACCTCTTTCTGTGTCTCCCTCTCTCTGTGGCTCTGCCTTTCATAGAAACTTTTTAAAAAATCTTAAAGACCCCCATGGTTTTGCCGGGTGAAGTCACCAAAGGCAGCCTGCATGCATCTGGAGGCGGGGCCGATCCCAGGGCTTCCTCACACGTCTGGACTCCTTCACAGGTGTTCTTGGGAAGAGAGTTCTGTGTCTGAATGCATCTTGTACTCAGTGCATTTTTGCCAATACTGCAAGTACAAGTCAAACTCCCCACTCAGCTCTCCCCGCCCAGCTGAATGGAATGTGCCTGGGGTGGGAGGGGGCAGATTGCAAGGGCGTAGTTTGCAGTGGATCCCCAGGCATGAGTAACCCTTATCTTGCTAAGCCTGCCTGTGCACTTGTTGCTACAGATACCCTGGTGGAGGAGGGGTTAGGCACCCGTGGCTGCCTTGCCCTGATGCCCGGCCCCTCCCACAGGGGTGCAGGTGCACACAGAGGCCAGTGGCTGTTTCTAGCCAGCCTCGCTTTCCTGACGGAGCTGCAGTGAGTGCGGTCTCTTTCTACTGCTTGCATTTTTCACTCTGGTGTTGCTCCGTGGTCGGGGTTGCATCGGGGTGACCGTTGAACATCTTATTAGGCTGCCCGAGGCCAGGCCTAATTGTCCAGGTGGCTGCGTTTCCTCTTATTAAAATCTCTTGTATCCTGGCCGTCGACTAAGCATAATGTACTCCTTTGCACTATTTAACCTCAAATAAACGCAGCCGTGGGGAGTCTTGCTGGAGACACGGCCGGGTCTAAAAGCAGACACGGTAGCTGCTATTCTCTTCTGCGAAGCAACCAACTGGGGGGTCAGGGCTCTCCTCTCTTGCCAAGGATGTGCCAGGCTGAGGCCCATGCAGGGAGAGGGGTGGTTACAGGTGTCGGGAGCCCCGCCTCCCCCAGAACAGGTGAACCTAGCAGGGAGGGCAGAATACACGCACGTTCCTGACGATGCTCCAGCAGCATTCCTGAAGTCAGGAGTGGGTTGCACGCGCAGGCATTTGGCCCAGCAGTTACCCCAGCACTTGGCAGTCCCGTGTTCCCTATCACGTGCCTGGTTTGAGTCCCAGCTCCTCCCCTTTGGATTCAGCTTCCTGCTAATATGCACCCTGGGAGAAGGCAGATGATGGCTTGGGTCACTGCCACCCATGTGGGAGACCTGGATTGAGTTCCGGGTTCCCAGCTTGGACTCAGCCCAGCCCTAGCTATTGTGGACGGCTGGAAAAGTATGGATAGCAGATCTCATGGTGTCTCTCTGTTTCTCTACCTTTCAAATAAAATGGAAAAAAGTAGCTTGCATGCTGAAAGGTATTCATTATTGAAGCAGGTCTTCTAGAAACTGCCCGTCCAGGGACGTTGGTTTCTCCAGCTGGCCTGTGGAAGTCCACGCTAGCCCCTGTGGGGCTCTGCTGCCTGGCCTGTGCAGTCCAGAGAGAAGGTGGTGGCCTCGTCTGTGTTTCATGCGGCGTGTGCGCTCCAGCCGGCTCTGGAGAGCTGATGGAGTGAGCCGCACCCAGGGCCAGCCGGGGAAGGCAGGGCAGGGTCCAGCGGTCCGCGGAGCCGCCCAGAGAGCCTGTTAACCGGCAGGGCCGGCTTCCTCGGGAAGTCCTCTCTGCGTGGGTCTGGGCTGGGACCTGCGGATCTGCGTTTCCTGTTTGCAAGCACCGTGGACCTCCTGCTGCCATCACCCCGCTAACCAACTCCTGCGTCCGACCCTTAGTAAGCAGCCAGCAGCACCCTCCACCCCAGGCGCGAGAAGAGGCCTGCACCTCACCAGCCTCCACGCTGTGCCTCCATTCCCTCTCTGCCCCAGCCTGGCACTGCGGGTCACTTCAGGCACACAGCGTGGAAGGGTAGGGCGCTCCCACTGGAGAGCCGGTCCGGCACACGCAAGCAGCCCCAGGAGTCCAGGGTGGAAGCAGGAACAGCGTGGCAGGGGATACCCTCCTGCTTTGTCTGCATCCATTCGGCTCAGCTTTGCCCAGATCCCCTGCAAGCTGAGACCCCTGCTGTGACCTTCCCGGTGGCGGTGGTGGGGTGTCCATCAGGCTTCCCAGAAGTCTGGAAGCAGGAGACAGGAACTGATGCTATTTACAGTGCCCTGTGAGGATCTCTGGGTTACTCTCTGGATCAGGGGAGACAGTTAGGGCAGCAGAGTGACATTAGGTCCCAGCCTAAGGCCATCCACACCCCCACCCTCGCCCATCCCGCCTCACCTCTGGGAGGTCCCAGGTTATGGCTTATCCAGACTCCCTGCCCGAGGTGCCCTCTCCGGCAATGTTCCCCACCCCTTACCCCTCTGACTCTGCTGACCTGGACTTGAAGGGTCTGGAACCGGAAGCCTTGGCTGCTCCTCCCCCGCAGGAGGCGCCGGGAGCCCGACAGGCAGGGGTGGCCCCGTGTCCACACTCAGATGCACCTCACGTCCAGGGAACAAGCGTGGGCTTCTCTCCTGCTCCTGAGGAAAACCAAAAACCGAGACGACTTTTTATTGAACAATAAAAGTTATTTTTAAAAAAGAGTCTAAAGTTGTATTTGCTCACAGAAAGGATTTCTCTCCACATAGTTGGCATGATGGGGCGAGGTAGGAGACAAGGGGTTTGAACATTAAGCATTCAGATCATTTTCTTGCCAAGTTCAGCATTCGCTGGGAACACTCACCTGTAGTTGTAAAATGACTTCGGGGGTGTGTTAGGGTGAAAATGCCGAGTTATCGTTCACTTCCTGTGTCACAGCCATACCCCAGGTGGAAGGCTGCAGCAGCTGTGCCAGGGGAGGGGGCGCCAGGGGGGGCCTCCCAGCTGCCACGGCTGCTCCCCTCCCTCTCAGTTCACATTTCCTGGCAGTTGGGACAGGAGGAACACGCGTCCCCAGACCCCATGCCATCCCTCCTTCCAGATCGTGAAGGTGTCCCGGCCTGAGCATTTCCACCTGTGGGCTGATGGCCTTTCTCGTTGGGTTTTGCTCAATGGTGAAGAGACTGCTCGTGTCCATGGGGCACAGTGCCCGCGGGGTGTGGCGATGCCAGCCCAGTCACTGCCCTGCCCTTGTGATTGAGTACGACTGGCTCTGTGTATGTTTCTCTCTGATGTATTTTCTATTTGCCCCTCTCTAGTGGGATCTTGTGTGTGATAATGCCTGGAAGGTCCATATCGCTAAGTTCTCCTTACTGGTTGGATTAATCTTTGGCTACCTAATAACTGGATGCATTGCTGACTGGTGAGTACCCACGTGCCCGCCGCTCGAACCTTTGGAAGCCATGGCACCCCTTTGCTGGCTAACGAGGAGAGTGGTCCGCGTTAGCTGCTTGTTACCGAGTCTCTTCTCTGTCCTGTGTCAGCCCCAGAGCAGCCACCTGGGAGGCGCAGAGCTAAAAGTGCTGGCCAGTGCACGTCACTATTTGCAAGTGAGACTAAATTCCTAGTGACTCTCTAGCTGCCAGAAGCCAGCAAAGCCAGTGCGCCCACAGCCCATCTCCACCCACACTCAGCCTTGGGAAGAGCTTGAGGACTTAGTGCGGGGACCTGCTGGCTGGGCTCTGAAGGGGAGGTTGCACAGGGTGCACTGAGAAAGGGGACGAGGCGGAGCTGCAGGCCCCTTGTTCCCACGAACCAAGTGGCCAAGGCAGTCCCCTCAAATGCCACGCAGATTCTAGGGAAGAGCCCCGCGCGTGGCATGGCACGGCCGGGAGACGCCTCTGGGCTCTGTGGGGAGCTGCCCCTGGAAGATAGCAGCACTTGAGTCCTGCTGGGTGTGCAGGCGGGGCAGGGGGTGCCCAGAGGTGAAGACGAGGAAGCTTTATTGGGGTGGGGAGGCAGCCAAGTGTGATTCCGGAAGAAGTGACGAGGCTGCTAGGGTGGAGGTGGGGAGAGAAGGCGGCAGTGGAGATGAGGACGAAATTAACAAAGCTGACATCAGCAAGAGCAGCTAACGTTTCCGGAACGAGTACGCTGGGCCAGGCCCCGTGTCCCTTCCTTACAACGCCCCGGTTCGGTAGGTGCTGAGGCATAATCCCCAAGTTCAGTCCGCTGCAAGCCGGAGAGAGCCAGGACTCGACACCCAGCCACGTGGCTGCGGAACCCGCCTCCCTGCCAGGTGCCCGACACTTATTTGAGGCGTCCTGTGTGACGAGGGCACGGCGGGGCTGGGCCGGGGCAGGGCAGCAGTTGCACAGTGCAGAGGGACCCTCAAGGACAGGTGTGCTGGAGCCCGCTCCCCCTCGCCACGCTTTGCAAATTTTTTGGGGGGTGGGGAGTGAATCAGCTCATCTTGAGCCTGATGACATCCTAAGGACCGAGAGGGAGATAGGGAGCCAGCTCTGCGGGTTTTTGTGATGCCCCTCTGAACCGGGCTTGGCTGAGAAAGCTGGGATGGGGTGAGGGGCAGCAGCAGGTGGCTCTGATACGACTTGAAAGTTGTGGCCGTTTCCTGCCCAGAGCTCGTGTTGAGTCGGGAGCTCCTTGTGTTAATACGTAGCAGGGCTTCCTGTGAGCTGGGGTCTGCTTGATCACCGTTGGCAAACGCCTCTCGAGGATGCGGTCAGAGACGCTGTTGGCCACCTCTGGACACCTCTGCCCAGGCCTCTTTGGTTTGGGTTTTGGTTTTGTCTTCGGTCAGGTAGCAGGTTGTTGGTTTTTTGTTTTTTTTTTTTTTTAAAGCAAATGCTTAATCGTAGGTTTTCGGCTTGAGCTAAAATACAAGAGGGTCCTTTTACAAAGTGCACACTATAGTTTCATCCCATTTCCCCGTGAATTTTTTGGAGTGCCGGGGCCCTGTTTCCTGCATATCCGTGTGGCGGTGGGTTAGGACTGGGAGAACCCACGTCCCCTTCTCTGTCCGAAGGGTCCACACCAGGCCTTGTTCGCAGAGGGCGTGGCAGGGCGGCGAGGGTCGGAGCTGCCTGAAGTCAATCCCTATGGTTTCTTCTTGCACGTACATGCGGCGTGCCCCCCCCACCCCGTCACACACCAGGCCTGGGGACACGAAGCCAAAGAGCTCAGAATCTCACGCCAGCAGTCCGACTCCTCCCCCCCGAGGGTCCACGCCCAGTAGGCCAGGCAGGGAGTGAGTAGTGGGCTGCCCAGAGCTTGGCCTTTCAGACATTTTGAGAGCCTGTTTCAGTTTGAAAGTTTGGTGTTTTCCACCCCAATTTTTTTTTAATTTTTTTGACATTTTACCCCCTGCTTGAGCCTTGCTTAAGAGGAAATAAATCCATCGAGTGGGAACTCCAGACCTCACAGCGGGTGGCCCGCACCACAGGGCTGCATGGGGAAGTTGATCTTGAACTTTCTGAGGCTGCACTCAGCGTATCGTCATATTTACTTGTTTACAAAGTGACTGCTTTGCACAGGGGTGGCGCCTGGGGGTGTTTGCCCATTGGGCATGGTTAGATCTGTTCAGACCAGGACACAGAGCTCCCTCGGGCTCCTGCGGAGCGTGCTGTCCGCTCCGCTCCCTTCCCTTCCCCAAGTGCCCTGTGGCGGGATCCTGCATCTATCCAGCCAGCACTCTCTCCCCTCCCTCCTCCAGCTGGCCCTGGGAAGCTGCCATTGTGGGCTGCACTGGGGGACCCCTTGCTCTGGAGGCTCTGGCCAAGCGTGGCCAGTGGGGAGCGCCAGCTGCAGACCCGGCCTTGTTTCCCCCAGCTTGTCCCTGCAGGGGTGCCCAGGGCCAGTCCGCACCGCACCGTGCCTCTCCCGGGGCCATGCGACCTCCTCCCCTGCACCCCCGCCCCCGGGCTGCCCACTGTGAAGAGCTGCAAGATTGAACACTGTCCCTTGTGAGTTCTCTCACAGCTGGCCTGCTCTGTATAAATGAGCCCTTTGTTAACATCTCCAGCCTGGCCCAGCCCCCAGCCGCTATTGTGGCCATTTGTGGAGTGAGCCGACGGATGATGGATCTCCAACCTCCCACCCCCCATCTCTGTCGCTCTGCCTTTCAAATAAATAAAACAAATCTTCAAAAAAAATCTTCTCCAGTACTTGATTGCAATGGGCTGTTTCCTGCTGAGAGCCTGCCAGGGCTCTGTGGCTGCTGTACCAAGTGACAGATCAACCGTCTCCCAGCTCGGAGGGCCCTCATCCAGCTAGGGTCTCGGGCTGCTCTGGGAGACCACAGTGTGTCTGCTTTCGCTGGCCCTGGAGGCCGCCTGCAGCCTGTGGCTCGGGTCCCTTCCTCCATCTCCGGGTCAGCCATGGCGGGCCAGAGCCCTCTGACGCTGCTGCCTCTCTGCTCCCCGTGGCCAGGGGATGCCCTCCTGTAATTAGCTCGCACCTAACTGGAAAATCCTTTCACGCTGCAGTCCCCGGCCCTCCTCCCATCTGCAGAGCCCCTTTTGTATTAGGACGTGGGTGTCTGAGCCTGGCGCACACGCTCAGGGATCAAAGCAGCCAGTTCAGCCTGGAACGCCGAGGCATGCGAGGAGCACGTCTGGGATGCTCGCCGAGTCCCTGGACAGCAGCCCTACCGGGCAGCCATCACCTCGTCCCTGGGATGGCGTGGCCTTTTCCCAGGTCCCCACGTTCAGCTGTGATGAGCCTCGATTCAGGGGGTGCCGACTTCCGGGATCACGGTAGCCACACAGTTCCCAGAGCTGCTCTGCTTCCTCATTTCCACAGCCATTTTTCACGCACACACACACACACACACACACACACCCCTCTTTGCTTCAGTAACAGACACGGCAAACCGTGCTTGGTAGGCGTCAGGAGTGTAGACACACAGGAAGGAGCAGGCGCTGAGACGGTTTGCTGCCAACGGCTCCGTCCACCATCTCCCTCGGTGGTGGCTGTCTCAGCAGCGCTGCAAAACAGGACGCTTATGCCCATTTCACAGACTTGGAAACAAAGGGAATAAGTAGATACCTTAGAGTTTATTTTCCTTCCTTCAGAACCCGGGTGGGGAAACTTCTTTCTGCCATTTGCACATCTACATCACCTGTGGGCCATACGGACTTGTCAGCTGGAAAATTAGCTGCAGTGGGGTTGTGGAATTTCAAGTCCCGCCTGCAGTTGGCCAAATGATTCCGGCCCCTCTATGTCCCGTGGGCAGGATGCGCCCCACCCCTTTGGGAAGCGCTCAGCCATTGTGGAAAGCGACTGGTTTGTATGGAGGCAGGGCCGCTGCGTCCACTGGCACTGGGCTCATAGCCTTGGCCTTGACCCACTAAACCACAGAGACTCCTGGGGGGTGGCTAGAGCCTTAAAAAGTTTTGAATGAACTTCTCTTCCATTGTTCCCTTCCCTGCACTTTCTTAAAATTGCCTCCATCTGTGTAGGCAAGGCCGTACCCTACTGAGTCGTTTCTTTACCAGCTTTGTTGCAAGACGATTTCCATATCATGAAACTCACTCATTTTAAGTGCAATTCAGTGAGTTTCAGTGCATTGACAGAGTCAGACAAGCATCAGCACACTCCAGGCTCGGCGCCTTTCCAGTCGCCCTAGAGGATGATGGGAAAGCATCCCTGTTCTCAACCCCGTGAACCTAATTTGTTTCTCTGTATTTGCCTTTCCTGCCGTTATGTCTAGGGCCATCCTAGCCGTTCAGCTACCCGTATGGTGTTTGGGGTCCCAGGCCTGGATCCCCCCACACACACTTTTTTCTCCTAGCAAATCGCATCCTTTCTGTTCTAGTTGGCTTGTGAAGTGTCTGAGGTCCAAGCTGGCCCTGTTGCATGAACTCGCTTGATGGGGCATGGCTGCAGTTCTATTTCTAATGAGTGAATGGAAGGTTAGCAGTCAGCATGGAGGGGTGGAGAACCAGGTGACCCTCCCGTGGGACACCCAGCAGGCCATCACCCCCTAGTGGTTGACAGGCCGAGTCCCCTGTGGGTGGAGGCAGGGGGACAGCGGGTGTCTTTTCCAGGGGCTTCAGTGTTTGCTCACCAACAGGCCCACCCCGGTGACTTACAGTCCAAGCTCTCTCTGTTTCGTTTGTGAGTGCTTCAAGGTCATTCCTTGCCTTGTAACTGTGACAGATTGGCAGTGGACTGGGGCCTGGCTCTGATGTGCTGTGTGTGAGGTCAGGTCTGTGACTTAGCAGCCCAGAGATGGGAGATGCAGGCAGTCGCCCAGCGCCCGTGTTGACTTGTGAGTGAGCTGGTTCCAAAGGGCAGCGACTTCTCAAGCCGCTCTCTGCTGGGCGTGTCAGGGTTTAAGTTTGGGGCGTTGTCGTTGGTTTTGTTCCTTTGCTTTGAGTTATGCCCATAGGTACCCAGAAGTAGACTCAGCAATGGCGGTGGGTTTCGCATCTCAGTTCTCTTGCCCGGTGCTGGGTTGAACTCGGCTCCCTTATCTCCAGAATGACAGTGTGGGGTTGCATTTCCCTGGACGGGCCTGTTGTCCCTAGGAAGTGGGTCTGGTTGAGTCCGGAGCACCTGCTAGGCACGGGGGTTCAGCACCTGGCTACCTTGTTTAACCGAGATTCCTGACTTTTTCCTTCTCCGCCTGCAGGGTTGGCCGGCGGCCTGTGCTCCTGTTTTCCATCATCTTCATCCTGATTTTTGGACTGACTGTGGCACTATCAGTGAATGTGACCATGTTCAGCACACTCAGGTTCTTTGAAGGATTTTGCCTGGCTGGAATAATTCTCACCTTGTATGCATTACGTAAGTAGGAACCTGCATAACCTGGAAAAATCCAGTGCCGCGGAGGTTCTGGGGAAGATGCTGTGTGTTCTGATTGTCTGGGGTGGAGATGCTTCAGCATTTGGAAGGACGGATTTTCAGGCCGTGAGCGTTGGGGAAACGAGACAAAGCCATGCGGCGTTCACTCAATCCTGATCTCTGGCTTAGGCTCACTGCACACCACCCAGGAGCTTGGGGAAGTGGCCAGCAGCACATGGCTGCGAGGGAATGGCTTTAGCTTTCCTCTGGAGTGGTCTGTGTTGCTAGTCTGTGTGCTCTCAAGTCCAGTGCACACCTGGGGGCCCCTGGAGCTGGTTCCAGGAGAGTATACCGAATGCCCGTGGCGTGAGATCAGGCCTTAGCGTCGTCACTGACTGCTGCAGAGTTGTTTTTCTTTGTTCCTTCGAAGGCCACAAGGGTACCAATTTCCCCCAGTTTCTGAGACCTTAGGTGGTCTGGGGTTGAACCGTCAGCGCTGGTATTGGCAGAGCACGTGGGAACTTGGGGGCATTTGCTGTTAGGATGAGCAACTTTTCCCTCCACTGATCAGTTACGTTTGTTGGCTGTACTAGCTCAGCTGTCAACAGTGGCAAAGTCTCCCTCATTCGCCGTGGGTGTGTTCTAGAAGATAAACACATACCCATCAGCGTTTTGACTAACCGTATGCTTTTGAATCATCTTGTGCGAAGATCTGTTGGAAATACTGTGAGATAATTTACAGTGCTGTTTGTCTTCTGCTCTCCCTTTGACGCACGGGCAGGAGTCGGGTATATACCAGGTAGCGATTCCCAGTGTGGTACAGTGAGGGTAGTTCTGATTCTCAGAAATATGCGTGCCTAAGTCTTCTTTCAGACAAGCTGAGTTTTCGCTTCCCAGAAGCAGAGCTGTAGCTTGTTTCGCCACAGGGAGGGGATGGGTCTGGGGAAAGGCTGTGAGTATGGTCTTTTAAATCCAGGGTCGGAAGTTTTTCTCGTCCTCTTCCAACGTTGAACAGAGTTGTAGATTCGCAGCAATCCGCTTCCTCTGTTTATTTGGGAATCCTTGTTGCTTGGAGAGTTCTTGAGGAGACTAGGACAATACGTCCACAAGTTCTTGAAGAATGAAATTAGAAGCTAAGTTTCGTCGGGTACCGATGTTCTGAGATCCACGCCCACGTGGGGCTCTGTCTGATGAATGCAGGGCAGGCTCTCGGCTCTTCTCCGGGGGAGATCCCACACTCTGGGCACTGCCTTGGTCTTGGGGTGAGTCCCTCAGCCACTGGCCAGGCCTTGGTTCTCTGATGGGGGTGGGCCCAAGAGCACGAGCTAAATTCTGACCTCACTTCCTGGTTTCATCTCCACTTCCCTCCTCTGCCTTCTCCTTCGTCCCATTTTTCTTTCTCCGTAACTCGTCTGTGTGTATGTTAGCAGCCTTTGTCCAGGTACCAGTCAGTGGCTGAGCTAACTGTGTACCGGGGCTACACAGTTAGAATACAGTACAAGGATGTGAGTTCACTGAGCTGTTGTTTCAACAGTGAAAATTAGAGACATTTGATTGAACCAAGCTTAGCAGGAGAGTTAAAACCAGGAACTAAAGTCATCATGGGCAGGTGGGGTTGGGGTGGGATCCGGGTGGGCTGGAGTGAGGGGGCCCGTCTCTCTGCACACCTGCCAGTCTCAGGAGAAGACAGGTTGGTCACAAGAAATCAAGAAAGGTGCTGTCCGTTGGCAGCACAGGGTGCCTGTGAATGTTCAGATGCGAGTCCTTGGGCAACGCCTGCGAGTCTGTTTTGCCTGAAGTGTAGTCAGTCCGTGACTTTAAAGACAAGTTGAAAACTTGTCATCAGTTTCTGGGAGTTGCGTCTTTAATGGCCCCAGCGCTTGCTCCCCGACCACCCCAGAGGGTTTGCTCTCTCTTAGTGCGTCTGTCTGTTCTCAGAACAGACCTGGAAGTCCTTCTTTTTTAGTCTTGCAGGTGCTTGGCAACATGCATAGGGAAAGTAATGATTTTGGCAGTTTTAGTGTCTTGAGCGGCTTGCCACGCGGGTGGACTCTCGGTTTTGAGAAATGCTGCTGACTTGGGAAAGTTTTCTGCTTTACTTGCAAAGCTGAGTAAGGAGTTTGGATTTTTTTTTTCCTAAGGTGCATTTCGGGTAAATATTCTCTACCCTTTCAACTTTGGTTTCCTTCAAGTTGCCGGAGGGAGAATGGTTGTGTAATGAGGACATAAAGTAGAGATTATTGGCATTGTCCCAAGAGTCTTTATGCGGAAGCAGAGTGTGCACCGCCAAGAGAGAGAGAATGGCCCAGGCTGGGTGAATGGCGGGCGGGGCTCCTGCGCGGCTCCTGCCTGCCCGCCCCGGGGGCCACCGTGAGAAGCTGACATAACTAAGTACACTCGGGTGTGCTCGATGCCTTCGTTCTGTTTATGGACACATGTGCAGGAGAGCGTGCGACTTAGCCAGACAAGACGCACAGACCGAGGGAAGCAGCAGCAGCTCCCTTGTCGCTATTTGTTTATGAAAATAAAGTCTGAACAAAAACTAAAGCCGTCATCACATCTCAATCCAGACAGACATGTTTTCTTACATTATAAACACTTTTCCAGCTAGGATTCATAATATCCCACATCAGGTAACCCAGCATTATTTAAGCTGTATCTTTGTGGGGCCGGCATTGTGGCCAGGTTAAGTCTCCTGGACACTGGCATTCCCTATCAGAGTTCTGTCACGAGTCCTGGCTGCTCTGCTTCTGATCCAGCTCCCTGCCGATGCACCCGGGAAAGCAGCAGAAGGTGGTCTACACCAGTGCGGGAGTCCTGGATGCAGGTCCAGGCTACTGGCCCAGCCTTGGCTGTTGTAACTATTTGGGAAGTGAACCAGCAGGTGGAAGATCTCTCTGTGTCTGGCTCTGCCTCTCTGCCTTTCAAATAAATAAAATAAATCTTTAAAACTTAAAGATAAATCTTTCTGCAAAAGAAGCTGATGACAGATGCTGTTTTTTCCGTTGATTTGATGTTGGATGTAGGAAGTCTTGGGGGAGAGAAGTCTATCTAACATAAACACCGTTTTGGGTGTCTCTCCTCATTTTGTCTCCACTGTCTTAATAGCCTCTCCCCGCCCCCACTTTCCCAATTTGAAATACTGTCTGATACCTTTTGTTGGCAGATAGACCCTACCTTAGAGTACGCAAATGAACATCACCTTTAAAAAAGAAATTTTTTTACCTAACAGCAGAGAACCATTGTCTTGAAAAATTCTCTCAAAGATGTTCTCACGATCATAAGCCTCCTTAAACCCAGGCAGCCTAAATAATTGGATGAATTTTACACCTAGTTAAGGAGTGACCCAAAATCCCACAGGTGACTAAGTCGCCGATTACTTTGCACAGTCAGAAGCCGCGTCCCCACGTGACTGGCAGAGACTCCAGCGTCTTGCACTGGCTCTGGGCACAGTACTGTGCACTCGCTCGCTCGCTCGCTCACTCACACAAAGCTAATGGGTTGGCCTCTCCCTGAAGCGGCTGAGTCATTTCTCGTGTGCTGGTGTAGGATGACTTTGTCTTACTCTCCCCGAGTGTTTTATCCTTGGAGAGTCTTCTGGGAGTGGCATTCCTTGGAGCGTAGTTCAGCCAACAGGCTTATTCGGCATCAACACTGTGCTGTGTTTGACCACGTGACCCCCCCCCCCATAGTGAGTCATCCGGAGGGGACTGGCGGCCATGGTGGTTGTCCCTTGAGGGGAGTGGCTTCAGCTGCCTCCTCTTTGTTGTCTTCTGAGGTCCAAGTGCTTGCCTTTTGGACGAGGGGACATTTCACTTGAATGTGCTTGGGGGACCTCTCTCCAGCTTCTTCCTAGCTTCAGATATGAGCTGTCCATCGGGGAGCCACAGTTCACCACTGAGGACTAACTTTTTCTCCAGGTTTTACCGGTCCTTCAAATAACAATTATTCAAATCTTTTTCTTTATCTCTACGCGTGTTGAACCAAAACTTGGACATTTTATCTAGATTTTTCTATTTAAAAAAATGCAAATGTCTGTATATGTGGAAGCCATGTGAGGATAGGAGATGCACCTGCGTGTTAAAAATGGAAATCTAAGGGTGGAGAAGGAAGTGGCAGGTGGCATCACAGGACCCATATGCCCAGTCTTCTGTCCATATCTCCTAAGGCAAGACACTAGGCACACGTTGCCTAAATGTGTAATAGGCTTCAGACTGTATATTTCTTTGGGTGTTTTAAATGTAGTAAAGATAGGCCTGTCTCAAAATTGGAGTGAAAGGACAGCAAGTAGAGAGAACTGGGCATCTTCAAGTTAGAATGCCTGGACGCCTTCCCCGCCCCATGGAGGATGGAATTAAGCCCTGCATGTCCCATATGGACCAGACTTTTCCCCGACTGGAGTCTGAGTGGTGCGTGTGCATTTTATTTGCAACAAAGCTGTTCACCACAATACGTGGGGCAGTGGAAAGATCTGGAAATCACGAGGTCTGACTGGAGTGTGAGCCCCATGGGGGACTGAATGAGGCTGCACAGAGTGCAGGAGCTCTGTGAGCTTCCGTCTTTCTCTCTGTCAGGTCAAGGCGTGGATTAGCAAGTGATGTCCTGTGGAACTGTGGGATCGTTCCTGGAATAGCACATGAAGGGAATGGATAGAAATCAACCACAAATGGAAAACTGCTGGGTCCCCTCGTGCCTTCCAATTTTAGAGTTCTGTGGCTTTTGAATTCTGAGCTCTCTGCTAGCCTCCTTCAACATTGAAGGTTTCGTGCGGCAGGGGTGGTGAAGCTGGTGGCGCTGGACCCCCGTCATGCTCCTCTCCACGCTCACAGGGGGAGTCACTGGGCTTCCATGTGTGCTCTGTGGGTGGCTGCAGCACCACGCTTCTGCAGAGGCCGTCTGGGGGAGAGATGGGGTGGTCGGGTAGGGTTAATGGTTACGAGTGTCCCCTGTGCAGGGTTCCAGATCTTGTCCTCGTGTCAACAACCGGGAGCTTGCTGGCCCCTGCTGGGAAACCCTCCTTGCTGGGTGCGTTCTCTCTGGGGCTCTCAGCTCCACTCCAGGAATCCTACTGCACTCCCAGGGGTTGCCTTTTCCCACCTGGAAGGCAGGATGGAACGTAGAGCTGAAAGCTGGGCTGATGAGAAGAGCCAGTCCAGGAATGCTTTGTCCAAGTCCAAGTCAGAATGACTTTGGTCATTTGGTTTGGTTTTTCAGTCTTAAAATGGAGGAAATAAATCAGTCACCTTGGAAGCCAGGAAGGAGCCCAAGGCTTCTTGGAGACACCTACACATGCCTAGTGGGTGGCGGAGGCGTTAGTGGTTTGCCAAGGCTCCTTGTAATGAGAAGACGTGATGGTGGCTGGTGATGGCTGACAGCAGAGAGAAGTGTGCCCCAAAGGGTGAGGGCCATGAAACTTCTGATAGCGACTGTGTTGCTCAGTGCTCGGGCCGGATCAGCTGCATCCGCTGTGCGCCAAGTGGGGTGAGTCTGGGTTTGGGTGACCCACGTGGAAACAAAGACATCTCCTTTCTTCACTCATTCACCCTGGCAAACACTGGGGGACTGCCGGGTGCCAAGGAAACAAGCATTTGGTCCTCTGGTTGTGTATAAAAGCTGGGCGCCATCAGGTGCTGGCCGGGGGCTATGGAGAGGCAGCACGGCCTCCCGCCCTCCACACGGTGCCCTCCAAGGCACCGGTGTTTCCTAAAGGTGCAGGGCCCGGCCCTGATCGGACAGAGGCCGTCAGGGAGACAGCCCTGAGCCGTGAGGGAGGGGGAGTGGGCACCCACTCACTATTTGCAGAGGAGGAGCTTAAAGTATTCTGAGTACTACTGAATAGGGCTTGGTCAGAGCCCAGTGCATTCTGGGTACAGTGTGTGGTTAGGGCTTGGCTGGAGCCTGGTGCATTCTGGGTACTGTGGGTGATTAATGGCTTGGCTGGAGCCTGTTGTATTCTGGGTACTGTGGGTAGTTAGGGCTTGGCCGGAGCCTGGTGCATTCTGGGTACTTGTGTGATTAGGGTTGGATGTGAGTGTGGAATCTGTTCTCCGTGACTTTAGAATAGTAGCAGGCCAATGGAGAGTCTCCAGATACAAAGGGAAACCTCTGGGCGTGTGTCTGGAGGCATTGCTGAGCGCACAGTGAACAGGCTGAAGAGGAGCGGAGCCCAGGGCTGGAGGCTGTTGCAGTATGTTGGTGAGGAAGCAGAAGGCTGTGAGGAAGGCGGGACTTGCAGCAGGTAGGATCCACGGCCTAGGATGACTGGAGAGAGAGAAGGCAGAGGGACCACCAGGGGACCTGCCGGAACCCCTAGTGGACGTGATTCTCTGCTGGATGGAGGAGTGTGGAATTCTGATTCCAAATCCTGTAGGTGGCGAAGCCGCTGGCCACACCCTGGCTCTGGCAGCTCGGCAGGGGAAGACGATGATTCCTGAGTCGGACGCGGTCCGGGGACCTGAGGGAATGGCTGCTTGGTGCTCTGCTGCCCTCAAGTTCAGGAGCAAGGTCTATGCGTCCTCAGTGGTCAGGCTGCAGCTCAGGGCTGTTAGCATCGCTCAGGTCGCCCAGGGACCAGGAAGCGTGAGAAAAAACAGGGTGGAGGTGGAAGAACCAGTTGAGGGCGATGGCAAGGAATGCCGAGTGCTCAGTGAGAAGACAGGGTAGGGCTGCGATGGGGGCTGAGGGAGGGCCCACACAGTGTCTGGTGGCGTGGGGCGGAGAGGAATGTCCTCCGTGCACCAGCGGTTGCCCACGGCTCACAGGTGACTGGCAACAGCAGGTGTAACTCAGTTCAGTGATTCATGTAATAGCAGCTACCTCAAGCCTGGCCTTTTTTTTTTTAAGATTTATTTATTTATTTGAAAGTCAGAGTTACACAGAGAAAGAAGAAGCAGAGAGAGAGCAAGCGAGCAAGAGAGAGAGCAAGCAAGAGAGAGGTCTTCTATCCACTGGTTCACTCCCCAGTTGGCTGCAACAGCCAGAGCTGCACTGATCCAGAGCCAAGAGCTTCTTCCGGGTGCAGGTGCAGGAGCCCTGAGGGCTTGGGCCATCTTCTACAGCTTTCTCAGGCCATAGCAGAGAGCTGGATCAAAGTGGAGCAGCCAGGACTCAAACCGGCACCAATATGGGATGCCAGCACTGCAGGCCACAGCTTTACCCACTATGCCACAGCGCAAGCCCCAAGCCTGGCTTTTAATGCATGGATGCCCCAGAGGCAGTACTGTCTTATTCCAACAGCAAGTGTTTTAGAAAGAAAAGTTACATATTTCATGGTGGCAAAAATATGCATAGTATAAAATCCATCATTTCAACCATGTTTAAGTGTACACAACTTAGTGATATTAAGCACATTCACATTTTTGTGCAACAAAATAAATTGAGAGTGGAAGATGTTCATTATTATTGGAGAGAAGAAACTGGGGAGGCAAGTGGACGATGACTGTTTCTCCTTAAGTCACCAGAAACCGTGGCTCTCCATGCTTCAGTCCCTGGGATTTCACACACGGAACCCAGCCGAGTTAGAGACGTTGTCTGTGCTGAAAGGCGGGGGGGGGGGGGGAGATCTCCCCACCCTTGCTGGTGCACACGCGTGCGAGCCGCACGCACCCCCTGCCAGTCCTGGTCCAGGAACATGTTGCATGTCAGGCCAGGCGCCTGCCACCCGCCAGCCGAGATCCTGGACATGGCACTTCACTGCTGCAGGTCTGTTTTCTCCCCTGGGAGAGGTTGTATAGACGGCAGGAAGGAGGAAGTGGACTCTCACCCGTAAACCAAGAAATTCCAGCGAGGTGTTGCTGGCAACCGTGTGTGTGTGTGTGTGTGTGTGTGTGTGTGTGCCTGCTGCTGAGAGGCGTCGCGATGGCCCCATCCTGCCGAAAGCACAGATCCATACGGAGGTCACCAGCTCCTACCTCTTTGGCCAGGGCCTTCTCAAGTGAGGCACCACGTGGGCACCCGGCAGGCTAGGCCCCTCTCCCAAGGAGGAATGTTCGCCCTGGGTTGGCTGCTGGCTTCGGGTCACGTGGGCGAATGAACACCTGCGGTGGAGTTGGGGCAAGGGCAGGAATCTGCTGCATAATTGTTTTTCCAGTGGCCGGGTTAATAAATGACTTCTCGAGCATCTCTCCGGAGCTCCATGCAGTGCGTTTTAGTTTTTGTCTTTTCGTTGTGTTTACTTGAGAGGTTAAAGAGAAAAAGACAGACAGACAGACATCTCCCAGGTGCTGGTTCACTCCCCTAAGTGCTGACAACAGCTGGGGCTGTACCAAGCTGAAGCTGGGAGCCAGGAACTCAATCCAGGTCTCCAATGGGGGTGGCAGAGACCCAAATACCTGAGCCCCCCCTGCTGCTCCCAGGGTGCACCTTAGCAGGAAGCGGAGCCGGGACCCACAGTGGTGGTGTAACCGCTGGACCACGTGCCCAGCCCCATATCGTGCATTTTAAAAGTCATAACCATTTTGGGGCTGGGAGAAGATAATAAGCTCTAGGAAAAGAAACCACAGACAGACCCTCCCTGCCGAACATAGCTCGTCTATCAAACTGCCTGGGTGTCTGTCACTCACAGAGCGCTCCGTTAATTGCTGAGAAAGGCAGTGTCAGCATTGAACAGGATTTGAATTCACGCACACATTTAAACCCCAATGTCCCATGTTAGTGGTTAGGGGACCAAGGGTGGAGACGTCTGGTAGGCGGGCCTGGCCCGTGGAGAGGCGTGCTCACGTGAGCCCAGCATGCCACCTGTGTCTGTCCCTCCCGGCTCCCCACATGGCTGTCCGCCATCGCCAGCCTCCAGATGAATGTGGCCTCCGAACTGTGACCCAGGGCGACCTTTTCCTTCCCAAGGGCTGCTGTCTGCTCTTTTAAAGTGACAGCCGGCGAGCACAGGCACCAGGGAGATGGAATCCTGGTGGTCGTTGTCGAGATCGTCATACACATGAGGGTGCTTCAGAAGCCTCACGGAGAAGTGGAATTTAAAGATGAGCTTATTTTGGTACAAAAAAAATGTTGAAATCCGTGCAGTTTTTTCATGGTACGCATTGTCCATGAGCGTTTTAAAGACCCCTCTTACCTGAATAAACGCTCTCCCAGTCCTTCTGTGTTATAAAAATGCCTATATACATTTTCTCTACATTTTTTAAAAAGGTTTATTTGTTTGAGCGAGTCATGGAGGGGCTTGGGAAGAGACAGAGTGAGAGAGAGAGAAAAATCCATCTGTTCTTTCACTCCCCAGATGGCCACAACAGCCAGGGTTGGGCCAGGCCAAAGCCAGGAGCAAGGAGCCCCTCAGGGTCTCCCACATGAGTGCAGGGCCCCATGCACTTGGGTCATCCTCTGCTGCTTTCCCAGGTCCAATAGCCGGAGCTGGCTCAGAAGCGGAGCAGCCGGGACTTGAACCGGTGCCCATTTGAGATGCTGGTGCTGCAAACAGTAGCTTCACCTGCTGCTCCACGGCACTGGCCCCTGCTGTACACTTTTAAGTGTGAGCTCACAGACTCGCCCACACCTCTGCGGAAGTGGCTGGCCTCTCCCGTTGGCCGTCATGTCTGCCATAGAGTGGCATGTGTCTGCTTGAGTTGGCGACAGCAGTTCCCACATGTGACGTGGCCGGTGTGAGAATGTGCACGCCCTGGGTGGGTGAGGGACACGACCTTGACTCAGACCAGGTTCCTCTGCTGCTGTGTTTTTCAAAGGACTCCTCTGGGTACAGAGCTGCTCAGTACCCCTCTGCCAGTCCTGGTCCCAGAACGCTAAGCCTAGCTCCTCTATGGGCTGGCGTGAGGGGTGGTGCCTGGCTTTGGGTGTGTGTGTGTGTGACTTGGCTGCTGCCTCTGCATGAGCCCCCGAGTCACATCCAGGCCTGCAGGAGCCACAGGTGCCAGGGCCTCGCAGGGATGTCCATCAAGCTCCTTCCTGGGCCGTGAGCTCCCAGCCTAGGGTGATCCCAGCTTCTCGGCAGGTGCACAGGGTCCTCCCTCTGTGGTATCTGCAGCTCCTGCTGCCTGGGGTTCTGGAAGCCAGGCCTTTCTGGTGGCTGCCTAGGATGAAGTAGGACTCTCCGGGTGCTCCTCAGGCTCTGCCCTCCACCCTCATAGAAGGCGACCTCGAGGGCTCTGGGGCAAGGGGGGAGGGCTGCAGCTGGGGCATGACACACCAGGGATGCCATCCCAGGTGACGAGGCCAGCCAGAGCCCCAGGGGAGGACAGCTCAGAGGTGCGAACCTGGTGCCTGGAACAGTTGGGGTTCTCTGATCGAGCCTGGGCTGCCCCCTCCCCACTTCCCCCCTCCTGGGGGTCTCTGCTGGTTCTGGTGGAAAAGAGGTGCCGTGTGTCCGGCCAGGTCAGCTCTGCCTGCTCAGGTCTGGAAGGTGAACTGTCCTACGTGCCTTCTAACCGTGCCTTTTGAAAGCATGCCTTGGCTGATGTTTGCTTTGTGTTGCTTCTGGGGAAGGACCCAGGCTTTCTCAAAGCCAGAATTGGGCAGGGTGGGGGCAGGGGGCGTTTGGTCTCTGCCACAACCCCCATTCCCCACCCTCACCCGCTTTACGTAACAGAAACGAGGCTAAGCTCGGGCATGACTCAGGGTTTCTCAGGTTCTTGATGTCAGTTTAATTTGTCAAAGTGGCATGGCTGTCTGAGGGTGTGAGGGCCTGGCCCGCACGCAACAGGTGCTACAGGGTAGCGAGAGCATAGCAGGTGGGGAGGTGTTGGTCTTACCTGCTTTGGGAGATGGGATCTGCTGTATGCAGGTGGAGGCAACTAGCTGCCCTTGCCGCGCCAGGAGTGCTTGCTGGGACGCCTGCAACCTCCCTCCTTGGTCCTTTGCTCATTGTTCAAGCGGCTGAGGTGCTCCAAGTATGATTTTGTCGGGTGTCTTGCCAATCCCTTGCTTGAGAGAGAATCGGACGTGCCCTGATGGGCGAGAGCTGGACCGCACCGGATGAGCCTTGGTGGAGACCTCTCTGTGTGTGCACGGCTGTGTGTGTGCGACTGTACAGGGCAGGGCGCCGTGCAGCTCTTCTGATGTTAAGGAGTAAACGGGACGGGACGAGAATATCACAGCGGTAGTGGTTTGACAGCAATAAGCTACGGATATGTTCACATTTCATGCCAAAGTAGATCTCACAGGTAGCCGCGTTTTGTAGGTAAGGAAAACTGCATCTCTGGACCTTGTCTGGTTTTCTGGTGATGCCCTGAAGGAGCTGACATTGGGACCTGACGTAGCACCGTGAGCTCAGCCGGCACCTGCAGTGCCGGCGTCCCTTCTCGAGAGCTGAGTCCAGTCAAGCTCCCTGCTAAGGTGCCTGGTGGCAGAGGACGGCCCAAGACCTTGGGCTGCTGCCACCCATGTGGGAGACCCGGATTGAGCTCCAGGCACCTGGCTTTGGCCTGACCCAGCCTGGCCATCGTAGCCATTTGGGGAGTGAACCAGCAGATGGAAGATCTGTAATAAATCTTGAAAAGAGCTGGCAATATTACTTGCACACTGTACCTTGGCACTGCTGAGTGCTGTGTAAAAATTTCAGTCCATCCAACCAGTACTCCTGGTGTGAGCACTCTTACTATGCCCATTTTATAAATGGAAAACCTGAGGTTGAGGGAAGGCGACTTGCCCAGGTTCCCATGCACAGAGGGCAGGGAACAGTGGACACAAGAGCTTCATACGTGTTGGCGTGTCGCTGCTCATCCAGCAAGCCTCAGTCTACACAGGGACGCCACTGGACAGTTCTGCCAACTTGTATCCGCCTCCTGCAGCTGGTGTTAGATTCGTGGTATTATTAAGGTTGAATCAAATAGGCATGGGATCTCTCCATGGCTGACACGGTCAGTGCTGCCTGGTACTCCCGCTAATGACGTCTGTGGCCAGGTGCGATGTGGGTGGTGCACAGCAGGACGCCCGGGCTCAGTGGCCCTGCTGTCAGGGCTCACCCTTCTTGCTGCTTCTCCCACCTCTGTTAAAGTAGATGTGCGCAGCCAGTCACCATGCCGTTGACCCTTGCTGAGTGCGAACCTCATGTCCTTGCTGGGCAGTAGGCGGCTCACCCTGACCTTCTAGAACATGCTCATGTAACTGTGGGCTGACACGAGAGCATAGGATCTAAGCACTGCCCAGGACACACCCACGGAGGGCCACGATCTTCCCAGCCCACTTCAGCATCCAGTGTCCAGCCACTCATCCCCACTGTTCTGGTCCACTCTCTCTGTCCACATTCCTGCTCCGTTGGCTCCTGCTTTTCATCACTAGGTTGATGTCTTGGCTTAGACCTGGTCCCCTGTCTCCTTCATGGCCCAGCGTCTGCTCCGTGTTCTCCACACGCAGGTGACACAGAGCTGACGTGTAGGGGCTGTGCAGAGACGGAACAAGGAGAGGGCCCAGACCCTGGAGGCACGCGGGTGCCCTGAGGTTGTCATTCTCTGCTCCGTAGGCAGTGGAGGGCTGTTGCCAACCTGTAGAAAGAGTGATGCGCTCTGTTTTGTTTGAGGACGAAACTCTGGGGCCCTTCTTGTCCCGTGGGCTGCTGGGAGTCTGGTCCCCATCAATGAACTTCACCAAAACTCTTCCTCCTCTGGGCAGTGCCGTCGCTGAAGAGTTGGTCTTCTGCAGGGTCATCCTTGGACTCTCCCATGGTTCGCCGGGCCTCTTGGAGCTCACGCATACAGAGCCTGCCAACCACGTCCAGGCGAGATCTGAGAGCTTGCAGGACTTGGGGATATCCGGTTCCCCTGGTGGATCTTCTTCAGTGAAAGGTTTTCATTGGCGCCTAGAACGCGCTGCCCCGGGGTGTCTGGGCTGCAGTGCTGGCCTGCGGCGGCACCCACCTCCCCCTTCTCCTTGATGACGGTGACCCCACGACACTCTGCTGTCCTCTGACCACCACCCCCTCGGGGGGGATCGTATTTTCCATTTCCTTCCTGGGGTCTCCGGGCCCCTCAGGGGGTGAAGGCTTGTTTGCTGTTTTTCCAGGCTCTCCTTGCTGGCGCTTTGCCGGAGCACCTCGTGACTGCATGTTTGCACAGTTGGCTTTTCTGTTCCCTGAGGGAGGGGAGGGAGTGCAGAGGGAGAGGCCAGGCCGCCTGTGGTGGCTGAAAGGCCTCACCTCGCACCCATGCTCCTTTCAAAGGGGTGCGTAAAGGACAGTTGCCAACCAGAGGCTAAATGTCTTCTTTTAAAAAAAATGTATTTTGGAAGACACAGCTAGAGCAGGAGAGACAGAGAGATCTTCCATCCACTGTTTTACTCCCCAGATGGCCACAGCAGCCAGGGCTGGGCCGGACGAAATCCAGGAGCCACGAGCTTCCTCTGGGTCTCCCACACGGGTACAGGGGCCCAAACACTTGGACCATCTTCCGCTGCTCTTCCCAAGCCATTAGCAGGGAGCTGGATCAGGAGTGGAGCAGCCGGGACTAAGCTGCGGCCATCTGAGAGGCTGATGCCACAGGCCACACGATGGCCGCTGCACAGACATCGCCGCTCCACTTTCTGTGAACTTGCTGAAGGACCTGCGCCTTCCAGCTAGCAGAGGGGCGCACGGAGGAGGAAGGGCTGCTCCCTGCCGCTGACATCGCTGCTCAGAGGCTGTTGGTGCCCACTCTTGCACCCCATTGGCCAGGACTCAGCAGCCTGCCCCACCCTGCAGGGCTCCCTGGGAAGTGCAGTCCTGTTAGTACAACACTTAGCCTGCAGGAGGAAGGGGACGAGCGGTCTTGGCGGTCTTTGCCACACTCCCCACCAGCTCTTCCTGGGCTTTCCAAAGTTGCCTCCGTGGCCTGTGGGATCCTCGGGGTCTGAGCTCATCCCATATCCCGGCCAAACTGACCGCTCAGCCCGCGGTCACTCCTTGCGTGTCCCTGCAGGAAACGCTGCAGCCCAGGCCTCTGCAGGGCTGGCCATGTGTTCCCGGTGGGACTGCTGCGCAGATGGACGCCTGTGGAGCCCCTCAGGCCACCTGGTCTAATCGGCACCCAAATGATTCCTTGAGAAAGACTCTGCCTCTGTGTGCGTATTTGCATCTCCATGCACACCGCACACCCATTCAGAGCAAACACCGGACAGCAGGGACCTTGTCATTCTTGTTCCTGACTCTAGTCCGTGGCAGAGATAGGTATCTCAACACCTGTGGGTCAGTCGCAGCCCAGCGGGCTAAGCTGCTGCTAGCAACGCCAGCGTCCTACCTCGGCGTCCCAGTTCTAGTCTCGTTCCACTTCCAGCCCAGCTCCCTGCTGATGCACTTGGAAAGCAGCAGCAGATGGCCCCAGTGCTTGGAGACCCAGGAGGAGCTGCAGCCTGGCCAGCTGTTGCGGTCATCTGAGGTTTGAACCAGCAGATGAAAGATCTCTCCTCTCCTCTCTCCTCTCTCCTCTCTCCTCTCTCTCTCTTCTCTCTTTCTTCTCTCTCTCTCTCTCTCTCCCCCTCCCTCTCTCCCCCATCCCTCTCCTCCCTCTCTCCCTCCTCTCTCCTCCCTCTCTCCTCTCCTCTCTCTCTCTCTTCTCTCTCTCTCTCCCCCCCTCCTCCCTCTCTCCTCCCTCTCTCCTCTCTTCTCTCTTCTCTCTTCTCTCTCTCCTCTCTCTCCCCCCCTCTCCTCCCTCTCTCCTCCCTCTCTCCTCCCTCTCTCCCTCCTCTCTCCTCCCTCTCTCCTCTCTCTCTCTTCTCTCTCTCTCCTCTCCTCTCTCTCTCTTCTCTCTTCTCTCTCTCCCCCTCCTCCTTCTCTCCTCCCCCTCTCTCTCCTCTCTCCCTCTCTCTCTCTTCTCTCTCTCTTCTCTCTCTTCTCCCTCTCTCCTCCCTCTCTCCTCCCTCTCTCTCTCCTCTCTTTCCTCTCCTCTCTCTCTTCTCTCTCTCTTCTCTCTCTCTTCTCTCTCTCTCTCCCCCCTCCTCCCTCTCTCCTCCCTCTCTCCTCCCTCTCTCCTCCCTCTCTCCTCTCCTCTCTCTCTCTCTTCTCTCTCTCTCTCCCCCCTCCTCCCTCTCTCCTCCCTCTCTCCTCCCTCTCCTCTCTCTTCTCTTCTCTCTCTCTCTCTTTCTCCTCCCTCTCCCCCCTTCTCCTCTCTCTCTCTCCTCTCTCTCTCCCCCCTCTCTCTCTCTCCTCTCTCTTCTCTCTCTCTTCTCTCTCTCTCTCCCTCTCTCCTCCCTCTCTCCTCCCTCTCTCCTCCCTCTCTCCTCCCTCTCTCCTCCCTCTCTCCTCCCTCTGTCTCTCCTCTCTCTCTCCTCTCCTCTCTCTCTCTCTTCTCTCTCCCCCCTCCTCCCTCTCTCCTCCCTCTCTCCTCCCTCTCTCCTCCCTCTCTCCCCCCTCTCTCCTCCCTCTCCTCTCTCTTCTCTCTCTCTCTCTTTCTCCTCCCTCTCCCCCCTTCTCTTCTCTCTCTCTCCTCTCTCTCTCCCCCCTCTCTCCTCTCTCTCCTTTCTCTCCTCTCTCTCCTCTCTCTTCTCTCTCTCTTCTCTCTCTCTCTCCCCCCCTCCTCCCTCTCTCCTCCCTCTCTCCTCTCTTCTCTCTTCTCTCTCTCCTCCCTCTCCCCCCTTCTCCTCTCTCTCTCTCCTCCCTCTCTCCTCCCTCTCTCTCTCCTCTCTCTCTCTCTCCTCTCTCTCTCCTCTCCTCTCTCTCTCCTCTCCTCTCTCTCCTCTCTCCTCTCTCTCTCTCTCCTCTCTCTCTCTCTCCTCTCTCTCTCCTCTCCTCTCTCTCCTCTCTCTATTCTCTTTCTCTCCCCCCCCCAAATAAAACAACTCTACAAATAAATAAATGCTAGTTGGATGGATGAGCGCGTTCACAGACTGTAACGGGAATCCGTGCAGCAGTGCTGTGGACTAGAAGCACCATGCTCCTAAAATGCTCGCGCTGCACCAGCCCGACTTCCTTATTATTGTCATCCCACTTTCATAACCCTAGCGATGAGGAAGCATAACTTGATGTTGTCCCATGGGCGGTTTTGAATGGTGGAGATCATTGGCTGAGATTTCTCACGAAAGCCCCGTGACCTGGATGGATGTAGGTTGCGTGTTGGATTTGAAAGGATTGCTCAACTGTATCCCGTGATCATTGATGAATGGATCGATACCGGTCAGAACAGCCTCAGCGACTGAGCACAAAGGCGGGGGGAGTGGCCAGCAGGGAATTAACACGGTCACCCCCTTCCTTCCCTGACCCGCTGTTAGCCAGTGCCCCCATGAGTCATCACCGCTGTATCTGCTGTAGCTCCAGGAGAGGAGGGAGAGCTGGTGTGGTGCCCTCTGCGGGTGGCACGGTGCCAGCTCACAGCAGAGCTGTGAGCATTGTTGATGGATGAGTCATGCAGTCCCAGAAGATCGGGCTGTGGGGCAGGGGCAAGGAGGGCTCCTCAGGGCCGTGTGGCTAAGTGTGAGGATCCTCCCCATGCTGTCAAGTCGGGGATGCTTTTTCTGCATTCCCTCTGTGCGGGTCACCAGCAGCATTTGGCAATGCAGAGCCACCCTCAGCCATGTCCTGGCTCGCTGGTGTCGTGGCGGGTGGGACGTTTGGGCGGGTCTCCAGCACTCTGACCTTTGCAGCTTGGCAGGTAACGTATTATTTAAGCCCACAGAGCCTGAAGCTAATGTTTAGAAAATAAAGCCAGCAGAGTTCCACACACTGTGTCCTCCCTCGCGGTCCCCTTACACATACCAGGCTCAGCAACACCCAGTGTCATCCGGCGTTTAGTTTCTGAACCAGATGGGTGAGCGGTGAGAGGTGGTAGCCCTGGTCTGGACATGTCCATGTTGGCTCATCCCATGGTTGATGTCTAAACCTAAGGGTGAGCACCAAATACAGCCCATACCTCAGGGCCCGGGAGCACTCGGCTTGCCCCAGCTTCACAGAGTTCCTGAGGGACCTCCTGGGCACTGAGGCTCTGTCGACCAGGACAGGAGACTTGGCTGCACCTGCTGGGCTCGCAGTGCCTTGCCTGGCTCAGGGAGGGAGTGGGGCTGGGAAGGGAGCTCCACGCAGGTTACATCTCCATCCTGCTGCCTTCGGTTAAACGCATTCTGTGATTTGAGGCCCGTCACTGGACACGGCTGAGTCTACATAACTTATCCAGGCAATCCTGCCTTCTTGATTCGGTACCTTTTCCTCCCTGGTGTCCTTGGCCAAGAGGTTCAGCATAGACCCAGAGCTTGAGGAGAGAGCCCTGTTCCCTTGTCCTGACTGTGGCTCATGGCTGCTTGCTGCTCCAGACCAGCCCATGGGCAGTGGCAGCAGCTGGCCTGGTCATGCCATCCCAAGAGCAGTGTGCATGCTGTGCCCATACCAGGAGCAGACGATGCTGTCCCCGTCACACTCAACGCTGCCCTTGCTTAGGGGGGCAGCACATCAGCTTTGCCCCAGTAGCAGACGGGCAGCAAGGCGAGCAGACCTCAGAAGCTGCCTTCTGCCCCTCCTCCTCAACACCTGCTTTGCGTGCATGGATGCTGACCGTGGGTCATCCAGGAAGGGCAGCCTTGTCCTTGCGCTCTCTCCTGCACAGGCCCCGGGCCAGAAACCTGCGTGCTGACTGCATCACGCACGTGAGCTTGGTCCTCCATGGGGCTGGGGGGAGAGGTGACAGCAGACAGACAGCCTGAGAAGTGTGCAGTGAGAGACAGGAGTTGGGACGAGGGGAGCCGGGAGCCCTGTGGGGCACTGTCTGTCCTCCACCCCATTTCCCCGCTCCCGACGCCGTGCCTGACCGCCCTCTCCCAGTGTTTCTCCCATCACAGCCGCCTCCTCTAACACCGTCCATGCTGAAGTTGCCACGGTAGAAGAAAACATACGTGATCCACCGTCGTTATGGGTTAGGTGTGCAGTTCGACAGCATTAAGTATTGAACGCCACCCCCATAACTTTGCTATGTTACAAAACTGAAGCTCTGTAGCCATCACCTCTCTCCCCAGCACCTGCCAGCCCCCACTCAGCTTCCTGTCTCTGTGAGTTTGACTGCTCTAGGTATCGCATAAAAGGGGCCAAATAATATATTTATCGTTTGTGACTGGCTTATGTCACCGAGCATAAGACCTTTGAAGTTCATCCTGTTGCACGTGACAGCATTTTCTTCCTTTTTTTCTTTAGAGACATATTTATTTGACAGAGCTACAGATAGAAGGAGAAACTAGAGAGGGTTGTGTGGAGGGAGAGGGATGTTTTCTATCTGCTCCTCCACCCCCTAAATGGCTGCAAAAGCCAGAGCTGGGCCAGGCTGAAGCCAGGAGCCAGGAGCTTCTTCAGGGTCTCCCACGTGGGTAGCCAGGCCCCAAGGTCTTGGGCTGTCTGCTGCTGCTTTCTCAGGAGTATCGGAAGCCGAACAGATGGGACACACACCTGCCACCCGGGATACTGGCATTGCAGGCGGCAGCTTAACCCACTGCGCCCCAGTGCCGGCCCCATCCTCTTCATTTTTGAAGGCCAAATAATATTCCATTGTACGTATACCCCACGTTGCACCTCCAGGTGGACCCCCGGTGGCTTCTGTGCATTAGCCATTGTGCATAATGCCGCCGTGAACTTGGGGCTGGAGGATCTTTGCAGGCCCCTGCTTTCAGTTCCTTGGGTACCCACCCAGAAGGGGGACCCTGGATCGCACGCTGATTTGGGTTTTATTTGATGGTAGCCAGCCTAGAGGATGTGATCAGCCTATACCTGAACCCTGAACATTTTACTCACTGTCCTCTCCCCGATCAGGGTGCGTGTGAACTTGGAGGTGCCTAGGCTGGCTTCCGCCGGCTGCTTCCCGCTCCCTACACACTGAACACGTCCACTGAATGGGTCTCCGTTGTCCACTGGTTGGATCATGTACCTGCCAGGGCTTAACCCCCTTACCGGTGGGTCCGTTGGGTCATTGACGAAATGGCACAAAGTACGGAAGCTAAAAAGACAGTCGGGCTGTGTGGAAGAAGCAGCATCGGGCTTTGATTGAGTTTCAGGGTAACTGGTAGGAAAAATGACATTTGGCAAACGCGCCTTGTTGGCCTTCTCCATGGTAGCTGGGGTTTCCCCCAAAAGAAGCACGCTGGCGGGGAACGCACAGGACGCCCCAAACTCCCCTCCCCTGGGTTTCCCCGAGGCTGCTTCTCCTTTCCCTCAGCCTCACCCCGTGAGAATAAAGTGCCAGAAAGCAGCAACTCCCAGATTTCTTTAACCCTTTGAACGCCAGATGGCGCCTAATTGTGCAGTGCTCGCGGAATAACGGGGTCCACCCAGCATCCCCCTGCGTGAGCCGGATTCTGTCCCACCCACTGCTGGTGGATCTGTCAAAGCTTAGAAGTTAACGTTACAGCAGCACGGCTACAGAACCCGCCGCTTTATTTGGTTCTCAGCAGCTCCTCCTCCTGTTTCTGTTCTGGAACCCTCTGTCGCTTTCAGTTGTCACCTCTCCTCTGGCCTGCCTCTGCCTTCGCTGGCCTGGAGACCCGAGAGCAGGACAGCATGGTGAAGGGGTGCTGCTCCGGCAGGACATCGCTCCACCGGCAGGACATCGCTCCACCGGGGTCCGTCACCTCTCCTCGCTCAGACTGGGGTTAGCGAGTGTGCCATCGGAGTCCGGCAGGGCTCAGCAGTGCAGGACTCGCCCTCGTCAGGCGACACGGTGCCCGCCAGCCTTCTCCCTGCAGTTACTCCCTCCCCTCTCCTCCCCTCCCCTCCTCCAGCTGTTAAGGAATCAGGGGGTCACTTTTTTTTTCATTGAAAGGACCCCAGAAATGAATGCCAGGCCCCTTCACTCCTCTCTTAGCTGTCTCTGTCTGTCTGTCTGTCTGTCTCTCTCTCTCTCTCTCTCTCTCTAAGATTTGTTTACTTATTTGAAAGAGTTACAGGTAGAGAAAGATCTTCCACCCACTGTTTCTCTCCCCAAGTGTTCACAGGAGCCTGGAACCCCATCCTGGTCTCCCGCGTGGGTGCTGGAGCCCAGAACTTGGGCCATCATCCACTGTTCTCCCAGGCAGGTTAGCAGGGAGCTGGTTGGAAGTGGAGCAGCCAGGACTGGAACCAGCACCCGTCTGGGATGCTGGTGTTGCAGGTGAGGGCTTAGCCTGTTGTGCCACGATGCCAGTCTTGTATGTACACGAACCACACCTCTTGTAAACATTAGGGAGGGTTTTTTGGCACATTCAGGTGTGACCCTGGGTGAGGGTGGAGGAGCAGCGGTGTGTGGGGGTTGCTGTGGTTGCAGAAGGCTAGCCTGGGGAGGGGGGTTTAATGCCAGGGCCCTGGCCTCAGGGTGCTCAGCTGGTACAAGCATTTCCTCGTGGAGTGGCCACCAGGTGTGTGTGCCGTGAGCATGCAGGGCCGGTGGCAGAGGTGCCAAATCTCCACACGTCCTCAAGATACCCAGAGTGCGAGACGGCGGCCTGGGACTGGGAGACTGGGTCCTGCTGCTGCCCCCGCCTCTCCCAGGCTGAGTGACAGCAGGCGCCAGCAGTCACAGATGGGCTTATGTCACCTGTGTGCAGAGGGCTGGTCCTCCAAGCTGCCCTGAGCTCCCCGGCTGTCCCCGGCGGTGCTTGGCCCGACCGACGTGAACAAGCCAAGCCCCCCGCCATGGGAATGTCCGTCGCCTGGCCGTGCCAGTCTCCTCTGGGGCCCAAGAACAAGGCTGCCTCAGAGGAGTGGGGCCTCCTGGCGGGTGCTTTCTTGGGGCCGTGCCACACAAGCAGACTCTGAGAGGGGGCCCGCGCGGCCCCTGCACGCTCGCCATCCTGCCGTGGGTGTGGTGCACGCCTGTCTCCTTGAGTCCTGCTTTCAGTGCCGCAGCTTGGAGCCAGCAGTGCACCTGCCAGACCAGGTGGCTTAGGGACTTAAAGTCGCCGTGTTCTCGGGACACTGTCTCTGAAGTTCTGGATTCACACACCACGAGCATTAATGAGTAAACGCTTTTGTTGATGTTTTAAAAGTAAGGGTAACAGGAGGCTTTGAAAAAAAAAAAGGTGGTCATTATTTGGAGATTAAGGCTCAAGTTTGAACTGGGTGGTGATGAACCCAGACGGTAGCCCTGCTGTTTTGTTCTCTTTGTGGCGATATCTAGCTCTGTGTCTGCTCTTGCCATGCGGAAAGTGCATTTTTAAGTGATTTTCTCAGTGCTGTGATTTGGAAGTATTTATAGGGTATTTCTAGCCTTCCTAGCTCTTACTTACAGATGCCTTCAAAGCATTAAGCAGCATTTCATGGGTTGCACACGATAGGAGGGCACTTCAGAAAGGAGCAAGCGCTTGGCGAGGATTCCCCTTGGAACGTCCTCACAGCGGGAGCTCTGCTGTTGCCCGGATGTCCAACTCCGTGTCCATGCAGCGAGTCGACGGCTGGCCCTTTGTGTCCGGAGGTTCCACATCTGTGGATTCCACCAATCTCAGATCAAAACTGTTTTTAAAAATGTATCTGTACGGAATATGTACAGACATTATTTCTTGCCAGCGATGCAGTCTATCAGCCATGTGCAGAGTATTACACTGCTGGAAACGCTGTGTACTCTAGGGCTGATTTAAAGCAAGCTGGGCCATGTGTGTGTTACACACAAATACGGTGAGATGTCATGGAAGGACTTGGGCATCCTTGGGTTTGGGGATGCAGAAGGGAAGGGGTCCCAGAGCCAGTCCTCCACAGGTGCCGGAGCCTAAGGTTTTGTTTTCCAGCTCACAGCAGTGAGTGTGTGCATGTCTTCTGTGATAAAGAAGCACCTCGCGGGGCCAGCGCCATGGCTCACTTGGTTAATCCTCCGCCTGCGGCGCCGGCATCCCATATGGGCACCAGGTTCTAGTCCCAGTCAGGGCGCCGGATTCTGTCCCGGTTGCCCCTCTTCCAGGCCAGCTCTCTGCTGTGGCCCAGGAAGGCAGTGGAGAATGGCCCAAGTGCTTGGGCCCTGCACCCCATGGGAGACCAGGAGGAAGCACCTGGCTCCTGGCTTTGGATCGGCACAGCGCTGGCCATAGCAGCCATTTGGGGAGGGAACCAACGGAAGGAAGACCTTTCTCTCTGTCTGTCTCTCTGTCTGTCTGTCTCTCTCTCTCTCTCTAATAAAAAAAAAAAAAAATGTAGCACCTCAAGTGAGGTTGCTCCTGCACCATGTTCGTGTTTTCCTTACAGATGGGCACACATCCTCGCTGCCTGCATCCAAGGACTGGGTTCAACCCAGCAGAAACCGGAGGGGATTTCAGGATATGAGGGAAGCGGGTGTTGCCACAGCCGGGGAATCTTCTAGCCTAGCGCTGAAGACACTGTTAAGATGTCCCTGGTCCACAATTGGAGCCCCTGGGTTCGATTCCCGGCTCTGGCTCTTGACTCCAGCATGGGAGGCAGTGGGGATGGCTCAGGTCCTTGGGTTCCTGCCACCCATGCCGGAGACCTGGGTGGATTCCTGGCTTCACTTCCTGGCCCGGCCCCAGCTGTTACAGGCATTTGGGGGAGTGAACAAACAGATGGGAGTATGCTCTTTCCCTGCCTCCTAAATAAACGGACAGAGATGTAATAAGTAAATACCAGGCCACTCTGGTCATGCCGCTGCACCCATGGCTTACCTCTTTCCCTTCAGCCTGCATCTCTTCCCTGTAGCTTGTCCGATGGTTCACAGCGTGGCCCCAGCGGCCCTTGGTGCTGGGGATGTGGGGAAGCCCTTCCCCCAGCTACTCTGCTCATTCCTTGTTGAGCTTCTCCCGGAACATTTCCTGTGGCTTTTTTTTAGGGTGAAACATTTGAAGTCCTCAAGTGATTGATGTAATACATCACTTGATACACATTGATGCACAGTGCCTAGCTGCTGGGGCTTTCTTCTGACCCCTCCCCTGCGTGCCCACTGCACTCTCCATGTCCTGGTCGCAGGATCACAGCATTGGGCACCTCGAGCCTCCCCTCCAATGTTTTGTTTTATTGAACCTTGAATAGACACAAACATGCTGATAAGAAGTGCATCTGAAAGGATTTGGACATGGTACACATTTGTCTACTCTCCGCCTGGCTTTGGCAGGTGCATCTCTCCCAGGTACCACCTCTCAGTAATAATGAACCCCAATCCTTTGCTCTGCCTTGTAAGTTTCTCCTTTCTTATCCATAAACAGAGTGTCATTTGGTTTTGCCCTGTTTTATGAACTTGGACTAGATCACTTGGTTTTGCTTTTTTTTTTTTTTAACTTACAATGTATCACTTGCTTTTTTTTTTTTTTTAACTTTCCATGTATCACTTGGTCTGGCTAGGTTTTCTTTTGAATATACAATGTGTCATTTGATTTTGCACTTTCTGAGCTTTCAGTGAGTTGAATCACACTGTGTCCCTCTGCCTCCTTTCGCTCAGGGTTGTTGCGATGCCCATCTGTGCTGACCTCTGGAGCCGTAACCCACCCCCTCCCTGCTCGTGGAAGGTGGCGCCATTATTTGCACTGTGATCGCCTGTCTTCTCTTTCTTCCTTAACTCTGTTCCTTCCCTCTCCCTTACACTCCGCCTCCACCTCAACACAGGATTTTAAGGTCGGGAAGGGCGGATGTTCAGTTTATCTTGCTCGTTGTTGTGTCCCAGGATCTAGCATATCAGAAAATATTTTTGAAATGAAAGGTGTACTCTTTGGTCTTAGGACCCAAATGCATCCACGTGCTATTAACTGTGCATCCAGACTAGCTATTCCCTATAATATTCCACCGATCAGTCCCTCATGCTTGTGGCTTGAGATGGCTCTTTATGGAAAGGCCTTGTACAGATGGCTCACCCAACCGTGTCAGATAGTGCAGGGTAGGCTAGTGGGGGCGTTCTGTTCTGACTTTCCTCCCACTTTTCCAAACTTGAAACATTCATCTAAACCTGTCCAGCTTGTTGAGTTTGGGCAAACCTTTCACCCTGTAGAGTCAGCATTGTTCAGATGCCAAGCGCTGGTCTGGCAGAGAACCAGTGTCCCACCACTTATGTCTTGAAGAAATATCATTTAGGATTTCCATACCCTTCACCCTGCTGGGTCTATCATATCTCTTCACGTTCTGTTTGGCTCTCCCCTCTCCTCCATCCCCTCTCTCCTCTCCCACCCCCTCCAGAGATTTATACTGCCCCTGTTCTCAGAGTCCCAATCTGGGAAGAGCCCACACATGACCCACAGCATCCAAGGAGCAAAACGGCTGGAACCCATGGTAGTCCCTGCTGGCACCACAGGGGGCGCTGTGCAGGAGCCTGCAGGTCAGCGGGGCCCTCCGTGGTCCCACTTCACTGTGTCACAGGAGTGTCTGCTTCAGGTCATGCTCCAAAGGCTGAGGGCTCCGGTATGTTCAGATATGGAGCAAAGGTGAAATCTGCGGGAGATTTGATATTTGGGGGAAGGGGAACATCCCAGTCTCGTCTGCCCTCCCCCAAGCCCTGCAGGTGCGGTGCACCTTGGCGGCGCTGCGCGCTGTTCTTTACCATTCTGTACATGTCTCCTCCCTGGTGGGAACACGCACTCCCTGAACTTGCTCTGGAAGCGTTTGGTGGTTCTTAGAGCTTCGACAACTTGCAGTCCAGCAGGCGTGACACCCAGGTGTGCCGGGAGGAAAGGGCCCAGTCCGCAGGGGACACCAAGGGCCCTTTGGTGACGTCTGGCTCACCTGAACCTCAGAGGACAGAGCTGGCCTTGGAGGCAGCCCAGGTGGCAGAGAGCATCCCCAGGGAGTTCATTAGGGGCTTGGGGTCAGGCTTGCGCTTTGGAGAAAACAGGACCGAAAGAGGTGGGCTGGCAGGGAGCTGCCCTAGGAAGATGGGCTCAGGGTGGGCTGCGAGCTGGAGCCCAGACCACAGTCAGGCTCATCCGTGGTATGCAATTTGGAGGCTTGGAGAGCTGGAGGGAGGTCCCTAAGGCCAGAGGACAGTGTCTGAGCAGGGTTGGAGCTGCAGCCTTTTGAATTGTGGCCTGATGCCCTTCAGGGGTGGGGGTGGCCAGGAAGTCCACACGGCAGGGAGAGAAGGACGTGGGTACCCGTGGCCTCAGGAGTGATCTCAGCAGCGGCTCTGCAGGAAGCTTCCCCTCCAGGATCCTCAAGTCCTGCAGGATGCTGGTCCCCAGGCCGGGGCCTCCCTGGTTCCTGGGAAAATTGTCCGGATTCTCTGCCTGAGTCTCAGGGACCTGTGGCCGTGTTGGCTGCTGGCCTCGTGGTGGCCACTCATTGCCGTGGTACGGAGGGATCCTGGGTCAGCTGAGCAGGAAGTGCCAAGCCTCCAGGCTCCTTGGGCTGTGTGGATGGGTGCGAGTGTCTTGTCGGTGTGCCATTGCTGCTGGTTTCCAGATCAACAGACCCTGTGGCCCTGTCACCCGGCTGTCAGACACGCTGGGGCTCCTTGTGTGTGTGTCCCCTGCCGGTCTCCTCGGTCAGGCGTGACTGCTGCTGTCCTCTTGCTGTGGCCGTGACAGCTGCACCATACAAGGGGTTTGATCTGCTCAGAAGCAGCTGCCCCCCCCCCCCCCAGGGGACGAGGCTCCTCGTGGGGACGCGGCAGTACTTCCTCACCAGGGCCCCGCACCGGCTCTGCTTCCCTCGCGTCCCTGAGTCTGCAGTCTCAGGGTCCTGGGTGCCAGAGTTTGAGAGACACCTTCTAAGCCCCCAGGGACCACGTGGTCGCAGAGCAGGAGACTGGCATTCCAGCTATGCAGGGTGGAGCCTGCTCTCCTGTTGCTGCTGCTCACAGGTGGGAAAGTGCATGCGGTCACTCTGTCACTCCATCGTGACACTGCTCCTGCTGGGAGCCTCCCAGACCCCTGGAGCCGCTGGGTGCTCCAGTGGCCCCTTGTGCTCTCTCTCACCCCCCTCCCCACACTCCTTCCTGCTGACCCCGCCTGTCCAATCCTGTCCCTTAGGATTCCATCTGCAGTCCACCAGGCGCATGCCCAGATGCTACCAGTCACTCTTGGGGTCAGCTCAGAAGGCCCTTTCTCCCTATGCATCCTCTCCCCACCCAGCCCCTCCCATACCAGGGCTAGCCTCACTCTCCTAAGCCCCTGTTCAACCCTGTCGCCATCTCTCTCCAGCTAGCCTACAAGGGAAATGCGTATCCCGTAGATTTTTAGTACAGTGAACTGAGCTTAAATACGGTGAACTCAATACGCACTCACATATTTGGAAAATAACTGAATAAATTAAAGGGGGTGCCAGGTTGCAGAAAGTCATTGTGAAGGCTCAAATGGGCTTTGAGAGCTAGGGAGGTCTTCCTGTGGGAGGGAGGGCATGGCGTGGAGGTATTTAGCTGGGCCAAGGGCAGGAGCAGTTCTAGTGTGCATTAGCACAGGGACTGAAACGGGAGCTGCAGGGAGCAAGTGGGAAAGGCGGAAGTCGGTGCAAGGTGCCGGGCTGGTAGCTCCGACCCGGCTCGCGTGGCCCTGGCAGCTTCACTTTGCCTCGTCTGGCCGAGGCACCGCTGTGCTCAAATCAGACAGTGAAACAGAGAGAGGTGGAGGAGGCCAGGCCATCGGGCCTCTGGTCTGGTTTCGCAGGCGGGGAGCCCGCGCAGAAGGGATGGCCTAGTCAGTGTCAGTTTGCTGAAGCCAGCATTGGTATTTCCTGATACAACCTTACAGGCTCAAGGGCTGATTAAAACCTTCAGAGTCCTCATTACCCCAAAGACAGTATGTTTGTTCCAGAGAACTGTAGGTAGGTGTAAAATATTCAAAGATGCAGTCTGGAAAAGGCTGCCCAATGCCTGCTGGCAATGGGACTAAAATACACTCAGAATTTGTTTGCCACAACTGAAGAGGCGAGTCAAGGAAAGAGTAGATGTGCGTTTTCTTCTGCGAGCTGTGGAAAATTCGATGACTGAGCCGTCTGTTTAGTAAGATGAGAGACCGCTGATGGACATTTATATCTGGATCTCTTCTTTCTGCCCCATTAATCCAGAAATTGGTCTTTGCCACGAGTAACCTGGTCCGTGTGTCCAAGCGAGATAATTAGCTGGAAGGGCCAATGGCAGAGCGGCTCATCCTATCCTGGATCCAGCCGTGCTGGATCTGTGTGTTCTACGCAGATACACACATTAGCGCCTTGGAATCCCCTCCCTGGAGAGAGAGGTACCACACGAAGCAGTAAATTACATCGGCTGAAAAGAGGCTAAGCAGTTTCTGCTCGGAACTCGGCTCTGCCCACGTGCTAGCCTCTGCTGGCCGCGCGAGCCTTGGCAACAAAGGGCACCGGAGCGCACTGCCGCTGCGCCGAGCGAATGCGTGGTGGGACGCAGAGCCGAGCAGGGTATATTGAAAAGCAATTAGCTTCCTGAGGGTCAGTAGCTGATACTCCATTTCAGAACACAGGCGGAGCGCGGGTGGAATCGGGGCTTCATCAGACCCCCGGCCATTTCAGGAGCATACTGTGCTGGGGGTGGTTTGATTTGAAGCGAGAGACAATGAAAATGTGTCGTGGTGAACCGGGGTGGATGTGCCCACTTTCTCCTTGGGCTTCTGTTCTTTTCTACTTCCTTTTTTTTTTCTTGTGGCTTATCACCACTCACAGCCTCACTTCTTGGAGCTATTGAGATGGTTATTCTGCTTTCTGCATAGTTTTCCTGTGAAATAGAGTATCTTTGACTTTGCCCTCCAGAGCCCATCACTGCCTTCCCTGGCGCTGTTCTTGTTTTCTACATCATCTTTGACCGTCCTTGCAATGGCTGCCTCTGTTAGACACTGAGTCTCTGTGTTTTCTCTTCAGAAATGGTTCTTAGAGAGCCAGCATCCTGCTGCCCAGGTGCCGCATCGGAGGTCCAGTCCCTGGCTCTCTCCTGATGCCAGTTTCCGGCTGCGGCAGATCTGGAGAGGCGGTACTGGTGGCTCCAGTGATGGTCTCCTGCCACCACCCGTGTGGAAGACCTGGATTGGGCTCCCAGCTCCCGGCTGTGGCCCGGCCCTGGCATTGCGGGCGTTTGGGGGAGCCAGCCAGCAGTCGGGATCGCTCGCTTTCTCACACTCTCGTACAGAAAATTTTCAAAAACAGAAATGGTTCTTTCTAATTCTCTCCTGAGTCCACTGGCATCCCCGAAGGCCGGGGTGGGGAAGGATGCCCAAGAGCCGTCTTGTCTCGGCACCAGGCTCAGGCTGAAGCCGCCTCCAGCGGGCGGCACGGGCGGCACTGCCCGGCGGTCGTGCCGAGACCCCTGCCACAGCTGCTCAGCTCCTTGCCCCGCCCCAGGGCTCCGGCTCACTCAAGCCGCCATCTGTTCTGCCCCACGTCCCTCTTCCTAAACCGCCACTGTCATCGCGGCCACTTTCTTCCCTGCAGCCGCCCTTCGCTCTCAAGCTCTTTAGCTCTCACATAAGGATCATCACGTTGACCCCACCCAGGTTCACCGAGGCACACCCAACTCCCCCTGGGCTCCTTGCTGACCCCAGTGCTCTGCCCACGTTGTGCCTGCTATGTGAGTGCCCATTTTCCCTTCTGACCAACTGGGATCACCTTTACAGTCTGCCTGAGTGTGTGTCCCCTGCAGCCACGCCTACCCATGCTGGAGCGTACTGACCTCCAGCCCTGGTGGCGGTCCTCACCCCTCCCACCTAGCGTCTGACCCCTTACTGTGGTCCAAGCGTGCTGGCATGGAGGGGACCCAGAGGCTGGAACCTGACCACCAGCTTTGTCTAGTGCAGTCGTTAAAGCTCGGATTCCGGAAGGATGGCTGAGGAAGGCCGTTCAGGAGTGGGTCAGCTGCAACACTTCCGGTGGCCTGCAGGTCACTATAGAGAGATGGTGGGCGTGGCATGGTCAGTTTGTGAATGGAGGAATCCCTGGCGGCACACTTTACTCCAGATTCAGGATCAGGGAAGTAAGCAGCCTTCTCTCCCTCCCAGGCCTTCCCAAGCCTCTCACAGCACTCTTCCAGGACAATGAACTAGTTGATGGCTGAGTCGGGGGTCCCCATGCCCACCTCCAGGTTGGATGGGTCACTCAGAGCTGTCACAGCACCCAGCATACAGCCACGCTCCTGGCTCTGATTTAGAACAGCCAAATGGGGCAGGGGAGAGGGCAAATGGCACAGAGTCCAGAGAGAGCCAGGAGCAAGCTTCCCAGAGTCCAGTCCCAGGGGATGAGCTGAGCTCCCTCAGCAGGGACGTGTGCAACACGCGACGATTATTGTCTACCAGGGAGGCTCACTCACGTCTCAGCATGCAGGGCTTTCCCTAGGGGCCATCACATCCTGAAATTCCTGATGCCCAGAGGAAAGCAGGTGTCTAAGCCCAAGGAGCCTCTCCCACTGTTAGGGGGTGGTGAGAATGCTTCCCAAGTCCAAGTTCCCGGACCACACTTGCACCTGCGCCCCAGGGCTCCCCAAGCGTCTCAGGACTGCCAGGCCACAGGGACACAGGCTGGAGGGACAGATCGCACAAGCTTCTCACCAGCGTGAGTGCTACGGAAAGGAGAGAAATCCGTTCCTGCAACGCTTAGCCTATTTGAGAAGCACAGCATAACTGGTGGGTGCTGCGTTGAGAGTGGGGAGGCTGGAGATGGAAATTGTGAGAGAAAAACAAGCCAGAATTGGAAAGAGGACGTGGGCTCGGGTTCTCCCACGACGTCTCTGCTCACAGGCTCACCCCCGACACCTGAGCTGGGCTTGCGGCTCGCATGTCTCACCCAGGGCTTGCAGAGAGCCCTGTGCACGCAGATGTGTGAGGCTCCCAGGCACATGACAGCCTGGCCTCTGGCCCAGGCCGCCCCAGCCCACCTGCCTGAGTGTAGCTCTAGGCCAAGAAAACTGCCTGCAGCCTTCTCCTGCCGGCTCCGTCGCTGCTCCATTCTCTTCCCGTCTACTCCTGTCCTCCTCCCAAGTCCGCCGCCCAGGGGAGCCTGCAAGCTGGGGTGCTGGGGCACCTTGCCACTTTTATTCTGTATCCACAGACTCCTGCTCCCCGCCACTGCCAGACTTCCTGGCCCTGCCTTTCACACTCAGATTTCCATGGTTCTAGCCTTCTCCCAGGAGACACAGGCCAAGCTCTGAACCCGGTTCCAAAGCTCAGCACCCTTGCTTCCGGACTGCTGGGCAGCTTTCTCATCTCAAAGTGAAGGTGACGTAGGTGCCGGCCTTGGAGGATAGCTGTGAGGTCAGAGGCAGGGCCATCCCGCATTGATCTTGAGATGCACACGCCCAGCGCTTCTCAGCTGTTGGCTAAGATCCAGGGTAGATGCGCCCACCCGCCACGCCCCCGTCATACACACAGAGTTTGCCATTTGTGTCAGGAGGCCTCAGGAGACTTGGCTGCTGTTTTTGTTACCAGTGTCATCATCTCACGGTCAGCAAAGGAGGTCACTGGTTTAAGTGTCTTAGGCTGAAGCGACACTGTTTTCTGTATTTCAGTTTCTTTCTTTTTATTTATTTGTTTATCTGAGAGGCAGAGTTATAGAGGGAGGGAGAGACAGAGAAAGGTCTTCCCTCTGCTGGTTCACTCCCCAAATGGCTGCAACAGCCAAAGCTGGGCCATTCCGGAGCCAGAACTTGTCCCAGTACTTGAGCCATCCTCCACTGTTCTTCCAGGCACATCAGCAGGGAGCTGGATCGGAAGAGGAGAAGTCGGGACACGAACCGGCGCCCACGTGGGATGCTGGCGCCCGCAGGCAGAGCCTTCACCTGCCATGCCACAGTGCAGCCCCAGTGTTTCAGTTTCTAATGCTTGGAACCCACGAGTCAAAGACTCTCATCTGCCTTTTACAGACGAGGAAGCTGAGGCGTGGATGTTCATGCCACTCGGCTGCTGTCACAGAGCTGGTGGTGGAGAGACCTGAGGTCCAGCCAGGGTCCAGACTCGAGCCCTGTGGCCCAGGTTGACCAACTGCCTGTTCTTACATGCTCCGAGGGCTATGAATGGCTTTGAACTTAACATTGTTGATTATTGATTTAGGACACACAGACACAGAGGAGAGAGAGAGAGAGAGAGATCGATCTCCCACCCACTGGTTCACTCCTTAAATGCCAGCAACAGCTGGGGCTGGGCCAAGGCAACCTGGGAAGGCTGGGAACGTGGTGCTGGTCTCCCACTGTGGGCAGGGGCACAGTTGCTTGAGCCATGGCTGCTGCCCCCTGGGACGTTCCCAGGAAGCTGGAGTTGGGAGCAGGAGCTGGGATCTGAGCCTGGGCACCCCGACAGGGGTGTGATTCTTAACCCGCACCTTGGCCGCTGGGCTTGCTGTGGCTTTCGTATCTTTAAACAATTGGAAAAAAAAAAAAACAGAAGATTAATAACTTAAGATGCATGAAAATGAGAAGAACTTTGAGCTTCACTGTCCATAGCCGAGCTTCGTTGGAATGCAGCCTTCTGGCTGTTTGTGGTGGCTTCGCTCCACAGTGAAATAACCGAGCGGTCGCAGTGGAAGCCACGGGGTGGGAGCCGTGGGGTCCGCGTGCCTAGCGCTGTCGCCATTTGCTTTTTGGGGGAAGGTTTACTGATTCTAGGTCCAGTCCTTGGCACTCTGACTTATGCCCTGTTGAGGAGAGAGAGCATTGCATTCATCTTTTCGTCTTCCACACGTGGAGAACACTCCATTGGCGTTTGCTAAATCAAACTTCTCTAATCGCTTCCAAGTCTGCAGAGTAGACCTCAGGGGACGCTGGTTCCCGTGGCATCAGATAAACATCAGGACAAAATGCTCATCAGCTCAAGGAGGGGAAGACGAGGGAGACTCTCTCCAGTACGTTCTCACTTGCACGGCAGTGTCTCTCCGCAAATGGAGTGACTCCTGGGGAGCAAGGCCACATTGCCGGGGGCGGCTGGACGAGAAAGTCAGGCTCAGGTAGATGTTTTCAGGAAATTCGGTACTTTGTAGCTCCCTGCTTATCAGCCCTGGGAAAGCCCACCCTGCCTCTTCAGGACCATGCACAGGCGGCAGTGGGGCGGAGCCGGCAGGAGACCACGCCGCGAGTCCTGCTGGTTTCAGGAGATAGTGAAGTTACGGAAACTAAGCTATGATTGGTGCTTTCACCATGATCAAGGTTTACAGGGCAGGGCAGCGTGGGCACTTGCTCAGCCTGGAGTTTCAGCCAGCCTTCAGCACGTGCGCCCCAGGTGAGCAGCCATGAGGGGCACCAGGGGCTGCAGCCACTGGGAGCAGAAAGGAGCTGTCCCTGGGGCTCCTGGCTGGCCGCCTCCCGCTGAAAGGGCTGGGGAGAGAACTCTGCATCTCACACCTGCATGGAGAAAGCCTCGTGCAAAGCTGGAACCAAGAGCAAGGCCAGCCCCCCTTGGAGAGCCACAGGCACCCTCAGCCCCAGTGCACCAAGATGAAAGGGGTGGCCAAAACTTGTGTGAAGCATTTTGATTGCATTTAATTTAATTGAATAAATTTCCTTTAAGTCCTGTCCCAAAGAAAACATAGCTCCTAGAAGATTCCTTGCCTGTCTTGATATGGCTAACCACCACTAGTTTTAGGAAGAAAATCAATGGAAAAAATAAGTTTAATGGAAAACAAGAAGTTCCTAGTAAGCTGCTTTAAAAAGGAAAGGGTTGAGGCCGGTGCTGCGGGCTAGTGGGTGAAGCCACCGCCTGCAGTGCCGGCATCCCATGTGGGTGCCGATTCGAGTCCCTGCTGCTCCACTTCTGATCCAGCTCTCTGCTATGGCCTGGGAAAGCAGCAGAAGATGGTCCAAGTCCTTGGGTTCCTGCACCCACGTGGGAGACCCAGAAAAAGCTCCTGGTTTCCCATTGGCCCAGCTCTGGGCATTGCAGCCATTTGGGGAATGAACCAGCGGATGGGAGACCTACCCCCCTGCCTCTCTCTTTCTCTCTTCCCCTACTCCCTCTGCCTCTCTGTAACTCTGCCTTTCAAATACATAAGTAAATCTTAAAAAAAAAAAAAAAAAAAAGGGGAAGGGTAGAGTCCAGGAGCAGACTCTGGTGGAGTCTGCCGTAGCCTGTTCTTTCACAGTCGGCCTGAGAAAATTGCATCTGTTAGAAGTCGCCTCTGTTCTCCTGAAAGAAAAGTGTGATTCTCAACCATATTAATGGTGGCTACAGCTTTTTTTTTTGAAAGGCAGAGTTAGAGAGAGACAGAAAGGTCTTCCTTCCGTTGGTTCAACCCCCAAATGGCTGCCACAGCCGGCACTGCGCCAATCCGAAGCCAGGAGCCAGGTGCTTCCTCCTGGTCTCCCATGGGGTGCAGGGCCCAAGCACTTGGGCCATCCTCCACTGCCTTCCCGGGCCACAGCAGAGAGCTGGCCTGGAAGAGGGGCAACCGGGACTAGAACCCAGAGTACTGGCGCCGCAGGTAGAGGATTAGCCTAGTGAGCTGCGGCGCCAGCCAGCTACAGCTTTTTAAAACATATTAATGATGGTTCTGAGCTATTTTCCTTTTTTTCTTTTAAGTCTATAATATTTGAAGTCTCTTTCTCTCTCTCTCTCTCTCTCTCTCTCTCTCTCTCTCTCTCTCTCTCTCTCTCACACACACACACACACACACACACACACATACACATTTTAAGCATGAGGCATTTCAGCAATCATTGGTTTAATTTGCTTATGTAGGCTGCTCCAGAGCTCCTAAAAATATTGCTTCTGAGAACCCAAACATATATTTCCACAATTATTTCTAATAAGTCATACTTTAGGCAAGCACTTGTGAGGGGCACACTGCTTTGAGCACAGGGCAGGTGATGTTTAGAAAACCGGCCCCTGGTGACACTTTTTTTTAAATTCACCCTTTAGATTTGATCAGGGACCCTGCAGGGCGGGTACAGGGAATCTCATGGTTCCTACCTGCTCCCTTCTGCTGCGGGGTGCCCCCCTGTCTCTGAAGGAGACCGGAGGAATCACCAGCTAGGTTATTCATAGGACTACTAAGAAGGAAAAAAAAAAGGATTTTCTCAAAAAGTAAACCTCAGCTCTAGGGAGAGTCAGAAGGAGGTGATGAAGAAGCATCACTGGGAAAGACCGAGCAGCTTTAATTAGCTCTGGAGCCGAGCACTCCTGTGCGTCAGCAGGTGCCACTCAGAGGAGATGCCGGGATTCTCACACACGTTTTTCTCGCAGGTTTAAGTGACAGTTGGAACAGGTGCGTGGCTCTGATTGCATCTAGAACCTGCTTCCAGACAGCACGCAGCTCGGACAGAGGACGAGGCTGCCCGGCCCTGGGCACGACTCCAGCCCCAGCCCTGCCCGTCTCCCCCTCCCCATCCTAGCAGAATCCAGCCCGCCACATGCAGGGCTTTGTTCTCAGCACTGATTTTACGGACTCAGTTGCCCATCCTGGACTTTTTAAAAAAGACTTATTTATTTGAAAGGCAGAATCACGGAGTGAGAGAGAGGGAGAGACCGAGACCCTCCATGCACTGTTCACTCCCCATAGATGGCCACGATGGTCAGGGCTGGGCCAGGCTGGAGCCAGCAGCTTCATCCAGGTCTCCTATGTAGGTGCACAGGCCCAAGCACATGGGCCCTCCGCTGCTGCCTTCCCAGGCCATTAGCAGGGAAGTGGATTGGAAGTGGAGCAGCCGGGACTCAAACTGGTAGCTAATGACTCTGACCCGCTGTATGTTGAAATCTGGCCAATGTAACAGAAACAAAAGAGCCTTTTAAAGCAATGCTTCTGAATCTTCTGGGGGTCAGAGATCCTTTCCAGGAGTTGATGAAACCTGTGGATCCTTCCCCTGGGAAAAATGGGGATCCCACACACACACAAGCATGCACCCACACACACAGCCACGAGGTTGTACGTAAAATCATGGGAAAGTCGTGGCTACCCCTGAAGCATACTGACAGGTCCCAGACTGGGAATTCCCTGGCCGAGGGCAGCTGCAGTTGAGCACGGAGGGTTGGGGAAGCCTGGCTCGCGTTGTCACCACCCCTGGGACCGTGCGGAAGGCACACAGCACGCAGGTCCAAGATGACAGCGTTTTCCAAGGTCCTTTGTCACACACAGCTGAGGGGCCATGTAGGCCTTCCTTCTGGTGGTAGAAAGAGCATTTTGTGCCAAAGGGTGGGAAGTGAGTGGTCGTGACTCCCCCATGCAGAGTTAGCTTTCCCCGTGTTGCCTGCTCGGGCACCTGGTCTTCGCTTGGGTCCAGGCACGAGTGGCGGGCCTCTGGCTCTGTGGCCAGCCAGAAGTTTCTGGATGAGGCTGACGCAGCAGAGCGGCACTCAGTGACCCAGAAAACGCCCAGCGCCCAGCTTCTGCCCTGTTGTGAGCAGAGGGAAACGGAGTTCCTGATTCGGGGCCACTTGGGTGGCTCCGTGGGGCTGGGACGTCCCCTTGCCTTCCCTGCGGCTCATCTTTCAGTCCTGGTGACTGTTTCAGGGGTCCGGGCCACACTGGAAGTCTCAGCCAAGCCCAACAGGCAGTGGCGGAGACGTGGGGGCCCCTTGCCTGAGCCCCGTCTTTCACCTACCTCTGCATCTTGGGTTCATGGTGGCTTCTGTGGGGGTGGAGGGCAGAGGGAATTATTTAGCTCTGTGCTCAGTGGCTCTGTAAGGATGATGTTTGAGGGTGTATTTTGCATATAGGAGAGGTCTGAGTGATGACATGGATGGTGCAGAAGTAAATAGTAGGGCCAGGACCTGTGATGCCGGCATCCCATATGGGTGCCGGTTCTAGTCCCAGCTGCCACACTTCCAATCCAGCTCCCTCTTGTGTGCCTGGAAACACAGCAGACGATGGCCCAGGTCCTTGGGCTCCCGTACCCACCTGCAGACCCAGAAGAAGCTCCTGGCACCTGGCATCAGACCAGCCCTGCTTTGGTCATTGCAGCAGATAGAAGACCTCTATCTCTTCCCCTCTCCCCCTCTCCCCCTCTCCCCCTCTCTCCCTCTCCCCCTCTCCCCCTCTCCCCTTCTCTCCCTCTAACTCTGCTTTTCAAATAAATAAGTAAATCCTAAAAAAAAAAGTAAATAGCAGCAAATAACTCAGGAGAAGTTAGATTGCATACACGACTAGTAGTTGTAATAATAACAATAAAATATTCACTTACTGAGTCAGGATCGGTGCTCTGCCTGAGCCCAAGTTAGCCCAGCTGCCCCACGATACCAGAGTCTGAGATTCATCAGAGTGTAAGGGCCACACAGCCCCGAGGTGCTGGAGTCAGAGCTGATGCCTCATCCTAACCGCTCTGGCACCTGTGCTGTGTCCTTCCACTGTTTCCTGCTCCATCATCACACGGTGACTGTGACCAGTTAAACTAGAGAGAATGGGTGGCATGGTGGCACAGTGGGCTAAGCTGCCACTTGCTATGCCAGCAGCCCATATGGGCACCGGTACAGCCATCCAGCTCCCTGCTAATACCCCTGGGAAAGCAGTGGCGGATGACCCAAGTGGCCCCTGACCCCCGTGTGGGAGACTCAGAGGAAGCTCCTGGATCCTGGCTTTGGCCTGGCCCATCCCTGGCTGTTGTAGCCATCTGGAAGCTGAACCAGCAAATGGAAGACCTCTCTCTCTCTCTCTGTCTCCTTCTCTCCCCCCCTCCCTCCCTCTCCCCCCTCCCTCTCTCCCTGTAACTCTGCCTTTAAACTAAATAAATAAATCTTTTTTTAAAAAAAAAAAGTAATTAAGTGAACAGAAGCATGAACACTGGCCCCTCAGGTGACAGATGAGCACATGCTCTGGTCTCTTCTTTTGCCTCTGCTGTTTCCTGTGGAGTGAAAGACAAGCATTCTTGGGGTAGACATAGCGGCTTTTTTTAATGCATTGAAAATTCTTGGGAAAATGAACTGAATGTGTGATCCAACCCTTGTTTTTCGGTAAAACAGAAAAGGATATTTAAATGGGGGTTATTGTGGAGAATCCAGAAGAATGGTATTCAAGGTTATAGGCTGTGTGGTGTGTGTGTGTGTGTGTGTGTCCGTGTCCATGTCCATGTCCATGTCCATCTCTCTCGTGTGCAGGTGTTTAAGGTGGCCTAACAGAGAGGGAGATCTTCATTCCCCTGGTTCACTCCACAAAGACCCACAAATACCCAGAGTTGCTGTTAAACAGAGAACGAGCTACGAGAGAGCCCCTGCTCCCCTCCCTCTGCTCGCCGCACCTCTGCTTCCTAAACAGCACCCGGCCCTCGGCGGAACTCAGCAAATTCCTGGTGCCCGACTGGGCCACGTCCACAGGCCATCGGCAGCCCCATTCTGTCGTGAGGGCAGCGTGCCGAATGGCTTTGTCAGAGCCGCCTCCCGCGTCTTCCCCAGTCAGAACAAGGGAGGGAGGCGGCATCCCTCTGCTGCATAGCGTCTCGGACGCCTGTGCCTGGTCCTCTTGGTCTGATCGCTCTCCCTCGCCGCTGGGGTCTCGCATGGCCCTGGGAGCTCTGGACATCCCCCTTCCCTCTCGTCCTTTCTCCTCTCAGACCCCAGACCTGTCTCATCTTCTGCTTCCGGTGTCTCAGTGGCTCCCTCTGCCCTTGGGCCAGAGTCCAAGTCAGTGGGCGGGCCCCGGCTCGTCTTCTCCCCCTGGGCTGGCACATCCCTGGCAGCCCCATTGGTCCAAGAGCAGGTCCCAGGGGGACCGTCCCCTCCTCCTCCCTGCGTCACGGCAGGAGTTGGAGCAAGAAAGGACTCAGCTAGGGTGCTGCGCTTTTCTCCTGGTGGCGTTGTGTTGTCATCTGCAGGGTCCCGGGCAGGCCCCTAGGTGCTCAGCGCTCATCTGGGTGCGGCTGCTAAGCACCCCCTCTGGGCCCGGGGCTCGCTGTGCGCAGCAGGCTCTCAACAAGAGGCCATGGCCCAGCTACCCTGAGTGGGGCCTGACTCCAAGCTACGTTGCTACCTCTTCCCCACCTCCCTCCTGGCCCCTCTGCCCCCAGTGTCCTGGTACACCCTGGGTCCCCCAGGAGGAGGGCTGCCTTGGCCTCAGCCCCCCAAGCTGGCCCCTGTGGCCCGGCCCCTCCTTGCAGTGACATGCACGCTGTATAGAGCTCGTCCACGCCAGGTGGGGGCAGGGCCGCGGGAGGCCAGCACCGACCCTGGTGGAGGGAGATGCAGCCTCTGGCTCATTCTGTTTTGTTTGCCTGCGGTGAGAATGTCCGTCACGACAGACCACAGCCTGAGTGTGCTACGGTCCCTCGGGGACAGCCCGTGTCTGATGCCCATCCAAAGCGGGAGGCAGGGGGCCCTGGGGATGCCGAGGGGCCCGGGCAGCCAGGCGCCAGGTGGCTGGGCTGGCTTCTGTGGGCCCGGCTTTGTGGACAGGACAGAAGCTGTTCCCAGCCAGCGCTGAGCAGGCCAAGCGGGAGTGGCCTCAAAGCTCGCTTCCTGGGTCTGGCTGCCGACTGCCTGAGCCTGCTTAGGGTTCCACTCACGCGCACACGGGAAGCGAAGGCGGGCACTGGCACGGAGCTCACCCTTGCCCTGTGCCCCGTCCCCGTGCTCCCTCGCTGTCCATCTGACGGTCCTTAAGTCTGCACTTCCCTCCTGTTTCCTCTCCTGGGTCCTGGGGGCTGTGTTCACTGCTGGCACCAGCAGCTCGGAGATGGACAGATGGCGACAGCCCCACGGCTGCCGTCCGAGATCCTTGACCACCCCCGTACCCGGATGGGGCCCTCATTAATCCTGACCCCACAGAGTCCAGTTCCTGGGGAACTTCCAGAAACATTGGCTGCCTTTCCCAGCCCAACAACCACTTGGGGGTCAGGAAAGGGGTCTGCTCGGCCGAGGTTTAATTCCTGATTAGAATGTGCACTGCAATTTTCTAGGCCTACTTTAAGGTAAATTTTGTTGTTGTTATCACTCGTGGACCTTAGAGGGCCTTCGGTGCTCTGACATGAGTCCAGGGGAAGTGGAGATGTGAGGATTGCACGCTGGCATCTTGTGTGGGGCTCCAGCGTGACAGTTGGCACAGGGGCTCGCTCTCGTGTCTGTCATTCCCCCAGGGCGGGGATGGGGTCTGCACCTGGAAGCCGGCGCCGCGGCCTTTAGCAGTGTCAAAAGCCTCAGGTCTCTTCCTGCCCAGCAAGGGGCCGGACGCAAGCTTGAGCTCACCGGGGCTTGCTGGGGTCACGTGGGGCTGGCTGCTGTCGGGACTGCGCTTAGGGTGGTGTTGTGCTGCACACACAGGCTCCTGGGGACACTGCCCAGACCCTCGCCCGCTGGGAACTGGGGACCCAACCCGGCAGTCCAGGAAGTGGAGCTGGCGGCCGGCCCTACCCGTGTGACTTCTCCAAGGTGGTGTCCCTGGCGTGCGGTGTTGTTGGAGGCCGAGCTCTGGGCAGAGAAGGGTGGGATGTGGGGTGAATGGTGCTTGATGCAGGAGTCTCCCAGCTCCTTCAGAGGTGGAGCCTGGAGCTGGTGTCTTGGTGCAGTGGATTAAGCCGCCGCCTGCAAAGCCCACAACGCATGGTGGGCTCCAGTTCAAGGCCCAGCTGTTCCATGTTCAATCCAGCACCCTGCTTATGCACCTGGGAAAGCAGCGGAAGATGGCCCAAGTGCTTGGACCCCTGCACCCATGTGGGAGACCCGGAAGGAGCTCCTGGCTTTGGCCTGGCCCAGCCTTAGCTGTTGTGGCCATTTGAGGAGTTAACTAGTGGATGGAGGATATGTCTGTCTGTTTCTGTGTCTGTCTATCTCTCTCAAACTCTGACTTTCAAATAAATAAATACTTTAAAAAAGGCAGGGCTTGGGCTTCCCATGACCCTTGGGGAGCCCCTTTTCCCCCGTCCTGCAGTGGAGTGGCAGAGCCTGGTGTTCCCTGGGTGGTCCCCAGGGGAAGGAAGCCCTGCTCTGAATTACAGTCACTGGCGGCTCCAGGCGGACAAGCAGGTACACTGGGGTCAGAGTACACCATGGATGGTGCCAGCCCCAGGAACATCCACTGTGGACACCTTTCGGTCACCTGGACGCTGGTGCTGGCCCTGCCGCAGGTGTCTGCTTACCTCCTGCTGGCCCCAGCTGCTTCGTGCCCCTCCCTGCACCCTTCCTGGGAGAAGCCTTGCTCGGGATGACCCTGACACCTGTGGGCTCACCCGGCCCCATGCAGGTCTCTGTTGGTGGGGCCGAGTACGGGGGGGGGGGTGGCAGGGAGACATCTGGACACCCACTGTGCCTGCCTCACCGAGGACCCATCAGGGGCCCTGGCCAGCCGCTGGGCCTCTTTGGTTTCTGAGTCCCTAGACAATGTCTATGATGTGGATGAGACGTGAATGAGGTGTGCAGGACGAGGAAGCAGAGGTAGGGAGGTGAGTGGAGGAGCTTGTCCGGGCTGACCTCTGCCGGGTGCAGAGCCCTGGGACGACCTCCTCGTGCCACCCGCCAGGGCCTGAAATCTGACCAGGAGCACAGTTCTCTATTTTAAGCCACAGAGGAGACGTGACCCCTGGGATGGGCAGGCCCTGTGCTCTGAAGCTCTTGCACCTGGTAGTGAAGTGACCTAATCCTGGCCGTGAGGATCCTGCCGGGCAGGGCCATCTGTGTGGGAGGAGAGCTCCCAAGGGCAAGTGGGAGGGCTCCCTATTTGGGGTGGGTTTTTTATTGTGGTGAATAAATAGAACCTAAAGGGGGCCCCCGTGGTGTCCAGTGGCGTGAGGACGTTCACAGCCATCAGCCGTCACCACTGTCCATCTCCACTGCTCTTCCATCTTGCAAAACTGAAGTCCTGGGCCCATTCACAGCTTCCCCCTCCCCCACCCCCTGGCCATCCCTCTCCACTTCCCTTTATGGGAATCTGACTACGCAGGCACCTCGTACCAGGGGATCAGCACTTGTCCTGTGACTGGCCTGGGTCAGAATCTCCTTCCTTTCTGGGCTGAATCACAGTCCACTGCACGTGCCTTACATCCGCTCTGTCCGTGGACGCTGGGTCCTGCCCGCCCTGTAGACTGTCGAGGAATGAACCTGCTGTGGACACGAGAGTGCGCATGTCTGCCTCCTTGCTCTCAGTTCCTGTGGGAACCTCTCCAGAAGAGAAACTGCTGAACTGCACGCCACATCCACGTCTCGTGATTGGGACCCTCCGTAGGGACTGCGCCATCTTACATCCGTGTCAGCCGCACACCACAGCTCCAGTTTCTCTGTGCTCCTACTGCCTCTGGTGGTTGGTTTATTTGATGGTAGCCTTCCTGATAGATACGAAGTGCTGGCCCATGTGCTGGCTGGCACTGGCCTGGTGATGAGTGGCACCGAGCTTCTGTGTGCGCATCTTCTTGTTTGGTGGAACTGGCTCTCCAGATCCTCATTCAGCTGCATGTTAGCGTGTGTGGCCTGAGAGAGACCCTCAGGGGTGAAGGGCGGAGCGTCCAGAGCCAGCCGGCATCGTGGGGCGACACGTGCTGTCTACCGGAGACAGGGAGCCCTCGGGGAGCTGCTCATTCACTGGGTGCCTCCTCGCTTTCTCACCCTTTCTGGTTGAAGTGGTCAGTGACTCTGAGCTGGCCGGTGTTGCCTCTGGCTCTTCTCTGTGTGGCACTGAATGAATCGGCGAGTTTTCTTGTGTGATTTGGACTCCCTGTCTTCCTTCCCCGCTAAGTGGCTGCGACTGGACACCATGGGCGCACACCTTCTGGGCCGCTGCCATGGAGATGCGCTGGGCAGGGGCTCTGATGACGCAAGGGGACAGGAATCAGGGGCTGCACAGCACAGTGCACCCCAGGGGACGCAGGGCTTCCCCAAGGGACCCAGGGCTTCCCCTGGAAGGGTCAGAGTCTCCCAACAGCCAGCCCCTCCCCATGGCAAGCCCTTGCCTGCTGCTTCCTCGCGGGAGTGTGGGTCCTTCCTGTTTTCACTGGTTGATAACGCAGGAATTCTCCAGGGGACTGTTTAAACATTTCAATTTATCATTGCTAGAACACTTACCATGAGCTCTATCCTCTTGAATTTTTAAATTGTTTTTTTTTTTTATTTGAATAGCACAGAGATGGAGCAAGAGACAGTATCCATTAGCTGCCTCACTCCCTAAATGCTCAGGAGCGGGGGGCTCAATCCCGGAGCCCCATGTGGGTGGCCGGGACCCAACCCCTGAAGCTGTCCCTGCTGCCCCCCAGGATGTGCTAGCAGAGAGTGGAATCAGGAGAGAAGCTGGGACTCGAACCCCGGAGCCCCCATATGGGCTGCAGGCAACCAGCTGGCCTCCACTGGACCAGGCGCCCACCCCTTAACACACTTTTAAGTGTGGCGTACAAAATTGTTAGCTTTAGGTGCCACGTCGGACAGTAGATTTTAGAGCTCACGCATCTCGCCTGGTGGGAGCTTCGTGCTCACTGGTTAGGAGTTCTGCCCTTCTCCCTGCCCCCAGCCCCTGGAAGCTGCGTTCCATCCTTTCATCCTTGGATTCCCGTCCTTACGGCCTGCACAGGAGTGGAATCATGCAGCGCTTGCCCTCCTGTGGCTGGCTCCTTGCCACGAGCGTAGCGTCCTGACGGTTCATCCATGGTAGGGTCGTGTCGGAGTCCCGGTCCTCTGACGCTGAGTGACAGTGCCTGGCGTGCGTTTACCACTCGTCCGTCCGTGCGCACTTGGGCTCTTTCCTGGTTTGGCTATTGTGAGTGGTGCAGAAATGACAGGAATGCTTGTATCTTCAAGATCCTGATTTCGATTCTTCTGGATAAATACCCAGAAGTGGGATCGCTGGATGATCGAGCTGCTCTATTTTTAACATCTTGAGGAACCGCTGACAGTGTTCTGTGGCGGCCGCGCCATTTGCCTTCCCGCCGACAACCCGGGGCTTGGAGGTCCTGAGAACCGAACTGTTCTCTGGGCCTCTTCGGCACGGCCGTCCCCGGGAGTTGGTTGCCTCCACCAAAAGGCCTCCTCCCAGCCTCTTTCCGCACCACCCATGTGGAAAGCCAAATTCAAACGCTGCCTCCCAGGGTCCTGGTCCCTTGGCCCCTGCTCCCAGGGTCTCCTTCCTCCTTCCTGTGTGTTCCGACAGCGTGGGAGTGCACCTGAGTATGTCTCACTGTCACCCGTCCCCTCCATCCAACAGGCAGCCCTGGAGGCCAGCGGTGTGGCCTGGCCGTCTTGAAGTGCCTCCTGGTCCAGTGCTGTCGCACAAGCCTGGCTGCACAAGTGAGCGGGATGCATCTACCCTGCATGGCGGTCTTCCGTCCCACATTATTCCTCATTACTCGTTGTTCTCTGAAGGCCAAGAGCTGAACGTGGGGTGTCGAATAAGGACACAGTCCCTAAACTCAAGGAGCTTTTGGTTTGGTTATTAGAAAGGTTAGTTTTTGTCTCCAGCATGCTTTCAGTCTTCTAAAAAGTATTTATTTATTATATATGTATTTGAAAGGCAGAGTGGCAGAGACAGAGGGAGAGGAAGAAAGAGGGAGGGAATGAGGGGAGAGAGAGAGAGAAAGAGAGAGAGAAAGAGAGAATGCTTCCATCCACCGGTTTGCTCCCCAAATGGCCACAACAGCTGGAGCAGGGTCAGACAGAAAGTAGGAGCCCAGAACTCCATCGGGGTCTACACTGAGGGTGCAGAGGCCCGAGTACTCGGACCGCCATCTGCCGCTTTCCCAGGTGCATTAGCAGGGAGCAGGATCAGAGCAGAGCAGCGGGGACTCAAACGGAGCTCTGATACGGGGTGCCGGGGTCGCAGGTGGCACTGGGCATGACGCAGGTGGCATACTTTGAGAAATGTTTTGATACTCAGAAGGAGGTACACATAGTAGATAGAGTTCAGTGTTTAGGATCTGAGGCCAATGCAGTGGGTAGGAAAGAGTAGAAACAGCACACCCGGACTTTTGAAGTCACTTCCTCATCCAACTTGATAAGGGAATAAGCCCTACACTACTGCCAAGCCACCTGCAAGCGCGCCTCCCCTCCCCCAACAATCCTGCCTGCCTGGACAATGATTCGCACACACTTTCCAGAGGCCAGGACGAGTCTTCCCGGGTTGTTTGCTCCAAGGGTTTTGCAGCACGCTTGACCTTTGCAGAAGGGAAGGGAAGGCTTGTTTGGAAAAACAGTGATAAATATTTCCGTGGCGCTGAACCGCGCCGGATCTCCCAGCCTGCGGGGATGGGACGTGGCCTCCAGAGTCAGGCCGGGCTTCGCGCTCAGGGCCGGCCTCGCTTCTTGTTCTGCACTCCTGTGCCGCTTTCCTGGTCCAGGCTGCACTGCTGGGTTCACAGCTTGGAGCTGGCCGCGTGGATCCAGAGCGTGCGCCTCTCTCGGGGCCACCGCTCACCTCCCTGGGGCCCTGAGCTGAGCTTTGAAGGTGGCACATCCTGGGAATGGGGACGTGCCTGCTGGCTTTATGTATAGGAAATGGTGGGGGCTTCCCAGGTGCTCTGCAGGGCTTGGGCGTGGCCACGCACCTTACTATGGGGGCTTGCCAAGCTCTGGGCACATGGGCACCTTTCAAAACCCGGAGGGCCAAGCCAGCTGCCAGGCGAGGAGGAGGAGGAGGAGGAAGACATGAGGTCGCCTCGAGGCGCCAGGCTCAGGAGGAAGCGCTGCACACGTGCGGTGTCCCGGCCAGCGGGTTCAGCTCTAAAATAAACACAGCTGCCCCTTGAGCAGAGGGTGTGGCCGTGCAGCGGAAGCTAGCGGGAGGGCAGCACGGAGCATCGCTAAGTTTAGAGCCGGCTTTCTTTCCAGAGGCCAAGGAGGAAGCCAGAGGTTTCCAGCGTCGCTCCTGGGAGGGCGCCCGTACCGGCTGGGAGAGGTCGCTGCCGGCCCAGGTCGGGGAGCAGCCCCTCGGCCCTGCAGATCCTGTTCCGCCTCTCGGAGCTTCCGGCCGCCGGTAGGCCGCAGTCCAGGGGCTGGCAGGCTTGGAGTTTCTGCTGCTAACTGTGCAACACGATCGGCGTCACAAGTGTCTGCTGCTGGGACCCAGAAACAAAGCTTTGTGGACGCCATTCGTTGCCCTCCTCCCCACCCTCTGTCCCGGAGCCACCTCGGCCCCTTTCGTTTGACCGTGTTCACGCCTGACCTCACACGGGGTCCGGAACGCTGTTGCATTAAAACTGCGCACAGGCAGTCGAATGCTGTGTGCAACTTCCAAGTGTCCTTTCTGGTGACATCCAGCCTCCTGTTCGGGAGGTCTCCCCCTGTCGGCGGGGTAGAAGGAAAGGCCTGAGCGACGTCTACATGGGTATTGGGGTGCGCTCAGGACTGCCCTAGGGGGCCTGAGACCCTCTTGGCCGATGGCAGAGAAATAGCAAAGGAAACTAGCAGATGAGCCGCAAGATAACGAGGTTCTATTTCCTCCCCGTTGGAATTAAGTTTCCTAAGGCACGAACGGGACAGACCAGGCAGCCACTGGCCGGACCCTGGAGGCTCTGAGGGGGCTTCGGTGGAGTGTGGGGTGGGAGGGGCCACGGCCAAGCCAAATCACAGCAGTGACAAGTGTGCTGTGGCCTTCCCCTCTGTGCCACAGCCTCCCCTCTTCCTCGTATGCAAATGCAGAGAGGGCAGGCAGGTGAAGTCCGTGCCTACGAGGGGCTGGTGGGAAATGAGTACTATGAAAAAGCTGTGCTGGGGTTTCAAAGCACTTTTGCCCCAGTGTAAACTCGTCGTTCAATTCCATTTCTCCACGACTTTGTTGAAGTACATGGGGGGGGGGGGGCATGTGTGTGCATTTGTGTGTTCATGTATGTGCATGTGTGCCTGCATGTGTGTGCATGCATGCAGTTCGTCCATGTGTGTGCATTCGTGTGCATGTATGTGTGTGCCTGCGTGTGCATTCGTGTGTGCATGTGTGCCTGCGTGTGCGTGTGTGCACGTGTGTGTAAGTGTAACTGGGAAAGGGTAGCTGTGTTGCCCAGAACGGTCATCAGCAGTCAATGGACAAGACCCTCATGTGCTGTTTTTCATTTGCCATTCAAATGCTCGTCACCGTACGTCTTAAGTCAGTGCCATCTTATGTCTGAGTCCGAGGGCCAAGGTGAGGGAGCTGATGGAGTAAATGCTGCTCTGTTTGCCCTAGTTGATCAGAGGAGCCACTCCTCGGCTTTGAAATGTTTGTTCTTTTAACTGGGGGTGGCGACCACTGTGAAGAGAGGGAACTGTTCACAAGTGGGTGGAGCCCGGATGCCAGAGGTGGGGATTGGAGCAGTGCCCAGTGGAGAGGCCCTAGTTGCTCGGGTTTTGTTTGCTAAGCTCGGTCCTAGGAGATCCGTGCTTTTTCCTGTTGCCTGTGTAGAGGAACGGTGCAGCACGGAGGCGTGGGATGCTCTGTGCTTTCCTGGGCAGAGCCGTCGCCGGAATCCCCTGGCCCCAGAGTAGTACTGGGTCCACTGCACCTTGTGGCCCACTGCGAACTGCCAAGGCTGCCTCTTAGTAGACGTGGACGGACAGAGATTCATAACCCGACATTGAAGTACAGCACTCAGCAGCCAATTCCATGGTCCCCGGGCCTGGAATCGGACATTCCCTGGGGGTTTGATTGATGAGTAAGACATCAGAGGTGGCATGGGTGACAGACGTCCGGAGCCGCCCCTCCCACTCCTTCTCTCCCCGCGACCCCTTCCCAGGTGCCCACTGAAAGCACACCGTGTTTCAGCTCATCCTCTAGGGCTGGCTCATCTGACACACGACCGTGACACTGCCCCGCTGCCCAGGCCCACGGCGTCTCTGTAAGAGCAGGGCCCGGGGCACAGTCGCCGTGATGGGGCCATCCTTGATGCAGTGGCACGTGGGAAGCGAGCACGAATCTTGCTGGGACTGTCTTGTTTGCGCAGCCCACCTGGTGGACAGGTACATGAGACAGGAGAAGCAGAAGCCTTCGAGTGCCTGTATCCCTGCACCTTGGTAAACTGCGCGGTTCCCACTGAGCTAACTGTCGCTGTGTCTTGGGATGGGAGGGAGCAGTTGGTCACACTGTGTGGCCTGTGTGTGACCTCTGTGTGTTTCTGGCTCAGGCATCTTCCTGTCCCGCCGTGTGGCTCTGGTCCTGGCCACGCCGACTCCAAGGAGAGCATACCTTCCCATGAGCCGTGCGGGTTTGCTAAGGCGATTCCTCTGGCTACCTGTCACTCCAGCGCCTCCATCGGAGAATTCAGGGGCCTGCCCAAGAAACCACATTGTCTCCCCTAGTGTCTTAGCCAGAGCAAAGCAAGCCACCCAGAGTAGACTCAGAGAACTCGATGGTGAGGGTTTGGGAGGAGCCTCTGCACGTGGTTTCTCCTTGCTTGGCTGTGATCGGGCAGGGGCCAGGGCCCGGAGGAGGTGCAGGGAGCCACTTAAACACCACTGGCAGGTGGGCGTCCCGGCTGTGGCCCGCGGGCCCTGCTGGTGACAAATCCGCTCTCGCGCTGGGCTGCAGAGCCGGGTCCCGGTGCAGGCAGCCAGGCAGGAAGCTCAGTGCTGTGCCTTGGGTGGCCCTCGGCCATCCTTCCAAGAATAAAGGAGGATTCTTCCGAACGGGGAAGTAGCGGCTGTGTTTGTTTTAGATGAGGCAGGGTGTCGGTGAGTCTTTGCATGTCCTGGTGCATTGTGGGTGCTGTCAATATTTGCACAGCGGATGTATTTACTTTCCGCCCCTGATTCTAAGTGGGACTTTCCGCCCGTTCCTCAGCAAGACTTCTGTGGGGGCAGAGCTGGCCACCAGGGGTTCTGTTAGCAAGAGCGAGGGCGTGACCCTTCCCCCATGTCTGCCGGGCCCCCAGCTTGTGCGTGTTTTAGGCCTGAGCGTTTGCAAACTGCGCTCAACCTGCGTGGTCACGAGCGGCTCGGCACCGCTGAGCAAAGCCCTCCTTGCGACTCAGCACACGCGTCACGTTCTCATGCTGTCAAGACCTGCAACTTGCCTTCTGTGTCGTCACTGGGAAGCAGCACAGACCGTCCTGAGAGCTCACAGAAGCCGCAGTTGTCCTGGGTGGGCTCTGGTTTGAGGACGCGAGGGCACCCCAGTAGTGAGTTCTGGTCTCCAGATGGAAAAAGGACAAAGAGCGAGAGAAGCTCTAGAACACCCCCCGTTTTGTTGTGACCCTTGCTTGGACAGAGGCGGGCCATGCTCACCTGCGCCCCCTGCAGTTCTCCCTCCGTGTCTATCTATGAACATGGGCACGTGGGCTCACGGGTCCTTCCGAAAGTTCACAGAGGACAGATTATTACAGAACTGGGCATGAGTTCTAAAACTTGCACCAAAGTAAACTGATTTTTAGATTCTATTCTCTTCGAACTTGTGTGTGTGTCTGGGACTATGAGTGTGAATATGTTTATGTGAGTGTGTGTGTGTTTGAACTGTGTGGCTGTGTGTATGACTACATGTATACATGTGCATCTGAGTGACTGTGTGGCTGTATATGACTGACTACATGTGTGTCTCTCCATGGCCATGTGTGCGCTTGTGTGTCTCTGACTACATGCATGCATGTATGTGTCTGCTACTACATATAGGAATGTGTTTACGTGACTGTGTGTGTGTGATTCTGTGAGTATGGCTGTGTCTATGTGTGTATGTGTGTGACTGGGTTTATATCTGCTATTATCTTTGTGAATGAGGCTGAGTATCTGTGTATGTGTGTCTACATACATGACATATATGAATGTGTGTCTGTATTCATGTGTATGTCTATGTGAGTGTGTTATCTATGTTAATGTATATCTGTGTATATGCATCTACATGTGTGACTGTGTATATGGCTATTTTTGTGTATGTACTTGTGTGTATGTGACTGTATGACTGTGTACATGTATGTAGGTGACATTGTGGCCACATGTGTGACTCTGTGTGTGTTTGTGTGGCTGTGACCCATGTGTATGACAGTGTGTGATTGTGTGTATGGCTGTGACCATGTGTGGCTGTGTGTGTGTGTGGCTATGACCACATATGTGACTACGTGTGTATGGCTGTGACCGTGTGTCTGGCTGTGCGTGTGTATATGGCTGTGACCATGTGTGTAGCTATGTATATGTGTATGGCTGTGACCATGTGTGTGGCTGTGATCATGTGTGACTGTGTGTTTGTATATATGGCTGTGACCGTGTTTGTGACTTGGGGGGGGGCTGTGACCACATGTGTGTGTGTGCGCATGTGTGTGGCTGTGACCACATGCGTATGTGACTGTGTCTATGTATATATGTGTTTCCCCATTGAGGAAGGAGGATACAAGGTGACCAAACCTCTTCCCCCATACCCTGCCCTCCTCACATCCCGCTCCGTGGTCCTGATCAGCTTGGGCATGCCTGGTGCCTCTGCCCCCCCACCCCCAGGCTCCAGGAGCCCTGATTCTGACTTTAGAGAGGAGCAGCCTTGCTGCTGGGCCGCAGGCCATTGTCCACCCTCCCTCACCATGGCCCCCAGGGCAGCTCTGTCTGCCTCCAGGGGATGCCACCTCCACCAGCACATGGGGCGCTGGGCTCCCACGGGAATGCCTGAGAGCATGGCTCATGTACCCGTGGTGGCAGTTTCGGTCCCCCTCCGGGGTGCAGTGCAGGGTGGGGAAGGAGGTGTAGACCAGAAGCTTTGCTGTGGCCGGTGGTGGCTGGTTTCCCTACTGAGCTGGAGAGACAGAGGAGAGAACTTTCCAGAACCTCAGGGCGGGCGGGGCAGCAACATAGGGTGGCTGCTTGAGCGGGGAGGGGGCGCTGCATGGTTTGCGGCCCACCGGCTCCTAAGGTTGTTTTTCCTCCAATCCTCTTCCCTGGACAAAGAGCCACCCTGCATAGAATGCTAATGGGGAGGCAGCCGCTGAGCCTCTGCTGTCTTCCCTGTGATTCTATACGGGCGGGGCGGCATCAGTCTTTTTAGGAGGCTCCGGGCTTTATGGCCCTTTCATCTGCCACTGCTTTCTTGAATTTTAAGTCGTCTTTGCTCCAATGGAGGTGGTGCAGGTCCACCCTTGTGAGTTAGGGCATGCAGAGGAGATTAAAAAAAAAAAAAACTTCCACCACAAATGAAATGCTTTAGTAAGGAAAGAACATGAAAATTAAAATGCCCATTGGTGACGCACCGTGACTGCCCTGGGAATACATCCGTGGCGGGGGCGGGGGGGGGGGTCTCCCTACTGCTCCCGAGAGATTCTTTGTGCTCCCTCCCTGCCGTGTGGTCAGCGCAGCTGCCGGGGAAGCTGCTCTCCCAGTGAGAACGGCGGGGTGCATCTGCAGCCATCTCGCTGTTTCTGTGAGAGACCAGAGGAACACCGAGGTGCTCTGGGGAGCAGGCAGTGAAGCCTAGCGGTTAAGACGCCCACATCCCACGTCGGGAAGCTGGGTGGATTCCCAGCTCCAGTTCCTGCCTTGAGAGCTTCCTGCTACTTCAGACGGTAGGAGGCAGCAGGTGCTGGTTCCAGTAACTGGGTCCCTGCCACCACACGGCAGAGCTGGATGGGGTGCCGGGCTCCCTGCGTCAACTCTGGTCGTTGTGGATGTTTGGAGAGCGAACCAGCGGATGGGCACGCTCTCTGCCTACCTTTCTCTCTCCATCTCTCTGCTTCACAAGTAAATAAATTCAGAAATTAATTTTGAAATAAAATACTCTGACTCCAGCAATCAATTAGACAAACTGGGCGGTCGGCAGAGCAGGTGCAGTCACGCTGTTATGTGAAAGGCCAGAGAGTATTTTGGTTACACCGGCCCTGCACTCTGCCTGGTCTTTGTCAGTCCCTGCCGCTGTTCCAAGGTGCGGCAGGCAGCCGTGGGCAGCCAGGATGTGAATGAACTTGGCTGTGTCCGGATGAAACATTGTTTGCAGACACTGTAATTTTATTCCCACATAAACTTTACTCATGAGACATCGTCCTCCTTTTGCTGTGTTGAGCCACTTAAAGATGTCAAACCCTTCCGGGCTGTAAGGCTGGGTGGAGACAGGCGGTGGGGCTGCACAGAAGCAAGCCCTGTGCTGACAGCCGGCGCTGTCCCCACCCTGAGCGTCCTGAAGTCCATTCTGTGGGTCCACCCTCAGCATTTTAAAAGGATAAGAATGGAACGCAGGGCACCACACACATAAGGGTTGAGTGTTGTGTCGTGAAATTTCGGGTGTTTGCTCACATGCGCACGCCGGGGTGCATACACTGTCTGGTTCTTGGAGAGAATTTCTATCAACCACGGCCTTCCTCATCCTCCAGTCTGTCATTCACCTGCTGGAACCCAGAGACTCAGTGCCATCCAGTGTCACTGTTGTTAGCCAGGGGTGGGGATGGAGGCGACAGTGGCCAGCTTCCTTGTGTATGCGCACGGCCTGCAGGCCACAGGGGCGGGGACGGCCTGCGATGCCCATGCTTCTGATCCTGGGTTGCCTGTGGGCTCTTCCCAGCACACAGGAATCCCCTGCAGCTTCAAGGAGTTGCCATCTCCCCTCGGCTGCTCCCTGACTCCAGACTCAGGGTGTTGGCCACTCGGCTCTGTGGTTCTCTCCAACCATAGCGTGAGGGAAGGGGATGATGCCCTTGAATCTGATAGAAACAGCTCGTGCCGGCCACGAGCCAAGTTTGTAGGAGGAGGATGTGTTGGCGCCGCAGTGGGTGGGCCATGGGTGCCAGCAAGGCGGGGGGGCCCGCAGGGCTGCCCTGAGGCTCCAGCCTTGTTTTGGTGGTGGGTCACTGGCTGACAAGTTCCTGAGTAGAAGGGAGAGTGGTGGGGAGGGACAGTCTCTCAGGTGCCTGCCTTGCACCTGTCCTGCACAAATGAGCAGGGAGGGAGACAGGTGGGGGCGGGGGAGGTGTTTGGGGTTCCCAGGGAGCAGGCGAGTGGGGGCTGAGGACAGTCTCCTTTGAGGGGCATGATGAGCAGGAGCCCTGAGGGGAGAATGGGAGCCAACTTCTGTCCCCCAGTGGAAAAAAGGGCCCTGTCCCCACGTCCTGGCCTCCGCTCCTGCTGGAGGAGGCTCTGTGGCTGTCTTGTTTACCCACGGGGAGGAACTGTTTACTCTTCGGAAGGAATAATGACAGGCGGCCCCTCTCTCCAGGGTGGGGAGGAAGGCCAGGGAACAGGAAGAAGGGGAGACAGTGTTCCCGTGATGCAGGATGCGCGCTGGCCATCCTGCCCTGCGGTGTTTTTGACCCAAAGGAAGGCAGGCTGGGAAGGGGTTGCCTCCTCGCGGTCAGCGACTCCTGCAGACTAAGGGTCCGACGGAGGCCCTGTTTCCCGGGATGGTTTTCTGGCCGGGTCTTGAGCAGAGTGAGCATCTCCCGGGCAGGTGCCTGGCCCAAGTGCAGAGAGTGCACGCCCAGCTCGACACTCAGAACTGGGCCAGCCACCCATGACCGCCAGGTTCCTGAGTGCAGGGTGGCAGTTGGCTGGCAGCCTTCCGTCACCAGCAGGGTGCATGGGGGTGTGGCCAGGAGCCAGCAACCAGTCCTCCCCAGAGGCTCCCATGCCACCCAGGAGGCTCCAGGTCTTCAATGAGGCACAGGAGGTCCCACATGGTCTGTCCAGCCCTCCTTGGGCTGCCGCTCACAGGCCAAGGCCCCCAGCCTGGGGAAGCGGCAGGTGCCTCCGGCTCATGCTCTTCTCCTGCCTCCCCCGGCTGGGCCTGCAGGTCGGCACGTGCAGGGTCCCTAGCCCCCAGAATCTGCGTCTCTGCTCCCCCGAGCTGGCTCAGGCTTTCCTGTGTTCTTCCTTACCCTGCAATGCCACACCTGGTGCCCACACTTGCCTGGCCCTCTCCACGCCCTCCTGGGCTGCTGTCTCCTTTAAGTCCCTGTCTCTAACCCTTGGTGCCTGCACATTACACAGCTCCATGTTTACAGGAACCAGGGAAGGGAGATGGGGTGATCAAGGCCCTCCCATGGACCATGGCCCGGCCCGGTCTCAGCGGCTGCAGCATGGGGAGTTTTCAGTTGATCCAGGCTGAGTCACCTTTAAGCTGCCAATGAAACACTTTTAAAAAAAAATTTACTTTTTTAATTTGAAAGTCGGAATTAGAGAGAGGGACAGAGAAAGAGAGAGCTTCCATCTGCTGGTTCGCTCCCCAAGATGGCCACGACAGCCAGAGCTGGGCCGGGCCCAAGCCAGGAGCCAAAAGCCTCTTCCAGGTCTCCCACGTGGGTGCAGGGGCCCAAGGACTTGGGCCATCTTCTACTGCTTTCCCAGGCCATAGCAGAGAGCTGGATCGGAAGTGGAGCAGCCGGGACTTGAATCGGAGACCATGTGGGTTGCCGGCACTGCAGGCAGCGGCTTTACCGCTACACCACAGCACTGAAAAGCTGTTTTCTTAGGATGAGTAAAGACAGATGAAACTCAGACATGCTTCTGGGCACTTGTTTTGCAACCACGGGAACCCACTGTGCCCCTGAAACACCTCTGCGTGCTGGTTCCCCCAACGCTGACCTGGGAGTCCACAAGTCTCGCAAGTACAGTGAGAGCGATGCTGAAAGCAAAGGGGTGAGGAATCATGGCAGAGCCAGGTACCCTTTGCCCTGGGACGTGGCAACGTATCCTCATCTTAGACGTGGACCTTCAGCCTAGTCGAGGTTGGATACGGAAGTCCTTTTCTTTGTACAAAGAAGCCTGCACAGTGAGAGGCTCTAGCTCCTGAGCACTCCCCTGTCACCCAGGAGGCTCCAGGTCTTCAGTGAGGCGCAGGAGGTCCCGTGTGGTCTGTCCAGCCTTGACATTTATTCCCCGGAGGATGCAGCATGACGAGGGCGCCGGTCCCCACGGCCCAGGCTCCCAGCGCCGCCAGGAAGAGTTTTCTCCGCATTTGCTTCCAGCAGAAGCGCTTCGGGGAGGCAGCGGGAGGGCAGTTTAAGGAGCTTGCTTCTGAAGTTGCAGGGCCCAAGCCGATGCCGCAGGGGCTCTGCTCTCCAGCGCCGCTTCCTGGATGGGTAACGGATCGGAGGCAGTCCCTTCCAGGCCTTCCATTGCCAGCTCCCGAAACAGGAGCTTTCCGCATCATTCTGCGCATTCCAGTTTGTGTCGTTTGGTTGGCACCTTAATGGAATTGCAAACATTCTGGAATGGCGCTCGGTTTTCCAGGAAACTTAGAACGCAGGCTGTGTGTGGCTCGGGAGCCCGGATTCCCAATGACATGGTCCAAGGAACAGCGTCCACACCGTCACTGTGTCCTTGGACCCTCCTAGTGGAGCATTTAACTAGGCTCGTTTAGGGAATCCTGGGACGCCTGTGGTATCTGCTGTGTGTTCTTCCTGGTCTTCACTAAAAGGCAGGGAGGCTCCAGGAGAAGAAACTACAGCCAGTGGCCAGGTTGAACCAAGCTAAGGGTCTTCCTCTTGGAAGTCTGTTGAATAAAATCGGCACAATCTATCACCTTGACCGTTAAGAAAACCGGCCCTTAGTAAGCTCAGCTTATCAACCAGGGCTGGCTCCGGGGTCTGCTGAGACATGATTGAAGCAAGCAGCCACGCGTCCCGGGGCAGGGCTCGGCCCTCAGTGCCCGTCTGCCTCCAGACAGCGACGGTGACTGCTCGGGCCTTCCCCATTGTTCCCTGGACTCTTCCATGTGTGCGGACCAGTGCATTGCTTTTGACAAAATCTTGTTTTCGGTTTCATTTTCCCTTCCTTCCCTGGCAAAGTGTCTTCATTTTGACCCTGCCTCTTGCGATTCCCAGTCCGTGCTGTCCAGTAGAACACTTGGGATGTGTCTGGGGCAACCGAAGAACCCAATTTTCGATTTTATTTTATTTCACCTTAATTAACTCAGACTTGAAGAGCCATATGTGACTGCCAGGCTGGACCCGGTGATTCTCGGAGAAAAAGCTGCAGAAATCTTCCCGTCGCCGGCAGAGACTGTTTCCAATTCACACGCCCTCCCCTTTGCAAAAAGGAGAGTTTCCAACTTAGGAGTGAATGAATTAAGTCTGAAATTTGCTGGAGGCCATACTATTCTGAATATTTATAGACTGTAAGCTGCTGCTTCCACGTCTTTTGCCTTCTGTCTTCGGCTTTCTCGTGTGTGTGTGTGTGTGTGTGTGTGTGTGTGTGTAAGAGCCGTCCTCCGTAGGCACCAGTGTTTGGCAGTGATTAGCTGCTCGCTAGGTTTAACTACAGCCCACTCCCCAAGGTCGTCCGTCACTGTCACTGTCTGGAAGCAGATGGGCACCTTGCAGCGGCTTGCTGAGTGTTTAATTATGTCTGTGCAAACACTGGGGCGAGCCCTCATTGATGAGCTTAGCTCATTAAGAGCTGGTCTCCTTAATGGTTGCCATGATGAACTGTGCTAGTCTTATTCAAAAAAAAAAAAAAGGTGTCTAAAAGGAAGACTTTGTGTTTAAATGGTGAGGGTGTGTTATGTGTGTGTGTGTGTGTGTGTGTGTGTGTGTGTGTTTGGGGGGCTGAGGTGCTTGTGTGCTTTGTTCTGAAAGAATAACCGTGGGTTTTAGAATCAGATGGGATTCAAGTGCACCTGGCTGGTGACCAGCCCTGTTTGCATGGCAGGGTGTGGTTAGGGCATGAGTGTGTGGGCGCAGGTGTCTGTGCGTCGCGCTACAGGCGCACCAAGGCCTGTTGGCACTGGAGAAGCAGCCGATGCAGGAGGAGGCCTGGTCCACACTCCACCCGAACACAAAAGAATTCGGCTGTCAAAGATCCCTTTCAAAGGAGGTTTCCCTTCGGCTCCCATCCCTGAAGAGGAGAAGTCAGGGCCAGTTCAGAAACCCTATATCCAGACCTTCCTAAAGCGGATCTACCCGCCACCAACCCCTCCCCCGTGTCGCCGATCACCGATCACCCCGATCACCGTGCATTGTCTGCTCTGTAAACCCCAAGCCGCTCACCATGTCCCAGAGCTCTGTAAAGCCCCAATTTCTAACTTTGCCCCTGAATCGCTTTCTTTGTGAGTTGCCCTCAGACAAATGAGGCCCCTTCAAAAAGCCTGCGGAAAACAGAATTAAAAAATAAGTTTGCTTTGGTGCAAAAAAAAAAAAAAAGAAAGCCACGCATACACAGGGTCATCAGGAGGCTCATGGAAAATGCATGACTAGGAAGAAACCAGGCGAGGATCTGAAATGCGTTTGGCACCAAAAGAAACCGCTCAAGGCTCCTTTGCCATGAATTTTCTGACTTAGGTTCTTCTGTGCGTGCAACAGCATGGGGCTTTTCTGTTGCTGGCTTGTCTTCTGTCGGTTTAACTCTCAGGTCTCCAAACACCAGCACTAAGAGGTGGAGGCAGAGTTTTCCCTTCTAAAGCTAACGTGAAGGTGTTGTTCTTAAGATGGTGAATTGCAGAGAAAGAAAAATGCCAGCAATGTTGCTGACCCTCCAAGGCGAGGCTCTGCAGTTTTGATCTCCTGGGACCCCCTGTTAAACGTCTGTGTCTGGGGTCCTGGCATTGTGACCCCAGGGGGCTCTGACACAGAGTTGCCCAGAAGTCACTCTTTGAGAAGCCCTGCTCCCCTCTCCAGGGCCTGGGGGTCCCAGGAAGGGGAAAATTGTGTGTTTGGGAGACTGGGAGGAGCCACACCAGCCTCCCTTTCATAGTTCCTGGGGCTGTGTTCCACGGCGAATTCCAGTTTCGAGTTTAGAATTGGGTCACCTAAGCGAAATGAGGCATCCCTTTTCCATCTTGCTGTATCTCGGGTTTGGGCCACGCACAGTGGCTCTTTGAAGGCGTAGAATTGAGAGGTTCTCTGCTCAATTCTCTCACCTTACACAGAATTCCTCTATCCAGGAATCAAAATAGGAGCATAGTCACTCCCTGGGTCCCTAGGGCTTGCTTATGAAGTGGGAGAAGGAAATGGACATTTGAGTTGGATAATTCTTTTAATCTGTTCACTTTTTAAGGACTTTCTGTGATCGACTGTGTTTCCTAACGTGCATCCCTGCGGTTTGACTTTATCCTAGGCCAGGTGCAGCAAGGGTGAGAGGCCGCCTGGAAGTTTCCCAGCTGGCTTCTGGGGCTGCTCCCCCTCACCCCACCTGACCCCAGGCTCCCTCGCCTCAGCAGAGAACAATGTGCCCTTTCGCCTCCTTTCTGTTTTGTGGACTTGGTCAAAGGCAGCCCCTGTGAATCAGAAGTGCTGGCTGCACAGCTGCCCAGAGGGTTTTGTATGGTGGCATTTACATATGAATGCCACCTAATACCACAGAAATGACTCATGAGGGACTGCAGTGCCCCATCCCTAGTGGAGGAATATGGAGATTTTTTTTCCCTGTGTTTTCAGTGTTCTGGGCTCAGGGAGAGACCCAACAAAACGAATCCACTGGAGGTGATTTCTGGTGAGGTCGCCCCAGAAGTGAGCTCTGTCTGCAAAGCTTCACCTTGGGGCTGGCGCCGCGGCTCAATAGGCTAATCCTCCGCCTGCGGCGCCAGCACCCCGGGTTCTAGTCCCGGTCAGGGCGCTGGACTCTGTCCCAGTCGCTCCTCTTCCTGTCCAGCTCTCTGCTATGGCTCGGGAGTGCAGTGGAGGATGGCCCAAGTGCTTGGGTCCTGCACCCGCATGGGAGACCAGGAGAAGCACCTGGCTCCTGGCTTCGGATCAGCATGCTGGCAGCAGTGGCCATTGGAGGGTGAACCAACGGCAAAGGAAGACCTTTCTCTCTGTCTCTCTCTCTCACTGTCCACTCTGCCTGTCAAAAAAAAAAAAAAGCTTCACCTTGGAGCAGCCACCTGCAGCAGGTGCATGAGAGTCAGGTTTTGGGAATCCCGTCTTCTGGACAACGAAGCTCATGCTTTTCTGATACTCCGGTCCTTCGTTTTTACCATTTATTTCCGTCAACCTGGAGAGAGGGGATGCTTTCTGGGAAACTCTACCCACTGAATCTGGATGGGGCTCCCAAGGGGGTCTGGGAACGGGCCTGGGCTTGGGGCTGCTTCTCGCCATGTGTGTGTTGACTTCACACAAGGCTCTTTTCCTTTATTTGGGAGACAGAGACAGATCCTCTGTCCACTGTTTCACTCCCCCGGATGCCTGCAACAATCAAAGCCAGGGAAAAGGATACAACTGAGTCTCCACGTGGGTGGCAGGGACCCAAGTACTTGAGCCATCGTCTGCTGCCTTCCAGAGGCATGAACAGGGAGCTGGAGCTGGGAGCAGAGCCCCTAGGGTGGGACCTAGGAGTTGGACCCTGGCTCTCTGGCATCGCAAGCAAGGTCGTGACCACTGTGTCGGATGCCCACCTGCTGTGGGTAGTAGTGTGAGAGTGATTGGATAGCAGGCGCATGGTGGCAGTGCCATGGTTACGCAGAACACGGATGCAGCTCCCGGCCAGTCGCCTTGTCCTTGGAGCAGGAACGCAGTGTGAAAACGGGATCTTGGGGCCGGCGTTGTGGCACAGCAGGTGAAGCCGCTGCCTATGACGCCGGCATCCCATGTGGGCTCCGGTTCAAGTCTGGGCGGCTCCTCTTCTGATTCAGCTCCCAGCTAATGCAACTGGAAAAGCAGCAGAAAATGGCCCAAGTGCTTGGGCCCCTGCACCCACACAGGAGACCTGGATGGAGTTCCAGGCTCCTGGCTTCAGCCTGGTCCAGCTCTGGCTGTTGTAGCCCTCTGGGGAGTGAACCAGCAGATGAAAGATCTCTCTGCCTTTCAAATAAATGAATGAATGGATGGATGAACCTTTATAAAAAAAAATGACTCTTTCAAGTAGAATTAACATAAACCTTGCAGACTGACCCTATAAAAACCCAGACACCCTGGGAGAGTCTCTGGACTCCGTGTCTCCAGCACCCCTGGGACCTTCCTTTCTCATCACCCCATCTGCCTCCCACAAGGGTTCCCCTCTGCGCAGTCATCAGTTTGCTGTGGTCACCATCCCTTGCATTCTCATTGGAACCCTGAGAATCGTATTTTGCCCTTACACAAAGGCTCACCCAGCCAGGGCCTCACAGTGTGGTGAGAAGCCAGGTGGTTTTGCAAGTTGACTTAGAAGTCCAGACTTTCATAGAAGCACAGAGCTTTGTGAGTTCTTGCTACCCGGAGCTAAAGGGGCGCTTTGTCCCAAGCACTGTCACACTGTGCACAGCTCCCCAGGTCAGCCCACAGGGTTGTGTAACCGCGTCCCTGAATCCTCCCACCATTGAGCTGTTTCCAGGCATTGAGTGGCTATGCCTGGCATTTTTGTCTCGTGTTATCATCATCTTTAACGCTCACAAGCAGTTTTTCCAGAATGTGCCTCTCGTCATTCTTAATACCGTCACGAGTGTGTCCGACACCTTGCTCAATGTCACTCGGGCAGTGGGGGTTCCCGCTGATCTCCAAACCTCTGCCCTCTGCCCCCCTTTCCAGGCCATCCTGCTGCTGTAGAGCACCTGCTGGGCTAGGGAACTCCTCCCCTGTGGAGAGGAAGAGGAGGGAAAGTGGGCTCTTGTCAGTAGTTATTTGTCATTTCTTCAGCTTTTTAGTTTTCTTATTAGAGAGATGGACAGATCTGCTGTCGCATTCCCCAAATGTGCTCGACAGCTGCGCCTGCGCTGGGGCCAGGGCTAGAAGCTGGGAACACAGTCCAGTCTCCCACGTGCGTAGCAGGGACCCAGCTGTTGGGGCCGTCACTGTGGCCTCCCAGCTAGACCCAGGCGTCGTGATGGGGGTGCAGGCGTCCTAACCACCAGGCTGAGCACCGCTCCCTGTCTATGATTTTGTACACCTGCATGAAGATTCTCAGAGATGCTTCAAATATTATGGGTTGGAAGGCTGAGACTGTCGCCCCAGGAGGGGCAGGACCAGGACTTGGGACCTGGGCGATGACCAGTAAACAAGGAGCTCTACAGCAAAGCTTGACCAAGTCTTGGGAGACCAAGCACTGTTTTTCCCCACCAAAGGCTTGTGTGCACGGTGGAGACTCAGATCGCAGGTCGGGGAAGGCGGGAAAAGCCCGCCATTTTTATTGTCATCTGTGCTGGGAGAGATTGGCAGGAGGCAGACTGGGATCTTAGCTCCAGTGGGAGAGAGCCACAAAGCCACTGTGCCACCTAAACTATGGCTGGATGCTCCCTCCCCTGGACCTGAGTCCTCTGCTGTTGAGTCCTCCCTCCACACACACCCTCTGCACTCTCCCAGGGAACACCCGAGGAGTCAGACAGGCTATTAGGCAGTTAGGTCAGGTCCCCATCGGAGTGAAAAAAGGATCAGGGTCCCTTTAAGAGTGGACAAGGTGCTTGGCTCCTCCCAGAGGCTGACAAGCAGCCTTTAGTTAGTTTTATCTGGAGCAGGTTGTCCAGAGGTACCAGTACTCACCCCTCTGGTGGGTTTTGTCCTTGCCTCTGATTGGTGCTTGTCCCAGCCTCTGATTGGTTGTTATCCTAGCCCTCTGATTGTTAGCTGCTATTCTGCTGTTCCCCACTGGCTAAATCTAGATAGTCACCTAGTATATAAAAGACTTAACACTGGCAGGTTTCTTGGGCAATTGCTCCCTTAGAACCCACTCCTGACTACTGTAGTTGGAGGTTTCTCGCTTAAATAACTCTTGCTTTGCACACTGCCCCTGTCTGTGTGGAAATTCTTCCATGTGAGACAAGACCCAAGGTCTCCTTCACCCCATAACAACCCTTCCTGCGGGGGTCCCTCCTGGGCCCCTTCCCCCTGGACTTCTCTTGTCCCCGGTTCTCTGTCTCTAACTCTTGATGGACTAGTGATTCTGGGCTTGAAAGAACCAGTGTTCTCGGATGAAAACAGGAAGTCTTACATTATTCAGCTCATCTTAATGCACAATTATCAGTTCTCTACTGGCTTTTTTTAATGACAAATGTTATCACACAATTGTGAGATGTTACATTTTTAAGGTTGTAACCAGGGGAAGAAAAGCGTTTTCTCCTATTTCCTCTATCCTCTTATGTTAAGTGCCTGGGAACATGAAAATTAAAATGAAAAAAAAAAGGTTAAGAGGAAAAATTGCATACTCATTTTATTTGATGTTCACATTTTAATTTGTACAAGTACAGAGAAGTCTTAAAAGGATGTGAAACTCTAAAGAAGTAATGAGGCCCGATAACTTATATACCACCTTAACAAAGAGTGATAAATTTTTGGAAAAATGACATGAACAAGGAAAAGTCTTTGGGTTTCCAGGGACAGCAGATTATTAGGAGGTAAATAAATGGGGGAGCTAATGGAAGATGAGGGTTATTTCAGTGAGTTTTTTTTTTTTTTGACAGGCAGAGTGGACAGTGAGAGAGACAGACAGAGAGAAAGGTCTTCCTTTGCTGTTGGTTCACCCTCCAATGGCCGCCGCGGCCGGCACACCGCGCTCATCCGATGGCAGGAGCCAGGTGCCAGGTGCTTTTCCTGGTCTCCCATGGGGTGCAGGGCCCAAGCACTTGGGCCATCCTCCACTGCACTCCCTGGCCACAGCAGAGAGCTGGCCTGGAAGAGGGGCAACCGGGACAGAATCCGGTGCCCCGACCGGGACTAGAACCTGGTGTGCCGGCCAGAGGATTAGCCTGTTGAGCCAGGGCGCCGGCCTTCAGTGAGTTTTTTAAAATGCTGATTCAAGTCAGCAGTATCCCCAGGTCATCGTCTACTCTCTTCTTTCAAGGGAGAAGGGCAAGGTGGGGGAGGGTCCCCTTCAGGGAGGGAGGTCTGTGCCCTGTGTTGTTGGGGCTGAGAAGTGGAGATGGAGAATTTTTCCTGTGTCTGCTGACTGTTGGCTTCAACTCAGAATAATCCTTGTGCCAAAGTGGCATCCTGCAGAGCGGTGTGCTCAGGCCCCCTTCACACTTTTGACATCCTGTCCGTCATTCCTGCTACAAATGAGAAAACTTAAGTACCAGAGGGAGCTCTCAAGGCTCACCCAGGCAGAGCCGTACCCCGGGCTCACACGACCCCTCTCCGGCTGTCAAGCCCAAGCGCACTAGCACAGGAGAAAGCTGGCCTGGGGCCCTGCCCCCTGCTGCCTCTCCTCCAGGGCAGGAAGACCTGGGCTTGAAAGCAGGCTCCTCCCTTCACGCACAGTGTCTGCGGGAGCCGGTGCCGCCGTAGCTCTCCTGGGCTTCACGTAAGAATCTTGCTAGGGTGGGTAACAGAGAGGAGCGTCCACACCTCCTGCAGGGGTGGTTGGGCAGACAAAGTCCAAGCAGGACCTGTGTGAAGCACCTGACCCACCTGCGTTTGAGCCCAGATGGGTCTCCGGGCCCCTCAGAGCCTGTTTGTCACCCTCTGTTTGGAAAGAACCATAGTGACTTCCCCGGTAGCTTCCTTCAGAATGAAAATGAAGAACACTGCACCCAGTGCCTGGTGCCAGCCTCCCTCCTTGGTGGCCGTGAGCAGCCCCACCCAGGGCAGCAGCGATGGCTGAGGGGAGGGGTGGGGAACCAGCGAGGGTTTGCAGATCACTCATCCCTGTGGTCTCCTGCAGGTGGGGCAGCCTTCGGAGACCACATTCCTTGTGCCCTCACATAAATGAGTTTAATAAAAGCTGCAATCATTTCTTAATTTACCCGGTTTGTTGGTTCCCCTGGAAATTGTGCCTTTTAATTCAAGTGTTAATTGAGCGTCTAAGTGCAGAACACAATGGTAGACATTAAGTCAGACACAGCTGGCCAGCCCGGTTCTCCTCCCCCAGTGCTGCCTGCCCTGGGGAGACACCTGCAGGTAGAGGGTGGGGCAGGGGAGTCTCTGCTGTGCTGGGCCATGGTTCCCGCATCCGGGGTCCATAAGGAGGATGCTCTGTCTGGTGCGGTGGTCTGGGGGGCCCCAGGGGAAGGTGGAGGCTGAGCTGGGCCTGGATGGGTAGACAGGGCCTGGGAGTGGCAGCTCTGTGGGTGCGAGTGAGGGGTATAAGGCTCAGAACCGTCTGCTTGGTGGAAGTGTGGAGTTAGGAGAGGAGAACGGTGAGGGAGGGGAGGAAACCGGCCTGGGCTGGTGGGCTGAGCCAGGCCTGGCTGCTGAAGATCTGGACTTGACCCGGCCTGCTTAGCGGTCGGAGATGGGGCAGAGCTGACAAGGGGCAGGGACCTGTCAGTGCCCTCAGGTGCAGGTGTGGTGGTCCTGTGCGAACGAGGCGGCTGTGCCTGGAGTTGCTGTCTCCTCCCCCCCAGCCGCCCAGAGAGGGGAATGGCGCGCCTGCTGTGACTGCAGTGCTTCCCTGCTGAGCAGGGTGAGGGCATCTCCCCGCGCCCATGCTCTGTAACTTCCAGCAGCCACTTCCAGGATGCACAGGGCAGTTCACACTCAAGTCAGTGTATTTTTATTGTTTAAAAAAAAAGATTTATTTACTTACTTGAGTTTCAGAAATTGACAGAGAAGGTCTGGTGCTGTGGAGTAATGGGTAAAGCCAACATCTGTGGTGCCAGCATCCCATATGGGCACCAGTTCAAGTTCCGGCTGCTCCTCTTCCAATCCAGCTGGTGTTGTGGTGCAACGGGTTAACTCCCTGGCCTGAAGCGCCGGCATCCCACATGGGCGCTGGTTCTAGTCCCGGCTGCTCCTCTTCTGATCCAGCTCTCTGCTGTGGCCTGGGAAAGCAGTAGAAGATGGCCTAAGTGCCTGGGCCCTTGCACCCATGTGGGAGACCCAGAAGAAGCCCCTGGCTCCTGGCTTTAGATCAGCCCAGCTCCAGCCATTGCAGCCATTTGAGGAGTGAACCAGTGAATAGAAGACCTCTCTCTCTCTCTCTCTCTCTCTCTCTCTCTCTGTCTCTCTCTGTCTCTCTCTCTCTCTCTGCCTCTACCTCTCTGTAACTCTGCCTTTCAAATAAATAAATAACTCTTTGAAGAAAAAGAAAAAGAGATAGAGATGGAGAGAGAAAGAGAGATCTCCCATCTGCCGGTTCACTCCCCAAATGGCCACAATGGCTGGGGCTGGGCTGGAGCCAGGAGATTCTTCTGGGTCTCCCACTTGGTGGCAGGGTCCCAAGCACTTGAGCCATTTTCCGTTGCTTTCCCAGGCTCATTAACAGGGAGCTGGATTGGGAGTAGAGCAGCTGGGACATGGACCACCATCACAGGTGGGATGCCACCATCACAGGCAGCAGCTTAACCTGCTAGGTCACAATACCCGCCCCAAGTCAGTGCAGCTTTAAGCTCACACATCTTAGAATCGGGGGCACAGATGGAACCCCCCCTCCCATGCAGCTGCCCGTGGAGTCCCGCGGGGTGAACTTGAGTCAGCAGTGGAGGGATTTGGTGTGGATTCAGGGAAGGTGAGCAGGGGAGTGTCCTCTTACCTCAAGGCCATCAGCCTGTTACTTAGCACCTGTTTGCTGAGCCCGTGCTGTGACAGGTGCGACCTGCAGTCTGTGTATTGTTGGTGGGGCCTGAGAGCCCTGCCCTTGGAGCCTGCGCTCCACACCCGGACACACGTGTGGGAGGAACTCGCCCCCGAGGTGGCCGAGACCCAGCAAGGAAGGACCACGTCTCTGAGTCTGCACGCAGGTCTCAGCTGAGAGCTGGGGTCTGTAGCACTGGGTTCCCTCACACCCCATCCTCGTGTTCAGGGAAATAGACGCTCGCTCGTGGAACAAGCTCTCTCAGGGCAAGATGACATGGGGTCACAGACCACCCCGGAAGCTGCTGTTGGGCTGAGAGCTCGCCTTTCCACGGGGGACGGGAGAGACCCACGGTGGACCACGGCTTCCAAACACCTTTGTAGGTGCTGGCCTTAGCCAGCCCTCTGTCTGCTTGGCCACTGCCATTGGGCTGCCGACAGTTCAGTGAGGGTTCCCCCGTGGTGGGAGGCGCTGGAGCTGATTTGCACTGCCGCCTGTCCCAATCCAGTTCAATTTTTGCTTTTGTTGTCATCTCCCTTTAAAAATAAATGGAAAGCAGGCCGGCGCTGTGACGTAGTGGGTAAATCCGCCACCTGCAGTGCCAGCATCCCATATGGGCACCGGTTCAAGTCCCGGCTGTGCCACTTCCGATCCAGCTCTCTGCTGTGGCCTGGGAAAGCAGTAGAAGATGGCCCAAGTCCTTGGGCCCCTGCACCCATGTGGGAGACCTGGAGGAAGCTCCTGGCTTCGGATTGGCGCAGCTCTAGCCATTGCAGCCAATTGGGGAGTGAACCAGCAGATGGAAGACCTCTCTCTGTCTCTCTTCTCTCTGTGTAACTCTGACTTTCAAAATAAATAAATAAATCTTTTAAAAAAATAAATAAGGGGAAAGCAACCCAAGCAACTCAAGTTCTGCAGAGGCAGTGTGGAAGGCCACAGAGCCCCAGACTCACCGCCAGGGACTCCACGACCCTTCTCTCCCTGTGGCTCCGGTGACCAGGTTGGGCAGTGTGCAGCAACCACAGCCGGAGGCGTGTGGTCAGCTCCTGACCCCAGTCCTGTCTGGTGGGACCGCCACCGCACCTTGTTTTCTAATTGAATTTAAACGCCTTTAAGATGGGTAAGCACCTGGCTGTGTGCCATCAGCCCCACGCCCCTCACCAGGCCGGTCTCAGCCGTCCCCAGTCTGCTCGGCTCTAGGCTCTGGCAGCCCTGCTGGGCGCCCTCTACCACACTTTCATCTGAAATAAGTTGAGAAATTTTGAGTTTCATTGAAACTCCAGGTCTTTTATGTTTCTACCTGCCTAGAGCCCTTTGGGCATTGGAATAAAAAAATTTTTCCCAGTGGTGGTGGTGGTGGTGGGCAAGTATGTATCTGATGAGAGCAAAAATAGTACTCCGTGGCCAGTTGGCCAATAGCAGCTTTGTTTTCTTTTACTTTTTTTTAAAAAGTATTTGAAAGACAGAGTTCAGGGTGGGGGGTGGGGAGAGATAGCTTCCATTCATTAGTTCACTCCCCAGTTGGCCACAATAGCCAAGGCTGGGCCAGGTCAAAGCCAAGAGCCAGGAGCTTTCTCTAGGTCTCCCACATGGGTGCAGGGCCCAAGCACTTGGGCCATCTGCTGCTGCTTTCCCTGGCACATTAGCAGGGAGCTGGATCAGAAGTGGAGTAGCTGGGACTTGATCTAGCATCCACATGGGATGCTGCCATTCCAGTTGGAGGCTTAACCCACTGCTCCACTATGCCAGCCTCTGGGGAGGACTTCGAGCCCCCTGGGGACAGACAGGAAAAAAGTGGGGTGCACTTGCTGGATTTGAGGAATTCCTGGTGAGGGACTCTGGCGTGGGAGGCTGAGGTGCCACCACGTGTCACTCAAAGTCGGTGACTTCCTGGGTACAGCAGCATGGAGTGTAGGCAGTGCACCCATGGGAGGTTCTTACACAGATGCTGGACCCGAGTCTCTCTGGACTGTTATGCCAAATCCCCAGTTTAGAGGTTAGAGTGGGGTACGAAGGTTAGCCAGACCTGCTAAAGTAATCCCGTGAAACCAGAACACATCTAGTTTCCTCAATGGAGGGAAAAGGGGATGCAAGTGAGTCTGTACTAGACTGAAGGAACCTTAAGACACATAAAATATGTGGGTCTGGTTTGGGTCCTGATTTTTTTTTAAGATTTACTTTCTTTCTTTGAAAGGCAGAGCATCGGAGAGAGAAAGGGGTGGGGGGGATCTTCCATCCAATGGTTCATTCCCCAAATTGCCGCAACAGCCTGGGATGGGTCAGGCTGAAACCAGGGGCCAGGAACTCCATCTGAGTCTCCCGTGTGGATGGCAGGGGCCCGAGCACTTGGCTTTCCCAGGGGCATTAGCAGGGCGCTGGATTAAAAGAGGAGCAACTGGGACTCGAATTGACGCTCACGTAGGATGCCGGTGTCACAGGTGGTGGCTTAATGCCCTGAACCATTGCACCAGCTGTCTGACTTTTTTTTTTAGAGGATTGATTAATTTATTTGAAAGGCAGAAAATCAAAGTTTGATCCTAATTTTTCTTTTTTTCTTTTTATTTTTTATTCTGTTTTTTTTCCACAGGCAGAGTGGACAGTGAGAGAGAGAGACAGAAAGGTCTTCCTTTTGCCATTGGTTCACCCTCTAATGGCCGCCGCGCCCATGACCCTAATTTTTTAAAATAAAACTTTTATAGAAAGGCATTGTGGAAGTAGTTTTGAGTAGCTGCAGTATTAAAGAATTACTGTCGGGTGTGGGTATTTGGCTCTGTGATTGCCGGCATCACAGGTTACGGTGCCTGTTGTGAGTCCTGGTTACTCCACTTCTGATACTGCTAGTCGTTAGTGTGCACCCTGGGAGACTGCAGATCATCGCTCACGTCCCTGGGTCCCTGCCCCTCACATGGGAGACCAGCATTGGGTTCCAGGCTTCTGGTTTTGGCCTGGTTCAGCCCTGGCTGTTACAGGCATTTGGGGAGTGAACCAGCAGATGGAAAATCTCTCTATGTGTTTCTTTGTCTCTCTTTCTCTCTGTGCTTTTCAAATAAAAATGAAAATAAATACTTACTGTTAATTTATTATATATGATGATGGTATTTATATAAGAAAATGTCCCCTCTCTTTAGAGCGATATATATGAGAGGACTTCCCAAAGTTGGCAGAAAATAAAATGAGAAGTTTACTTTGGTGCAAAAAATTTTTGAAATGCATGTGTGGTTTTTTTCATCACTCACGTTGTTCGTGAACTTTTCGAAGAGAGCCTCATATTTACACTCAGAAGTGAGATGGCATGATTTCAGGAAATTGATTCCAAATATTGTAGGGGGGGAGGGCAGAAGAAGCTGGAGGAAGCCAGCAGTTGCCGCTCCCCGTGGACGGTCCGTGGGGCTCGGCACTCTGTCCGCTTGGCGAAGGTTCGCACTTCCGGGGAAAAGCTGTTTTCAGCGCCTATTCGAGGGAAGAAGGGGAAAGGGAGGCCTTGAAAAGGCCATGCTGCTGCTCGTTCCCTGTTCAGTGAGTGAGATGCGTTTACGGCTACTCGATCCCACACAGCATTGGCACCTGGCCTGGCATCTGTCTTCTGTCTGTCGTAAGCCCTGCCCTAATTTCCTGATCACTTGACAAGCTCATAAAATACTGACACTGACTACGATGCCGAGATGGGTGACACAAGCTGGGTGCCCTCCCTGCCCGCCGACAGCTGGGGGGCGGAGTGCCCGTGTCACAGGGCAGGTTGTAAAGTAATTCAGGACGGGCAGTTGGGCCACGCCCCTCAGAAGCTGCAGAGCACCTGCTGGGATGCGTGATGTGAGCACACGCCCCAGTGTGCCTGGGAAAAAATGAAACTAAAAGGTAAGTTTTATGCTGGTGCAGAAAGCAAGTTTGAAATCCAAGGGCAGTTGTTTCGTGATGTGCCTCTTCCATGAACTTTCGGAAGAACCCTCGTATAATTACGGCTCCATGATCAGTCCGTGAGCCAAAGAACGGAGGGTGCCCAGAGCACCTGAGAGGTGGGACCCGCGACTTGGGAACAGGTGGCTGGGAAACCTGCACAGCGGTCTCTGGGCTGTGTTCCTGACCCTGCAACCGCCCCAGCTCCTCCACTGCCCCTTCCCTGAGCCTGCAAGCGCATGGCAGATCAGAAGTGCAGGCGTTCGATGCCCTGATATGTGAAGTCATTTCTCTTCTTTTTCAGTTTCAATTAAATTTATTACTTTACGTTCTCTAGCACGTGCTGCTGAGCATCAGTCCCTGTTTTAACAGAAGGGATCGCGGAAGAGAAAAGGCAGACATTGCACCTGAGTCGCTGTGACGACAGCTTTAACACAGGCGGGAGGCAGTGGAAGTCATTGAGGATCTGCGAGGCACCTGAGCTTTGTGGCTCTTGTGGGGTTCTGTGGCTGGGATGTCCTCGGGCAGCAGCCTGTGAACGTGCAGGCTGCCACGTTGGTAACTTCCCACGGGGGACGCGAGGCTGGCTTCCCCGCTGCTCTCCCTGATGGCTCTGGTTCATTGCACCGCAGAAAGAAAAGGGGGCGCAGGCGCCATGGCGGGATTAGTGAGGGGAAGCCATTGTGTATTCACTCATTCCGCGGATTCCCGAGCCCCTGATGTGCACCAAGCGGCAGCAGTGAGCAAACGTTTAGCTCTGTGGCATTCAGACCCTGCAGTGGGGCACTGGGAGAGGCCCATCCCCTCCAGGGGCTCCCCTGGAGGACAGGAAGTGGGGTGGGACGGGGGAATCCCCCACCAGCTCCCACCTGGTCTGCAGCACCTTGGACGAATGAATTAATCATGCTGCGGTCCTGTGGGCTGGGATGCACGTGAGAAACAAGAGCCACTTCACAGTTGTGCAGACTGAATGGACTCGATGTGGAGTCACAGACCCGGGGGTTTGACCTGTAGCAAGTAGGAGCTGTTGCGTAGCACACAATGGAGACACAATGAGTGCCCTCCTGGTGAGTAACTCAGTCCTGAGTCTCGGCATCTCAGTGGCCACGCCTGTGTGAGAGGGGCCAGCACCGGCGCGTGATTAGGAGGGAAGGTGGTTTCAACATGTGAATATGGCTCCTCTGAGCTGGCAGAGACTGGACTCAGGGGAGGAAGGACGTGTTCCCGGGGAAGGGAAGATGGAGAGCGGTTGTGGTAACAGCAGCCCTTTCCGATCGTGCCCGCCGATGCTATTTGGGTCTCCAGGACTGGCAATTTCAGGCTTCTTGCTATAATAAGGAATTCCACAATCACATGTCCAGGCTCTGTGTCCCAGGTTCCCGAGGGCCCTGTGTCCTTGCCCAGGGCAGTAATTAGCCAGCGGTGCCTACGTCCAGGCCCTGCCCTGTGAGCAGCAGGAAAGAGAAAATCAGCCAAGGGGAGGGGCGGCTTCCATAGCTGGGAGACACCTGCCCAGTGAGCAGGACTGGTGGACTCTAGTTGGACAGCAACAAGCCCTGAGGCCGAGCAGGGACCAGGGCACAGGGCACAGGGCTCACGTGAGGCAGGTGGCACGGCCAGCCCCACCCTCCGTGGACAAAGCAGCCCCTCCTTCTTTTGCATAGTTTCCCACCGCTGGCTCTACTTGACCAGGCCAGGGTGTGGCGAAGAAAGGCCGGTGGCCAGCTCGTAAGGACAGTGGGTGTCCCCAGGTGGCCTGTGTACAGCCCGGCCTCAGCAGTGGCCCGGCTGTGCCAGGCATCTCCTTCCACATTTCCTTTTGGCAGTTGGGGGAGCCCAGGGCAGCTGCTCGGGCCACCTTGTCCAGGGAGTGATGGGGACAGCCTGCTAGAAGGCAGGTGTGTGGTCCTAGGTCCTGGCCGAGCCCGTGGGCCCTGTGTGCTGGACCCTCTGCCTGGGCACCGCAGCAGGTTGTATGGGGCAGGAACCAAGGCTGTTGGCATGTTCACCCCTCCCTGCACCCTCACAGCCTCTACTGGGGCAGAGTCAGACTCTGGAAGACCCTCTCCTGCAAATCAGACTCCTGGCATGGACGGCGGTCCTGCGAGGCTGGTAGGCTGTGCCCAGTGCCATTCGAAGCTGCTTTCTGTGTGTTGCTGTACGTGGTGGAAGCGATTATCACCCGCTCTCTAGACAAGGGAATGGAGCACCAGAGAGCTGAGTGACTCCACACAGCCCGGGAGAGGCCGGGAAGGAATTTTACCCGCTGCTGGGGGCCGTCCTCTGGGCATCCACCTGTGTTCCCCAAAGACCTGGTCCCCTCTTTCCAGTGTCATCCCTCAGCGTCTCGTGCGCCTTTGCTGCCAGCCAGCTCCCAAACAGAAAATTCCAGCAACGTGTGCTAGAGAAGCCGGGAGCACACAGCAGTGCCAAGCGCCCTTACCCCCACCTACGGCAAGTGCCCCTGGAGTCCCCAGGTGTGTTTCAGAAGGAACAAGTGTTGGGTTTCACTCGCTTTATGTCCTGGGAGCACGGGACTTCTCGGAGACTTTCCAGGAGGTTTAAATGTTTCTGATGGCTGAACGCAGTGAACAGGGAAGTCAGCCTTGTGTGTCCGTAGCACGTGAGGGGCATGGAAGAAAGTGTCCCAGCTGGTTCTCTAGCTGGATGCCGTCTGCCAGCCGCCGCCAGCACAAGCCCGTGTTTTGCCTGTGGCTCCTTCCTGGGCACCTCTGGGTTTGCTCATCCACGCGGTCAAGTTCCTGCCCAGCAGGGCAGCGGTTATCTGAGGGAACTGGAGCTCGGCGTGCCCTTAGCTGTGCCAGACTACGGCTCATGTGAATGGAAGAACAGGTGCTTTTACTTTTTTCTAATTCAGTTCTACAAGGAGGTCTTTCCAAAGTTCACAGAAAATGTGTATTATGAAAAAAACGTGTGCCAGTTTCCAACTATTTTTGCACCAAAGTCTTTTAATTAATTTTTCCGCACACTTGGCAGCACCAACAAAAAGCAAGGACTTTATACAGTCATGGTTTGACATTAAATTCTAGCCCTAGGGGGCGCTGTGGCACAGTGGGTGAAGCCACTGCTTGGCAGGCCTGCGGGCTGTGTTGGAGCGCCTGGGAGGAGCCCTGACTGCTCCGCGTCCACTCCAGCTCCCCGCTAATGCGCCTGGGAGGCAGCAGGTGATGGTCCAATTGCTTGAGTCCCTGCCTCCCACACAGGAGTCCTGGGTTGAGTTGCTGGCTCGCAGCTTTAGCCTGGCCCAACCCTAGCTGTTGAGGGCGTTTGGGGAATGCATCCGTGGGTAGAAGGTTCTCTGTCTCCCCACCCCTCTATTTTTCAAAATTGTTTTTAAGTAGGATTTAAAAATTCATCACCCCACATGTAGGTAACAAAGACTGAGTAAACAAAGAGCTTCATCGCCCTTAGCCAGAGAACATTCCAGAAGGTGTTCCCGTTGCTGGTGGGCGTGCGGGGGTCTCTTATGAGGACTTGAGTTTCCTCTGTGGTGCTCCTCTTCCAGCCTCAGCGATGCTTTAACACTTCCCGTGTTAGCCAAGCCCTCCACTCACAGCACGGGCCGTGCACACTCACATGGAATGAGGCTGTGCACACTCACAGCATGGGCCATGCACACTCACAGAGTGCAGGACGTGCACACTCAGAGTGCAGGATGTGCACACTCACACAGAGTGCAGGGCGTGCACACTCACACAGAGTGCAGGCTGTGCACACTCACATGGAGTAAGGCTGTGCGCACTCACAGCATGGGCCATGCACACTCACAGAGTGCAGGACGTGCACACTCAGAGTGCAGGATGTGCACACTCACACAGAGTGCAGGACGTGCACACTCACACAGAGTACAGGCTGCGCACACTCACATGGAGTGAGGCTTGCCTGCTGCCTTCACAGGGGTGAGTCAGACGTCCGCTGGAAGCTGACTGTGCCCTGGGAGGCTGGGGATGCTGGTTCAAGCTGGGCTGGGCACAGAAGCAGGCCGGGATTGAGGGGGGAGGCGTTGGTCCCTGCTGGACGCTAGTGGAAGGCGGCCAGATGGTTGCCTCTGAGAGACCGTGTGTGTCTTGGTGTGCAGGACACTCTGGCTTCAGGGTCCAGCAGAGAAACAGGACCAGTAGGAGATAGGAGTTCAGGGGTTTCCTGCACAGAATTGGCTGCTGCAATTATTGGGGGCAGGTTGGGCAGACCTGAAATCCCCAGGGCAGGCCAGCGGGGCTGGGAGGAGCAGCAGAAACCCCAGGACACAGTGTGGAGCTGCTGCCCACAGGTGGGACTGCCCTCTGCTAAGTTACCAGCACCTGCCCCCATCCCATCACGTGGGACCATCTCCCTGGCACAGACGTGAGCATCTTCCCGGGTCAGTGTTAGAGAGTCTGGGACAGCAGCCTGGCCAGGTGTCCCATCCACCTGACCCACACCCGTGCCCCCTAGGGAACGGCTGCAGAGCCAGCCGCTGACTGCACCTGCTCAAGCCCTCGCGTCACCTGAGGCAACCAAGCTGGGCGGCGTGGTGCGCTTTCCTCCAGCGAGCGTGTAAGCTCTGCAGGCTCTAAGAGGCAGATCTGGCAGAGGGCCAGTGTCCCGACCGGGCCACCTTGCCAGCAGGGCCTCGGGCGGCTCCTGTACCCTGTGCCCAGACTGTGGGGCCGCGGCCCTGCTTATGTACTGACACATTCCTCTGCGCGGTCTTCATTACATGCTGTTAATTCTCATAAACGGCAGTAATTTCTCTGCTTACTGGCAGAAGGCAGACCCAGCTTCCCAGAGCAGCTCGTAAGCCCTCTCTGTTAAAGAGTCACTGTAACATTTTCTCCAGAGACAGATCTTCCATCCAATGGCTCAACCCCTAAGTGTCTGCAATGGCTGGGATTGGGCCTGGCCAAAGCCAAGGGCCAGGAACTCCTTCCTGGGCTCCTGTGTGGGTGGTGGGGACCCTACTTAAGCCATCAGCGTGGCCTCCCCGACTCTGCATCAGCAGGAAACCGGGAGCATGAGCTGGCATCGAACGCAGGTGCCCCTGTGAGGCACAGGTGTCTTAACAGCACTGAAGCACAAGGCCAGGCACTCGCCCGGTGGTGCCGTGGTTCTCCTGGGTGTGCTCGGTTTTGCTTTTTAACTGATAGACTGCAGGGTTTCTCAGTCTGAGAAAATCCCCATGAAATGAAACACAAGGAGGAGAGAGCACAGACGGCCGTGGGTTCTCTCTCTCTTCCTGTCTCCCAGGACAAACCCTCAGGCCCACTCTGGAGTTCACTGGATCACGAGAATAATAAGTACAACCAGAAGAGTCTCCTTTGTCCAAGGAGGCCAAAAAGCGACTTGGCAGTAATTACTGTACATATAGTCATGTATGATGTTACTCATGCGTGTGCTAAAACATAGCTGCTGTTATGTTCAGGTACTGTATGCAATCTAATGCCCACAACACCCCATTTTGTAGATGCTAAAACTAAGGCACAGAGCTGCTAGATGGATGACTGAGCCACAGTCACCAGGGGTTGGATTTGAACCCTGGCATGCTGGCTCAGAGTCAGGACTCTCATGTTCGAAACTTTGATGCATCACCACAGCTAGTAGTTGATTCCATATTCATGGGGAGAATCTTGCTGACTGGGAGTGAAAATATCATACGCTTTGGGGTTGGCAGAGAAATTGGCTCTAAGAAGGGGCCAGGATTGTGGCACAGCAGGTTAAGCTGCCGCTGAAACACCAGCATCTTATATGAGCACTGGTTCGAGTCCCAGCTGCTCCACTTCTGATCCAGCTCCCTGCTAATGCACCTGGGAGAGCAGTGGAAGACGGCCAAGTGCTCGGGCCTCTGCACACGTGTGGACACCAGGATGAAGTTCCAGGCTCCTGGCTTCTCCTGCCTTTGGCTTGGCCCAGTCCTGGCCACTGAGGCCATTTTTGGCATGAACCAGCACATGAAAGATATTCGCTCTCACTCTCGCTCTGCCTCTCAAGTAAATAAAACTTGAGAAAGGGAAGGGGAAGGGAAGAAAGTAAGAAATTGGCTCGAAGAAGCCCAGGGATGGCGCTGACAGTGGGTCTCATGCAAGTGCTGTGTGTGCCTGCCTTCCGGCAACCTGCTCTGTGCACCAGCCGGGCCTCACTTCCTGCCTTTGAAATCCAAGGCCTGCGTCTCCATCCAGTGTGAGGGACCCACAGAGCTGGGACAGGCGCCAGTGGCCCACACTGCCCCCTGCGGTGCCAGCCCCTCCTGACAGATGTCCGGTGTTCAGACTCAAATGTTCCCACAGATTCTTTCCTCTTCCACTTCAGAAAACCCGGTCTCCATCCTCCAGAAGGAACGGGTGATAACGGCAAGCCCAAAGTGCTTGTGGTTCCTTTTAATTGCCTTTTTAAAACTCTTTGTGGCCACCTTTGGTATGCGGTCGATTGGTGAGTCAAGGCGCCAGCGAGCAGCCACACCTGCGTCCTTGGGACAAGCGCAGCGTGTTCTGGGCCCGTCTGCTGCAGCATCTGCCCCCCATCCCGTCACGTGGCTTTTCCACTGCCCTGGAGGAGCAGCAAGGTCCACAGACAGCCAAGGGCTTCCCCAGGAGTTGTCTGGGGCGGGGGTGGGGGGGAGGGTGCTGACCTGGAGGTCTGGGTGGGGCTGAGCCAGTGCATTCCTGGCCCCCAGGTGACCATGCAGGTGCACACTTCAGGCTGTGGGAGGTTGAGGGGAGGAGGGAGAGGCCCTGCGGAGGAAACACTGTCACATGTGGACAGTCACACGGGGAGCTGTGCCAGCCGTGCCCGCTCGTGAGGTCGGACTGCAGGGTCGCCTGCCTGTCAAGGAACCGTTTTCCTGCATCACCAGCAACCTTGACCCTGGCCGCGAGGTTGCCCCATGAACCTGTGCAGGATATTGGACAGGTGTAAGTGAGTGTGTGGGATTAGCTGTCCTGGAGACAGGAGAATTGTGCAGTGCCCCCTCCACCCCGAAGGGAGCGTCCATGACCCCCAGTGGACGCCTGGAACCGAGGCTGGCACGAGCCCTGCATACGAGGGGCCTTCAGAATGTCGTGAGAAAGTGAGCTAACCAGCTCTGTCCGGATCGCACTGTGGATCTGAGCTACCTGCGCGTGCGGCGTTCTTCTTCCTGAGTCGGCAGCACTTGGCAGCTTCTCTCTGGCGTATCCGAGTTGCCGACACTGACAGTCCTGCGCTGTGGGGCAGTTACTCAGTAACACGAGGGATACTTGGCCCCTGACATGCTGGCTCTGAGCCAGCAGGGGCAGGGCTGCATGCTGGATGCCTGGGAGTTGGCGCTTCCGTCTTTGATGGCCCGCCAGCGCTGCAATAGCCCGATGGTGGGTCTGATGACCAAGTGACCAATGGGGGGGGGGGTAGTGTATACAGCAGGGATACTCTGAACAAAGGGTGACTCATGTCCTGGGCAGGATGGAGCAGGGCTGTGGGCGGCTTCATCAAGTATTAAGTGCTGTACAGGTCAAAAGTCAGGGACTGTGGAGTTCTGGAATTTTCCACGTAAGGCGCATGGACTGCAGTGAACCAACTGAAATGGCAGGAAGCAAAGCGGCAGGTGGGGCGGGAGCACTGGGCTCACGGATAGCTTCATACTTGCTGTGCCACTGTTAAAGAGCAGTGTCAGGACAAGGGTCACAGCAGTGTTCGCCGTCCGTGCAGCGGCAGCCCCATTGACCTGCAGCCAAGGCACCTGGCTTCCCTGGCCCTGTTGGGAGGTCCCTGGGTGGTCAGGTGGTCTGGGAGCAGCCGGGCAGCGCCTGCACACCAGGAACTTGCCCTGGCTAATGTAGACTTCTGTTTTCCATAGCTGCACATCACTGCTTGCACTTAAGGGGGAAAAGGAGCTCGTCTTCCCTGAGAAGACCCTGTTGGCTTTGTTGCTTTGAGCAGCGGAAGTCTCAGAGAACGTCGTCTTTTAGCGAGCCCTGTATACGCCATGGAAAGGAATAGGCTGGGCACAGGGCCGGCGTGGGCGGCTGAGTTTCCTGATCACACAGCAGAAGGAGCCTTGTGAGCTCTGCTCCCTGACCCCCGGCTTCTGTGGCGCTGCAGCGCCGAGCTCTGTGCCCGTGGCCAAGCGGCGGTGGAAACTGATGACACGGTGTTGTCTCCTGCACGCGCGCCGGCGTAGGCAGCGGCAGGTGCGGTGTTCCTCCCCGGCTAAGGCTGAGATATCCTTGCAGCCCAGTGTCATGGATCCCCCCACCCCGCTCCCCTTCTTACCGCCTGTGACCTGCTCTGGGCCTGGCAGCTGGGCCGCCACAAGCCCTCTACGGAGCCCCCTACATGACACACAGGCCCGCTGGTGTTCTCTCCTGGGGAGCTTTCTTCATTTTGAATCATTTAGGTCCACTTCAAAAAAAAAAATGTGCGAGTAAGATCACTTTAGAGGATAGTGCGTATTGTAGAAATCAAGTGGCAAGTGAATGTATAGCACATCTCAGGGGCGAATCTGTGTGACCCAGGAGCTTCTTCTGCTGTTCAGGGTTTGTATCCTAGGAATCCAGGTAGTAGGTCTCTATTGGTTGTCGCTCGGATACCACAGGTTACATTTTGCAACCGTCTTTTTCACTCAAGGACAAATTAAGAGGAGAGTCTTGCAAACAGGAGGCACTGTGGTCTCCCACCAGTCTTTGCAGGAGAGTGAATCGCACACGGCCCCTGCCCAGGAAAGGGGCACACAGCACACCCATTTTACAGTGAGCAAAGTTGAGTTTCCAGTTTGGCCACAGCTGTACGATCTGAGAGCTGACGCTGTCATTTGGTTTCGTCGTCTTTAAACAGAGAAGCTGCGGTTCCACTCGGCGCGTGGAGGCGGGGAGAACTTGGGGTGGGGGGGGGGGGTGCCCAGAACTTGGAGTTGTCAGGAGCCTGGGGGCAAGAGCACAGGGAGGGACGGGCAGTGCAGGTCAGGGAGGGAGCAGCTATGCGCTCCTGGTGCCCTGCCCAGGGTTAGAGTGTCCCCCAGGGAGGGAGCGTGGGCATGGGGGGAACCTGCTGGACAGCAGACTCACTGACATGCGGAGAGCAGAGGAAGTGAGGACAGTGAGGGACGCCAAGAACCCCAGCCCTGGAGCAGCAGTCGCACAGCTGGGCACCCCCGAATGACGGTGTCCTCCTGCCCCTGCCCTGTGAACGACTTCGCGTGGGTGACACCCTCCCCACCCCTCCCATGGAGCCTCGGCTTTGCACCCGGCACGCCTTCACCCATCAGACAGCGCTGACGCCTCCCTGTTGGTTCTGTGTTGCAGGAATAGAGCTGTGCCCCCCGGGAAGACGGTTCATGGTCACCATGGTGGCAAGCTTCGTGGCCATGGCGGGCCAGTTTCTCATGCCCGGGCTGGCCGCCCTGTGCCGGGACTGGCAGGTGCTGCAGGCTCTCATCATCTGCCCCTTCCTGCTCATGCTGCTGTACTGGTCGTGAGTATCTTCCACACCCCTGCACCTGCTCTGCGGGCCCCGCCCCCACGCCTGAACCCCCGGATCTGCCTGGAGCTTCAGCTCCCCCCGAAGGAGCTATTCCCCCTCTCCTTCCTTTCATTTCATTTGTTAACTCTTTATCCTGCGCAATGTCCAAACAGGCACAAAGGTAGGCAGAGTCGTGGAATGGGTCCCACATGCCTCCAGGTGGCACCCGACACCTGCCCACGGCCAGCCTGGCCTCAGCAGCACGCCGTTGCCTGCTCCGGGGTGTCACTTTGATGTGCTGTGCTGAGTGGGGTTCTTGTGTCGGGAGGGCACCCTGGAGATGCTGAAGGAGTGGCTTAGCAAAGCTCCCCATCCCCTCTAGGGAAAAGGGGGCCGACTTGAGCCTGGGGGCCTGGACAGCCCGCAGCCTGCAGCTGCACAGGGGTGGTGCATGGCCCTTGCTCAGCTGTTTGCACAAGCTTTGCCTGTGGCTACCCCCAGAGCTGCACAGGGCGCCCTTAAAACCAAAACCAGTACCCTCCAGTCATTTCGGTTAGGGAAGAAAGTTCACCCACCACCCCTGCTCGACTTGAGCCTCAGGTGCTTTTGAGGACCACGTGCTTAGGGGGAGAAACAAGAGCGAACACTGGTCCAGAGTGAGCGCCCGGGCAGCTGTGTCAAAAACCTCCCCAGGGACTGGCTGTTCAACCGAGGGTGAAAACCAGGTAGAGATGATGGGGAGGGGAACGTGGCTGTTTGCCCTGTTTATAAACCACCCCTTTCTTTGCTTCCTGCTGTCCCCTCCACTCGGAGCCTCGGAGCATCCCCGAGCAGGATACACTGTAGCAGGCACAGCCCCGCCCCGCTGCCTTGCTGTTTTTCTCATCATGGGAACCAAATTGTTGGCCCGCCCTGCCATCTGTGGCCTTGCTCTAGAACTCACCAGGGCCAAGAGGGCTGCTAACTGGGTGCTGGGATGGGAAACCAGCCCTTACCTCTTATGGCCACCTGCCGGGGAGGCCTTCAACCGCTACCTGAGCTCACTGAAACCGAGCACCTCTGCGGTGCTATGCCAAGCACTGTCCACACCCCTGCCTCCTCCCATGCCACACTCCAGGGTGGCCTCTGCCTTCCCTTTTGTCATCGCCGGAAACCCTTCCCGTCCCCTTCTGGTGGCCTCCACGTGGAGAGTTCAAGGACGCTGGTTTTTCTAGCATGCACCTGCTCTCTGCTTTGCCCTGCGCCAGGCACAGCTTGCAAGGTCTCACTGGCAGTCAGTGGTCACATCCTCGTTATCACTGCTGTGCCCACGCTGGCTGGGCCTGAGGACGGTGGCACTTGCCCCGCTCTGTCCCTGCCTCAACTTACCCCATCTGCTCCCCAGCCCCCACCCTACCCAAGGGTAGAGGAGCTGGAGGCCTGGGGTGGGGTGAACAGCCTTTTGGAGACTTGCATCCCTGGGAGGGCGGACACGGCTGGCTCCCTGCCCCTCAGGTGCCAGGTGGGACGCCTGCCGGGGAGAGGTGGCAGAGGGGGCTTTAGGGAGCCGCCGCAGGCCTGCGAGGCTGGGCCCTGGGAGTGACTGCAGAGGCTCAGTTTCTTCCGTTGGGTTTTAGGAAGGTATTGAGGTTTAATGACAGGCAGGGGAATTACTGGAAATATACAAATTTCTTAGTGAAATTGTCAAGCTTCTGAAATGGTCGGCATCCAGGGGACCGTAACAAGCAAAAGTGCACACCTGTGTGGCACCTGTGTGGCACGTGTGTGTGTGTGTGTGTGTGTGTGTGTGTGTGTGTGAAGACTGGTCCCAAGGCGTCTCGTCCGGTGCTCACAACTCTGCACTTGGGCCCAGGAGGAGCTGGTCCCACTCCTGGCTGTGCCGGCCCAAGCTCTCTGCTTCAATCCTCTCTGAGCCTTCGATTTCTCCTCTCTGTAAAAACGAGGGGGGTGGGTCCCAACGGTGCCTGTCTCCTGCGGTTGCTTTGCAGGTTGAAATACTGCATCCAGAGCAGGTGCATGGAGGGGCGGTGTGCCAGGGAGCCTGTGACCTTGGGAAAGTCGCCTAACCTCTCCGTGCCCCAGGTTCGCCAGCCGTGAGTCCGTCACAGCAGGGATGGAGTTGGGAGAAGTCACTGTGCTAACACAGCACCATTTTGTAGCAGACCAGTACAGTCACCATAGTTAGTATTATTATTATTATTGTTATGTGCTGCGTTTATGTTAGGAAGGTGCTTAACACACATTCTCAAACCTAGAAACTGTTAACTACCGCTAGTGTTACCGCTAGTACATCACTAGCCTCAACTCTATAGGGATCTCATTGTGAAGGGGCAGGTTAAAAAGACTGGTGAGGGCCTGCACCCGCCGCGGCTCACTAGGCTAATCCTCCACCTGCGGCGCCGGTACCCTGGGTCCTCGTCCCGGTTGGGACCCCGGATCCTGTCCTGGTTGCTCCTCTTCCAGTCCAGCTCTCTGTGTGGCCAGGGGGTGGGGCGGGCAGTGGGAGGATGGCCCAAATGCTTGGGCCCTGCACCCTGATGGGAGACCAGGGCCCGGGGTGGGGGGTGGGGGGTGGGGCTGGCTCCTGGCTCCTGGCTCCTGGCTCCTGGCTCCTGGCTTTGGATCGGCGCGATGCACCGGCCGTAGCAGCCATTTTGGGGGTGAACCAACGGAGGGAGGACCTTTCTCTCCGTCTCTCTCTCTCACTGTCTCTCTCTGCCTGTCAAAAAAAAAAAATCGATGAGACTCCTATGCCTCTTCTGCCTACGGGCCTGGCAGCCCTCCACAAGAATTACTGACTCCCAAGGCTGTCAAGGTGCCTGTGTTATTGTTCTCATCTCCCTAAGTTCTCCCCCCCCCCCCCCGCCATCTGCTGAGCAGACTGTTTTCTCCAGGATGGAGCTGCCTGCTGTGGGGAGAGGGCGGAGTGGCAGTGCTGGCCAGCAGGACCAGGTGCTAGGGGCAAGATATTGAAAACTGCTCGCTTTCCATTAACGAGCAAGTATTTACTGTGGGCACCTGGGGTCCACAGCACCGGCCGTGGATGTGGCCCTGTGGCAAGCCCTCGGGAGCAGACATGGAAGCACGTGCATGAACGAGGACTTCGGGCCCCATCACACGCGGCACAGGCCCAGGGGCTGCAGGGGCAGTCAACACACAAGGGTGCACATGGGCCGGGAGACAGCTCCTGAGCAGATGGCAGGCTGGGAGACGGCACTGTGGGACAGTGGGTGGAACCGCAGCCCGCAATGCCAGCGTCCCCTCTCAGAGTGCTGGTTTGAGTCCCGGCTGCTCCACTTCTTTTTTTTTTTTAAGAAATACAAGTTTTTATCTTTTTTAAAAAGATTTATTTTTATTTATTTGAAAGAGTTACACAGAGAGAGGAGAGGCAGGGAGAGGCAGAGAGAGAGAGAGAGAGGTCTTCCATCCGTTGGTTCACTCCCCAGATGGCTGCAATGGCTGGAGCTGCACTGATCAGGAGCCAGGAGCTTCTTCTGGGTCTCCCACGTGGGCGCAGGGGCCCAAGGACTTGGGCCATCTTCTACTGCTATTCCAGGCCATAGCAGAGAGCTGGATCGGAAGAGGAGCAGCCAGGACTAGAACTGGTGCCCATATGGGATGCCAGCGCTTCAGGCCAGGGCTTTAACCCACTGCACCACAGCGCTGGCCCCTGTTCCACTTCTGATCCAGCCCCCTGCTAATGCACCAAGTGGGAGACTCAGGTGAAGTTGCAGGTTCCTGGGTTCAGCCTGGCCCCGCCTTGGCTATTGTCATTTGGGAAGTAAACCAGAGCATAGAAGAGCTCTTTCTCTCTCTGACTCCAATATGCTCACTCGCTTGCTCGCTTGCTCGCTTGCTCTCCCACTCTCCCTCCCTCCCTATCCTCCCGTTTCTCTATTCTTTTCCTCCCTTTTCTCTCTCTCTGTCACCTTGCCTCTCAAATATATAAAAAACAAACCTATAAAGCAATAAGAATAAAAAGGTTACAGACTGAACAGTTAGGGACCTTTCAAATACACCAATTCTGGATAGAATACGTTTTTGAAAATGCAATGCTGGGACCGGCGCCATGGCTCATTTGGTTAGTCCACCTGCGGTGCCGGCATCCCATATGGGCGCTGGGTTCTAGTCCCAGTTGCTCCTCTTCCAGTCCAGCTCTCTGCTGTGCCCTGAGAAGGCAGCGGAGGATGGCCCAAGTGCTTGGGCCCCTGCACCCACATGGGAGACCAGGAGGAAGCACCTGGCTATAGCGGCCATTTGGGGGTGAACCAACAGAAGGAAGACCTTTCTCTCTCTCTTTCTCTCTCTCTCTCTCTCTCTCTCTTTCTCTCTCTCTCTCTCTCTCTCTCTCTCTCTGTCAAATAAAAAAAAAGAAAATGTAATGCTGAGCTCCAGTGCAAGAAACGGAAGGTCCCAGGTCCCAGGCCGTGGAGAGAGTTCTAGCAGGAGCAGCAGTGGGGCGGCCCGCAGGGCTGTACCAGGAAGAAGCCGAGGGACTCGGGCCGCACACCTGCCAGGGGCCGGGCGGACTCTCAGGCCACTGTGGCACAGAGAACTGAGCTCTGCAGTGAAACTGGTGGTCAGAATCCAGAGACTACAGGACCGGCACGTCTCTGTCCACCACAGGGACTCGGCCCACAGCCGGCCGACTGCCCGGGCCCCTGCGCAGAGAAGGACCCCCCTGAAGAAATCATTGTCTGCGTGAGAATCTGTACCACGCGTGGCCACAAGCTCCCAACTCCGGCCGCTCGCAAGGCCGAGCAGTGGGCTGGGAACCAGCGAAGCTCCCTGGAGCTGTCAGGGCCACAGACAGGGCGCCGTGGAGGCACTCGTCACTCTCACTCACGGGGAAGAAGGTTCTCGCTGAAGATGCGCTCACAGGGGAAGTCACAGATCTGGGGGGGACCTTGGAAGGGCCAAAAACTGTAGACTGGGGAGCTGGCACCCCAGGACTGCAGGGAAGAGAGCGTGCCGAGAGGTTAATTCCGCTGATGGAAAAAAAGATTTATTTGAAAGAGTTACACAGAGAAAGGAGAGGCAGAGAGAGAGGTCTTCCATCCACTGGTTCACTCTCCAATTGGCTACAACGGCCAGAGCTGCGCCGATCCAAAGCCAGGAGCCAGGAGCTTCTCCTGGATCTCCCACACGGGTACAGAGGCCCAAGGACTTGAGCCATCTTCTACTGCTATTCCAGGCCATAGCAGAGAGCTGGACAGGAAGTAGAGCAGCCAGGACTTGAACTAGTGTCCATGTGGGATGCCAGCACTGCAGGCGGCGGCTTTACCCACTACGCCACAGCACCGGCCCCCTGCTAATGGTTCACGTGTAGGCACCAGTGCTGTCCTAGGTACCAAGTGTTATGTAGCCAGGCTGCTGATCAAGTCCCTCTCCCCTGAAAAATCCATCCCAGGAATGGGAGAGAGGCTGGGGAGCCTGCAGACCCTAAACCCACAAAGCAGTGAGTAACATGCCCCCCAAGGAGCAGGGACAGGGACAGGGCAGGACAGCACAGCCTTGCTCCAGAGGCCACGTGCTGACACCTGACGGACCAGAAGGAAGAAGTCACAGTGGAGTTCGGGGTGGGAGAGGGTTCCAGGCAAACGGGCTACGCTGGCTGCTTCTGGAAGAGGAAGGAGGAGGGGCCAGGGCCTGGCTGGCGCCGCACTGTGGCCTGTGGGAGGAGAGCCTGTCTGTCTGCTGCGTGGAACGTGGACGGAGGCCCGTGCAGGCGGCTCGGGTGCTGGCCAGGGAGAGGGGTCACCTGCAGAGTCTGATTGGAGAGAGGCTTTGACCCCAGAGAGACCCATGCAGGCTCCCAGTGGGGCACGTGAGGGCAGCAGTGACGATGTGGGCTGGGGGTGTCCACACTGCGCAGGCTCAGGGAGGGGCGGTGCCCAAAGTGCTGTGCTGTCCTTGGACTCTGTTTCCGTCTGGCAGGCAATGGGGGAGCCACTGTGACGAGCCCGGAGGCTGGCTGGCCGCTGCCACCTGTTGTAAAACGCAGGGACAGAGCAGCCGGGCAGCAGAAGGGGTGACGTCTGGGCTCCTGTCACTCCCCGTTGCCAAGAACCACGAGGTGGGGAGGCACCAGGAGCCTCCGCCGCGGCTTCTGCAGGAAGTGGCGTGAGCGCCGCGAGGCAGGAAGACGGGGTTGGCTGGCGTGGGTGTGAGGAGTGTCCCCAGTCGGCTGACACCTGGGCCTGGACTGAGCAGGGCAGGCAGAGAGGTGACTCGGAATGCCAGGGCCCAAGACAGGAAGTGGCTCTGGATTGATGGGTTCGCTTGTGTACTCCCAGGGGAGTCTTTGCGCGTCCCAGGAAATCGCCGACTCTGGGCTGGTCAGTCTTGGCAGGAGCAGCAAGGCTGTGCGTGTCAAAGCATCAGAAAACAGAGAGGCGTGATTCATTCATAGCCCTCGCCGGCTACAGGGTCACGGGGTGCTCTGGAATGAAAGTGGCCCCGGGAGCAGAGAAGCCAGCCAGGAGGCCGGGCAGGGACCCTGGTGATGGGGAAGATGCGACAGGTGATTGACGTGGGCCCCAGCAAGTGGCGACACTGCAGGAGAGTAATGGCGTCCCCCAGGTGCCTGTAACACGGTTACCTGGCTGGGCCTTGTGTTCCCTTGGGCCTCTGGTGAGGGAGGAGCTGCAGGAGCTGCGGGGAGGAAGACAGAGCGGGTGTGCTCCCTGGATGCTGGGGAGGCAGACTGTTGGGTCGTGAAGCCTGCGCAGAAGGGAGAGCGCTTGTGAGCACCTGGCCGTGAACGCTGGCTGCAGGGGCCTGACGCTGAGAGCCGCCCTCCGCACCTCAGGGTACCGGGCCCACGTGGAGACGCCCGTGGAATCCTTGTGCTTGGACATCCGTGGTCCCGAGGACAGGGCATCACAAGCCCCTGTGCCCATCTGGTCCTTGTTCTGGAATCTGCTTCCAGGGTCCCAGCAAGCAAATGAGTAGGGAGAAAAGAGTCAAGGTGCAAGTGCAAGGGAGCATCTAAGCAGGGGTCAGGTGCCGGGAGACAGGTACAGGGGCGGAGGAGGAGCTGGCCACTCTTTCACATCGTACCAGTTGCGAACAGGTGCCCCTTCCGGGGGCTACAGGCGCAGTGGCTGTAGGGCTTGGTGAGAGCAGAGGGCCTCGCTGGCTCGAGAGTGCCCTCGCTGGCCGCTGTCTGACTTGGGGCCCAGGTCCGTTTTTGTGAGAACATGTCTGTGGGGAGGAAGGTCGGGGGACCCACTGCAGAGCGGGGGCGTGGGAGGGGAGGTCGCCAGAGGAGGTCCCATGGGGGCGTCTGAAGTGTGGAAACTGAGGGAGAGGAATCCCAGGGGACAGCAGAGGCACTGTCGCACGTCAGTGCCTGCCACTGCATGCTGCGCCGTGCACATCGAGGGTGTGTGTGTGTGAGCACCGTTTTCTGTAACACTGATGTTTGCCCATTTGCTGCATGCCCAGCATGTGCTGGTGGGCAACTGTAATGGAAATGTATTGTTTTTTTAAGATTTATCCATTTATTTTGAGAGGAGGGAGGGAGGGAGAGATCTTCCATCTGCTGGTTCACTCCCCAGATGGCCACAATGGCCAGTGCTGAGCCAGGCTGGAGCCAGGAGCTTCATCTGGGTCTCCCACATGGGTGGCAGGGGCCCAAGGACCTGGGCCATCTTCTGCTGCTGTTCCCAGGCACATCAGTAGGGAGCTGGATCAGAAGTGGAACAGCCAGGACTCGAACCTGCGCTCGTATGGAATGCCAGCGTCACAGACAGCAGCTTAACCCACTGCACTGCAACACTGGCCCCTGTGACAGCCACACCTATTAGACCAGCTCCCCACAGAGCCTCTCAACCCTCCGGGAGGGTGCCGGCTCATCCTCCGGCAGTGTTTTCTGGGTAGCAAGGGTGTCGTGGTGGAGCCACGTGGCAAGGGAATATCGCACTTGCATCCTGCACCTCCTTCCAGGCCAGCACACACCGTGTCATGTTTGCTTTCAGAGGGACACCCTGTTGAGCCATGGCGCCGGCTTCATGAACCTTTTGAAATCCGTGTGTGCCCACACACTTTTAATATACTTGAGGATACAATGCTGCCTCCATCTAAAATAGTTTTTTTTCCTTAAAGAAAAGAGTTATTTGTTTAAGATGCAGAATTACAGACAGAGCTTGGATACCTTGGTTCACTCCCCAAATGGCCACAGTGGCTGGAGCTGGGCCCATCTGAAGCCCAGAGCCAGGAGCTTCTTCCAGGTCTCCCAGGTGAATGGCAGGGGCCCAAGCACTTGGGCCATCCTCTGCTGCTTTCCCAGGCTTATTAGCATGGAGCTAGATCAGAAGTGGAGCAGCCAGGACTTGAACTGGCGCCCCTATGAGATGCCAGCATTGCAGGCAGAGAAGCCCAGCCTACTACACCACAGTGCTGACCCCAAAGGGAGTGAGGCTACCACGTTGCACGGAGACTTCATTTCAGAGGAAGCCAGGGCTGTGGGAGTCCCTGCACGCGAGAGGGGAGACTGCATTCAGTTCTAGCCACAGCAAAGCCACCTGGGAAAGGAGAGTGCAGAGACGAATCTGAGAAGCGTGTGGTCTCCGGAGCTCAAATGCACTTGCAGTCGTTACTTTACAATTTATCTGCCAGTTAAGGAAACAAACAAAAAAAAAAAACACAACTTTGGCCAAATCCTATTTGTCTAACAAGTTTTCTGGATTAGGGGAAAGATTAGCACACATAGAAACAAAAATGGCAGCCCATGTTTCGATCGTAAAAGTTGGATGAGCAGTTAAAAATGAGATCCAAATGTTCTCTCAGTCGGTGTTTGGGGATTTGCTGGTGGCGTGGACTTTTAGGGAGCCCTCTGGGAAGAGGCCACCCCGTTCTTAATGCAGATTGAGACACCGGGAACCCCTGGAGTCAGTGTGGCTGCTTCAGGTATTCCTGCTTCCCGCCAGCCCCAGAGCAGCGAGCCCCCCACCACCACCACCATCTTCCCACCGGCACTGCCAGCCCTGGGCCACAGTCTCCGAGCGGCTGTGTCACTTCCCTGCCCTGCGAAGCTGAGATGTTTCTGGCTATTTTGAGGATCGCTACAGCCTTGGAGCTAGGCACTGTGCTGCTTGTGCACGTGTGTGTGTGTGTGTCCACCCGTGTGTGTGCATGTGCGTACCTACACAAGTGAGTGCATCTGTGTACACGTGTGTGTCAGTATGTGTGCACATGTATGTCCATGTGTGTGCGTGTCCAAATGTAACCACATGGATGTGGGTAAGCTTCGTGGAGATGATGGGCTGAGCTATAGACAGCCAGCACGTGGTAGATGCACGTGGTAACAGGTGTATAGTGCCGGCTGCTGGCCAATGCCCTTGTGGAGGGACAGAGTGAGGCCGGGGCGGGAGTGACCCATCATCCAGGCGTGGCCTTAGGAGCTCCAGCAGAGGCCACCACCAGCATGGTTGTCAGGGCTGGCTGACGCGTCCTGGCTCATTTTGTTGGCGTTGGACCCCCTCCTGCAGCGGTGCCAGCCACCGTGAGCCCTGCCCCTCTCCCCTGCCTCCGCCCAGCCTCGGTGGCCGGCGGCTTTCTCACCTGGACTTCAATTCAACCAAGACCCTGAGGGCTCGTCTGGACCGTGTGACCCCTGGGTTTCCAGGCGCCTTTGGCTGAGTCTCTGGTCCATGGCTTCGTCTGTGCTCATGGAAGCCAAGCGGGGTAAGGGAAGGGGCTCTGTGAGGTTGTGTGGGCTGGGAAATGCCGTGGTCCAGCCTGGCTGCTGTGAGGCCCCGTGGCCCTGCGTTCCTGTCCTCAGCTCCCAGGCAGGAAGTCAATGTGCCTCTGTCCAGTGAAAGGCTGCAAGCCCCGGGACACGACACCCAGGCACCGGGGGGCACGTGTGTGGCCTCTGCAGGGAAAGGTTTGTGGGGTGGGATGAGCGATGCCATGGTGTGCGTGTGTGTGTGCCCTGAGTGTACTTTGCAAGGACGCACACCAGGGCTCGAACTGCGGGGGCAGGGGTCAGAGGTCGAGGATGCTTTCTCCGGTGTTTAATGTAATTTTTGGGTGTGACAAAATGCATAGAGCATTTACCCATTTTAAGTGCACGGATTAGCAGCTGAGTCACCCTGGGGTGCAGGCGTCACGAGCAGCCAGCCCCAAGATCTCATCTTGCAAACACTGAGGCTCTGCGCTCTAAGTAGACACCCTCCCCCCACCGTCCCCCCACCCTGCAGAACCCCAGGCTACTCCTGTGTGTCCCTGTGCAACTGGCCGCGCTGCGCACCCTACAGAAGTGGAGCCGGCAGCGTCTGTCCCCCGTGACCGGCTCTTCTCCCTGAGCAGGACGTCCTCCAGGCTCTCCGAGTCAGCCTGGCTCGGAGCGGACGTCCCCGAGGAATAGCTCGCCCATTGTAGGTTTCTCCCTCTCCTTGCTTATCCACCCACCAGGGACAGTCTGTAACCTTTCGCTCCGGAGTAGAGAAGGGATTTATCTGATTTGCTTAATCAAGCATTAATGCCATAGCCAAGCTCTCTGGTCCCGGCCTCTTCAGCTGTGACTCCCTGGTGATTCTCCCACCTGGGACCTGCTGGGACAGGAAGGGGAGGGGTGCCGTGCTCTGCAGGGGTGGGGGGCTCCATCTTCCTGACCCCATGCTGTGGTGCTCTGGTCCTGCTTCCCCGGGGGCTTATCTGAAATGCCGAATGGTGCCGAGCCCCCGCCAGGAGCTGCAGCCACCCTCAGCCGTCAGACGCGCGCGAGGAGCGATGAATGGCAGTCAGGCCCCCCCTCACACAGGTCAAGTTCTTCCTGCACTGGGCTCAGGCCAGATCAGTGAAAAGGTTCTGGGTTCTGGGAGTGGTAAGGGGCTGTGGGCCTCCTAAATGTGCCTTTGAAAGTGACACAGGTGCAGCCATCTGGCCGTAGGGCCAGAGGTCCCTTCTGGGTGGTACCATCAAGAGGAAAGAGCCCCCATCCCGCCATCCTCCTGGGCGCTCTGCTGGGTCAGAGGCCAGACCCAGAGCCCGCGGAGGGCAGCTGCCTGGGTGTGCCGCTGAGAGCGTGGGTCACGTGCCCAATCTTGACTTGCTGATAAGCTGGCCAGTGCCACCGATGCTGGGCCCAGCACTTCTGCGTGCCGCCTGCAGGGTGCGCTCACAGCACGCTAGCAGGTGTCTCAATGAGACCTGCCAACCAGCAAGCACCCCGTGCAGACCCAAAGACCAGCCGTGCCCTCCCTGGCTGTATCAGCACCGTGCTGGGCTCCTGGTCGCGCTGGCTGTGAAGCGGCTGTATGTGGCCAGTGGGGATCTGTCTTGGATGCACACGGTGCACTTCTGCCTCCTCCTGCCACGTGCTGGGTGCCTTCACAAACAGGCACGTCCTGGGGTGCGTCCTGTCCTGAGCAGCACGGGCACAGTGCCTTCCCCGCTCTGCATCTGGGAGCCCTCTTTGCTGTTCCCTGCGCCCTGCTTCCTGCACAGGGACTGGGACTTGTGCAGGGGAACGGAGACCTTTGGCTTTGCCCCCATGCTCCCTGTAGAAGTCCTAGGGGAATCCGTGAGCACCCAGCTTGTCAGGCGGGAAGGTCAAGACCCACGTCTTCCTTGCCCGAAAATCTGTCGAGTGAGATGATGAGGATTCACGTCCTGGGGCCACATACTTGAACTTCCTTCACCTCGCTTTTCCTATCTGTGAAATGGGGGTGTAATAGCACACCATGTAATGAAGGGGTTACCTGCCTCCATCTCACCCCATGAACAAAATTCCTCTTGCGTAATTGTGTGTGTGATAACAGCTACAAAGATGGGAAACGCCAACAAAAAGCATCCTGGCCACAGCCCCATCCGCCCAGAAAGCCGCTGTGGCTTTTACAGCCGGTCACTTGGGCGCTTGCAGAGGTCGTCCCCAAGGTCACCTCTCAGCCGTCACCTGCAGGGGTGCGCGGGGCGGATGTCTCCAGCTGCCTCCTGGACCTTTTAATTTTCTGTGGAAGGCGATCGATCTCTCAGCCTCCTCCCCGGTCCTGTGCCGCAGGCTGGCTCTTTAATTTGCGGGACATTATTGCATTATGTGCTTGCCCGGGGAGACCGCATTCAGTTCCGTAATGTGGCCGCACCGCACACTATCCAGACCCCAGCAGCCACTCCTGGGCTTTCTCCAGGGCCGGCACGCCAGCGAGCCTCTGTGACTCTGCAGTGAATTTAGATCCGTGCACCCTCTGGCCTCCCAGATGTCAGTCGCCAGAGTGATGTGAGATGGAGCTGTGCTAACGATGAGCAGACGCCCTGGAAAAAGCAGCTGGGCGGCCCAGTGAAAGGCGTGAGCTCCAACAGAGGCCCCCACTCACTGCCTAAAACCCGAGAGCCCACCGGGCCTTGCTGCACCTTTCCCCTGCAATTCTGGAACATTCTCTAGAGAGGTCTCTTTGGGGGATTTTGTATCGCGGTTGTCAGTTGTCAGTTATCCAAACTCTGGCGTCCTGAGCCCCAGTATAGGGGTGACAAAGACCAGCTGCAGAGTGGCTGCCTGGCCACTTGGGGGCGCCAGCCTATGGGGCAGCACACCAGGCTCCACCTGCCGCCGGGTCTCTGCCTGTGGCTTTGAAACCTGGAAGAGGAGAGAACCTTGCAAAGGGCGCTGAGGAGCGGTGGGCGTCTTCTGCCCTCGCCGGAGCCGACGCCCAGGCCGCTGGAATGGAATCCCAGCGGCAGAACCGTCTGCTTCGTGTGCTAAGCGCAGGGCTTTGTCTGGAAGACAGAACGATGCGGCTCACACACCCCCCACCCAGCCGCGTTCCGTTTGGCCCGAGCTGCCACTCATTGCCCGCCAGGGCTCAATAGTGGGTGCGGTGGGCACACCCCGGGGAGCTGCCACCCTGTGGTCGGTCAGAGCTTGAGGACCCAGGACCTGAGGTGGGGGGGCAGGGGACGTGGTGTCCTCGCTCGGCCTGGGCCGCAGGGCCCCTCCCCTGCTTCTGCCTCCTCCTTCCTCCCCTGCAAGGCACCACTCATTTATGATTTCTGGGGCTGAAATCCAGCCCCTGCTGGAGAGTTTGTTTACATACAACACCTGTAAAGGAGTTTGCATATATTCAGCATAAATAATTCCTAATTATTTCAGAAGGGCACGATCTTCATGTTGCGTGTTATATTCTTTATTTTTCATTTTCTAAAAAATTTATTTATTTGAAAGAGTTACGGAGAGAGATAGAGACAGAGGGAGAGGCCGCAATGGCTGGAGCTGCCCTGATTCAAAGCCAGGAGCCAGGAGCTTCTTCCGGGTCTCCTGTGTGGGTACAGGGGACCAAGCACTTGGGCCGTCTTCTGCTGCTATCGCAGGCCACAGCAGAGAGCTGGATCAGAAGAGGAGCAGCCGGGACTAGAACCGGCGCCCCTTTGGGATGATGGCATTTCAGGCCAGGGCTTTAGCCTGCTGCGCCACAGTGCTAGCCCCATGTGTTATACAACAGAGACAGCTTGCAAAATACCTGCACTGTCAGATTAAAGCAGTGTTTGCACATGGTGCCCGTGCTGTCAGACTGAAACTCTGATACATTTTGCTCATGGTAAGGAAGAATTCTAGCAGAAATCACAGAATATTTAGAGTCAAATCATAGATGTAGCTAACATGATGCATAGCTGAAATGTTGAAGTCTTAAATACATATTCAGGAAAATTAATAAGTGACCTATAAGCGTCCATCCCAAGAAACCGTGAAAAGACACTAAGCCCACTAAGCCCACAGAATAATATGGATGAGGACTGGAAGTTCAAGCTGACTTGCCCCAAATGGTGGAGTTAGAAACGTGCCAGGGGATTCCAATTCAATCCCATCAAGGTGGCATGTACCAATGCCATCTCACTAGTTCAAGTGATCAGTTTCAGTTCACAATTGATCATAATGATAGGACCAAGACTCAGAGAGATCACATAAACAAGACTAGTGTCTGCTAATACTAACTGATAGAATTAAAAAGGAGAGAACGATCCAACATGGGAAGTGGGATACACAGCAGACTCATAGAATGGCAGATGTCCTAAACAGCACTCTGGCCTCAGAATGAGCCCTTAAGGCATTTGGATCTGGCTGAAGAGCCCATGAGAGTATTTTGGGCATGGAAAGCCAAGATACTCTGGCAAAAAAAAAAAAAACTAGAAGATCTCTGTGGGTGAGATCCCAGCATCCCAGCGGAAAGAACAGGTCATCAAAGAAGGAGGTACCTTTCTTGGAAAGGAGGAGAGAACTTCCACTTTGACTATGGCCTTGTCTAAACAAGATCAGAGTTGGTGAAGGTGAACTCAAGAGGCTTCCATAGCCTTGGCAGCTCATGACAAGAGCCTCGGGTGCTTACTGACGTCATAAATAAGAGTGTCAATTGTTAAATCAACAACAGGAGTCACTGTGCACTTACTCCTCATGTAGAATCTCTGTCCTTAATGTGTTGTACATGTGAATTAATGCTATAACTAGTACTCAAACAGTACTTTACACTTGGTGTTTCTGTGTGGGTGCAAACTGTTGAAATCTTTCCTTAATATGAACTCAATTGATCTTCTATAAATAAAGATAACTGAAAATGAAAAAAAAGGAAGAAAAGTTAGAGGCTGGTAAGATAAGCATTAACTTCGATTATCAAAAATCTAGCAATCCATGTGGTACGTATACCTGGGGTAATGTGCATTGTTTCTGTACGGATAGAAACGTGGGCTTCCTCGGGCTGCTGCCATGGCCGCCCTGCCTGTCCACATGGCTGCGCCACAGGGCAGCTGCAGGTCCCGCGGCAGCTCCCCAGGTCTCCAGGGTGGGCCGAGCGTCCGGTCACCCCGCCGAATGTGCCGCCTCGTCCAGGGGACGTGCCCAGCGCTTCCCGTAAAACACAGCCGCAGGAAACAGCAAGACGGCTTTTGTTCAGATAGATGGGTGGGGTGGGGCAGCCGTCCTCGGCTTCCTGAGGGATGTGATTTTGAAATAAGAAGTTACCCCGTGTCTCAGCGCATGTGGTGCTGTGAGGAGCCTGACCCTGGGTGCTTTACAAACGACAGAAATTCCTTGCTCCCGGGTCAGAGACGCCCCAGCAAGGCCCCAGCAGGTGCAGTGTCTGGGAGGCTTTGGTCCTGTGAGATGGCTCTTTTGCTTAAAGCATGCATTTTCCATGAACATTTTGAAGACCCCTTGTGTGCATGCATTTTGGGGGGGGGGGGGGGGCAGCAACAGCAGCGTACCTTCTAATTCAAATGTTCCCATGGACTTTAACAAATACCCTCTTGTGTCCCCTCCCATGGCAGAGGGGGGCAAGGCAGCCCCCGTCAACTTTCACGGAGACACTAACTCTGTCCGTGAGGGGGCGCCCTCGTGACAGCAACCTCCTACAGACCCCACCTCTTCATACCGTCCCATGTTCCAACGTGTGCCTGGCGGAAGGAGCGGTGGACACCGTCACGCCGGCCACAGCATCACGGATGCTGCCTGAGAGCCGCAGGCTGCGGTTGAACCATCCTTAGCCTTGGCAGTGTCCGGTGGCGACAGTGGCTTCCACCCAGCGTCAGGACTTCCTTGAGGTTGGGTAGTAAAGCCACACCGTGATAACTGGAACAGTGGTATTGGCACGTGGCCACGTCTGCTCCCCTGTGTGTCCACTCCCATGGGTGAGGGGCTGCAAGGCGGAGGGGGGGAGCCACCACAGAGACCCTCGTGCCCACAAAGTCCAAAATACTTAGGACTTTTACAGGAAACCAAAAATGCTAAACCCTTTCTGCAGATGCACCTCGTTCTCTGACTTGGGAATGCCACCATCCGTGCCCATGGCAGAACTGACTGACAGGTTTTCTCTCCTCCTCGGGCCCTTGCATGATTCCTGCTCACGAAAAGAGCAGAGATTTTGCTAAGGAAACCTGAAATCCACATGGGGGAGAGGTGGTGCGGGGGGGGGGGGGGCTTTGCCCTCCCGCCGAGAGGGTGGCTGCGGGGTTGTGAGGGGAGGCAAAGTTGAAATTTAAAATATCCAATTAGTGTTTGCATCTTGTGATGAAAGACATACAGCACTTGAGGACTTCTTATTTAGACAAGCTTTAGAAACTCGTGGCTGTTTGAAATGTGGTCACTGGTTCCTGTCTGCCACTTTATTTTTAAGCCTTGAGTTTTACCCTTGGAGAAAAAAAAAAAAAAAAGAATTGGAAGCGTCCCCAGGCCCTGAGTCTCAGCCCCGCTGAGCCCTCCCGAACCCTCCCGAACCCTCCCGAGCCGATGGGTGCGGACCGGACGGGCGCCACCTGCCCCGGAGCCCAGAGGGGAGGCCCTCACGGTCACTTTGTGTCTCGGCAGGATATTCCCCGAGTCTCTCCGGTGGCTGATGGCCACGCAGCAGTTTGAGGCTGCAAAGAAGCTGATCCTGCACTTCACCCAGAAGAACTGCATGAGCCCGGAGAGCGACATAAAGGGCGTGATGCCCGGTGAGTGCACCGTGGGGGCGGGGCAGTCCCTGGGGGCTGAGCCGGTCTCGCTGACCCAGAGGTGTCAGAGCGGGTGGTTTCCCTGTGAACTCTTGGTCTTTCTACGGACAGCGGTCGCAGCTGAAGTCTAGGAATCGGAATGAGTTGGCATTGTCTTCAGTGTCCAAGTGTTGGTTTGTTCAAGGTCAACACCCTGTCCAAATCCAGGAGCAAGGCCTGAGTCTCACTGACACCTGCTCTCCACGGATGGGTTTGGCTGTGCACCTGCCCGGCCTCTCTTCACGGATGGGTTTGGCTGTGCACCTGCCCAGCCTCTCTTCACGGACGGGTTTGGCCATGCACCTGCCTGGCCTGCCTACCTGCCAGGTTTAAAGGCCTTGGGGTACGAGCTGCAGGTACAGGTGGCTGTCACCACCCGTGTGTTCCCAAGCGTGACCCACATCCCAGCATTGACTACTTGTGGCCATGCCCTATTTGTAGAGCAACTGGAAACTGGAAGAATGAACTGTGTAGTGGTCCTGGCCCCCAGATTTCCTGAGTCTCAGGGGCATTGCACAGGCGAAGGCAGGGCTGTTGAGCTGGGGATGCACAGATCTCACCAGGAGTGGCTGATGCCCAAGGGCTCCTCCCTAGACCAGAGGGTCTGAGATTTGGGATGAGCCCTGAGAACGTGCATTTTAAAAAAAATGTATTTATTTGCAAGGCAGAATGACAGAGAGAGGGAGACACAGAGATGTCGTCCATCCGCTGATTCACTCCCCAAATGGCCACAATGGCCAGGGCTGGGCGAGGCTGAAGCCTGGAGTGTGGAACTCCATTCTGTCTCCCACGTGGGTGCAGGGGCCCAAGGGCTTGGGCCATCTGCTGTTGCTCTCCCCGGCGCATTAGCAGGGAGCAGCCAGGACTCGAACTGGCACCCACATGGCATCAGCTGTTCCATATCGCCGGCCCCAGAGCACACATTTATAATAAGTCCAGAAGAGTGACACAGCGGCCGCTCGGCCACCCCAAGCCCTGACCCGCTACCCCCACCTGAAGACCTGGCAGAGACCATTGTTATACAATTTGCTGAGAAAGGGACCCGTGAGCCCTTGTCCCAGAGAGAGTGCCCATCCCCCCACCATGATGGGAAAGTCTTGCGATGAGGATCCATCCATCCTTCAGGCAGCAGATACTGGCCAAGCAGCAGAGAGGTCAGGCCTTGTTCAAAGGTAGTGTGAGCAGGGCACGGGGTGCGAGGGGCAAGCCGGGAACAGATGGGTGTGCCCTGTGCCTGAAGCGGCGAGCTGGCCAGGCAGCGGTCGTGGGGAGTGGGCACCATCAGAATGGCTGGGGGAGCCTGATTTGAGGGGCAAGGGGGAGCTGGGACCTGGGCCTGGCCTGAGGACGTGCCCTATGGGTGAAGCCGCACCTGGAGCAGGGGGCCCAGCCGCCTCTCGGACCCTGAGTGAGGCAACCTGGACTGCCCCAGGTGCTGCAGCGGGGAAGCAGCCGGGCTGGCCTGGCACCACCTGCAGCCCGGGGCGGGCTCAGGGGAACCCCAACGCCCTCGCCTGCCTGGAGCAGAGGGCAGCACCCAGGTCTCTTACCCAAAGGGCGTGGGGCGCTTGCAGACGGTGTGTGTGGTCCCTTCTTCTGCAAGGACAGTGAACAGGGCCCCACACGGTGCTCAGAGGTCAGTCACCTTCCCAAGCGATGTGCACCTCCGGTCCTAAGAGCTCCGATGGTGACCATGTGTCTTCATTACAGTGCCGTGGGCCAGGGCCTTCAAGTGCTCGCCGTGTGCAGAGGGCTGGGGCGGGGGGCAGGGGGACTGAGCTGAGACCTGGATGCACAAAGCCCCGCAGACATGAGAGAGGGAGGAGGCCCGGGGCCAGGATGCCGGGGAAGGGGTCACCGATTCAGCAGCCTCCTCGGGGCCACCTTTGCTCCTTGTGGGCATTCAGAGAGCTTGTCCAGCTCCCCAGGGCCCCTTCATTCACAGGTGAAACGCTGAAGTCTCAGGGCACCATTTGTTTCCGGCCTCTCCATAATTAAATCATCACTCTGCTTCTTGCCGGTTAAAATAGTGTCTGGGAGAGAGAGAGAGAGAGAAAAAAAAAAAAGAGAGAGCTTGTTTTCTCAGTCCTCATTACACTGATTCATTGCCTTGCTATTTTTGGCAACTGGTATTAAATCTTTTTTTTTTTTTTTGGCCCATGTCTTTGCACATGAGTTTTGCTGGTGTGTATTTCTATGCCAGTGTCCCAGGCTAAAGCCGGGCGAGAGGTGGCTGGGATGTGTGATTCAGCAGAGAGCAGGCATCGGGGCTGCTCCGCGGGGTGCTCCTGCACCTGTGCCTGTAACCCACCCCCCTGCCAGGTGCGTGAGTGGCAGCTGGCAGCTGACGAACCGCCTGGCGCTCCAGAGGCACCGCTCCCAGACTTGCCTTGAGCCTGAAGTTCTCTTCCCATGCCTCATCCAGAGCCCTGCTGGCACCAGTGTCTGTCTGTTTCTATTTAAAGATTTATTTTTTTTCAAAGGCAGAGTTACAGGGAGACACTGAGGCAGAGGGAGATCTTCCATCTGCTGGTTCACTCCCCAGATGGCCACAAGGGCCAGGGCTGGGCCAGGTCGAAGTCAGGAGCCAGGGTGGGTGCAGGGGCCCAAGCACGTGGGCCGGCTTCCACTGCTTTCCCAGGTGCATTAGCAGGGAGCTGGATTGGAAGCGGAGTGGCCCATACAGGATGCCAGCGCTGCAGGCAGTGTCTTAACCCCCTGTGCCACAGGACCACCCGGCACCTGATCTTGTGCCCTGCCCACTCCCTGGCCCTCAGCTGTGCATCTGCTCTGCCCCTCCCACTGTGTCCCTTCTCCTCTGCAGTCAGACCAGATGGGCACTGATCGCATCAGCGCCACTGCAGACTCCCCAGGGGCCTCCCAGGGTCTCTAGAACAGGCCCCCAGCCCCTCCGCACTGCCTTGGAGACCCCGTCTGATCTCTGCCTTCCCTCCCTGCCCAGACACCCAGCCCTGCCGTGGTCTGCAGAACGCACAGTGCTCTACCTCCGGGCAGGGCCTTCCATATTCAAGGCCTGGCCTCTGCCCGCTCCGCCCGAGTCGGCCCTCCAGTTAGATGTGGTCCTGCCCACATCCCCACCTCCCAGCTGCAACCCAGGGCTGGGTGGCTCCCTGCTGGTGCCCGTCGCCCTGCAGAGCTGCGAGCTTGGCCGCCGTATGTGTGGGGTGGAGGGGCCGCGTGTGCCCCTGACGTTGCCGTCCTAACCCTGGATGTGCCCGAGCAAAGCCCAGCTTTCCAAAACGTTCCATCCCCCTTTCTCTCTGAGCACCATCTTTGTTTTAATCTTTGAGCGTCTCTGTTCTCCGTGGAGTGCGCAGCTGACTTACTTTAGATGCTTGGATGTGTGCCCAAGTGTCATTCTCACAGCATCCGTCTGACAGCCTTATAGTCACGTGATGTGGCCAAGTACTGACAGCTCCCCTCCCGGGGTCACAGCTCCCATGGTACTGCACATTGATAGCAGGAGTAGAAGCCCAGCTGGTTCCAGATGTGATGTGAACACGTGGTTTGCAGCCCACTCCTGTACCAAGAGAACCTCACGTTAGAGAAGGGCTCAGCCCCTCGCTTTTTTCTTTGAGATATAGAGAAAGAGGGGGTGTGTGCTCCAGTCTACTAGTTTACTAGGACAAGAATGGAGAAAGTTCTGGAAGCCCAGTTGGCTCGGTGCCCAAGCCTTCTCCTCCTCCCTTCTGTGACTGGCGACAGGGAGTCTCCCAAATTTGTTTAAATAACAGATTCCTAAGCACCCCCCACCATGGTTAAACACAGTCTTTGTCCTTCAGGCTGCAATGAATAGGGTTTGTGAGGACGGAGGCAGAAGGGGAGAGCTGGGCTTGGAGCACCCCAGGCCGGAGCAGCCCCGGGGGTGTGGGTGCTGGGGGACAGGTGGGGCCCTGCTGAGGTGATCAGAGTCATTCCCGGGCGTCCAGCAGGTGCCCTCTGCAACTCTGAGATGAACCACAGAGTCTCGAGGCCCTTCTGCCAGGTGGTGCTGTGTCCACAGAGCCGCTGGCGTCCACCCGTACGCTGTACATCTCTAGAGGCCTGGAAACACGCAGCGCACTGGAAGCGCTGTATAAACGTTGTCACCCTGCGCTCGGGGAAAAGTGACCGGGGAGGGAGGTCGTGACCTGTCCAGCACACTCTGTTTTTCCAGGCCCCTTCCTTCCCCAGTTGGTCGCTGGGTGGCTGTGGGACCTGTGGCTATGGGAGGGCTGCCTGGCTGCCTCTGGAGACGGGCAGAGACCTCCCCGCCCCTTTCTTTGTTCTTGTTCTGTTTATTTCGGGGTTATTTAAGTTTCTGTGGAAGCTGCTGAGACAGCACAGAACTCTTGCATGCCTCCTCCCCTCCACTTTATTCCCCCCACTGCTGATGTCTGATTTGACCACCATACACTCGTCAAACTGGCATGGGTCCCCTGCTCATCCATGCACTGTTTGTTTCTGGAGTTTTCCAGAATTTTCTGGAATTTTCTATGTTTGAACTGTGGCTGACCCCGTCCCGGCTCGCGCCAGGCGGGCAGCTCTCTGTGACCATATGTGCTGGTGTCTCAGTCGTCCCTGCCTTCTGGGAGCTGGGCAGTCTTGAGGAGCCCTGCCCCCAGCTGGGGTGTGCGGTCGCCGCTGGCTTTCCCGGTTCCCACACAGACAGGCCCCCGGCTCCAGAGCAGGGAGGGGACCAGAAGGCCGAGGGGGCAGCGCTGCCGCTCATGCTGCCGTGGACACACAGCTCCTAGGGGCTGAGGCGCCGTCTCGTTGGGTTGCCACACCAGCACCGGGACGTCAGCCTGGTCAGCGTGACCCCACTGTTGAGAATGGGGTCACAGCTACCCTGACCTCGCGGGGCTGCCGGTCTCATAACTGCATCGCTGCTCATGTCCCTTTGAGCCAAAACCTGGTCCGTCTTGCTCAGCTCCCAAACACCTGTCTGTTAACTGAAGCACACAAGTGGGGGGCTTCATGGGGGGGGCATTGTGGTGCAGAGGGGTAAACCGCTGCCTGCATCCCCCGTGAGCACCATGCGAGTCTTGGTTATTCTGTTCCCAATCCCACTCCCTGTTAATGTGCCTGGAAAAGCAGCAGAAGATGGCCCAAGTGCTTGGGTCCTTGCTACCATGTGGGGGACCCAGGTGGAACTCCTGGCTCCTGGCTTCAGCCTGGCCCAGCCCTGGCCATTGCAGCCATTTGGGGAGTGAACCAGCAGATGGAAAATCATCTCTCTGCCTGTCTCTCTCTCTCTTGAGATATATATCTATATATATCCATCTAGAGATATATCCATCTCTCTAACTCTGCTTTACAAAAAATAAATTGTTTTAAAAAATAAAGTTCATAGAAAAAAGAAACGAGGTATGAGTTCATTTTGATGCAGAGATATTTTTTCTGGAATCATGGGAAATGTGTATTATGAGAAAACTAGGCATTGATTTCCAAACACTGTGCATCACAGTAGACTCATGCCTTTAACTCCATTTTGCCACTGACTTGGCCAAGAGCCCTCACACATGCGTGCATACATACATACATTCCTATTCATTTGTTTGCCTTGCAAAGATTTGTGTGCCCAGAGCAGTGGCAGAGTTGCAGCTGCAGTTGCGGGAAGTCCTGCGCCACACGGTTAAGGGGTCTGTGAGCGTCTGGCTCTCCGGGCGCGGCTGCAGGTGCGCAGATGGTATGGGCACTGTAAGGACAAGAACCGTTTGTTGTGATTGGCCCAGCGTCTACTCAGTGCCCACATCTTTTGTGTATCCCTGCTGCTTCCCCAGAGTTGCCATGGAAACTTCCATGGTGTGTTCTCTGGCCCCGTGGGCTCCCGGGCAATTTGAACTGCCTAGTTGGAGCCTCGTGGGTGCATCTTATTCCCGAGAGCCTGGACCCCATCACCTGGCTTGAAGGGAATAAGATGACTTGCTCCCCTCGGCACGGTGCTGAACTGGGGTGCAGGGCGGTGCCTGCGGCCTCTCCCAGGGTCCTCGTCAGTGCCCCGCCGGGACTCACGAGGTTTTTCCCTCGCAGAGCTGGAGAAGGAGCTGTCCCGGCGGCCCAAGAAGGTGTGCATCGTGAAGGTGGTGGGGACCCGGAATCTGTGGAAGAACATCGTGGTCCTGTGTGTGAACTCGTGAGTCCCAGGCGCCAGGGGTGGGGCAGTGGGGGTCCCTCTGCAGCCCGAACCTGGCAGGGCCTCCCCCCTGCTCTCTGCTGGGGGGCCCAGGGAGCATGGAAGACAGGGCTAGAAGATGCTGCTCCAGCCGGGCCGCCTGGCCCTCTTGCACCGTGCACTGCCCGGTGCTCAGCCTCCCCAGCGTAGCTGGCGGCTGCATCTTGGCCCTGCAGACGTGTGTCCCTGGTGCAGCACCACTTCCTGGCGGTCTCACTGGCCTGGTCGGTGTGGAGCCTGTGACCAGAGCTTCCTTGGCATCTACCTCTTAGGTACCAGGGGGACCAGGTGCTCTGTGCAGGATTCCCGGGCTATCTCAGCAGATCTGAGACCAACAGGCTACCAGCGGCTGTGCCCCCTGCCTGAAACCAGCCCCGCCCCTCCCCCACTGTAGCCAGAGGTCCTAACCCACAGGGCAGCTATAGGGCCCAGATGCTCTCCAAGAGCCCCCTCCCATGCTGTACCCGCAGCCTGCCGGGCCCCGTGGCTCTATCGCACCTGCACCTTTTTGTTCAGTGTACACCTGGAAGATCACTCTGGTCCCCACTCACGGCTCAGTTGGCCTGCCCTTGCCCTAGTGCGCAGGGTCAGAGGGCACATAGGGGTTTCACACCTGCTCGTGGCAGGTGTCGGGGCTGCCCGCGGGGACAGTCAGGGCACCACGGCTTTGTCAGAGCAGCTTCTTTCCATCCGTTCTCTGTGCCAGGGCTGCAGCCTCCACTTCCTCTGGGAGGCCAAAGCCATAGGACAGCGGGCATCTGACGTGCACCCCACCCTGCGGGTGGGGGGACGAGGCCCGGGCCGGGGGGCGGCCAGGCCTATAGCCTCTGCCTCCCGAGGTCCTGGCCACCCTGCTGCCCTCCAGTCCTGGGCAGAGGCTGGCCAGGCTGACGGCACCCTGGGCACTGGAGGAACGGGCTCCGGCAGTGCTGTGGACATGCTGCCAGATGTGGGCGCCCTCGGTCGCCCCGGGAGCGACACGTGTTCATTCCTGCTCTGTGGGGTGGACATGCACTTTCCCAGCAGGTGCACAACACGGGAACGGGTTCAGAATTGAGACAAAGTCCCCTGCAGACCAGCTGTCCCTTGGCCCGGCTCCTCCAGGCCGTGTTGGGTGAACAGCGACAGTTCTCTGGAGAAGTCCCCAAGTTCCCAGAACCCTAGTGCCAAAGAAGAGGCAGACACCCAGACAGGCCCTGTGTCTCAGCCGTCGTGTCTGATCTGACCAGCTGAGAGCCCCACGCAAGCCGCCGCTCTGTGTCTGTTGGCCCATCTACGAAATGGGCACGCCCGTAGCTTTGACCACGCAGTCCTGGGATCAAATGAGCTGTGTTTTATTCCGTCACGGGTTCACATACGGTGCCAGCATGCCTCCGTTCCCTGTGGCATTAGCTCACTGGCTCACTCGCTCGCTCGCCTGGGTGCAGTGAGTCCCTGGGCAATGGCTCGCCGCCCACCGGCCTCTCGGTGCTGTGTTCCCGCAGGCTCACGGGGTTCGGCATCCACCACTGCTTTGCCAGGAGCATGATGGGCCACGAGGTGAAGGTGCCGCTGCTGGAGAACTTCTACGCCGACTACTACACCATGGCCAGCATCGCGCTGGCCTCCTGCCTGGCCATGTGCGTGGTGGTCAGGTTCCTGGGGCGCCGGGGAGGGCTGCTGCTCTTCATGATCCTCACGGCCCTGGCCTCACTCCTGCAGCTCGGGCTCCTGAACCGTGAGTGCGCCGGGCAGGCGGGGCGGGCCCCCAGGGGGCGCTGCGCAGCAGTGGGTGGGCCGGGCTGTGCGTAGGGGCTGGGTGAGGCTTGGGGTGCGTCCGAGGCCCCAGGGGTCATTCCAAGAGCTGCAGCTCTCTGCAGCTGCCCACCACCCTGAGACTCCGGCACACCCGTCCACTGAGGGGCAGGCTGTGTCTGTGTGACTGCATGACAAAGGACAAAAGGCTGGTTTGTTCTCTGCGTGTGTGTGGCAGCCTGAAGGGCGGAATGAGTCCTGCCAAGTTCATCAGCTCCTCTTGGGACCCGGGACCTTCTTTACTGAGAAGGTCAAAACTCATCGGAGGCAAAGCCGGGAGTCTGCAGCCCCTCGGCGGCACTGAGGGCGGGACCCCTGAGCCCCCGGCTCACGGCCGGGCACCGCTCCCCTGGGATAGGCTCGGGACACTGAGGGACCGAGCTGTGCGAACTGGACTCGGTGACTGCCCCGCCCCCACAGCGCAGGGCAGCCAGGTGGTGCACACCAGCATGGGTTCAAACCAGGAGCAGTTGGCCCACCTGTGGGCAGGTTCTTATGCACCTGTCCCCTGCCTGTGCTGGCTCCCAGGATTGGCACAGATGTGGCAGGGCACATGGGCCCCCGGAGCATCACAGATGCCCTCCGTGGCCCGGACCGGGAAGCCACAGAACTCTGGGCAAGTAGCAAAGCTGGGGGCAGGCAGTGTCTGGCCGGCCGGGGCACACCCGCGGCGAGCGCACCAGGAAACTCAGCACCCACCCACCCACCCACCCACCCCCGGGCCTGCGAGGTTCCTGTTCTCAAGGGTTCTGTCTCCTCCTCCCCAAGCTCCGGGCCCAGCAAGGTTTTCAGCCCCTTCTTCCAGGCAAAACCATCTTTGCTTAGTCCACCGTGAGGTCCCGCGCCCTGGCGGCTGGCACCAACGCAGGCGCTGGAGGGGCTTAGCTCAGAAAAACGGGTCTCGGGGGAACACGCCACAGGGGCCCCACACCTGACCTGCTTTCTCCCTGTCTGCCTGCTTTCGTCACCTGCTCCACCTGCTGCCTTTCCGCCCGCCGGCCCAGTGATCGGAAAATACAGCCAGCACCCGGACTCAGGTGAGCCCCGACGCGCGTGCGCATGCGTGCGGTCTCGGCCCGGCGACGGACCTGTGGTCTCACTTGCTCTCTTTCTCCCCCTGTTGCCCTCCAAGAACTGCAGCTGAAGTTGGCCGTAGGTTGGACACTATACATTTGTATCCGCTGCCCCGCCTTGCTGCTGCTACAGAGTTTCACCCGCGCTTGCCCGTTTTCCTGTAGCTTCGTTGCGCATGCCTCCCCTCCCCACCCCCCAGGCGCCCCAAGTCAGCACGGACGTGGTTTGTCCTATGAGCAGTGCCAGGGCGACAGCCTGCGGAGTCGGGCGCCTGGCTGGCTGTGCTGCCCGGGAAGTCGCTGTGTCGCGCGCTCGCTGCTGACCACGGCGGACAGCAGCGCCGCTGCCCTCACCTCGATGCCGTCTCATTGCACCTGCCTGGCCAGTGCCCCAGGGGAGCGTCCGCCCTCCTGTGCAGCCCTGGGTGGGGCTGGGCTGGACGTGGGACCTGCGGTGGCATGCAGTGCCCTGCGCTGCGGCCGCCTCGCACCTGTAGCCCTGCTGCCGCCAACAGGGGCTGGGGCCACTGCCCGCGCTCCCTCGGGGCCCATAGCTTGTTTGCTTCTGTTCCCTCAAATCAGACCTGACCGAGCTACCCTGTCCTGCGGGTGGGCTGGTCCCCCCCCCCCTGAGGCTGCAGTGGCCCTGGCTTTGTGGAGGCTGGGGCAGGAGGGCGCTGCGTGGCCCTGGGAGACAACCAGCCCACCCTCCGCCCTGCGGGGCCTCCACCCGCTGACCCCCAGAGGGAACTGCAAACTGGGTAGCAGGGAAGCGGGAGGCGCCCGGTGCGGTCCCAGGCCTCCTTCCTCCCCACCCGCTCCCCCCAGGCCTGCCTGCCTCTCGCTCCCGCTCTACGTCCCCCTCACTGTCCCCTTCTCCCCATCCCCCTGCAGGGATGAGTGACAGCGTCAAGGACAAGTTCTCCGTCGCGTTCTCCATCGTGGGCATGTTCGCCTCGCACGCGGTGGGAAGCCTTAGCGTGTTCTTCTGTGCGGAGATCACGCCCACCGTGATAAGGTAGGTGGCAGGGCGGGCCCGAGCCCGGGCGATGGACAGCCGGCCTGGCCAGGCCACCCCGGCCCCCTGGGTCCTCTCCGGGGAGCAGCTGGGATTTCAGGGCCCAGGGGCTGCGGCAGCCCCTGGGAAAGGGAGGAGCCACAGTCGAGCCAGAGAGGAAGCGACGGGCGCTGGTCCTGGGCCCCAGGCGTTGATGGCGCCGATCCAGTGAGGCCTCAGAGAGAGGGTGGTGTCATTGATTCAGGAATTCGTGCGTGCTTCCGAGAGCTCATGGAAAATGGAATTAAAAGATACTCGATTCGATGTTAGAACATTGGACTCTGCAAACGCAAAGGGTCTTCAAAACGTCCACGGGAAATGTGCACTGGGGCCAGCGGTCATGGCCAGGGGAGTAAGCCGCCACCCGGGACCCCAGCGTCCCATGCAGAGCCCGGGTTCAGTCCCGGCTCTCTGCTAGTGCTCCTGGGAGGGCAACAGGGGAAGGCCCAAGTCCTCGGGCCCCTGCGCCCACACGGGAGAGCAGGACGGAGTTCCAGTCTCCTGGCGTCGGCCTGGCCCAGCCCCGTCTGCTGGAGCCCTCTGGGGAATGAACCAGCATGCGAAAGATCTCCATCTCTCCCTATCACTCTGCCTTGCAAAAAAGAAAATAAATCAAACTTTGAAGAAAATGGGTATTATGGGAAAAAATTATGCAGGAATTAAAAAAAAAAAAAGTCTCGCACCAAAACATGCAAGTTTTAATTCCATTTTCCAAGAGACGTTTGTGGCAGCCTCACCTTTAGTGGAAGTCACGTGTGCCCGGCACTAGGTTCAGCCTCGGGTTTGTTCTGCCGTCTCGCCTGGGAAGTGTCCTCACCACACCCTGAGCTGCATCGTTTCAGGTCACTGGGAGATTTGTTCCTTCCCAGGGCTACTCCTGGGCCCGTGGGGGCCGTGCACCGTTTAGTGTTACCATGGTGATACCATAAAACAGGGGCTACCTGTGCTTCAAGGACCCGGCACTTCACTGCAGGGGACAGGGTGAGCGCGGTGTGCACACGACTCCCTTTCAGCCCAGGGACCCTCTGGGGGTCCTGCCAGCAGCCTCCAGCCCACACTCAGGGGTGACTGCGTGCACAGGGCCCAGCCTGAGGGACAGTTGATGGCACCTCCCCTGGCTGCGCGTGTTCAGCAGGTCCTTTCATTTCTGCAAAAATCGGCACAGATATTGATGCGTCCTTGACTTCACATCACAGAAGTAAAGTTGAGTAGGAGAGGACGTGAGATGGGAGGCCTGTGTCGTGTGCCTAAATGCAAGGTGGTGATGGTCACGCGTGTGGTGACTGTGGAGATCCTGGGATTCTTTATGCAGATCAATTGCTTGGTTTAAAAGGTAGAGCAAAAGAGAGATAGAGGCAGGTCTTCCTTGTGCTGGTTCCCTCCCCTAAATGACTACACCAGCCAGGTCTGGGCCAGGCCAAAGCCAGGAGCCTGAATTCCATCTGGGTGCAGGGGCCCAAGCACTTGGGCCATCCTCTGCCCTCCCAGGCTGTTAGCAGGGACCTGGGTCAGAAGTGGAGCAGCCGGGACTTGAACCGGCGCTCTGATACGGGATTCTGGCATCACAGGTAGCAGCTTAATTTGCTGTGCCCGTATGCCAGCCCAAGATGCTGGAATTCTTAATTGAGGCTTGCTGTCTCTGCTAAGTCTTTCAACCCTCAAAGTTATTTATGTACCGTCACTGGCAATGTCAAGATAGCCACTGGATGGTAAAATTCTTGTGCGTCTAAAGCAGGAGGCAAAACTTGCCTCTTCTATCTATAAATTGAGGCATCTGTGATATGAAACATGGGCATGTCCTGCCCTCTAGTGGCGACAGAGAGAACAGCAAGAACACAGTCTATTTTGAAGACTACCATGCATATTAACAATCCCATTCTCTAAACAGATTTTGAGAGAGAAAAAAAGCCAAAATCTGCATACCGAACTCTACCAAAATTGGCCCTGATATTACTGAAAAATTTCATGGAATCTAATAGAAAAGCAAAATGTTTTCATCAAAAATAAAACACACACACAGTTATGCATCACTTAATGGCAGGTAAGCTGTGTCACTGGGCCGTCCCACCATGCACACCACAAGGTGCGCTCACACGCGGCCAGATAGGTCACTCAGCACAGCCTCTACTGGAGTCCAGAGACGAAGTAAAAATGAAATGGAGGAGCTTGTGTCCACATCACCTGCACACAGCTTCGTAGTTTTTTTGTTATTGTTGTTCGTGTTTTTTGTTTTGTTTTGTTTTGTTTTTGGTGAGAGGCAGAGAGACAGATAGAGAAGGTACAGCAAGCTCACACCTGCTGGTTCCCCGCCCAATGCCTGGGCTGAGCTGAAGATGGGAACCGGGAACTCAATCCAGGTTTCCCACGTGAGCCTCCACCACTGTCTCCCGGGCTCTGCACTAGCAGGAGGCTGGAGCCGGGAGTCAGAGCTGGGAATGGAATGCGGATGCTCCCGTGTGGGACCTCTCACAGGCTCGCCCCACAGAAGGCATTCTCCCTAGAAGTAGTAGCAGTACACGCTGAAGCAGTGGTACGAGGGGCGGCGGGGATTATCAAGTTCTCTACCGCGCGTAGATTGTGTGTTCTGTGCTTTACACGGCTGGCACACAGCTGTGTTCACGCATCACCAGACACACCATGACGTCACAGCAGCTGTGATGTCACTGACCAGCACGAGTGTTTCGGCTCTGTTGTAATCTGGGACCCCCATCCTGCTGCCCTCAGGGCCATTATGTGTGCACACATGCATATACGCACATAGGTTTTCTTTTTAAAGATTTTATTTATTATTTAGTTGAGAAGTAGAGTTATGGAGAGAAAGAGGGAGAGACAGAGAAAGGTCTTTTATCCACTGGTTCCCTCCCCAAATGGCCACAGGGGCTGGAGCCGGGCCAATCTGGAGCCAGGAGTCTCTTCCAGGTCTCCTGCATCTTTTCCCAGGCCATGGCAGACAGCTGGACTGCAAGAGGAGCAGCCAGGACCAGAACTGGTGCCCGCACGGGGTGCCAGCACCGCAGGCAGAGGATTAACCTACCGTGCTAGAGCGCTGGCCCACACATGGGTATTTTAAATGCCAGATATGCTTCATTCCAGCTGGCAGTTCATTAACGTAACATATTAATATGATGTGGTCAACCTGGATTATGCAGACTTGGGCCTGGTGCTAAGCATTTGCTGTTAACAGCGACTCCGTGCCTGCCCTCCCTGAGGTCCGCACTCTGCCGCCCTGTATCGCTACCCACGTGAGCAAGGGCGCCCTCGCAGTTAGTGCCAGGAAGGGCAGGCAGAAACCAACCAGCTTTCAGAGAAAACTACGTCAGAAGCCCCAAACCGTCCTTACCTGGTAGCCCACATGTCCCTCCAGCATCTGGAAGGCAGGATCCATCGCAGAGGCCACACGGCCGGTTCCCAAGTGCTCCTCCGAGAGAGGAACCTGATCCCCTGGCTGTCGGTAGAGGCCGTCTGTACGGGACCGGTCCCATCACCAGGGTCGGCTGACCCTCCTGCCCGGAAGCCAGCGTGACCCACAAGCTCCCAGTGCTCATTAATGCAGACAGCGTGTGCCGGCTCGTGTTCTAGACAATACACTTCGCCCTTGAGGGCATGGGAGCAGGTGAGGTCACGGAGATACCAGATGTCCCGCTGGACCCCTCCGCCTGGGGAGGGGGTTGGGACGTGGGAGACACCCTCAAAAGTATTGGTCCTCGTCTGCCTGTCCTTGGCGTCCCCACAGCGAGGGGTGGCTGCCTACTGACCTCCCAGCTAAAGCTAGGGACCCTTCACGGATTGTATTAGCTATGGGCTGTGCAAAAAATGACCCCGAATCTCAGCGTGCAGCAGCCCCACGCTGTCTCCCAGCTGCAGTGGGACAGGTGTCTGGGCTCAGTGTCCCCGGGAGGCTGCATCAACAGGGGCGGGACCCACCACCAAGCCCAGTGACTGGCAGGTGCAGTTCCTCATGGGACATCATGCTGAGGCCGCAGTTCCTTGCTGGCTGTTGGCAGTGGGGAAGCCACCAGGGGCCTCGGCCACATGGCGTTTGTGTGTCAGTGCCCTTTCCGTGTGTGTGTGTGTGTGTGTGTGTGTGTGTGTGATTTATTTGAAGGGCAGAATTGGAGGGGGAAGGAGAGAGATATTCCATCGACTAGTTCATTCCCCAGATGGCTGCAACAGCTGGGGCTGGACAGGCTGAGCCAGGAGCCAGGAGCTCCATCCCAGGCTCCCATGTGGGCGCAGGGCCCAAGCTCCAGGGCCATGCTCAGCAGCATTCCCAGGCACATCAGCAGGGAGCCGGAGCAGCAGGGACTCAGGCCAGCTCTGACACCGGTGTCGGGGGTGGTGGCTGCACCCCGAGCCACAGCACGGGCCTCCTCATGGTGTTTTATCGGTGAGGAGCTACTACTTGTACCAGAAGTCCGGCCACACCCAAGACACAAGGTTGTGCTGAAATAGCCTCAGGACGTGGCCAGCAGGGGGAGCCCCCAGGGGAGGAAGCCCTGCAGCTGCTCTGCACGGTGACCTTGGACTGGGAGTCCCAGGGAGCGGCCTGGCAGGGCCACCTGTGCACCTGTTCATGGCGGCAGGCGTGCACCTGGCTGGATTTCACGGGCATCGGGCAGGGTGCAGAGGTCCTTGGCACGGCGGAGGCAGGTGGGTGGGAGGCAGCTTCGTCAGTGGGGAAGGCAAAAGGGAGGAGCACATGGCTGCAGCACTTTCTCCAGCCTCGGGGCCTCCCTGTCACCCCTGGAGGCCTTGGGCGCCTGAGAAACCACCTAGCCTTTCAGTTCTTGAACATGTCCCCCCACACCTGCTGCCCCGCCCCCAACTCTGCAGGACTCACATGGCCCCTGCCCAGTGCAGTCCCCAGCATGCACTGCACACCACCACCCCACCCATGCTCAGATCTCCCCGTGCCCTTGTGGACGTCACAGCCCCCGGAAGGCGGGGCTTCTGTCGGATGCACGCCGAGGCGTGGGGAGGTGAGTGGTGGAGCCAGGATGGTGCCCTTGGCCCCAGCCACTTGTGCCTGGGTAGCAGGGAATGTCTGTGTTCCAGCTCGCTCCCGCCTCTCCCCAGTACGTGTGCTTGGCCAAAGCTGCCCAGCCTTGGCAGTGCTCTAGATGAACAGAGGTGACGGCGGGCCCTGCGCCGGGGGTGGCGTGCAGTGCGTCTCACTGCGGTCAGAGCCGTTTCTCTACTGGCCACTGTGGACAGCTGCTTACATCCCACCAGACACGTGCCGGACACGTGTGGCGTGCAGTCTTTGGGAAATGCCTGCTCTACTGCCAGTCTTTCTAATGCGTTGTCTTCTGAGCGGCCGAGAGTTCTTGACATGTTCTGGACCCCTGTCCTGTGTCGGGCGAGAGCTCTGCATGGTGGAGTTTGGGATTTTGATGAAGCCCAGTCAGTCCATTAGCTGCTTCATGGACCCAGTTTTGGGTGTCTTACGTGTGTAAGAAATCTTGGCCTAGGCCAGGCTCATGAAGATGTTCTTGTGTTTTCTTCTGTAAGTTTTAGCTTACACTTAGGTCCCATGATCCTTTGGGAGTTCATTTCTGTAGCTGTGGAGCCAGGGTCTGAGGCCGCTGTTTGCACGTGAATGTCTCCCTGCGCACTTGTTGAAAAGACCCTTCCTGTCCGCCCGCTCTGCCTTCATCGACAACCAGTCACCCAGGTTTGTCTGAATCCTGTTTCACTGGCTTGATACACCAGTGACACACGGCCTCGAATAATGCAACTTTTTTTTTTTTTTCCGTTGGTTCACCCTCCAATGGCCGCTACGGCCAGCACGCTGAACCAAAGCCAGGAGCCAGGTGCTTCTCCTGGTCGCCCATGGGGTGCAGGGCCCAAGCACTTGGTTCATCCTCCACTGCACTCCCGGGCCACAGCAGAGCTGGCCTGGAAGAGGAGCAACCGGGACAGAATCTGGCACCGTGACCGTGACTAGAACCTGGTGTGCCGGCGCCACAGGCGGAGGATTAGCCTGTTGAGCCGAGGCGCTGGCCGTAATGCAACTTTACAGTGAGTTCTGAAATTGGGAAGTTTTTCAATTTTTTTTTTTCAAAATTATTTTGTCCTCCTGGGTCCTTTTTTATTCCTTGAAAATTTAAGGATTTATCATTAAAAAAAAAAAAAAAGCTGGGATTTCATGGGCTTTTAAATTTATCGGAGAGGCAGAGACAGAGGGCAAGCGAGCGAATGGCCACAACAGCGGCACCAGGCCAGAGCCAGCTGGGCCAGGAAATCGAGGCAGGCCTCCCCCATGAGACCCAAGTCACTGAGCCGTCTCTCGCCTCCCAGGGTCTACGTTAACAGGATGCTAACGTCAGGACCAGAGCCAGGGACTGAGGCCAGGCGCTCTGATGTGGGACGCAGGCATCCCAACCAGCATCTTGGGTGCTGGGCCAAACACCCACGGCCCAGCCAGGGTTTCGGTAGGGACTGCGTTGAATCTGGGGATTAACTGGGGAAGCTCTGACACCTTCCCACAGTGGAGCCTCCCGATCCACGAGGACAGTGTCTGTCCATCGTTTCTCTCTTGAAAGTTCTCCCAGCGATGTTTTCTAGTGCTCGGCATGCAAGTCTTCATAGGCGTCTTCGGGCTGGTGGTGGTCTGACGTCACGTTGAAACTTGTACCTCGTAGAACAGTTGTATGGGTTAGGAGCCATCGACGGCAACTGCCTTCTGCAGGGACCCAGCCCCAGGCCATGCTCACACGGGACGGCTGTGTGTGCTGCATTAGAAAGTCTCCTTAAACCAGCTGCATCCCTGTGGGCTCTGCCCGCTGCTCTGGGGCTAAGCAGGCCACTCTGCACCCCAGCCCGGAGACGGCACCCCCGGCGGCTGGGACTCGGCCAGCCTCCTGAGGCCTGGTGCCCGCTTTCTCCGGAGCCGCAGAGCACCGTGGCCCCAGTAATGCACTTCTAGGTTCGTGTTTTAGTAGAGCGGTTACAGCTATATGAGTCGGGGTACCAGCGAGTTTCTGTGCGCTGGTGGCAGGTCTCATCTCTGGGACCCTCCAGGCGCAGTCCCCAGAGAGGGGGCAGTTCCCATGGGGGAATGCGGAGTGCTTTCAGGGAATACATGCGACATGAACGTGCAGTAAGGGAAGCTTTTTTTTTTTTTTTTTTTTTTTAAGATTTGAAAGTCAGTTACACAGAGAAGGGAGAGGGAAGAGAGGTCTTCCATCCGCTGGTTCACTCCCCAATTGGCCACACGGCCAGAGCTGCACCAATCTGGAGCCAGGAGCCTTCTCTGGGTCTCCCACGTGGGTGCAGGGGCCCAAGCACTTGGGCCATCTTCCACTGCTTTCTCAGGCCATAGCAGAGAGCTGGATTGGAAGAGGAGCAGCCTGGACTTGAACCAGCGCCCATATGGGATGCCACCGCTCCAGGCGAATGACTACCCTACTGCACCCCAGCACCTATTAACTTTTTCAAGTACTCTCAGATGATCCCATGGCCATGCAGAAATGGGAGGGGCTCTCTCATGGGGCAAGCGATTCCGCCATGAAATGGCAGGCAGGGAAGCCACAGAGAAGGGGGGGAGGAGGGAGAAGGAGATAGGAGGGTGAGAGGGTAGGGGGAGAGGGAGGGAGGAGAGAGGGAGAGGGAGAAGATAGAGGGGAGAGAGAGGGAGGGGACAGAGAGAGAGGAAGGAGAGAGAAGATTCTTCCCTGTCCCCCACCTGGGTGCAGGGGCCAAAGCACTTGGGCCATCTTCCACAGCTTTCCCAGGCCATAGCAGAGCTGGATCGGAAGTGGAGCAGCCGGGACTCGAACCGGCACCCATATGGGCTGCCGGCACTGCAGGTGGCAGCTTTACCCACTAACAGCGCAGGCCCTGAAGCGATGCCTTTTGAAATAGCTTGCAGTCTGCAGCTGTGACAGAGAAAGCCCCCTCGGCCGGCGCACCGCGCTGATCTGATGGCAGGAGCCAGGTGCCAGGTGCTTCTGGTCTCCCATGGGGTGCAGGGCCCAAGCACCTGGGCCATCCTCCACTGCACTCCCGGGCCACAGCAGAGGGCTGGCCTGGGAGAGGGGCAACCGGGACTAGAACCCAGTGTGCCGGCGCTGCAAGGCGGAGGATTAGCCTGTTGAGCCACGGCGCCGGCCAAGTGTGTTCTCTTTCCTAGCCTCTCTCATCCCTTTAGCATCCTCCCACCCCCACCCCCTTCTTTAAATAAGGAGCAGGCAGGCCTTGGAGAACAGCATGGTTGGTAACACTTTGTCCTTGTAAACCACTAGAGGCCAGCATTCTCGCTTTCATTCACCGCAGCTTTATCAGTCCAGCAGCCGAGGGGCAGGTGGCTTGGGAGGCCCTGTGGGCCACAGTACGTGGTGGTGCCCGACCCTGAACGTGCCTGTGATCCATCAGGCCACCCCTGCAGCCCCGGGGCCACCGAGGGTCTCCAAGCACCAGGGCCTGCCCCCGCCGCTAACCCCGTGCGCTCTGCCTCCCCCTGCAGGTGCGGCGGGCTGGGGCTGGTGCTGGCCAGCGCCGGCTTCGGCATGCTGACGGCACCCATCATCGAGCTGCACAACCAGAAGGGCTACTTCCTGCACCACATCATCTTCGCCTGCTGCACGCTCATCTGCATCATCTGCATCCTGCTGCTGCCCGAGAGCAGGGACCAGAACCTGCCCGAGAACATCTCCAACGGGGAGCACTACACGCGGCAGCCCCTGCTGCCCCACCGGAAGGGCGAGCAGCCGCTGCTGCTCACCAACGCAGAGCTCAAAGACTACTCGGGCCTCCACGACGCGGCAGCGGTGGGCGACGGGCTGCCCGAGGGCGCCACGGCCAACGGCATGAAGTCCATGTAGCGGGTGCCCCACCGTCCCCGCGGGGGAGCAGAGGGGTGGGGGAGAGGGTCACGGGCCGGGGCCGGGGCCATCCGCATCTGCTGCTGCCCCATCGTGAGACTTACCTGGTGTGGGGGAATCCTGTCTTTCCACAAGTCCCCAGAGGAAACGACTCTTTGGAAACAACCCTTCGAAGACTTCTTTTCTGCCATTAAACGTTTATATTTATTTTGGTCATTTTTACCAAGAAGCACTTTATTCTTTCTCTGATCAGAAAACCGGACCCTTCTGCCCACCTCTGGCCAATCCAAGGCACACAGTCCCGAGTGACCAACGCAGCGGCCGCTCCCCTCCGGCTCCTCGCCCGCCCGTGGACAGTTGCGACCCTCCTGTGGAGCGTTTCCAGGACTGCAGTTCAGAGTGACCTGTACCGAGGACTGGCGGCTGCAGCTGGCCGCTGAGGCCGGAGTCTCCATCGCCCCTGCCTGGGGAGGCAGCTCCACCTCTCCGCGGCGCACCCCCTCTTGTACTTGATGCCGGAAGCGCTCTGGGAGACGATCGGACATCTCACCAGAAACCGCTAACTGGTGAGCTGCGGTGGTGCCAGGCCTGCTTGGCTGAGGACCCCGGAGGCAGCCCCACGGAGGTCTGCGGCGCATTTGTTTTTGTAAAACTCCCTCCCGGCGTCAGTCAGCCCAGGAGAGAAGCGCCCTCCTTCGCCGTCAGGTCTGTCTGTCTTGCCAGCACTACTTAAAGATGTGGCTCCTTTCTGAACCAGACAACAGGAAACTAACTGGAAAAGGCAACCACAGCCGCGCACAGCAGGGAGGGCGCGCCGTGCCCATCCCCAGCACACACCACGGCGAGCCGGTCTGGATGCTGGCACGCGCCGACCTCGCGCCGGGGCCCGCAGCACCTGCACCAGATGCTCCCTGGCACGCCCGCCCTCGTCCGTTGCTGCTTTTCACTTGCTCAGCACAGCTGGGGGCTCAGCAGGTGCGAGTCCCCGTGACCTCCGGCAAGAGGACTCTGGAGAAAGCAATAACTCACCCCAGCCCAGCCCGGCCCCCAGGGGCTACGTGGTGTCCTCGTTTCATCCCGGACAGCGAAGTGACAGGTCCCTCTTGGCGCCTCGGGAGGAGACGTGGACGCCCAGGCCTCTGCCAGCCCTGCCTCGCGGACCCAGGCTGCAGCCCGCCGAGTCTCAGGCACCAGCTCTTCCCGACAGCCTGGCTTCTGCCCAGAGCCGTCCACCTCGCCCCTGCGCAAGGCACTTCTTTGCAATGGCCGTGCTCTGCCAGGAAGCCGTGGGCTCCGGCCTCTGCAGGCCTTCATGCGGCTTCCAGCCGAGGTCTGCTGGAGCTCCGAGGGCCAGTGAGGGGTCGGCTTTCTCTCCTTGTAGCTTGCCACGTGCCCACCTCTCCGTCACATCTGGTAAACCCAGCAGCAGGAGCCTGCCACCTCAGAAGACACCGAGTGGGCGAGGGGCCGTGCAGCCTCACGCTGCCAGCACACGGCCACACCTTCAGGCGCTGCCTGGGGGCTGCAGAGGCTCAGGAGTACCTGGCCAGTCGCCCACTCCCTGTTCCAGGTCCAGCTCACCTTCACCTCCCCAAGTCTCCTCCCCTAAGTCGCTTTTGTACCACGTTTTGATGTCAGTCCTCATTCACCTTTAGATCTGCACAGCCTTCGCGTGCCAAACCTAGGAGATCTTTCCCTTTTTTAGGGTACGTGCTACGTCGTCACCTGGCAGCAAACCTCTAAGGACAGGACAGATGCAGTGGCCCGGCCAGGAGCCAGGGCGTTGCTGGGCCTACACCTGGACAAGTGTGCACCTGCACTATCTATCCTCTGAGGACACCCTGCAATACTACAGAAGCGCTACGTCACAGAAGTCACGAGCAGCCTCACCTGGGCCTTTAAGAAAGGCATGGAAGTGGTCGTGGTGCCAGCAGTCCCCAGGAAGGCTAGGACAAGGTGTGGCATCTATGCGTCTCGTCTCACCCGAACAAGAACACTGGCCCAACAACGACCGTGCAAATCGATCAGCCTCCAGGACCGGGCCAGCCGGGGCTCGGGAACTTGGCTCTCGGCAACAAAGCCTGGTGGAGCGGAGGGAGCTGCTGTGCTGGAGGCCCCCAGAGGCCCGCGCCAAGGCAGACTTGGGCTGCGGCCAAGCCCCTGTCCCACTGCTGCGGCAGCTTGGGGGCACACCTGAAGCTCTTGAGGAACACCTTTACGATATGCAACCAAAGTGTAACAGCCCCACTGTGGGCAGAGCCCCAGGAGGCAGCAGGTGCACCCAGGCCTGACGCACACCGGGCGCACCTGGCTCCAGCACCCCACCGCCTCCCCCAGGCACATCTGCTGCACTTGAGCTCCTCGGTCCTGTGTCGTCCTCGGTGAGGACACTTCTCAGGCCCCCGCCGCACCCCAGGGGACATGGGAGGTAGACTCCCCGCTGTGCTCCTGGCCACAGCCCCTGCCAGCCAGTCGGGGAGCTGCCATCCCCTTCCTATAGAAGTTGCGAACCCGAGACGGAGCTGGACATGTCTTCGTTTTGTTCGTTTCTAGATGTCAATAGTAACCTGTCAAATGCTCCAACTGTTAGCGCCCAAGACAGAAGGGAACGCTCTCCATGTTTCCTAGTAGCGTCATCTCCTACACCTGGAGAACCGGGCCGGGAAGCTGGTTTGGCCAGAGAGACAGAGCGCGAGTACATGCACACAGCCTCGGCGCCGCCCTCCCGCGCTGCTATGCCTAGAGCCAAACGAGAAGTCAGAGCTGGACGTGCCGCTGGGCGAGTCCTGTGACCGTCACCCCGCCCGGCCTGGGGAGGCCCTCGCTTCCACGAGTGTTTCCAAGGATACCGCCTCACTGACGTACATCATGCGCGTCTGGGTGGGGCCGCTTCCTGCCCTCGGCCCTCTGCACCCCGCCTGGGGGAGGGTCCAGTGTTGCTGTCTTGTTGATGGGGACTCCTCGGGCGGTGCCCGTCCATAGCACAAGCTTACCCTGCGTTGCTGGGCTGTCGTCCGCAGCCACGTGTGTCTGCATGGTGTCGCTGTTGTACCTTGGGGAAACTTTATGTGCGTGTACAGAAATAAAAGCGTTGCCCAGTAACAGATTTCCTCTGGAATGTCTTCCCTACCTCACCCAACGGTGTCTGATGACGGGCACCTCGCACCGCCGAGGCACAAACGCGCTCCGTGCTTCACCCTGCTGCGTCACTGCTTCCGTGGCCCGTGTACGCGGCCTTCCTCGCCCGGCGGGGACGGTGGGGCCTCCCTCTGCTCAGAGTCCTGTCTTCAAGGGGACTCGGGCGGAGGTCGGATCAGACAGCTCACCAGGGCATCCTCCGACCACCTGGGGTCAGTGACTGGAAGAGGACTCTCTCTGCGCGTGTCCTGCTACCCGTGGCCTGAGGGTTCCTGGAGGTCAAGGAATGAGTGTCTCACACTGTGACTCTGGAGGAAAGACTGACAACCCAAACTCTCTCTAATGTAGTATTTTTTAACAAGAAACTATTTCTTTAATAAAGTATTTATACCAAACTCCTCAGCCCTGATTCTGTGGTCACTTACTATTCTGTTCCCACAGAGGTGCCCGCCACGCTTCCCGAGAGGATTTCACGGGCGTGGGCCTCGCGGGCAGCATCGGGCACCCCGCACCGCCACGTCCTGGCACTTGCCCATCACGACCTTGGCCCCTGAGCATCCACTCCCAGCAACACAAGGGGCCCTCTCAGCTGGGGGGCCTCGCCCTTGCCTGATCAGAGAAGCACGTGCGGCTCCAAGACCACCTGAGTCCCTGGGGGAAGCGTCCAGGTGTGGTAGGAAGAAGGCAGCTAAGGACAAGAGGCACTGTGGCGCAGTGTTAGGCCCCTGCATCCCATGTCGGCGCTGGTTCAAGTCCCACTGCTCTGCTGCCTATCCAGCTTCCTGCTAACGCACCCGAGAGGCAGCAGATGGCGGCTACAGCACTCGAGTTCCTGCCACCCACGTGGGTGACCTGGATTGAGCTACTGGCTTTTGGCCTAGCCCAGCTCCGGCCTTTGCAGCCACTCGGAAAGTGAACCAGCAGATGGAAGGTCTCCATCTCTCCCCTACTCCCGTCACTCTGCCTTTCAAATAAGTTTTTAAGAAAAAAAGCTAAGAAATGACCAAAGCGGCCGGCGCCGTGGCTCAACAGGCTAATCCTCCACCTTTCGGCGCCGGGACACCGGGTTCTAGTCCCGGTCGGGGCACCGGATTCTGTCCCGGTTGCCCCTCTTCCAGGCCAGCCCTCTGCTGTGGCCCAGGAGTGCAGTGGAGGATGGCCCAAGTGCTTGGGCCCTGCACCCCATGGGAGACCAGGAGAAGCACCTAGCACCTGGCTCCTGCCATCGGATGAGCGCGGTGTGCCGGCCGCAGCGTGCGTCCGCGGCAGCCATTGGAGGGTGAACCAACGGCAAAGGAAGACCTTTCTCTCTGTCTCTCTCTCTCACTGTCCACTCTGCCTGTCAAAAATAAAAAAAAATAAAAAAAAGAAAGAAATGACCAAAGCAAGGACTTGAGGGAAAAGAAGGGGAAAAGAAAGATAAGAAAAAACTCAAGTATTTCAATCCTTGAAAATAGAGAAGGTAAAACCATAACTGACAACTAATCACCATGCACCTCTAGTATCCAGAGCATTCCTAAATACTTAATCCTAACAACCACCCAGCAAGTTGAGAATTAGTCCCATTTTATAGAAGAGGAGACAGCCCAGAGAAGTCAGACTTCCCCAGGACCACAAATACAGTGTCCAGTGGGACTCAAAGAGGCCCAAAAGAGAACACAAGACGTGCCAGAGGGAAGAATATAGGGAGAACGCAGGAAAAAAAAAAGGCCGGGGGGACAGTTTAGGGAGAACACAGCTAGGCACGCCAAGGGGAAGGGTTTAGGGAGAACACAGCAAGAAGACAGGACCGCAGAGGGCGGGCTGAGCGGAAATGGACGGGGGTAAAGCACCAAGTCCTAAGCAGATGAAGCCTCGGCACGTTTATGCTTAACTGGGAATTACTTAACTCCTTGGCTTAGCCCGTGTCCTTCACCCCAACCAAATCCCACCTTCACAAACCCCGTTATCGCGGAGCGGTCAGATGGGAACATGTTTACCGCCATCTTGCTTCCCTCCTGCCCCGGGTCGGGCAACGTAAGCCTTTTGTCCACACACTGGTGAGGAGAAGGAAACTTGGGAACACAACCCGGTGCCGTGAGACTGGCTCCATTTATTTAAAGCAGACTGTACAGAGTTAGATTCTCACTTCTGCATTCAGCTAGAACTTCTCGGGAAAAGCGTCCATTTCTTCCTTGATCCTGTTTTCCACCAGTAACGCGAAGTTCCTGTCTGTGTCCTGAAGGTTATAGCTGACAAACACCTGTTTGTTCGTCTTCCTGGCTAGAGAGAGAAAACACACTCACAGCCATGACTGCGCCCTGCAGGCTCCACGCTCCTCACCCCGCCCGTGGCCGAGGCACGGCTGGGAAGAGACAGGAGTTCGAAAAGAAAGCTCTGTTTTCCCCATCTCCAGAGAGGTGCTCAGACCTGCCCTGAAGACACGCGGCCCCTCCTGGCGTGCAGAGCAGCAACCGCGCCAGGATCCTGTTAGACGCACATTCTCAGACCCTCTCCAGACCTCCTGATCCGGAAGTCGGGGTTTCAGGTCAGCAACCTGCTAGGCCACCCAGGGGGCCCCCAAACATGTGCGAGAACCTCCGTCTACAAGGAGGTTTTTGGTGGTAGTTATTTAAAAAAAAAGACATTAACGTATTTAAATATCAAAGTTCTCCTTCTGGTCCACCCCTCCCAGGGGTTAGCCTGCAGTTCTCTGCAGTCACATATATATTAATAAATATACGCACATGTTACATGTATGTGTGTGTACACACATCATTTTGATATGGAAGTCCCTTCCTAGTTGAGGTTCTTGGTCCAAATGCAAACATTAGAGTCACATGCCTAGAATTTGAAAGACAAAACAGTATCCTGAAATCAAGTGGCCAGCAAGGCTGACGTGTTAGACTGACTCCCTCAGTGGCGGGGGAGGGAGACACCTGTCACCCAGAGGCACCCTCAGTGGCAGGGGAAGGAGACACCTGTCACCCAGAGGCAGACAGGTGGTGAGGCGAGGCCAGGGTGCACGGGGCTTCAAGGACGGCGTAGAACACACACGGCCAGATTCATCCAGGCCACAGCTCTGTCTGTCCTTTGGGGGGCCGCCCTCCTACCTGCAGGAGGCAGTGCAGCTCTGGGAGACAGGGACCGAGCCCACGACACTCTGGGAACCTCTGTGGGCTCCAGGTCCTCACCTGCAGGTCAGGGCGGGACACACCTCAGAGGTGCACAGGGCCATGTGTCCGACTCTTAGGACTAGAAGGGGTCCTCCGTACTGGACCAAGTGACAGGATGAGCCAGCCGCTGCCTCGGGCGGCTTCGAGAATTCTACCTCTTTTCTAAAGGAAGACAAACAACTGGACAGGAGCAGGCACTCGGCACCCACAGCCGAGCCTCCCCCACACTGCCTGGTGCCCTGTGCCCAGCAGTGACTGCTCAGCCTGGGGGAGGGGTTCCCTCCCCACCCCCCTCGGTGCTGCCCCATCACATCATCTCCTGGTGCCTGAGGCAATCTGAAAGGGTGCTCTGAAAAGAGCAAGTGAGACAGGACACAGACCTGCGGCGGCCAGCGGGGGAAGGCCCGTCACTCACCCCTGCCAGCCTGCCCCTCCTCATGACAGGACGTGCCCACCCCAGCCCGGGGCAGGTGGAGTCTCACTGCTCTTACTGCCACGAAGCGTCTTCTAGGGAGCAGAGCTGTGTCCGCCAGCACCATCCAGACCCTGCCCAGCCCTCCAGAGCCACAACAGGACAGGGTCCCCTCAGCCACACCAAAGCCCGCACGCTTCCTGGGCCACTCAGAACCTGCGGGCCAGCCCCTTCGCCACTTGATTCCACCTTCCACACGAGACGCTCCCCTCCCGGTCCCAGGCACGGCACAGAGCGCTGAGCAGCCCCCTGCTGCTCCGAGTGCGTGCACGGCTGAGACCAGTCCCTTTGGGGACGCCAGCAGCACGCGCCGCCAGCGACCACATCTCACCACGGACTCCCCAGCCCCTGAGGAGCCAGCCCTGCTGCGCACGACGGCCGACATCGTGTCCAGCTCACACTCCCGAGCCTGATTCACTCCGCTGCAATAACACTTCCATCCGAGACACCCCAGACAAGCTCCCAGCACCCCTCCACCAGGGCCTGCCACGGCGCTCCGCCAGCTGGGTCTACACGGGAGCACCTCCTCCCAGGGGCACGGCCACGTCCTTCGACACCTGTCACCCCTCACGGGCTAACACAGCGCGGCTCTCAGAAGCAGAGGCCTCTGTTTAACTGACTCGTGTGGTTCAGAAAGACAGTGATGTGAACACAGGAGGATAACTGGGAAACAGGGCAAAGGCTCCCAAGAGTTCCATTATCCTTTTCACAACTTCTCAGTAAACCGGAAACGACCTCCTAATAAACTTACCAGGGAGTGGGTACTTAGCCGAGCTGTTAAGACACCCTCATCCCATATCAAGAGTGGCCCAGCAGGTAAGCCACCTGCATTGCCAGCATCCCACATGGGCACTGGTTCCGGTCCTGGCTGCTCGACTTTCAATCCAGCTCCCTGCTAAGGTGCCTGGGAAAGCAGAGGGAGATGGCCCGAGTGCTTGGTCCACTGCACCCCCATGGGAGACCTGGGCCAGCCCTGGCTACTGCAGCCACTTGGGGAGTGAACCAGCAGATGGAAGACCTAGCACGTGTGCACTCTCTCCTCTCTGTACTTCTGTTTAACTCTGCCTTGCAAGTAAATCAAATTAAAAAAGAAAATAAGTTACCAAAACCAGTCACTAGTCAGTCTGGCTGCAGGCTGCACAGAGCGGGTGTGGCGGTCTGAAGCCCCGCCCAGTGGCACCCGCCTACCCTGCCTCCCATGCTCCCCCTCACCTGTGTGCTGCTCCCGTGCATCTGCTCAGGGTGACCAAGACAGACGCTCGGCCTGTCAGACTGACAGGATTCTCTCTATACAGCCCAACCTGACGTGAGGACGAGCTCTTCCAAACCAGGGGGCTGGTCTCCTGCCCCGCACACCCTCAGCTGGGACCCGATCCAGAAGTGACTGGGAATGCCGGGAACGTGCAGCCTGGAGGAGACAGGAGCTGCCTTCCTGCTGGTGGTCGTGGGGCAGCCTGTGCACACTGGCCACGGAGAACACGCCACCCTCACCTGAGCTACCTGAGTACCTACAGGAAGCGTGTCTGGGGTGTGGGAGGGGCCCCCCGCCACTCTCTGAAGGACCGTCCTCCTGCACATGGCGACACCTGCTCCACAGGCTCCGCCAAATCCCGGCGATGTCCGCAGGGCACTGTGGGCATCACGCACTCTCCCCCCAGAGAGGAAGCAGGGACGCTACAGGACAGAGCGCTAGCAGCCATGCGGCCAAGGACGACACGGCCCCTGGGAGCTGGTCCCCAGACACGGCAGGTACACACAGACGCGCCCCTGAAGGAGAGGGCTCTGTCTCCAGGAGCAAGGAGGTACTGCGCTACTTCTGAAGCGAAGACCCCATGGGCGGAGGGGAGCCCACCGGGCTGGCCGCGCAGCACCAGCGTGGGTACGTACCTAGGCGCTGGGCGAGGCCGGCGGAGGTGGTGTCAGACGCATCTCCGAGGAGGGACGTGGACACAGGGATGGAGTCCTACAAGACAGACAGAGCACACTGCAGCGTCTGACCAGCGAACGGCACCCAACCCTCCACGCCTTCAGGGTCTGCTAGAGGGCGGCCGTGGAGGGCTATGAAAGGACACCCTCGGTCCTTGGGGACGGAGGGCTGCCCACCTCCCACCCAGGTCGGTGCAGAACCGGAGTGCTTGGGGCCGGCACTGTGGCATAGCGGGTAAAGCTGCCACCTGCAGTGCCGGCATCTCACATCGGTGCCAGATGGAGTCCCGGCTGCTCCACTTCCGGTCCAGTTCTCTGCTATGGCCTGGGAAAGGAGATGGCCCAAGCCCTTGGGCCCCTGCACCCGTGTGGAATCAGAGGAATCTCCTGGCTTCGGACTGGCGCAGCTCCAGCCTTTGCTGGATTGGGGAGTGAAACAGCGATGGAAGACCTCTCCATCTGCCTCTCCTCTCTGTGTAACTCTTTCAAATAAGTAAAAAAAATCTTAAAAAAAATCCACGGTGTTGTTAATGAGGTGTTTGGGGTTTTTTTGTTTGTTTGTTTGTTTTTTGACAGGCAGAGTGGACAGTGAGAGAGAGAGAGAAAGGTCTTCCTTTACCGTTGGTTCACCCTCCAATGGCTGCCGTGGCTGGCGCACCACACTGATCCAACGGAAGGAGCCAGGTTCTTCTCCTGGTCTCCCATGGGGTGCAGGGCCCAAGCACCTGGGCCATCCTCCACTGCACTCCCTGGCCACAGCAGAGAGCTGGCCTGGAAGAGGGGCAACAGGGACAGAATCCGGCGCCCCACCCGGAACTAGAACCCAGTGTGCCGGCGCTGCAAGGCGGAGGATTAGCCTGTTGAGCCATGGCACCGGCCATGTTAATGAGTTCTAGCACTGACGTCACATCGAGGGCTTGCTCTGATGTTGGAGACGCCAGAGCACACCCAAAGGCAGCAGTCAGGGATGCAAACAAGATCACGGGGCCACAGCGAGGGGCGGGCGCATCAGAGGCAGGGCCCCAGTCTCTCACCTCGTCCTGGGAGAGAGCACACGCATGTGCACACACACACAGTCCCTGGGACTCTAAGCACCAGCAGCCAAACGGCAAAGACAAAGCTTCTACCCACGTGTGGTCAACCTCATCTCCGACTGAGCAGGAAAGCGGCAGGGAGAATGAAGTTTCCATCAACACACACAGCTCTTCTGGGATCGGGGAGCAATCTCCCTCGCCACTCAAAGGCCTCGCTGACCAGAACACCCGTTAACTAACCCTCGCTGACCAGGAGAACACCCTTAACTAACCCTCGCTGACCAGAACACCCGTTAACTAACCCTCGCTGACCAGGAGAACACCCTTAACTAACCCTCGCTGACCAGAACACTCGTTAACTAACCCTCGCTGACCAGAACACCCATTAACTAACCCTCGCTGACCAGAACACTCGTTAACTAACCCTCGCTGACCAGAACACTTGTTAACTAACGCTCACCGCAACAGCAGCCTGCCAGGAGAACCCTCCTGGTACAGAGGGTTTTAGAGGGACAGTCTCTGTCGTCCAAGGACCACTGCCCCGGTGGAGACAGTTGACTGAGAATCTACAGTCCGGCAGAGCACAGAGCCTGCTCCTCGTCTCCTCGGCGTGCACAGTCTCTGCCACAACACAGAATGAGGTTTGTTAAAAGGAAAAGGAGAGTACTTGCTGCATTTTTAAATAGAAAAGCTGTAAGTGTGATCTCAGTGCACCTGCTGTTGACAAAGGCCAAGTTCAGCCTTTAACTGCAGGCTAGTAGTATTCACAGCGAAACCTCCGGAAAGAAACTCCACCTTACCGGTGGCCTTTCCCCACCAAAAACGTAGTGTGAAACCCATCCCGCTCCCCTCCTAGTGGTCTACTACCAGAGCCACAGCGGGACTCGGTCTCCCGGCAGACACAGGTCCAGATGGCTTCACTGCACGCAATGCCACCCGCCACTGCAAAGGCCACAACACAAGGATCCGTGAGCAGGCAGGGCCCAGCTCCCCAGCCAGCCGCCCACCCGCCACTGCAAAGGCCACAGCACAAGGATCCGTGAGCAGGCAGGGCCCAGCTCCCCAGCCAGCCGCCCTCCAGCCACTGCAAAGGCCACAGCACAAGGATCCGTGAGCAGGCAGGGCCCAGCTCCCCAGCCAGCCGCCCTCCAGCCAGTGGGCGTCATCTAGCCGTGCAGCCCCTCTGGACGCCGAGCCCCTGCTCTGGCCACAGCAGGCCAGCGATGTCCTGTTGTCTCCATTTCCCACGGGCTTGTCACACAAGTGCAGATATGGGGAGGGGAAAGGAAGAGGCCCTCCCCGATCCGGGGGTGCCATCCCTCCACAATACACTGGCACTCTTTTTCTGGGAAGGGCTACATAGTAAGTATTCAGGTTTATGGGCCACTGGGGCTCCATTACAACTGCTATACCTGTCATCAACACGCAAGAGCTGCTAGGATGGGCTGGCGCTGTGGCATAGCGGGTAAAGCCGCCACCTGCAGTGCCTGCATCCCCTGTGGGCACCAGTTCGAGTCCCAGCTGCTCCACTTCTGATCCAGCTCTCTACTATGGCCTGGGAAAGCAGCAGAAGTTGGCCCAAGTCCTTGGGCCCCTGCACCTGTGTGGAGGACCCAGAAGCTCCTGGCTCCGGACGGCTGCAGCTCCAGCCAGTGCGGTCATCTGGGGAGTGAACCAGCGGATGGAAGACTTTCTCTCCCTCTCTAACTCTGTCTTTCAAATGAACAAGTCTGCAGGGTCGTCCTGCATCAACAGCCATGGCCAGGTTCCAACAGAACTTTGTTGGCAAGTAAACAGAGGCCACCTCCAACCCTGCCCCACGGGAGCCTGGGTTTCCTTCCTTCCACCACATCCTGGCCTCATTTCCACAGCCAGCTCTGCCCCTAGAGGGAACTTCTGAGAACCTACAACCCGACAGATCAGCTAGCCGACACCGGCCCCTTTTACTGCCTGACCCTGGAGGAAGGAGACCCCCCAGCTGAGAAGACGCTCCACACTGGGAACGGACAGCCACGAGCTCAGGCCACCAAAGCAGCCCATGGCGGGAGCTTGCCTGCTTGCTCACTGCTGTGCGAAGGGGCGGACGCTGTTCCTGGCCTGACCTACCTGCATTCTGGTCCCCATGCAGCCCCCCAGCCCTTACCCACTGTCTAGAACGGAAGCCTTATGACCAGAAAATAAAAGCAAGGTGGTGGGCCGGCGCTGTGGTACAGTAAGTTAATCCTCCGCCTGCAGCGCTCGCACCCCATATGGGCGCCGGTTCTAATCCCGGCTGCTCCACTTCCATCCGGCTCTCTGCTGTGGCCTGGGAAAGCAGCAGAGGATGGCCCAAGTCCTCAGGCCCCTGCACCCACGTGGGAGACCGGGAAGAAGTGCCCAGCTCCGGCTGTGTGGCCGGAGTGAACCAGGGATGGAAGGCCTCTCTGTCCCCACCTCTCACCTCTGCAAGTCTCCCTCTCAATAAAGTAAAAAAGTGACGTGGCCGCAAACACACCGCCGCCCCTAGTCCCCCAGGACTCCGCTTCCCTCCCGGGAACGGAAACCTGGAACGGCCTCGGCCACAGGCCACCTCGCAGGACTCACCGACAAACAAGTGCCCAGGGAGAGGGCAGGGCCCTGCGTGGGAACACCCCAAGTCCCAGTCCAGAGGCCGTCGCCTTCCCGGGCAGCCCCAAGTGCTGCCAGGCACAACTAGGGGCTCAGCCCAGGATCGTCACAGAACACACAATCTCCTCACCAGCACGAAACACGGGGCTGCTAAGGGAGCATGCCAGACCAGCAGGGGACACGGGGCTGTGACGGGAGCACACCCGGGCATCCAGGCCAGCAGGGGACACAGGGCTGTGACGGGAGCACACCCGGGCATCCAGGCCAGCAGGGGACACGGGGCTGTGACGGGAGCACACTGGGGCATCCAGGCCAGCACGGGGCACGGGGCTGTGACAGGGGCACACCCGGGCATCCAGGCCAGCACGGGACACAGGACACGAGGCTGTGACGGGAGCACACTGGGGCATCCAGGCCAGCAGGGGACACGGGGCTGTGACGGGAGCACACCCGGGCATCCAGGCCAGCACGGGACACAGACTGTGATGGGAGCACACCCGGGCATCCAGGCCAGCAGGGGACACGGGGCTGTGACGGGAGCACACCCGGGCATCCAGGCCAGCAGGGGACACGGGGCTGTGACGGGAGCACACTGGGGCATCCAGGCCAGCAGGGGACACGGGGCTGTGACAGGGGCACACCCGGGCATCCAGGCCAGCAGGGGACACGGGGCTGTGATGGGAGCACACCCGGGCATCCAGGCCAGCACGGGACACAGGGCTGTGACGGGAGCACACCCGGGCATCCAGGCCAGCAGGGGACACGGGGCTGTGATGGGAGCACACTGGGGCATCCAGGCCAGCAGGGGACACGGGGCTGTGACAGGGGCACACCCGGGCATCCAGGCCAGCAGGGGACACGGGGCTGTGACGGGAGCACACTGGGGCATCCAGGCCAGCAGGGGACACGGGGCTGTGACAGGGGCACACCCGGGCATCCAGGCCAGCAGGGGACACGGGGCTGTGACGGGAGCACACTGGGGCATCCAGGCCAGCAGGGGACACGGGGCTGTGATGGGAGCACACCCGGGCATCCAGGCCAGCACGGGACACAGGGCTGTGATGGGAGCACACTGGGGCATCCAGGCCAGCAGGGGACACGGGGCTGTGATGGGAGCACACCCGGGCATCCAGGCCAGCAGGGGACACGGGGCTGTGATGGGAGCACACCCGGGCATCCAGGCCAGCAGGGGACACAGACTGTGATGGGAGCACACCCGGGCATCCAGGCCAGCACGGGACACAGGGCTGTGATGGGAGCACACCCGGGCATCCAGGCCGGCACGGGGCACGGGGCTGTGATGGGAGCACACCCGGGCATCCAGACCAGCACGGGACACGGGACACGAGACACGGGGCTGTGACGGGAGCACACCTGGGCATCCAGGCCAGCACGGGACACGGGACACGGGACACGGGACTGTGACGGGAGCACACCTGGGCATCCAGGCCAGCACGGGACACGGGACACGGGACTGTGACGGGAGCACACTGGGGCATCCAGGCCAGCACGGGACACGGGGCTGTGACGGGAGCACACTGGGGCACACCAGCCGCCTAACGCGGCCTGGAAGCCAGTGTTGCAGGGGCCAGCGGGCCGGGAGAGGCATTAGCAGAAACAGGGCCTGGCGGTCCCTGGGCAGTCTCTGTCGAGCTCCGAGCTGGTCTCTCGAGAGGCCCGCGTGTCCGACGTCAGCCTGCCGGCCATGGCGGTGCTGCCGTGGGAAGCTGGCCGTGGGGGCAGCCGCGTGCGTTAGGCTGTGCTCCCCCAGCAACCTAAGGTGAAGGCCTGGGCCTGGGGGCTGGGACTCAGGCCCGTGAGCCCGCGTGGAAAGAGGGTCCTCGCAGCAGTTACAGCCTACGTGGTGCCGGCTGCACAGGCGTGGGCCCCCACCCAACATGAAACAGAGGGGCTGGCCCCGTGGCGAGCACCGCCCACACCCCACGTGCCAGTTTAAGCCCCGCGCTCCACTTCCGGGCCAGCTCCCTGCTGATGGGCCCAGGTGCTTGGGCCCCTGCACCCACGTGGGAGACCAGCAGGAAGCTCTGGACGCCGGGCTGCAGCTGGGCCGGCCCCGGCCTCTGCGACCATCTGCGGGGGGCCTGGGAGACCAGTCCAGGCAGCACCGGGGGAGCGGGGAGAGGGCTGGCCCGCCGCGCAGGCCTGCGTCCTCCCGAGCACCTGAGGAGGGGTCGCCCCGGACCCTCGGGGGCAGGAAGGGGCCTCGAGCCGGTCGGGGAGACCGACGCGGGCGCGAGCAGCACAGTCGGGGGCGCGCGCGTGGGGCCCAGGAGAGATCCCGGACGCTGCGGCGAGGCGAGCAGGGTGCAGGCCCGGGACGCCCCGGGCCCCTGGAGCGCCCCCTGCCCCGGCCCGGCCCCGGCCCCGGCCCGGCCCCACTCACAAAGCGGCTGCACATGGCCACGGCGAGGTTGCGCAGGTGGGGCGCGGCGCCCACCCACAGGAACAGCGAGTCCGTCAGCCGCATGACGTGGAAGTGGACGAGCTGCTCCCACAGCCTCGCGCTGAAGTTGTGCAGGGACACTTCGGCGGCGGCCGGCGGCCCCTCCATGCCGCCCGCACCGCCGTCCGCCGCGGCCGCCAGCGCAGCCAGACCCGAGCAAGCGAGCGCCGAGAGCCCGAGCGAGCGCGCCTTCGCTCTGAGGCAGGCGGCACGGGCAGGGGCGGGGCGTGGGCGGGGCTGGGGCGGGGCCGGGGCGGGGCTGGGAGCGGAGCGAGGGCGTGGCCGGGTCTCCCATGCAGGTGCAGGGGCCCAAGCACTTGGACCGTCTTCCACTGCTTTCCCAGGTCATGGCACAGAGCTGGATCGGAGGAGGAGCAGCCGGGTCTCTAACAGGCGTCCACTTAGGATGCCACCGCTCCAGGCGGATGACTACCCTACTGCACCCCAGCGCCCATTAACATTTTCAAGTACTCTCAGATGATCCCATGGCCATGTAGGAATGGGAGGGGCTCTCTCATGGGGCAAGCGATTCCGCCACGTTCTTGGAAGATGGAAAGTGGACATAGAGTCCCTAACAAAACAGCAGGCAGGGAAGCCACAGAGGAAGGTGGCCCAGGGGCACGCGAAAGGAGGCAGCAGCCGCCTGGCCGAATTCAAGGGCCCCGCGCTTGGAGCCCGCAGCGGCGACGGTGGGATGAGAAGCCGGGCAGTAGCGAGAATGCTGACCAGGGATCTCTAATGGAGCGAACAGCCTGGACGCCTTTTCACACTCTCCTCTTGCTCAGCTCCTTAGACAGCAAACCTGACTCCTGGACTGGAGAGCTTATCTCTAACCGATCCTGGAGGGCTGTAAGACAGCGCCCCATCACCTTTCTGTCCTTCCCGCCATCGCCCCAAGCACACGCTGCAGCCTGCTCCCCCCACACCTGGTGTCTGACCCAGCAGATGGGGGGCTCTGCCCTGGCCAGCCCCCTTCGCACTCCTCTCCCCAAAGCCCCTCGTCCCCAGACCCGAGGTCAGCAGAGGACCCGCTTCTGACCCTACAGAGGAAGCCCAGGCTGCCGGGTTTACCGCCCCAGCCCGCCGGCTCCCGAACCTTCCCATTCTCACCTGTTCTGTTTCAGAGCAGGATGCCCCTCCTCCTGCGGATAGCACCTGCTCCACCTGTGCCCACGCCCTCAGGCGTCTTGCTCCTTACCCGGAGTTTCCAAATGAGCTGCCTCGCCTCCATGCCCCTCCTGAAAAGGCTTTGGTCTGCCAGCCAGAAATGCCGCTAGACGAAAGCCCGCGTCAGAGGCTGGTGGAGTCATCAGCACCAAGGCCAGGCCGTGTGGGCCTATGCTATGAGCCACTGTAGTCCCAGAGTGCCCGTGGGGCCCACAGAGGCTGGCGTTCACCTAGTGCCACCAGAAGTCCAGGACGGATGAGGAGGAGGCTTAAGAGCAGCCGCTCCCATGATCCCTTGCTCGGTCCCCAGCCCTGGGACCTGCTGAAGGAAGGGGTGGCCTGGTCCCCTGCACCTTCGTGGTCATAGTAATGTCCTGGACTCCCCCAAAAGAAATGATTGGCACGTGGGTAGCAGGACATTGGGAAAGAGGAAGACTTGGGCGTTGCAAGGGTCGGAGGGGGTGGTGAGATCCGGGGGCACGAGCTGTCATCATGGCCGCCTCCTAGAAAGGGAATCCACGCATCCTGGGGCTGAGCAATCAATGGAATCCTGGGGCCCTGAAGAGCTGCCCTCCACCTCCCTGCAGGTCCCTGAGTGTGTAAGTGGGATGGACAGACAGAAGCTGGCACGGCACGGCACTGGGTCTGTGGCCAGTGCCAGGGAGGGATCATAGTAGGGAGAGACAAATGGAGGCCGCGAGGCCAGCAAGCTAAACAGCAACAACAGAGCCTCCCGGGGAAGGGAAGCGGAAAGTGGCGCCACCCTCAGGGGCCCCCGAGGCGGGGGGCCGCCCTGCGTGGATCTCTATTTAATTCAGCAGCCAATAGACTCAGCCATGTACACATCAACCGAGAAGCAGTGCCGGCTGCACGAGCCACTGCAGGTGTGGCGGAGCAGTGGAATAAGGCCTCGGGCACCTGCCGTGGGGCCGGGATTCTGCACCTGTATCCTTTTCTCAGAACAGAACTGTTGTAGTCGCGCGGGATGGTCAACAACACCGGTCCACGCTTCTGCCCGGAGCCCTGTTCACTCTGTGCCGTCGGCCGTCTAGAGGGGCAGCGCACCACATCGGTTGCACTGCTCCCTCGTCACCTCTGGCCACAGGGTGAGCCTACAGGGTAGAGCTGAAGAACGGGATGAAGCCTCATTGTGGCTCTGGCTGAGTGAGGTGCAGACGTGAGCCAGGTGGGCGCCCACAGCCTGAGCCGGGCAGCGGGCCTGGCCATCTGAGCCGTGGGAACACAGCAGAGACCCAGGGGTGCAGTGGCTCATGGACAGGGGCTCAGCCGGCCTGGGCCCTCCGGGGCGAAGACTGGGAGACGGAGGACAGGGCATTCCAGGGAAGAGGCCGCGGAGGGCAGGAGGAGGACCGGAGGCCTTGTGGCGGAGTTGCTCCCCCAGCAGACGAATTAAGCAACTCGAAGAGCACTTCAAGGACTTCGTGGGAAAATGGAATTTAAAAGGCAAAATGCTTGTTTTTGGTGCAAAAAAAAAAAAGTTGGAAGTCCATGCGTTGTGTCTTCCTACACACCTTCCCCTTAAAGCTGTAAAGTCCCTCCTGGGCGGACAGAGGATGGACTTGATCCGCTAGCGTCAACCTTGGTCACCCACCACCCAGGCTGGCACAACGGCCACGGTGGCAGATTGGGTTCTTGCCACCCGAGGGCTCAGCGGTTCCTTCTGATGGGGCTAGACCCCCACTTCCTGTCCATCGGGCCTCGCACCACCTGCCCAGGGCTCCCACAGGGATTCCATGTTGATCTCATGAGTCAGCATGACTCAGCAACAGCGGTGGGGGAGTGGGCCGGGGCTCCCGTCACACACACTCAGCACCACCACTTACTCCATACCGCAGACCCAGCGTAGGAATCGGCTCCATTGCTGCGAACGGCACTGCCTACTCACATCTCCCACGCTCCCTCCTCCCGTCCTCCCTCCCTGTTCTGTTGCCTTCCTGGCTGAGACCTTGTCCATCTCTGGCTGGATTGCTGACGCGGCATTCACAGGGTTTTCTCACGTCTTGTTCCACCGGCTTCCAATCTGTCTTGCTCACTGCTGCCAGAGAGACTTATCCAACTGAAGAATCTAAGCACCCTACATCCTCATTATCACTAAATGTCCTGCAGTGACCTTTGGCCTTTGCAGGCCATACAAGACCCCTCACCCAGCACCTGTTTCCTGCATGTCTGTGCCTCGTCCCTCACCCCCTGACTTCACAGGCAGACGACACTCAACTCTGAGGCGGCCAGCACCCACCTCTTGCACTCGCCATGCGCCTCATCCCTCCTGTGCGCACTCGCCCCTGTGCCTGCCCCCGCCCCCCTTACCTGCCTGAAGGAGCCCCCGCGCCATGCCTTAGGGAGGCCCTCCCTGGCGGAAGTCACGTAGACATTTTACGGAATGGCCTTTTCAGTGGGCCCAGCCTCCCACTCAGGAAGCTCCAAGGGTAGCCACAGGGTCTGCACCTTCTGTGCACAATACCAGGGACCTGCAGGGCAGACAGAAAGCAAACGCCGATTAGTGGCTGAGCGAATGGCAGAACACGCAGTCGGGGCCTGAGACTGCACCCCTGGCTCCAGCACTAATTAGCTCGATGCCTCTATTCTAGGTCTCTGTTACCTTAGCTGGAAATCGAGAAGAGTGGCCTGGATGTCTAAGGTGCTTTCCAGAGCTAGTGCCCCCAGACCATCAGATAAGCTCTCGGTGGAACAAGACCCTCTCATTCCGCCCCGCCCTCAACAGGAGGATGTAATTCTGCTGGAGGCCACTAGGTGGCATGTGGGAAGGAAGCGGACTCTGCAGAGTCGCTGGTGCTTAGCGAGCCACGGGCAGCCTCCTTGGGTTCCACTTCTTAACTCATCGTCTCCGCCAGGGAGGGGCCCTCTTTTCTCCAGGCTGGCGACTGTAAGCCAGCAGCAGGTGCAGGCCCCCGGGCCAGCCACAGTGCACTAATGCAAAAGCAGCCAGCAGCAGAGGGCAGATGAAGGAGAAAGGCAGGTTGTACCGGGGGTCTCCTTTCAGTCTCCCGTCTGGGCCGCGGGCTCTGTCTGGCGTGCATTTTATTAGGAACCAAGGATCACAAAATGGCAGAGGATGGGTGAGAAAACCAGCTGCAGGAGGGTGAGTCTGGCATTCTAATGAGGCCCCGCAGGTGGAGCTGTCTGCCGGGACCGGCGGGATCCAGGCCATGGGGGACGTGGATGCATCGTGGAGTCGCTCGCGATCACCATGGCCTTTATTTTTTTAAAAAAAAGTTTATTGTATTTATTTGAAAGGCAGAGAGAGAGAGAAATGGCCAAGCAGCGCAGGGCAGCTCTGACCGGCAGCAGCGTTCCCAGCGCGCAGAGCAGGAGATGATGCTCCTGTTAGTTTGAGCTGGGAAGAAAAGTGAACAGAAACAGGTTAAACCTCACATCGCCCATTCCTGGGCAGAAGCAACCGAGAGATTTATCTATGCATAACTTTTTATTAATGTATTTATTTTTAAATGGCCACAATAATGGATTTGAGAGGCAGAGAGAGAGAGGAGAGAGACATTGCACTGGCATCCACTAATCCATTCCCTAAATGCCTCAGTGGTCGGGCTGGGCTGGAACCAGGTCTCCCACATACATGACAGGAACCCCAATTCCTGAAGCACCCCCCCCCCATGCATGCACGCGCGCGCGTGCACCCCAGGGTCTGAATTGGCAGGAAGCTGGAGTCAAGAGCCTGAGCCAGGTGAACCCAGCACTGCAGTGTGGGAGGCAGTCAAGGCTGAAGACCCACCCCACACAGCTCCTATTGAAATGCAAACACAGTCTCCTTAGCTGACAGAGCACCCCCGCGGCCCCGCCCTGCCGGGAACAGTTCATTCATCAGCTCAGCCTCTGCCTTTGAGCCTGGCAGCCCCTCCCAGAGCCACCTCTTTGCTGCAGCCCGGGCTCTGGTGGCTGCCAAGCCCAGATTCCGCCCTCGGCCCACTTCCAGCCTTGGCTTCTGACGCTGTAGAATCCAAAGATCTCTCTCTGTGGGGTTGGACCGGGGCAGTGGGGCCCTGGGACCCACGAGTTAAAGGACAGTGAGGGACGCATCAGAAAGCAGCTTGGTCGGCACCAAACAGGCCACCGTCCTCACTCTCTGACCCCTTCAGCAGCTGTCCCCGTACCCTGAGCTTGGAGCAGCCAGGCCTGGGACTTGATCTCCGGGCCAACAGCTCAGGCAGAGCCAGGGCTGCCAGCGCAGACAGATCCATCATCAGCTGGAGAGGAGGGCCGGAGGCAGGGCTCCCAATGTTCGGGAGTAGGAGGGGCTGGCTGTCGGGTAGGCTGGGGGAGAGAAGACACATGCTAGGCTGTGTCCTGATGGGAGCAGAACAGGGCGGGGCCTGAGGGCTGTCCTGGGGGGTGGCAGGACCCTGCTGCAGCCACAGAGATGTCAAAGAATGAGATGAACACCTGGAGAGTAGACAGGAGTCCACAGGGCACTGAGTCGCGGGTGGGGGGGACAGCTGAGCCTTGGCTCTCCCACCTGGGCCAGAGCCTCCTCTGGAGGAGGGAGGGTCCTGGGACCCAGGGGGAGAAGCGTGCAGACAGGAGCCTGGACTTCACCAGCACACAGGTCCCCAGGGGGCTCAGGTGTCAGGGCCACCCCCCAAGTCAGCGCCCAGGGGGCTCCCCTGAGCAGGTTCTGGGGGTGGCCAGTGTGGGCCCTGGGGCCAGGCGTGCTCCGGCTCCCTGCCGGTCCCAGCACAAGCCATGGAGTGTGGCTCGCACTGTGACTTCACCACTGCTGATGCTCTTCAGCTAAGCAAACTCACACCTACGGAAGGAGAAACCCTTCCCCGATGGCGCACACCCTTGTTTGGGCTGGGAATTTGCAGTTGCACATATGTGTGCCTGTGTGATTGTGTGCATGGCTGTGAATGTGTGGTTGTGTTGTGTTGTGTGTGGCTGTGATTGTGTGTATGTGTGTGTGTGGTAGTGTGGCTGTGTGTGGCTGTGTGCATGGCTGTGAATGTGTGGGTAGCTGAGCGGTTGTGTGTGTGTGGTTGTGTTGTATGTGGCTGTGTGTGTGTCTGTGATTGTGTGTATGTGTGTGTGTGACTGTCCCACAGAGGACAGAGTCGACAGCTCTGAGTGCAAATGGCTGCCCGCCGCCTGCTGCCCGCCGCGCCACCACACTGCCCGCCTCGCCACCACACTGCCCTGCTCAGAAATCCGATGCTGCAGAGGCCTGCGGCAGCACTCTGCACTCAGAGGTGGAGGGCGGCAGAACAAAAGACTCTCCTTCTCTCCCTTTCTCCCCCTCTCTCCCCCTCTCTCCCTCTCTCTCTGCCCCTCTGCCTCCCTCTCCCTCTCTCCCTTTCTCTCCCTCTCTCTCTGCCCCTCTGCCTCCCTCTCCCTCCCCCTCTCTCCCCCCTCTCCACTCCTCTCTCCCCCTCTCCCCCTTCTCCTCCCTCCCCCTCTCCCTCTCTCCCTCTGCCTCTCTCTCCCTCTCTCTCCCTCCATCTTTCTGCCCCCTTCCCCGCCTCCTGCTGAAGCTGATCAGGTGACCCAGAGGCAGCGAGGCCTGCGTGGCTGGGAGGGGCAGCGGGCAGGCTGCTCAGAGCGCCATGGGCTTTTTCTGAGCATGCCAGAGCCTTTTCCCTGCATGGGCGCAGACACCGTGAGTCACACCGTCTGCAGCCCTGCCCCGGCCGCCCCAGTCCCCGCGGACGCTGGGATGAGTCTGCTCTTGGCACAGAGAGATCGTGGCTGCCCTGTGCTCGCTTCCCTTCCTGGCACTGGACATGCGCAGCCACCCAGTAAACGCAGACGGGGGCTGTGAGGGCAGCTGGATGTCCAGAAGAGGCCTGAAGCAAGCCAAGGGCCAGATGAAAAGACCCAGTGACAAGATGCCCAGTCACTGGGCCTGCGCGGCCAACATTTACCAAAGCCATCTGTGTGACAGGCGCTGCACCGAGTGCCGGGGAGACACAAGGACGCCCTGGACAGCGCCCCGAGCCCACAGCCTCTGCGCTGGGGGAAGGGCGGGCACACACAGGAGCACGGACACTTAATCTTTCACACTGCCAGGCCTGGAAGGAGCCAGGAGCACACGGGCGCATGGGTGGGTCGGTGCGCACAAGAATGACAGGCAGGAGAGGCCGAGCACAAGCTGAGACTCCACCCCCGGCAGCGCTCACCCCTCCTGGAGAAGGCGAGACAGGTGGGGCACACAGAGGGAGTTTCTGGATGCTGGGCGTGCTCCGTGTGTGCACACCAGGCTGTACATGTATGGGCCCAACACTTCTCAAAATCTACCCCCGGGGCAGGCGTGTGGTGCGGCGAGTTGAGCTGTTGGACTGTTGGCACCTCTGCTTCCGATCCAGCTTCCTGCTAATGCTTCCTGGGAAGCAGAGGATGATGGGCTTTTGCCACCCACCGGGGAGACCGGGATGGAGCTCCAGGCTGCTGGGTTCAACTGGCCCACTCCTGGCTGCTGTGGACATTTGGGGAGTGAACCAGCAGGTGGAAGATCTCTCTCTCTCTCTCTCTCTCTCTCTCTCTCTCTCTCTCTCTCTCTCTCGTAGATGAATACAAATAAATAAACCCTTAATAAATAAGCATCTTCAATAGTTTAATAACCTATTTGTGGGCTGGGCATTTGGCCTAGTAGCTAAGATACTACTTGAGGGGCTGGCGCTGTGGCGTAGCAGGTTAAGCCTTCGCCTACGGTGCCAGAATCCCATGTGGGTACTGGTTTATGTCCCGGCTGCTCCTCTTCCGAACCAGCTCTCTGCTATGGCCTGGGAAAGCGGTGGAAGATGGCTCAACTCTGGCCACTGCTACCATTTGGGGAGTGAACCAGCGGATGAAAGCGCTCGCTCTCTCACTTTCTCTCTTTCTGTGTGAGTGTGAGTGTGTGTGTGTGTGTGTGTGTAACTCTGCCTCTCAAACAAACAAATAAATCTTTAAAAAAAAAGAAGAAGAAGAAGAAGAAGAAGAAGCCACTAGGAATGCCCACATCCCTATCGGAGTGCCTGGGTTCAAGTACCAAGTCCACTTCCAATTCCAGCCCCGGCGCGTGTGCACCCAGCAGGACAGCACTGATGGCCCAAGGGAGAGACTCAGACGGAGTTCTGGGGTCCCCGCTTTGAGCCCACCTGACCCTGGCTGTGATGGGCGTTTGGGGAGTGAACCAGAGGATGAAAGGTCTCTCTGTTTCTCTCTCTGCCTTTCAAATGAAGAAATTGTTAAAGATTGTTTTGGTGACACACTTGATGTCATGTGCATCCTGTCCCAGTTAAAAACTTCAAAGGTGGCCCTGGCCTGGGCAGCCGGCCACGCCGGGTGTGCGGCGGGCACGTGCAGTCCCGCCGCCCGGCCACACCAGGTATGTGGTGGGCACGTGCAGGCCAGCCGCCCAGCCAGAGTTCCAGTACTTTGCTGCTAGATTCCAGCAGGTCCTCCTTCCGCAGCGCGGTGGAACCCACACCCTGTCGTTAACTCCACAAAGGCCCTATTTCAGACATTTCTTCTCTTAAAGCTACTCATAAGAACCCACTGTCTGGGGCTGGTGCTGTGGCACAGCGGGTAAAGCCGCCTCCTGCAACACCCCATCCCATGTGGGCACCGGTTCATGTCCCGGCTGCTCCCCTTCCAATCCAGCTCCCTGCTAAAGGCCTGGGAAAAGTGGCAAAGCATGGCCCAAGTATCTGTGCCCCTGCCACTAATGTGGGGACCTGGAAGAAGCCCCTGGCTCCTGGCTTCAGCCTGGCCCAGCCCTGGCCATTGTGGCCATCTGTGGAGTAAACCAGCAGACGAAAGACTCTCTAACTCCGCTTTCAAATACATAAATCAATCCCAGGGTCTCCCCAGACCCCTTCACGGGACCATTCCAAGCCTCCTAGCAACCCCATGAGGGAGACGCTCCACTCAGCAGGCCAGAGACCACACAGTGAGGGAACTTGGGCCAGGCTGGTGCTGTTGGGTTGAGACAAGACACCAGGGTTCCCAGCACTGAGTGTGAATATTTCCCAGAGAATGGCTCCATGTCAATGGCATTCCTGTTCTGACTCCTAGATTCCGCTCCCCCCACCCCCAACCATTCTGGAGCATAATCATGGCACCTCTGCTCTGGTCTGGAGGCTTCTGTCCCTTGCCCCCATTCACATGTTGAAATCTAACCCCCCAAGGTGACAGTTATGAGAATTGGGAACTCTAGGAGGTGGGGCTCAGTGGGACACAGCAGGAAGCTGACAGCGATAGGGCTGGGGATCCTGACCCTTACCCCAGGGTCTTGCACCCACAGAGGTTAGAATTCAGAGCAGAGGGATAATATACTGCCTAAGGGCTCGGCGCTGTGGCATAGCAGGTAAAGCCGCCACCTGAAGCAGCGCTGGCGCCCCATATGGGTGCTGGTTCAAGTCCCAGCTGCTCTACTTTCGATCCAGCTAATGCACCTGGAAAAACAGTGGAAGATGGCCCAAGTGCTTGGGCCCTGGCACCGCATGGGAGACCTGGTAAAGCCCCTGGCTCCTGGCTTCAGCCTGGCCCAGCCCCAGCCGCTGCAGCCCTTTGGGGAGTGAACCAGCAAGTAGAAGATTTCCTGTCTCTCTCTCTCTCTCGGACTTTCAAACAAATAACTAAATCTTGAAAAAATGATAGTATACTGTACCAATGAGAGGACTCACTCAAGAGAGAGCATGCACACCTTGACGTGGGAGTGACGGAGAGGCACCTGTCAGCTGTGGGCCAGAGGGTCCCCAGGCAGGGTCAGGGATGAAAGAGAGGGCCTCTGCCCCTTCTCAGCCTCTTTTATGAGACGGGGGTGGTGCCTTAATTGAACAAACAAGTGGGGTGGGGGTTTTAGCAGACATGAAGCTTTCTGGGATTTTTATGGCACTCCACATGGAACTTAACTTCCACGTGGCCATCATAGCGCCTCCGCCTTCCTGGTCCCAGAGGACACACACAGGGATCCTGGGAAGCTGGGTGTGTCTGATTGACGGGGGCAGGAATTAAGTTACGTGGCAGGACTGGTACAGCGCAGCCAATCCTAACTACCGCCTTGTCTGGTCACGCGTTCCCAAAGCACACCCTCACCAGACACCGCACCTGCCGGTCCTTCACCTTGGACTTCTCTGCCTCCAGGGCTGCGAGCAGGGGAGGCCGCACGTTTATTAATGACCGGTCTAAGGTATTTCATCACAGCAGCCGGACAAAGACAGCCAGCGGTCCTAGGTACAACAGTGATGCTGACACTTGCCATTCTCTGGGCACCTGCCACGTGTCGGGAAGCGCCTGAACGCTACGGGGATGGCACCCAACCTGGTTCACCGCCAACTCTGCATTTGCTCCCAAAGGCAATGCTCCTTCCACTCGGTCCCTCTGCTTGCTTTGTGCCATCTGGGCTCTTCCTGGAGGTGCGGGCAGGGTTGCCCTCCAGATCAGAGGGGACATGACACCCTCTGTGCCTCCCTTCAGCCCACAGCAACAGCAACAACCACACGGATGACAAGAGCAGTCACTCACCTCTGCCGCTTGCCCCAGGCCGGCGCAGTCGGGTTGAGAAGAAAGCCCAGGCTTCCCAGCACAACGTCTGCACCTGCTCGGCGTGCCCGCTGACCGGAAGAGCTCCCACGGCCTCTCCGCCTGCGCTTGGACCCAAGCCCAGCTGAGGCTGCAGGAGGAGCAAGTCTCTCCCTGCATCCTGCCAGCCAGCTTCCTCCTGCACGAACCCACATTTGGCAGCAGAGTGAAAGGGGCCCTGAGAGGAGAGGAGGCAGCGGCACCTGTCCCTGTTTCATCTCTCAGAGCTGCAGGGCTGGGACCTCGGAGGCCCGGGAGAGCGTTTAGACTCCAACAGCTGTTAGGGCCTGAGCCCAGCCATCCATGCTGCTGCCTGAGTGGTGGGGGGAGCTGTCTTCCCCGAGGTAGTTAGAGCTCCCCTACCCCTGCCACCCCACCCCCTGCACCCACGTTTCTGGAAAAGGCCCCAGCCCCACCTCCACCCCCACGCTGGGCTCCTTAAGGCACGCATCCAATGCAGCACTCTTTCCTGGGAACTTGTGTCTGGGACCCCAAGGGGTTTGCTGTGGGTGGGGGCAGCTGGCCCATGGCATTGAGGGCTTGGAAGTGAGGTGGGCAAGCTGGGGACCCCCAGGATTCTCAGGGGGCAAGGGGTGGAGGGGAGGCATTGCCATGTTGTAAACCTGCGCGTGTGCTCTGATCCTCTTGAGGAACGTCCCTGCCCCGCAGGAGACGGCCAGCTGTCCCTGGCTGGAATCGCACCGGGGAGCAGACACATCTCTGGCACCAAACAAGGGACAATCCCGGAGGCTCCTGGGAGCAAAGAGATAGAAAAAGAGAATGTGGTGAGGGGTGTGGAGGGGACAGTGCCGGTGCCAGCCCCCGGCCTCCCTTCTACGTGCCTAGCCGCTCCGCTCTGTCCCTCTCGGAGCGGGATCTCTCTCTGCTCTGCTTTTCAAATAAATAAATAATTTTTTTTAAAAAAAAGAACAAAGAGAGGCACCTCTAGGACAGCACACAGGCAGGCCTGAGGGTCAGGTGGACCTGAGGATGCTTGTTACATACACACATGTTCACATATGTACACATGCACACACACTCATATACACTCACATACACACATGCAGTCACACAGATACACACACATGTACACTGACATAGACACATATACTCACACACTCATGCACATAGATGCACACACAATACTCACATACACATTTACACAGATAAACACACATGCACACTCATTTACATACACACATATGCATGAGCATACAGATACACACAGCACACACACTAAATACAAAGACACATATACACTCATACACATATATGCACATGTAACACACATATAGACACACAGGTACATAACACACGTGTAGACATACACATACACATTTGGAGACACATTCACAGAGACACACAGCCACCTATGCACAAACACAAAACAAGTGCACTCAAACACTCAAGTTCATGGTGAAGGCTGAACAACGGGCCTTCCAGTATTCTCAGCCAGAAACTGAGGCCCAAGGGGTCACATGCCCCACGGGTGCCGTACACACACACTGGCCCCAGGTCACACACCCCTGAGCTCCCACTTCCCTCGCTGTGCCCACTGTGCCGCCCCAGACTGATCAGCAGGTGGAGATCCCAGGGTCCGGATTTGGGGTGCAAGTTGTTAAAGACAGATCGTGTGGCTGCTGAGAGCCAGCGAGTGGCCTATTCAGCAGAAGACCCTCCAAGAAAGCGTTTTGACAAAGCAGCTTATCACGCCAAGGCCAAGGCCACGTGGATGCAGGTGGCTTTGTGCAGACAGCCTGCACCGCTACGCTCTGGCCTGTGTGGTCTGAGTATGTCCCCCACAGGCATGTGCCGGGAACCTAATCCCCAAGCAACCGTGGTGAACAGGCCGTGGGGGAGCCTCTCTCCTCCCTCTCTCCTCCCTCTCTCTCTCTCTCCCCAGATCCTGCCCTGAGCCTCCAGAGCTGTGAGCCAAGTGCGGCTCTGCTCCTTGTACGTTCCGCGGCCTGTGGTGTCACAGCAGCACAAGACACACGCGGTGCCATCGGAAAGCAACCCTCGTGCCCAGTGTGCCTGTGTGCAGCTTTGAGCTTGCCCACACGCCACTCCCTGGGCCAGGTGGACACTGCCCCCCAGAGCTCACAGCATGAGCCTGCACAGCCACCACTGGCTTACCATGCCCCCAGGACACGGATGTTCCTTTACAAAAGTTTGTGGTTTTTTTTTTGTTTTGTTTTGTTTTGTTTTTTTTTTTTTGACAGGCAGAGTGGACAGAGAGAGAGAGACAGAGACTAGAACCTGGTGTGCCAGCGCCGCAAGGTGGAGGATAAGCCTGTTGAGCCATGGCGCCGGCCACAAAAGTTTACTTATTTGTTTATTTGAAAGGCAGAGAGACAGAGAGAAGGGGGGGAGGGGAGAGAGAGAGAGAGGTCTTCCACCCACTGGTTCACTCCCCAAGTGGTTGCAATGATCAGGGCTGGGCCAGGCTGAAGCCAGAAACCAAGAACCCCCATCTGGGGCCCCCACGTGGGTGGCAGAGACCCAAGTACTTGGCCATCATCTGCTGCCTTGGCAGGGAGCTGGATCAGAAGCGGAGGAGCCGGACCCGAACCAATGCGCCTGTATGGGACACCAGCATCACGAGGGTGTCTTGACCCTCTGCGCCCCAATGCCGTCCCCACTGGAGCACCTTTAACTGGCAACTCCGTCAAAGCTGGACCCTGGCAGAGGACCTGCTCCTGCCTGTCCTTGGCTACAGCTCACCGTGCATCTTCCAGTGGCTGTTTACAAATCTGCTCCAGGGAACCACGCTGTGGCATAGCGGGTAAAGCTAACACCTTCGGTACCAGCATCCCATATGGGCACTGGTTCAAGTTCCGGCAGCTCCACTTCCGACCCAGCTCTCTGCTACGGCCTGGGGAAGCAGTGGAGGATGGCCCACGTCCTTGGGCCCCTGCAACCACGTAGGAGACCCAGAAGAAGCTCCTGGCTCTTGACTTCAGCCTGGCCCAGCCCTGGCTGTTGTGGGCATTTGGGGAGTGAACCAGCAGAAGGAAGATCTCTCTCTCTCTCTCTCTCTCTCTCTCTCTCAGTGTAACTCTGCCTTTCAAATAAATAAATCTTTTTTTTAAAGAATTGTATATGCAAAGTACATTTAAAAAAATCAGCTCCAGGAGGAGAGAGGAGGGCAAAGCAAAATAAGGGCCAGACTTGCTGTGAACGCGGGTGCAGGCACTGACCTGACCCCAGGTGCAAGACCACACAGCCAGGGAGCTGCACAGCTGCCCACTCACGACTGCAGCCTGCCTGGCCTGACAAAGACCAGGCACTAAGTGCCAGGGGTCAAGGGCAAAATGGGGATTTTTCACGAAACAAATAAAGTAGGGTCTGAGGCCACAGCTTACTCGGCCCCTCACTGCTGGATCACGCACTGGACTGACAGTTACGGGAAGAAAAGGGAAACAGTACAGATCAGTGAGCGAGTCTTTGGCGCTTGCAGACGAGAGAGGAGGAGGAGCGGAGGAGCGCAGGTCTCCGGAAAGCCTAGTTGGGGTGGAATGATGCACTCCTCACTAATCTCCTTTGATGTGTGCCGGCCCCCCTCTAATAGCAGCCTGGATCCGCCAGGTGCCAGCCTGGGAGGAGTTCAAAGCACAGGGCAGCGTTATCTCGTTATCTCGTCTCACAGCTCCCCTGCGGGGAGGGAAAGGAGGAAGTGGTTATTATCCCACCCACAGAGGAAGGGTGCGAGGCAGGGAGGGGCTGGGTGACCCCTCCGAGGCCACACAGCACAACCTGGGAGACTGAGAAAGCAAATTCCAGCTCCCTCCCCATGGCACCAAGCTGCCTCTTGCTCTGTCCTCCGATGAAACTGTCATGGTAAAGACAGCCTCAGGCCGGCGCCGCGGCTCACTAGGCTAATCCTCTGCCTGCGGCGCTGGCACCCCGGGTTCTAGTTCCGGTCAGGGCGCCGGATTCTGTCCCGGTTGCTCCTCTTCCAGTCCAGCTCTCTGCTGTGGCCCGGGAGTACAGTGGAGGATGGCCCAGGTGCTTGGGCCCTGCACCTCATGGGAGACCAGGAGAAGCACCTGGCTCCTGCCATCGGATCAGTGCAGTGCACCAGCCGCAGTGGCCATTGGAGGGTGAACCAATGGCAAAGGAAGACCTTTCTCTCTGTCTCTCTCTCACTGTCCACTCTGCCTGTCAAAAAAAAAAAAAAAAAGACAGCCTGCACCTCAGCAGGCATTTTTCAAAAGAGGAGATCCATCCAAACAGCCAACAGACACATGAAGAAAATGCTCAGGATCATTAGCCATCAGGGAAATGCAAATCAAAACCACAATGAGGTTTCACCTCACCCCTGTTAAAATGGCTCACATACAGAAATCAACCAACAACAAATGCTAGAGAGGATGTGGGGAAAAGGGCACCATAACCCACTGTTGGTAGGGATGCAAACTGGTACAGCCACTGTGGAAGACAGTATGGAGATACCTCAAAAATCTGAATATAGACCTACCATATGACCCAGCCATCCCACTACCTGGAGTTTACCCAAGGGAAATGAAATCAGTAAACAAAAGAACTACCTGTACCCCCATGTTTATTGCAGCTCAATTCACAATAGCTAAGACACGGAAGCAGCCTAAACATCCATCAGCCAAATACTGGATAAAGAAATTGTGGGATATGTATACTATGGAATACTACAAGGCAGTAAAAAAGGATGAAATCCAGTCCTTTGCAAGAAAATGGAGCAAGCTGGGAAATCTCATACTTAGAGGAATAACCCAGTCCCAAAGAGACAAACACCATATGTTCTCCCTGATTTGGGAGAATTAATAGTGTACCTACAATGAAAGCTATGGAAGCGAAATTGTCACTTTTAGAATCAATGACTTGAATAGTCCTTGACCTGTTTATCATTGTTACTTTTTATTTTGTATATCCTTCTGTTTTATTGTTTTTCTCTGTTTTCTTTTACTTTTCTCTTCTTTACACTCTATGCTGAACTCTTTAGGTGATGTAGAGTTAATCATATGTATTTTAAGGCAATTGGAAAAAGATCCCAGTTAAAAATAAAGGGGGGGGGGGGGGCGGCGCTGTGGCGGCGCAGTGGGGGTGCAGCGGGTTAAAGCCCTGGCCTGAAGCACTGGTATCCCATATGGGCGCTGGTTCTAGTCCCGGCTGCTCCACTTCAATCCAGCTCTCTGCTATTGGCCTGGGAAAGCAGTAGAATATGGCCCAAGTGCTTGGGCCCCTGCACCCACATGGGAGACCTGGAAAAAGCTCCTGGCTTGTGGCTTCAGATTGGCGCAGCTCCAGCCATTGCAGCCATCTGGGGAGTGAATCAGCAGATGGAAGACCTCTTGCTCTGTCTCCCCCTCTCTCTGTAACTCTTTCAAATAAATAAATCTTAACAAAAATAAGAGGGGAATAAGAGATGGAAGAGGTAGTCTATAACTGTAAAGCAGTCTAGTTCTGCATACAGTCATACAGACCTACCTCTTAGGATACAGCCTAAGAACTGGTCATGGGACTCCAAACCCATAAGAATCGGTGGTATAAACTCCATCTTCACTGTTAAAGTGATCATATTAAATGTTAAAGGCAACAGATAGATCGGTTTAAGTATAAAAGTGATCATATAAATAACATCAAGTGCCTGGTAATAATAATAGAATTAAAAAGGAAGGAAGGACCAACATGGGAAGCAGTCTACATAGCAGACTCCTAGAATGTTATTCGCTGTAAATAACACTCTGACCTCAGAATCAACCCTTAAGGCCTCCTGGTGTGACTTAAAGACCTGTGAGAGGGGCCGGCACTGTGGTGTAGTAGGTAAAGCCACCGTCTGCAGTGCCTGCATCACATATGGCGCTGGTTCTGGTCCCGGCTGCTCCTCTTCCGATCCAGCTTCCTGCTATGGCCTGGGAAAGCAGTAGAGGATGGCCCGAGTGCTTGGGCACCTGCACCCATGTGGGAGACCCGAAAGAAGCTCCTGGCTTCAGATTGGTGCAGCTCTGGCCAACGCGGCCATCTGGGGAGTGAACCAGTGAATGGAAGACGTCCTTCTCTCTCTCTCTCTCTCCCCCTCTCCCTCTCCTTCTCTCTCTGTATAGCTCTGACTTTCAAGTAAATAAATAAATCTTTTTTAAAAGGCCTGTGAGAGCATTTCATGATGGAAAGCCAAGACTGTGGCAACAGAAATATCCTGCACAGAGGATCCCTGTGAGGCCTCAGGGGAAAGGAAGGGTCATCAAAGGAGACCCTCTTCTCTGAAGGGAGGAGAGAACATCCACTTTGCTTATGGCTGTGTCCAAATACCGATGGAGTCTATGGTCACAGAAGGCTTCCATAGCCTTGGCAGCCATGGCAAGAGGCTCGGGTGATCATACATAAGAGTGTCAATTGTTAAATAAACAACAGGAGTCACTGTGCACTTACTCCCCATGTAGGACCTCCATCCCTAATGAGTTGTACTATGAGAATCAGCTGCAAATTTTGTTCCCAAACTGTACTCCATAGGTTGTGTGTGTGCGCAGGTGCAAACTGTTGAAATGTATGCTAAATATGGAGTTGGTCCTCTGTATATGAAATCAAACTAAAAATGAACCATAATGAAGAAGGAGATGGGAGAGGGAGAGGGAGAGGGAGGTGGGATGGGAGTTGGGAGAGTATAGGAGAAAGAACCACTGTATTCCTAAAGTTGTATCTATGAAAAAATGCATTCATTAACTAAAAACTTCAAAAATTGCATACTATTAAAAAAAAGACAGCCTGCAAAGAGGGCCTACCTTCCAAACCCTCAGTGGCTAACTCGCCATCTGATGAGCGTGCGTGGGAAAAGGAGTTTCTGGCAGTATTTCTGTGGTGGGATAACGAGACGAGCCAGGCTTGACTGTCACCCCTCCCTGGCTACAGCCATGTGGCAAAGGAGCCGTCTCACAGGTGGCAAACACCGTTCAGTGGAATTTCCCGACAGTTTGGCTTGGCCTTAGGGATTACCTTGGTGATGGTGTATGGCCAAAACAAGATCAGAAACCAAACAAATGAAAAATGATGCTTAGGCTGAGGATTTGTCTCTCTGCCTTTTCCCACAACCAGTCACTCAGTTACCAGGCAATGCACAGTCATTCAGCAAGAGAAAGAATGAGGGAAAGCAGAGGGAGGAAGGGGACAGGGTCGCACTACTATTGGAAGGCTCGGTGCGACTCGGCGGCCGGGACTGCACCTTGTGTAATGAGCTATCCCGGGTATTTTTCATTACAGCATCATCCAGATCACCAGCCTCTCCACTTGCTCGATTTCTTTCTATAAGACTATTTGATGTGTTCAAAAGACAGAGAGACACAGAGAGAAAGAGATCTGCCATCCATCGGTTCACTTCCCCAAATGCCTGTAATAACTGAGGCTGGGCCAGGTGGAAGCCAGGAACCTGGAAATCTACCAGGTCTCCCACGTGGGTGTAGGGGCCTGAGCACTTGGGCCATCTCCCGCTGCTTTCCCAGGTGCTGAATCAGAAGTGGAGCAGTGGGGACTCAAACCAGTGCTCTCATGTGTCGGCATGGCAGGCAGTGACTTAACCCGCTGCACCACCATGCTGGGCCGTGCACACTGTTTAGCAGAGAAAAGGGAAGGCATGGAAAAAGAATAAAGCTGGGTTTAAAAAGCCAGCACATTGGCCGGCGGTGCTGTGGCTCACTAGGCTAATCCTCCGCCTGCGATGCCGGTACCCCAGGTTCTAGTCCCAGTTGGGGCACCGGTTCTGTCCCGATTGCTCCCCTTCCAGTCCAGCTCTCTGCTGTGGCCCAGGAGGACAGTGGAGGATGGCCCACCTGCTTGGGCCCTGCACCCGCATGGGAGACCAGGAGGAGACGCCTGGCTCCCTGGCTTTGGATCAGTGCAGCCCACTGGCCGTAGCAGCCATTTGGGGGTTGAACCAACGGAAAGGAAGACCTTTCTCTGTCTCTCTCACTGTCTAACTCTGCCTGTAAAAAAAAAAAAAAAAAAAAAGGCAAGAAGCTGACCTTGCAGTTGCACAAGTGGTCTTAGCTCCAGAAAGACAAAAACATTGGTCTGAGTTGTCCACTGCTGTCTTTCCTGTGCCTAGAACACACGGAGGATACGGAAGGTATGGCTCAGATGAATCGCAGGCCCTCCAAGGCCACTGCCAGGGTGCCAGCTGCGCTGCAACAGCTCAGAGAGTCCCCCCAAGGCTGGCCTCGGCCATCGGGAGGAGGAGGGCCTGGGCCACTTCCATCGTCCCTGGAGGGTCAGCCAGGCCTCCCTTCCTGGTCATCTGGGAAATGCGGCCCTTGCTGTGGTGAGCGTTTGTCCCTCTGCACTCAGGAGTCGTACGTGAATGTCCTTAAGAGAGAGCACACGTGATGCCCTGATGGTGTTTAGGGGCCTTTGGGAGGAGATCGGGTTGGATCAGGCTGTTGGGGTGGAGCCCCCATGATGGAGTCCTAGTGGCTTTATAAGACACACACACACACACACACATGCTGATCTGCACGGCCCCAGGAGTCTGCCAGCAGGAAAGCCATTTCCAGGTGAGGCTCCCCAGACTTGCCCTTCTAGAACCGTGAGACAAAAGAAACCTCTTTCCTCTATAGCGTGAGGCTGCCCCGGGTATCCTGTTACAGTCCCGACGAGCTAACAGAGCCCCGTGCCTGGACCCAGCTGGTTTGGCTGACGTGCCCTGAGCAGCAAGCAGCAGTTCTCGCCCTGCACTCCCGTTTCTGGTCAAGAGTCCCGGGTCTGAGCAGTCAGGTGCCTCCACACCACCGTGCCACCGGGAGCGACGCCCCCTCCGGAACTTACCTTGGGCACAGGTTTCCAGGATGAATGTCACACCCGGGACAGAGCGTCGGGTCTCTCGTGATTCCTGAATGAGGAAAACATTTTATTTTACTGTTAAGAGATGTGTGTATTTATCTGAAAGGCAGAGTTACAGAGACGGACACACAGAAATCTTCCATCCTCTGGTTCACTCCCCTCAAATGGCTGCCATGGCCAGGGACGGTCCAGGCTGAAGCCAGGACACCAGACCCCACCCAAGTACTCAGGCCGTCCTCCACCGCCTTCCCAGGCGCATTGGCAGGGAGCAGGATCGGAAGTGGAGCAGCTGGGACGCGGACCAGCACTATTATGGGATGCCTGTGTCATAAGCAGCAACTTTTCCCGCAGCATCACGAAGCTGGCACCAAGGAAATGACTTTAACGTGGAGGTGGGGCTTCTACCACGCTTCCAAGTCAACAAGGCTGAGGGTGTCTGTCCTCCATGTCGGAGCACCTCGACAGTACTTTTTTAAGTTAAAAAATGTCCATGAAAGGTATTTTATTCTTAAAATGCATGTGGTAATGCGTGAAAATCATTTCCCAAACACTGGAATGGTAGTCACCAAAATAAAGCAGGCAGGTGACGCAGCGGCTGACCCAATCATCAGAATCCTCATCTGTGACTCATTAGAACAACTGCAGGCCGCTCACTAGGCTAATCCTCCGCCTTGCGGTGCCGGCACACCGGGTTCTAGTCCCGGTCGGGGCACCAGATTCTGTCCAGGTTGCCCCTCTTCCAGGCCAGCTCTCTGCTGTGGCCCGGGAGTGCAGTGGAGGATGGCCCAAGTGCTTGGGCCCTGGACCCCATGGGAGACCAGGAGGAAGCACCTGGCTCCTGCCATCGGATCAGCGCGGTGCACCGACCGCAGCGCGCCAGTCTCGGCGGCCATTGCGGGGTGAACCAACGGCAAAGGAAGACCTTTCTCTCTGTCTCTCTCTCACTGTCCACTCTGCCTGTCCCAAAAAAAAAAAAAAAACACAACTGCAGGGGCAGGTGTTAGGCCTAGCGGGGAGATGCCTGCCCCCCACACTGCGGTTCCCAGTTCGACTCCCAGCTCCAGCTTCCAGCTAATGCAGACCCTGGGAGGCAGCAGGTGACAGCTTGGTGGTTGTGGTCCTGCCAGCTTCAGCCTTGTCCCAGCAGGGGATATCGTGCGCATTTGGGGAGATGGGATGGGGTCTCCCCTCTCTCTCTCCCTCCCTCTCTCTCTTCCTCTCAAATAACTTTAAAATTTTTCTAACGCACCATTTCAGTTCAGCCTAGGCGAAGACAATGGAAATGGACCTGAAGCTTGAGGGTCTCCCAATAGTCCATGCCCCTGAGGGTCGTCTGTGGGCAGCACTGAGGAGGGCCAGTGCCGGGGCTGGGAGGCATTCTCTAGTCCTGCACAAGTTGGAGCCAGGTAGTCCTTTGGCGTGGGATGGGTGGGGCTGCAGTGGTCATCTCGGGCCAGAGGCAGAGCGCTTGATGAGCTCGATGAGCCGGAGGCACGCGCCTCACTCCGTCAGTGCCTGCTCCCTGCACGCACGGGCTCTGCAGGAGAAGCCGAGCAGGAATGAGAGGCAGAAGAAGGCAGGAGGCCTGGATAGCACCTGTGAGGCGGTGCATGCCTGCACAGCGTGGGCAGCTTCCTGTCGAGGAGGGTCTATGGGACACTGGAAAAAATGTGCTTTAGTTAAGAAAGAGAGAGAGCGCCCATCCACTGGCTTGCTCCCCAAGGGCCCACAGCTGTCGGGGCTGGGCCAGGGCCAAAGCCAGGAACTCAGTCCAGGTCTCCCACGTGGGTGCCGGGGACCCAACCACGTGGGCCATCACTACTGCCTCCCAGGGTGCACATCAACCCGGAATTGCGAGCAGAGCTAGGACTCGAACCTGGGCCCTCCCTGCATCTCTCCTGCTGAGTCCAGCATCACCTGCGGGGCGTGTTTGAGAAGTCCAAGTTCCCCAGCACCAGGTGCACCCTGGGTATTCGCACCATGAGAGGGAGGAGGTTCTCCAGGCTTACTGATGAAGGCTCCCCGGACCCACGTCCTGGGCAGATTTTGTTCCAGACCCCCCAGTCCCACCCCCAGGGCCGGACTCAGGCCATCCCACGGAGGCAGAGCCCTAAGAGAAGAGGAACTCAGAGCCACGGGCTCCTCACCCACGTGGGTGGCAGGTGCACTGTGTCCAGGGCGGCGACCGCAGCACGCAGCCGCGGCAGAGGGCTGCTCTCCGGAGGTCACGGCGAGGCCCATTCATCCTCTGCCCAGGCTGCCAGAGCTCGCCTTCCACTCCATCTGTCAAAAGCTCTCACGCGGAGGAGCAACCTGGGGTTGTGCGAGGCCGCCATGGGCCCTAATCCATTCAGCGTTTCCTCACTCCTCTGCAGCTGGGAGCGCCTTCCACTCCCTCTCCTATTCACACCGGCTCTGAGCCAGCTTCTTTCTCGGGCATTTCTGTCCACACCGGGCAGTAGGGGCTCTCTATGGTACGGTCTGCAGCGTGCTTTTCTCTACGTTTTCCAGCCGATCTCGGGTTGACCGTCCTGCCCCCTGACTCCTCAGCTGTAAGCTGGGAAACAAAGGCTTTTGGCAGGCTTTTCCTCCTCTGCTCCCTTGAAAGGAAATCGTGTCACCCAGTGTTTCCATGGCAACCGCAGGGGGCACTGATTCGAGTTCCTTTCTCCCTGCAAGTGAGGACTCACGGCACACCTCGCCGCGGTTTCCCGTCCGATGGTGTTCATTCAACCGGCCCAGGGTGCTTCCGATTCCAGGCACCTCCCCGCAGCAACAAAAGCCTAGTGGAATTTAGACCTCACCTCTTCTCATTGTAGCTTCATTCTGGTGTCTTTTTGAGTCTTGAGGTTTTACAAAACGTGGATTTTCTCCTGGAATCCGATTCCTTGCTTTGGGCCCTTGCCTGTGTAACCTCAGACACCTCCCCTGCCGCACCCCGAGCTTCCCAGAACACACCTCGGCTGCTTAGATCTTTGATCTAAAAACTCTGCAGCGTTTCAAAGTTTAATTTTTAAAGGATGGATTTATCTATTGAAATCGGAGTTAGAGAGAGAGGGAGGGAGAGATCTTCCAGGATCGGGCCACATGTAAGCCAGGAGCCAGGAACTCCTTCCAGGCCTCCCACTTGGGTACAGGGGCCCAAGCACTTGCGTCATCATCTGCTGCCTCCCCAGGCACATTCGCAGGGAGCTGGATCTGAAGCAGAAGAGTCAGGACCCGACCCGCACTCGATATGGGATGCTGGGGTCTCAGATGGTGACGTACCCCGCACACAACGCCAGCCCCGAGGGTTTAACACGCCGCATGCTGTTAGCCATGTCTGTGCACTCTATTCTCTGTCACATGGTGATTTCCATTCTCTGCAGAAGTTGTAACTGGCAAACAACCAATTCCCAGCCAGGTGGTCATAACCTGCCTTCCAGGGGGTGTGGACAAGGATGTGGACACACTGCTCCCCACCCTACCCCACCCCCGGCCAGCATCCTCCACACAGCTTTCCCCACCCAGGGAAAAGGCTATACTGAGAGGCTGCCTCCTGGTTCCCAGGCCACCCAGCAGCCCTTCCTCCAGCACCCACATTCTCAGATCTGTTTCTACCTTCTTTGGGACCCTTTATTTTTCTTTGAGAGAACTCACAGGAACCATATTTCCTTCATCTGTTTATATTCAAACATATATGCTACCTTCACAGTTAACAGACAATGTAACAGAACACCAACATTATTGGGGCTTATTTCTCTTGTAACTGGCCATAAACATTGTTGAAGTGATTTTTATAAGAACTGTTTTTGCCACCTTCTAGCACTGACTTCCGTGTGGGAGACCCGGAAGAAGCTCCAGGCTCCTGGCTTCGGATCAGCGTGGCTCCAACTGTTGCAGCCATGTGGGAGTTCACCAGCAGATGGAAGACCTCTCTCTCTCTCTCTGCCTCTGCCTCTCTGTACCTCTTTCAAGTAAACAAATAAAATCTTAAAAGAGAGAGAGAGAGAGAGAGAGGGAGGGAGGGAGGGAGAGAGAGAGATCCATAGAGGAGGTGGTGACAGGGGTTTCCCACAGGACTTATGAAGTGTTTGCCTCTCTGACTCTTATAGCTGGTCAACCAGACCCAAAGACCACAGCAACAACACCACAAAGTGAGGCTGACACCTGTGATCCAAACACAGGAAGCGAGGGACTGGTCCAATGACTCCCTGCTCCTCAGATGAGGGCACTGCCCAGTCCATCTAAAGGTGAGGGACCCATGTCTGGGCACATACTGGCCCCCCCAAAAAATGACTAGTTATAAAATAGTTTCTGAAATATTAACAACTATATCAATAATCCACTTCATACACAGTACATTATGCCTTGAGATACTGGCTTATAAAAATAAATGTAGTTGTATATAATTTATGAATATATTACATACTTTTTTGCAGATAGGTCTTCAAAAAGTTGGTGGAGAAGGTGCATTCCATTTTTCCATGGAGTTTGAAGTCCCCTGTGTCATAGCCAAGCTTGGTGGCCACTGCTGCAATGGTAAACGGTAAAGCTGCCCTGCCCCACGCAGGTGCCCTGGCAGAGCAGAGAGGGGCCGCTGAGTGTCCCCAGCACCAGGTGAGGGAGCTGCGCGGTGAAGCCAGCAAGCACAAGAGGGGAGTCATTCCAGGCAGCTGGAATCAGCCGGTGTGAGCTGAGACCCAGAGGTTTGGACAGTGCGTCCTTTGTGGAGATCAGTGGGCAGGTTGATAGCCCCTGGAATGTACCATCGGAAGTGGAGCAGCTGGGACTCGAAGCGGTGACTACACGGGATGCGGGCACCACAAGCGGCGGCTTTGCCTGCTAGGCCACAGTGCCGACCCCTGATGGGCCTGAATTCTAAGAATCTGGACCAGGGGCCTTCACTGTGGTGTGAAGCCTCGGCATCTCATATGGGCGCCAGTTTGAGTCCTGGCTGCTCCACTCTGATCCAGCTCCCTGCTGTGGCCTGGGAAAGCAGCAGAAGATGGTCCCGAGTGCTTGGGCCCCTCCACCCACATGGGAACCCAGAAGCAGCTTCCGGCTCCTGCCTTCTGACTGGCCCAGCTCTGGCTGTTGCAGCCATTTAGGGAGTGAACCAGCAGATAGAAGATCTCTCTCTCTCTGTCTCTGCCTCCCTGAAACTCCACCTTTCAAATAAATAAAGAAATCTTCTTTAAAAAATTAATAAAAAAGGGCCCGCGCCGCGGCTCAGTAGGCTAATCCTCCGCCTGTGACTTCGGCACCCCAGGTTCTAGTCCCAGTCAGGGTGCCGGATTCTGTCCAGGTTGCCCCTCTTCCAGGCCAGCTCTCTGCTGTGGCCCGGGAGGGCAGTGGAGGATGGCCTACCTGCTTGGGCCCTGCACCCGCATGGGAGACCAGGAGAAGCACCTGGCTCCTGGCTTTGGATCGGTGCAGCACGTGGGCCGTAGCAGCCATTTGGGAGGTGAACCAACGGAAAAGGAAGACCTTTCTCTCTCTCTCTCTAACTCTGCCTGTAAAAAAAAAAATTTGATAAAAAAGAATCTGGACCACACACCAAACGTTATAAGGAGATAAGGAGTGGATGGGAATGTATGAGCGAGGAAGAAGCACCATCACCCTGCTGTAGGACAGTACCTGTGACATCACACAGGGAAACCGGCCAGGGCAGAAGCAATGATGACATTAACAGTGGTTGGAAAAAATATTTTTCCTATTGTTGAGAAATTTGTAGCATTCTGTTAGCATCAAGATGGAAAATGCCACTCCATATTTAGGAGATACTAAAAATTTGATCCTTTTTAATATTTTAAAAAGTGTTTATTTACTATCTTCATTAATTTGCTATATTCATCATTTTTTAAATATTTATTTACTTATTTGAAAGGCTGGGGCCGGCACTGTGGCATAGCAGGTAAAGCTGGCATCCCATGTGGGTGCCAGTTCGAGTCCCGCTGCTCCACTTCCCATCTGGCTCTCTGCTATGGCCTGAGAAGGCAGTCCAAGATGGTCCAGGTGCTTGGGCTCCTGCACCCATGAGAGATCTGGGGGAGGCTCCTGGCTCCTGGCTTCAGATCAGCACAGCTCCAGGCGTTGCGGTCAACTGCAGAGTGAACCAGTGGATGGAGACCTCTCTTTTTCTGCCTCTCCTCTCTCTGTGTAAATAAATAAGTCTTTTAAAAGAAAAGAAAAGAAAGGCTGTAGGGCTGGAGCTGTGGTGTGGTGTGTTAAGACACCGGCTGTGATGCCAGCATATCACACGGGCAGCAGTTTGAGTCCCAGCTGTTTCACTTCTAATCCAGTTCCCTGCTAATGGCCTGGGAAAAGCAGCAGAAGATGGCCCAAGTGCTTGGGCCCCTGAACCCATGTGGGAGATCCAGAGGAAGCTCCTGGCTTCAGCCTGGCCCAGCCCTGGCTGCTGTAACCATGTGGGGGAGTAAGCCAACAGATAGAAGATCTCTCTGTCTCTCTCTGTAACTTTGACTATCAAATAAACAAATCTTTGAAAAGAAAAGAAAGGCTGAGAAAGAGAGAGAGAGAAAGAGAATTTATTCCATCTTCTGGTTCATTTCTCAAATGGCCACAACAGCCTGGATTGGGCCAGTCTTAAACCAGGAGCCAGGAACTCCATCAGGGTCTACCACATTGATGGTAGGAACCCAAGCACTTGGGCCATCTTCTGCTGCCTCTCAGGCACGTTAGCAGGGAGCTGGCTCTGAAGTGGAGCAGCCAGGGCTTGAAGCAGGCACTCTGCAATGGGACTTGGGCATCTCACATGGCGGCTTCACCTGCTGTGTCACAGTGTCTGCCCATCTTCACCATTTTAAATCTTACTGCTCAGTTTTATCAAGTATATTTGGCCCCTTTGTCCAGGTTCTTGTCTCTGATGCATGAAGGAGTTTGAGGGCGGCACATAGATAAAGGCTACCAAAGAAATAAATTTATTAGCAAAGCAAATGTACACATTCAACAGGGATTGTGGGCACGGTAGAGCAAGCTGCTACCCATGAGGCTCAGGGTCAACACTTATATGAGCTGGAGGGATTTCCAGGGATTTGGTGACTGGTCAATATCTGGTCTTTTCAGGAAGTCTTGGTGCACCATGGTGTCAGGTGCATGATGGGAGTAGGAGTGTCAGCCATGGTCATTTTATGATAATGACATTGTAATAGGCTATTGGTCATTGCAGGGAGAGTGAGCAGCCATGTTGGATATTTTTCCATGGCATCTGGTTTGGGGCGGCAGCTTTGCCACAATAGTGACTTCAGTTTGCAGCCATGGGAGGAGTTTTAGGAGCAGCTGTGGGGGAGTGTGCAGTGATATATTTCCTCTGGCTCTTTTTCCGAACCCTGCCTCCTTCCCTGTAGCAGATTCTACAGCCACAGACTCAATCCGATGCACATCAAAAATATTGGGGGAAATATTCTGTCTGTACTGAACACATGTAGACTCCCCTCACCTAGTATCATTATTTGCTGAACAATACAATGTGGAGGCCAGCATTGTGGCATAACAAGTAAAGCCTCTGTGATGCTGGCATCCCATATGGGTACCAGTTTGTGTCGTGGCTGCTCCATTTCCAATCTAGCTCCCTGCTAATGTGCCTGGGAAAGCAGTGGAGGATGGCCCAAGTCCTTGGGTCCCTGCACTCACATAGGAGACCTGGAAGAAAATCTCGGCTCTTGACTTCAACCTGTCCCAGGCCTGGCTGTTGCTGCCATCTGAGGGGTGAACCAGCAGATGAAAGACCTTTTTCTCTCTCTCTGCTGTCTGTAACTCTTTCAAATAAATAAATCTAAAAAAAAAAAAAAAAAAACCAACACAATGTAACTACTACTCACATAGCATTACATTGCACTGGGTGTTGTAAGTGATCTGGAGATCATTGGAGCTATGCTGCCGTGGAGGACACAAGTAGGTCAGCTGCAAACACCACACCGTCCTGTATACGGGGCTTGAGCATCCACAGATCTTGGATCCGTGGGGTTCTGGAGTCACTCCCCAGGGGTGTGAGAGGTGGCTGTATAGGTACAGAATTGTGCAACCATCACCACCATCCCTCTCCAGAATTTTTTCATCTTGCAAAACTGAAATGCTGTGCCCATCAGAAAGCTATCTCTCCACCCCGCTTCCTGCAGCCCCCATTCCACCTTTCGTCTTTATGAATTTGATTCTAGATTCCTCAGATATAGAGATGGGTCTTATTTGTCCGTTTGTCTTCTGCCACTGGCTCATTTAACTTCTCCTCAAGGCTCACCTGTTTTGGACATGTATCAGAACTCTTTTTAAAAAGAATGGATAATAGTCCTCATAGGCATAGAGCATGTATGCGTATCCATTTACCCATCAAGAGCCACTTGGGTTGCTTCTACTGAATAAGGCTGCGGTGAACATTGTACACAGATATCTTTGAGACTCTGCTTTCAATCACTTGGGTATAGATCTGAGACTAAATCTTGAACAGTTATGGGATATTTCAAACTAGACAGCAAGTTCTCCCAGAGATTCTTTTAATGCATTCTTTTCTTGCAAATGTATTAGGAATGGGAATATTCAGTAGGCACCCAAAAGTAGGATGGGCATGTCCAGCCAACAGTCCCTCTTGGCATTCCACCTTGAGTAGCCCCAGCTACTCCGCTTCCAATCCAGCTTCCTGCTACTGTACCTAGGAGGTAGCAAGTGATGGCTCAGGGATGTGAGTCCCTGCCATCCCTGTGGGAGACCCTGAGAGCCAGGGTCCTGGCTCCTGGCTCCGGGTTGGCAGAGTACCAGCTGTTGCCGCCATTTGGTAGAGAACCCATGGATTGGAAGATCTCTTCTTCTCTGTCACCCAGCCTTTCAAATACCTTAAGCAACGGGGATAGTTCGGAAGTAGACCTGTAACTGTAGGGAGGGCTTCGCTGAGCCCCCCAACCCCGGGCCACGTAGAGCTAAGACACTGGGGAGTAGCTGTGAGTGTGTCCCACTGAATACACGTGTGCTGGTTTTATTCACATGACAAGCAAGGCTCTAGGGCAGACTTGGGAGAGAAAGGGTGAGCTGTGGAGACGTCCCAGCGGCTTCTAACCTGGGCAGCAGCCCCAGCGTCTTGCTGCAGTCTGATGCTAAGATGGCCGGCGCTCCGTGCACGTCCCTCCCATCTGGGGTTTGTTCACAAGCACATTGCTTTCGGCACCTGGCAAGGGGCACCCTGTCCATCTCAGAATTTGCTAACTCGGGTTGAAGCCTGCGTTCTCCTCTGTACCTGTTTTCCACACGGCCAGGCTGTGCTGTGAAATGCCCTTTATCCGAGATTCCCAGCTCGCCCTCCCCTGCCTGCCTAAGACCCTTACAAATCATTGACAGTGTGGGGGAGGGGAGGCCGCCCTGCAAAGCCGGAGTTCCTCCCCCTCTGCCAATCCGTGCGACAAAGAAGGCAAACCTCCCGCGTGACAGCTCGGCTCTCAGTTTGAACCGAGGCCATCTTAGCCCAAAGTCCTGGTCTCTGGTGATGGAGACAGAGCCAGCCTGACCGGGGAACCCCACATGGCGCCGCACCCGAAGGCTCGCTGCAGTCTTGTGTCACCTGGTGCCTGCAGAGGCCATGATGGCCCAGGGACGGGTGCGCTGAGGCTCCTCCTGCAGGGCAACTCGCCTCTCATCCCAGACAGGGGAGGTTGAGGGCAGTGCCACACCCACGGGGAATGACCTAGCAGAGAGAACACGGATCCCAGGGACTCCTGCGCCCCCTCCACACTTGCAATGAGGGGCTGCGCCTAGCCCCGGGTCTCTGGGCATCTAAATCCTTCGCCTAAATACTAGGGTTGGTAGCTTTCCAGTATTTCTAACAGGGAGGCATTGAGGCCACCACACACACACACACACACACACACACACACACACAAAGAGGAAATAATGATGGATTTGCAGTCTCTTTCATTCAGTTCCTCTCCATTCATTGGCCAAGTGTCGGTTGCCTAGGAAACCGCGCATCTCGGTAGCCCAGTGGGCTGTCAGGTGGCGGGGGCTGCGGGCTGGGTTTTAAGCAGTGAATGCAGGCATGCATGGGGAGAAAATCCTAAACCAATCACCTCCTAATTTCAGGAAACCCGATCAAGAGATAACAAGGCTCTCAAAATTAACTCCTGGTCTATGCCACACCCCCTTTGTGCTGCAGTTCTTCAACTGCTGAGAACAGTGACTTTCTGTGTTTCTTAGATAAACCTTTGGGGGTGATTTGCCATAGGAAATATTCCGAGCAAACATAATTTTAGTAGTTTAGGGGGAGTGTCCATTTCAGCCACAGATCAGTTGGTGAAAGACGAAGGTTGGATTTTATTCGACTCTAACGATGTTTCTACGATCGTCTATGGACAATTTTTAAAGGTCAGTCTACCGTTAAAACTGAGATCAGGTAGGAGATCATGAAATACATTGTCCTGGATATGCTGTCCTGGAATCTCCGTGGCTGATGCATCCCCACCTAGACTGAGAGTTGCTGTGCAGCACAAGCAGACAGAATGGCCAGGCCTACCACTGCTTTCTTCTTGCAAGCTCCAAGGAACAGGGATTTTGTTTTCAGGGAGGAAGGGAGTAGCGGAAAATCTGAGCCGCTTTTGGGAAAGGCGTGGCCGCCATCATTTCAACAGAAATCAGCTCCTGTTTAAACACAAATGTGCAGCATCAAAATGCCAGCGAGGGAGGGGTGCAGAGCGGCCAAGGAGAAGCCTGCTCGCGGGGGACGGGGAAGCAGGTCTGGGACCACACTCGCTGTGTCTCCAGGGCCTGCGGCCTTTCAGAAGATGGTTTGTAGCCTCAGTCTATCCCCCCCCCACCCCCACCCCCACACACACAATAAAAAGAAACCCGAGAAGAACAGGTTCCCGGTCTAAACAGTCTTGAACACACGTTTTCACGCGGGCACTCCATGGAGCACTGGCCCCGAAACAGAAGGCGAGAAACGAGACCGTCTGGCGAGGGAGACGGGTGGCGGCTCAGGTTACCCCCCCCCCCCCCCCCCCCCCGTGGAGCCAGAGCCGAGGCCCGGCAGCTCAGCACGCATCTACACTCGCCCAGGATCGGATCGGTCACCGCGACCAGGACACGGTCACCTTCCCCGACGCCTTGGGGTGCCGGAATCCAGACTTTAACTCGCTGTTGTGACCTTGGCAGTGGTTCGCCCTTGCTGTTTCTGCATCTATAGGATCTGGAGCAGAGCTAAGGGCCCCGAGGACCCCCACGAGGGGGCGGGCAGACAGACCTGCTCTGCCCTGGGACCCCTAAGTTAGGCACTTGCAGCCGCGTCCTGGAGAACTCTGGCCCGGGATGCTCGGGGAGGGGGTCGGGGGCTTTTGTTCTCGCCACTTCTCTTTGTATCTGGAGTAGAGCTGAAAGCCCCCTCCCACCCCCAGCAGGAACGGGAGGCGATGACAGCTTGCTGATGGCTGCAGGCGGGGGCGGCGGTGGGGGCGGGGTCCCGCAACAGCTGCAAGCTCTGGCCCACGGCGCGGACCCGGTCATCCAACCTCTCTCGCCGGAGGCTGAAAAGGAGCCACGTCCTCCAGCTAAAGACCAGAGCGGCTTCGGCCACGGCGCAGCCCCTCCCGCCCCGCAGGTGCGGCCTCCAGTCACGCGCGCGCGCCGCCGCTCTCGTGCGCACGCCCAGGAGGAGCAACAAAGAGATCGCGCTGTCCTCGAGCTGGCAGACTGCGGATTTGAAGGGCGTGGGGGGCTCCGCACCCGGGTGCGCGCGCCGGCGGGTCTCAAGCGGCCGCTCCCTTTTCCTGGGGCTGCGGCTGTGAGAGTCTCTTGGTCCTCGCTCCCACCCCCTACCGCCAGCGCCCGGGATGCTGGGACCCATCCCCTCCCTGGACAATAGCCGAACCCCGAGAAGAGGTGCGCCTGGGCTTTGGGGAACACAGCCAGGCCACTGGGAGCCCTTTGTTCCGCCGCCCGCCCCGCCCGCAGGACAGTCCACGCGCACGCCCGGCCACACCCACTCCATCACTTGCGAGGAACAAAAGCCAACTAGGCAGGGGCAGGGGGCTGGGTGCCAGCCCCGGAGCCACGGGCTCTGGGGAGGGTCGGGCAGAGCTGGCTCGCAGGTCACCCCACCCAGGCTGCGGCAGCCCCAGGGAGAAGGAGCGGATGGCCCCTGGTCTGGACAAGGGAGAGAGAGAGAGAACAGGACTTGTTCTCAGAGGCTGGGGCGGTGCTCTGGGGCCGCAGGTGTCCAGGGTCACACCGTCTTTCAGTTCCCCCGACTGGTTTCTGGGGTCGCCCGTCCAGGTCACAGACCGGCGTTGCCGGCTGGCCTCCGGGATTAAGCAAAGGGACTAGGCGGGTGGGGGGGCTCTGCCGGCGGTGCGCTATCTCAACTCACACCTGCCGGCTCCCGGAGCACCTGCTCCGGGCGTCCTTTTCCCTGTCTGGTGCCAGCTGCTCCCGACCCCGGCCCACCGCGCTGGCCTAGCTGCCCTCCTGCCCTCAACCTCTTCACCACCCCCTCCACGCTGGTACCCGGCTTTCTCGATCCCCTCCCCCACGCCCCGGACAATGCTCACGCCCTCTCCCTCCCGGTGGGGAGCTTCCACCCCTCTCCAGGTCCGTAGGCCCGCGCTGATTGGCCGCAAACCTGTAGTCCGGCCCCCATGGCCGGTCCCTGGGGCTTGGAGCATTACGTCAGCCCTGCCTGGAGAGCGCCAGCGCGAAGGCGACTGGGGGGCTCGGGCTGGGGGCGCGGCCTGCGCCTGCCGCCCCGCCCTCCGCACATAAAAGGCAGAGCCCGCGGGGCCGGCGCTCTCAGCCCGTCGGTTCCCGAGCGCGATCCCGGTGAGCCCGCAGTGGGTGTGGGAGGCGAGGACCGACAGACCCGCCGGACGCAGACGAGCCAGGAAGGCGCTAGCCAGGCACCATGCGTGAGATCGTGCACATCCAGGCGGGCCAGTGCGGCAACCAGATCGGCGCCAAGGTGGGCGCGCCGCAGGGGCACGGGTGGCGAGGGCGGAGCGCCTCTGCGGAGCCCGAGGAGTGGGCAAGGCCGGGGTTCGCCCGGTGCTGAGCTTCGGGGCGCTTTGTGCCGTAACCAAGTGGGGCGTGGGCTCGGAGTAGGGGGTAGGGGGTAGGGGGCGGGAGACACGCCTTGGATTTGGCCGTAACTCACTTGGAGTCCTGGTTACTCCCTTGCCTTGGTCTCTGCCGGCCAGGCGTGCGCGCCCAGAGAAGCAGCAGGTGTGGCTGTGCGGCCGCGCGCTCCAGCCCTCGGGAGGGGCCGGGACACCCGGAGGAGAGTCGATTTCACTCGCCTGAGCCGGAGCTGGCTGCAGGGGGCGGGCTGGAGAGCAATTGTCTCGCGGTGGCGGGACGTGCTCGGAATGGAAAACCGCCCCCTTTGGCTCCCTCGCGTCCCCGCCCGTGCCCTCCTCCGGGACCGGAGGATCTGCGCGCCCCGCTCTTCCGGCGGCCCCCAGGCTGCGGCCGCGCGCACCCGGGCTCCGGCGGGAGCCGGTGACCTGCGGTTCCTCTCCGCTCCGCCCCAGCCTCTGGCCGAGACAGCTGTCCGCCCGGCCAACGCCCAGTTTCGACTCTCTGACCCTACAAAACACCACCCCTGCGGCCCTGCCAGGGAGCCCAGGAGACTTTGGGAGGGAGCCTGAGCCGAGGGGTGGGGCGGGGTGGGGGCGGGGCACGGCTCTAAATACGACTCTATTCTGTCTCAGTTCTGGGAGGTCATCAGTGACGAACACGGTATCGACCCCACTGGCAGTTACCATGGAGACAGCGACTTGCAGCTGGAGAGGATCAATGTGTACTACAACGAGGCCACTGGTAATACCCGATAATCTCACCTGCCCTGCGCCTAGGCTGGCCAGAAGCACCCGCCCCCAGGGGAGGGTGGACCAGCCTTGGTGGGCTCCCCTGCCTTTTCACTGCAGTATTTCCCGGGCTGTCCTGTGCCCTCCACGCCCTTGGAGAAGCAGGGGGAGGGTGGGCCTTTGTGTAGGGACGACTCCAGTCCCGCAGGCAGGAAGCCAGTATGGAGCCCTCGCCATCAGGGCTCTCTCTCCCTGCAGCTCTAACTCTGTTTGTTCTGCCACAGGCAACAAGTACGTCCCCCGGGCCATCCTGGTGGACCTGGAGCCCGGCACCATGGACTCGGTCAGGTCAGGACCCTTCGGCCAGATCTTCAGGCCGGACAACTTCGTGTTTGGTGAGTGCGTGGTGTGTCTGAGGGTGTGAAAGGGCAGCTCAGCGTGGCCCCATGTGCCTGCCAAAGAGGAAGCCACAAGTCCAATGCCACTGGGTGCCAGTTACACCTTAACACAGGCTGTTGCCTCCCAACTTGGAATACCCAGATGTGGCCTTATTTAGTTATAATCATACCCATGACCATATATTGTAACCTCTGGCCATTTTGGTGAGAACCTAATATAATCCTATCCAAGCGCTGACGCACTGGCCTCTATTAGGGGGCTTAAGGTCAGGAGGAATTTATGGGGATCGCAGCCACTTAGGGAGTCTCTTTCCTCCCTCCAGGCCAGAGCGGGGCCGGGAACAACTGGGCCAAGGGCCACTACACGGAGGGGGCCGAGCTGGTGGACTCCGTGCTGGACGTGGTGAGGAAGGAGTCCGAGAGCTGCGACTGCCTGCAGGGCTTCCAGCTGACCCACTCGCTGGGCGGCGGCACGGGCTCGGGCATGGGCACCCTGCTCATCAGCAAGATCCGCGAGGAGTACCCCGACCGCATCATGAACACCTTCAGCGTCATGCCCTCGCCCAAGGTGTCCGACACCGTGGTGGAGCCCTACAACGCCACGCTGTCCGTGCACCAGCTGGTGGAGAACACGGATGAGACCTACTGCATCGACAACGAGGCCCTGTACGACATCTGCTTCCGCACGCTCAAGCTCACCACACCCACCTACGGCGACCTCAACCACCTGGTGTCGGCCACCATGAGCGGGGTCACCACCTGCCTGCGCTTCCCTGGCCAGCTCAACGCCGACCTGCGCAAGCTGGCCGTGAACATGGTGCCCTTCCCCCGCCTGCACTTCTTCATGCCCGGCTTCGCGCCCCTCACCAGCCGCGGCAGCCAGCAGTACCGCGCGCTCACTGTGCCCGAGCTCACCCAGCAGATGTTCGACTCCAAGAACATGATGGCCGCCTGCGACCCGCGCCACGGCCGCTACCTGACGGTGGCCGCCATCTTCCGCGGCCGCATGTCCATGAAGGAGGTGGACGAGCAGATGCTGAACGTGCAGAACAAGAACAGCAGCTACTTCGTCGAGTGGATCCCCAACAACGTCAAGACGGCCGTGTGCGACATCCCGCCGCGCGGCCTCAAGATGTCGGCCACCTTCATCGGCAACAGCACGGCCATCCAGGAGCTGTTCAAGCGCATCTCGGAGCAGTTCACGGCCATGTTCCGGCGCAAGGCCTTCCTGCACTGGTACACGGGCGAGGGCATGGACGAGATGGAGTTCACCGAGGCCGAGAGCAACATGAACGACCTGGTGTCCGAGTACCAGCAGTACCAGGACGCCACGGCCGATGAGCAGGGCGAGTTCGAGGAGGAGGAGGGCGAGGACGAAGCCTAGCGCTGCGGCCGCCCTGGGCATGCACGCACACGCGTGGGCTCTCTGGTGCTCTTCACGGTTGCCTGTCACTTTTCCCCCCTCTTTTTTTTTCTCTTTTTTTTTTTGTAATATGTAACATTTGAGATATTTCTGAACTACTGTTGTAATGACTAATCTCTCATAAACGTTTGTGTCCTCATGGCGTCCTCTCTTTCTTTGCCTTCCTTCTCTCTGTCGTTCTTGGTGATCCGCTGAGACTCTCCTTCAGACACCAGCTTAGGAAAGTCGTCTTATGGACCAGGAAGGGATGGGCGGCAGCTCCAGTGAACGGGCTTTTGGGGTGGGTAAAACCGAACCGGCTACCACCGTGCCCATTTGGAAGCTCAGTAGATGCTCAGTTCATGGAGAAATCCTATTATGCCCTATGCAACATTACGTTTTTTATTTTGAGCAGGGACTACATGCACATACACAGAATTTCAGGAGACAATGCAAAGTTAGTGTGCTTTCCCTCCTCCTTTCCTACAGTTTTCTTCCCCGGGAGACCACCATTCTAGACTGTTCTCGCTCTCCTGTCCCTGCAGTAATGCTGCATACATGTTCAGGCCTGTATGGCCCACTGCCCTCTTTTCCTTCCTCACACGCATGGTGGGACTCGGGGCTGTGCAGCCTCCTTTCCCGGCGCTCAGTGAACCTTAGAGATAGGGGGAGCGTGCGTGCCACCTCTAACTGGAGGCATAGCACACCGTATCTCACTGATAGTCTGCTTGGCCAGTTCTCCATCAATAGGCATTGAGTTTGTTGGATACATTTTTGCTGTGGATAATTTTGTTCACGTACCATTGTGCACATGAAAACAGCTCTCCAGGACATTTCTAGAAGTGGAATCGTCTGGAATTCTAGAAGTGGTGCGTGGCAGGATGTTTTGTGAAGTTGTGAAGTCACACAGAGCAATAGCCGTAGGAAGTAGAAATCATTTACAGGCCGAATCTCAGCAGTCATGCCTAGACTGCCTCACAGACCATGTGCATTTACGTTGTCTTTATTTGAGTTTATATGAACTTAAACATTCTGGATTGTGAGTGAGTTTATGTAGACAAGCCACAATCATTTCCAGCTGGATTTTAACCTAAGCAGACTACAGACTTGAGCTCAACAGCTCAAGAAGCTACGGGATTTCAATAATCAGTTTTTACTTAAGACGCCTCTGTGGGGTCAGTTATATTTTATGCAAATGGTGCTCATACTCTGCTTAGTCTAGGTTAGTAACTTTCTTGGGGAAGAGGAGTGAAATGTAAGCTGTAAACAAAAGTACAAGACTAATTTGTATCTCCCTATAGAAAATCATCAGGAAAACTATAATATTTTAAGTCAATAATTTTAAAAAAGGACTCAAAAAGTCTGACATTTTATTCTACTTGCTTCTACTACTCAAATATTGAAAGATCAGTATAGATAAATGATTTCCATATTAAAGGGCTAAAGTATACTTGAAGAGTTCCAAAGAAAATCAGTTTATTCTGCCACATGGTTCCCTTGAATGGAAAAGGGCAGCAGTTCACTTTACAAGAACTGGACGTGGCCAGGAGCAGGGCCCAGATGTAGCCAGAGCAGGGTCAGGAGCCAGGGCTTTGCTCCAACCCCTGTACTTCGCAGCAGAGTTGCAGGTGAGGTTCCTGTTGAACGGGTGGAAGCTTCCAACAACCTAACTGAAGGTCGACATTGGTCTCAAATGCCCTGGACACTGGGGCAGCTGCCAAGGCCCCGTGGATCCATCCTCGGGCGAGCCTTCCCTAAAACCTGCCCAACGTGTGCTCAGTGACTTTGGAAGAGTGAATTCATTCTCCAGTGCTTCTTAGCACCTTGTGAGAAGGGGACAGGCGGGCACCTGCAGGCCAGCCTGCTAGCCTGGCCGCACATCCGGGGTCTGTACACCAGGAGAACTGATTTTGGCATCTGACCAGTCAAGCGGATGCATAGGGACTTAGCACAGTCCATAGAGGCATAGCAAAGAGGGCAGCTCACCTGCAGGAAAGTGCTCAGACCGACACCATTAATTTCCCTTTGGTTACATTATCATTGCATCATGGGATTCTGTGGTGGTGATGGTGGCGGGTGTGTTTTCAGTACTCCCCAAATAAGTGTTTTATCCCTCGGCTTGGAAGAGAATATTCACTTCTGGGCATGCCCAGTACTTACATTGCATGACCACTGCAGGATTCAGAAGCCGGAGCTAGGAAGGGATTGGGGTCAGAGAGGACACCCCTGGATAACCTAAGACTATGACAGAGTTCTCATTTCATCACCAAGAGTATGCAAGATGATTTGCAATTAGAACCACAAGCAATCAGAGCTTATCTCCCTCCACCTGATTGTGTAAGAATCTGTGGTCATAGACTTAGCTCAAATCCCAGAATTCTTTATGTGAAGCAGGTGGTAGACCCAGTGCTCTTTCCTCTACAGCCACAGCCACATGAGGATGGACAGGAAGAGAAAGAAGTCCTGGCTTCAGGGGAGTCCGAAGCCATGGTCTACACTCAGCTTTCCTGGATGTGCTGGGCCAGACTCCGCGCACAGGGGGCAATGTTCAATCTCCCCATTCGCAAGCATGCACACCTCTGGAACGCGGTTATGGTTGCAGGGGGAGCATTCTGTCGTGGGCTAGCGACCGCGAAAATGAATCGGAAGGGCAGGAAGACCCTGGAGTGCCAGCTGCTGCTGCTTCTAAGCTATTGACTATTTACTTGAAAGTCAGAGCTACAGAGGAGAGACCCACTGTCCCACAATGCTGGGCCCTGGGATGCACACCCCCATTTTAGTTAAGATGCAACTCGTTGGCTGGACGAAGCGGATTGCTTTCGTGTGCAAGGCATGTCCCGTCTACAGGGAGGGTGTGCTTTTCTAAGCGTGCGACTGCCCTGACAGCAGACTCATTCACGCCTTTGTTCCTCACCCTGCCTCCCTCCAGCCTCCCACACATCCCCCCCGGAGCTCCTTTGGCTGCGGTCTTTTCATTCAAAATGCCTCATAGTCTTTTCTTTTTCCTTTTAATTGAAATGTAATTCACATACCATAAAATCCGACCCCTTAAAAGAATACAGGCCAGTGGTTCTCAGTATACCCACAGTTGTGCGACCATCACCATCATGATGTCAGAAGATTTTCGTCCCCCAGAAAAAGCCTCACGCCCTGGGGCAGCATTTCCTGTTCTCTGCTCCTCTCTCCCCTGTTGTTACTTCATGCAATTTGTTTTTGTTTTTAATAATGCAGGGCTATCTTTTTTTTTAAGATTTATTTATTTGAAAGTCAGAGCTACAAAGAGGGAGAGAAGGGGGGGAGAGGGGGGGAGAGAGAGAGAAAAAAAAGAGGAGGGGGGAAGGGGGAAAGGGGAGAGAGAGAGAGAGAGAGAGAGAGAGAGAGAGAGAGAGAGAGAGAGAACTTCCACCCTCTGGTTCACTCCCCAGATGGCCACAGCAGCCAGGGCTGGGTCAGGCCAAAGACAGAAGCCAGGAAGTCCATCCAGGTCTCCCCTGTGGATGCAGGGACCCAAGCACGTGGGCCATCTTCCTCTGCTTTCTCAGGTGCATTAGCAGAGAGCTGGAGCAGAAGTGGAGCAGCTGGGACCCAAACCTGCACCCATATGGGATGCCAGTGTTACAGGCAGCAGCTTTACCAGCTGTGCCACAACGCCAGTCCCTTGGCATAATGTTTTCAAGAATTTCCCTACTGTACGCATCCATGTTTGAACAACATGATGCTGTATGGACAGACCACCTTCTGTTTATCTATGCATCCACGCATGGACATTTGACTGGCTTCCACATCGGGGTTACTAAGAAAAGTGCAGCTGTGAACATTCATGTACAGGACTTCGTGTGCATGTTTTGTTTCCATTTCTTCTTGTTACCTACCTAAGAGTGTCATTGCCAGTTCTTACGGTAACTCCATGTTCATGATCATCTCAACTTCAAGGAAAGCCAAGACAGAACAGACAGCAGGCACAGTGAGAGGGATACACATACACACACACACACACACACACACACACACAATCTTCCACTCACTGGCTTACACCCCAAATGCCCACAACTGCCAGGGCTGAGCCAGGCTGAAGCCAGGGGCCAGGAACGCCATCTGGGTCTCCCACGTGGGTGGCAGGGGCCCATGCCCCTGGGCATCCTCCACCGCCTCTTAGAGTGTGCACTGGCAGGGAGCTGGATCGGAAGCAGCTGGGACTTGCTCCCAGGCACGCTGATTTGGGGTGCAGGTGTCCCACGTGGCAGCTTAACCAGCTGCGCCCACAGCCATCTTTATCAGCGAGGGTCTGTTATCTTTCTGGCATACTGCCATCATCTGTGGAGACATTATTCTGCTTCTAGTTCTTCTTGCTTTCGGGAACAGTCTTATATGGGATTTGGTCATGATCCTTTCCTGATACTTGCTTTAAGTGAAATGACTTTTTCTGTAGCTTTGGGAGGAAGAGAAGGCCTCCACAGTTGGAGCTGTATGGCTCCACAGCTCCCTCTCCTGTTGGTTTCAAAAAGTGAACTTTTGAAATGTGAGCTATTTTCTGAGATGTGCCTTGGCCTGGCCCAGCCCTGGCTGGTAAAGCCATCTGGGGAGTGAACCAGCAGATGGAAGACCTCTCTTTCTGTCTCTTCTTCTCTCTGCGTAACCCTGTTTTCAAACAAACAAATAAAAACAAAAACCCCCACATAAACCAATGTTCCCCCAGCACTATCTTCCACTTGCCCCAGAACCATCTAGAACCATCTCTGAAGCCTCCCGTCTTCGTTCCAATGGTCGTGTCAGTTCCATGAGTCATTTACATCAACAAACAGGATATTTACTGGGGACCCGCCCCAAGCACGACACTGTGCACGGACAGAACGTGAATAAGCACACTCCAGCCTCGCAGGAGCTTCCAAGACAATGACAGGCACAATTAAGTGCAATCAGACCGTGGAAAAGGCTGCGGAGACGCCTGGGAAACACAGGGATGCATCTACTTGCTCTTGCAGGGGAAGTGACTTTGAGGTCCTCCTGAGCAAGAAGGGCTGCTGGGAATCACATAGCACTGAGGCCCACGGTTCTTGGAGGGGATGGACTGAGCTGAACTGTGGCTCTTGTGCGCCTAAGGGACACACAGCTGGGGAGCTGGGGCCGTCTCCCCGGCAGGGCAGGCCTCTCGGCACCGCTGTCAGCCTTTCGCCCTGGCAATGTTGGCAGGTGTCGGGAGGAAGCAGGATGGCCGCGCCTGGTGTGGATCCTGTCTCCCCCTCCTTGTGGGAGGCGCCCCAGCTGATCCGTTCTCCACTCTGCTCAAAGAGGGCCACAGGGAGCTCTGGATTCCTGACCGTGACAGGACGCCCAACACAGGCCTTGGCCGCCCGCCCCCTGCAGTGTCTCATAGCCAGGGAGGTTCTCATGAGAAGCCAAGGAGCTACGAGCGTCCTGGGGGAGGGCGGCTGCCGCCTGCCCAGCTCTGGCCCACAGCGGCCTTTATTGTGGGCAGAGCTCCGCTGTAGAGCAGTGAGGGTGTGCCTTGCACTACTCCCGTGAACAGTGATTTGTCTTGAGTGTTGAATCCTGGATTCAGTTGTGCAAGACTTCAGCTTGAAACTTTTTAACCACATAGAAGATATGATCCTCTTAGGAACACGCAGGGTCCTCCACTCATGTCCCCAGAGGGCCTGCGCTGTGGTGGAGTGGGTTAAACCACCTCCTGCAATGCCGGCTTCCCACATGGGCATCGCGTCGAGTGCTGGCTGCTCCACTTCTGATTCATCTCCCTGCTAATGTACCTGAGAAAGCAGTAGAAGATGCCCCAAGTCCTTGGGCCCTGCACCCATGAGGGAGACCCAGATAAAACTCCTGGCTTCAGTCTGGCACAGCCCTAGCCATTGTGGCCATCTGGGGAGTAAACCAGTAGATGCAAGATCTCTATCTCTTCCTCCCTCCCTCTGTGTGTGTGTGTGTGTGAGAGAGAGAGAGAGAGAGAGAAGGGAGGGGGAGAGAGAGAGAGAGAGAGAGAGACTCAAGAAAAAAAAAAGAGGGGCTGGCGCTGTGGCACAGCGGGTAAAGCCACCGCCTGCAGTGCCAGCATCTCATATGGGAGCTGGTTCAAGTCCCAGCTGCTCCACTTCCAATCCAGTTCTCTCCTATGGCCTAGGACAGCAGTGGAAGATGGCCCAAGTCCTTGGGCCCCTGCACCCACATGGGAGACTCAGAAAAAGCTCCTGGCTCTAGATCAGTTTACCTCCAGCCATGGCAGCCACTGGGGAGTGAACCAGCAGATGGAAGAGCTCTCCCCCCCACCCTGCCTCTCTGTAACTCTGCCTTTAACACAAAAGAAGGAAAGAAGGGAGGGAGGGAATAGAATAGAATAGAATAGAATAGAATAGAATAGAATAGAATAGAAAAGAAAAGAAAAGAAAAGAAAAGAAAAGAAAAGAAAAGAAAAGAAAAGAAAAGAAAAGAAAAGAAAAGAAAAGAAGGGGCCAGCGCTGTGTGGTGGAATGAGGACGACATGCCAAGATGGCCACTGGCAACGGAGCCTGCCTGGCAACAGAGCCTGCCTGGCAACAGGCTGTGTTTGGATGGCTTCAGAAACTGCCTGGCAACAGGCTGTGATTGGTTAGGGCATAAACTGCCCCTTGACCGGATTGGCTGCCTTGGCTATATAAGCTGCTGTACCAACTGAAATAAATGAGTCTGCGGGCTGCTCGCCTCTGACCCGCTTTCACCCGACTCCTGGGGTCTGTGTGGTGACTCTGCACCTCTTGCCCCCACTGCGCTCCTCCTCTCAGAATGAATCCACAGCAACAGCGCTGTGGCGCAGCGGGTTAACGCCCTGGCCTGAAGCGCCGGCATTCCCATATGGGTGCTGGTTCTAGTCCCAGCTGCTCCTCTTCCAATCCAGCTCTCTGCTATGGCCTGGGATAGCAGAAGATGGCCCAAGTTCTTGGGTCCCTGTACCCACATGGGAGACCTGAAGAAGCTCCTGGCTTCAGATTGCTGCAGCTCTGGCTGTTGTGGCCATCTGGGGAGTGAACCAGCGAATGGAAGACCTCTATCTCTGTCTCTACCTCTCTCTGTAACTCTTTCAAATAAATAAAAATAAATCTTAAGAAAAGACCCCAAGAGCAGGTGGCAGAAATGGAGGGAGGTAACCTCAAGGCTTTCCTCTGTATGGGAGCTGCCACTAATGGCCACTTAGAGGGGACTGTGCCAAAGGTAAACAGAGCCCTAAGGTGGTGGGCAAAAGAGGTGTGGGGGAAGGGAGTTGTAGACCAGGAGGAAGAGGCTTAGCAGGTTCCCAGCTGCCTCTCTCACCCTGCGCTTCTGGGCGCTCCTCTCTTGTCTCTACCCCAGCCTCCTTAGCTCATGCCCAGGCCTTGTGGAAGAATCTGTGGGGTCAACACTGCCCCTGGCTTGGCGGGGGGGACAGTGCCAGCATTCCCCATTCCTCATCTGGGTGAGGAAAGCCCCTTAGCAACACAGCTGCATACGATGAGAATTAGACACTTCCTTGAAGAAATGAGAAACTGAAGCTGCCAGCCAAGAACTTCCAGGCCGCAGGATTCTAATCCTGCCTCCGCTGTCCTCCATGGCACTTCTCTCCTACTTCCTCTTTCCTCCTCGCCCTGAGCTGAGCACCAGGCAGAGATGCAGACCACAGGCCACCTGGGGCAGTGCAGGCTTCCTCCTTCCTCCAGCCCTGGGCACGGATGGCCCAAGGCTGGGCCTCAGGCCTCAGACTGCCCTGGGAGTTCAGTTTGGCTGTTTGAGGGTGGCTCCCTGGGCCACAGGTCATGAGGACATTTCCCCAGCTGGACATGCAGCACCTGACCTCGGGGTGTGATTAGTCAGCGTCTTGATGCTACAGCTAAAATACCCGTTAGGAGCTTCCTAGCGGGGAGGCTTCCTTCAGCCCAAGGCCTGTCAGCCCCGCTCGTTCCAACACCTAGTGAGGCTGGAGAGGCCATCGCAGGTGAGCCGGAAGCAGGCGGGGAAGCTCACGTAACCAGCCCTCTCTCAAGAGCTACCTTCCAAAGGCACGGCCCCCAGTGACCCAAAGTCTCCCACCAGGCCCACCTCCCGGACACCACAGTTAGATCAGATCTCCATTCTTAATCCATCACCTGTTAACGTCACTGCACTGGCTTAATGTTGGGGTTGAAGAGGGTCGGCACGGGTTTGTCCTGTTCAAGCCGGAACACGGTGCTGGGCCACCTTCACAGAAGCCTCAGCTGCCCCCGCCTCCATGGGCCTGGCCTGTTCCTCCCCTGCACCGGCCCCACCTCTCCCCATCCCCCCAGGCTGCCCCCAGCACAGCTGCTGGCCTGCACCCACTCCATCCGTCAGTGAGGTCCCGCCCTCTGACAGCAGCTTGGCTGGGGTTTGGGGCGATGACCCTCGAGGCTACCGGGCTTTGGTAGGTGCTCCTTAGTTCTTAGGAGCAGAGCTGTTCCCTCCACTGTGTGAACATAACCACGTTCTTCTCCTGTTCTCATTTTCTCAACTCTTTTTAAAAAAATTACAATTGTGGCCAATGTTGTGGCACAATGGGTTAAGCCAGTGCTTGCTGTGCAAACAGCCCATAAGAATGCCAGTTCGAGTCCTGGCTGCTCCACTTCTGATCCAGCTCCCTGATAACCTGGGAAAGCAGCAGAAGGTAGCCCAAGCACCTGTCACTCACCTGGGAGACCCAGCTGGAGACTCTCCTGGCTTCAGCCTGGCCCAGTCCCAGCTGTCGTGACCATCTGGGGAGTGAACCACTAGATAGATCTCCATCTCCATCTCCCTCTCCCTCTCTGCTTTTCAAATAAATCTTTTAAAAAAGAAATTACTATCATCATCAGTACTTCTTTTTGAAAGTTACTTATTTATTTGAAAGGCTGAGTGACAGAGAGATCCTCTGTCCATTGTTTCACTCCCCCAGATACCTGTAACAACTGGGACTGGGCCAGGCCAAAGTCAGGAGCAAGAACTCCATCCAGGTCTCCAGCGTGGGTGTCAAGAACCCAAGTACTTGAGCCAACATCTGCTGGCTCCCAGGAACATCAGCAGGAACGGGATCAAAGGTAGACTTAACCTCAAACACTATAATGGGATGGGGGCATCCCAAGGGGCGGCTTAACCTGCTGCACCACCATGCCTACCCGTTCTGAATTTGTTTTTAAGGCGCTCACATCATCTGTAGCTCCTCTGAGTGGTTTCATCAGTTTTTAGCTCACGTGCCCAATATATCAGTCCAGTTTCTGTTGCTATAACAGAACACCTAAGGCTGGGTATTTTATAAAGAAAAGGGGTTTATTTAGCTTAGTTTACTTAGTTTTGGAGGCTGGAAGTCCAAGATGGGGTAGCCTCTGGTGAGGGCCTCCAGACTGCTTCATGGTGGGAACACACACAGGGCCAGACAGGGAACAATCCGGGGACCAGCTTTGCTCTTTTTCCATCCACCTGCTCTCAAGAGAACTCCCTCCTTCCCCAAGGCCCGCATTAGTCTCCTCCAAGTTGGTGACCCTGTGCTCCGACTGCCTCCCACTGATTCTTACAGGTTCCACCACCCCAGCACCAACACTGGAGACCAGGCCTCCAGCACATGAGCATTGTGGGTAAGCACTCAAACCACGGCACCCAGCAATAAACCAAGGGAGAGAAGAGCCCTTGTGCTCAAGGCTCTGTGCAGACTCAGAGCATCAGACACTCTGCCTATTGGCACGCCGGCAGCTCTCCCTTATCAGCTACGCAGCCTCCCTGGGTCGTCCTGCCTTCACCTGTCAAAGCAGAATGCTCCCGAGGCCGGCTTCGTTAGGTTAAACACAAATGAGCTCCGAGGTGACCATCGGCTGCTGCGGTCACTATGAGTGGCACCACAGGCAGAGCTGGATTCTCACCCTGCACACAGAGGCGCCCTCTGAAGGACAGCCTCCTGCCCAGACCCAGGCAAACAGCAATGCCCTCTGGGAACTCAGTGAGTGGGGCATGAGTCATCCTGGGGACGCCCCCAGGCATTAGGTTGAATGAAAGGAAACTGGCGGGGTTTTGGAGGAAAACCCAAGGTTTCTATTAGTGTGATCCTATTCTTAGTCTCAGCTGGCAGAGACTGGGCCAATAGGGGCTTCTTAGGTGCCCCTGTTCCCTCCACACTGACGCCCCTTTGTCCCGATGACTCACAACCCAGGGCAGAGCGGCCAGTCTTGGCCATGCTCCCCACCCCCCCTTTCAGCTGCCTACTCATCACCTGGGGATCTCATTAAAATCCAGATTCTGACTCAGAGGGGCCGGGCTGGAGCTGGAAACTGCATGCCTGGCCAGCTCCCAGCCACTGCCGGCTACTCGCCACCCTGGGAGAAGTGGGGCTCCAGCAACCCCAGAAGTCATCCTTGCCCCCTGCAATGTGAACAGAGGGGAAAAAAATGAAATGAAGCTGGTGTCTCATTCCCCGGCACGCGAGCTTCCTAAGTGACACGGCTGCAAGCCCATAAGCCTATCCCAAGGGGCTTCCCCGTTCCTTTCTTCTCTGACCATTCGTGACACACACCAAGCACCGGGAAAAATTCCAGTCTATGCTGGGTACGGCAGGAGGGGCGGCAGGGGAGGGGAGGGGTCTGAAACGTGAAAACGTGACCCAGTCATTTTTTAAAATAATTCTATATTTATTTGAAAGGCAGGGTGGGGGGGGGAGAGAGAGAGAGAGAGGATATACCTTTTATCTACTAGCTAACTCCTCAAATGATTATAATAGCTAGAGCTGGGCTAAGCTAAAGCCAGGAGCCAGGAGCCCCATCTGGGTCTCCCATGCGTGTGGCAGGGTCCCTCATCTGCTACCCTCGGAGGCACATTAGCAAGGAGCAGGATTGGAAGCAGAGCAGCCAGGACTGGAGCCAGTGCTCTGCCATGGATGCCGCGGTTATTTCTGTTCTTAAACTCTCCCAGTGCCTCACAGCACAAAGTGCAAACGCCCTGCCTCAAGCTCTGCCCACACTGGGAGCCCCACTCCCGGTCCACCAGCTGGAAGCTCTGGCTCCTCGCCTCAGAGGCCACTTGTCCCCTTCAGGGCGAGGCCCCCACCCCTTTCAGGGCGTCTTCTTGGAACCCGGGTGGATTTCCTGTGCGCCCACGGCGCTGGCAGCGTTACATGGAAATCTTGTCTGCCTCTGGCTCTGCTGGACTTTGGGTTTTGCAAGCAACAGGGCGATGCTGCAGCCATTTTTCCAGCTGGGAGGGACCCTCGCCTGCAGGTTTTCCCATCTCAGATGCCCACGGGCTTGACCTGCAGCCAAGTCATTAGCGTGGGCTCCGCAGCTGCCGGCCAGGGGTTGGGGTCCAGACGGCTGAGGAATGACAAGTGTTCCCGGCTGAATGCGCACCATCTGTGGCACGCAGCATTTTGCAGCACAGCTGTCGGGCCCCGGTCGATACGAACCCTACAGGGCACACGGGGAGAACGCCACGGAGGCAAGCGGACGTGTTACAGGGTCTGCCGAGAACACGCACCCCGACACATGAGCTGTGCCGGGGATTCCAGACCTGTTCCCGCCCTGGACACTCTCTGCTGCGGATATCACGCACTGGAGAGGAAATCAAGCCCTTGGCAGCTTCTAAAACTGGTTCTGTCTTGCTTCACCCAGTGCTCGCCACGGTCACCTTTTCTGTGTTGGCGGCAGTTGTAACTATTTCACTTTTAGGTCACTGAGTTGCTCAAAGCCCATCCTTCCTTGCTCCGAGAGAAGACTTTTGGAAAAATTGATTCTCTTGTTACCCGCTTGAAATCATAACCACCATTCAAAAACCACACACACACACACCCTTCAGGACAGGCATTTTCTATGCTGTAAAAATAGAATCAGCAGAAAGTGCGCACCTGCAGGTTTGAAGTCATCAGGTTTGTAGTACAAACTGGTAAATGTCCGTGAAGCTCTTTCCAGGGTCGTTATTAGAAAGGGATGATTGTATAGTGTGGCCACAACGGCCAGGGCTGGGCCAGGCCAAGCCAGGAGCCAGGAGCTCCATCCAGGTCTCCCGTGTGGGTGGCAGGGGCCCAGCACTTGGGCCATCCTCCCCTGCTTTCCCAGGCATTAGCAGGAATCTGGACTGGAAGCCGAGTATCAGGTGGCGGTTTAACTAGCTGTGCTACACACTGGCCCCTGAATCTGCCCTTGATAATTTGGCATTGCTCGGCTTTTGTCATTCGAATGCTGGATATAAAGTGACTTTAACTGGTGACAGTGGAAGGCTCAACCCGCCCATATTTCAACCCACCCGACACTTGTCTCATCCACGAGTCCATCACCCAGCCCTGGGGCCTCACGACAAACCCTCTGGCAGTCACTCGACGGGGATCAACGCAACAGTCAGCTAAAGAGGGCTCTGGTTTAGACAGGGTGGATGATTCAACAGGGCCTTTGAACACCCGGGCCGCCACAACACAGTGCGAGAGACCTGGCAGCCTCTCCACGTTAGAAGTCTACTTCCCACTGCTCCGGAGGCCGAGGCCCGGAGCAAGCTCCCTCTTGAGGCCTGCAGACGCTCACTTGGCAGGAAGAGAATGAGAGACCCCCAGGGTCTCTTTCCTAAGGGCACTAATCCCACTCGTGGGGGCCGTCCTCATGCCCCCCTCCTAAGACCATCACTTCTGGGGGCAGGCATTCAACATGAGTTTGGGGGTGGGGTGAACAGTATTCAGTCCATAACGCAGTGATGGCTTGTAGAGGATACTCTGGGGATGAAGGAAAGAGACTAGGACCAGAGACTGAGTAGCCCAGCCCCCTTCCCAGGTCAGCAGTGACTCATCGTGGGGGCAGCGCTTGGCTAGCACGTTCTGGCTTACGCTTCATTCACACATGCTTTTCCTGTGGCTCCCAGGGTGGCCAAGTTCAGTGGGAAAGGTGGAAGCCAAGAGTCTGAAGCTCAGTGTACACAGCAGTCATTATGCAACATGGGGAACACGTGGCCTGCAGGAGGAGTCGGTCAGTGTCATCATCCCCCAGAGGCCTCGCTGCCGGCCGTGCGGGGAGCCTGGCTGGCCCTCCTCTCCTTCCTTCGTGAGCCACCATGTAAAAGGCCCCAGGCTTGTGTCTGAGTCATGCGACCGGGTAGGAATCGGTTCATAGATTCCAAATCTGACTGGAATAGAAGTCAGCATCGAGGTTGAGTCCACATCGGGCAGGCTGTGGAGGGGACAGAGCAGCAGGTGGTCTGCCACTGAGCTGGTGTCTCCAGGTCCCACAACCACAGCCGAGTTTTTGGTAGCGGACGGGTCCCTGAAGGCCTGCCAGCCTCTCATCCAGCCTCAGGAGCCTGTCGGGACTGCCGGCCACTTTGGCGAATCTGGGGTTGTTGAAGAGTCTGTGTGGCTCCTAAAGTTCGAGTCCCCGATGCTCTATTTCTGATCCAGCTCTCTGCTATGGCCTGGGAGAGCAGTGGAAGATGGCCCAAGTCCTTGGGCCCCTGCGCCCATGTGGGAGACCCGGAAGAAGCTCCTGGATCCTGGTTTCTGATCAGCGCAGCTCTGGCTGTTGCGGCCAATTGGGGAGTGAACCAGCAGAAGGAAGATCTTTCTCTCTGTCTCTTCCTCTCACTGTCTGTGACTCTACCTCTCAAATAAACAAACAAAATCTTAGAGAGAGAGAAAGCAAGAAAGCAGAAGATGTCCCAAGTCCTTGGGGCCCTGCACCCACATGAGACCCGGAAGGGGCTCCTGACTCCTGGCTGTGGATTGGCACAGCTCCGACTGTTGGGGCCAGTTGGGGAGTGAACCAGCGGATGGAAGACCTTTCTCTCCCTGCCTCTCCTTCTCTGTGTAACTCTTTCAAATAAATAAATCAATCTTTTAAAAAAAATTGCTCTCGATCCTATTTGGGCAAGTGTGTGCTCACGAGGAGGTATGTTACTTCCCTCATCTCTCTATGTCCACTTTTTATAATTTAAAGATTTATTTATTTGAAAAAAAAAGAGTTACAGAGAGGCAGAGGCAAAGGCAGGGGGAGAGAGAGGGAGAGAGAGGGAGAGAGAGGGAGGGAGAGGGAGAGGGAGAGGGAGAGGGAGAGGGAGAGGGAGAGGGAGAGGGAGAGGGAGAGGGAGAGGGAGAAGGAGAGGGAGAAGGAGAAGGAGAGGGAGAAGGAGAGAGAGAGAGAGTCTTCCATCCATTGGTTCAGTCCCCAAATGGTCGCAATGGCTGGAGCTGAGCCAACCCAAAGCCAGGAGCTTCTTCCAGGTCTCCCACGTGGGTGCAGGAGCCCAAGGACGTGGGCCATCTTCTACTGTTTTCCCAGGCCACAGCAGAGAGCTGGATTGGAAGTGGAGCAGCTGCTACCCAAACCAGCGCCCATATGTGATGCAGGCACTGCAGGGGGTGGCTTTACCCGCTACGCCACAGCAACGCTGCCCTCCCACTTTCAAATTTACTCAGCTATGCACCACTTCCAGTATTTTATTTTACTTGGTATGGACTGGTTTTCACTCTGCTTTCCCTTGTCCTCAGCCCCAAGAACTTCCTTGCTCATCTCTCCTAGTGCAGGTCTATCTGTGAGAATTTCAGTTTTGCTTATCGGGAAATGACTTTATTTCACCCTCATTTTTGAAGAATGTTTTGCCTGGATTTAGGATTCTAGGTTGGCTTTATTTCAGAGTTTCTAGATTATTCCATTGTTTCCTTGTTTGTTCTGTGATAAGCAATCAGCAGACCCTTCATCTCTCTCCACTGCACACAGTGTGTCTTTTTCCCTGGCTTCCTGAAGATTTTCCTGCATCGCTGGTTTTTATCAACATGCATTTTGCTGCATCTTGTTATGTTTTTTTTTTTTCTTGCTTGGCTTTCTGGAGTTTTTTGGACATATGTATTGATATTTTTCCTCAAAATCGGAAAAATATTTGACCATAATGTCTTCAAAATTTTTCTGTGCCACTCTCTCTACTGTCCACCTGGAAACCTGATATATGTATGATTGACGTCGTCTCACAGGGAAGGGAGGTATTTTTAAAAGTCTCTTCTTTCTGTGCTTCCATTTTTATTTTACATTTTAATGTATTTATTATTATTCTTTATTAGAGAGTCAGACAGAGGTGCACAGAACGAGAGAGAATGAATCTTCCATCTGCTGGTTTATTCCTCAAATGCCTACAACACCTAAGGCTGAGCCAGACCAAAGCCACAATCCAAACCTCAGTGCCATCGCTGTGGCATAGCAGGTAAAGGTGCTGCCTACAGTGCCGGGATCCAATATGGGCGCCAGTTCAAGACCCGGCTGCTACACTTCCAATCCAGCTCTCTGCTATGGCCTGGGAAAGCAGAAGATCGCCCAAGGTCTTAGGCTCCTGCACTCATGTGGGAGACCTGGAAGAAACTCCTGCCTTCAGGGTCTGGTGCTGTGGTGTAGCGGATAAAGCTGCCACTTGCAGTGCCAGCATCCCATATGGGCACCGGTTCGAGTCCCGGCTGTTCCACTTCTGATCCAGCTCTTTGCTAACGGCCTGGGAAAAGCAGTGGAAGATGGCCCAAGTCATTGGGCCCCTGCACCCATGTGGGAGACCTGGAAGAAGCTCCTGGCTGCTGGCTTTGGCCTGGCCTAGCCTGGGCCATTGCAGCCAACTAGGGAGTGAACCAGTGAATGGTAACTCTGACTTTCAAATAAATAAATCTTAAAAAGATGAAGTTGAGAGTTGAATGACACCTACCAGAGGCTGGAAGGGTGGGAAGGGAGAGAAACTGGCCACACTGGTGGGAATGAGCTCTGGGTTCTACCACACTCGGTGGTGACTCCAGGGAGTATAACGTGCTCCATGATCAAAACGCCTCCCAGGGAGATGTTCTTTCTACCTGCAAACCAATTCTACAATTGTAGAGTGATGGATATGCCAATCACTCTTGATTCGATTCTTGTACGACTGCATGTATGGAACACAGCCTCGCACTGGACCCCCTAAATATACACAGTGCCTTTGTGAGAACCAACACGTGAAAAACTGTTGGGAAAAATAAACAGTGCCTTTCCCGCCGCTGAGGACACGTGGTGCAGGAGCTGTGGCAGCAGCAACCATGGGGCAGAGAGGGGGCCACATGCTGAGCAAAACAGAACAGAAAGAGGCCGCACTGGTCTGTCCCAGCGTCGGTGACAGGTGGGGGAACCCCAAAACTGCCCTCCCCCCAGATGGGTAGTTCTCAAAGTGCTCGGTTTCAGAGACTCCTAAGACACTTAAAATTCTTGTTATTACTTAAACCGTTTTCAATTTATTAAGAGACAGCAAGATCAAGACAGAGAGAGGGCAAGCGAAAGGGGGGAAGGGATGGGGGAGGGAGGGAGAGGGAGGGGGAGGGAGGGGAGGAGAGAGAGGGAGAGGGGAGGGAGGGGAGAGAGGGAGAGGGGAGGGAGGGGAGAGAGAGGTTTCCCATCTGCTGGTTCACTCTCCAGTTACCTGCAACAGCTGGGGCTAGGCCAGCTCCTGGGATCCAGGAGCTCAATGCAGACCTCCCATGTGGGTGGCACGGACCCAGTGGCCTGAGCCGTCACCACTGCTTCCTAGATCTGCGTTAGCAGGAAGCTGGGGTCAGGAGCCAGACGCAGGTATCAAACCCAGCCACTCTGCGCCGGCCGTGGGCGTCCTCACTGATGGCCGCACACTTGCTCCTGCTCTTCAAATATTTGAGTGTCCCAGTGCCTCCGTGCACATGGGCTCTAGCTCTCAAGATTTACCTTATTCGTACCGGAAACTGAGAACTTTTAAATGAATGTCCTTAATCCACTACAAATACACCCATTACATATTAACGGAAACGCGTTTTTATGAAAACGTTACATCTTCTGAAACAAGTAACCCAGTGAGTGCCGGGAGTGGAATTGGGTTACATTTTTGCAATCTTTCATGTTTGGCTTTACACAGCACAGCTGGATTCTAACACTGCTCTGTGTTCAGTCTGCTACAATATGTTGTGACGGAAGTGCAGCCTCACCTCCATATGGACTGTAGCTCCCCACGCCCCGGGGTCCCCAACAGACGCCTGGACGTGTGACACTGCCAAGTGCTACATAGTACTATATCTCTTCAGATACATAGACCTATGATAAAGCTTAATTCATAAATTCAGCCCAGGGATTAACAAAAGTAACTATTAAAACAATTATAATAATAGACTGTGGTAAAAGTTACTTAAGACTTCTGAATTGTTTGTTGCTAGAATTTTCCCTGTAACCCCCTCAGAGAGCAGCGGACTCTGGGTAGCTGGAACACAGCAGATGACACCTGAGGTGAGGTGCACTGCTGTGGTGGGGAAGGGACCAGTCTCTGGCTTCTCACGCTCTTCATGGCCCCCTACCCGAAGTCATCATCCCTGTTTGCAACGTGGCATCTCAAACTATCTCCAAGAACGTCCTCTACGTGACAGTGGGGATCAGCAAGCTTTCGGGGAGGGGTCAGATAGGAAGTATTCTCCACTGTGGGGGCCGTGCACTTTCTGTCACGCGGCTCGACTCTGCTGGTGCAGCACCAGCCGGCCACGGGGGTCCATACACCGACAGGCGTGGTCTGTGCCCATAAAACTGGGTTTTCAAAACGTAACTGCAATGGACTCTTTTGTACACGAACGTGAACCTCTGCTCTGTTACGTCAGAGCTCACCAGTCCACCTTGCTCCTGGGATGGACGGTGATGACCACGCAGCGCCTGCGGCCCCCGGCCATCCCTGGATCACACTTCCACTGCCTCTGTGCCCACGCTTGTTACTGAGCTAAAGAGCTCCTTGTCACAGCCACTTGCAGCGGGGTCTGTTACCCGCACCCAGACGCATCCTAGCCAATAACCTCGGTAGCCTTGCCAGCCAGGAACCTGGATGCTGGTTTCCATCTGGGTCCTGGGAAAGGCCAGTCTACCCCCACATGCAACACACAACCCCCAAGATCGTAACACCCCCTCCCCCCATAGCACAGCAGGAATAGAGAGAGGCGTGTCCAGCCGAGAGGCCCTGAGCCTCACAGGTCCCAGCACACTGTGGGCGAGCCCCTCGCTTGGAAGGGAACAGAGGGAGCCGAGAGAGGGCCAGAAGAGCCACAGGCTTCACCATGAAGACTGTGGGACAAGCCGGGTGCGTCGGCACGAACACTGTAATGGGAGACCCGGGGAACAGGGGCATCTCACCAGGTGTCGGCGGGGACAGGTGACAGCGAAAGGGGAATGGGAACCAGCCGCTGTCTCCTCTGCCTTAGCCTCAGCCTCAGGGAGGAGCCGGCTGTGGGTCTCCTGAACCTGTCGAGACGCACCTACACTACGCTGAATGTACTGCTCCTGCCAGACAGAAGGAGCACTGCTGAGACAGAACTTACAGTCTGCGTTAGGGAAGCTCCACGACAAATAACACCTGTGTTCTGGGAGCAGCTGGTTAAACTGCCACCTGCCATCCTAGCGTTCTGTGTGAGCGCTGGTTCAAGTCCCAGCTGCTCCACTTCTGATCCGCCTTTCCGCTGATGTGCCTGGCAAAGCAGCAGGTGGAGGCCCAGGTGGTTGGGCCCCTGCCACCCACACAGGAAACCAGAACGGAGTTTCCTGTCTCCTGGCTTTGGCCTGGCCCAGCCCCAATCGTGGCAGCTGTTTGGGAAGTGAACCAGCAGATGCAAGATCTCTCCCCGCTCTTTCTCTTTAACTCTGCCATCCAAATAAATAAAACCTTTATAAAATTAATATACCTGTGTTCCTTTCCTGGAACTTCGCATTCTATAACAATGGACATCATCAAAGCTAACAACATTGCCAACCTGATGAAACATAGTCTCTCACTTTCATTTTGTTTCTCTCTCTTCATTCTCAGTAGGGATGAGCTTTGTTCATACTATGGGAGGTGCTAATTTTAAATTCACCAGTGTTCTTTAAATTCTGTGCATTTAATGTTTACAGGTTAGGATATGGGTGTCTGCAGATAAGCCCAGGTGCATAGAATGGGTTCCTGCCATTTTTACCTTTCAACTGAGTCGGTCTAATCTGTAAGCATTAAGTAGTCTACATAAGAGAAATACAGGGGACTTCAAAAAGTCTGTGGGAAAAAGGAATTCAAGAGAAGTTTATTTTACATCTTACATCCTTGTGCACATTTTTTTTTTTTTTTTTGACAGGCAGGGTGGACAGTGAGAGAGAGAGACATAGAGAAAGGTCTTCCTTTGCCATTGGTTTACCCTCTAATGGCCACCGCGGCCGGCGAGCTGCGGCCTGCGCACAGCACAATGGCAGGAGCCAGGTGCTTCTCCTGGTCTCCCATGGGGTACAGGGCCCAAGCACCTGGGCCATCCTCCACTGCACTCCCGGGCCACAGCAGAGAGCTGGCCTGGAAGAGGGGCAACCGGGACAGAACCTGGTGCCCCAACCGGGACTAGAACCCTGTGTGCTGGCGCTGCAAGGCGGAGGATTAGCCTAGTGAGCTGTGGCGCCAGCCTGATTGTGCATATATTCTTTTAAAAGATTTATGTATTTATTTGAAAGATAGAGTTACAGAGAGATGGGGAGAGACAAAGAGATCTATCTGCTAGTTCACTCCCCAAATGGCCCCCAATGTACAGGGCTGCGCCAGGTCAAAGCCAGGAGCCTAGGACTCCATCTGGGTCTCCTACATGGGTGACAGGTGCCCAAGCACGTCTGCTGCTTTTCCCAGGCATATCCACAGGAAGCCGGGTTGCAAGTGGAGCAGCCAGGACTCAGACCAGCGCTCAGATGGGAAGCTGGGGTCACAGGTGGCAGTTGAAACCACTGGGCCACAATGCTGGCCCCCTTGTGTGTTAACTAAGCTCTTCCCCCTGCTTCGGACATCACCATGCCACTTTAGTCTGCAAACTTCCTAAGTCAGAAAAACAATGACTGGGCTGCTGTAAATTCAGACATCATCACACTCCTAGTTTCTACTTCCATCATTTCTTTTTTCACTTGCGTGTTCATTCACTCAGCAGCATTTATGGTGCTAGGCACTAGGAGTACAAATAGAAACAAGACACTGTTCTCACCCTTCAGGATTTTACAGTCTGGGGGCTGGAGGCAGACACGATGATGTAATTTTTATGCACTTACTCATTTGAGCCACATATTCATGTTCTATTTGAACAAGGACCAAAATACAGAATAGGGATTTTAATGTTGTGTGTGTTCTGGTTGATATTTCCTTAAGACGGGGCAGGCAGAGCCAGGCAAAGATCTAGACGACAGACCACCACATTCATGGCGTAATCTGTGGACAGCACATGCTCCTGCTTCCGGCCGGAGGCCAGGTCAACAGATAAAGACGTTCTTTTGAATGAGATACAGTTAAGCATTGAAAACGTGAACACAAGAAACACAAGATAAAAGCAGAGCCCCCGCCGGCTCCAGGGGACACGTTTCTCACTGGCGGATTCAGCACAGCACGTCTGCCAGTTCCATCCTTCCTGGACTGCGGCGCATTTCTAACCAGGAAGCCAGCAAAATCGTAGCTAACTGCATGGCCTGAGTTTTGAACAACGAGGAAACCTGCTATGTTTCAGGCCTAGAAGCCTTTATGGGAATCTTAAAAACCGTTTTTAACTAAAAACTAAAACCGGGAAGTGGAGAGAAAAGCAGTCAGCTCCCGCGCCCCGCTTTGGCCTCGGCAGTCGGGGAGCGTCGTGTTCTGGGCCTGCACGCCTCCTCTTCGGCCCAGGTCCTCATCTCCGCAGAGCTGAGCAGGCGAGGCCGAGACAAGCACAGGGCACCGGCGAGAGCAGGATTTACGGGGCAGACAGGGAACGGACACTCACGTGCACACGTGCGCCGTCCTGGGTGGGCCAGCGAGCGGCTATGCGCAGAGAGGGGGAGGAGGCTCAGAGCATCCCCAGGCACCATCAAGAGCAAAAGGCAGTCTCTCCTGAGATGGTGGTGCCCTAACTGAATGTAGTTCAGAAAGAGAGAGAGGGAGAGGGAGAGGGAGAGGGAGAGGGAGAGGGAGAGGGAGAGGGAGAGGGAGAGGGAGAGGGAGAGGGAGAGGGAGAGGGAGAGGGAGAGGGAGAGGGAGAGTGTGTGTGTGTGTGTGTGTGTGTGTGTGTGTGTGTCTGTCTCTCCCTGGGGGATTCATGGCTTCCCCCTGTATATCATGGTGTCGCTTCCTTCCTGGCCCAGGGATGAGACACAGGTGCATCATGGGAAAGTAGGTCTCTTAGACATGTAAGGGGGCGGAGCTACAAGGCAGGGCTGGCAGAAATTCCAGTTCACGCATCCCTCTCGCCTCCTGGTTTATAAACCATTTTTAAATGGAATTATCTGAAGGTACATTACAGACATCACGGCACTTCATTCCCCAATGTCCCAGCATACCCTCTAGGGACGACGTCATTATCACACTCAAGACACGTTCCATTTCTTGGTTTCTGATGGGATCGCCTATCTCCAGCTGCCGGCTCAGCCGGCCCGGGAGCGTGTGTTGGCACCAGCCTCCTGCCTGGGCACTCAGTGCCGTCCCTGCCCTGTCTAGAATTAGAAGTCCAGAGACCATGCCAGGCACCTCACCCATCAGCGTAGACCCCTGCGTGCTGGTAACGTCCCGCATCCCTGGAACCGGGCTAGGCTGATGCCCCGGCCTTGCCCTGCGGCCCTGCAGCCCCTGACCGGTGCATCGAAGCTGTCAACCACGAGTGGCGGGACTGGCCACAGACCTTTCCCACTTGCTCCTTGTGCTGGAATGGTGCCCAGAAAATGGCTTTCAGGGACACCCAGGAGCTGGAATCCCATTAATATTCATGTCGGCAGAGAGCTGCTCATAAAAGCAAATTCCACTGCAGCTTCTCAGCAAAGGGCAAAGGAAATGCTCGGGGCGCACGAAGATCGGATCACGGAAGGCGCTGCTGGGGCTCCCACCCCCGCCCCTCCCGCTCTCCCAGCTGAGCCTGCAGCAGGGCATGGACAGCGACTCTCCACATCCCCGTGGCCACCTGCAGTGACCGACACAGGACAGAACCCCATGAGCACAGACCCCACACCAGCACAGACAGGTCCCGGGACACGGGTATGTGCCAGGCTTGGCCCTTGCCCCGGCCATTCATGGCTCCAGGGAGGGGTGAGGACGCCGGGCAGACGGCTTGGCATTTCTCAAGGGGCGCACACAGGCTCGTGTGACTCAGGGCTGACTGTTGCAAGGACAGAAAGGCGGAGAGAAAAGGGACAGGCAGGGGAGGAATAAAACTAGAGCAGGCTCAGCGCTCTCACAGGCAACAGAGTCCATGGACTCTGGTCCTTTGGGGCGTGGAGACACTCAGTGGAAACAGAACCCACGGGCGAGCTTTGGGGCATTCTGCTTTTGCCACATCAATGCCTCAACAAAGGACAGAGGCACCGGGAAGGCAGGAAATGAGGGGTGGGGAGGCGCAGGCTGCATCCCCCTTCCGCCTGTCTGTGCCTCCCGAGGCTGGAGCTGGTTACCTAGGAAACAGCCTGGATGTGAAACGCCAGGCAGTGTGCTGTCTGGCGGCACAGAGGCAATTGCTGATTATTTGCTGGCATCGTGAGATGCCGGCCATTTTCTAAACCCGTCTGAGCCGGCGTCTTCACACGTCAGGGGAACGTGACACCTGCTTTGCACACGGGGTGTGTGCATGCAGCACCAGAGCTGGCGGTAGGGCCTGGATGGCTCTGAGTGGATTTCTTCCCTTCTCTCCCACTCATCTGCTGATTGTGGAACAAACAGGATGTAGCTTTGGTATGGAAACAGTCTTACCCAATTTTGCAGTAAGAACACTTCCGATGTGGTATTGGACGATCAATCTTTTGTAAATTGAAAGATCAGCTAAGATGCACACCCTGTGAATTCATCCCTTCTGAAGATTTTAAATTTCTTTCCTTGAATGTTTTAGTCCCTTTGTATAAGCACAGCCACACAGTAGGGGCCCGAGGGTCTTGAAAATACCTTGTGTCTCTGCTCTGGTTCCCACCTAAACAGGAGAGGGATTTGGGCCCCAGAGGTTGCAGCAGCAAAATGGCAACATTGTTACTGATAAAATCCATGGCACTGACCTGTGCAGCAACAATGGGCCTTTTAATGCTGCTCCCTCCAATTGGAGAGACTCCACCCACAGCACTGGCAACCAGGACCTGACCCTGTCTCAGCCCCATCCCCCCACCAGTCAGGGGCTGAGTCCCCACCACCAAGCTGGTGGTCGACCACCCCCACAGTCACACTGTGAAGTACAGATTGTTGGCCTCATGTGCCTTAGAGACGTGGAAGGAGTTACAACCCCAAGTTGTACCCCCCACACCCACCCCAGCACTGTGGCATAGGGGGCTAAGATCTGCCGGCAGTGTCAGCATCCCATGTGAGCGCCGGTTCCTATCCCAGCTGCTCCACCTCCGACCCAGCTCTCTGCTATGGCCTGGGAGAGCAGTTGAATATGGTCCAGATGCTTGGGCCCGGAAGAGATTCCTGGCTTTGGGTCAGCCCAGCTCCGGTCTTTGTGGCCATTTGGGGTGTGAACCAGCAGAAGGAAGATCTCTCTCTCTCCCTCTCTGTAAATACATCTTTAAAATAAATACATTTTTTAAAAAACAAAAAACCCCAGATTCCCAGTTTTCATGAACAATGTGATGCCGTCTACTGCCAGGCTCTCCCTTGGGGCCAATGAGGTCCTCATCTCAGCTGCTCGAGTGGGGGCCTTCGGGAGCCCCTCTCTGAGGTGCTTCAGCTGGAGGGGGTGGCTTCACACAAAGTGGCAACCCATGCCTGGGGGCTCACAGGCCAAGGGCTGGTCCCTGAGGGAGGGCACAGGGGTCCCTTTGCCTGGGTTTGCTCTGAAGGGGCGTCTGAGCTCAGAGCGCCCTCGGTTGTATCATTCTGGAACTGCACCGTTCCTGGCTTCCTCACTCTCCGTCCATCTCCAGCTTGATTCTCGGCATAAATCTCTCTGGAACTGCTTTCCTGAGGAGCTGACTCAAGACCATCAACATCAGAGTGTTGTCATCCTGCATTTAGATTGCAGGAAGGTGATGGATTTACAGTCGAGAACGCACACTCTGCAGTCATATTTGTTCTTCAAAAAATTATTTAATAAGGTAGAGTTATAAAGAAAGAGACAGAAAGATCTTCCACCTACTGGTTCACTCCCCAAATGGCCACAATGGCTAGGGCTGGGCCAGGCCAAAGCCAGCAGCCTGGAGCTCTGTGTCTCCAACATGGGTGGCAGGGATCCACCTTCCACTGTTTTCCCAGGCTCCTTAGCAGGGAGTTGGATTTGAAGTAGAGCAGCCAGGGCCCTACCCAGCTCTCAGAGGATGCTGGCCCTGCAGGCTGTGCCTAACCCCCTGGGCTGTGACGTCAGTCCTTCAGCTTTCTTGATGTATTTAAATGACATTTCTTCCTGGTTCTTTTTCTCTCCAGTTCTTCTCTGTGGAGTTCCTGTCCCTCTGAGGTTGTCTTTCCAGGCTAGTCTCATAGTATTGTTACCACATCTCTTGTTTTCCAGCTCCCTTTCTTCCTCCTGCATTTCTAGGAGATTTGCTTGACTGGTTGATGTAGGAGGAGCTAATGTCGTCAACCCCAGGTGCACAGCCCAATCCTCCCCTCTCTTTTCATGCAGCTGAAAACTGTAGCGCAGAACTGATGCTGGCCAAAAACACACAGCATGGTTGCCAGCTGCATCTTCCTCGAGGACCTTTAGCTCACTGTGGAATTACAACGGCTGACACTCCTGCTCCCATGATGCACCTGATGTCATGACACTCTCAGGACCTCCAGAACAGAGCAGGACAAGGACAGCACTCAAGCCCGGTCCCAAGCTCTGCCCCTTATGAATATTCAATTAAGGAGGTTTCTAAGTGGCTGGGACTTGCTCCTGAGCTGTGCAGTGCCTGGACGGTCTCCTGTTTTTGTCACCACCTGGCATAGACTTTCCACACTGTGTGACCTTGGCTTTCCTAAGGTTTTGTAAGCCTCTGGCCTTTTTGCTCCCTGGCAATGAGTATTATGCCATACATATTTTACCACCTTTACCAATGAGATGCCCCATCCCCACATAGCCTCTGCCTATGTATGGCAAATAGATTCTGTCATCTTCTGACCCCGAGAACCCCTGTTGTATCTGTGAGAAGCTCTTTGATACCCGGTCACGGTCACGTTCCTGGTCCTAACACGTAGCCTGACTCTCACCCACACTCCATTGACTTCACAGTTCCATTTTCTCCATCATTTGTGACATCATTTGTTGCCATCTCCCACGGCAACACCCAGAACGAGAGGTCAGGATGTGGTCCTGGGACGTGGCCAACAGGTGCTCTAAGAAATACTCCATGGGAGAGTTTGTCCACGTTCTTGGAAAGAGTACTCTGTCCTCCCTTCAGTCGACCCCTTTCAGGATTATGTTAATGGTCACATCGAACCTGAAGCTCATATGTTGAAAATGAGGCCCCAGACCGCTTGTGATCCACCCTGCCCAGCCCCACCAAGGACAGTAGATGTCTGGGAGACACGAAGGGGCCCGAGGACATCACAGACTCAGATTTGGGATGCCATGTCTGAACCGACCCACGAGGGCCCTGGACTCCGGCTCTGACCTAGCTCGCCGACGAGGGCTCTCACAGAGAGGTGAGCCACTCCTTCTCCTACCTCCTTTGTTTGCTCCCTAGGTCACAGTCTTTCAGCCATGGGGAGCTCCCCACCCATCCCACCCACACACCCCTGGAAACCCTTAGACTACACGTTCTAACAAGAAAATCTCATTTTCTTTCGCGATGCTCTGGCTACACGTAAGCAAGAGAATGGAGAAACTCGGCCACCAAACAGGACCCTCAACCACGGTCCTCTCCCCCCACTCGCCCCTTCTGTAGGAGACAATAAAAGTGGCCACTTACACTCTTCCACAATCCCACCCTCGGGGAAGCAGTAGGCTCTGCTCTGCCCATTCCTTAAAGAGACCCCGATTCAGAAGAGGAGCAGAGAGGTCGGTGGATGACTCACTACCCAGTGGTCCTCCCGCTCAGCTGGCCCCCCCCAAATCCCAGCTCCCCCATCTTCTAGCCCACCACCTGCACTCCGAGATGCGCCCCCTGCTGGAGGACAGCCAGGCTGGAACCACTCCCGGTGGGGCCTGCTCCCGTCAGGTACGAGTACGCTTTGTCCTCCAAGAGAAGTGGCCGACACAGAAGCTGGGACAGCAACATAAACAAAAGCTCGAAAGGTTTCAGAAGACACCACGGAATTTCAGACCCGACTCCGGCCTTGCACTTGACCTGGGGTGGCCTCTGTGTTGTCCTGTCCGCCTGCGCCCCAGGCCCCAGCCCTGACTCCCTGGTGGTGCCGCAGCCCGGCCAGCACGCTGTGGGAGCTGCAGCAGCCCCACAGACAGGCCCTACCTAGAACTGAGAGGTGGTGGACACTCAGGGTCCCAGACCCCGGTGACCTGGGAGGTGGCTGGGATGAAAACACGATGTCAAGCCTGCAGATGGTGATTAAGTCAGGGAGGGGACACAGAGAAAGGAAGAGAACCCAGCCGTACCCAGGGATGGTTGGAGCAGGCCTTAAAGAGCTCCTAACAGACTCCGGCACGCCCGGGGGACAGGTCTTTTTCAACATCCGGTTCATCTGTGAGTCTAGCCCAGATCTTCAGAGCAAGGGCTGGAAACGTGCAGTGGGACCCCACTCTCTCTCGTGAGCCAGACGCCGGATACAGCCCTCGGGGGGTGGAGAAACAGACGGATGCAGACAAAAGGGGCAACGACGAGGGACACAACAGTCCAGCAGTCTCGGCCCCCCGCGCCCTGTGACCTCAGGGCCAACCCAAAGGGCATCCCACCGTGGGAACAAAGTCCCAGAGGGGACGTCGTGTGTGTGGGAAGCCAGGACACTGGAACATCCCCACCTGAAAAGCCCACCCGGATCCAAGAGGGATGGGAACGGGCTTGTCCTCAGCTCTGAGAGGAGAGGACGGCTCCCAGGTCCTCCACGTCCTCACCTGGGGGTCGACAGGGGCCAGGCGCTCACGCGGCTCCCACAGCCCCGTGACCATCGCAGCCCTGGAACCCCAGGGGCCTGGGTGGCACAGGTGAGACCACCAATTTTCCAGCTGATCCAGGAGCCACTCTGCTCTGAATTCCCATGCAGGACCCTCATCCTCCAAGAGCGCCGTCATCATGGGAGTTCATGGCAAGCCCCGCTCCCGGCTTTGCCTCCAATTGCCAGGTGGCAGGCGTCCTCACCCCCCACCAAGTTGTGGTCATGCCAGAACTTCTGACTCTACTCCGTGGCAGGGATTTTCCCCTGGGAGCTTCTCTCAGGGGAATCGCTCCTACATCTCCATCTTTATGATGATGCTGATGAGTGCAGAGACAAGGCCCACCTTGGAACCCCCCCCAGCTGAAATCCAAAACACAGCAGATCCTCAAATCTGGGGTCAGGGCACACACAGATGGACTGCACATGCTGCCCCCATTACAGTCCTTCTGCAAGACAAGGGACGGTGTCCTTGGCAACACAAAACCCCTTAAAACCAGAAGACAAGCAGGAACCCCAATCTTTGATTAATAAACTTAGTCATGGAGTCCAGGTTCAGTGGCAGTCCCCCATTTTACCAGTCTTAAAGCCAAGTGCAGATGAGGCCAGTGCTGTGGCGTAGCAGGTAAAGCCACCATCTGCAGTGCCAGCATCCCATACAGGCACGGGTTCATGTTCTGGCTGCTCCACTTCCCATCCAGCTCTCTGCTATGGCCTGGGAAAGCAGTAGAAGATGGCCCAAGTGCTTGGGTCCCCGCACCTGCGTGGGAGACCTGGAAGAAGCTCCTGGCTCCTGGCTCCTGGCTTCAGATCAGCACAGTTCTGGCCATCGTGCCCATCTAGGGAGTGAACCAGTGGATGGAAGACCCCCCCCCCCCGCCTCTCTTTCAAAAATATATTTTTAAAAAGCCAGTTGGGGAATATTGAACTGGTCAGGACCTCAGAGCCATAAACGAGGCTGTCATCCTACTTGATCCTACTGCACAAACCCCTACACTACCCTGGCCCAGATAGAAACCTGATGGCCCTACCACAGACCTGGACTTGAACAAGCCTTCACCCGTGTGTCCTGCAGCCTCAGAACCTGCCAGCGTCTGCCTTAAGCTCTCACATGCTCTTAGACTCTGCAGAACCCAGGAATCATCTGTTATTCCCTAAATTTCTACACCATTCCTTTCTTATTTCACGGGTTCACTTTTGTCTCTTATGCAAGGAAGTTCATAAGTTTCTTGAAGACTGACTTCTTCCCAGTTCCCCCCATTTCCTTTGTTCTCTTGGCTTGTTTGGGTCTCCTTCTGGACAGAGGTTTTCTTCAGTGTCTAGTGACCTTCCGTTGTCTTCTCATTCCAAGAGACGGACACTCAGAAGCTCACGGGAACCTGAGACCATTGGTAGGTCTTGACTCGAGTTCACTGAACTGTGAGGGATCATGTGTTTGTTTCCTTGGGGAACCGCCAGGGCCAGCATGTAGACCGACCGCTACCAATTCCTCCCATCCCCAAATGCACAGTGTCTATTCAGTTTTGTGCGTTAGCGTGGCTAGGCCATGATGCGTGATACTATTTTGTAGACCTGACTGATGTGTGTCATCAACTTGCTCTAGACAAAGTGAGGTCTCCACGATGCAGACGCATCTCATCCACTCAATAACACTGAGCAAAAGGCAGACGCTCCAGCTGTCCCTGCCTCATGGAATCTACATTTTGCCAGCCCCTCCTTCCACCCTGTGGCATGTTACATGACAACATACACAGAGCGTTCCCAGCGAGGGAGGCCCACCTAAGTCTTCAGAGTTCTTAGTGGGGTTTGACCACACAGTGCCCCCTGGCTGGCCTCCCGGAGGTTAGTCCAATAGCTTCAATCTGCAGACTGGAACTGATACTGTGTGGGCCAAAGCCCCCACCATAAATCAGTGATAGATTATTGGTGGTTGGCTGGCGCCCTGGGGTTCTAGTCCCGGTTGGGGTGCTGGATTGTGTCCTGGTTGCTCCTCTTCCAGTCCAGCTCTCTGCTGTGGCCCGGGAGTGCAGTGGAGGATGGCCCAGGTCCTTGGGCCCTGCACCCCATGGGAGACCAAGAGGAAGCACCTGGCTCCTGGCTTCAAATCGGCGCAGCGCGCTGGCCACAACACAACAGCCGTAGCGGCCACTTGGGGGGTGAACCAATGGAAAAAGGAAGACCTGTCTCTTTTTTTTTGACAAGCAAAAATTGGTGGCCAAAGCTCATTCCTGTTTGTCAGGTTACTCCAGGGGTCCCAGGGTCACTTCCAGGAGCCACAGGCAAAGGGCAGGCCTTCCTCTGGGTAAGATCTGCTCACTGCACAGTTGCCACTGGTGTGGGAAGAAGGCATTCCTACAGCAGACAGTCATCTTCATTTCAGCATCTATTTATGTATTTGAAAGAGAGAGTTACGAGAGAGGGAGAGACAGAGGGAGAGAGCGAGCTCTTTCACCTGCTGGTTCACTCCCCAAATGGCCATGATGGTCACGGCTGGGCCAGGCAGAAGCCTGGAGCCTGGAGCTCCATCCAGAACCCCACGTGAGTGGCAGGGGCCCAACCATGTGAGCCGTCTTCCACTGCTTTTCCCAGTCACATTAGCAGGGAGCTGCATCGGAAGTGGAGCAACCAGGACTTGAACCAGGGCCCTTCTGGGATGCCAGCTTCATAGGCAGTAGCTTAACCTGCTGTGCCACAATGCCAGCCCTTGGGTTTCTTGGGTAGAGCGATAGTGAACAGCTAATCTGCCCTATAAAACTATCACACACTTTCATGCTTTTGTCCCAATTTGATTGTTCTCTTCCCCTCTTGATCTGCTGCTCTTCCAACCTTACAATGCATTTCTGCAGACTTACTTACTATAGAGTTAGGTGATGGCCAACAGAAGCCAGTCCTTCCCCAGGCTGGTCACTGCACTACCTATGGAGGAGGAGTTATTGAACTTAATCCCCAATATATTTGATGATCAACGTCGGTATCATCATCAGGACCATCTGGAAGGCAGTTGACTATTACTGGTAACCAGGTCCGTGTTCTATCACACTGCAGTCCGGTAACCATAAGAGCCAAAACCTAACACTTCACTACAAGAATGCCACTTAGTCGCGAGCATGCCAGCCCATCGTCACTGAATGACCAGAATGTCTCCCCAGGGAGGGCACTCGGGGTTCCAGAGGCACATGTGGGCCCAGCAGCACAGGGCTCCACCCTCTTGGACACCCACTGCACCTGATGCCGTCAGTTATATACCATCGCTTGCTCTGAGCCTCCCTTGAGACACTGGTTTCCCTCATTGCACAAACCACTTATCCAGCTCTTCACTCCCCAGTCCCTTCCTCCGTCTGTTTTCCTGATGAGGTCAAGGCACGGCCTCAACAGCAGGCCGTCCCTTTAGGATTCGGATGAGAGGTTAGAAGCACGGTTAGTTTCCTGCCGGGGAGTCATCCCTGCGTCTGGCACCTCCTGTTGCTGCCTTGGTCTTGCATCCGGGGGAAGAAGAGGAAGTCGAGGTAGAACTGTACAGACACAGGCACATCCTCCCTGCCCCATCTTCCCCAGACCCCACAGAGGAGTAGGGGAACCCAGCCAGTGTGCACCCCACCCTGGCCCCCTGGTACGTATGCCAGGCTCATGCTATGATCACCCCGTTTTAGGTGCTCAATTTGTGACCGGTTATTCTGTTCTCTACCAAACTTCCATTCTGAAGATGAAAGTGTGTTCCTTCTCCCAAAGAAATGAGACTCAGTGGTCCACACTGGGACCGTACCTTCTGTTCTAGCCCTTTATGGGCACTTGTCTCTACCACCGTCCAGCAGCCTGTCCGCTCCCGTGAGGACTCACGTGTAGGCTTCAGGGGCCAGCAGCACCGGCCCTGCTGGGCTGTTTTGTGCAGGGCCTGCCCCGTAGCCCCGCAGATTAGGAGTCTGTTGCTGGCAGACTGGACAGCCGGCTCTTGTGCCTCAGAGGGTGTGAGAGGGGTGTGGCCAGCCTCAGCCATCTCCGTATTACCACAATGTCCTCAAGACTGCTCATTTCACGGACCCAAGACGCCACTTACGCTAGTGCACCAGGATGTCCACCTGCCAACTCCAGCCACTTTCTGATCCTGGAAGATTCCTCACTGGACACAGCCACGTCCTACATTAATATGGCCCTCAAATCCTCATGGTGATTTCCAGAGCTGTGTCCCCCATCATCCTTCTACCAGGCCAGTTTCATTGACATTGGCCACTGCCCCAGAGTCAGCAAAAACCCAACGGAACGGCATGCATTTCGGCCCACTCAGGACCGTCTTCACCTTCCTCCACCAGGGTGAAGGACGCCGTCTACTCACCTCGAGACTGCCTCCAGGAAGCAGTGGCTCCTCGTTAGTCACCGCGGAGTTCTGTGTAAGACAACGCCCAAGGGGCTACAGGGCCCAGCAGCTCCTCGGGCGATTCCACAGTCAATCCTAGGAGAAGAGAGACGCTGTGGTTACAATTACCTCCTCCTTGCGTTCCCTGGTGCCATGATCTTGTATACGTCATTTCCGTGGCATTTTTAAATTTTTAAAACTTTGAGGCCGGCGCCGTGGCTCAACAGGCTAATCCTCCGCCTTGCGGCGCTGGCACACCGGGTTCTAGTCCCAGTCGGGGCACCGGATTCTGTCCCGGTTGCCCCTCTTCCAGGCCAGCCCTCTGCTGTGGCCCGGGAGTGCAGTGGAGGATGGCCCAGGTGCTTGGGCCCTGCACCCCATGGGAGACCAGGAAAAAGCACCTGTCACCTGGCTCCTGCCATCGGATCAGCGCGGTGCGCCGGCCGCAGCGCGCCGGCCACAGCGGCCATTGGAGGGTGAACCAACGGCAAAAGGAAGACCTTTCTCTCTGTCTCTCTCACTGTCCACTCTGTCAAAAAAAAATTTTTTTTTAAAACTTTGAAGGGCTGGTGCTGTGGTATAGTAGGTAAAGCCACCGCCTGCAGTGCCGGCATCCTTTTGACGTCCTGGCTGCTCCTCTTCCAATCCAGCTCCCTGCTATGGCCTGGGAAAGCAGTACAAGATGGCCCAAGTCTTGGGGTCCCTCAACCCATGTAGGAGACCTGGAAGAAGCTTCTGGCTCCAGATCGGCACAGCTCTGGCCGGCCAATTGAGGAGTGAACCAGTGGATGAAAGAACCATCTCTCCGATGTGTAAATTTTCCTTTCAAGTAAGTAAATAAATCTTTAAAAAATTTGAAAGGCAGAGAGAGAGGGAGAAAGGAAGGAGAGGGGGAAAAAGATCGATTAGTTTTCCATCCACTGATTCACTCCCTTAATGCCAGTAAAGCCTGGCATGATCCAAACCAAAGCCAGGAGCCAGGAGCCCAGTCCGGGTCTCCCACATGGGTGCCAGAGACTCGGGTTCTTGGGTCATTCCCGCTGCCTCCCAGGGTGCACACTGCCAGGCAGCAGGAGTTGGAAGTACAGAGCTATTCTGAGTACTCAACACCATCAGTGCTTCCCCGACACTGCCCAGGTATTACGAGCATTTTAGGTTTTTAGACTGGGGCTGGCCATCCCCCTCCTGGGAATTTACCCAAGGGAAATGCAGTCAGCATGTGAAAGACTTACCTGTACCCCCATGTTTACTGCAGCTCAACTCACAACAGCTAAGGTGTGGAATCAACCCAGATGCCGTCAACTGAAGACTAAGTTATGGGGGGTGGGGCCAGTGCTGTGGCATAGTGGGTAAAGCTGGTACCTGCAGTGCCGGCATCCCATATGGGTGCCCGTTCGAGACCTGGCTGCTCCACCTCTGATCCAGTTCTCTGCTATGGCCTGGGAAAGCATTAAAAAATGGCCTAAATCCTCAGGTCCCTGAACCCATGTGGGAGACCCGAAGAAGCTCCTGGCTTCAGATTGACACAGCTCCCGCTGTTGCTGCCATCTGGGGAGTGAACTAGTGGATGGAAGACCGACCGATCTCTCTCTCTCACTCAGTCGACTCCCTTCCAGCCTCAGATCTGAGCTTCTCTCTCTCATTTGACTTTAGCAATTAGCCTTTTTACTGTATCCCTGTTTACCTCTGTGAACGCCTGTTCTGAGATGGTCACTCCTGGCAGTGTAGCAACACGCTCAGCAGACAACAGTCCTTTGGGTCCTAGAAGACACGAAGACCAGCCCGCCCCTCCGGGACACGCTCAACCTCGAAATGAAGGATGCCCCATTCCCGACAGGAACAGGCCAAGGGCTTGCAGTTTGCCCATTCCTTAGCCACTACCTCGGCTTGAGTAACGATAGTGTGGTTTTCACCTTCCCCATAGTCCTTCACATGTCACCTGCTGCAAAAGACGCAGGCACCACTCAGCGCCTAGGGTCAGGATCAGCTGGCCCTGGGGGTCAGCGCTGCCTGTGGGAGGCAGCGACTTGGCCAGCTGCTGACCTCCGCCTGCGTGCCCTTCGTCAAGTTCCTGCGAGTCCCGTTCCCCACTCCTTGCCAGAGAAGAGCTTTCATCCACTGGACTTCGGGGCTCCCAGAATACAGAGATAACAGCTCAACGTCCTGCAGATGAGTTTCTCCTCGTCTAAGTCTCAACTTCTCCTATTTGAGCTTAGAATCACAAGGTGAAGCTATTAAGTACATTCCCTTAGCATGGAGGTTACATACAGGGAGACGGCGCGGCCCCGTGGAGCTGTAACTCCTGACCGTAAAGGGAAGGCAGCTGCAGGCACGGTGCAGGGTGTGGGCGGCAGCCTGCACAGGGACGTGGTCTCTCTCCCGACTGCCATGTTGCCCACCCCAGCCTCCCCGCCCCCTCTCCTGCTGCAGCTTCACAATGGAGCCTGCGCCCTCCAGAAGGCCAGCCCCTCCCACCGCAGCCAGGTACCCTCCCAGGCTCCTGCTGCCCTGCCCCTCCCACTCGAGCCCTGGCCAGCACTGGAGGCTAGTGGCTCACACCTGCACTGCCCGACGGCTGCCTGGGGTCTGTGTCCTGTCCCTAAGCAGACAACCCGCCCTCCTCTCCTCTGCTGGTCTGATGCTGGAATTCTGTCTAATGAATTCTGCCCGGTTCCTCCCCTGAGCCCGGGCCTAAGTCAGCTCTTGTTCCCTGCAGGCAACAAGTACGTCCCCCGGGCCATCCTGGTGGACCTGGAGCCCGGCACCATGGACTCGGTCAGGTCGGGACCCTTCGGCCAGATCTTCAGGCCGGACAACTTCGTGTTTGGTGAGTGCTCAGGCAGGGGGAGCTGGGACAGTGATGCGCTCCCTCCCAACCTCCACTCACGTTCTTGGGTTCAGAGCCGACTCCACCGACAGCTGGAGTCTCCCGGGCCTGGGTGCTCTCCACGGCTGAGCGCCCACTGTCGCATGCAGAGGCTGCGGGCCCCACGCCCCAGCGGCCTGTGATGGGCAGGGCTGAACTGCAGCACAGCTTCAGTGAGGCTTCGTGGGCGCCGGAGACTTCAGCAGTGACAGCAGGCACTCCAAGGAGCCAAACGCCGGGGCCCACATGGGAGGGAGGCTTCATGCTCCCCTGTCCTCTCACCATCTGTGCCTCGCCCTTCCTGACTACTGTACCTGATTTGAATATTTATAGTCCCAGCTGTTTTGTTTTTTAAAACAGGTGACTTTTTTTGACAGGCAAAGTTAGACAGTGAGAGAAAGATCTTCCTTTTCCGTTGTTTCACCCCCCAAATGGCTGCTATAGCCAGCGTGCTGCGCCAATCCGAAGCCAGGCGCTTCCTCCTGGTCCCCCATGGGGGTTCAGGGACGAAGCACTTGGGCCATCCCCCGCTGCCTTCCCGGGCCACAGCAGAGAGCTGGACTGGAAGAGCAGCAACTGGGACTAGAACTGGCACCCATATGGGATGCCGGCACTGCAGGCGGAGGATTAACCAAGTGAGCCATGGCACCAGCCCCAAAACAGGTGACTTTTATTAACTGTCTTCAACTGGCTTTATTAAGAACCTCATGCTTGTGAGGGTCACCAGTACTTTGAAACTTTAAAAGATGTGAAAGTCAAAGAGAGGGATAAATATTCCACCCACTGGTTCACTCCCTAGATGGCCACAACAGCCAGGGCTGGGCCAGGCCAAAGCCAGGAGCTTCATCCAGGTCTCCCCTGTGCGTGGCAGGGGTCCAAACACTCGGGCCATCTCCTATTCCTTTCCCAGGTGCGTTACCAGCTGGACCTGGGGCTCGTGTGGGATGCTAGCGGCACCGGCAGCGGCTTCACCTGCCATAGCACAGAATCCTAATGCTAACCGCCAAGACGCCTCCTGGCGGCTGCACCAGGACCCAGCCTGGCTTCCTGCATGTTGTCAGCATGACAGCTGCCGCGGTCAAGCCTGCATCGCTGCAGCCTCGGAGCAGGGCCAACCACGCTGGTCAGAACGTCTTCGCCTTTACACTCGGGGCTGAAGCCGCACCTCCCCCATCATCAAGGAAATCAAGTCCTGTTTCATCAGAGGTTCGGAGAGCAGTGAGGCGGGATGGACAGTGGCCGAGGTGGAGCCATGGCTGACAGCCACGTGCCTGTAGACACACAGGCCCTTTGCAACAGACGTCCTAGCCGACATTGGACTTGCCGTGTGCCTTGAGCCTATCCAAACAGCTGGTGTTTCCGACCACCAGCCGTGGTGACCCTGCAGGAGCTCACTTGCCAGCCCACTTTGGAAAAAGCCTCTGGTTACTGACACGTTAGAGACGCAACAGCCTGTCTTCCCTGGCTGTCAGGTGTGACAGCCTGGGCGTGTGCTATGCCCGGCCTCCTACAGGTCCCGCTGGCTCCAGCCCTTGGCACCCGCAGTGGTCACCTGCTTGTCCGGAGCAGCTTCTTGGCTTCCTCTCCTTCCCGGGCTCTGTCCCCCACGCCCCAGGAGCGCCCCAGGATGCGGACCGCCCTGCTCGGGGCCCGCTCCAGTTCTCACCTCCACGTGGGAGAGCTGACCTAGGACACTCACGAAGAAGCCCCCATGTACTACTTCTCTACGGTGACATAGACTCTGCCACCAATTCAGTAGCTTGTGGTGGCCATGGCCCAGGAAGCCAGCAGGCGGGCAGGCAGGGTGCTCTGCTAGCCCCACAGCACCCACCTGCCCCCGGGGCGCTGTCCTTCCACGCTCAAAGGCCTCCTTTGCGGGCTCAGGAGGAAGCAGGCACTCACCGGCACAGGTCTCTGCATTGCACGCTCACTGCCTGTGGCCCAGGCTCGGCCCGTGGACGCATCCTACTGCAGGACTCCTTCCCTGCCACAGGGTCCAGGCTGGCCCCTCGAAGGCCATCGGAAGAGGGGCTCTACGGCTTCCAAACTGAATCCCCCACCTACAACTGGGTGGAGACACGCCCCTGCTTTAAAAGGGCTCATGTGATTCGCTGTCCTGAGGTCAGCTGACTTGGGACCTTAATTACAGTCGTTAATTCCCATGACAACAGTAGCTAAATTAGTGTTGGACTGACAACTGGGAAAAGGTGTGCGCATACCTGGGGCAGGCGAATCCCGGCCACTGTGAAACAACAGGGTCTTTGGGATCAGCTGGGCCCGTCTTAGGAGACCAGGTGACTTTTCTACTTACTAGCTGTGTGACCTTGGGCAAGTATCTCTTCACAAAGAAGATGGTAATCACAGTACTCACTACAGTTGCTGTGAGGATGAAGGAGACACTTATGCAAAGCACCTGGCACACGAGAGGGCAGGAACGGCTCTGCAGGGAGCACCCCATCAGAGGAGGTGCTCGGCACAGGCCTGGGGCGGCCGCCTGTGACCCTGGCATCCCCCATGAGCACCAGTGTGCGTCCCTCCACTTCTCTTCCCATCCAGCTCCCTGCTGTGGCCTGGGAAGGCAGCAGAGGATGGCCCACGTGCTTGGGCCCCTGCACCCACGTGGGACCAGATGACGCTCTGGGTTCCTGGCTTTGACCTGGCCATTGCAGCCATCTGGGGAGTGAACCAGCCAAAAGAAGATCCCTCTCTCTCCTCCCCCTGCCCCATAATTCCACCTCTCAAATAAATAAAATCTTTAAAAAAAAAAGTCTGTCTTAGGCCGAGCTTGGAGTAGCATCTGAGGTCTCTATGAGTCAGCACAGCGCAGGTCTCACTGCAACCCACCTCTCACCCCCTGCGTACGGACCCTGCTCCCCCTCTCCCTGCCAGGCCTTTGCGCCCACAGCTGAGACTGCCCACGGCTGAGACGGCCCACAGACTCTGCCTCTCGCATCCATCTCTGATCAGGCGGTTCACCTGCCGACTCGGTGCCTTCGCCTGCCTGGCCTGGGCCGCCCCCTCCGCCTAAGCTCTTCCCACCTGTGCTCTTTGCTGCCCCACGCTCTAAAGCCTGCACAGGTGCTGGATCAGAGAGGAGAAGCTGGGACTTGAACCAGCGCCTGCAGGCAGAGGCTTAGCCTACTATGCCAGAGTGCCAGCCCCTCCTTTCATTCTTTAAAGCGTATCAGCGGGGCCAGCACTGTGCTGCAGTGCGTTAAGCTGCAGTCTGAAGCAGACACATTGGCTGCTCCACTTCTGATCCAGCTCCCTGCATTAATGCACCTGGGAAGGCAGCAGAAGACAGCCCAAGTGCTTGGGCCCCTGCCACCCACGTGGAGACCTGGATGGAGTTCCAGGCTCTGGCTTTGACCTGGCCCAGCCCAGCCATTGCAACCACTTGAGGAGTGAACCAGCAGATAGGTTTCTTTTGTTCTTTTTCTGTCATTCTGCCTTTCAAAACAATAAGACAAATCTTAAATAAATAAATAAATAATAAGGTGTATCTGCAAGGGAGGTTTTACCACTGGGCACTAAAAGCATAATGTTTGTGTTCTTTAGTACTTTCAAAATTTTCTAATTTTAAAAAAGATTTATTTATTTTGTGAAAGGCAGAGTTACAGAGAAGCAGAGAGAGAGAGAGAGAGAGAGAGAGAGAGAGAGGTCTTCCATCCGATGGTTCACTCCCAGGCAGCCACAACACCTGGAGCTACACTGATCTGAAGCCAGGAGCCAGGAGCTTCCTCCAGGTCTCCCACACAGGTGCAGGGGCCCAAGGACTTGGGCCATCTTCTACTGCTTCCCCAGGCCATAGCAGACAGCTGGATTGGAACTGGAGCAGCCGAGACTCAAACCGGCGCCCATGTGGGATGCCAGCAATGCTGGCCCTGCAGGAGGCGGCCTCACCAGCTACGCCACAGCGCCGGCCCCTAAATTTCCTAATTTTATAATCAGAGAATGTATAGCAAACATACCGCATACAGTCAAGTGCATATTATATCCCTATCAGTCTGGGGAGTGTGACTTAGATTGGACGTCTCACTAGGCACGGCATCTTCAGCTTTCAGAGTCCCAGACTGGCGGTCGCGATGAGAATGGACACACTCGACAGGCTGGAGCTGGGGTGCAGCCGGTTAAGCCGAGCCCTCTACCAGGACCACAGTCACGAGTCTGAATGTTGTCATCCCTGCCCCAGGATGCCCTCGGGTGGGCGTGGCCGAGCACAAGCCCTGGTGGTGTCAAAAGCTGTGGCTGGACAACGTCTGACTCCTGTCCTCCCCTGCCCGACAGCCGGAACACCTGCTCCTTTTTAGGCAGGAAGAAAAACGGGTGAAAGGCAAGACTGGGAGCAAACAGCTCCTCAGAAGCCTACGCCAGGCAAGGGGAGCATTAGTCGGCTTCCTGTCTCCCTGTTATTATCTGCGTCGGGGCTGTGCAAAACACAAGGCTTTGTGACAGCGCGGTGGGGTTCGGGACACACAGCGAGGGAGGAGCGCAGGAGCTCAGGGCCCTTGATGAGTCACCCTGGGCGGGGCAGGCGCTGTATTAAAGGCTGCCTGTGTGTTTCTCTGATGACTTACTAACAGATCTCGGGGCAGGTGCTGGGAGGCGAGGCTGTAGGCTTGGAAAAGGCCTGGGCCTGCCCCAATAAACGCCGCCATGTATTGATGTACTGTGCATCCTGTACTCACAGACGGTGCCTCTCGGCTTCCCGGCGCACGGGCCACAGATCTCCGCTCTGCAGGACAGGAACAGGCGCTGGCCTAAGGCTGGAGCTGGGCAGCAGAGAGCGGGATCCTCCATGGGCAGGGGTGGGGTGGGGGTGAGCCAGAGCCCACCTGGGAGGGGCCTGAGGCCGTCCAGTGGGGCCCTCAGAGGTAAAATGTCCTGCACGAGCAGGCTGCCGGCTGCGGCTGGAATGCCTGTGGCCAGGTTGACCGGCACCTGCCCCACTAACAGCTTCTTGTGCTGATGTGTGACCTTGAGGCCTTAAATGGCACCTCCAGGGTGGCTGCCATCCTGCCCCAGAGCTGGCAGGGGAGGAGGCTGAGCCCCCAAGGAGACAGGCTGTCCCCAGGAGCCCCCCCATCTCCATGAGCCCCCTGCCGATCAACACACAGTATGTGGAACCCCCGTCCAATGGCACCCTGAGAATGCCTGAAAACCCCGGGCACTTCCTGAAGGCCAGCGTCCTGTTCCGGCGTTCCGCCCCGTCTCCTCTCGGACCAGACGCCTTTCTGTCGAACAAAAGCGTCTGCCTCTTTGCACATTGTTTCCCGGGTTTTTATTTCTCTACGGAGCTGAGGAAAAGAACCCACAAAACCAGCTCCTGCACCGGCCTCCCCTCCACGGCCGGTAACATCTCTGGTGCCCGAGGCCACCCCTTCCAGGTCTCCCCTCTGCCCATCTTTCACCCCAGATCTCCACCTGGGATGCAGCCACAGAGCCCAGGAGGCGCTTCTCTGCAGGACGGTAGAGCAGTCTCTGCAGCGGTCCTGGGAGGCCTGGCTGGTCGTGAAGACCCAGGATGTAGGGGCTGGAGTAAGGTGGGGAAGGCGGTGGAGGCCGAGCCCCCGGAGAACTGCACTGAGGTTGTTGGGGGGGGGGGGGCTGGCAGCATGGGGACCACAGGGAGGAGGAGAGGAGAGTCTAGGACCCTGAGACCAGGCTCCGGGCGCTGCCTGGCTGCCAGGACCAGCGCCGAAATTGGGGTGATGACGACGCGACTGCCCAGGGAGCTCCCGGCTGAGGGGACCAGCTCGTCCTCCAAGACAGAGCAGTGATTAGCAGCGCAGGAGGCACGCATGCTCATAACGACAGCATCATGCCGGGTTTTATGGAGGGCTTTTTGCTCCATAAACTTGATGGCCTTTCATATAGAGCTTCTCCCTTCCTGCTCACAAAGCCGACTGCGGGGCACCTATAATTAGCATCATTTCAGACCCGGAGAAGCCGGTCCCAGGGAGGAAAAGGCGGCGGCCCCCACTCACCCAGCCACTGTCCAGGATCATCCTTGAGAGTAATTGCCCACGGTCCTGTCTGCGCCCTGTTCAAGCCATCACACTCACCCGGGCTTTCTCCTTGTAGAGAAGTTTTAGAGCTCGGGGCTGGTGCTGTGGCATGGTGGGTCAGGCTGCTGCCTGCAGCACCGACTTCCCATATGGGCTCTGGTTCGAGTCCCGGCTGCTCCACTTCAAACTCAGCTCCCTGCTAATGTGCCTGGGAAAGCAGTGGAAGATGGCTCCAAGATTTGGGCCCTCCCACACCCATGTGGGAGACCTGGAAGAAGCTCCCGGCTCCTGGCTTTGGACCGGCCCAGCCCAGGCTATTGGGGTCACTTGGGGGAGTGAACCATTGGGAGAGTGGATGGAAGATCCTGCTCTCTGAAAAAAGAAAGAAAGAAAGTTCTAGATTCCTCCACTTTCTAGCTTTGGGGGTACTCAGGTCTCCCAGTCTCCCCTGCGGCCTGCGAGTTGGGGTAGAATACTGGTTATTATGGCAGGCGGCAGGCCCACAGGCAAATGCAGGCCACCTGCGTCACTGCACTTTCTTCAAGTAGTCCTGTTTTTAAAAAGCTAACACCATGTATCTCAAACCTTATTGTTTTGCTATGTAATCAGTATTTAAAATTAGCAAGAGAATAGTGCACATCATTTTACCTTGGGGAGCCCGTGAGAACTGGGGTACATGTGACACCCACAACGCGGCTCAGTTCAGAGGAGCCGGCAGCCCCTCACGGGGCCAGCACCGCTCTGGGGGGTAGCGTCTGGGAGCCCTAGGGCATGTAAGGTGCACACCTGCAAAGCCCCACCCAGAACAGCAAGGGACCGAGCCACACGCGCTGCCAGGGACGCAGCACCCCTGCCGAACAGCTGGAGACCCCACGCAGGGCGCCTCTGCGACCCCGGGCGCCCCTCTCCGAAGGGGAACCCAAGGCTTCTCCCGGATGGGAGACGGCCCCTCCCCTGGCTCCGGGACCCAGGCCTCCATCCCCACTCCAGGGTCGAGAGAGGGGGCGTGGGACGGGCACTGCCGAGAGGCCAACAGACCTAGCGCCGGGGTGCAGCCACGCCCGGGCGTCCGGGAAGGGGTGGCCCGGCGGGAGCGGGGCGCGGGGCCGGGCACCGCCCTTGCACCCCCGTAGGCCTCCGGGCCCGGCGCCCCCGCACCTCGCACCGCGCCCCAGCTCCCTCTCGCGGTGCCGCAGTCCCCGGCGCACCGCCGCGCACCGCCCCATGACGTCACCGCGGCCCGATGGGGCGCGGGCATAAAAGGCGGAGCGTGGGGGCGCAGCGGCTGGTCTCCGCGCTGCCAGTCTCGTCGGTCCACGCCTCGCTCACCGCTCCGAGGGCCAGCGCCTCTCCCGCTCCGCAGCCGGCACCATGCGCGAGATCGTGCACATCCAGGCGGGCCAGTGCGGCAACCAGATCGGCGCCAAGGTGAGTGGGCTCGCGGTGGGCGCGGGGGCTCCGGGGGCGCGTTCCGCGGCCGGGAGGCCCGGAGCCGCGCGAGCTGCCCGGGCGCAGATGTGCGTGCCTCTCATCACGGCCCTGAGGCCCTGGGACGCGGCGCAGCTGCGTGGCGCTCTGAGCTTTCATCTGCACTGCGGTCCACGTACCTGGAGCCGCGCGGGAGAGGGGACTGGTGCGTTTCCTGTCCTTTGATGGAAAACTGCAGTGTCACTGCACTGACATACGCCGCAGAGGCGTCTCTTCGGGTCGTAGCTACGATGACACGGGTTTTTAGGGAAACCCTCCGAAACAGACCCTGTCTAGACGTGATGACATCCGGGGAGACGGCGCGGCCCCGTGAGCTGTAACTCCTGACCGTAAAGGGAGGCAGCCGCAGGCACGGTGCAGGGTGTGGGCGGCTGCCTGCACAAGGACGTGGTCTCTCTCCCGACCGCCATGTTGCCCACCCCAGCCTCCCCGCCCCCTCTCCTGCTGCAGCTTCACAATGGAGCCTGCGCCCTCCAGAAGGCCAGCCCCTCCCACCGCAGCCAGGTACCCTCCCAGGCTCCTGCTGCCCTGCCCCTCCACTGGAGCCCTGGCCAGCACTGGAGGCTCAGTGGCACACACCTGCACTGCCCGACGGCTGCCTGGGGTCTGTGCCAGGAGCCACGGATCTCTGGAGAAGCCGAGACGGGGCGCACGGTGGGAAGAGGGGGGGGCACCTGGGCAGGATCCTCAGGACCTGTCCATCAGCCAGGACAGCAGCACCCACCCTCTCTGGGGGGGGCAGCCGCTGGGCCCACGGCTTCCCCTGGAGTGGGGGCTCCTGCGCCTCCCCCAGCCCTTCAGTCCGGACATAACAGGGCGATGCCCTGTGGCTCTCCAGGCTTCTCTGCAGCGGGCACATGGGGCGTGTGGTCCCTGCTCTCGGTCTGGACTCCCCGTGTGGCTGCAGCCCACAGCTGCTGCTCCGAGGACGCGGCAGCAAGGCGAGGGCCAGCCTCGGAGACCGGGGGAGGCCCCTCAGCCATTCCCTCTGCTTCTCCTTGCAGTTCTGGGAGGTCATCAGTGATGAACACGGCATCGACCCCACCGGCAGTTACCATGGCGACAGCGACTTGCAGCTGGAGAGGATCAACGTGTACTACAACGAGGCCGCAGGTGAGTGCCCGGATGCTCGCCCAGCCAGCTTTGCCTTGCAGGCCGAGCCTGGTGGACCGTGCTAGGAGCACACGAATGCGATGCTGCTTGCATTTTCGGTGTCCGTGCTGAAAGCCACACCTGGCCGCTCCTGGCACGTTTGCTCAGCGCGTCCTGTCCCTAAGCAGACAACCCGGCCTCCTCTCCTCTGCTGGTGTGATGCTGGAATTCTGTCTAATGAATTCTGCCCGGTTCCTCCCCTGAGCCTGGGCCTAAGTCAGCTCTTGTTCCCTGCAGGCAACAAGTACGTCCCCCGGGCCATCCTGGTGGACCTGGAGCCCGGCACCATGGACTCGGTCAGGTCGGGACCCTTCGGCCAGATCTTCAGGCCGGACAACTTCGTGTTTGGTGAGTGCTCAGGCAGGGGGAGCTGGGACAGTGATGCGCTCCCTCCCAACCTCCACTCACGTTCTTGGGTTCAGAGCCGACTCCAACAGCCGGAGTCTCCCGGGCCTGGGTGCTCTCCACGGCTGAGCGCCCACTGTCGCATGCAGAGGCTGCGGGCCCCACGCCCCAGCGGCCTGTGATGGGCAGGGCTGAACTGCAGCACAGCTTCAGTGAGGCTTCGTGGGCGCCGGAGACTTCAGCAGTGACAGCAGGCGCTCCAAGGAGCCAAACGCCGGGGCCCAGGTGGGAGGGAGGCTTCATGCTCCCCTGTCCTCTCACCATCTGTGCCTCGCCCTTCCCGACTCACTGTTCCTGATTTGAATACTTGTAGAAATGTTTTAAACGTATGGATAAAATACGTTGTTAATCCCGTGTTCTCAATTAAAGGGCTCATTTCTTGCTGTGCTCCCCAAAGCTTTTGAGAATTCCAAAACAGAACTTCTAGGTATCACTGTTCTAGACCAGCCCTGCCTTCTCCACAGTGCCGACGGCAGAATGGAGTCTCCTAGGTCAGGACCTGACCCTGTCCTTTCCTCCCTCCAGGCCAGAGCGGGGCCGGGAACAACTGGGCCAAGGGCCACTACACGGAGGGGGCCGAGCTGGTGGACTCCGTGCTGGACGTGGTGAGGAAGGAGTCCGAGAGCTGCGACTGCCTGCAGGGCTTCCAGCTGACCCACTCGCTGGGCGGCGGCACGGGCTCGGGCATGGGCACCCTGCTCATCAGCAAGATCCGCGAGGAGTACCCCGACCGCATCATGAACACCTTCAGCGTCATGCCCTCGCCCAAGGTGTCCGACACCGTGGTGGAGCCCTACAACGCCACGCTGTCCGTGCACCAGCTGGTGGAGAACACGGACGAGACCTATTCCATTGACAACGAGGCCCTGTACGACATCTGCTTCCGCACGCTCAAGCTCACCACACCCACCTATGGCGACCTCAACCACCTGGTGTCGGCCACCATGAGCGGGGTCACCACCTGCCTGCGCTTCCCTGGCCAGCTCAACGCCGACCTGCGCAAGCTGGCCGTGAACATGGTGCCCTTCCCCCGCCTGCACTTCTTCATGCCCGGCTTCGCGCCCCTCACCAGCCGCGGCAGCCAGCAGTACCGCGCGCTCACCGTGCCCGAGCTCACCCAGCAGATGTTCGACTCCAAGAACATGATGGCCGCCTGCGACCCGCGCCACGGCCGCTACCTGACGGTGGCCGCCATCTTCCGCGGCCGCATGTCCATGAAGGAGGTGGACGAGCAGATGCTGAACGTGCAGAACAAGAACAGCAGCTACTTCGTCGAGTGGATCCCCAACAACGTCAAGACGGCCGTGTGCGACATCCCGCCGCGCGGCCTCAAGATGTCGGCCACCTTCATCGGCAACAGCACGGCCATCCAGGAGCTGTTCAAGCGCATCTCGGAGCAGTTCACGGCCATGTTCCGGCGCAAGGCCTTCCTGCACTGGTACACGGGCGAGGGCATGGACGAGATGGAGTTCACCGAGGCCGAGAGCAACATGAACGACCTGGTGTCCGAGTACCAGCAGTACCAGGACGCCACGGCCGACGAGCAGGGCGAGTTCGAGGAGGAGGAGGGCGAGGACGAGGCCTGAGAACTTGTCACGTGCGTCGTGCACCTCAGTGAAGTGTTGTCCTCCAGCATGGTCTATTTGTCTACTATGGTGCTCAGTTTTGCCTCTGTCAAACTCACCGTTGATGTAATGATGTGGAGTTCTTTTATTTATTGTCTGCTGATATCGATACTAATAAAAGCGCATGTGTATAAATGCTTGTCTTTTCTCACTTTAATTCCTCTTAGTGTTTCAGGGTCTAATTTGAACAGCAATATAAGAATTCTGTCTGTTATTTGTTAATAGCATTCCTGCCTTTTGGTAACGATGAATGATAATCATGACTCTTTTTCCAATGGCCTAAAAATTTAAAATGGTCTCTCCAAGGGGTCCATGCAGAAGGGCTGTTTTAGGAGGAAGCAAACCTCTCCTTATGTGCTGTCATTTGGACTCCTGGGAAGCTGGAGAGCCAAGGCCCTCAGGCTAGGAAGGTCTGCTAATTTTCTAGTTCTCTTTGTACAGTGTGATAAATGCAAGTGCAGAGGGGAGTGATGCCACACCCCTTAGACAAAAGGTACAGGTGCATTCCAGCGTCCTATGGTTGCAGACTTCACACTACAATGTTATGCTGAAAGTATTTGAAGGTAAATCATGGCAGGGGTTTGTTTAAGACAACAGTAGAAATTTACAATTTAATGTTAAAATTTCATTTTTTGCAGCTGTGAAATCCAGAGGTCATCTTTGTACCACTGTTTGAGTTTGATTGGGGTCAGATTGTGTGGGGGAGGGGAGCGGGGGGAGCTGTGACATCCCAGTTAGAGGCAGCAGTGTGATGGAAGGCCACGCCCACCGAGAACCCTGGAGACTCGGCTGAGTCACTGGAGGAAGTCTTCTACTAACTTGTTGAATTCGTTTGCAAAACGTAAATGCAGGTTGTGTTTGCCTTCTGGCATCAGATGTAACCTAAAAAAATCAAATCACGTTCTCATCAAAGGAATCACTGGGAACCCCTTCCCCACGCAAACATTTCATGAAATAAAATTACTACATCTTTCCCATGAATATATTTTTGGGGATATATAATGTATGCACTTTGTGTGAAGCCCCTTGGAGGTTGACAGCCTGGAGGGTGACTGTAAGGCCATTATATTTGGCAGTCTCGCTCCTCTCTCCCATCCCATAGGCAATAAATCATTTGAAAACTGTGAGTGGCAGAGGTGATTTGTGGTCAAAATAAACACATTTCAATGAAGTCGATCTTGACAGGGAAGGTTGGAGAGATAAGACAAAAGGACGTGAGTTTCTTGGTGTGTGTGTAGTGTAAGAGTACAAATCCGTTCTCCAGGCCGTTGTCCAGTGTTCCAAACTGCCCTGCCATCTCTGGGGTACTGAACAAGTCAGTCTGAATACAAGCCAGGCACAGACTTCCCGAACACTGAAGACGGGCCCCAGTCAGCAGCCCTAGGGCCAGGGAGCCACCTGGGTCGATGCAGCTCGTCTTGGTGGCAACTCTCACTATGCTCAGAAGGCTGCTACTTTTCAATACGATTTTGGTCAAAGGACACTGGTTGGTGATTTCTATTGAATGCATTATTAAATGGCAGGCTTTGCTGACCTCTACATTTTACCTAGTGGCCACAAACTTGGAAAAAATTTTAAACTTATTTTCTAGTTACTTGAGAATGCACCCAACAGCTAGGGCTGTGCCTGGTGGAAGCCAGGTGCCTGGAACTCAACCCAGGGCTCCCACGTGGCGGGTGAGAGGTCCAGTCCCTCGAGCTGTCACCAGATGCCTTTCAGTGTCCATACTAATGGACAGCTGGGGTCAGGAGCTAGAGGTGGGACTTGACCCAGACCCCCTGGTATGGGATGTGGCCGTCCTACCTGCTAGGCTAGATGCCTACCTCCCAAGTGGTAAACAGTGCTGCGAGGATACCCGCACAGGTTCAAACCATTTTCTCTACAAAGACAAGTGGACATTAGAAGGACTATATTGGGGCAAAATGGCGGCTACCGCACTGCCCAATTCTCGGGGCGGGGGGGGGGGCTGAGAGCTGGCAGAGCTCCGCGGCACTTGGGGGGACTTGGGAAGGGAACTGTCTTTGGAAGACGCTGGGCCTCTTGCAACTTGGCCGCACTGGGGTGGGGATAACGCAGTACAGAGAGAATAACTTGTGGAGGAGAGATGGTCGGTATCCCTCGGAGGCCCTGGGAAGCTGCTGCATTAATGACAACCGGAACATTCTAGCCCAATTTTACGGCTGTTCAGAAAAGGAAGGCTGCACAGGATCCACAAGGCCAGGGTCCCATTCACCCTACAGAAGCAGCTGCTCAAGGCCTATTTTTTTCCCTCTGGTGTGTGTATGTGTGTGTGTCTTATTTGAGAAGTAGAGTTAGAGAGAGAGGGAGAGACAGGCCATCCATCCACTGGTTCACTCCCCAAATGGCCACAATGGCTGGAGCTGGGCTGATCTGAAGCCAAGAGCTTCTTCTGGGTCTCCCATGTGGGCCCAGGAGCCCAAGCACTTGGGCCGTTTGCCACTGCTTTCCCAGGCACATTATCAGGGAGCTGGACTGGAAGTGGAGCAGCTGGGACTCAAACCAGCACCCATGTGGGATGTGTACCAGAGGCTTAGCCCACTACATCACAGCGTTGGCCCCAAGGCCTGGTTATTTGGAGACAGAAAAGAACCAGTTGCCAAGGATGCTGAGGTCACAGTCCAGGCTGAGCTGCAACCCAGACTCTAAGCTATGTTGACTCGGAGGCAGAGAAACCCCACTGCCAAGCTTCGGGTCCCCTCACAGATATCCAACCTGGCCATGTGCTCTGCTTTGGCTCCTATGATTGTTTTTTAAATGTTAAAGATAATGGCTCCAATGGCTAGGGCTGGGCCAGGCCAAGGCCAGGGCCTTCCTCCAGGTGTCCCCAAGCACCTGGCCGTCTTCCACTGCTCTCCCCGGCCACAGCAGAGAGCTGGGTCAGCAGCAGAGCAGCCAGGACTAGAACTGGCGCCCACAGGGGATGTCTGCATCGCAGGCATAGGCTTTACCTCCTACACCACCATGCAGGCCCCAGCCTATGATTTTCTTAATTCCCAGTAAAGAAGGGAAGAGACACTAATGGTAAATCCCTTTAGCCATTTAGTGTTGTCTTCACTCCTACAGGAATCTCCAGGTCTTGAGGAAATACATTACAAATACGGGCGAGCTGCCCCGGACGCTGACTGGGCACTCGGTGAATAGAAAGCAACCCTTCTCCTCGACGCCTGGGGAGCCACTTCAAGGTCATTTGGGTCCCTTCCTCCTTTCGGTCTGACATAGGATCCACTAGACTCAAAACCTGTCTTGTATCCTCTTTGCCAACAGGACGACAGACAAGCAAGAACATTAGCTATCAAGACAGAGCAGGGGGTTAAGTTGCTGCTTGTGATATGCCGCACTGGAGCACCAGTCTGAGTACCAGTCGCTCTGCTTCCAGTGTACACGGTAAGGCAGCAGATGATGGCCCAAGTACCTGGGCCCCCAACACCCATGTGGGAGACCTGGATGGAGCTCCTGGCTCCTGGCTTTGGCCTGGCCCAGTCCTGGCTGTTGAGGCCATTTGGGGAGTGAACCGCTGGACAGAAATCAATCCATTAATCAACCAACCAACCTCTCTCCCTCTCTAATGCTCTGCCTTTCAAATAAATAAATAAATACATAAATCCTTCCCACTGGGGCACTGCTGTTTCCTACCTTCGGGCTCAAGTGGAAACACGGCTCTTCCCAGGCCCAGAGACTGCTGGCTTTCAGGCCAGAACTACACCATCGCCTCTCCTGGTGCTCAGGCCTCTGGACTCAACTGGAACCAACCAGCAGCTCCTCTGGGTCCCCTGCTTGCCGCATCACACTGAGGACCTGAGGCTTGTTAACTCCCCTAACTGCAGAGCTGCAGTGCTCTCTGATGAATCCACACGCACTGTTCCTGGAGAGACCCTCGCCGGCCCGCATCCCTGCACTACTGCTGCAGTGCTGGAGGTTGAAACGGGCAACTCGCCCTGGCCTGGTAGCAAGCTCTCCCCGATGTCTCCTGGGACTCTGCCGCCTGCACCCCAGCCAGAATCCCCCCACGGAAGTGGCCGCTGTGTGCCAAGCTCTCAGCAAGTCTTAAACGCACAGACGCCTTCTCGCTCATTCCCCAGAAGGAGATTCTGAGTCGACAGGTGCCATCATCTCCATTTTACACACGAGGAGACAGAGGCGCAGGCACAGACGGTGCACACAGGTGTTCAGGCTGTCACCCGGCCACCGCCTAACCCTGGTCTGAGTTAACCTGTGCAGCACTCCTACCCCACTGTCATGTGCGCTGCTCAACAGCCCCAGTACTGACTCTGGTTTGCAGGCCAGATTCTGTTTCCGCCTCTCCCCTCTAGGCAACCCCAGCCCGAGGTGCCAAGTCTTTGCACACATGGACTTAGGCCTTGGTTCTGCCTCCCAGGTCTGGCTCTCAGGCCTGGCCTTGCAGCACACAGCTGGACCTGCTCCAGTGGCCACACTCACTACAGGACCTTGGCCCTCCGAGTGCCTCCTGCTCTCATTTTCCTTCTTTCTGTGTACACTAAGTGCTTTAAGATGTTCTGGGCAACACCCTGGGAGAGGTGCTGAAGTGTCCAACACAGGAATATTCAAGTTGCACACTCACACCTGTGAAAAAGTTATGACTAAGGAGCTGCATGGTTAGAGATACGCGTGACTGGAGGAGTTGGAGATGAGGAAGCTTAAACCCAGGAGACGTTCGAGTTGTGACCAGAAGGCCAAGTGCATCTGGCCCAGCACAGGAAGGGCTGAGGGATGGAAAGGGATTCCGGGCAGGAGCCAGTCACGTGCAGCTGGGTCTGACGCCCTGATCCGGATCGCTGCTGAGCCTCTAATGCCTGGGATCCAAGCAAACACTGCTCTGAGCTGACTTACGTCCCTCCCCCGACATCGATCTGTTGAAACCCTAACCTCAGGGTTTCAGAGTGTGACCTTAAATGGATGTAGTCTTCAAAGAGGTCATGAGGTTGAAATGAATTGATGTGGTTAAGCCACAGTGCGTGTGACAGTCCTTCAGAGAAGAGGGGATTTAGAGACAGGTTCAGAGGGAAGACCACATGAAGACACTCGGAGAGGGCGACCCTAGAAAAACCAACTCTGCCCAGGCCTTCACCTTGGACTCTGGAGCCACGAGCAAACACAGATGCTCTTCAGCTTACAATGGGGCACACACCAGGAGCCTCTGCACGCTGAAAATGCTGTTAATATACCTACCGAACCTCAGAGCTTAGCCCCGCCTACCTAAAACACACTCGGAACACTTACACTTACACACGCCTACAGGTGGGCAAAGCCACCCAGTACAGAGCCCGGTTTACAGTAACAAGTTGACTATCTCGTGCAATTCATGTAATACCACTCTGAAAGCGGAAGAATGCTGTACGGACATGCTCCGGCACCGCTGCAAAGTGGAAGATCATTCATTCAAACCCTGGCCAGTCCAGGACTGTGCACACCTCTGCTGCTAAGCACTTAGAGCAGTCTCGGCAGCCCTGGCTGACACACACGCGTGACCCAGCGGTGCAGCCACATCCTCTTCTGAGCTGGCTCTCTCCCAGCGCCTATGCACCTCAACCCCGGGGACTGATGGCTGCCAAGCCTGCTCCACAAGAATTTCCTGAAAGCAGGCTGAGGCTGGCCTCCTGGGCGACGCCATGCCCAGGCCCAGACCGGCTTACTAGGCAGCTGGGGGTGATGTTAGTGATGCTCAGTGTAGGGGGTAGGGCTGGACACGCACAGGCCAAGGGCCAATGTCTGCTCCCGTCACTGCTGCAGTCTGAGCAGCTCTCTTGTATCTCAGAGCTTTGCATCACATTTTTTATGGGAGGAATTCGGTTTTCCACAAATAAAACCAGTGAATGCAAGTGATCTCTGAACCCTCTGAACGTCCAAGAAATTCAATCATTCACTCTTCTCCCACGGAGAGGGAAGAGAGGGTGGCAAGTGGGCACAGCTGCTCTACTGAGCGACCCCAGCTCCCCTTCGGCTTCCTTCGGAGGAGGGAAGGGCTGCTCGGTGTTTCTTGGGGGATATCTACAAAAGGACAGACAATAAAGATGCGCCTGGGGCAGGTGTCAGGCCAAGTGTCCAGATGCCCAGGCCCCACCCTGCAGTGCTCCCTGGAAACCTGCCTTCCGTCTCTCACTCCAGCTGTGTGCTAATGCAGCTCTGAGAGGAGCAGAGTTGGCTCAGGTGACTGGGTTTCTGCCACGCAAGTGGGAGACCCGGATTGAGTTCCTGGCTCCCGGCTTTGGCCTCAGCACAGTCCCAAGTGTTGTGGACATCTGGGGAGTGAACTAATGGATGAGAAAACTCTTAAGTCAAAACAACTCAAAAAAAAAAAAAAAAAATCCCCAATCCTTCCATTAAGAAAACAACGCACCTGACAAGGTAATGAAATACTAAGCTCATTGCAACACTGAGCTGCTTCCCTGTTGTCACACAGCTGTGCACAGGTCACAGCAGGATTCTGGTATTCAGCAAATCCACTTTCCCTTTGTGGCCCAACACAGGGCAACACAAACCAAGCAAGTTCTCGGCAAAATCAGGCAGAGAAAGGCAACCAGTGAAAAATACAAGCCAATTTTATTTTGCTTTAATTTTGAGAGATTTTTTTATTTGGAAGGCAGAGTTACAGAGAAAGGGAGAGGTCTTCCATGCACTGATTCACTCCCCACGTGGCCACACTGCCGGGGTTCAGCCTGGCTGAAGCTAGGATCTAGGAACTTCAGCTCGGTCTCCCACCTGGGTGGCGGGGACCGAGCACTTGGGCCATCTCCTGCTGCTTTTCCCAGGCCACAGCAGGGAGCTGGATCGGAAGGGGAGTAGCCGGGACTCCAACTGGTGTCCATGTGGACACTGGTGTGGCAGGCAGTGGCTTTACCGACTACGCAACCCCAGCCCCACAAGCCAATTTTAAATGGTCACTCCTGAAAACACTCAACCCATTTGTCGGTGAGAATATTGTTCAAAGGACGGTCTATCAAACAGTCCACAGAAGTGTAATGTCTGCACGGCAAGGGAGTCCTTCTCCTAGGTTGATGCATTTGTTGCTAGGAGATGCGTCTGACACAGAATTCCTAAACTCCACTTCCTCACTTTTACTGACCCTGCTTCAAGGGAACACTGCACTCACTGTGCAAGGACCTGTCATTTCTGAGCTGGCCCACAATTACCCAGGCCCCTTAGAAAATCATTCCAGGTACCCCTGTCATAATAAGAGTGCGCTGAGGAGCCAGCGCTGTAGTGGAGTGGGCAGAGCTACCTCCTATAATGCCAGCATCCCATATGGGTGCCAGTGTGAGTCTCAGCTGCTTCAGTTCCCATCCAGCTCTCTGCTACACCTGGGAAGGCAGTGGAAGATGGCCCAAGTCTTTGGGCCCCTGCACCCACGTGGGAGACCCGGAGGAGGCTTCTGGCTCCTGGCTCCAGATCGGCGCAGCTCCAGCCATCTGGGGAGTGAACCAGCAGATGGAAGATCTGTCTCTGTCTGTCTGTCTCTGTCTGTCTCTCTAACTTTGCCTTTCAAATAAATAAATAAATATTTTTAAAAAAAGTGTGTTGATGTGAAGCAGCTGTGCTCAGCTGGACAAGCACTTGCTGGGAGGGGAAAGGTTTTGGAGGGCCAGCGCGTGGCGCAGTAGGTTAATCTTCCGCCTGTGGTGCCGGCATCCCATATGGGCGCAGTTGTAGTCCCAGCTGCTCCTCTTCCAATCCAGCTCTGTGCTTTGGCCTGGGAAAGCAGTAGAAGATGGCCCAAGTGCTTGGGCCCCTGAACCTGCATGGGAGACCCAGAAGAAGCTCCTGGCTCCTGGCTTCGGATGGGCACAGCTCCAGCCAATGCGGCCATCTAGGGAGTGAACCAATGGAAGGAAGACCTTTCTCTCTTGTCTTTCCCTCTTACTGTCTATAACTCCATCTCTCAAATAAATAAATATTTGGGTTTCTCATTGACTAGCTACGCAAACTTGGACGGGCGTTTAACATCTCCCAGTCTTGATTTCTCACCTGTAAGGTGGATAATATGTTTTTTGTAAGTCTGCTGTGAAGTATAATTAGATATTTAAATAAAATATCTTTAAAATTATACAATGCTGGCCGGCGCCATGGCTCACTAGGCTAATCCTCCGCCTGCGGCGCCAGTACCCTGGGTTCTAGTCCCGGTTGGGGCACCGGTTCTGTCCCAGTTGCTCCTCTTCCAGTCCAGCTCTCTGCTGTGGCCCGGGAAGGCAGTGGAGGATGGCCCAAGTGCTTGGGCCCTGCACCCGCATGGGAGACCAGGAGGAAGCGTCTGGCTCCTGGCTTTGGATCAGCGCAGCAAGCCAGCTGTAGCAGCCATTTGGGGGGTGAACCAATGGACGGAAGACCTTCCTCTCTGTCTCTCTCTCTGTCTCTCTCTCTCTCTCTAACTCTGCCTGTCAAAGAAGAAAAAAAAAATTTACAATGCTATAGGGAGATGTGTGTGTGTGTGTGTGTGTGTGTGTGTGTATATATATATATATAAATTTAAAAAACCAAAAACAGGGCCGGCGCCGTAGCTCAACAGGCTAATCCTCTGCCTTGCGGCGCCGGCACACCGGGTTCTAGTCCCGGTCAGGGCGCCGGATTCTGTCCCGGTTGCCCCTCTTCCAGGCCAGCCCTCTGCTGTGGCCCAGGAGTGCAGTGGAGGATGGCCCAGGTGCTTGGGCCCTGCACCCCATGGGGAGACCAGGAAAAGCACCTAGCTCCTGGCTCCTGCCATCGGAGGAGCGCGGTGCGCCGGCCGCGGCGGCCATTGGAGGGTGAACCAACGGCAAAAGGAAGACCTTTCTCTCTGTCTCTCTCTCTCACTGTCCACTCTGCCTGTAAAAAAAAAAAAAAAAAAAAAAAAAAAAACCAAAAACAGACTTACAGCAAACTTGTGGGGGCCAGCACTGTGGTGCAATGTGTTAAGCTGCCGCCTGTGACACCAGTTCAAGTCCTGGCTGCTCCACTTCCTCACTAGCTCCCTACTAACTGCAAAGGCAGTGGATGATGGCTCAAGTGCTTGGGCCCCTGGGACCCACATGGGAGACTTGGATCAAGTTCCTGCTTCCTGGCTTCAGCCGGGCCCAGCCCTGGCAATTGAAGCCATTCTGAGAGTGAACCGGTGGACGGAAGGTCTGTCTCTCCCTCTCTCTCTGTAACTCTGCCTTTCAAATAGTCAGTCAGTCTAAAAAGTAAAAAGTATGCTACTTGAATTTTCCACAACGAATATGACTTAGCATTATTCTCTTACAAAAGTCTAGTTTGAAAGTACCTTGTGGGGCCGGCACCGTGGTGTAGTAGGTTAATCCTCCACCTGCGGCACCGGCATCCCATATGGGCACTGGTTCTAGTCCCAGCTACTCCTCTTCCAGTCCAGCTCTCTTCTGTGGCCTGGGAAGGCAGTGGAGGATGGCCCAAGTGCTTGGGCCCTGCACCTGCATGGGAGACCAGGAGGAAGCACCTGGCTCCTGGCTTCAGAACAGTGCAGCTCTGGCCGTTGTGGCCATTTGGGGAGTGGACCAATGGAAGGAAGACCTTTCTGTCTGTCTCTCTCTCACTGTCTGTAACTCTACCTCTCAAATAAATAAAAAAAAAAAATCTTCTAAAAATATTTATTAAAAAAAAAGAAAGTACCTTGTATTTCCTAGTAAACCAATAAGCATCTCTGTTAGCCTTTGTGTCCACCCATAACTTCTTTCCTTATTCTTTTTTTACTCTCTAATCTGGCCAAAGGATTACTTATTTTAAATGCCCAGGTATATTTCTTTTGATTTGTGGCTGAAGTGGTACAGGAAAAAGGAGAAAATGTGTGGAAAAAAGAGAGGCCTTTAGAAAGGAGAAAATGTGTGAAAAAAGAGAGGCCTTTTCATTTCCAAAAACGCTGTATAGATATGGGAATGATAAGGGTTTACAATGATCGTCACTGCAGAGTAACAAACTCTCGGAGAGCCCGCTCCTCAGCATCACGTCGCAGAAGACAGTGACACGGAGTGGAAGGCTCTGGGCCTGCCTTCTGCGGGGGCTGAGGGACCCTGACGAACCGTGTGGGGCAGCGCTGGCCCTCACAGGCCTCAGGAGTGGCCTGATGGAGGGAGAGAGGGAGGCAGGCAGCACCTTCTTACACTGCTATTCTACATCCAGCTTCCAAAGGATTCCACTGAATTCCGAGACGCCCGGGGCAGCTCAGAGACATCTGCAGCCTCTGGAGGAGTCCAGGCTCCCTGGGATGTCTCCTGTTTAGAAAAGTAGTCAGTCCAGGGCTCCCCCATCTTCCTCATTCTCACCTCCAGGATGTGCATCCTCTGTGTGTGAAGGAAACAAGAACGTACTCAACTCGGGATTTCTAGTTTGGAAACAGCACCAGTGAAAGCTGGCTCCTGTGTCAGCCAGTACTTAGCACACAGCTTTCTGTTTATACAGAAACGGACAGGACTGAGCAACAGGATTTCTGCTGGCCCGAGGAGGGCCTCACTACTCCTCCTGCTGTGGTCTCTTCCTCAGCCTGTGGCCGCTCTGTAAGACGTAAGCCGCAGCCGAGACCCGAGACGGACGCTGTCCCTCCAGTTAACCCAGCTAACATCCCAGTGCCAGCCTCTGCTGAGAGCGTGGCTGTGACTCCCTGACAACACAAAGCAATATCCAGTGCACCCCAGACCCAGACAGACCACGGCCCATCCCTGCTACACCAGCGGAAACATGCCAGCCCTCACCACTGACCAATCAAAGGCCACGCGCACCGTGCGCCAGCCAGCAGCCACACGAGCTGACAAGCACTGCTCACCCCCGCCTGTGAACCATGAGACTCACTGCCTTTACCCCTTGGGGAGGTGGGAAACTGGGCTTTGCCTGCCTGGCTCCCTCCTCTCCTCCTCTGTGCACTGCATTAAACACCTACCTCTTCCTACCACCCCGGTGCCAGCGACTGGCTTGATGTGCATGGCACGAGCAGACCCAGTTCTGGGGCTCTCTAGAGACTCCTCCAACCAGTTCTGGGGGTGTCCTACAAGTCCCCTGATGTCTAAGATTGCCTGGCAGAAATAAGAGTAAAAAGAACCGGTGATACGCATCTGCTGTCTTACCAGGTATTTTATCATGAGTCACCAGTGTGTCGTGGTGGATGCTGTACTTAGTGGCCAACAGGTTCTCATTATGGTGTGCAGATAGATATTCAAGACCGAACAAAGCTTACAACATGATTTTAACTGGAGGGAAAAGGTAGGATTCAGAGCTGAGTATAAAATAGGACTACATCTGTGTATAAAAATGCTCATGATGGTAAAGTATTTAAATGGGCAGCAAGTCAAGAGCAATTTGTTTTCTTATTTTGGTATTGATGTGTATATTTTTTTAAACTGTGGGTAGTGCTTTTATCAAGATAAAAAACTGAACTGAAAATTTCCAAATTATATGAAGTTGTTTCAGTGAACAACGATGGATATAAATGCCAACAGTCATCGATGCTGCAGAACTTGTGAGCCCACCCGCCAGCCAGAGCAGCCAGGAGAGACCTCTCTCTGAGAGCCTTGGCCCTTCCAGCCACGGGACCCCCAGGGCGGGGTCGGGAAGGGCTGCCGGCCACCTGGGAGCCGCCCTGCGCCCAGGCCTCGCCTCCTGCCTCCTTCCTTCCTGGGATGAGGTTTGGCGACAGGGGACTGACGTAGTGACCGACGTAGTGACTGCACTCACCGTGACCCCTTCACATGCTCACGCAGGAAGTCGGCGTGAAAACGTGGGACCAGAGGATCCTTCTCGCCGTGCACGATTAGGGTGGGGCACTGAACCAGGGGCAGCAAGTGCCGACAGATGTTACCTGCAAGACAGGAGTGCGAGGGCTCTGCCTCAGTGCGACCCTCGGCGACTGACAGGGAACGGAACGCGGGCGCCACGCCCCTCGCTGCACCTCTGCTCCCATCTGGAACGGTGGCCGCATCTGTCTGTGCCTGCACCCAACGTGCTTTGTGTTTCCTTTTTGATTCTCCTGCTGTGTTTTTCTGCTTGGTTCTTCAGCTCTGCCTGACTGAGGTTCATAATTCATGTAAAACAGCAGGGGAATGGAACAAACACAGACCGCCCAACTCTACGTTACGAAGGGGCAGTCGGTCCCCACCGCAAAGCAGTGGCCAATGCTGGACACCCGGTGTCACCTCTCAAATGGTGGCTGTGAGGGCCCTGACCAGTCCCTGGCCCACAGGGACATGGTGAAGGCACAACTTGCTAATGGCAAGCAGGCGCTCTTCATTGGTCTCGCCTCTGTGCCAAACACACATCTGAGAGAGGGGGAGGCGCTAACGTGCTCTGTGTCAGCATCTCCAGAGCAGCTACAGAACAGCCGAGCTCCAGCCCGGACTCTCTGGAGGCCTGGTGGCCCCCCACCCACACTGAGCTTCACAACAAAACAGGGCGACCATGAATCCCTGGGGTTGTCACTGAGGCTAAACACAGAGGTGTATCGAAGATTCTGGCACTGATACGGCTGGCTCCCTCCTCCTCCTCCTCTCCGTCTCCGCCTGTGTCACGAGGAAAGCAAGGGTGACCTGTGGCCAGGGAAATGCCTCTCTGGGTCTCAGAAGCTGTCCTTTCCTGTCCCTGGGGTGACCCGCCCCTGCTAATCGAATAACCAAATGGTGACGGTGCTGTTTGTTTGAAGGGACTGTTCCCACAAGCGGAACAGGATCACTATGAAGCATGCATTTGTGATTTTGAACTTAAACCCCAAAACTAACATTTCCAAATGTCCTTTTCACTGTGAAACGTTGTTGGACGACAGGGGCTGGAAATGATTACCTAATGGATGGAGCTGGTGCTGCAAACATGGCCTGGACCTGCTCCAAGGTTAGCTCTTAACTCCTCTGTTCTTCCAACCAAGATGAAGAATGAGAGATTGCAAACAAACATCTGTATACAAATAGGCTTCAACTCAGAATATCGATGTGAGACCTCTATTCGTGCTGTTAGCACAAACCTTGTTAGGTTTTCAGATAAAGGGGCCAGTGTTTGTAGCTAAGGTCATGTAACAATTCTGAAGACAGGAAAGTAACTAAATACTTTCTTCTTCATACTAATTTCTTAAATGATTTATTTTATTTATTTGAAAGACAAGGGGAGAGACAGAGAGACAGAGACAGACAAAGAGAGAGACCTTCTGTCTACGGTTCACTCCTCAAATGGTCTCAACAACCAGGGCTGAGCCAGGCCAAAGCCAAGAGCCTGGAACTCCATCCAGGTCTCCCACATGGGTAGCAGGAGCAAGCACTGGTCATCTCCTGCCCTTTCCCAGGCGCATGAGCTGGGGGTTGGAACAGAAGTGCAGCAGCTGGGGCTCAAGCAAGAGCCCATACGGGATGTTGGCATCATAGGCTGAGGCTTACCCTGCTGCACCACAGACGGGCCCCATTCCTCACACTAATTCTGTTGAAGATCAGGACAGAAAGTGCCTCCTTGTCTGTCCTGGTGTCAGAGGATATAGTCGGGTGGCACAACACGGACTATATTGTAGCTGTTCTATAATGAGTTAGAAATTAGAATTAGGAAACAGAAACTGGGGCAGGCATCGGGGTGCACCAGCTTAGGTTGCCACCTGCAGACACTCACATCCTGTGTCAGAGTGCTGATCTGGGTTCCCGCACCTCCAGTTCTGACCCGCTTCCTGCTAATGCACCCTGAGGGGCGGCAATGACGGTGCCGACATCCACTGGAGACCTGGACTCTGCTCCTGGCTCCTGGTTTTGTTGGCTCCACCCTGGCTGTTGCAGGCATTTGGGGAGTAACGTGGAGAAAGACCTCTTTCTGTTTCTCTTTCAGGTGGATGAAAATCAATGAGCAAAACAGAAACTGAGGCTTCCTGAGGATGACTCTGTCATCACACACACAAGGGAGCAGAAGGAAAAGGAACAGCCTGCTGTAAAAGACGCAACAATAGGGGCCTTTATCCGTGCAGTCCCGTCTCCAGTGGAAGGCAGATTTGTGACACAAGCACTTGCATTGTCTACAATGACTAGCGTTCTCTGTCCACACAGTGGTGTGTAAGGGCAACAGGGGCCTCATTGATCATGGGAACTCGGGAACACGATGGGGAACTCAAGCATCCTCTCTAACCGACAAAGGAGCTGTCAAACAGCCCATGCACCTACCATCTGGGAGGCGTTTAAACTGCTGTATGCCGTCCACCCACTGTTCACAGGTTTTGGCAAAGTAGTCATAGCCGTACAGGGCTTCCAGGGGCTTTCTTGCCTTCTCACTCCACTTCGAGACATCTCGGATGCCTGGAGAACAGAAGGACACGTTTAGTCTCACACGAAGGTGTCAGTCACCTTTAATCATCCCAGGCACAGGCCATCGCTGGGCCGCCCACCGCTCAGTCCACGTGCAATGCTGGAAAGCCTTGCCTGGCACCTCGAGGCTCACTCTTCACGTCAGCCAGTTGTCTTTTTTATCAATCAATCAATCTATCTATCTATCCATCCATCCATCCATCCATCTGAAAGGCAGGGTTACAGAGAGAGGGAGAGGGAGAGACAGACAGCGAGCGATCTTCCATCCACTGATTCGCTCTTCAGATGGCTGCATTGGTCAGAGTTAGGCCAGGCAAATGCCAGGATCCTGGAACTCCATCCAGGTCTCCCGCACAGGTGCAGGGGCCCAAGGACTTGAACCATCTGCTGCTGCTTTCCCAGGTGCATTCGCAGGGAGCTGGAGCAGCAATGGAGCAGCTGGACTCAGATCCAGCCAGGTGTCTTACTCGAGTGTCAGCCAGGCTCCCTCTGGCACCCGGGGGCCCACCCTCTATCCACACTAAGTGTGGCATTTAGCACTGTCACCTGAGTTTCCTGTGTCTACGGCTGAGCTGCTGCCTCAGTGCAAGGGGTCTCACTTTGTTCTCTGCTGTAGCCCTGGGGCCTAGATCAGTGCCTCCCACAAATCAGACCCACGACAAACACCCAAGGAATGGAATTAGAACTGCACTTGATGCTTTCTGTTAAGGGTCTACAATCATAGAAAACTCTCCTCTACTGCCTGAGTAGACATCACAGTCACCCGTGAGATCCACAAGAGACTTGTCTCAGGACCCCTGAACACACCAGAATCTGTGGACCCTCAAGTCACTTAGGCAGACGGCTCAGTATCTGCACATAACCTGCACACATCCTCCCGCGTACGATCTCACATGCTGGAAGTGACGTGAGCAGCTGCAGTATCACCCAGGGAACAATGACGAGGAAAGCAGTTTGTACATGTCCGGGACAGGTGCAATCCCCCCCAGATATGTCTGACCTCCGGCCGGCTGACTGCGGATGCAGACGGCGGACTTGGAGAGAACGGGGTATTTTTAAGAGGAGCTTTTTTTTCTGAATGTCATTTCTCCATACATGAAAAAATACATACAAATGATTTATTCTAATTTCTGATACTGAAGAAAAAGCGGGTGTAAAGGCTAACTACTTATTTCAATCTCTGTTCGAGAGGAATCATCAGTAGGAAAGAACCAGTATCTAAAACCCACTTTTAAAACGAGTCAACAAATGCAGTAACTTAGCCTAACCTCTTCCTGATTTCTTTAAACACTGGTAATTTAAAGATCCGGATGCTCTTGAGCATACTAAATATTGCTGATTGAGCATTCTAACAGTGCCCTTGCTGAATGATCCACCTGGAGAGACCATCTGACAGCAGTGACGTGAACCCCCATCAGTCTACAACAGCACGCACCTGCAAACAGCCCTCCCTCCCCCGATGCAGCGGCTGCGTGGAGGAGGACCTGCCAGTCACACCTGCACCGGCTCTCTGGAGGCCGGATGCCAGCACGCAGGCCGCCTGCCCTTGCTTCCGCCGCAGGTGGCCGTAAGTATTCAGAGGGACGCCCAGTGACTGCAGTGGGCGCAGGGGCAGAACTGCTCTGCGTGAGAGGGCAGTCATGGCATAGAGAAGCAGTCTGGAAATGAGGAGGTGAGGGGGATGTCTGGGGAGAAGAACAAGGGGAACTGGGAGTGGGAGAGAGAAGAGAGAAGCTACGAGATGCCGGCATCCCATGTGGGTACTGATCCAGCTCCTTGCAAATGCACCTGAGGAAGCAGCAGAAGATGGCCCGAGTACTTGGACCCTGCCACCCATGTGGGAGACCCTGATGGAGTTCCTAGCTCCTGGCTTTGGCCTGGACCATACTTGGCTATGGTAGCCATTTGGGGAGTGAACCAGAGGATGCCAGAGGATGGAAGATTCTCTCGCCACCCCCTTCCTCCCTCCCTCTCTGTAACTCTACCTTTCAAATAAATCTTTTCTTAAAAAAAATAAAAAAGATAATGCGAAGACACTCAATAGTAAACTTCCCTGCCGATACTCCCCCTGGGGATTTGGAGACCACAACCTCAGAAAGGCCACTGGCAGTGGAATGACTAGATCATTCATAAAACGTAGTTTGGCCACATTGTTGAGTTGTAACAATTAATGGGCCAGAGGCTGGTGCCATGCGCAGTGGGTTAATCCACCGCCTGTGGCACCAGCATTCCATATGGGCGCAGGTTCGAGTCCCAGCTGCTCCTCTTCCGATCCAGCTCCCTGCTATGGCCTGGGAAAGCAGTGGAAGATGGCCCAAGTCCTTGGACCCCTGCACCTGTGTGGGAGAACCAGAGGAAGCTCCTGGCTCCTGGCTTCGGATCGGCGCAGCTCCGGCCATTGCAGCCATTTGGGGGGTGAACCAACAGATGGAAGACCTTTCTCTCTGTCTCTCTCACTGTCTGTAACTCTACCTCTCAAATAAATAAATAAAATCTTTATTAAAAACCAATGAGTGGACCTGGTGGCTGTGTGTGAGTATGTCCGTAGAGAAAGGGAACCGTGAGGTAGAACAAGGGTGGCAGGGCGCCTCAGCTGCGGGGCAGGAACACTGCTAGCAGCGCTGGCCGGGGGCGCTGAGCCTGCGATTCCTGGCTGAAGCTGAGGAGGAATGGGGGCTGGTCCCTCGCAGGTGCAAGCCTCCTCAGAAGGGGAGCATTCAACGGACACTCACTGTGCTGAGTGCCTGTTTTCAGTCTCAAAGTACGCGAGTGTCACCTCCTCGCCAAAGGGCAAAGGTCATAAGAGAAACAGAAGTCCTCTAAAGCTGATGACAGCACTAGGAAACTGCAAGAGAGCGAAAGGAATTCTGCAGAACATACGACACAGAGACAAGGAGACGCGGAAGACAGAAAGACGAGGTCTACGACAATCCACACACTCCAGACGAAGGCGAAGGGAGAAGACGTGACAGGTGAAGAGTGTTTTCAGAACGGATGCAAGAAACCACGGGCAAGAGTCAAACAGGACAAACGAAATGAAATCTGCACTGAGACACAATTCAGCAAACCAACAACACGTCCCGGGTCAAGGGAAGGTCTGAGAAAGAGAGAGGAAAGACAGGCGAGTCCAGAGGACACGCGGACCCACGGGAAGGGCTCAGCAGCAGCTGAGGGGACTGCAGAGCCGGGGAGAGCAATGGCGGTCCCCTTGCCCCCCCCCACCTGTCTTTCAACAACAAGGGCGACACCCAGATGCCCTCAGGCAAACACTGGATCGGCCTCGAGGAAGGGAAGCCCTGGCACACTGGGCTGGAAGTGCAGGGTGAGTAACTGCCAGACATGCCGGGGACTCTACAAAGCAACCAGCACCACTCTGTGTGCCAAGGAGGAAACAGCACTGGGACGCCTCCGCATGTTAACATGAAGCAGCTCTGTCCACAAAGAAAGGGGAAAGAGCCACGCTGTGAAAAGGTATCTGCAGCACAACAACCTTCAAGGGGTTGTTAACTCCATTATCAAAACCAGCATAAACAAAATCTGTGCATCAGAAACGCTGTAATAACACTGCGGTGTTCTGAGCTGGCTGGAGTCCTTGGCTGTTGCACTCCATATTGCACACCTGTTAGAAATACTGTATTACACTTGCATGTATCATACGTTTCATAATGGGGGAGCAACTGCAGTCCAGCCTTGAAGGTGCTGGTTGGGATGTGAGTATCCCATAGTGGAGTGCCCGGGTTCAAGTCCCAGCTACTCTTCAGTTTCCTACTGATGTCCACCCTGGGAGATGGATGGTGATGGCTTGAGTAGTTGGGTCCCTGCCACTCATGGAGGAGACCTGGATTGGGTTCTGGCTCCTGACTGTAGGTATTTGGGGAATAAACCAGTGGATAGAAACTCCCTATGTCTGCCTTTTACCCAAATAAAATGCATTTTAAAATATTACATAATTAAAAATAAAAAGATACGAATCGGTTTCATACTGAAATAACCCAAAAGGTGAATAAACACAAACATTCTCCATCTTATTAGTGACAGTAAATGAAGGCTACAGTAAGATGACAGTTCACGCTCCCTTGATTGGCTAGGGAGTTAAAGTCATAATTTCAGGTTTTTGTTGCGATGTAAGTGACAGAATCACATGGAATGCTGGCAGAAGTGCAAATTTATTTTGCTGGAAAAATCTGTCACTTGTGCTGTGGTGCATCTGTGCACTCTCACGGGTGGGCGGGCGGACCCTCCAGATACTGCTGCTCCTGCGCCCAAAGGCACAGCACAGCAATGTTCACAGCAAACCAGAAGGACCTGGTAAACAAAACCTGGCGAATCCGCCCAGGGCACTGCACGTCAGCAGTGAAAACCACTGCACTGGAGCCACCAGTGGCGTCATGAGCGAACCTCGGAGGTCGGAGCCAGCGCAAACACACACAGGATGAAAGCATTTTCACAAAGCTCAGGAACAAAGGAGACTGGATATGGTTTAGAATATAAACGTATGCAGCGCAACTTTCTTCAAAAAGACACAGGGCTGACGTGTAGAGCCAGACGAGGGAGCGGGCGGGGGAGGAGGCACAGAGACACAACAAGGGTGCAGCAAGGCCCATCCTGGCCCCGGGGTGGGCTCGTGGCTGTCATAACTCACCCTCATCACACGTGCTGCACTCTATTTATTAAATAAAAAGACACTCCAGTTCACTGGTAGAAAATGGAATTCAACGAGAAACTGATTTTGGTGTAAGAAATTTTGAAACCCCTGAAATCTGAAATCCTGGAGAATGTATATTATGAAAAAAACTATATGCACAGATTTCAAAATGTCCTGCATCCAAGTAAAATTATTTTAAATTTCATTTTCATGAACTTTTAAAATACCCCATATATAATAAAATTATAAAATAAATTCATAAAAAGAAATATTCCTGTGATGCAAGGGGCCAGACCCTTGCAGCACCAAGCTGGCTGACGTTCGGTGTGCAGACTTTTCTGAAAACCGAAACAAGACAGCGGCATGTGTAGCAAGAGACTTCCCTAGGAATGTCAACCTGGACGAGGCTTCAACTCCCTGTGGAAACAGCGTCTCAATCCCAAAGGACAGGAAGTCCAGCTGGAGCTGGACTAGCCGGATGTTCACATCAGGTTAAGAACAACAGTCGGGGAGTCGGACTGCCTGGGTCAGAGCCGCCACCCTGCACTGACCACCTCCGTGACAGCAAGCACTTCACCTCTCTAAACTACAGACCTCTCTCCAGAGACATGAGGCCTGAACAACACTGGGGAATAAAGCGTAAGTAAGTTGATAGACAGAACGGGATCACCACAGTGCCGGGCATATGCGAGCACCCGACAACACTATCTGTATTTACTTCTGCTAACTGACTGACAGAGAAAGCTAGTTTTGGGGCCGCCTGCAGTGCCGGCATCCCATATAGGCACTGGTTCCTGACTCAGCTGCTCCACTTCCGATCCAGCTCTCTGCCATGGCCTGGGAAAGCAGTAGAACATGGCCCAGGTCCTTGGGTCTCCTGTGTGGGAGACCTGGAAGAAGCTCCTGGTTCCTGGCTTCAGATCCATGCAGCTCCAACCATTTCGGCCAACTGGGGAGTGAACCAGCGGATGGAAGACCTCTCTCTCTCTCTGCCTCTGCCTCTCGGTAACTGCCTTTCAAATAGATAAATCTTAAAAAGAGAGAGAGAGAAAGAGAGAGATAGTTTTGTCCCCAAGCACAATTACCATAAAAAACTAGGTAGCAGTTATGTGTCACAGTGAAGTTTCCAGACTAGCCACTTGAATCAGTTTGCTGATTCAAAACAGAATTTGTATCCCCAAGGATACAAATTTTTTTAAGCATATAATGGAACCAAACTGCAGAACTATAATGGAGAAAGTATGTTCACGCAGCATTAATTAGTGAATTAACCCAGAGAACATTATTTTAGGCCTACTAAGTGTTAGTGCCGGCACAACTCGAGTCAGGTATGGGCTCTGACTTCATGGGCCTTGTGGTCCAGTCGAGAACCCACAAGAGCAGCTGTGGCGCCGTCATCTCCCTTCTCTGCAAGGGCCAGGTTTCAAGACCCTCAGTAAACGTCTCAAAGGGAGGACAGTACTGAGTCCTACCCAACGATGCTTTTCCCTGCGTGTACGTTGCTATCATAGAGGTCTACAACAGGCACGGTAAGAGATTCACAACAATGGATAACAATGAAATAGAACAACTGTAATGATATGATATAATAAAGATCACTTCAAACTTCTAGTTTCCAGAATTTTCTATGTAACATTTTTAGCCCTAGTTCACCACAGGCATCTGGAAACATACAAAGGGAAACTGCAGATAAGGGGGCTCATGTAACCCGCTGGGCATCACTTATCAAGGTGAGAAATTCTGGAGGAGGTACAGGTCTGGAGGAAACGTCACGGGCTAGTCTTAGACACACCACATTTCAGGGATGTGTGGGGCGACCAGATGAGAAAATCCTGCAGAAAGTTAAGTGCCTGGGATTTGGGAGTAAGAGGAGACCAGTCCTGGGATGGGTGTAAAATGAGAGACCAACCGCTGGACACAAAGCCAGAGAAGAGCCAGGAACAGGAGGTGTCCGTGCAGAGAACGCAGTGGCCAGGACTTTAACTCGGAGAACCTTCCAGAAGATGGGGGTGATCAGCAGCACACACATCACAAGCCTATTTTCACAGGCTGCAGAGTGAGCATGGAACCACAGGGCAGTCAAGTGTCCCATAGGCTCCCAGAAGGCACTGCCTCCGCTGGTCGGGGGGTCAGGCTGGGGAACAAAGCAGTGGGAAGAAAGCAGAGAGGCACTGCGTGGGACACATTAGGCATGGGGCTGACATAGAGCCAGAGCAACCGCACACTTGGAGTTCACAGCGACTGAGGCAGGGGAGGGAGGGGATGGTGGTGCACAGGACAAAGGGCCATCATGCATGTTGGTGCAGCGTCTCAGGGTCTCAGAGGGACGGGCACCCAGCAGGCCAAGTGTTCAGGGGCGCCTGCGTGGAGGTGGTGCTAGGAGCTGGGTGCGGGGGGAGGACTTGCTTGCTAAGGAGCCTGGGCTGGAGGGGAGGCCAGTGCAAGCTGGTGTATCAGGAGGCATGAGCCAAAGCAGTGTGGAGGCGAAGGCTGGCGTCAGCAGTGGCAACTGACATGGTATGAGAAACGCACAAGAGGGCCGAGGGAAAAGGAAGACCTGTCTAGAAGGGTGGGCAGGACTGGCACGGGCAGCCAGGCTGCTTGGACCTCACTGACGTTACTCCAGGACTTTAAGTAGGAAAACTCTCCCACACTAGGAGACAAGCTACACTAGGAGAACGGGGGCCAGGAGGACAGGGAGAGGTGGGGACAGGCTGGGTGGAATCTGAGTGCAGCCACATTAAACAAGAGGGCAGAACAGGGGCCAGGAGGATGGTGGGGAAGGGAGAGGTGGGGACAGGTTGGGTAGAATCTGAGTGCAGCCACATTAAACAAGAGGGCAGAACAGGGGCCAGGAGGATGGTGGGGAAGGGAGAGGTGGGGACAGGTTGGGTGGCATCTGAGAGCAGCCACATTAAACAAGAGGGCAGAACAGGGGCCAGGAGGATGGTGGGGAAGGGAGAGGTGGGGACAGGCTGGGTGGCATCTGAGAGCAGCCACATTAAACAAGAGGGCAGAGGAGGGGCCTTCGAGGGACGACCCTGGGCTCCTGCTGTCGTGTCTGTGGAGAGAGACTCAGGAAAAGGACAAGTGAGTGAGGTGTGTGTGTAGGGTGAAGGATTCATCATGAAATAAGTTCAATTTTAAAGTTTTATTTATTTGAAAGGTGGAGGGACAGAGAGCAGGACAGAGACAGAGGGAAATATCTTTGATCATCTGGTTCACTCCCCAAACGGCCACAACAGCTAGAGCTGGAACAGGTCAAAACCGAAACCCCAGAACTCCACCCTGGTCTCCCACGTGGGTGGCAGCGGCTCAAGCACTTGGACCATCATTTGCTATCTTCCCAGGCAGATCAGCAGGAAGCTGGATTGGAAGCAGAGAAGCCAAGACTTGAATGATGCTGACATGGGAGGCCAGTGCTACGAGCAGAGGTTTACCACTGTACCATAAGGCTGGCCCCAGTAAGTTCAATTTTGGACGAAGACAGATCATATCCTGGGGCATAACATGAGCCTTAAGAAATTTAAGAGAATTGAAATCACATAAAGTATATTTTCTGAATCTAAGGATAAACTCAATCAGATAACAGAAAAATATCTGGGAAATCTCTGAATTCGGAAACTAAATAATATATTTCTTTTTTTTTTTTTTTTTGACAGGCAGAGTGGACAGTGAGAGAGAGAGACAGAGAGAAAGGTCCTCCCTTGCCGTTGGTTCACCCTCCAATGGCCGCCGCGGACGGCACGCTGTGTCCGGCGCTCATCCGATGGCAGGAGCCAGGAGCTAGGTGCTTTTCCTGGTCTCCCATGGGGTGCAGGGCCCAAGCACCTGGGCCATCCTCCACTGCACTCCCGAGCCACAGCAGAGGGCTGGCCTGGAAGAGGGGCAACCGGGACAGAATCCGGCTTCCCCGACCGGGACTAGAGCCCGGTGTGCCGGCGCCGCAAGGTGGAGGATTAGCCTGTTGAGCCACGGCGCCGGCCATAATATATTTCTAAATAAGCTTGGATCAGAGAGGAAGTCTGGAGGAATGTCAAAGTATCTGGAACTGAACAAAAGTACGATATCAAAATGTGTAGGAAGCTTAGCTGTAGCAGTGCTTAGAGGAAAACTGATAGTGCAAACACTTAGATTAGAAAAAAAAGCCTCAAATCAGGAAGCTAACTTTCTACTTTGAGACCATGGAGAGGAAAGTAAATTAAAACTCAAAGCATGGAGAAGAAAGAAAATAATCAAGAGTAGAGCGATGAAACTGAAAACAGAAAGCAGCAGAAATAAGTCAGTAAACCCAAAAGCTCGATCTTTAAAAAGATCCATGAAGTTGACAGACCTCTAGCTAGACTGGCCAGGAAAAAATAATTCAGATGACACAGATTACAATATCGGGGGGGAAAAAGAGGAGCTATCACTACAGACCCCACAGTTTTAAAGGTAACAAGGACAGAAACAACCTACAGGAGCCACTGGCTTAGACCAGGGGGGACTGTACTTGTTCCCGTGGGAACAGTTCCTGTGGCGTGGCCTGCAGTGGGCTGGAAGGGCCAGGGGCCAGAAGGGACAGGAGAAGGAAAGACAGGACAAAGTGCAGACGCCTCGAGCCCAGGTGGCTCTTTCGACATGTCTGAGGAAGGCTATGGTGTTCGGGCTGTCAGCTACAGGTGAGGGCCGGCAACTCACTCCCTCCGCTGTGGTGAGAGGGCACTGCTAAAGCAGAGGTGGGGCAGAGACCCACGGGAAAACACCAGTGCACTGCACAAGGCAGACCTTTCCTCTGAGCCAGGCAGGACATGGTGGGGACAGGCAGGAGGACTACGTCCGAGTCTCCTGTCTCTTTTACAAGGCAGAAAGAGGTAAAGAGCCAAAGTTCTGACCAGAACGCTGCATTCAGGCTTGGATTCAGCCACGTGACTCACACAGCATGGAAACGGTGACACTCCACCCAGGGCACTGCAACCTTCTCTTGTGAAAGGCCAGGAGAGTGAATCCCTGGGCTCCGGAGGCTGGGGCCTTGTGCAACGCCTTGTGCAGGACAGGAAACAGCCCACCCACCTCGTCCTAACTGCCTGGGGGGGCCATCTGGGGTCCTCTGGAAACCCTCAGGACACAGAGCAACTGGCCTAAGAGGAGGGGTCTGGGCGGCCCTGCTGGCAGGTGGTAAGGGACAGCCCAGGTCAGGCTCACCCTAGACCCTGGCCCACCCCTCCTCCTCCTGAGAGCCTAGTCTCCTCAGTTAGGGCAGCAGATGGAGGCTGAGCCACTCCTGAGCTGCTGGCTGACGCTGCCTGGTAACCGACTGTCTCCATGTGTCCCGGGGGCTACCAGAGCAGCCCCGGGGGGCAGACGGGGAGGTGGGAGGGCATGGACGCTGCAGGCTGGTCTCTGACTCACAGCACTAGTGCAAAAGCAGATCCAGCGCAGTTTGACCACAGGCTGCAGCATGCGGCGCCTGTTGTGGTCCCTCTTAAAAACCTCAAAGAAACACTTAAAGAACGACTTTCAAACTGCAGGTGGCACAGAGCGCCTTCAAGCTGGAGAGGAGGCTGCGCGTTTCCATCCAGCGCTGCCTTTGACACTCCGTTATTTTAACAGGGCTCCTGACGACATTGACCTCGCCCCGTCCCTCTTAGAGCAGTATCAGAGTGACGCAGGTGCTGACCGCACTGGGGCTGTCCTGAGTCATTCAAGTTCCGCTTCTGGAAACAGGAAGCTTTAAAGCCCAGGTGGCTGACTGCGCTACTTCTGAGGACTCATCACGCTTCCTCCAGAGTTGGGAGACAGAAAACAGAGGAGCTACGACTTGTTGACACGGGGCAAGTGGGGAGAGCAGGCCCTGTAGTGGCCGAACGTACCCTGATAAATCCTGACGTCTTCATCAGTGACGTAGGCGTTGGCTCCCCAGATCACCATCTTGTGGACGTAGGACGGGTACTTGGCGGCGGCAATGAGTGCGGTTATGCCGCCGTCACTCCAGCCCAGCAGAGACACCTTCTTAAACTGCAGCGCCTGTGGCAACACAACAGAACCACGGCCCAGGTTACTGCCACCCTCTGCCGAAGGAACCCGGGCGTCAGTAGCAACCAGCAACACAGGTGGGTGGTGTGGAGCGCCCCCTCGTCTACCACCGGATGGCGTCAGGCTTTCTCCCAGTGAGTCTGCAGTAACACAACTCCCGAAACCTGACTGCAGGGGTGGGTTGGAGTCCGAGGAACTACGGCTTCCGGTGGGATAAAACCTCGAGAAACTCGAAGCAGCAGAGACCAGCGCGCCTGGATCTGGCAGTACTCCGTGTGTGCACCTGCATGTGCCTGAGCAAGGACTTCCAGGACAACAGAGTGACCAGAGCTGCTGGATGACACGCAGCAGGGCGTCTGCCTATGCCATTGAGCCCAACCGTGGGAAGAGCTGGTCACAGGCCGGTTGGAAGAGAACATCATGGGGAAATTAGGTCAGGCTCAGGTGAATTAACCAGGGGCTAAAAAGGAAGTGGACCAACATTATACCCAAGAGATGCTGCCTAGAAGTGAAGGAGTTAAACTCAGCCATGTTGAAAGTTAACATCTTATAATAACAAGCCTCCCCTTACCTTTGAGTTTTCTTCAAATCCTGGGAACTGGTTCAAAAGACCAGATGGCCAAGCCAACAAGATAAAGACCAGGTGGCCAGGCCTATGGGATGCTTGTGTAAAATAATACCAAGAACCCTGACCCTATGCTGAACTCACTGGCTAAGTACTTGCCAGGAAGAACAGATCCTATGCTAAACCTAAAAGAGAAAGAGAAAAACAAAAACAAAAACAAACTGCTTACTCGCTTGAATAGCAGCCAATTTAGGACAAGTATGAATTCAGAACACGAGCCTATCCGATACTACACGCTGAACTTGTACGTTCAACTGTATAAAAACCCTGACGACCTCACGGTAGGGGCACCCAGCTGCGCCTGGTGCGGACGTTGGACCGAACTCAAGTTTGAAATAAAGCTCTTGCGTTTGCACCAGCCTCTGCCCCTGGTGGTCTTAACTGGTTGGAATCAGACGTTTCGGGTACAACAGTGAAGGAATGAACAAACATTCATCCAAGACGCTTACTGACAGGATACAAACTGCTGTGACTACTAGAGATAATAATTTGGCAAGACCTTGTAGCACGAACATTGGTATCTTCTACCATCCAGCATGCCACCTCATAAACTTGTGATGGACCTGTACATGTGTCCGGGGTTCCATGACAATGCACAGTACAGCAAAAAGTGAGAACTGACGTGTCCACAAACAGAATGCTCACTGCACTGCCACGCATAATCATAGGGAGAAAAAAGGTAACTTAAAAATTGCTACTTATCTACATTAGAAAAAAATGGGTGAGGACACAGCACATTTTACATGACGAAACGCAGCAGGCTCCCTTCACAAGGGGGATGTGCTCCAAAACTCCCATGGATGTCTGACTGTAGCTGGCACCGGCTCCTGTGGACAGTTCTGTCTCTCTACGCAGTGTACAGTACAGCATGGACTCACGACCCAGGCGAATCATCACCCCACCCGAGTGGTGCACAATGTAAAACTTATGAATTGTTTGCTTCTAGAATTTTCAGAATGAAATCCTGGAAACCAAAACCACGGATCAAGGGGGCTCCTGTGACCTGTGTCTGTGAGAAGGCTGATGCAATGCTTACTTACTGATACGGAACCACCTGACGACAAACTGCTCGATAAAAACAGCAAACACACTGGTGCAGCATGACGCCATCCGTACTAACCTGGGTATTTAAACATGCAGGGAAAACTGGCCAGAAAGGTAGTCTTCTAAGTCTCGGTAGTAGGGTCTCCAGATGGCTGGATTGTGGGATCTTGCTACTTTCTTCTTTATGCAAGTTAAGACCCTTACCCAAAATGCTTGGGACCCAGACGTATTTTAATTGATTCTTTTTTTCAGATTTTGCAATATTTGCAGATAAATAATGAGTATCTTGGGAATGAGACTCAAGTATAAACATGACATTCATGTATGTTTCATAGATCCCATTCCACTAGCCAGAGGTGATTTCCTGCAGTATTTCTAGTGCAACCTACTGTAGGTCAGGTGTGGAGTTTTCCACGTGTGGCACCACGTCTGCTGCAACAAGTCTCAGATTCTGGAACACTGTAAGATTTTCTATTTTGGGATTAGGGACGTGCAAACCATTTGCTTTGAAATTTCTTACAGGGTATTATCTTTGTAAAAGACAAAAAGGACAACAAAGTTAAAGTAAATGAAGGTGCCCGGCCATCCCCCCTGCTGGGTTCTTCCCTGGGACCCACCTTCATCAGATCAATGGCATCTTTGGCATCCCTCTCGAAAAAGTCCACTGGGAAATCACGATCCGGGGGCCTGGAACGTCCATATCCCCGAGGGTCCCAGGCTACCACCGTGAACAGCTTCTTACTTAGGTTCTTAAGCTGGGGTCCGAAATCAGTCTCGCCACTTCCTAAAAACAGCCATGAGGTTACCTCAGTTGAATGCTTTCCCTGTATCAAACGTGGCACAGAAGCGATAATCACCCTAACACAGCACTGGGGCTAGGCACTGGGCCTGTGGTTGAGGCCGGCGTCCCACACCGCGATGCCCGGCTCCAGACCCTGACACCAGTTCCTGCCGGGGCACCCTGGGAAGCGGCAGGCGATGGCTCACGTGGCTGAGTGCCTGCCTTGCAAGTGGGAGACCTGGACTGAGTGGAAGCGGCAGGCGATGGCTCACGTGGCTGAGTGCCTGCCACGCATGTGCGAGACCTGGACTGAGTTTCTAGCTCCTGGCTCTGGCCCAGCTGTGGGCATTTAGGGGGTGAACCAGCAAACGGGAGCTCTTTGTCTCTCAAAAGAGCAGCACTAGAGCTAGTCTCCACTTGGGCATCAGGAAGGCAGTCCGGTCCTGCTGAATTCATTCACTGGGAGGGGAACTGTCATTCTGGCGGCGTTCAGATCTGTCGCTGACCCTGCTCCGCCACTGCCTGGCTATTTATTTTCAGAAGGAATGAGGCTATAACTTCTTTTGTTCCTTTTTTATTTCAGCATTTTTGATACCTCTTGAGCTTAATTTTCGTTTTCTTTTTTTGAAATAATTAGTGAAAATGTTTAGAAACTAACTTACAGATGTATGCTTATAGGCTATTTTATTAAAAAAAAAAAAAAAACACCTCATGGGGCTGGCGCTGTGGCGTGGTGGGTAAAGCTGCCACCTGCAGTGCCGGCATCCCATATGGGCTCTGGTTCGAGTCCCGGCTGCTCCACTTCCAATCCAGCTCCCTGCTGTGGCCTGGGAGAGCAGCAGAGGATGGTCCAAGTGCCAGTCCCTGCCACTCACATGGGCAACCCAGATGAAGCTCCTGGTCACTGCCTTCAGCCTGGCTCAGCCCAGCCATTGCAGCCAATTTGGGGAGTGAACCAGTGGATGGAAGATCTGTCTTTCTCTCCTTCTCTCTGTAACTTTTTCAAATATGTAAATAAATCTACAAAAAATTGAAAAAAATCAGAAAACTGAAACACCTTGATAGGGCATAGGAGAGGCATGAAGGGAAGAAATCAATTTAGTTTGTTTGATTAAAATAGCACAGAACTATACTAAACAGAGCCTGTGGCGGCCTTGACTGGCAGCCCCTGGCCTGCCCATGGGGAGACACAGGTGTGGTATGTTCACACCCACTACACATGGTGTGGAAGGCACTCTCTCTCCCAGAGCCTGGTGCAGGCCAGGTCAGCATTTCACGTGTAAAATCCACTCGACTCCAGCAAACAGAGCTCAGGCCACAAACGCACACTGAACACCTTGCCCGGTGCCCTGGCTGTATTCAAAAGTATCTTTCAAGGTGGTGCAGGCTCATTTCACACAGGTGAATCATTCAGAAAAACAAAGGAAAAAAAAAAAATCATGGACTGCCCAGCTAGGACTGCCCGAACACAGGAGCCTTCTTGGAGGTCCTTGACCTGCAGGGATTCTACAGGGGGCAGCAGGGAGCAGGGAGGGGCAGGGAAGGGAACAGGCTGGAGACAACCACAGGAGTCTGGCACACCCCCACAGAAAGCCCGGGTGCCAAGAACGGGAAACGAAGCCTTCGAAGAACGAGTGGGGAGCCCGAGCATATGTCCATGGAGACCAGTGCCCAGGACCTGTGATGCCCATGGAGAGAGTGACAGGTGCCGGGGGCCAGGATGCGGAATCTCACTGGCTTGGGTTCCGGAAGCATGCCGATGCTTTCTACCAACAGTAACTAATTAGAAAAAGCATCTTATGCCTGGATAACAGCTACAATGCTGAAATAACGGAAGTCTAAAGTCATTGGTTTTACAGATAACTCTGGCTTACAGCCAGCCATCAGAGTAAACGCCCTCCCTCATTACTTGCAAATAATTATGGATTTAAAAAGGTACTAAACACCATCAGATGGAGAACATTATTATTTTTTTTTTTTTGGCCAAGGGCCATCTGGATATTTATAACATCAACCATGGGCCACACAAAATTATCAACTTGAAAATTAGCCTGTCCCTCCTCCCTGCCCTCTGCCTGGAGGTCTTTGACTCTAATAAATCTTGCTTTTAAATCCAAAAAAAAAAAAAAATTAGCCTGCTAGAGATTTACTGAATGTAAGTCCCACCTGCAGTTGCCTTAGTAGGGCCAGACCAAATGGTTGTGCAGGACTGATACAGCCCACAGGCTCCACGTTCCCCAACACTGCCGTGGACTCACAGGCCTCACTAGCCACAGCACCATGCCAGTCAGCTGGGTGCAGGTGCTGTCAAGTGGACCAATCAACTGAAAAAAATGTTTGCCCTTAATTGTCAGGAGAAAGGAGCAACTCACACGGAAGTGAGTATATGCCAGGATTGTTTAACTGAATTAAAAATAAAGCAATGATACTAAACCCCTTAAAGCCACACGTGGCACGTCCTGGGACCACCATAAACTTCCCCTGAACTTCAACACCTGTTCTGGGGCAGGAGCCCGAGATCCATGGGCTCCCCGTGCCCTACATAATGCCAGGGTAATATGGACATCTTTGATTTTCAACAGGACTTGAAGGCTTCTTTTTACCTCTCACTTTAACTGAACAAATTGTCAACAACAACAGGGTGCTCCACTTGTCCTGGTTTTAGCACCGGAAGTCCACATCCTGGGAAACCCTGGACGCCAGGCACTCTAGGAGGGCCGGGCACCCACTGACCTGGTTCTCTCATCGTTCCCTTCTCACACCCCTGTCACCTTCCCAGTTACAGGCAACTGTGGCTCCTCACTGTGCTTATGGGAAAAACTAGAGACAAAGCAACGAAAAAATACGTGCAGTAGGGAGTCATGCACTTTTCTAAATCACGTAAACGTGACCGTAGCAAATACGACTTCAAACGTTCAGCAAAGCACTGAGTTAGGAATAACCCGTGGCGGCCGGCACGGTGGCTCATCCCGGCGGCCACACAGCACGCGGAAGCATGAGAGCATCCAGACCCAGCATCCCAGGAAGCAGCAGAACCGCGTGCTCGCCCTCGCCGGTCCGCTGGTAATGCAGGTGCACGCCGTTCACAGCCACTTTGGCAGACGTCACTGAGGTGCTACAAGAAAAACAGCAGTAATTAAAGGCTCACCCTCGAAGAAAATGACTTGGCAGCACAAGTCTCACCAACCTGCTCTTTTGGAGTCGGCACTGTGGCATAGTGGGTGAAGCCTTGCCAACAACATGCCATCCCACCTGGGCACCGTGTGAGTCCCAGCTGCTCCACTTCCCATCCAGCTCCCTGCTGTGGCCTGGGAAAGCAGCAGAAGATGGCACAGGGGCTTGGGCCCCTGCACCCACGTGGGAGACTGGGAAGAAGCTCCTGGCTCCTGGCTTCAGCCCGGCCCAGCCCTGGACGTTGTGGCCATTTGGGGAGTGAACCAGTGGATGGAAGATCTCTCTCCCTCTAACTCTGCCTTTCAAATAAATAAATAAGCCTGGTCTTTTATATGCAGTTCCACCCTCAGGCTTCTTAGACTATTCTGTGTCTCAGTTTTCCAGCACTAAAAATTGCGTTGGGTCTGTACTTTTGGGAAGAACCGTGTCACGTCTGAACCTGCGTCGGCACCCAGCCTGGGGCTCTCCTACAAATGCACCACGAGGCTTCCTGAAGTCAGTGGCCACACAGGCCAGGGCACAGCCGTGGTGAGCGGCAAGCCAGTGGTGCCCAAGTGCAGGCTGACCCAGGGGCTCCACACAGGGAGATGCGAGGGGCGGCGGCGGAGCACTGACCGGGAGCACCGTCTGGACCCAGCGCGCCACCAGCACTTTCAGCCTCTTGGTGGCATTCCCACAACAAGGCCGGGTCCAGGAGTCCAAAGGGAAGGCCTTGATCTCAAGGCTGCTTTGTAGGAGCAGGGCTTCCTGTGTCGCCTGGCCAGCTACAGAGGGCTACGGTCAGGAATGACCCCCACACTGACATGGCCACACTGGTTTTTATTTTCATTTATTTTTTATTTTTTGACAGGCAGAATGAACAGTGAGAGAGAGAGACAGAGAGAAAGGTCATCCTTCCGTTGGTTCACCCCCAAAATGGCTGCTGCAGCCAGCACACTATGGCTGGCGCACCGTGCTGATCCGAAGCCAGGAGCCAGGTGCTTCCCCTGGTCTCCCATGCGGGTGCAGGGCCCAAGCACTTGGGCCATCCTCCACTGCACTCCCGGGCCATAGCAGAGAGCTGGACAGGAAGAGGAGTGACCGGGACAGAATCCAGAGCCCCGACCGGGACTAGAACCCTGTGTGCCAGTGCTGCAGGCGGAGGATTAGCCTAGTGAGCCACCTGGCCAGGCGTAGTGTTACCAGTTCAATGCACACAGGTGAGGTGTGACCAGTTCAGTGCACACTGGCAAAAACAAAGAAAAAAACTCAGTGCTTCCATGGCCCTGATGTGCTTCTGCCTCCAAGTACTTTCAAGACACCAACAACTCCCAAATCTAAGGAAAAAGAAAACCTGAGGAGATGTGAAGGACAAAATGAGCTCAGCCTATTTCTCTCTCACCCCCTTCTCCCCGCCCCCACATCCCGTCTCTGACCCAGGTGCCCTGCAGCAGGTGTTTATCAGAATCACCTGTGGAGACATCAACCACACAGGCCAGGGCAGAGTCCAGCTCATTAGCTCTGGAGGCAGGGCTGTGGGTCTTCCTTCTAAAGTCCCCAATCTGCTGCACTCCTCATCTATTCAGATAACTCCTGAACGAATGCTTTGTGCTGGGCACTACAGGCAGCTTCGCCTGTCACTCGGAACCTAGAAGGAGAGAAACAGATCGCCTGCTACCAGCACTCACCGGCAGTGTGCAGGGTTTTACAGGAAAAGCTGGGGGACAGAGACCCAGGGCACAGGTGGAAGGAACCGCCTGCACACTCCTGCGCCAGCAGCTCCACGTCTGCTCACATGGCCCCCTTTTCCCAGGGTATTTCCTGCCTCTCCCTGTGTCAGTGGGGCTCAAACTCAGGTTTGAGCAAGGCCGCAAAAGCCAGAGCTAGGCCATTCTGAAGCTAGGAGCTTCTTGCGGATCTCCCACGTGGGTGCAGGAGCCCAAGGACTTGGGCCATCTTCTGCTGCTTTCCCAGGCCACAGCAGAGAGCTGGATCACAAGTGGAGCAGCCAGGACTAGAACCAATGCCCACATGGAACGCAGGCGCTGCAAGCAGAGGAGTAACCTACCGCACCAGCCCCCCACACCCCCCTCCCCTGTCTCGGATTTGACCTCCACCCCCCCTTTTCGGGAGGCTGAGAGGCAATGTCCGGGAAGCGGAGGAGGTAAGAACAGCACAGTGGTGTTGAAGACCCTTGGCCGCCCCCTCAGAAAGGCAGCTGACTGCGGAGGGAGGCAAGGCTAGCAGAGCTCGGGGCAAATAACGAAAGGAGATCAGGTCACGCGCTCTGCTGAGAGCTCTCCTTAGCACACCCACTTTGCTCTCAGCTGCCCATCATACCTAACTACCACGGAGGGCCCTGAAGGTCCGAGGGCAGGTAACTGGCCCCGTCACAGTACTGGGAGCCCCCCAGGTTAAGAGGAGCTCCCGTGTCTGTCTCTGACCCCAGAGCTCTGCTTCTTCAGCTCTTTGACTAGAGATAGAAATGAGGCCACTTACTCAGAAACACCCACACTTTCAAAGTCCCAGGCGTGTCTGTTCAGGGCCCAGCGCTGTGGTGTAGTAGACTAAGCCTCTGCCCACAACACCGGTTCCAAACCTGGTTGCTCCACTTCTGATCCAGCTCCCTGCTAACATGCCTGGGAGAGCAGCAGATGGCCCACGTATCTGGGGCTCTGTACCCATGTGGGAAATCTGGAAGAAGCTCCTGGCTCCTGGCTTCAGCCTGGCCCAGCCCTGGCCATTGCAGCCATTTGGAGGGTAAACCAGCAGATGGAAAATCTCTCTCTCCTCCTCTCTGTAATTCTACCTTTGAAATAAATAAAAATCATTTTTTTTTAAAAAAAAGAGTATACGTTCAGCATGTTTTTGCTGTCTATTTCTTCCAAAGTGCTCAGTAGTTACAGTTTATTAGCTGCCTCCTAAGCTTGAATTTACAGGAATCTTGATGACTTTTTACTCACTTCGTATATGGCATTATTCAGATGTTGACTATTTGCATTGTAACTGGTTGCACCTGCTAATCACTGGCTAGTTCTGCCTCAGGCTTTTTACCTTGCTTCAAAGCCTCATAGAAGCTCTACAAAGCAGGAGCCTCAGGGAGGTTAGGGAACCTGCCATGTTCACACAGGAGCAACAGGAACACAGCCAGCCTTTCTCTCCCACCCCACAGCCACAGCCCCCACCAAAGCTCCGGCACTGGGGCCACTGGGGCCACTGGGGCCGGGCATCCCAAGGGTGACTCGGGGAAATACCTGGTTCTGTCAGTTATTAATACTGTAGCTGTCTGCATCATTCAACTTCAAGTAGAAAAGGCCTTGTTAACCTGGCTCAGGGACGGATCACCTTAGAGACTACGAAGGGAGGGTCAAAGTTCCAAACGACACATTTGGCCACACAACTCAGCTGCGTGTTGGGCACGGGCTGAGGCAAAGTTTTTTGTTTTTGTTTTTTTTTTAATTCAGCATTTATCTTGGTGAGTCTTGGAGCAGCTCTCCAGCCCTTTAAAAAATCTAGTTATTTTAAAGCTAGATTGGGCTGACCATGGAGGATGCAGTACCATCTTTTTTTTTTTTTTTTTTTTTTTTTTTTTTTTTAAGATTTATTGATTTTACTTGAAAGCCAGAGTTACAGAGAAGGAGAGAGAGATTTTCCACCCACTGGTTCACTTCCAAATGGCCACAACAGCTGGAGCTGGGCCAGAGGGAAGCCAGGCGCGTCTTCCAGGTCTCCCGTGTGGGTGCGGAGGCCCATCAGCAAGGTGCTGGATTGGAAGTGGAGCAGCCGGGATCAAGCCGGTGCCCATATGGGAGGCCAGCGATGCAGACGCCGGCTTTTCTGGTCTCGCCACAGCACCGGCCCCGAAGCAGTTTTCACATGAGTGCTTCTGGCTACTTGCTTCGGGCTGCAGCCTGTTTACAGGATCAACCAATGCCACTGCCTTCTTCCCCTGCCTGTTCCATCAACTTGGAACTGTGTCTATGAAACAGCAGTCCAAAACCCAGAGAAACCCGTTTTCCAGGGACATTTTTGAAAGAATACAGTGCAGCTAGATGTACGGGACCTTCTCTCAACCACTGAACAACCTAGGGAAACCAGGACACTGGTACAATCACAGTCATCTCAACGCTTCTGCAAGCAGGAACCGGACAGAAGGCCCAGTTCTCACGGTTGATTTTTACAGTGGCACCCACTATCCGCATCAAAAGTCCTGAAAATCTTCAAATAATTCTAAAGCAGCAATAAAACACATCAAATGCAAAGCTCGAGCTATCGATCACAACAGGAAAATTTAAAACCGCATCAGATGTGCCTTCCATTCTTCCAAAGCAAATTTTCAAGTTAAAGTTTCCAAGTGGAGAAAGCGCCGTTCCCAACGCCGGCGCCTAAACGCCGTTCTGAGCTTTTCTCCTAGTCCTGGTTCACGTCGATAGTTAGGGGCGCACGTGCCATCGCCTGCGCTGTTCGCCTATGAGCACTTCAACAAGCTCGCGGGAAACTGAATTAAGAAGTCTACTTTGGTGCAAAACGCTGGGATCCAAGCAGTCCGTTCACAAGGTGCATGTCCCGCGAACTTCCTACGGACCCCCGGGGAAGCAGAGCGCACAGCACCGCCGGCGTCTTGCGGCCAGACTAGGTTTTGGCTCAGCCAGATGGCCAGGGCACTCGGAGGTGAGAGCGCGCAGGGCGCCAGGGAACTCGGAGGTGAGAGCGCGCCCGGGGCGCACGGGGCACTCGGAGGTGAGAGCGCACGGGGCGCCCGGGGAACTCGGAGGTGAGCGCGCACGGGGCGCCCGGGGAACTCGGAGGTGAGAGCGCGCGGGGCGCCCGGGGCACTCGGAGGTGAAAGCGCACGGGGCGCCCGGGGCACTCGGAGGTGAGAGCGCGCGGGGCGCCCGGGGCACTCGGAGGTGAGAGCGCACGGGGCGCACGGGGCACTCGGAGGTGAGAGCGCGCGGGGCGCCCGGGGCACTCGGAGGTGAGAGCGCGCGGGGCGCCCGGGGCACTCGGAGGTGAGAGCGCGCGGGGCGCCCGGGGCGCCCGGGGAGGTGAGAGCGCACGGGGCGCCCGGGGCACTCGGAGGTGAAAGCGCACGGGGCGCCCGGGGCACTCGGAGGTGAGAGCGCGCGGGGCGCACGGGGCACTCGGAGGTGAGAGCGCGCGGGGCGCCCGGGGCACTCGGAGGTGAGAGCGCGCGGGGCGCCCGGGGCACTCGGAGGTGAGAGCGCGCGGGGCATACGGGGCACTCGGAGGTGAGAGCGCGTGGGGCGCCCGGGGCACTCGGAGGTGAGAGCGCGCGGGGCGCCCGGGGCACTCGGAGGTGAGAGAACTCGGAGGTGAGAGCACGCGGGGCGCCCGGGGCACTCGGAGGTGAGAGCGCGCGGGGCGCCCGGGGCACTCGGAGGTGAAAGCGCACGGGGCGCCCGGGGCACTCGGAGGTGAAAGCGCACGGGGCGCCCGGGGCACTCGGAGGTGAGAGCGCACGGGGCGCCCGGGGAACTCGGAGGTGAGAGCGCACGGGGCGCCCGGGGAACTCGGAGGTGAGAGCGCACGGGGCGCACGGGGCACTCGGAGGTGAGAGCGCGCGGGGCGCCCGGGGCACTCGGAGGTGAGAGCGCCCGGGGCACTCGGAGGTGAGAGAACTCGGAGGTGAGAGCGCGCGGGGCGCCCGGGGCACTCGGAGGTGAGAGCGCGCGGGGCGCCCGGGGCACTCGGAGGTGAGAGAACTCGGAGGTGAGAGCGCGCGGGGCGCCCGGGGCACTCGGAGGTGAGAGCACACGGGGCGCCCGGGGAACTCGGAGGTGAAAGCGCGCGGGGCGCCCGGGGCACTCGGAGGTGAGAGCGCACGGGGCGCACGGGGCACTCGGAGGTGAGAGCGCGCGGGGCGCCCGGGGCACTCGGAGGTGAGAGCGCGCGGGGCACTCGGAGGTGAGAGCGCACGGGGCGCACGGGGCACTCGGAGGTGAGAGCGCGCGGGGCGCCCGGGGCACTCGGAGGTGAGAGAACTCGGAGGTGAGAGCGCGTGGGGCGCCCGGGGCACTCGGAGGTGAGAGAACTCGGAGGTGAGAGCGCGCGGGGCGCCCGGGGAACTCGGAGGTGAGAGCGCGCGGGGCGCCCAGGACACTCGGAGGTGAGAGCGCACGGGGAGCCCAGGACACTCGGAGGTGAGAGCGCGCGGGGCGCCCGGGGCACTCGGAGGTGAGAGCGCACGGGGCGCACGGGGCACTCGGAGGCGAGAGCGCGCCGGGCGCACGGGGAGGTGAGAGCGCGCGGGGCGCACGGGGAACTCGGAGGTGAGAGCGCGCCGGGCGCACGGGGAGGTGAGAGCGCGCGGGGCGCCCGGGGCACTCGGAGGTGAGAGCGCGCCGGGCGCACGGGGAGGTGAGAGCGCGCGGGGCGCCCGGGGCACTCGGAGGCGAGAGCGCGCGGGGCGTCCGGGGCACTCGGAGGTGAGAGCGCGCGGGGCGCCCGGGGCACTCGGAGGTGAGAGCGCGCGGGGCGCCCGGGGCACTCGGAGGTGAGAGCGCACGGGGCGCACGGGGCACTCGGAGGTGAGAGCGCGCGGGGCACTCGGAGGTGAGAGCGCGCGGGGCGCCCGGGAAACTCGGAGGTGAGAGCGCGCGGGGCGCCCGGGGCACTCGGAGGTGAGAGCGCGCGGGGCGCCCGGGGCACTCGGAGGTGAGAGCGCACGGGGCGCCCAGGGAACCCGGAGGTGAGAGCGCGCGGGGCACTCGGAGGTGAGAGCGCGCGGGGCGCCCGGGGAGGTGAGAGCGCGCGGGGCGCAGGGGGCACTCGGAGGTGAGAGAACTCGGAGGTGAGCGCACACGGGGCGCCCGGGGCACTCGGAGGTGAGAACGCGCGGGGCGCCCGGGGCACTCGGAGGTGAGAGAACTCGGAGGTGAGAGCGCCCGGGGCACTCGGAGGTGAGAGCGCGCACGGGGTGCACGGGGCACTCGGAGGTGAGAGCGCACGGGGCGCCCAGGGAACCCGGAGGTGAGAGCGCGCGGGGCACTCGGAGGTGAGAGCGCGCGGGGCGCCCGGGGCACTCGGAGGCGAGAGCGCGCGGGGCGCCCGGGTCTCAGCCGGCTCGGATCCCAGCCGGGAGAGACGGCGGTCCTCCGGGGACTCCAGCACTCACGAAAGGCCGTACTGCGACCCCAGGTACAGGGACGCCCCCGCCGCCCAGCCCACCGAGCCCCGCGCGCCGCTCCAGCCGCCCCCCGATCCCGCGACCCCGAAGAGAGGCGCGCGCCATTACCCGAACGCGGCTGCGGGCCCGGCCCGGGAAACACGGATCCCAGGCTTCAGCGGTGACAGGAGCAGCCGCAGCCGCAAGGCGCTCCGCGAGCCCAGCGCCACAGCCATCGTCGCAAGTCGCGCCACGGCCGGCAGTGCGCCTGCGCGGGGCCCTAGCCCGCCTCCGCCCCAGCCTCCTCCGCTCCGCCACGCCCCCTGACGCCACGACGCGCTCCGGGCTCCTCGACGCCCAACCACGCCCACAGCCGCCCGGGCGCTGGTCCTCCGTCAGGTGCGGCGAGCCGAGCCCCCGCCACGCCCCCTGTCGCCACGCCTCCTGCCACGCCCCTAACGCCACGCCCCTCGGACGCCACAGCCACGCCCACAGCCGTCCGGCCGCCACTGCTGGTCTTGCGTCGGCTACAGCGAGCCGCCGCGCCCTGCCACGCCCCCTGTCGCCACGCCCCCTGTCGCCACGCCCACAGCCCCCCCACCCCGGACGCCGCAGCTGGTCCTGCGTCTGGTGCGGGATCCGCCACGCGCGTAGCCCGCCTCGCCGCTCCCAGCCCCGCCTGCTTTGGGACCCTCGCGAACCCCTGTCTAGACGGGCTCCTCGCCCCTGTCCGTCCCGGGGTTCCGCCCGTCGCCGTGGGCCGTGGCCGTGGCCGTGGCGGCGTGCTCGTGGCGCTGGGGGGTGGGCTCTGGGCTCCCTTCTCTCCATCAGGGTGGCTGCAGGGGTTTTTTAAACGGAAGCAGTGTCGGCGAGGCTCGGCGCGGCCGCTGTGGGAGCCAGGGGATGACTTTAACGTTACGCGTGGAGTTCTGTGGGACCCAGCGGTTCCCCGTCTGGGGTACACCCGAGGGAGTGAGCAGGGGCCTGAGAGCGCTGTACCGGTCATAACGTTGACGTAAGCGAAGGGCGCAGTGCAAGTGGCCGCAGAGTGGGGCAGGTGCGCGCGGTGGCGGGGCTGTGATGCACCTGCCGCGGGACGGCCCTTAGGGCTTTGCAGTGAGGGAGCCGTTCACGAGAGGCCGTACTGCGGCCCAGGTACGGGAGAACAGGATGGGGTGTGCACACTCGGGGTGAGGGGACCGATACTGCGACCCCAGGTACAGAACAGGATGGGGTGTGCACACTCGGGGTGAGGGGACCGATACTGCGACCCAGGTACAGAACAGGATGGCGTGTGCACACTCACGGGGTGAGGGGACCGATACTGTGACCCAGGTACAGAACAGGATGGCGTGTGCACACTCACGGGGTGAGGGGACCGATACTGTGACCCAGGTACAGAACAGGATGGGGTGTGCACACTCGGGGTGAGGGGACCGATACTGTGACCCCAGGTACAGAACAGGGTGGGGTGTGCACACTCGGGGTGAGGGGACCGATACTGTGACCCAGGTACAGAACAGGATGGGGTGTGCACACTCACGGGGTGAGGGGACCGATACTGTGACCCAGGTACAGAACAGGATGGGGTGTGCACACTCGGGGTGAGGGGACCGATACTGCGACCCCAGGTACAGAACAGGATGGGGTGTGCACACTCGGGGTGAGGGGACCGATACTGCGACCCCAGGTACAGAACAGGATGGGGTGTGCACACTCACGGGGTGAGGGGACCGATACTGTGACCCAGGTACAGAACAGGATGGGGTGTGCACACTCACGGGGTGAGAGGACCGATACTGTGACCCAGGTACAGAACAGGGTGGGGTGTGCACACTCACGGGGTGAGAGGACCGATACTGTGACCCAGGTACAGAACAGGATGGGGTGTGCACACTCACGGGGTGAGGGGACCGATACTGTGACCCAGGTACAGAACAGGATGGCGTGTGCACACTCATGGGGTGAGGGGACCGATACTGTGACCCAGGTACAGAACAGGATGGGGTGTGCACACTCGGGGTGAGGGGACCGATACTGTGACCCAGGTACGGGAGAACAGGATGGGGTGTGCACCCTTGGGGTGAGGGGACCGATACTGTGACCTAGGTACAGAACAGGATGGGGTGTGCACACTCACGGGGTGAGGGGACCGATACTGTGACCCAGGTACAGAACAGGATGGGGTGTGCACACTTGGGGTGAGGGGACCGATACTGCGACCCAGGTACAGAACAGGATGGGGTGTGCACACTCACGGGGTGAGGGGACCGATACTGTGACCCAGGTACAGAACAGGATGGGGTGTGCACACTTGGGGTGAGGGGACCGATACTGCGACCCAGGTACAGAACAGGATGGGGTGTGCACACTCACGGGGTGAGGGGACCGATACTGCGACCCCAGGTACAGAACAGGATGGGGTGTGCACACTCGGGGTGAGAGGACCCATACTGTGACCCAGGTACAGAACAGGGTGGGGTGTGCACACTCGGGGTGGGAGGACCGATACTGTGACCCAGGTACAGAACAGGATGGGGTGTGCACACTCACGGGGTGAGGGGACCGATACTGTGACCCAGGTACAGAACAGGATGGCGTGTGCACACTCACGGGGTGAGGGGACCGATACTGTGACCCAGGTACAGAACAGGATGGGGTGTGCACACTCACGGGGTGAGGGGACCGATACTGTGACCCAGGTACAGAACAGGATGGGGTGTGCACACTCACGGGGTGAGGACCGATACTGTGACCCAGGTACAGAACAGGATGGGGTGTGCACACTCACGGGGTGAGGGGACCGGTACTGTGACCCAGGTACAGAACAGGATGGCATGTGCACACTCACGGGGTGAGGGGACCGATACTGTGACCCAGGTACAGAACAGGATGGGGTGTGCACACTCGGGGTGAGAGGACCGATACTGTGACCCAGGTACAGAACAGGATGGGGTGTGCACACTCGGGGTGAGAGGACCGATACTGTGACCCAGGTACAGAACAGGGTGGGGTGTGCACACTCGGGGTGAGAGGACCGATACTGTGACCCATGTACAGAACAGGGTGGGGTGTGCACACTCGGGGTGAGGGGATGCAGGGTGGCAGTTTGCTGGATACAGACTTCAAGATTTGCAAAATAGAGAGTCCGTGGGTGGATGGTGGTGATGGTTGTGCAACTCCGAGCTCGCAGTTAATGCCACTGGACCGTACAGTTAAAAATGAGGAGGTGAAAGTCATATAAACTTCACGTTAAGTGGACGGGTGTGAGGGCCATCTGGCTGCGACATGTCACCCCATTGATCGCCAGGGTTGATTCGGCTGATCTGGCTGGCTGGCTGGGCGGGTGTCCCCTTCCTCCCTCACCACTCCATGTGCGTCCCTCCCGAAGCTGCGACCTTCCCCGCTAGAGGACCGGTCTTCGGTCAAGGGTCAAGGTAGCTGCGCTCCCCTGCCAGAACCTCCAAACAAGCTCTCAAAGTTAAGTGGGGGAAAAAAGCTACCCCTTTAACTGGCTGCCATTCTGCCCTCCGTAACTGGACACAGAGGTAGACTTGTGGCCACGGCGGTAGCCTTGGCTTGGAGTCTCCCAGCTTCAGCTTTCTCGCATGCTGTTCTTTTCCTCCAGAGAGCCTCCTGGGGAGATAGCTCCACAGGAACAATACTCAGTGGTACAGCTGTGGAACGTTCCAGCGCCTGCAGTGTCCTCGCTGGCCAACGTAGCTTCTTGGGCAGCAAACGCCAGGTCAGTCTAACTACAGGAGATGCAAAAATGCTTAGAGTCTACTTTCGACGTAAGTCGACCCCCATCAGTTCCTACAAAACAATTCACACTGATATCATTTGACCTCCTGCAATCTTTAGCAGAGTCAGTATTCCTTATTTTTTCCTGAAATGATGGCTTGAATTCTTCTAAGATGAAAATTAAAAAAAAAAAAAAAGTAGTTGTCTGGGGGCAGGTGTTGTGTGCAAGTTAAGCCACAGCTTGGGACTCTCAGTTCCCACATTGGAGCGGCAGTTCAAGGCCTAGCTACTACGAGTCTAGCCAGCTCCCTGCTGCTGTGCCTGGGAAGGCAGCAGCAGATGGCCCAAGTGCTTGGGCCCCCGCCATTCACGTGGGCCATCAGGATGGAGCTCCTGGCTTTTGGCTTCCTTGTGGCCCAGCCCTGGCAGTGGCAGCATTTGGGGAGTGAACCAGCAGAAAGATTGCTCTGTCCCTGTCGCTCTGCCTTTCCAATAAACTTTAAAACAAGTGTGCAGTTTATTTTTTTAAAAGATTTATTTATTTTACTTGAAAGAGTTACACAGAGAGGAGAGGCAGAGAGAGAGAGGTCTTCCTTCCATATGATGGTTCACTCCCCAGCTGGCTGCAACGGCCAGAGCTGCGCCGGTCAGGGGCCAGGAGCTTCTGGCTCTCCCACGTGGGTGCAGGGGCCCAAGGACCCGGGCCATCTTCTACTGCTTCCCCAGGCCACAGCAGAGAGCTGGACAGGAAGTGGAGCAGCCGAGTCTAACCAGTGCCCATGTGGGATGCTGGCGTGGTAACCTGCTGCGCCACAGCGCCGGCCCCAACAAGTGTCCAATCTCAAACCCAGCCATCCTACTGTCAAGCAAAGATGGCAGCACTGAGCTTTCAAGTTGTTGGTCTCACGGTTTATTAAGCACGTACTTGAGAACCTCCTTCACGCTCACTGTGGCACAACAATGTACTGCCATTCTTGTGCCAGCGTCGTAGGATGCACCCCCTTCGTCTTTCCACCGACCTCGTGTGCGGCTGCCATCACCGCCTGAGGAAACAGGCCCTAGGCCACACAGCTGAAGGGCAGCCGGGGGAATTCGAATTCAGAACTTCACAACACTGACCTTGGGTTACTGCGTACTACGGAGCTCACTGCAGAAGGCCAGCCCTTCACTGATTCCATGATAATCACCTGCTTCTAAAACCATGAAAATGTAAACAGTAAGAAAAACTTTCTCTGTAAATAGATATTACATCAAAACACTGTAAGAAACGCTGTCTAAGGAAGAACGGCTTTTCCTCCTGAAGCCCTTGAGCACGCGGGGCTGGACTCAAAGCAAAGAGCATGTCCAAGCAGCAAGTGGGAAAGCTGCCAGGCAGGTTCTCATTAACCACGGATAACCTCGCCGTGTGAGTGTCTTCTGGAGCCAGTGAAGGACAGCCGTATTGTCGGCCTGTTCACCTGTCTGGGAGCTTCTCCTGGGTGCCATCCGTCTCTGCTCTCAGAGCAGCAGGGTGGAAAGGGAGTGCGTGCTTAGGTTTTTGTGGCTACAATGAAACACCTGAGCAACTAACTTTACAGACAAAGTACGCTCAGCTAGCGGTTTTGGAGGTTCACGTCCAAGGTCAGGTGGCTCCACTACTTCTGCCTCTGTTGGGGCTGACCAGTGGCAGGAGCTGAGTGTAGGCCGATCACAAGGGGCACCAAGATGCAGAGAGAGGGCGTCCAGGACCAGCCCAGGCTGTGTAACCAAACGTCTCTGAGGAAGGAGCTGCCAAGGGCACACCCTTAGTGACTCAGGCCCTCCCTCCAGGTCTGCCTTCAAACACCGCTGGAAGAGGCCTCCACCTTGCAGTGACATTATCCTGACAGAAGATTTAAATGTCTGCAGGCATTTAGGGACCGAGTGCTATCCAGACTACAGCAGGAGTGTGCACAGGAATGCCGGCCTGAGCAATAAACCAACAGTGGGGACTCCCAAACTGTCACACGTATGTCAGTGTACGACTTCAGAGGTATAGCATTTTATTCTAGAAGCTCCATTAAAATCTCTCTCCTTTTTCTCTCTCAACACTGCTCTCTGAATGTGGAGACTTGAGAACACCATCAGAAGGAAGGTACAGGGGATTCGTTTTTAAAGGGAAAACATCCAGGCCCTGCTGGGGAGTCAGGGCACTTTCTTCCTTCAGTTTTCTTTGCCCTCTGAGGGCCTAATGCTGAGTGGCAGCTGGGTGGTGAGCCCGAATCTGTGTGTGGACAGGAGACTGAGCTCCGACGTACAGCACTGTTCTCCACGGAGGTGGCTGTGCCCTTCCAAGGAACATGCAGCCACATCTGGAGACGGTGTCCCACCTCCGGGGAGGAGAAGGGGAAACCGGCACTCAGGGCACCTGGTGGGTGGAAGGCAAGGATGCTGCCAAGTATCCCCACGGCAAAGAGCTATCCGGATCCAGATGCCAGGGGTGCTGCAGGAGAAACCTTGCTGTGCAGCCTCCTTATGGGGGGGGGGGTGTGGCTGGCCGGCTGTGTCTGCCGGAGCTGGAGGGGATTCAGAATCAGAACCCCAGCATCCTTTCTGACAGCTGGAATGGCCACCCCTGTTCCCTTCCCCCTCCTTCCCGGGAGAGCGAGGTCAATGGCATTCCCGCTGTCCAGGGGGCCCTGGGTGCCTCCCGGTTTCCAGTGGGCTCAGAAAAGCCGAGTGCCAGAGGCACAGTGAGCAGCCTCTGCAGCTACCCCTTGTCTACTTCACAGCACATGGAGAAAGCACCTCCACAGTACACGGCGGCTCCCCAGCGACCAGTCCTGCCTGGGGGGCAGAGATCACTGCTCCTCAAATACCCATCTCTCCTCAAGGGGCCCGGGCTGTGCAGAAATACCAGAAGAACTGAAAAAACGAAGGATTTCTGCAGTAGTCACAGTTAGCAGTTTCTTGCAACACCTGCCTAGGGAGCGCTGATGATTTTCCCGCCCCGCCGACTTCCCCTGCCCCGTAGCATTCCATAGGACACCCTCAGTGTTACCCATTAACTGAGTATAAAGTCAGCCAATGCGCATGTGCGTATAATGAAGAGGAGACCGCGTGCAATTCACAAAGCCTGCAGTGACCGACAGAGTGCTCGACAGTGAAGGTAACAGACTGCCGTCTGGAGATGAACTGTGGCTGCGATTCAGAAGTGCCAGTTACTGAGCAGAACTTAGAACCCACTGTTCTTGGGTTTTAACAGAAGCCTGTGTGGAGAAGAAGAGAGCTCTGGATTTTTTGTTTTTTCCTTTCTCAAAAAAACCTCCAGGAAACAGAATGATTAGCATAATGGAAAGCGATCTCCCTCAAGTATCTCTCTTCTCCCTTTCAAAAGCCAACCAGGCCGCTGCCTCTGACTGGCTCTGGGCCACGAAGAGGTCTTCCTGCTTTCCGGAATCCGCTTGCCAGGACTTCTCTTCCCATTCTGCAGCTCCGAAGTGCGGGAAATGATTTTCCTGTCGACACGGAACCCGTCCCCGTGCGAACAGAATTCTGGACGCGCTGGGCAGCTCTTAGCAATGGGCTGCTCGCTGAGTGAGGCGCCTGCCTCCCGCTGCCGGGACCTCCCGCCCGGCCCCAGGGCTACTTCTGGCTGAGCTGCATCAGACAGGTGAGCAGATCCTTTCTGGAACACTGGTGGAGCGCGCGGGCCAGCTTCCCCACGGTGGCCCCCTTGGTGCCTTCCCGCATCAGCCACTTCTGGAGCATCTGGTAGACCTTCTCTTTTAGTCCGTCTCGCTCATAGTCATGGTCAATCTCGTCGATCTGCGACTCGGTGAGGCCCAGCTTCCGGGCACAGTTTTTCCAGTGTTTTCCCAGGTTGTCCCTGACGGGGCTCAGGTGTTTGTCCGTCAGACTCGTGGTGTCATCTGCCGAATGGAAGAGAGAAGACAGCATCAAGCTATGCCCCTTTCGTGCATTCTGGCTCCCAAACAGCTAGAGGAACCTGGGAGCGAAGAAGGGGACTCCTTGATCACTGAGCTGTCGGAGAGGGTGAGAGAGAGAACTCAATGATGTGGTGACTCACTGCATGATACCTGGTGTGCTGCCGGCCTGGGAGTCCTGGAGTGAACTGGGATAGGGCGCTCAGCTCCTCTTGGCAGGTGCATCCCTGAACTACCACTGACGGCTTTGTGGCCAAAACCACCACATGCTCACTAGCTGGGTGCTCCCCACAGTCCCAGTCAGCAGCCCTGTTCACAGCAGAACCTCGTGGATGTAAAGGAGAAAAGCACCACCTTTGTTCCTTTTGCACGTTTCCCGTTTACATCTGGCTAGAGACAAGGCCACTGACCTTCTGACCCTCTGCCCCCCCCCGCCACACTTTACCCCACAGTTTCCTCCTATGCAGTCGTGGAAACTGAGGCCATCAAGAATGAACCTGACCATCAAATGGGAACCAGCAAGCGTGAGTCTTGTTCAGAGCCTTCCCTGGTCTTTCAAGGGATAAGGAGTTTAAATGCTTCCATGTCTATTTGAGATCCATCCTTAGCCTCCCCTTCCAACTGCTATTCCCTCTTCTCCATGCTTACTGGATCCTTCCCCTTAGCCCTGCATAAAATGATTGATAAGAGGAAACAAAAACATTTATATTCCTTGACTTTCATCCAAACTCAAAAAGCTAAATAGAAAAAGACAGCTCAAGGCGCCGTGGCTCAACAGGCTAATCCTCCGCCTTGCGGCGCTGGCACACCGGGTTCTAGTCCCGGTCGGGGCACCGGATTCTGTCCCTGTTGCCCCTCTTCCAGGCCAGCTCTCTGCTGTGGCCCAGGAGTGCAGTGGAGGATGGCCCAAGTGCTTGGGCCCTGCACCCCATGGGAGACCAGGAAAAGCACCTAGCACCTGGCTCCTGCCATCGGATGAGCGCGGTGCGCCGGTCGCAGCGCGCTATCCACGGCGGCCATTGGAGGGTGAACCAACGGCAAAGGAAGACCTTTCTCTCTGTCTCTCTCTCTCACTGTCCACTCTGCCTGTCAAAAAAAAAAAAAAAAAGAAAAAGACATCTCATTTCCCCCACTCAACTCCCATTCTTCCTTGCCCACCATAATGCAGCTCCCATCGCTACCACTAGATGTCAGTAGTCCATGGACCAAGATAACATTTGTCAAAGTTTGTCAATATCTTTTAGGAGAGGGATTCTGGGTTTCATCAGATTCTCAGACACCCTTGGCTCCTCAAAAGTTAAGAACCTCTATTCTAGGTATTTTAAAAGCTGTCCTTTAAATGGTTTTGAGCAAGGGTTGGTAAACTATCACCTGTGGGTCCAATCTCACCTCCTGTCTGTTTTTTGGTAAATAAAGTTTTATTGGCACTTAGGCCTGCTCACTCATGTGCACACGAAGCAGTGTGTGGAAGCTTTTGCATTACACGACAGAGCTGAGTAGTTCCAAAAGAGACCTCAGGGACAAAACCCAGCCTACTTACTATCCGGCTGTTTATGGACAGAATCCGCCAATCCCAGGGTCAATCAAAAACCTGTGTTGTACATTACTCTAGACTCACGACTGCTTTCCCCAGACTGTTTTAGGACTAACGCTGTGGGTCTGCACAGTAGAGCCCTACAGCAGACAGCCCTCTGGTTTTCATCACAGAACTGCTAGTGAAAGCAGTGTGTAGCTCGTGTAGAACCTTCTCTGATGATGATGAAAGTTTACCACTCCTATAGAACTGCTGCATGCTAGGAGCTCTCAGCTCTTTTACACATGGACTCATTCCATTTTTACAACAAAGCCATGAATCAGACACTGTGATTCTTCCCCTATTACAAATAAATACACGACAAAGGAATGAATCTGTGGCTTTTACAGAGAAAACGGGGTAGCTGTCAGGAGAGCCATCGGGGCATTTTCAGATTGCACAACATCGCTCTGAACAGCTGAGAGAGCTCACAGTTGCTGGACGCGTGCGGGACTCTTACCGAAGATGGCTTGGTACTTAGAAGCTGGCTCCTGTAAGCCTGTGCACGAGCAGTCTAGCGGTGAGCTCATCCCGCCGATCTCCATGTAGTTGCAGGCTCCAAGCTGAATGCCACTGCTGTTGTATATGGTGCATTTCACAGACTCTTCTGAGTATAGAGAAACACACAGGTGAGGGACTTTAAATCACAAGCAAGAGTTGCAACATGACCCCGTAAGGGACCAGGGTGTCCCTTCACGGACACTGAACTTCATCACCTATGCCTGTCTTTAAATTTTTCTTCAAATGCGACTAACCCACCTCACACCCACGAGGATGGTACTTATAAAAAAGGAAAAGAAAAAACAGAAAATACCAAGTGTTAACAAGAATATGCACAGAGAGTGCAGAGGTTCCTCAGAAACTTAAACTCCTGTGTGATCCCGCAATTCCATTTCTGAAGTGGGATTGTAAAGAAACATCTCTACATCCATGCTCACGACAGCACTGTTCACTGCAGCCTAGAGATGGAGACAGTCCACGGGTCCACCAGCAGAGGACTGCACGGACAGCAGGTGTCCACCCTCAGGGTTCCGTGAGCTTTCCTCTCGATTCTTACTGAAGGCAGCACACTTAATCAAAGGAAGGGACTCGGGCCCTACCTCACTGAAATGAAGAAGTGTTTCTTTTCTTTCTGGGCTCCCTGATTCAGACATAGCCTCCTTATAATGCAAAGAAAATTATTTCTAATCAATGTAGGGTCAGGACTATTCGATAACAAAAGCAAATAAAAGAATCCCGTTACATCTGCAAAGAGAAACTCAACTTGCTCATTTATTAACTCAGGGCTTTGCAGCATCATCTTTCGGGGCAGGAACGCAGATCATTCCATTACTTCTTATAGACTCACTCTCTTCCTCCACTGGGAACATCTCAGATTCACTAAGGGGCTGGAGCCCTGGATATCTGCTACTGGCAAAGCAGCTACCACAGGAAGAGTGAAAACAGATTTCTGGCACCGAACTAGTATGATTGGGTTCCCCTTACAGAGTTTAGAGCAAAATGAAAGTGAAATACTGGCTGATGACCTGCCTTTCACCCACCAGGATTTAAACTCCACGAGGGAAGGGATTCAGGCTCTCTCCCACTGCTGTATCTTTCCAGGCCCTAGACAACTGCCTGGCACAAAGTGGGACAAGGCTTAGAAGTTGCGGGGTGGGCATTTGGCCATGTAGTTAGGACACTCACACCCAGGCAGGAGTACGCAGGTTCAATCCCTGACTCGAGGTCTCTCTCCTGCTGCAGCTTCCGCTGGTGCAGACCCTGGCAGGCAGCGGTAACCGGGACACCTGGATGGAGTTCCTGGCTCCACTCTAAGTCTTAGTCGTTGTGGATATTTGGGGAGTGAACCAGCAGATGGGAGCTCTGTCAGATTCATTCTTTTAAAGATTTATTTTATGTATTTGACAGAGTTACAGAGAAAGGTAGAGCCAGAGAGAGAGGTCTTCCATTCACTGGTTCACTCCCCAAATGACCACAATTGCCAGAGCAATTGAGCTAATCTGAAGCCAGGAGCCAGGAGCTTCTCCTGGGGTCTCCCATGTGGGTGCAGGGGCCCAAAGACTCAGGCCATCTTCCACTGCTTTCCCAGGCCACAGCAGAGAGCTGGACTGGAAGTGGAGCAGCCCGGACTAGAACCAGCGCCCGTACGGGATGCTGGCACTGCACCTGGGCTTTACCCCACTGCGCCACAGCCCCGGCCCCTAACTACATTTTAAAGTCTTTTTAAGGGACCAGCGTTGTGGCATAGCAGTTAAGCTGCTGCCTGCAGCACTGGCATCCCATATGAGCACCAGTTCCTGTCCTGGCTTCACGGCCATTCGGGGAGTAAACCAGCAGATGGAAGATCTCACTGTCTCTCCCTTTCTCTCTGAAACTCTGCCTTTCAAATAAATAAAAGAAATCTTTTTTTAAAAACTTTTAAAAAATAAATAAAATGATATAGTAGCACTAATGGGAATTTTTATTGAAAAACACAAATGAAACAAAAGGGTATTTCATGGGTCAGCATTGTGGTGCAGGGGGTTAAGCCTCCACCTGCACCACTGCCATCTCATACAAGCACTAGTTCGAATCCCGGCTGCTTCACTTCCCATCCAGCTCCCTGCTAATGTACCTGGGAAAGCAGCAGAAGATGGCGCAGGCACTGGGACCATGCCACTCAACTGGCAGACCCCACAGGAGTTCCTGGCTCCTGGCTTTGGCCTGTCCCAATCCTGGCTGTAGCAACAATTGGGGAAGTGAACCAGCTGACAGAAGAGCTCTCTGTTATCTCGCTAACTCTGCCTTTCCAAAAATATAAAAAAAATTTTTTTAAAAAAGGACATTTCACTTATTTGGTTATGTGTAATGCCAATCTCACTTGATGCCTGATTCCCTGCATCTTTTAACAAAACCTATAGAAAAAATCCAGAAAGTTTTCATAAGCAGCTTTGGGAGAACTCTGCCTTTTGAAATAAAATGTAACAAAGTTCTGTCGTTCTCAAAACTTCCTCTACTGCGAATTTCAAGATTTCCAGGACACTGTATGGATATGGTTGACAGATGCCATAAGTTAAGGTACTGTTGGGATTCTCTGACACTGACACTGGATACTAAATTCTTTCTACTAGAGACTGTCAGGAGCTACTATCAGTGACCTTGTACTTCATGGGATAATGATATGGGGATGGAAAGAAAATCTTTCATCACAAATGGCAATGTTCGGGCTATTTATGAAAAGAAATAAAGATGTCCAAGAGGAATCTTGAGAGAATTCATGGAAGACACATAGTTTGAACAAACTGTGCATGGATTTCCAAGGTTTTTGCACCAAAAAATACTTATCTTTTAAGTCCATTTTATATGAACTTTGTGAAAATGAACTACCCTCATACTTCTTAGAAAACAGTGAGTGAGATTAGCGTATAAGCAGGTATCTTCCCACTTATCGGAGATTGGGTGTAACATGGCCACCAGGTGGTGCAGCTTAGAATGGAAGAAGTCACCAGGACCTGTAACAACGTGTGGGGGCGCCTGTGATGGATCCTGGGCCCACACTGTAGGATTCCTGCGATCACTCCGCGGTGGCCAGGCTCACTTCACACCTGAAGGCTCCCACTACTCGCCCCATGTCACCATCCTACTCGTTACATCCATCATGCTGCTACGGGGCATTCACTGTCAGCAATAGAGGGTGAGATCGGGACCATGAGAGATACATTTACCTGGTGGCAACAAGGAGCTGAATGGAATGGTGGGCGTGTTTCCTAGTAGGTTGGACTCAGGCACTGGAGTTTTATACAGACTTGACATTGGGCTTAGACTTGGCCCATACCAAATTGGTTGACCTGTTGTTCCCGGCTCCAAAGGCCTTGTTCCAAAACCGTGTAGACTGTAGACTCCATTGTTCCAATATGGCGGTTGGGGTTGGCTGGTTAGTCCTGTTGGTTGGTGTGCTGCATTGCTAGGACTGGTTGTACCAGAGTAACTGTGGACTTTAATTCCTGTTTTCTGAACATTTTCATAGGCTGTCTGCTGAGCAAAAGGGTCATAGGAAACCCTCCGTCTCCTCTCCTCCTCTCTGCTGTAGGCCACACTCTGCCTGGGCGGCTGTCTCATCTGCTTGTCCATGCGGCTGCCGTAAAGATGGTAGTTGGCTTCCTCCTGGAGCTTACTCTGCAGGCTGGGCTCATTCTCTTCTTGCGAGATCTCAGGGCAGGCAGAGAAAAAAGACACCTCCACTGGCCCCGTCATGAAGCCCTGGGAGCTGTGCAGGGAGCTGGGCTGCTCTGTGGCTGGGAGGGAATGGTCCACATTGTCATGGGCTTCAGAAAACGTGAAAAATAAAGTACAACCTGAACAGGGTCATGAAGCTGAAAACAAGCAGGAGGCAAGAACAAGGCACCCAGAGGGTCCTCCTCCTCCAAGTTCCGCAGATCACGCAGCCTCTGGCCAACAGCGAGGGAGCGCGGGAGCAAGCAACAGGAAAGCGCGTCTTACGGGGACCAGGGAGGACAGAGGCTGGCCTGAGTAGGGAGGGCGGCTGTCTCCTTACAGGGATGCCAGTAGAAAAGACAGCGTAGCTCTGTCCTAAGCACTTCTATGAATGCTGCCATTCCTCAGAGGCCTATGAAAGTAGAAGCCATTACCACGATCTCATGGCTGAGGCACAGGAGTGGGTAAGTAACTTGCCCCAGGTCCGACAGCTAACAAGCGGCTTCCCTCTTGTCATGATGCAAGTGATAATGAAAATCTGCAGGTCCTGCCCTGGATCGAGTCCCTCTGACCTCTTGTCCCTCTCTCCTCTCCTGTCACTTTCTCCCTAGCAGACGTATTATGCCTCTCCTGTTTGGGAAGCTCTGGTCATTTTAGTGAGAATACTAATTACTTCCTATTTCAAATATATTTCACTTGATTCTTGAATACATTATAGATCCCTTTAAGGCAGAGTTTCTTCTGTTTCCCACATGAAGGCCCTTCAAAAAGCTCATGGAAAATATTAAAAGAAACAAAGTATTAAGAAAACATTTTCAAAAGATGAAGAAATTGATTTCAAACTTGTTGGTACCAAAATAAACTTATCTCTTAACTCAACTTTCCATGCACTTTTTGGAGTATTCTTGTACAGTGTTCAGGAGAGGAAAGAGCCAGTGGATGCATGAAGAGACTCCCGAGCCCGGTGCAGGGTACCTGAATTTGACCTGCTCGGAGGCACTGGCACACAGTCCAGCTGGAGGGACTGCATCCTCTTCACGACTGCACTCTGCTCTGGATACCGCTTCTGTGAAGAGAAGCACAACGCCAGGAAACATTCAGTTGCAGAAAGTCACTGCGAGGAGACTGAATCTTTTCAGAAGGTGGAACTTTCATACAGATCATACAAGCAGGATTTTTTTTTTTAATTGGTGCTTCTGCCAAACAGCCAAAACAATCCTGAAAAAGAGGAACAAAGTAGGAGGAGGACTCATACTTCCTGATTTCAAAACTCACTCTAAAGCCACGGTAATCAAAACAATATGGTACTGGCATAAAGACTGGCAGGTAGACTGATGGAACAGAATAGAACCCAGAAATAAATCTTCCCATCTATGGTCAACTGACTTCTTTTTTTGACAGGCAGAGTTACACAATGAGAGAGAGAGACAGACAGAGAGACAGGTCTTCCTTCCATTGGTTCACCCCCCAAGTGGCCACTACAGCCGGCGTGCTGCGCCAATCCGAAGCCAAGAGCCAGGTGCTTCTCCTGGTCTCCCATGCGGGTGCAGGACCCAAACACTTGGGCCATCCTCCACTGCACTCCCAGGCCACAGCAGAGAGCTGGACTAGAAGAGGAGCAACCAGGACAGAATCCAGCACCCCGACTGGGACTAGAAATTGGGGTGCTGGCACCACAGGCGGAGGATTAACATAGTGAGCCTCGGCACCGGCCAACTGACTTTTGACAGTTTTGCCAGGATCACTCAAGGGGGAAACCAGATATATACATATAAAGAATGAACTTGAACCCTTAATTATATCATATACAAAAAGTACTCAAAATGGATCAAAAATATAAATTTAAGCGCTAAAATTATAAAACTCTTGGCAGAAAACACAGCAGAAAAAGCATGGCATTGGTCTTGGGGGTGATTTCTTGGGAACGACACAAAAATCACGGGCAACAAAAGTAAAGATAAACTGTACCACATCACTGCACCACATCAAAATTCACGCCTTCGTTGCATCAAAGACACAACCAAGAAAGTAAGGAGATGTTCCTCAGAGTCAGAAAGCATTTGTAAATCAAACACAACCAGTAAGGGACAGACATCCAGTAACAAAACACAACCCAAAAACACATGTGCTAAAGACCCGGCATTTATCCAGATTTTCAAATGTCCGGTAAGCACAGGAAAGGATAGTCAACATTCGCTGTCACTGGGGAAATGCAAATCCAGGCCACCACAAGATAGCTCTAATGATAATGGTGGCAGATCAAAGCCACCATCAGAGATAGAGATGGCTGTGATAAAACAAAAAGCAGGCAGTAATAAGTGTTGGCAAGGATGGGGAGAAATGGAGTTCTGGTACATTGTTGCTGGGGAATGTAGAACAATGCAGCTACTGTGGGAAACAGCTAGACAGTTCCTTAAAAGGAACACAGAATTATCTTCTTAGCTAGTAATGCCACTGCTAGGACTGTCCTCCAGAGTTCAAAGCAGGGATGTCAACAGACACTTGTACACCCACATTCACGACATCGCTCTTCACGACAGTCAACCTGAGCATCCATCAGCAGGTAAGTGGGTACACAAAATGAGGTGTAGCACACAGCGGAATGTCAGTCCACCGTAAAAGGGAAGAAATTCTGATAGTGCTACCAAACACAAACATCTTGAAAACACCAGGCTAAGTGAAATATGCCAGACCCAACGGAAAAATATTCTATCATGTGATCTCCATGAACTTCCCAGAAGAGGCAAATTCAGATACGGAAAATAGCAGATGCCATGGGCAGGAGAGGGAGGGATGTGAGTCACTGTTTATAATAGAGTTTCTGTTGGAATGATTGTTTTTTTAAATTCTGGAAATGGATAGTGGTGATGGCTGCACATAATTTAAATCACTTAATACCACTGCACTGTACACTTGCTAACTACCAGACCCAAACGGAGGTGCAGGTTCAGAGAGGTCATCCACGTTTCAGTGGGACTCCCGATCCTCTTCTCTGGGATTTGTAAGATTTCTCTAGATTGCACTGGAGTCTTGTCAGTTACACGTGTGCCCAGCTTCCCCCCCCCCCCCATGGCTGGTCATCCCATAATGGGTTCTTATTCAAGGAGTAAGTTCTGTCATCAAACCTATCAGTTTTTGCTCTTACAGTTAATGCTTTTGTATCTTGCTGCAGACTTTCTAGCCTTAGAGCAGGAGAAATTTTTCCTATGATATTTTCCAATAGCTGTATTCTTTTGTCTTTCCCATTTATGTCAGTCATCGGCCTGGAGTTTTCTGGTATGGGTACAGATAAGAGTGCAATTTCTTTTTTTGGTAACTATTTGTGGTGGGTAAAACATAAATTAATTGTTTTCCTGTACTGATTTTATAAACAAAAAAGTCCCATTGTGGATTCAAAAAGATTCCTTTGGATGTTATATGTAGGTATCCCATCATTTATCTGTAACGACAGTCCTGGTCCCTCCTTTGCAACCCTCTTCCTTCTCTTGCTCTATGGCACCAGCACACTTCACAGAAATGGTGGAGACGGCATTCTAGTCTCACAGCACCTCTAACAAAAGCTGTCAATACTTTATTAATAAGAGCAGTATTTGCTTGATTCTATCAGATACCTCATTACCAGGCAAGGAACTTCTCCCTTTCCTGAGTTGCTAGTGTTTTTAATTATGAATATACACTGCATTTTAACAACTGATTTTTCTACATCCATTGCAAAGAGGCATTTTTTTCCCTTTTAGTAATCACAGGCTTTTCTTTCTTTTCTTTTTTCTTTTTGACAGGCAGAGTGGACAGTGAGAGAGAGAGACAGAGAGAAAGGTCTTCCTTTGCCTTTGGTTCACCCTCCAATGGCCGCCGCGGCCGGCGCACCGCGCTCATCCGATGGCAGGTGCCAGGTGCTTATCCTGGTCTCCCATGTGGGTGCAGGGCCCAAGCACTTGGGCCATCCTCCACTGCACTCCCTGGCCACAGCAGAGAGCTGGCCTGGAAGAGGGGCAACCGGGACAGAATCTAGCACCCCAACTGGGACTAGAACCTGGTGTGCCGGCGCCGCAAGGCGGAGGATTAGCCTGTTGAGACACGGCGCTGGCCAATGACAGACTTTTCTGAACAAACTTTGGTTTCTCAGAGTAAGTCCAGCTGATTTTCTGTCCACTGATGAACTCAATCTATTTACATTTTATGTGAGACTTCTATTTCTACACTATTTAGGGAGACTGGCCTGTCATTTTCCTTTCTCTACTTATGCCTTCTTTTTCAGATCTGGGAATCAAGCTTATGCTGGCATGAGATGAGTCTGAAAGAGTTCTCTCGATTTTCGGGAAATGTGTGAAGACTGCGATCGTTTCCTCACTGAGTACTGGTAGAGATCACTGGTGATGCTGTGTGGCCGTGGGCTTGCTTTGGTTGTAGGAAGACTTGGTCACGATGCAACCTCTTTACAAGCTGTGGGCTCTCTGCTTTTTGTATGTTTGTTTTAGAGGGTGGGTGCACACTCACTCCTGCCGATTTCTACTGATTCACTCCCCACATGCCCACAACGTTCCCTGGCTGAGGCCAAAGCCCAGGTCAGGAACTCACTCCAGGCCTCCCACATGGGTGGCCGGAAGACAGTCACTCCAGCCATCACCACTGCCTCCCAGGGTCTGCAGGGGCAGGGAGCTAAGTCAGAAGCAGAACTAACATCCAACCCAGGGACCCCAAAGTAGGACAAGCTTCCTGTTAGGCCACGCCCACCTCCCATCAACCTTGTTTAATGGTGACAGACATATTCAGCCTTTCTCTTTCTATTTCAGTCAGTTTTGCTGTTACTCTTTTTTCCTAGAAATTTGTCCACTTTAACTAAATTTTAAAATTATCAAAAGGTTGTTAATGTCTCTCTGTAGCAGCTGATGTGTGTAGGGTCTACTGTAATATCTCCTTAGTCATCATTTCAATCGTGCCTCTTTTCTTAAGTTTAGTCAGTTTTATCAGCCTTTGTTTTTTGCTCATCTTGTTCTTCAAATATTCTACATCTTTCCTGATTTGTCTCTGTTCTATCAATTAGAGATGCTTGTATCAAAGCCTGTGGATTTATGCATTGATCCGAGTTCTGTCATTTTTTGCTTTTCTCATATTAAGGCCATGTGATGCTGGGTACATTCATATTTAAAGCTGTTGTATCTTCTGGTCAATCGGACCTTTAATCACTTAGAAATACTCTGGAGTCTTTGTGATCAGCTTTATGGCTGATAGCACTTTGGTTGTTTCTCAGTTTGCACTGGATATGCCTCTTATAGTTTGCACATTTCCCAAAAGCCTGGCAATTCTCGCCTCTCTGTTGTATTTTGAAGTCTGTCTGCCGCCTGTTTTATGGACTGTGGTATCCTTCTCATGATCATGGGGGGATGCAGTTGAAGTTCCGGCAGTAGACCGATTCCTGAGTGTATCTGTGGGGGAGGTCTCCGTTCCTCTCAGTTGGTAACTGGGTTTTCACACAGCTCCCTGACCTCTGACCCCAAACTCACAGCTTCAGCCTGAGGCAGATGGCACCGCCGCCTACTGCTGCACACAGGGGAGCGGGGTCGGCAGCCAACTCCTATAGACGGCACCGTGGGGTTTCCACAGGACGGCTCCTGTCAGCGTCCCGGGTGCCTCTGCTGTCACTCCCACACCTCCACCCACACTTCCTCCTCCAGGACATCTCCCTCAGCACGGGGTTTTAGGTTGACATTTCCTAATACGTCTTGGCAGATACAGTTCTGTTGTCTTTCGCTCTCTCAGGAATTCCTCAGAATGACCACTCCGCTCCCTGTACTTTCCGCTCTTTTCCAGGGACATCGCACTTCGGTTTCACGTTGCCATGCACATCGTCTCTGCTGCAGGGAAGGGTCTAGTGTGCTGACATGACGATGTCTGCATATAGCGACTTCATCGCAAAATCTCAGTAGCAAACTACACCACTTCGCTTCTCACGGTTGGTAATGTGTGTTTTGATAGATGCTAACGTGCTGAGCTTCTGCTATGGTACCTACCTTTAAACTCTTCACATCCTCTTCTACGTATTCCTCATAATGACTTGAATAAAAAGGTCTAAATCTTTCTTCAATATCTACATGAAAAAAAATAGTACTTTAAATGTCTTAAATATTTCGAAAATAAAATTTAAATATGAGCAAGCTACTGTCTTTGAATTACTTACCTTAACCTGTGCGCCAAGGGGTAAAATAAATGATTAACCCTCACATTACTCACTCTGACGAAGAAACTAACAAGACCAAGCACCACGCAGACAGAATAAGGGATAGGACCCCACTGGGGCCAAGGGCTCCGCCCTCCAGTGTGCAGTCCCGCTGGCCACACCACTAAGTCCGAGCTGATGTGAGTTCATCCCCAGTGAACAGGATGGGGGAACTCCATGTGTCTGTCCCTTTGGCATCAAAAATTCATAACAGGGTGGGATATGCAAATGAAAGACGTGCAAAGAGTTAGAGCTATTAGCTTGAAAGGGAAAAGGCAACTTCCAGGCCCAGGAATCAAAGTGGACTCCGAGATGGGATGCGGGCGGCGTCACGAGCCGTGCCACAGTGCCTGCCTGCAGAATGACACTTCTCTGAGAAGCCCTCAAGAGGGGTGTGAGGTGCTTCTGGGTCAGGGACGCTGGGAGGGGCCCACCTGCCAAGCTTCCCTCCCCACCCGCTGCTTTATGAATCTCTTCTACTTGGCTGTGTTTGAGTTGTATCCATTATGAAATGAGGGTATACTTCAAAAAGTTCATGGAAAATGGAATTAAAAGAAACGTTTATTTTGTTGCAAACATTTTTAAACCCATACAGCTTTTGTCATATAATTTTTCATCAATTTTTTCAAGACCCCTAGTAAACAGGTAAACACAGGTAAAATGTTTTCCTCAATCCTGAGCCTTGCTAAGGAACCGCGTGAGAACTCCTGACTTGCAGGTAGCTGGGCACACGTGCGAGTGGCCTCACTACCCTGTTTGCAGCTGGCATCAAAGTAGGGACAGTCCTGTGCGACTGAGCCCTTAAACCCGCGGAATCTGATGGTAGCACTGGGCACTCAGTGTCAGAACTGAACTAAACGTCAACACCCAGCTGGTGACACATTTGGTATCAGAAGTGGAATCAGGAACAAGACACAAAGGGTAAATGTAATCAACTTTCATCCTCCTCTCGAGGTTCCCAACCATGGCAGCTGACGCCACGTTGGATCAGTTCTCAATGTACAAGTAAATGTTTCCTCTTACGCAGGAGGACTATCTGGGGCACCAGCACCTAAGAGGTAAAAGGAGGTGGCCGTCTACACTTCACTCAAACTAGTGATGTGCCAATATCAGTAGACTGTGATAAACCGTGCATACCAAGTGGGATACTCAGAATGTCAGTTTGAAAAAATTATACAGGGTGGGCACTTGGCACACCCATAAACCACACTGGAGTGTCTGAGTTCAATTCTAAGCTGCACTTTCAATTCCAGCTTCATGGAAAATGTGCACCCTGGGAGGTGGCAGATGATGGCTCACGTAATTGGGTTCCTGCAGCCCACATGGGAGACCTGGCTTCAGATGCGTACAAAAAAGAGCTACAGAAATGTTCATGAACTCAGGGATCAGGGAAAAGAAAACAGAAAAGAAAATCAAGAGAGAAGAAACAGAAAACAATAAAATGAGACTTGGGTCCCAGTAGCCCAATGATTACATTAACTGTACACGGTCTAAATGCATCCATTAAAAGAAAGGAACTGGCGGAAGAGATTTTAAAAAGATGATCTGGGGCCCAGCGCTGTGGCACAGCAGGTAAAGCTGCTGCCTGTGATGCTGGCATCCAAATGGGTCTGGTTCACGTCGCAACTGCTCCACTTCTGATTCAGCTCCCTGCCAATGACCTGGGAAAAGCAGCAGAAGATGGCCTAGTGCTTGGACCCCTGGACCCACATGGGAGACCGGGACAAAGCTCCAGGCTCCTGGCATAGCCCTGTCTGTTTTGGCCATCTGGGCAGTGAACCAGCAGATGGAAGATTCTCTCTTCTCTTTTCTCTCTAACTCTTTCAAATACATAAATAGATCTTAAAAAAATAAAAACATGATCCAGCTGCATGCTGTTACAACAAACTCACCGCACTTGGGGTAGTACAGGCATCTTAAAGCAAATGGATGGGAAGAGATGAACTATGTGATCATTAATCAAAGGAAGGCAGAGTGACTGTATTCAATAACAGACTAAGAGCAAAGAAAATTCCTCGAGACAGAAAGGGATATCTATGCGCTGAAGGATCAATCCATCAAGAAGATATGGCAATCCTAAATGTGTAGGCACCAAACAACAGAAACGCAAAATATGAAAGCAAGAGATGACAGAACCAAATGCAGAAACAGACAAATTCACAGTTAAAGTTGGAGACTTGGGTACCCCTGTCTCAACAATCAAAAGAGCTGGACAGTTAAGAGAATTTCTAGATAGAGAAGAACTCAACACTTCCATCAACCAACAGCAGGATGCAACCAAGAGTTAGTGAACAGTCTAAGTGACCTGGGCAGCATAACCAGATATTCTCCGCAAGTGCCAGTGTAACATGTAGCATGACATAACGTGTAACATGACACAACACATAACATGTAACATAACCGGTAACGTGACATAGCATTGTAACATGACATAACACATCATAGCATGTAATAAGACATAACATGTAACGTGACATAACATGTAACGCGACACAACATTGCAGCATGACATACATGTAAATAACAGGTAACATGGCATAACATGTAACATGGCATAACATGCAGCATGACATAACAGTGCAGCATGACATACATGTGATAACATGTAATGTGACATAACATGTGACACAACATGTAACATGGCAGACCATATCCTGAGCCTTAAAACAAATCCCAACACATTTCAAAGACTTGAAACATACAAAACATGTTTTCTGATCACAGTACAATCAAGCCAGAAAGTTAGTAACAATAAGATAACAGGAAAATTTCCAAACTTTTGAAAATGAAACAACATGCTTCTAAACAATACAAGGATCAAAGAGAAAAGTCTCAAGGGAAATGAAAAAACCATGTACTGAGATAGGTACGGCTGTTTGGCCTGGCAGTCAAGATGCCGCTTGGAGTAGCCACATTTCATCCTGAAGTTCCTGGGGTTGGTCCTGGCCCCACTCCGGATTCCAGCTTCCTACAGATAATGTGTGACCTGCAGTGCAACTGGGTCCCTACCACCCATGCGGGAGGCCTGGACTGGGTTCCCAGCTCCTGGCTTTGGTCTGTTTCAGCCCCTCTCCTTTATCCTTCTAAAATAAATAAAATTAAATTTAAAAAAATCCATCAATGCAAATGAAAATCAAAATATAACATATCTAAAACTGTGAGACACAACTAAAGCAGTGTTGAGAAAGAAATTCACAGCAATAAATGCACACATCAGAAAACAGAAAAGGGGGGAGGTACTTAGCCTTACGATGCCCACATCCACATTGGAGTACCTGGAGTTGATACCCGACTCCAGTGTCCGACTCCAGTGTCCGACTCCAGTTTCCTGCTAATGCAGACCCTAGGAGGACTGATGATGGCTCAAGCAGCTGGGTTCCTGCCACCCACACAGGAGACCTGGACAGAGTTCCTGCTCAGAGTCCCGGCCATGTGGGCATCTGGGGAGTGAACCAGCAGAAGGGAGCTCTCTCTTGCTGCTCTCTGTCTCTGTCTCTCTCTCTTTGCCTCTCAAATAAATTAAAATTTAAGAAAACAAAACAACAAAAAAAGAGAGCAAGAGAGAGAAAAGTTCTCCAACAATAATGTAAGTTCCCTCCTGAAGATCCCAGAAAATGAACAGCAAAACAAACACAAAGCAAGCAGAAGGCAATGGTGCTAAGAGCAGAAATCAAAGATTAGAAGACAGAAAAAGTAGAGAAAATCAGTGGAAAAAACTAGTTGTTTGAAAGATCAGTAAAACTGACAAACCTGTTCACAAGGACTGACACAGAAAGAAAAGACACACATTGCTAATGCCAAGAATGAAAGAGGCTATCACTATGCAAACGTAGGATACTATGTTTTAGGAATTCTAAACACTGCTTCACACACACACATTTAACAACTTACAAGAAATGCATCACTTACTCAGAATACAAACTACTGCAGCAAATCATGTGACTATCACTGCTAAGAAATCGACTCCAAACTTTAAGACTGCCCACTCAGAAACCTCTCCAGGCACAGATGGTTACATGGGAGAACTCCACCGCACTTTTCAAGAATTAGTATCAGCTCTTCTACACATTCTCTACCAGAAAACAGAAAAGCAGGGAGTACTTCCAGCTCATCGTATGAAGTCATTTTATAAAATCAGCACTGAGCTCTGCTCCTCCCTGGCTGCCTGAGGGCAGAGGGTCACCGTGACCAGCACTTGTCTGTACCTGGAAGTTCACGACCTCCATCACTATCGCTTCAGCAAATGATCACGGCCCCTCACCCGAGAAAGCCAACAGCGCCTAGACAGGAGCTCGGGGAACGCTAGTGAAAAGGGAGAAGACCCCACTGGACGCCATCTTTGTATCTGGATTCAGAACCCATTCTGGTGGCGGCATGATTCAGTTTGCAGAGAAAAAAATGAGCCCAAACATAGACCTGCAAGACATGGCCTGTGTGGGAAGGAAGACCTAGACAACAGTGAAAGGAACACAATCCAGAACAGAGCCAGGGGACCGCCACGGCCAGTGCTGGCGCCGGCAGTGACCTGGAGATCGGATGACAGCAGAAGAGTGAAGACTCTGTAATGGCTTTATCTGTGATGATTGTGTGAATCGTTGACATCACAACCAGACAGGTAACACAAAAAGAAAACTAGAGACCAAAATCCCCAGGAATGTGCACACAGCAGTTCTTCACAGAACACTGCAAATGGATCAGCAGTGTGTAAAGGGATCATACACCAGGACCAGGTAGGGCTCATTTCAGAGATGCAAGATTTCTTCAGTAAAAAAATCAATCAGTGGGGACCAGTGCTGTGGCACCCTGGCCTGAAGCCAGGTTGAGTCGCAGCTGCTCCACTTCCGATCCAGCACTCTGCTATGGCCTGGGAAAGCTGTAGAAGATGGCCCAAGTCCTTGAGCTCCTGCATCCGCGTGGGAGACCCAGAAGAAGCTCCTGGCTTCGGATCGGCACAGCTCCGGCAGTAGCGGCCAATTGAAGAGTGAACCACAGGATGGAAGACCCCCCCACACACTCTGCGCAACTCTGACTTTCAAATAAATAAATCTTTAAAAAATCAATGAGTGCAGTCCACTGCATTAACAGGGTACAGAAGGAAAAATCATATGGTCATATCAGTTGGTGCAGAAAAAGCAATGAACAACATTCAACAACAATGCGTGATGCAAACTGCAGAAAAATAGGACTATGTATGATGAATTTCTTATGGTGATAAAAAAAAAATCTACTTTTAGGAGAGAAAAGTAGGGGAGAGATATCTACAGCTAACATCACACACAATGGTGAAAAAATGAACGCCTTCCCTCTAAGGTGGAGAACGAGGGAGAACGAGGTGAGGGTGTCTGCCCTGGCTGCCTTATTCCAGACAGCACTGGAAGTTCTAGCCAGGAAATAAGGCAAGGAAAGGCGACGGATGGCATGCATCAGACAGAGAGATGCGGATCCGAAAGGAAGAAACGTGTTCGTAGGTGCTGTGTCCAGCACGGCAGGGTGCCGGTTAACCTGAGAGACAAGGTCGCGTAGACGGAGGAAGCAGACTCAGACTCAGACTGAAGAGTCTCCCCCTGGGCAACCAGGGGCCCACTGTCCACGGCCAGGCAGGGGCAGAGACTGAGACCAGATGTCTGGCTACTCCAAATATCTGTTATCAACAGTGACGTGATTCGTTAATCATAAAAACATCCAGTTTTGTGAACACAGGATTTCCTGATGAGGGAGTTTAAGCACAGTGAAATAAGGAACAATGGGGAGTGTGTTGATTACATGGGAGCTGGGCTTTAGAGAACAGTCACAGGTCGGGGGTAATGAGGGGGACAGGTTACTAACTGGGGTGAGCGTCCCACTTGCAGTTCACGGAGCCCACAGCATTTCCTTAGCTGCTTCCGCATCATGTCAAATGACCTTTGCCACTGTTGACACAACCTGGCCAAGCATGCCTTCAGCAGAATTCAGGCCATGCGGTGGACTCCAACACGTAGGAATACATACATATACATCACAAAGGAAGAAATAAGTATTTGCCAGTATTTATTAAGAGTTACTGGGGGGTGGGGGTGGGGGCTGGGGCTGGGGCTGGGGCTGGGGCTGGGGCGTGGTGGATAAAGCTGCCGCCTGCGGCACCACCATCCCATATGGGCGCCAGTTCAAGACCCGGCTGCTCCACTTCCAATCCAGCTCTCTGCTATGACCTGGGAAAGCAGTGGAGGATGGTTCAAGTCCTTGGGCCCCTGCACCCGCATGGGAAACCCAGAGATCCTGACTGAACCAGCAGACGGAAGCTCTCTCTGCCTCTACCTCTCTGTTAACTACGCCTTTCAAATAAATAGATACATCTTTAAAAAAAGAAAGAAAAACTATATTATACATTCATGAGGATTGTGGCACGTAAGTTTTCTTCTTGTATTATCTGGTTGTGATCATCACAGTCAGGGCTGGCATTGTGACGTAGCAGGTAAAGTCACTGCCTGCGAGCCAGCATCCCATATGGACGACAACTCAAGTCCTGGCTACTCTAATTCTGATCCTGCTGCTTGCCAACGCACCTGGGAAAGCAGCAAAAGATGGTCCAAGTGCTTGGACTCCTGCACCCATGTGGGAGACTCAGAAGAAGCTCCTGGCCTCAGCCAAGTCCACTATTGCAGCCACTTGGGGAATGAACCAACAACTGGAAGATCAACATCTCTCTCTCTCTCTCTCTCATTTTGCCTTTCAAATATATAAATAAATCTTAAAAAAAAATCACACAGTCGGGGCCAGCAGCATATGGCGTAGTGGGTAAAGCTGCTGCCTGCAGCGCCAGCAGCTCGTATGGACAACAGTTCGAGTCCCAGCTGTTCTATTTCTCATCCAGCTCCCTGCTATGGCCTGGGAAAGCAGTAGAAGATGGCCCAAGTCCTTGGGCCCCTGCACCCCTGTGGGAGACCTGGAAGAGGATCCTGGCTCCTGGCTCCGGATCAGCACAGTTCTGGCTGTTGAGGGCATCTGGGGAGTAAACCAGCAGATGTCTGTCCCTTTCACTGTCTGTAACTGTACCTCTCAAATAAATAAATAAAATCTTAAAGAAAGAAAAGATACAGCTACTCTGGATAATGGATTGGCAGTTTAAAAAAAAAAAAAACACCAGAGTCCTGTAACCACCACATGAGTTAGCTTGTTTCACCCTTGGGTATTTATTCCATAGATTTGAAGACATTTTCACATAAAAACAGAGACATGTATATTTATAGTAGTTTTAGCTCCAGTAGCAAGAACTGGAAAGAAGTCTTCCGGGGGGGGGGGGGTACAGGTAAACTGAGGTACAGCCACACCACGGAATACCACTCATCAATTAGAGGTGTGAAATCTTGATGCACGTGACAACGTGGAGGACGCTCCAGAGAATTACGCTCAGTGGAGAACAGCCAACCCCAAAAGGGGACCTGCAGGGGGGCTCCATTTATGTAACATTCTTGAAATGAAAAAAATTATAAAGGTGGAGAATAAATTGGTGGTTGATAGAGGTAAGGAGGTGAGGGCATGGAGGAAATGTATATGGCTACAAAAAGCAACCCAAGGGGTCTTCCTGGTGATGGAGCTGTGCTGCCTCTGACTGTACCAGCGCCCACATCCTGCCGTGATGCTGGACCGCGATCTTGTAAGAGATTTCCTTTAGAGGCATAGCTTTGTAGTATTTCTTGTAACTGCATGTGAATGCAGTCATCTCAAAAGAAGAACACTTTTCTCTCATTTTATTTGACAGCACAGAGAACAGAGATCGTCAGCCTGTTGGGTCATGATCTCTAAACGCCTACAGCAGCCAGGGCGAGGCCTGGTGGAAGCCAGCACCCCGGGACTCAGTCCAGGTCTCCATGTGGTCGGCAGGGACCCAAGGACTTGCGCCATTGTCTGCGTCCCAGGGTGTGCAGCAGAGGGACGCTGGACCAGAAGCAGAGCAGCTGGATGGGAACCAGGCATTCTTGTGTGGGATGGGATGCAGCTGTCTCAACACAGCGTCTTAATCTACGCAACAGAGGCTCCCCACCCCCAACAGGAACTGCAATCTCAGCAAGCGGAGAAGGACTGAGAAGGGAAGACACCAAGCCGGGCAAACAGGAAGGCTGACTGGCACCCGAGTGGACAGCTCGGCCAGAGCGCCCTGAGACCCCGCGATGGGACTGGGGCACAGAGCTCTCACAGCAGACACAGGATGGCAAAACGCTCTGCAGGCTGCCGCGTGCCTCCGACCACACGCTTCTCCCCGCCTGGCTCACTTCTTTCGTGTACCCTACCGCACAGCAACCTAGGCCAGCCTGCAGGACAGAACACCCATCTGCATATCCAGCTAACAGGAAGGGAAAGAAGCAAAACAGCCAGGAAGCAGAAGACCAGCTGAAGCAACCCAGGACTGACGACCAGAAACCACCACGCGGCACACACCCACTCGGACTACTGCTCAGCCATAAAGAGAAATGAAATTCTGACACAGGGTCCGTTATGCTACGTGAAATAAGCCAGATACGAAAGACAATACAATACGGCCCCACTTAGATGGGTAGCGTAATCAAGGACAGAAAGTAAAACAGAGGTGACTGGGGGCAGTGAGTGTTTAATGGTAGAGTTTCGGTTTGGGAAGATGAGAAAGCCATGGAGTTGGCCAGTGGTGACGGCTTCACCAGCAGTGCCACTGTACTTAGCCCCACTGAACTGCACAAGCAGTCTTCAGAAGGCTGATGGGAAACGCATATTAGGAAAAAAGTGTGCAGAGATTTCAAAATCTGGGGAGGGCCAGTGCTGTGGCATAGCAGGTTAAGCTGCGTCCTGTAATGCCAGCAACCCATACTGGCACGGGTTCAAGTCCTGGCTGCTCCACTGCCAAACCAGCCGCCTGCTAACGTGCCTGGGAAAGCAGTGAGAGATGGCCCAAGTGCTTGGGCCCCTGCACCCACGTGGAAGACCCTGATGGAGTTCCAGGCTCCTGGCTTCCACCTGGCTCAGCCCTGACCACTGTGGTCATATGGGACTCAACCAGCAGATGGAACATTTTTCTCTCTTTGTCTCTCCCTGTCTCTGTAACTCTGCCTCTCAGATGTGTATGAATAAATTTTTAAAAAATTTTTTTGCACCAAAATAAACTTATCTTAAAAAAAAAAGTCTCTTTGAGAGGCAGAGATGGAGAGAGAGAAATAGACAGAAGAGCTGCCATCTGCTGGTTCCCTCCCGGATGCCCGCAACTCCAGGGCTGGGCCGGGAGCCCCCTCCCGGTCTCCCATATGGGTGGCAGGGGCCCAATCACCAGAGCCGTCACCACCACCTCCCAGGCTCTGCACGAGCAGGGAGCTGGAGTCAGAAGCCGGAGCGGATACTGAACCCAAGTTCTCAGTATGAGTGTCTTAACCACTAGGCTAATGCTCACCCTAACCGAATTTTAAATTCCATTTCCCAGGAACTTTTTGCAGTATCCACACGTAGTTAAAACGGTTAAGATGGCACATTTTGTAATATGTACGTGTTAACACAATAAAAAATAGTTATTAAAAAGAGAGAGAGAGCGAGAGAGCGAGCGCGCGCAACAGGCCTTCTGTGCTCTCATGCTGCTGAGAGAAACGCTGTTTTCAATGAGCTCAGTGTTGGAGATCGAGGCAATGAGAACTAAGTGGAACTGGGTTTCCTGAAGACTCAGACCAAGTCTCCCAGGTCCTCCTGGGGAACCGTCACGCCGGGATGCGGACGCGTCCCACCGCCCCAAGGCCATGCTCACCAGGGAATGTGGGCCGCACCCTCGGGTCCGCGTCCCAGCAGAGCTCCATGAGGTTGACGACCTCCCCGGGGCAGTCCTCGGCGATGTCGTCCACGTCGGGCCGGTTGCCGGACTTTATGCACAGGATCAGCTGCTGCTCACAGATGGCATCTGGAAGGCAGACACGCTTTCAGGTGGTGCCCCTCTCGCAGGCAGGGAAGGGGCAGGGGGACACAGGGAGGACAACACTGGTGACGTCTCGCTGCCTAGGGGTGCATGTGGTGTGCGTGCCTCATTCCAAAGAGTGGAACGGCTGTGACAAAGAGCTGACACCGTTCATCGGGAGATGATCGAACAACATTTCAGTCCTGCAAACGAAGACAAAATTCGCAGTAAAACTGCCTGCTGGCAGAACAACACGATCACGCGGGCGAAGCCACTGGCACTCTCCCAGCCTGTAAGTCAAAGACAAATGCGGCGCGGGCCTGGCCTCTACGGAGCTGTTCGCTGAGTGACTTAAAACACAGAGTGACGGGGCCTTTCGGGTCTGGTAATGCAGCCATGACTAGAATGGAAGGTTGAGAAGGCGTTCTTGGGTCCAGAAAAATAAGCAGGAGTTATCCAGGTAGAGAATGGGGCAGGGGGATACGGGGAGGAAGCGTCCAGGCCAGGGAAACAAGATAGGAGTGGATGGGAGGTTAGGAATCAGGATGCACTTCAGAGTGATGGGGCACACTGACAATGGGGCGAGAGGGCGCGGGACAAGGCAGAGAGGCCAGATCCTAAAGGGGCTTGTGGTCCACACTGAGGGACTGAACCCAACCCCGAAGGCCTGCAGAGGCTCAGCAGGTTTTTAAAGCAGGGGAGTTAAGCGGTCACATTTGCTGTCTGGAGGACTATCGTGGTTGGCTGCCACAAGAATGGCCGATAGCCGACTACACCAGGAAACTGTAGCAGAATGAGGAGGGTTTGAGCTAAACAGAGGCCGTGGGGTCAGAGAAGTGCTGGCACGAGAGATCTGCAATCGTGCCTTGAGGTCTGGAGGGATGTGGGGACAGGCGGCAGGGCTGCAGCAGACAGAGGCGGCGTGCTTACTAGAGAGGAACACAGCTGCGCGGGCTGCAGGACAGCATTATAAATTAACGCGTCTGTCGGAGGAGAGCTGCTTCGGGGCTCCTCTGCTGCATGCGATGGCTCTAACAGGCGAGTGGGAACCAGGCCGGGCCAGACAGAGGAACTGGTGAGAGATGATACCTAAACCACAGGACTTGTGACCCTCCCAAGAAGGGTGTGCAGGGAGGCGTCCATTGTTTACACACTTCACAAACGCAAGGACGGCTACCTGTGCACCTCTCCGCCTGCACAAACCATGACTTATCCTTACGTTCCCAATGTCGCCCACGGCGGGTCCTGAAAAAAGAAATTCTCCAATGCAGGAGCAAGTGAAAGCACGAAGCGTTCACCGTGTGAAAGCCAAGTTCTCAGGCCAGCACTGCAGCTCACTAGGCTAATCCTCCGCCTGCAGCGCCGGCACACTGGGTTCTAGTCCCGGTCTGGGCACCGGATTCTGTCCTGATTGTTCCTCTTCCAGTCTAGCTCTCTGCTGCGGCCCGGGAGTGCAGTGGAGGATGGCCCAAGTGCTTGGGCCCTGCACCCACATGGGAGACCAGGAGAAGCACCTGGCTCCTGGCTTCGGATCAGTGCAGTGCACCGGCCACAGTGCGCTGGCTGTAGCGGCCACTTGGGGGGTGAACCAATGGAAAAGGAAGACCTTTCTCTCTGTCTCTCTCACTGTCCACTCTGTCAAAAAAAAAAAAAAAAAAAAAAAACAAGAAGAAAGCCAAGTTCTCATAAGCACTAACAAGCTGCACTTTGCCACCAGGAATACCCTGGAATTGTCCAGCACCTCCCAAGCTCGGTGCATGCGCGAGGCTCCTGTTCATCCTACGACCTCTGTCGTGGTAACCTGCAGCAGAGTGACTCATCCAATCCACAAACATGTCCTGGGCACCTGGTAGGTCCCAGGTACCGTGCGTGAAGACACTGAGGAAACAGCCGTAATCAGCTCAGGTGAGGCCCTACCCTCAGGGAACCCACAGTCTCACGGATCAAGCTGCCACTCAGCAGAACCCCTGGTGGATTTCAGCTTTGACTCCTCACAACAACTGCCCCCGGCACGAGCTTCTTACTTTCGTATGGCTCCTTATTGGCAAATATTGCCCAGAGTACGATGGCAAAGCTGTACACGTCCGACTTCTCCGTGGGCTTCGCGTTGACGTCATTCAGGTGCTCGGGGGCCATGTAGCACAGGGTGCCGCCACTTTTCTTGCGGGTGCTGTTCACTTTCCTCTGCTCGTTGTGTTCCTCTTTTGTCAGTTTGCTCCACGTCTTAAAGGAAGCAACTCCGAGGTCGGCGATCTGCGAGTGAGGTCAGACCCGGGGATTATTCTGGGACGGCCACACGCCAATCAGGCTTGATGGGTGCACCGGGCAGGTTTAAAACAGCTACTTCTGAACAGACTCAAGGACAAACTTTATGTTCCCTCAGCCACGTGGGAAAATACCCTCAGGAAATGCTCATGGGGCCGGCACTGTGGCTCACTAGGCTAATCCTCCACCTACGGCACTGGTACCCCGGTTCTAGTCCCGGTTGCTCCTCTTCCAGTCCAGCTCTCTGCTGTGGCCCGGGAAGGCAGTGGAGGATGGCCCAAGTGCTTGGGCCCTGCACCTGCATGGGAGACCAGGAGGAAGCACCTGGCTCCTGGCTTTGGATCGGCACAGCGCCGGCCGTAGAGGCCACTTGCGGGGTGAACCAATGGAGGGAAGACCTTTCTCTCTGTCTCTCTCTCTCACTGTCTAACTCTGCCTTCAAAAAAAAAAAAAAAAAAAAGACAAGAAAGGAGATGCTCATGTGAGTTAAGCTGCGCCCGCAATGCTGACATCCCACACGAGCACCGGGTTGAGTCCCTGCTGCTCCAGCTCCCTGTGAAGGTGCCTGGGGAGGGAGCGGCAGATGAGCCAAGTGCCTGGGTCCCTGCCACCCCCATGGGAGACCCAGATGAAACTCCTGGCTCTTGGCCTGGCCCAGCCTGGGCTGTCTTGGCCATCTGGGGAATGAACCAGTGGATGGAAGCACTGTGTGTGTGTGTGTGTGTGTGTGTGTCTCCCTCTCCATAACTCTACCCTTTAAATGAAACAAATAAATCTTAACAACAAAAAAAGAAATACTCATGTGAAAGTCTGGTATGTCCGGTCTTACGCAACAGAGGGAGGGAGAAAGCAGAAGCTGCCCGGACACGCTGTTCTGACTCCGTAGGGCTCTGCATCTGCTCTGCGACCCCCCCCTGCGGCTGGCACTGGGGAGGGGACACGGTACTTTCTCCTCTGCAGATGGTAACCGGGTACCACACCTTCTACTTGCCCACATGGCGTCCAGAGGCCCATGGACGCGAGTTCCCAAGGGTCCCAAGGACGCTCTGTGGTGCTGCTGGTTTTGAGCTGGCAGCCTGAACCTAAGACGGGATGGGGAGGAGGAGAACACGGGTGAAAAGGCAGAGAGAAAAGCACAAGGTCAGACACGGAGCAGAGAGGGAGGCGGCAGGGCGGCGTGACAGAGCAGCACAGTGAGGGGACAGTTCCACTTCTGCCTCTGGGAACCCACGTGACGGCCTAAAGGTCACATACTGGGGCCAGCACCGGTGCTGTGGGTTCAGCCGCTGCAACTAGCGTCCCTGTGCGTGCTGGTCCAAGTCCTAGCCGCTCTACTGCCAATCCAGCTCCCTGCTAATACACGGGAAACACTGGAAGATGCCCCAGTACCTGGGTTCCTGCCACCCACGGGGGAGACCTGCATGTACCTTCCGTCTGGCCCAGCCCTGGCCATTGTGGCCATTTGGCGAGTGGGTCATTCTCTCTCTGGAACTCTGCCTTTCAAATTAATAAATAAATAAATCTTAAAAATAAGTAAGTTAATAAAAGTCACACATTTTTGAGGGAAGGCTGTGGTACAGCAATGAAGACGCCATCTGGGGTGCCAGCATCCTGTACCAGCGTCTGGGTTGAGTCCCAGCTCCGCTTTCCATTCCAGCTTCCTGGGAGAAAGCAAGTCATGGCTCGAGCGCCTGGGTGCCTGCCACCAATGGGAAACCGGGCTTGAGCTCCTGGCTCCGGGCTCCGGACTGGCCCAGCCCCGGCTGTTGAGGGCATCTGGGAGTGACCCAAAAGATGGGAAAGGTCTGCCTTTCAAGTCAATTTAAGAACTAGGAAAACTAAAATTCAGAGATGTGAACCCAGAACTATGAGAAATAAGCTACTAAAGAGCTATCACTAAAGAAACAGGAATAAAGATGTGTCCAAGCTAGAGCGAAGCGTTAGAAGCAGCATCTTCTGACGGAGAGGGAGACCCGCAGGCACAGGTCCCGCGTTCCTCCCAGGGCCGCGTCCCTCGATTCCTGCGCTGGGATTCCAAAGCCGCGAGTGGCCAAAGGTAAGGCTCCTTTCGCTTGTTTGCTCTACCACAATGGGAGGAGTTTTTAAAAGGATACTGATTTTTTCAAAGCGCAGGTGGCATTAAACAGAAACTATAAATCAGCTAAATTTCAAAGCAGAGGTTTCTTGATACCCAAATGCCCAACTTGCTACTGATCGGCCTCTAGGCCAGATCTGAATGCTGAAGATCTTCCGAGCATGCCTTCACACCCCCTGTGCTTCCAGAGAGGAGTCCTAGCCACACGGATTTCCCGGGGAATGGTGGGGAAAATGGCCCACTCCAGGGTCAGGAAGGCAAGCCTGACATGTTTCCATCTAGAGTCTGACAGAGCAGGAGAGCAAAAGCCAGCAAAGTGGTTCCTCCCCATCCCAACCAATTCCCCTTCTCTCCGAAGACACCGGTTCTACTCGCAGAGTCACCGCCCAAGCCCATCAACCCTGTCTTTCCTTTCAACCTGTAGCGGAGCCTTTCGGCAGCGCCACACCATCACCCATGCACGCAGGCTAGGTCTTCCTTTATCTGCCGTTTACGAGAACGGATTCACGGTAGGGACTGGGGCTCAGATTCCTGGACCTTCTGGAAGCCTGCAGGTTCCGGCTACCTTGATGTGGAAGTCGCTATCGACGAGGATGTTCTCGGGCTTCAGGTCCTTGTGTATCACACCTTCTCCGTGCAGGTAGCACATCCCTTCGACGGTCTCTGCAATGATCCTTCCTTTTATAGAAAGCGGGATACTGATCTAAAACAGGGGATGTTACATCTGTGAGGTGGAGAAGTCATCAAACAGGCCAGTGCAGCTGTTACGTTAGAGTGGAAGGATGTGAGGTGGGCACTGGGGGTTAGCATCCCGCGTCATAATCCCCGGGTTCCATTCCCAGCTCCAACCCCCAATTCCAGCTTCTTGCTAACGCAGAACCTGCGAGGCAGCAGCTGACACATGAAGCAGCTGGGTCTCTGTCACCCATGTGGGACACCTGGGTTGAGGTCCCGGCTACTGACTTCAGTCTGGGCGAACAACTGGGGTATGAACTAGTGGATGGCAGCTCTATCCATCCATCTCTTTCTGCCGCTCAAAAATGTATCTTTTTTAAAAAATATACTATTAAAGTCTCTACGTGTCCTGCACACTCGAGGCCTTTCTCGTCTGTGCAAGGCTGGGATGCTCCCACAGCAGACTATAGGACACTTCAGGACCTCATGGAGCGGCAGGCGTTTGGAACAGAGTCAAAATGCGACTTGGAATGGCCGCATCCCCTGTCGGGATGCCTGAGCTCAAGTCCCAGCTCCACTTCTGACTCCAGCTTCCTGCCAACGCACACCCTGGGAGGCAGCAGCTGATGGCTCAAGTAGTTGGGTCCCTGTCACCCACATAGGAGGCCTGGATTGGGCCAGGCATCAAGCTGGCCCTATTTGCTGGTGTGGGCACCAGGGGATGAACCAGTGGATGGGAGCCTTCTCTCTGTCTCCCTGCCTTTCAAATAAATAAAATATAAAATAAAATAACTAAATAAGAAAGTTCATGGAAAATAGAATTAAAAGATATGTTTATTTCTGTGCATAAAAAATTTGGGGCCAGGGCCTGTGCTGTGGCATAGTGGGTAAAGCCTCCATCTGCAGTGCTGGCATCCAATATGGGCGCCAGTTCAAGTCCTGGCTGCTTCACTTCCAATCCAGCTGCCTGCTAATATGCCTGGGGAAGCAATGGAAGATGCCCCAGTGCTTGGGCCCCTGCACCCATTTGTGGAAGACCTGGAGGGAGCTCCAGGCTCCTGGCTTTGGATCGATCCAGCTCTGGCCATTGTGGCCATTTGGGGAGTGAACCAGTGGATGGACGATCTCGATCTCTCGATCTCTCGATCTCTCTCTCTCTCTCTCTCCCTCTCCCTCTCCCTCTCCCTCTCCCTCTCCCTCTCCCCCTCCCTACCTCCCTCTCTCTCTCCCTCCCTCTGCCTCTCTGGAACTCTGCCTTTCAAATAAATAAATAAATCTTAAAAAAAATATTGGGGGGCCGGGGCCAGCGCTGTGGTATAGTAGGTGAAGGCTCTGCCTGTGGAGCCAGCATCCCACATGGGTACGAGCTGAAATCCCAGCCACTCCTCTTCTGATCCAGCTCTCTGCTAATGGCCTGGGAATGCAACAGAAGACGACCCAAGTGCTTGGGCCCTGCACCCACGTGGGAGACCCGGATGGCGCTCCTGGCTTCAGCCTGCCCAGCCCTGGCCACTGTGGCCATTGAGGGGAGAGAACCAGGGGATGCAAGAGCTCTTTCTCTCTCTCTCTCTCTCTCTCTGTGTCACTCTATCTTTCAAATAAAATAAATACATCTTTTTTAAACAAATCCAAACTATGAAGCAACTCACGAAGGGATTATGTTATAGCAGTGCGCTGTAAGCAGACGGCCACACGGCAGCACTGACCGGTGTCCCGTACCTCGGCTTTGAGCACGTGCATCAGGTTGCCCTTCTCCATGTACTCCATCACCAGGGAGTAGTTCCCCTCTTCCATGATGATGCCCAGGAGCTCCACCACCCGGCTGTGCTTCAGTCTGTACATCATCTTCCCCTCCTCGAGCAGAGACTCGTTGTACCTGCGGGCAGGGAAGGCGCCAGGCTCAGGAGGACAAAGCCCAAGAAGTTCGGCGTGCACCTCCAACGCATCCATCTCCTGCACTTCTGTCACGCTTGGATCTGTACTGATGGCTCCCTGGCTCAGAACACACTAGGAGGCACCTTTATATTGCACCTTAACAGGGACTGGCAGCGGGTGCTCAGGATATGTAACTGAATGACAGGTGCACAAACGACAGTGATGTTGCATGAAGAAAAGAATACACAAGACAGAACAGTAAGAAACATGGCCTTGGTGCTGTGGCTAGCGGGTAAAGCCACTGCTTGCAGTGCTGGCATCCCATATGGGCGCCAGTTCTAGTCCCAGCTGCTCCACTTCCGATCCAGCTGTCTGCTGTGGCCTGGGAAAGCAGTAGAAGATGGACCAAGTGCTTGAGCTCCTGAGCCCGTGTGAGAGACTGGAAGAAGCTCCTGGCTCCTGGCTTCGGATCGGTGCAGCTCTGGCCATTGCAGCCAACTGGGGAGTGAACCAGGAGATGGAAGACCCCCCCCTCCTTCCTCTGCCTCTCTTTCTCTCTGTGTGTAGCTCTGCCTTTCAAATAAATAAATAAATCTTAAAAAATAAAAAGAAACATGGCCTCTCCCATACCCATTGTAACAAGGAGAGCAGGAGGGAAAACTCTCCCCTGATTACTTGAAAGAGAAGGCTACTGGAACCTCTCATGAATGAACTGTCTGTTTTCATACCTAGGGCTGGTCTGCACCAAAAAGGTGAAGCAATGAGTATCGTCAGGAATTCCTCCCGTTTCTCATCACCTCCCGGATCGTCCATTATTTATCGGCTGTGACCTTCTGTCTGAGCAGCCCGAGTCCTCACCAGTGACGACAACAACCTAAGAGTTCTCACTTCCTTGACGCAGGTCCACGACCCGAGACTCCTGCCAGGGTCTGCCTCGTCCTGAAACCTGGCCACTCATGGGCGCAGCAGGGTCCCACCCACCCCCGCTCCCAACTCACTCGGCGCGCTTGGGCCCTGTGTACACCTTCTTCAGGATCACTAGTCCGTGGAGTCTGTGGAAGCACAGAGACACCTCCCCGAAGCCGCCGCTGTCCAGATCCGCCTTCTCCAGGAAGTCACTGGACTTCATCTTAATGTCATCCAAAGACATGTCTGCTTGCTGTGTGCAGGCTCAGAACGCCCCCAAATCCACCACGTCCCCCCGTCCCCAGGTTGTGTCCTGTAAGGAAAACAGAGAGGGCATCTCAGGGCAAAAACATCGTTACTCAGAAGTCCGACCCACCTCCCGCCGGCATGCTGGCCTTTGTGTTATTAGTCTCCGAGAGGAGCGGCTTCTATTTCTAAGAATCCGGGAGACTGGGATGTTTATGCCCCCAGCTTTTCATTTCTGCCAACAGGGGACACTAGGAAACCCTCTAAACCCCCTGCCACACAGGGCCTATACACACTGGAGACCGGAATGCAAACGTGGTCTGAGGAGTGGCTGCGCTCTGTGGAGAGGACAGGGCTCCAGGGACGGAGAAGCAGCAGGCACTGGATAAGGGCAGGGCCCCCCATGTCATGCCCTCGCAGGGCACTGCCAACCTGGCCACCAAGCACCAGGGCTTAAAGTCCGACCAGGGACAAGAGCTGAGGTCAGGGCGTGCAAGAAAAGAGGGCTGGAACAGACTGCCACAGAACGTGGCACCCTCAGTGCCACCCTTCAGGACAGCACAGGCCAGAGTGTGACTGTCTCGGACGAGGCATGGGCTATTTACAGAACGTCTCTGTGCGGATTCACCACTTGGAGCCTGTCTTCACATACAGCTGGGCTTTTCGACTTTAGGGCATGGCCAGGATTCTCCAAACCAAGAACTTTCTCATGGAGAAGGTGGCTGCAGGCCGCTGGCAACTCCAGGTTAATAAACCTAAACGTCTGGCCACTCGGGATCCCAAAAATGAAACTTAATTTAACGTGACCCTCCTTCCCCAGATGGTAGGACACACAAGAAAAACATTTCCTAATGTACTATGAGTAGACCCAGAAGACACAACTGGAAGCCACTGGAATTCACACACTGGTGGCAGGAGAGTAACCACGGTGGGAAAGGGTCTGGTGGCTTCGTATAAAACTGAGCACACAGCTGGTCGTGACCCAGCACTTCCAATCCCGAGAAAACTGGAAATGCACAAAAAGACCACGCAGTGCCCACCACAGCTTCATTCACAACAGCCCCATGCTCCGTTCACGCAACAGAACCCTTACTCGGCAACAGACAGGAACTGGGCTAGCGATGCAGATGAAACGCGATCACATGATGCTCAGTGAAAGAAACCGTTCATAAGCAATACGTGCTGTGTAGCTCCACGTATTTAAAGTTCTAGAACAGTCCAAAGCAGCCCACTGTAGAGAACACTGGTTGCCCGGGAGCAGGGTGAGGACTGAGCAGGAGGGGGCGTGAGGGAATTTTCCGGGATGATGGTAACGATCTATTGTGCCCACCCCGGTTGGGGGTGTACAGGCATTCATGTCTGCCAACACTGAGCAAGGGCACAGCTGAGTCTCCATTCCCGCTGGTTCTGCATCCATGCCATGTGGCTTGAGAAGATCTGAAAGGGGCCAGCGCTGTGGCGCAGCAGGTAAAGCTGCTGGCTGACACTGGCATCCCATACGGGCGCCGGTTCGAGTCCCGGCTGCTGCACTTCAGCTCCCTGTTAATGCACGTGGGAAAGCAGAGCATGGTCTGAGTGCTTGGGCCTCTGCACCCATGCGGGAAACCAGGATGGAGCTGCTGGCTCCTAACCCTGGCCACTGCAGCCATTTAGGGAGTGAAGCAGTGGATGGAAGATCTCTTTCTCTGTGTCTTCCTCTCTATCACTCTGCCTTTCAAATAAATACATCATTTAAAAAAAGGGAGTATTTGCAACAAAATACTTCTGCACTAGACACACACAGGCTCCTCTTCTTGTCAGTATTCCCTAAGTAACAGTACAACAACTAAGCACACAGCACCGACATTGTACTAGGTATCGTAAGCCATGTAGAGATCACTTTAAGCATATGGGAGGAGTTTTGGTTGAAGGCAAAGTTTATAGAGAGACTTGAGACTTGAGAATCCCTGTGTTTTGGTGTCCACAGGGTGAGGGGTGGGGTCTCTGGGAACCAATGCAACACGGGCTCCAGGGGACAAGGGTCCTCTTTAAGAACTGCAGTAAAACTTACAGTCAGAAGAGAAGTCTGTACGTATTTTGAACCTTCGTCAGTTCTAAGCACGGTGAGGTAGTCAGGGGGATGTGTACTGGTATGCGCCGTTAACTCTGAAATACGTCCAAAAAAAAACCACCCAGCCTGGGGGACAGCCAGGTCTGCACCAAGCAGGGTGGAACCACACTGAGAGAGGGGGCGGAGTTCCCCGTGAAGAGTGCTCACTCGGCAACTTCTTGAATGGTTTTCATAACAAGCTGCTGGAGGGTACAGAGTGTCTAAGTACCCTGGGCAGGTGTTTCTGGGAATGCTCTCGGCCTCCCCTCCCTCCCCGTCTTGTCCAGTGGCCTGCAGCCCTCAACACACAGAGGCTGGGGGGCCGTCTACCCAGACCAGGCCCACACGTCTGCTCTGGGGGCTACATTCCCCACAAGGCAAGACAGTGGCCAAGAAGAGGGAGCACCTGGACAGAAGCACATCCCCGGGAGGGGCGGGGGACGGGGCTGAGGGCGAGCGGTGCCGCCATGCTATAGGTGAGACCGTGGGAGCACCATCCGTCCGCTTGCTGAGTGTGACCTTTAGCTCAGCCCCGTGACCTTGCGGAAGTTACTAACGCCTGCGTTTCCCCTCTGCAGAGGGAAATGGTAACACTACTCCCAGGGCTGCAGAGGCTGTAGAGCCGCCGGCTCTACCGGGCTGGCCGCCTGCATTTACCCACGCTGGATCCAAGTGCCCTGCAGGTCTCCACCGTCTTTGTGACAGGGACGTGGGGTGGGGGATGGAGATGGCGGGCCCAGGAGAGACGGATCTGTGTGGGGCCTGCTTGGCACTTACTGTGCATCCACGGGGGCAAGCGGACCCGCGTGGCCGTCCCCCACCTCGGGGGTAGTGTGTTCCACCCCCCTCTGCGCCTCGGTCAGCCACATTCTTCTCCCAACCCCTTGCCTGGCTAGAAGCTGCCCATCCTTTGGGTCTCAGCAGGATGTCGCTCCTGGGGGAAGCCATCCCAAGTCTCCCCGTTTGCACAGCCCCCGGACTTCTCCCCCTGAAAGAGTTAAGGCTCCTAGCGTCTGAGAATGAGCCCTGTGGAGCGCAGGAAGGCAGACAGCGTCACAGACAGCAGGCAGGGTCCTCGATGCCTCCCAGAAGCTCACAGACGGCAGCGCATCATGAGATGGGCGGCTTTGAAAAAGGACTATTTTGGAGTGGGCATCTGTCCCCAGACTCAAGTGTCTGACTCAGTCCCGGCCATGGGCCCCCATACCAGCTTCCTGCTAGGCAAGTCCCGGGAGGCGGCAGAGATGGCTCAAGCAGTTGGGTCTCTGGTGCCATGTGGGAGACCTGGATTGAGTTCCTGTCTCTCAGCTTCAGCCTCGCACAGCCCTGGCTCTTCAGACAGCGAAGGAGGAAACCAATGAACGGGAGAGCACTGTGTCTCTCTCTGTTTCTACTGCACAAATAGTAAAAACAAAAAACAAAAAAAAACTAATAAAAAGTTAAAAATAAAAAGGATTACCTAATTGTGCAAAAATAAGGCACATGTTAAATGGATTATAAGACATTCCTTAGGATGTTACATAACTATGCAAATAAATTTTCAAAAAGTCTGTAACAACAGTGTATGTGTACACACACACAGACTAGAGATCTTCAGAGGGTTCACAGAAATATGTATTATGAAAAAAACACATGCATGGATTTCAAGATTTTTGGTACCAGAAAGCCCTTGCTGCTCGCTATAACATGTGTGAGAAGGAGCGAGTCTGAGGCGCTAAGATTAACAGGAGTTTGGAAAACTCAATCAGAGCAACATGCCTTTTGCCAGCAAGAACAAACATCAGATTTACGACGAAGTGCGGGCAGAAGAATGGTAAAATGGTGGGTACTTCACAACAGGTTTTTGGGCAACGCCCCAACACGGATGACACGTTTTAGGAAGGGACAGATGCGTGACCATTAGGCCTGCCGCAGCAGATCATCCACGTGAATGCACAGGGAATAACACGAGTCTCGTTCACACGCTGATGGAAGATGACCTGTGAAAACAGCAGGGGTGTCAGCTCACACCACAGGCGTCTCACGGGTCCAACTTACACACTCAGGACTGAAAATTAAAATGGAGCAAGCCTGCTCTGTGGGAGCCGAAACTGCTGCATCCAGACCAGGGGCAGACAAGAGCGGGGCTTTCCATGGAAATTTTAACCAAGGGGGATCAGAGCCTGAAGCGGGGCCGGCGTTGCACAGTGGTTAAGCCGCCGTCTGCAGCGCCGGCATCCCCTATGGGCACCCATTCGAGTCCCAGCTGTCCCACTTCCGATCCAGCTTCTATGGGTGCCGCTGGGGAAAAGCGGGAGGCAGCCCAAGTACCTGGGCCCCTGTACCTACAGGGGAGACCTGGAAGAAGCTCCTGGCTTCGGTCTGGCCCAGGCCCGGCCATTGCAGCCATTTGGAGGAGAGAACCAGAGGACAGAAGATCTGTCTCTCCCTCTCTCTCTCTCTGTAACTCCACCTTTCAAATAAATAAATAAATCTTAAATTTAAAAAAAAAAAGAGGGAGAGCCTGAAATACCCTTCCCAAGAATCGTAAGAAGACATGAAAGTGGCTTTATCAGTCCGATCCTGAGACCAAAGCACGGGCAAAGCACCGGCTACCAGGATGTATTAGTGGTCCAGTGGAAGTAAAAGGACAGGCAAGAGCAAAATTCACGGCAAAGCGCTCAGGGCAGCTCGAGGCACCTGCTCATCAAAGAACGCGAGCATCCGGGGACTGGCAGGGTCTGAGATCTCCACAGCTTCCGCAGGAGAACCCGGGAGGCCTCACCAGAGTCCGGCTCCTGCTCCTCCTTTCTCTCTCAAGGGCGATTCCCAAGGCTGTGAGGAGCATCAGCAGGCGCCCACCTGGCCCTGATAATTCAACTGACTCCTTTTTGCTTCCTAATCTTGGAACTGCCTTGGAAGGGCACTCATTTTTCTTCTGTGAATAATGGACATAAGGGGCTGCACTGCGGCACAGTAGGCTAAGCCTCTGCCTGAGGCACAGACATCCCCTGTGGACACTGGTTCTAGTCTGGGGTCTGATCTTCCGATCCCGCTCTCTGCTGTGGCCTGGGAAAGCAGTGGAGGATGGCCCAAGTGCCTAGGCCCCTGCACCCGCGTGGGAGACCCGGAAGAAGCTCCTGGCTCCAGATCAGCCCAGCTTTAGCCGTTGGGGCCATTTGGGGAGTGAACCATCGCATGGAAAACCCTTCTCTCTGTCTCTCCCTCTCACTGTCTGTAACTCTACCTCTCAAATAAATAAAATCTAAAATAAATAATTAAATCAGACAAAAGCCCACACTGACCTGTATACTCCTAGGACTTTCAGTTCTTCAAAGATGGACTAAATGGTAAATGTCATCACTTACAAAAGTTATTTTGAACTTGATGAGAAAGTCTAGGGGAGGCATGTGGCTTTCCCATTCTGTGTCTGAGCACCTGTTCAAGTCCTGGCTACTCTGTTTCAATCCAGCTCCCTGCTAAGGAGCCTGGGAAGGTGCCAGCGCCACCCACAGATGTACAGCAGGGCAGGCTATACATCAAAATATTCATATTGGCCTTTCAGTGGTAGGGTTCACTTTAATTTCTAAATAATCCCCCCCACTTTTTTCTGGTGACCATACATAACAGGAGTGTGATAGAAAAACTGGCTTCCTACCTCGTTGCTGCTACATATCACACCACAGGCCTGTGTGATGAAACTCTGGTCCCCAAGTTCTTTTGTTCACAGAATTGAAAGAGTAGAAACGTGATTCAGTTGGGGTTTTTGAAGGTGGTGCCTTTGGCAGTTGACTAATTGGGTTGGTTTCCCAGGGTGCAGCAATCCTAATGACTAAACCCTCATGGCTTCTAGGAAACCCGCGTGAGACAGGTGATGTTCTACGCACACTCAGGTTCTGCCAGCAAGAGCGCGGTCACTGAAGATCTCTCTCTCTCGCTCTCTCTCTCACACACACACACCAGTGGGGCCTGCCCAATCTTGGTCAGTGAACCTCCAAAACATGAGCCAAAATAAGCCTGTCTCCCCTTCATAAGCAGCTGGTGTAAAGCAAAGCATGCAGACGGGCGCCTCCTCGCACAGGGCGCCAAGTGTAAGGAAACAGGACACAGACCAGAGAGGAGACAGAACACAAACTCACAGCCACACCGGCTGTATTCAGACAGGTAAACTCGCAGAGGTCGGCGACTGCCAGCCTGGACACAGACCGGAAGAACACAGGCAGAGGGCTCCAGAGGTGGGTGACCCACTACGCCATGCACACAGACTGAACACGCGGCACAGGGCCCAGAGGTGGGTGACCCACTGCGCCGTGCACACAGACTGAACACGCGGCACAGGGCCCAGAGGTGGGTGACCCACTGCCACTGTGCACACAGACTGAACACGCGGCACAGAGCCCAGAGGTAGGTGACCCACTGCGCTGTGCACACAGACTGAACACACGGCACAGAGCCCAGAGGTGGGTGACCCACTGCGCCATGCACACAGACTGAACACCTGGCACAGGGCCCAGACCCCAGGGGCTGGAGGCAGGGGGCGGCAGGCAGAGGTGAAGTCCTCCACACAGGTCTTTCCAAACCTGGGGAAGAATGGGGGGTGAGGAGGGGGTAAACACAAGAGAGTGTGAGACGGAATGTGAGAATGGCTGTGTCCACTCTGCGCACGCCAGCAGTGGGTCACCCACCTCTGCAGATTTGTTTTCCCTGAATAAATCTGGTCTGGCTGCAAATCTGTACCCTGCCTCCTGTCTGTCCTGCGCCCCCGTGAGGAGGCACTGGTCTGCACTCCTCACAGCCTGTCGGGTTTCACTGTAGTAATCAAACGCTGACTGCTGGATCCCCTCTTCCTCGTTAACAGGACTCTGGTTTCGGTCAGGAATCTAACGTGACCACAGCACTGCTCGAAGATTCTGTGATGCTCCAAGATTCTTGATGCTTTGCCCAGATAAACAAGAGCTCTGAGCAAAGGACCAACGAGAAGCAATACCGTAACTGAGCTTAATCAAGCATCATCATTTATGTCAGCGTACCCTAACTCTGCCATGTGAATGCACAGAATGAAGAAACTCAGACTTGGAACGGAACGAGTCACTTACAAGGGGCAGTTCCTGGAAACCAACTTCTGCCTTTCACTCCGACTTCCAGCGTCAGTTCCTACCACGAACACTTCCCTAGACAAGCAAAGGATAATTCGTCTTTAGAAAAATAAAGACCCAGTCTTACAGCTTTGCTCACCTATATTCGGTGAGTATGCTACAGTCAGAAACATGGAGTACATACAGGCAAAATTTTGAAAACATACACAAAAATCTGGTTCAAAATCAATATTCTGGGGCCAACATAGTGGTGTAGCGGTGAAGCCACCCCCTCTACCACTGGCAGCCCATATCAAAGTGCTGATTCCAGGCCTAGCTGCTCCACTCCCAGTCCAGCTCTCTGCTAATGCGCCGGGAAGACAGCAGACGATGGCTCAATTGCCTAAGCACCTGCCACCCACCTGGGAGACCCAGACGTTGGTCCAGGCTCCTGGCTTTTATCTGGCCCATCCCAAGGCCATGGTGGGTATCTGGGAAGTGAACCAGCAGAAGACTGACCTCTCTCTCTCTCCCTCTCTCCCTCTCTCTCCCTCTCTACCTTTCAAATAAATAAATCTTTAAAAAAGACCAATATTCTATAGATTAACATGGCCAATCATTTCTGACAATGTAATATTCAACCAATCATGAGAAGTTATGCATTTTGCTTCAAATTCCCGGATCACATTGGTGGTATTAACACACTATGGGTTAATAAGCACCCAACAGGGGCCGGCGCTGTGGTACAGTGGGCTAGGCCTCAGCCTACTGCACCAGATCACAAATGGCTGCTCCTCTTCCCATCCAGCTCTCTGCTGTGGCCTGGGAAAGCAGAAGAAGATGGCCCGAGTGCTTGAGTCCCTGGACCCACGTGGGAGACCTGGAAGAAGCTCCTGGCTTCAGAACGGCCCAGCTTTGGCCATTGTAGCCATTTGGGGGATGAACCAGAGGATGGAAGACATTTCTCTGTTTCTCCCTCTGTGACTCTTTCAAATAAATAAAGTAAAATCTTTTTTTCAAAAAAGCACCAAATAGTAATAGCCTGCCCAATTTTGAAGTTGATATTAATATTCCAGGAATTTTTCTTAATACAATCCTGAACATAGATCTCTGAGGCTCAAAACATTACATAGAGAGGAAAGCTAAAAGTTAATCATTATTACTGGTTTATCATTAATAACTTTTCTGTGTATAAAAAAGCTGCTGCGGGGGCGGTGCTGTGCCTCACTTGGCTAATCCTCAGCCTGCAGCACCGGCACCGTGGGTTCTAGGCCCGGTTAGGGCGCCGGATTCTGTCCTAGTTGCTTCTCTTCCAGTCCGGCTCTCTGCTGTGGCCCGGGAGTGCAGTGGAGGATGGCCCAGGTGCTTGGGCCCTGCACCCCATGGGAGACCAGGAGGAAGCACCTGGCTCCTGGCTTCGGATCAGCGCAGCGCAGGCTGTGGCGGCCATTTGGGGAGTGAACCAATGAAAGGAAGACCTTTCTCTCTGTCTCTCTCTGTCTATAACTCTGTCAAATAAAAAAAAAGGAAAAGAAAGAAAGAAAAGCTGCAGCATTTCACTTTTTTTAATTAACTCATTTATTTGAAAGGCACTTAGAGAGAGAGGAAGAGAGAGAAATCTTCCATCCTCTGGTTCACTCCCCAAATGGCCACAACAGCCTGGCCCAGCCCCAAAACCAGGAGCCATGAGCTTCATCTGGGTCTCCCATGTGAGTGGCAGGGACCCAAGCACTGGGCCATCCTCCGCTGCTTTCCCGGGTGCATTAGCTGGGAGCTGGACTGGAAGTGGAGAAGCCGGGACTTGAACCAGTGTCTGCATGGGATGCCGGCATTGCAGAAGGCAGCTTTAACCCCCTGAGCCACAGCACTGGTCCCCCACATCTGTAATGAACCACAAGTTCACACCCGCCTCATAGCTTCAAGAGTGAGTCAGAGAATCAGCAAAGGAGTCCACACTCTCAGCTGATGCCAGCACCCTCAGCTGTGTCTGAGACAAACAAGAGCCCCGAGGGAGGGAGGGGCCCCAGAACCCCGCGCCTCCCCCGCCCATCCTCAGGAGGCTTCCTCAAACTCTGGGAGTGGGGCGCAGTCTGGGCTTCCGAACCCCGAGGAGCCCGCGGCACCCAGGAAGCTGCAGCCCGCACGCTTCCCTGCCCGGCCGCCAGCTCGCTGGGAGATCACAGGGACGCTGCTGGTCTCTTTCAACCCGCTGGGACCCCAAGTGCACAAGTACAAGGCCGGGGGCGGACCCCTGCAGCGCCAGCCTCCCTGAGGGCACCAGCCTGCGTCCCAGCTGCTCCACTTCCCATTCAGCTCCCTGCTAACGCGCCCGGTGAAGCAGTGGAGGACCGCCCAGGTTCCCCTGGGAAGCGGTGGAGGACAGCCCAGTGCTGGGCCCCAGAGAAGCAGCAGAGGATGGCCCAGCGCCCGGGCCCTGGAGAAGCGGTGGAGGACCGCCCAGGTACCCCAGCGAAGTGGTGGAGGGCCGCTCAGTACCCCGGGGAAGCGGTAGAGGACGGCCCAGGTACCCCGGGGAAGCAGGGGAGGCCGGCCCAGGTTCCCCTGGGAAGCGGTGGAGGACCGCCCAGGTTCCCCGGGGAAGCGGTGGAGGACCGCCCAGTGCTGGGCCCCAGAGAAGCAGCAGAGGATGGCCCAGCGCCCTGGACCCTGGAGAAGCAGTGGGGGACCGCCCAGGTTCCCTGGGGAAGCGGTGGAGGATGGTGCAGTGCCAGGGCCCCGGGGAAGCGGTGGAGGACAGCCCAGTGCCCAGGTACCCCGGGGAAGCGGTGGAGGACGGCCCAGCGCCCAGGTTCCCTGGAGAAGCGGTGGAGGACGGCCCAGCGCCCCTGGGGAAGCGGTGGAGGCCGGCCCAGCGCCCCGGGGAAGCGGTGGAGGACGGGTGGAGGCCGGCCCAGCGCCCCTGGGGAAGCAGTGGAGGCCGGCCCAGCGCCCCGGGGAAGCGGTGGAGGCCGGCCCAGCGCCCCGGGGAAGCGGTGGAGGACGGCCCAGCGCCCGGGCCCTGGAGAAGCGGTGGAGGCCGGCCCAGCGCCCCCGGGGAAGCGGTGGAGGCCGGCCCAGCGCCCCTGGAGAAGCGGTGGAGGCCGGCCCAGCGCCCGGGCCCTGGAGAAGCGGTGGAGGCCGGCCCAGCGCCCCTGGAGAAGCGGTGGAGGCCGGCCCAGCGCCCCCGGGGAAGCGGTGGAGGCCAGCCCAGCGCCCCTGGAGAAGCGGTGGAGGACGGCCCAGCGCCCCCGGGGAAGCGGTGGAGGACCGCCCAGTACTGGGCCCCTGGGGAAGCGGTGGAGGCCGGCCCAGCGCCCCCGGGGAAGCGGTGGAGGACAGGTGGAGGCCGGCCCAGCGCCCCGGGGAAGCGGTGGAGGACGGGTGGAGGCCGGCCCAGCGCCCCCGGGGAAGCGGTGGAGGACAGGTGGAGGCCGGCCCAGCGCCCCGGGGAAGCGGTGGAGGACAGGTGGAGGCCGGCCCAGCGCCCCGGGGAAGCGGTGGAGGACGGGTGGAGGCCGGGCCAGCGCCCCGGGGAAGCGGTGGAGGACAGGTGGAGGCCGGCCCAGCGCCCCTGGGGAAGCGGTGGAGGCCGGCCCAGCGCCCCTGGAGAAGCGGTGGAGGCCGGCCCAGCGCCCGGGCCCTGGAGAAGCGGTGGAGGCCGGCCCAGCGCCCCTGGAGAAGCGGTGGAGGCCGGCCCAGCGCCCCCGGGGAAGCGGTGGAGGCCAGCCCAGCGCCCCTGGAGAAGCGGTGGAGGACGGCCCAGCGCCCCCGGGGAAGCGGTGGAGGACCGCCCAGTACTGGGCCCCTGGGGAAGCGGTGGAGGCCGGCCCAGCGCCCCCGGGGAAGCGGTGGAGGACAGGTGGAGGCCGGCCCAGCGCCCCGGGGAAGCGGTGGAGGACGGGTGGAGGCCGGCCCAGCGCCCCCGGGGAAGCGGTGGAGGACAGGTGGAGGCCGGCCCAGCGCCCCGGGGAAGCGGTGGAGGACAGGTGGAGGCCGGCCCAGCGCCCCGGGGAAGCGGTGGAGGACGGGTGGAGGCCGGGCCAGCGCCCCGGGGAAGCGGTGGAGGACAGGTGGAGGCCGGCCCAGCGCCCCTGGGGAAGCGGTGGAGGCCGGCCCAGCGCCCCGGGGAAGCGGTGGAGGACGGGTGGAGGCCGGCCCAGCGCCCCTGGGGAAGCGGTGGAGGCCGGCCCAGCGCCCCGGGGAAGCGGTGGAGGCCGGCCCAGCGCCCCGGGGAAGCGGTGGAGGCCAGGTGGAGGCCGGCCCAGCGCCCCGGGGAAGCGGTGGAGGCCAGGTGGAGGCCGGCCCAGCGCCCCGGGGAAGCGGTGGAGGACGGGTGGAGGCCGGCCCAGCGCCCGGCCCTGCTCCCGCGGGGCAGACCCGGATGAAGCTCCTGGCTTCGGCCTGGCCCAGCCCTGGCTGTTGCGGCCACCTGAGAGTGAAGCAATGAATGGAAGCCCTCTCTCTAACTCTAGCTTTCAAATAAATACATAAATAAATCCATTTTTAAAAAGCTAAGGACAGGGGCATCTCCACAGCCCTGTGAGGACGCGCCCTGCTTCCTAACGGCACCGCAGCAGCGTCTCCACCACCCCAGCCCTGGAGCCGGCGGGAACGCCCAGCGCGCACCGCGCGGTCAGCACCGACTTCCGGGTCCGCAGCCACGCCCACCGCCGGAAGCCCCGCCCCTTCCGGAACCCCGCGGCGCCGCGCAGACACGGCCCGGAGTTATTTACTTTCGTTTTCGCGGCGAACTCCCTGGGCCTGGGGCGGGGAGAAGCGGCGGGGGGCGAGTCAGCGCGGCGCCGCCGCCGCCCCCGCCGCCCCCGCCGCCGCCGCTGCCCCTGCCGCCGCCGCCGCCCCTGCCGCCGCCGCCCCCGCCGCCCCCGCCGCCGCCGCCCCCGCCGCCCCCGCCGCCGCCGCTGCCCCTGCCGCCGCCGCCGCCCCCGCCGCCGCCCCTGCCGCCGCCGCCGCCCCTGCTGCTCGGGGCGAGGGCGTCCGAGCCCGACGCGGGCAGCGGGCAGCGCTCCGGGGTGCAGTGGCCGCCGGCCCGCCCGCCCGCCCGCCCGCGCCCCGCGCGCCCTCTCACCGCTCCCGGCTCCGTGGCCGCGCGCCCCGGCCGCCGCCGCGTCCGGCCGCGCTCCGCTGCTGCGCTCCGGGACGCCGGTCCGGTGGCCGAGCCGTCCGCGCGCCGAGTGACCGAGCCCGCGGGAGGGCGTGGACTGCGGCTGCCCCCGCCCCCTGCCCCGCCGGGCGGAGGAGGGCGTGCGCGGGCGCCACGGAGAGCCCGGGCCTGCGTGGGGAGTGGGCGGGGAGCCGGAGATCGCGGGGACACGGAGAGCCCGGGCCTGCGTGGGGAGTGGGCGGGGAGCCGGAGATCGCGGGGACACGGAGAGCCCGGGGACACGGAGAGCCCGGGGCCTGCGTGGGGAGTGGGCGGAGGAGGGCGTGCGCGGGCGCCACGGAGAGCCCGGGCCTGCGTGGGGAGTGGGCGGGGAGCCGGAGATCGCGGGGACACGGAGAGCCCGGGCCTGCGTGGGGAGTGGGCGTGTGCCCCGAGGAAGCGTGCTGGTTCCCCCGTGGCTCTCCAGGGGAAGCACCTGCTGTCAGTGCCTACTGAAGCGAGGTGCACGGTTACCTGCACACGATTGCGGCCTGTAGGAAGGTGTATACAGCGTGTGCGCATCAGGAACGTGAGCAGAGGATCAGCGAATGCCCGGGACAGGCGTTTGCTGACGGCCTGCTACCTGTAGGCCAATAGCGGGAAAACGCGGCAGGAAGAGAGGAGGCCGAAGTCCGCAGATGGGCGCGTGCAGAGAGGCTTAGCGGCCTAGCCACTAGGGGATTGCACGCTGACCTGCTACTGTTTGCGCTTAGTGGAGTGACTCACACCTAAAACACTGACATGAACAGTTGCTGATGAGGTGGTGGAGTGACAGGAACTCTTGATTTAATCCTGGTGGGAATGCAAGCACTTGGGCCATCCTCCACTGCACTCCCAGTGAGCTGGCCTGGAAGAGGGGCAACCGGGACAGAATCCAGCGCCCCGACCGGGACTAGAACCCGGTGTGCCAGCACCGCAGGCAGAGGATTAGCCTAGTGAGCCGTGACTTCTACTGGCCTGACTTCTACTCCTATTTTTATTATTTTCCTTCTGGTTGTATTGGGTGTGTTTTGTTCTCTTTTTTAAAAGATTTATTTACTTGAAAGTCATAGTATATAGGGTGGGAGTTTGTGGGGGTGGGGGGGGCACAGAGAGAGAGAGGTCTTCCATCCACTCTCCAGAAGTCAGGAGCCAGGAACCTCTTCCAGGTCTCCCACGTGGGTGCAGGGGCCCAAGCACTGGGCCGTCTGCTGCTGCTTTCCCAGGTGCATTAGCATGGAGCTGGACTGGCAATGACGCAGCCAGGACACGAACTGGCACCCATGTGGGATGCCAGGTATCACAGGCAGCAGCCAAGCGCCTACACCACGATGCTACCGGGGTAGAAGCTCACTTACTGACTCAAGACCTCTCTCTTACAAGCATTTTAATGCTATAAATTTCCCTCTGAGTACCATCTTAGCTATATCTCAAAGTTTTCATATATTTTAACTCAGTTAAAAATATTTTCTGATTAACCTCAAGATTCCCTCACGGTCCCATGGATATTTCGTAAGTGTTATTTAATTTCCAAGCACACAGTGATTTTTCTATCGTATTTCTGCTCAATGGGTGCCAAAACTGGCCTGCCCAGATCAGCTGCAAACAAGAACAAAGATTTCAATGGGAATCGCAAACGAGGGAACCCAGGTGCTGAAGCAGCTCTTTGAAATGTTATAACCGGAGACAGAAGATCCCAACAGGCCTGGCTGGCAGGGTCCTGATGACAAGGCACAAAGTGAAGGCAGCAAGAGATGGAAATGATCCAACCAGCCCAAAAGCAGATCGGTCAAGAGCTAAGGTCACCGAGTGGTGTTTTGGGATGCTAAAAGCATATGCTTGTTGACTCTCTGAAAGGCCAGAGTGATAACCTCTCATGTTAGGAGAGTGTTTTGAGAAAGTTAGCAAGAGCTTTAATGAACCAGGGTAGAGTCATGGAGGTCTCCCTCCACTGCTCCTTCCTGCCATCAAACAAGGGCAGTTTTGCAAGGGTTTCAGTGAGAACTCATGAGGCATCTACCTTACACTCCTGACTTAGCCCCTTTTGTATTTTGCTTCTTAATTGGTCAGCTTTTCATCACTGTAACTTAGATACCGGAGAGCAGCTAGCTTGTAAAAGAAAGGGTTTATCCTCGCTAATGGTTTTGATGGTTCACAGTCCCCGCTGGTCTGGCATCTAGTGAGCCAGAGGCTGGCAGAACACGTGAGCAGTGAGGAGCCCATGGCCAGTCAGGAAGCAGAGAGACAAGGAGAATGCTTGTCACTTACCCATTCCCAGGCCAAGCTTTTAAAGCCACCATGATCTGGTCACAGGGGCTCTACCCTAACGACCTAATCCAATCCACTTTCCAAGGCCCCTCTTCAGACAACATAATTGGATTGAGATCCATTCTTAATCTACGAACATAAGACTAGGCCTATAAGGGACACTCAATCTATTATCCAAATCATAACACTAATCTGAAAACACTTTGGAAGTGTTTTTTTCCTTTTTAGTTGATGTGGAAAGATTGCACTGACATGCTTAAATGCCCAGGACCCGCAGCACTTTATACACTGGCTGGTGTCACTGCTTACATGGTATTGCTTGATGGAGTTTGTGTTGAGAAGTAAAGTTTACCATTTTATCTTGATTCCATGTTCCAGGAACTTTTCGAAGGCTGCAGTAGCATAACTTCCTCCACACTCCAGAAGTTCTTTGTTCCTTTGCAGTGCTCTGCTTAGCCTTAGCCCCTAGCAAGCGCAGATCGTCTGAATACCTGTCGGTATGTCTTCCCTTGTGTCTGGCTTCTTTGATTTCGCACAGTGCTTCTGAGGTTCAACCATGCTGAATTTTTTCAGTGCAATAAGTGCAGTATTAGTTTTTAATTTTCATTCTAAAAATTGTAGGAAAAACACAATGACTCTTCTCTTAGGCTCACAATTGTGAACATTTTGCCGTGTCTGTGTTATCTTTTCCTGTACCACACGCACCTGCACACCTGTTGTTAAAGCATTTCCTAGTCAACTCGAACCATCTCAGAACAAGGGTGTCCTGTTGGAGCATTTTCGTAATAGTTACTGTAAGTTTCTGCCAGACCATTCCGACCTCTGTGCCATCTGTTTACACTTTGGATATAGGAGTTGGAGAGGAAGAAGCAAAGCCGCCACTACTCGGAGATGAATGACACCTACCCAGAATCTGGGTTAGCATCTCTCGATTTTCTCTTCCCCAGCCTGTTGAGATTTTCCTAGTTCTCTGGCTGCCGAGTAATTCGGGGTTGGGTTATGTATTTTGGGATACTCTGAAATGTTGAGCTTTAATTCTATAGGAATGTCATTTTTGTTTTAGCAAGATATCACCCTGGTAGTTGCAAGCCACAAGTTCAGATGGAAGGGCAGTGGACACTTTTCTCAAAGCCTCTGCAGTGCTGTTCAGTCCTGTCTCGTGTGAGCAGCCCAGTGGTCAGTGTGTAATCGGAGCAGCAAGCTCACCTTGGAGTTGAGTTGAACATCTCTGATAATGCTGCCTGGGTTCGGAGCTACATCCAGTGATCCATCGATCCAGCGATGAGCCTTGAGCTCCTGCACACTGCTGCTCTCCCTGTGGTCCCCTCGGGACTTCTGGTTTTAGGGGGCTTCTATCCACACTGTAGACAGAAAGCCAGGGCTTTAATTGCCTGCTGCGCCCAGTGCTTCCCGCGCGCCTCTGTGCAGAGCCAGGCGGTGAAAGAGGAGAGTGCACTGGGCCTCGGCCCCGACTCCACGCGGCTGCGGTGTCCCTGATCAGACGGCACAGCTCTCTTCTTCAGAGTCTGGCTTTTGCAGGCTCCGTTTGTTGCCACTGCAGGGTTCTTACACACTTGAGTATGCAAGAAGAGAAAAAAAACGGAGGATGTCACACTCCGCTTGAATATTAGGAATTCCATTCAAGCCAGAACTAGGGGGCTTCTCTTAGCGTTGTTTCTGTCTTCAACCTGTGCCTCCTTAAGAATTTTTGGCTGCGATTTCAGGCTGAGGGATGCTACAGGAAACAGGGGGGCACACACTGCCAGGCTGGCTGTACCTGGATTCTGGTCTCGCAAGATCTTCCTGCTAATATTTGCTTTTCAGATCCCTGAAACAGCTGCTCTAAGCATCCACCTGGGCTTCCAGGCTGCACCCCGTGGAGAGACAGGATGGAGCAGGCTATTCTATTCCATCCCATCCAGGGCCAGAATCAGGACTTGGTTTTTATTCCCGTCAAACAAAACACAATCTCAGATCCAGATAACTGTGCTATGAGTGCCGCCAAACATTCAGGGAACAAAAGATCTGATTCTTAATCCAGAGAATAAAGAAAAGAGACCCCCCCTCCCAACTCTGTGTTAAAAATCTGACAAGGACAGGAGGAGAAAATGACAGGCAAACCTGACTGATCAACACCAGTGTAAATTTTGTAACCCAACTACTAGCAAACAGAAATAGGACAAGATAGCGTAACCAAAGTGAGTTTCCCAGGGGCATCTGAATACGCTTCCAAACACTCGATGACATTCAGCAGCCATTTGTCACACTAAGGGGGAACCCTTAAACGCTTTCACATAGCAGCCAGATGAGGGCACCTGTCACCCCTGCACAGAAGGTTCTTCTAAAACCACGGCCCCAGACTGTGAGGTCACAGGGTCCCTTTGGGGAGGTGCAAAACTGCAGCTGCCATGTGGAGTGCTGTGAGCTTCAGTGCCCGCCCTGTGGCCTGTAGGATGGACAGGGCCAGCAGAGAGGGATCTCCCACCAGGGAGGGGAGCAGGGATGGTGGCAAGAGGAGGACGGAATTTCCTGCCTTAGTTTTCTGAAAGCAGAGACTGAGCAGAGTGTGCGTCCTGTGCTGGTATATGAATATCTACTTACGTATATAACAAGAGCAAACAGCAAGACGAAGGAGAATTTTATCACGCTAACGGAACCGTGCATTTCCCATTCCTCTCAGTTGCCACGCCCCTGACTAGTTTCTACGCTATTTTGGGGAAAGCCAAGCTACCACAGTGCCAGCTACTCTGCAGCTTCCTCCTGGGCACGCAGAGAACAGCTGAGCTGTGTTCCTGGGCTCCTGGGGCGGAGTCTGCAGGGGTGAGTCCACTTACCCTCCAGGAAGAGCAGACGCGCTCTGCTCTGGGAAGCGGTGCGTCGCCAGGTTCCGGTCCCTTTGTAGTGCAGGCTTCGTGTGCAGGTGTTCATGGTGTGACCTTTATATACAGTCCTGGGACTCAGGAGCGGGAGGAGCAACACGAAAGGATACCAACCAGGGACTGCTCTGCCGTGAGGAGAAACACTTATTTCTCACCCGGAAGTCTTGTTCTGCCGATATCCATGAAATAGGATGGAATAGGCTAAATCAGTCTCGTGAGAGCAGCAAATCCTAGAACCCGTGTGGCCTGACAATTGTGAGGTCCTATTTTGCTCACATGCAACACTTTTTCTTTTTAAAGATTGATTTGTTTATTTGAAAGTCAGAGTTACACAGAGAAAGGAGAAGGAGAGAGAGAGGTCTTCCATCCGATGGTTCGCTCCCCAATTGGCCGCAATGGCCAGAGCTGTGCTGATCCAAAGCCAAGAGCCAGGAGCTTCTTCCAGGTCTCCTACACGGGTGCAGGGGCCCAAGGACTTGGGCCATCTTCCGTTGCTTTCCCAGGCCATAGCAGAGAGCTGGATCAGAAGTGGAGCAGCTGGGGCTAGAACCGGTGCCCATATGGATGCCAGCACTGCAGGCCATGGTGTTAACTCTCTGTTCCACAGTGCCAGCCCCACATGCAACACTTTCTATGACAGCGTTTTATACGGTGTACATAACACCACACTTTTTCCTATTGAGTCTATAGTGTTTTCAATCAAAGGGACGTGTTGGACTTAGTCAAACCCATATTTAGGATTCTTCATTTTAAAAAAATCTATAATTTGGTGATTTTAAAAAATAACTCCCTTAGGATAAATTCTCAAGAATGAGGCTAAAGTATTAAGTGTATGTGACAAGTTTTCTTCATAAATTATGTCTTTACTTTCTGGAAGAAAAAACAAGTCATAGTAGCAGTGGAAGACATGGTTCTGTGATCATATCTGTGATTAAAAATCACTGGAAATGGAGACTAGGCCCAGGCTGAATCCTGGGGATGTGAATCCAGACGGCGCCAGGGTAGCCTGTGAAGACGTAGGAAGACTGCATTTTGCTGTGTAAAACCCCGTGTAAACACCAGCTCATGGAAGTTCATTACCACTTGGTCCATTGTTTATCAAGAGCATTTTTGCACACCGTTAAATGGTAGCAGTCTGGTGCAGAAAGTTAAGCCAGAGAGGTTTCATACAGACTCACCAACTACATACAGTACAGAATGACTAAGTTACAAGGAAGCTTCGAAGACACCCTGGGGGAGGGCACCCCAGGAGGGCAAGCATGGAGGTTCCTGGAGCTGGTTTGCTCCTGCTGGAGCTGGTCTGAAGTGGCCAGGCAAGCAGCAGGGGAGTACAGGTGTGCAAGGACTGTCCAGGCCGGTGGGGACAGACGCCAAGGCAGCGTGGCACGGACCGGGTGTGGTGGCTCTGCAGACCCTCCCCCCCACGCTGAACTTCGGCTCACTCTAGAGGAGACGCGCGTAAAGGAGTTGCTCTGCTCGTCACACAGCAGACACCAGAAGTGACATTCAGAGCCCGGGGCCACAGACAGAGAAGACACACAGGAAATAGAGTCGGCCCACTGAGTGTGTTACGTGCAGCCCCGTCTGGCCGCTCCGATGAGCGGCATGCGTTGAGTATTATTGGCCAGAACACCCAGGGAGTGTCCAGTGTGGCGTGGTGGTCCTCACGACACCTCCACTGCTTTTCTTGTTCATGATGCAAACGCAGCAGCGAAACTCGTCTGGGAGGCGAGGGCCTCACACCACGGAAGTGTCCCGAGCTCCACCCGAAGCCTCCGCTCCCCGCCAGCGTCACAGAAGTAGGAAAGCCTGGGTTGGACGCTGGCCCTTGCATGTCGGCCAATGCCAGTTAACTAGAAACCCGCTCCTGAGCGTGAGGACAAAGTTCACAGAACACAGGGCTTTTCCCGTCAAGATCTCCGCAGTTTCCTGATCCTGCCTGTGGCAGGGCCCGGGACGCAGAAGTGCCGTGGAGAAGGGGGTTCCGGTGAGCAGCAAAGCCTAGGTCCTCACTTCCCCCAGAGGAGCAGCTCTCAGAAGCACCGGCCGGCGGCGTCCTGTTAGACACGGTCCTCCCAGGAGGAGGCCTCTCTCCCACCTGGGCCAGCCTGCAGGAAGTGGTTCCCGCACAGCTGTGTTTCAGAGATGCAGAGCTGTCACCCAGCCCAGGCGGTTAGCACAGAGCAGAAACCGCACTGAGAAAGGCTTGCCTTGGCGGGTGCCGTGGCTCAACAGGCTAATCCTCCGCCTTGCGGCGCCGGCACCCCGGGTTCTAGTCCCGGTTGAGGCGCCGGATTCTGTCCCGGTTGCCCCTCTTCCAGTCCAGCTCTCTGCTGTGGCCCAGGAGTGCAGTGGAGGATGGCCCAGGTGCTTGGGCCCTGCACCCCATGGGAGACCAGGAGAAGCACCTGGCTGCTGCCATCAGATCAGCACGGTGCACCGGCCGCAGCACACTGGCCGCGGCAGCCATTGGAGGGTGAACCAACGGCAAAAGGAAGACCTTTCTCTCTGTCTCTCTCTCTCACTGTCCACACTGCCTGTAAAAAAAAAAAAAAAAAAGAGTACTCCCGCCAGTGCCGGCACACCAGGTTCTAGTCCCGGTCGGGGCGCCGGATTCTGTCCTGATTGTTCCTCTTCCAGTCCAGCTCTCTGCTGTGGCCCGGGAAGGCAGTGGAGGATGGCCCAAGTGCTTGGACCCTGCACCCCATGGGAGAAGCACCTGGCTCCTGGCTTCGGATCAGCGCAGTGCCCGCGCCGGCCATTGGAGGGTGAACCAACGGTAAAGGAAGACCTTTCTCTGTCTCTCTCTCACTGTCCACTCTGCCTGTCATAGAAAGAAAGAGAGAGAAAGGCTTGCCTTGGACCCCGTTCCGATGGATTCAGTCCGTCAGTTCTCACACGGCTGCGCTAGGAGGCACTGTCAACTCTCCATCAAACTTAGAGAGAGAGAGAGAGAGAGAGAGATTAAGAGATTAAGGCAGAACATGTTATCATTTCCCAAGTCTGATTGTTTTTATGCTCAGCTCCAGCCATTGTGGCCATTGGGGGAACCAGTGGATGGAAGACCTCTCTCTCTCTCTCTCTGCCTCTCTGTCATTCTGCTTTTCAAATAAATACAAAAATCTTTTTAAAAAATAATTCATTTAGAATGTGGTCAATGTTTTTCCTCTTTTTGGATACTTGTTTAATAAACACTTGTTGAATAATAATACAGAAAAATAAATAAGCAATGAATGTATCGGGAAGAGTGTGAGTCTACCAGATGGAAGAATCTTTGGGAAATCTAAAGTCCACGAAGCTCCTTAATAAACCCAGCAAGCCTGCCTTTCTCCTGTGCACACCCCTGACGAGCCTGCTACAGGCATTAGCCATCGTTACCATCAGTGTTGAGCTAACAGCAAGCTAGCATTCTGGGCTAGGCGGGAGGCACACAGACACATCCACCGGTTCATCCCCGAGTTAGAGGAGGACACAGAGTCCTTAACCCGCCTGAGTCCGGTGCTGAAGCTGAGGCTCAGTCCAGCGTCTGCCACCAGAGGGAGGCAAGTGCACACTCCAGCTCCAGCCGTGCCCAGCACTGTGCAGCAGCTGGGTCAGGCCCATCAGCTCCCTGAGGGTCAGTCTAGAGTCCACAGTGCCCCCAGGAGCCCACCTGCCTTCCTTCGGGCTCCCACACACAGCGTCCAGGGTACCGGGCTGTAGAGTGTGGAGCAGTGGCCTTGCTGACTCTGATCTGGCCGAGGCGTGTGTTTGGAAGCGATACCTTGAGAAGGAGGACTCCCTCTGCCACCGATCAATTTTGCTTTTTTAGAAAGAGGAGAATGTGCACTCATCAGAAAAACCACGAGGGTCTCCCTGAAGTTCTAGAATCTTCCAGGCACGAGGCTGGTTTGCAGCCTCGGTGGCCTTGCACGTTCCGTCTCGGCAATGCCAGGTCCAAGAGCGCCCCCACTGAGAGCCGTGGAAGCCGCAGTGTGGGCACCGCGTGAGCCATCGCACTGGACCAAGGCCTGGGCACTCAGCAGCCAACCCGAGCCATCTCATTGCCTGCACAGAAATGGATTTTGAGCACCGTTTCTTGATGTACTTCCTAGGAATACGTGTGGTGCCGGTACTAACCGCACTGCAGCCTGAAGTTTACAAAGCTAAATAGTTCTACCAGGAGGAAAAAGGAACCTTAAATACCACTCCCGCAGCTTACCCGTAGCGCCTTAGCCTACTAACATTCGAAGTCATACATGTAACCCCATGAGGTCACTGCTGTTACACATGAAGTCATACATGTAACCCCATGAGTCACTGCTGTTACATCTGAAGTCATACATGTAACCCCGTGAGGGCACTGCTGTTACATCTGACGTCATACATGTAACCCCGTGAGGTCACTGCTGTTACATCTGAGGTCATACATGTAACCCCGTGAGGTCACTGCTGTTACATCTGAAGTCATACATGTAACCCCGTGAGGGCACTGCTGTTACATCTGACATCATACACGTAACCCCGTGAGGTCACTGCTGTTACATCTGAGGTCATACATGTAACCCTGGTGAGGTCACTGTTTCCATTTTTCAGAGAGGGTGGCCATGTGCCTGATGTCACAGAGTTAATAATTTGCACACCTGGACTTCAACCCAAATCTGTACAGCTTTAGGGATCAAAACTGTGATGCTGTATTTTATTTGTCTAAGAGTTTAAAAATGCTCATTTGTCTTGAAGGAGAAAACTAGAATCTGTCCTAGTGCCAAAATTTTTTTTTTTTAACTCCGCTTTGCCTTCTTTTTCAATCTATTGTTTGGATGCAAAACAGAAAAGGAACAGCTTTGTTCAAGAGTGAATTTGTGAGAAAAATCTATCAGTGTGATTGCCTCAGTAGAGAGATCAGATAACACTGTAGTAATCAATCACAATATTTTGTGCACTTCCTTTAAGTTAGGAACCGAAAGTTTGTATGCCTTCAAAATTCATATATTGACATCCTGACCTCCGACGTGATACTCTTAGAATATGAGTCCTGGCCGGTGCAGCGGCTCACTAGGCTAATCCTCCGCCTGCGGAGCCAGCACCCCTGGTTCTAGTCCCAATCGGGGCACCGGTTCTGTCCTGGCTGCTCCTCTTCTAATCCAGCTCTCTATTGTGGCCCGGGAGGGCACTGGAGGATGGCCCAAGTGCTTGGGCCCTGCACCTGCATGGGAGACCAGGAGGAAGCACCTGGCTCCTGGCTTCGGATCAGCACAGCACACCGGCTGCAACACGCCAGCCATAGCGGCCATTTGGGGGGCAAACCAATGGAAGGAAGACCTTTCTCTCTCTCACTGTCTAACTCTGCCTGTCAAAAAAAATGAAAATAAAAACATAAAATAAAAATTAAAAAAGGAATGTGAGTTCTTTGGGCAGTAATCAGACCATGAGGATGGAGTCCTCATGAATGGGATTAGTGCCCTACAAAAAGGACCCCAGAGAGACTCCTCCCTCTTTCCACTATGAGAAAGACAGTGAGAGGGCTGACACTGTGCTGTAACTGGTAAAGCCACTGCCAGTGATATGGGCATCCCATATGGCACCAGTTCGCCTTCCAGCAGCTGATCACGCCTGATCACGTCTGATCCAGCTCCCTGCTAATGCACCTGGGAAGGCAGCAGAGGACGGCCCAGTGTGTGGGCCCCTGCACCCATGTGGGAGATGCAGATGAAGCTCCTGGCTCCTGGCTCCGGCCTGGCCCAGTACCGGCCATTGTGGTCATCTGGGGATTAACCAGCAAATGGAAGATCTCAATTGCACTCTTCCCCCCACCCCCGTGTGTGTGTGTGTGTGTGTATGTGTGTAACTCTGACTTTCAAAATGAACAAATCATTTTTTTAAAAAAAAGAGATACAATGGGGAACTGTGGTAGGAAGATGGCCCTCACCAGAACCTATCTCCTTGACACTGAACTTTCAGCCTCCAGGGCTATGAGCACACACACACACACACACACACACACACACACACTTCTGTTGTGTATAAGCCACCCAGTCAATAAAACCTTGTGACAACTCCATAGAAACTGGGAGAATCTTGAGAAGGGAAAATAGGACCAGTGCAGATTTGGGGGTCAAAGCAGATTGCTGTATCTAGTAATGTTAAAAAACCATCTCAGCCCCATAAGCCTGGCTGGCAGCTCTCGAGAAGTGGCCCAAGGTGTTCACTGGTCTGCACGTGGACCACTGGTAGGAGTGCAGGACACTGGTGTTAAAGACACCACTGGTTCGTTTCCCCAAACACCCATTCGGAGCTCTTACTGTGTGATCCATTACGTGGTCACGGAAGGACAGTCCTGAATTAGGCAGAAGGAATTCTCTGAATCAGAGATGAAATGTGACCCAGTAACTCCCCAGTGATGTGACTGTGGCCTCAGCTGAGTCCACGCGTGCAGAGCACACACAGTGATCTGCCCCTGCGGCCCTCAGCTGAGTCCACGTGTGCAGAGCACACACATGATGTGACTGTGGCCTCAGCTGAGTCCACACGTGCAGGGCACACACATGATGTGACCGTGGCCCTCAGCTGAGTCCACGCATGCAGGGCACACACATGATGTGCCCTCACAGCCTCAGCTGAGTCCACGCGTGCAGGGCGCACACTGGCTGCAGCTCTGCATGCTCGTTCATCCACTCAGGAAGAATCCACTGCAGACCTGGTCCTTACTGGTTCTTACATGGGTGAGAGCGTTTCCCCACCACCACAGGAGAAGAACAATTCGGGGAATTCCTCTCAATAGTGGAAGAAAGCCATGATCAAATAGTTAAGTTATGTTCAAAGTAGAGGAATAGTGAGATTTTTTTTACTATAGACTCTTAAAATAGTGTTCATCTAACACTGTTTTCACTTATAATTTGCAAGATTCACATTTATTCAATTTTTACAGTGCATAGGGTTGGAAAATAGGATGGAATAAATCATGCACTCTCAACATGAAACAGAAACCCTTTACTAAAGGAGGATGGATATAATTTGACTATTCCAAGTGCAGGGTCCTCCTATCCTGGAAATACAGATGGTACTCAACTTACAATAGTTGACTTATAATTTTTTCCTATATTTATAATGGTGCAAGAGTGATATTCAGAAGAAACCTTACTTTGGATTTTGCATTGGATCTTTCCTGGGCTAGCTGGGCATGATCCAAGCCTGCCTGGGAAACCTATGACACTCTGCAGTGCCCTGTGCTGCTAAGCCAGGATGTACAGGAGGCTGGAAGGGGTTAATACATATTTTAAAAGAGTTCTGTATTGGGGCCAGTGCTGTGGCATAATGGGTAAAGCCACTGCCTGCACTGCCAGCATCCCATGAGGACACAGGTTTGAGTCCCAGCTGCTCCACTTCTGATGCAGCTCTCTGCTATGGCCTGGGAAAGCAGTGGAAGATGGTCCAAGTCCTTTTGCCCCTGAACTCATGTAGGAGACCCAGAAGAAGCTTCCTGGCTCCTGGCTCCTGGCTCCTGGCTTTGGATCAGCCCAGCTCCAGCCATTGTGGCCATTTGGGGAGTGAACCAGCAGATGGAAGACTTCTCTTTGCCTCTGCCTCTCTGTAACTCTACCTTTCAAATAAATAAATAAATCTTTTTAAAAAATAGTTATGTATTTATGAAAAAGGCAGAGAGAGAGAGAGAGAGAGAGAGAATCGTTCCATCCATTGGTTCACTCCCCAAATGACCTCAATAGCCAAAGCTGGGCCAGGCTGCAGCCAGGAGCCAGGAGCCAGGTCTCCCACACAGGCAGGGCTCCGAGCACTTGAGCCATCACCTGCTGGTTCCCAGGCACACTAGCAGGGAGCTGGATCAGGAGCAGAGACGCTAAAACTCAAATCAGTGCTCTGGTAGGAGACGCAAGCGTTTGGCTTGACCCACGGTGCCACACGCCTGCCCAGGGCTAACACATTTGTAACCTCCCGTGTTTTCAGCTTATGAAGGTGTTGGTTCAGGCTGAACACTGGAACCAAAAGGACACTGACGTTTGCTCTCAGCCATGGGCACACCTGGACAAATATCAATCGGTTAGGAATGGTTTTGTTTTTTTCTTCTGAAAACCCGAAGGAATTTGATTCTTAACCCAAAACAGAAAGAACTAACCTGAGATCCTGAGGCCTGAGCATCATCTGCCTGGGGGGCGATTCAGGTAACAGGGGAGATCTGCACTGGGGACATCTCACAGACTCTGTCACCTCTCCCAGTCCCGGTGTGAAGGGTTGTCAGGGCAAAAGTCCCTGCAAGGCTTGTCGTTCTGGAAAACAAAGTGTCAAACGCTCTGCTATGAGAGCTGCACTAAAACTGCACGCTGAAATGAGTCGGGGCAGCAACAATGACAACGACAGAGCCCAGATTTGTGAACGATCCGTTCAGAAACAAAGGAGAAAGTGTCGTACATAACATGAAAACTATCGGCTCCATTTCACTCTTCCGGGAATAGGAGTTGAGAATCAAGCAGTGTTATTGTTAAGGATTTTAACCCTCATCCCCAAATCCCATGTTTCATGTCTTGGATCATGTCTTTTTCCTTTGAAGATTTTATTTATGGCTCCCATCTGGAGAATGCAAAGAATGTCTTCATAGCTGTGGATTTTCATCCCACCAAACCTCTCTTTTAAAATTTTATGTATTTATTTGAAAGGCAGAGTTACAGAGAGGCAGAGGCAGACAGAAACAGAGAGGTCTTCTATCCATTGGTTTACTCCCTAAATGGCCACAACAGCTGGAGCTGGGCCAATCTGAAGCCAGGAGTCAGGACTTTCTTCCGGGTCTCCCACATGGGCTCAGGGACCCAATGACTTGGGCCATCTTCCACTGCTCTCCCAGGAATATCAGCAGAGAGCTGGATCAGAAGTGCAGCAGCCAGGACTCGAACTGCTGCCCATGTGGGATGCCAGCACTGCAGGCCGTGGCTTCACCCACTACACTACACCACAGCACCGCCCCCCCCCCCCCCGCCAGGGTGCACTTTGGCCAGGAGGGGTTTACATCTCAACCCCTTAGGGGGCACCAGCATCACTGGGCACGGTCCATGGGGTCATCACAGGGCCCTGTGGCCACCTGCTGCTTATGCATAAGGGCATATTCAGGACAATCAGCCAGGGGCTGGTGTTGTGGTATAGTGGGTAAAGCCACTGCCTGCAGTGCAGGCATCCCATATAGATACTGATTTGAATCCCAGCTGTTCCACTTCCGATCCAGCTCTCTGCTATGGCCTGGGAAAAGCAGTGGAAGATGGACTAACTCCTTGGGTCCCTGCACCCATATGGGAGACCCAGAAGAAGCTCCTGGCTTCTGGCTTCAGATCAGCCCAGCTCCAGCCACTGTAGCCATTTGAGGAGTGAGCCAGAGGATGGAAGATCTCTCTTGGTCTGTCTGTACATCAAAAAAGAAAGCAAAACCAGCCAGTCTGACATCCAATGTACCTGGAGCCATCTGCTACACTCCTGTGGGGTCCAAAGCTTGTGTCTCCTTTCACTTAACCCCACAGATCTCCAAATGCTCCCAGATGGACTCCCCCTCTTCCACCCTGCATTGAAAGAAACCCTGGGGGTTTTGCTTCCAGCCTTGAGAGGTGAGCAGACTGGAAACCCACCAGCACCCATGGTTTCGACTCTGCCATTCTAGGGTCCCTGTTGAGTCTGTGCCCTGCACAACCTTGTCAGCTTCAGTCCGCTGGAATGTGCATGCCCTTGATGGTTCAGCAGGTCCCAAGGAGGGCCTCGGGTGTCACTCACCTGCACTCAGCCATTGTCCTCAGAGCACAGCATGCTGCCAATGGGTGTTGCAACAAGGTTTCTAAAAACAATGCTTATCTACTTATTTTAATAGTATTACTATTTCATGCAACAAATGATTATACATATATGAATGTAAATGCTATATAATCTGATTTAGAGACAATAAAATGAATGCTTGGAGTATCCATGACCTGGCTTGGAAACAGACCAAGAATAAACATCATTAAAGACCTGCACGCCTCTTCCTACCACATTACTCTTCTGAATATGTTGTTACCATTTTAGTACACAAGCGTGAATCCCCAACTGACTTTTTATTTGGCAGTAGAAAGTGATACTTTGCACCCTCTTTCATTTCTCACTCAGCTTGAGAATGATGTGATGTGTATGTCATATTGTGTGCTTGAGGCTAATTTTTTTCCTAGACTGTAAGACTATCAATGCCTAATTCTCCATAGTAGAGTTTTGAAAGGGATGCTGATGCACACTGCACACCAGCAGCACGCACGTCCTCTGGAACACTTGGACCCTATCAAACACTTGGGATTTCTCCTGACCGGTGGATGTAGAAAGGTGTAGCATTGTGCCCTAAATCTGCCGACAACATCATTAAGCTGGCATCTTAGCCTATGTTCGTTAACTGAGTGTGTGTGTTCTCTTGTATGAAATAAACTTATATTTGTGAGTATGTGTGTGCATGCGTGTGCACATTCTTTTATACAGCTATTTGGAGCCTTTATTCTTTGCTAATGAGAATCCAAGAATATAAATAGCCTTCAAACTACTGTTTGAGATACATCGCCCAAGTTTTGAAAACGAAATACTGTCAGCCCTGTGTACCTGTGGGTTCCACAGCCTTGGGTTGAAAGCAGGGAAAAAACAAATCTCATTTGTACTGAAAACACGCAAACCTTTTTCTTGTTGTTATTCTATAAGCAACATGTGGTAACAACTGCTCACGTGACATTCACACTGCATTAGGTCTTATAAGTCATCCGGAGGGATCTACAGGATCTGGCAGGACGTGTGTCAGTCATGTTAAATAGAACGCCAAGGAGCAGCCATTTTGTATCGGTGGGGCTCCCAGAACCGATCCCTCCCAGGTACAAGAGACAACTGTATCTTAATTAACATTCAGCTTTAAGTATTTCTAAGAACTTCCACTGCAATTTCAGCATATATCCATGAGTTATTGGAAAGAGGACTGTCAAACTTCTAGTTCTGCATTTTCTTACTTCTATTTTATCATTCCTATTTAATCACATTTTGATTAGAGTGCTTTCTTTATGAAGTCTTTGAAATTTGCTCAGATCAGAACATTTATATTGTCGATGAATGCTTGAGAAAAATATGAAATTTCCTAGTGCTGGGTGCAATGATTTTTATATACCTAATAAATCCATTTTGGAATCTGATTACCACTTACTAAGAGTTGAAATCTCCCACTCTGATAGACTTCTCATGTTCTTTCCATAGTTCAATGTTTGTTATATAATTCGAAGTTTTTTATGAAATACATAGGATCTTGGAATCAATATAACTTCATAATGAAATCATCATTATACAGAGACATTTATCTCTAATAATGGTTTTTGCTCTGTTGTCTCTTTTTTGATAGTAATACAGCTATCCTGCCCTATTTTTTTAAAGATTTATTTTTATTTGAGAGGTAGAGTTACAGAGAGAGGGAGAGATAGAAAGAAAGGTCTTCCATCTGCTGGTTCACTCCCCAAATGGCCTCAATGGCCAGAGCTGCACTGATCCAAAGCCAGGAGCCAGGAGCTTCTTCAGAGTCTGCCACCCAGGTGCAGGGGCCCAAGCACTTGGACCATCTTCTGCTGCTTTCCCAGGCCATCAGCAGAGAGCTGGATTGAAGAGGACCAGCCAGGACACAACCCATATGGGATGCCAGCACTGCAGATGGAGGCTTAGCCCACCATGCCACAGCACCAGCCCTCTGTCTTCTTTTGAGTTAGTATTTTATTGGTGTATTTATGCTCTCTTTTTACCATTACTTATCATTGTTTGAAATATATCTCTGTAAACTACAGATAGCTAACTGTAATTTTAAATCTATTTTGACTCTTTTAACACTTATTCATTTACCATATTTTGAGGTTACAGATACATTCAAGCTGTTCATATTTTATACCTACAAGTTGTCTTACTTTTATTGTTCTTAAATTCGTATTTTCTTTTAGATAATCATATTGTATTCTCACTCCATTTTTCCCTTTGTTAAAAGATTTATTTATTTATTTGAAAGGCAGAGTTGCAGAGAAGCAGAGGTAGAGAGAGAGAGAGAGAGAGAGAGGTCTTCCATCCGCTGGTTCACTCCCTAGATGGCTGCAATAGCCAGAGCTGCGCTGATCAGAAGCCAGGAGCCAGGAGCTTCTTCTGGGTCTCCCACGCAGGTGCAGAGGCCCAAGGACTTGGAGCATCTTCTACTGCTTTCCCAGGCCATAGCAGAAAGCTGGACTGGAAGAGGAGCAGCCGGGACTTGAACTGGCTCCCATATGGGATGCTGGCACTGCAAGTGGCGGCTTCACCTGCTATGCCACAGCACTGGCCCCCCATTTTTCTCTATTAATTTGGTCCTTGATTGCTATTATTTTAATGCTTCCTCTTGCAACTTGAGTATACATCTCACTTAAAATCTAAAGTTAATCATTAAGTATTATTACACCCTCCATCTAATGTTATCATTGCCCAGCATTCATGGCTGTACTGACTGTTAAACTGTGAACCAGAGTGTCTGTCACTGTTTTACAGTCACTGTTCAGACACACCCATGTTTACTGTCTCCTTTGTTCTCCACTTCCTCTTGTAATTCAGACCTTCCGTCCCTGCCCAGTCGTTGCCATTCCAACAGCAACATAATTCCCTGAAATTCCTTCTGTAAAGTCTGTTCATAGAAAACGGTATTTCTTGATTTTGTTATATCTTTTATGCTAATAGTTGAAGGAGAAGTCTAGATTTACAGTTACTTTTCTCGTCAACATATTGCTGATACCCCTCCACTATTTTGGGTTTCCATTGCTGCTGCTGAGAAATCTGTTGTTGGCTGAGCTGTTTTTCCCTCATGGGTGATCTCTCTGTCCCTTGCATTTTCTCTTGTGTCACCACAGTGTCTGGTTACTGGTTTTGTTTTATTTATCCTCCTTGAGATATGTAACACTTACTAAATCTGAGTACTAATATCTTTTATAAATCCCAAAGATCCCTAGCTCTTTTCTGTTTTGAAATATGGAGCTCCTCCATTTCCTCATTCTAGAAATCCAAATAAAAATACTCCATCCTCAAGCCTCTTAAACCTTCGTTCTATCCATTTCATTCCTTATTTGTTCAGATTTTTAGGTTCACTAATTCTCCATCTGTATCTAACCTACTGTTTAACCTACTCAGCAAGTCTTTAACTTTAATGTCTATATATTTAAATTCTAGAAGTTCTAATCAGTTACTTGAAAAATTGAGAGGCACAGAAACAGAGAGAGCGCGCTCCCATCTGCTGCCTCACTTCCCAAATGCTTGCGATGGCTGGGCAAGGCCCAAACCAGGAGCTATGAATGCAGCCTGTATCTCCCATGTGGACAGCAGAGACCCAATCACTTGAGCAATCACCTGCCACCTCCCAGGGTGCACATTAGTAGGAACTTGAAGTCAGGTGTGGAGCTGGAACTCCAACCCACGCACTCTGAAATGGGACTCAGGCATCTTAACTGCCAGGCCACACGTCCACCCCATGTATCCAGATTTTTTAAAATGGGTCTGATCACCTGCACCCGTCTTTCTTTAAACATTTTATACATGGTTATTTTGTATTACATATTTCACAATGCCAGTATTGATCCTCACCAGTGATTAGAATCTGTTGCTTGGTGTTTTCATTTATCCCCAGCTCAGATGTTTTGTTTCCTTGTGTGTTTGGTGACTGGGGAGGGCTTATGTTCGGCAGATCTTCCTCAGGGGGAATCCTGGCAGGCAAGAGGTGTTCTCTCCAGAGACAATTTATGTTTACTTTTCTGTACTAAGGTTGTCGTCATTTGGGGCCACTGGATTTCTCCCGAGTTTGCAGATGTAGACAGAACAAATTCCAATCCAAGATCCTACGGTGCAGGAGTGGAGAATGAGACAGATGGCTTACCTGGCTGCTTCCCCTTTAGGGCAGTTGTATTTTCCACCCACCTGTTCATGAAGGTGGGGAGCTCGGGTGCAGGGTCTCAGTCAAGCTGCCCATACTGCACACACCTGAGATCAAGTCTTAAGTTGTTGGTATCAGTGTTATGACCCTCAGGCAGCCTGAGACCACACCTGCTTACCACTCTGCCCTCAGCAACTAGTTTTTTTTTTTTTGCTGTTGTGAGGTGGGAGGTTGGAGGGATGTATCTGGCTATTTCCCTCGGTTTCCTGTAATCTTGGTGATGTATTTAAACATGTATTTGTTGTGATTTCTCTAGCATCTAGGTTGTATTGCAGAACATTGTCTGCCACAGAGCAGAAAACAAGTGATTACATGGCAAGTCTGTTTTCCACAGTGGCTGCACTAATTTACATTCCCACCAATAGTGTGTATAAGTGTTCCCCTTTGTCCACATCCTCGTCAGCATTTGTTACTCTCTGTGTTTTGGAGTTCAGCAATTCTGACCGGGAGAGGTGATAACTCATTGTGTTTTTGATTTGCATTTTCCTGTTGGCTATGATTTTGAGCAGTTTCTCATTTATTTGATGGCCATTTGTATTTCTTCTTTTGAGAACTATTGAAGTCCTTTGCCCATTTCTCTACTGGACTGGCTGCTTTTTTGCTGTTGTTGTTGTGAGCTTTGTAAGTTGCTGATGTATTTGGGATATTAATCCTTTGTCAGGACCACGGCTCAATAGGCTAATCCTCCGCCTGCGGCGTCGGCACACCAGGTTCTAGTCCCGGTTGCCCCTCTTCCAGACCAGCTCTCTGCTGTGCCCGGGAAGGCAGTGCAGGATGGCCCAAGTGCTTGGGCCCTGCACCCCATGGGAGACCAGGAGAGGCATCTGGCTCCTGCCTTTGGATCAGTGCGGTGCACCGGCCGCAGCGGCCATTGGAGGGTGAACCAACGGCAAAAGGAAGACCTTTCTCCCTGTCTCTCTCTCTCACTGTCCACTCTGCCTGTCAAAAAAATAAATAAAATCCTTTGTCAGATAGGTGGTTGGAGATATTTTTCCCATTCTGTTGGGTGTGTCTTCACTCTATTGATCATTTCCTTTGCTCTGCAAAAGCTTCTGGGTTTGACATAGTCCCATTTGTTTGGTTTTTCTTTGTTGCTTGTGCTTTGGGGGGTCTTGTCCCAGAAGTCATCCCCTACACCAGCATCTTGGAGTGTTTCCCTACATTTTTTCCCAGCAGCTTTGTAGTCTCAGGTCTTAAATTCAGGTATTTTACCCATCTTGAGTTGATTCTGAATATGGTAATAGGTATGTATGTGTGATAGATAATTTCATTCTTCTACACACATAAATCCAGTTTTACCAGCACCATTTATTGAAGAGATTAACCTTACTCCATTGTATGGTCTGAGCACTCAAATCAGTTGGGTGTATGTAAGTGGATTAATTTCTGGGCTCTCTGTTCTGTTCTATTGATCTACATATCAGATTTTATGCCAGTATCAAGCTGTTTTTAATTACTATAGCTTTGTAGTATGCTTTGAAATTGGGTATTTTGATGCCTCCAGCTTGGTTTTTCTTGCTCAGGATTGCTTTGGCTATTTGGGGTCTTTTGTGATTCCATACAAATTTTAGGATTGTTTTTCCTAATTCTGTAAAGAATGCCATTGGCACTTGGATAGGAACTGCATGAATCTATAAATTACTTTAGGTAGAGCAGAAATTTTAATGATATTGATTCTTCCGATCCATGAGCAAGGAATACTTTTCCAATTCAGTGTCCTTGATGATTTCTTTCATCAACGTTTGATAATTTCCATTGTAGACATCTTTCACTCCTTTGGTTAAACTAATTCCTAATATTTTATTTCCTTTTGTAGCTATTGTGAATGGGATTTCTCTGTGTGTGTGTTTATTTTGTTTTGTGTGTGTGTTTATTTTGTGACCTGTAACTTTACTGGTTGATCAATTGTAACAGCTTTTTGGTGGAGTTTTTGTTTATCCATGTATAACATCACATCATCAGAAAACATGGATAATTTGACTCCCTCTTTTCCAATTTTGATGCCCTTTCTTTCTCCTCCCTAATTGCTCTTGCTAAAGCTTCCAGAATTATATTGAACAAGAGTCATGAAAGTGGACATCCTTGCCTTGTTCCACATCAAGAAACGTATCCATATTGTTGCAAATCGAGTTTTGTCAAATTTGTTTTATAGCTGTCAAACCAATGATTAAGAATGTTATAAAACTAGGGGTTTTTTTTAAATTTGTTTTTATTTACTTGAAAGGCAAAGTTACAGAAAGAGAAGAGGAGGAGGAGGAGGAAAGAATCTTCCACCCACTGGTTCACCCTCCAGATGGCGGCAACAGCTGGGGCTGGGCCAGGCTAATGTGCAGGAGCCTGGAGCTTCTTCCCAGTCTCCCTTGAGTGCACAGGGGCCCAAGCACGTGGGCCTTCCATTGCCTTCCCAGGCCATTAGCAGGGAGCTGGATCAGAAGTGGAGCAGCTGGGACTGGAACCAGTGCTCATATGGGGTGCCAGCACTGCAGGTGGTGGCTTTATCCGGCCTCTATACTACTATAGTTTTAATCTGTGATTACTTTAAAATTTACATCAAATGAATGAAATGGTCATTTTGCCATTCAATTATTGTTTATAGCCATTGTCTATATTCCCACCGTACTAGCATCTTCTTGCTTTTTATTTACTAAACTGACTTGGTGAAGTATTAAGCCTTTTTATTGTAGTATAATTTAAAAATATATCATCTCAAAAGCTAAAAAGAAAAACAAAAGACAAGAAGGAAAGATGGTGGGAGGGAGTGGGGGAGGGAGGGAGTGAGGAAGGGAATATCACTATGTTCTTAGAATTCTATGTAGGGGGGCCGGCGATATGGTGCAGTGGGTTAACGCCCTGGCCTGAAATGCCGGCATCCCATATGGGCGCCGGTTCTAGTCCTGGCTGCTCCTCTTCCGATCCAGCTCTCTGCTATGGCCTAGGAAAGCAGTAGAGGATGGCTCAAGTCCTTAGGCCCCTATACCCATGTGGGAAACCCAAAGGAAGCTCCCAGCTCCTGGCTTTGGATTGGCGCAGCTCCAGCCATTGCCGCCATCTGGGGAGTGAACTAGTGGATGGAAGACCTCTCTCTCTGTCTCTCTGTGTAATCTGCCTGTCAAATAAATAAAATAAATCTTAAAAAAAGAATTATATCTACAAATCACACTGAATCTGCCAAAAACTAATTAAAATTAAAATAAATAAACCCTGTTCCTGAGATCTCAGCGAAACCATGATTTACGGAGGACTGAGCACTGCTGGCACCTGGCACATCAGGTGGGTGACTGCGCAAGACCAGCCTCCCTGCCTCGCAGCTGGGGAAACCGAGGCCTGGAGATGTTGCTGACCTGCTTGGGGCCACTCAGCCAGGCACCGGCAGAACCGGGTCTGGACGCACGACGCTGCATCTGCCCAGGCCCACCCACAACTTCCGGCAGAAGATTTCCCCTCTTCTTTTCCTACCCTTTACTAGATACTACACACTTCATCCAGTTCGTGAGAAAGAGTTTGACACATTATACTACTTTGAATCTGATTTTAATTCTGATGTGCCCATATGAATGTTTTTATATTAAAATCATATTCCAGGGGCCAGCACTGTGGCATAGCGGGTAAAGCCACCGCCTGCAGTGCCGGCATCCCATATGGGCACCAGTTCGAGTCCTGGCTGCTCCACTTCTGTTCCAGCTCTCTGCTGTGGCCTGGGAAAGCAGAGGATGGGCCAAGTCCTTGGGGCCCTGCACCCGAGTGGGAGACCTGGAAGAAGCTCCTGGCCCCTGGCTTTGGATCAGCGAATCTCTGGCCACTGCAGTCAACTGGGGAGTGAACCAGTGGATGGAAGACCTCTCTCTCTCTCTCTCTCTGCCTCTCCTTTTCTCTCTGTGTAACTCTGACTTTCAAATAAATAAAAAATAAAATCATATTCCAAAAATGAGTTATGTTTCTTTCACTGGGATACTTCATGTTTCCATGTAGAAGTAACCATGCTTGCTGAATCATTTAGGATTGTGTTGGTTGTAATCGATACAAACCCAACTGAAACCACTTCCAGGGGTGGGGAATGTCTGCTTTGTGGGCCGCATAAGGTCCACGAAATAACTGGGCTGGCCCTGCCAAGGCAACCACGGACAGGACGTAGAATTCAGTGAATCTATAGCAGGCTGATTTTTAAGCTGATAATTCTATATGGCCATGAATGATGTCTAAATACCCAACCAGGAGGCTGCTGCTGTGGCACAGGAGGTTAAGCCTCTGCCCACAGTGCCCACATCACATTCAGGCACTGGTTCAAATGGCAGCTGCCCCACTTCCGATCCATCTCCCTGCTAACGCAGCTGGGAAAAGTAGCAGCAGATGGCCCAAGTTCCTGGGCCCCTGCACCCACGTGGGAGACCCGGTATCAGCTCTGGACTCCTGGTTTCAGCCTGGCATAGGCCCAGCCATTGCAGCCATTTGGGGGCGTGAACCAGCAGATGGAAGAATCTTTTAAAAAATACCTAATGGCTCTTGGCAGAAGAACGGTTCCCCACTCCTGGTTAAGCAAAAAGGCAATGAACTGCCTCACACAGCCAGAGAACTGCAAAATTCAACTCTGCTTCCAGCAGATGGACCCAGGTGTTCTAAGGCGTGATTTGACGCTGTCTCTATGTGACCTGAACAAGCGCTCAGTGAGGGCTTCCTCGGCGCGCGGGTGTTCAATGGCGTGACCATCACACCTCCAGCTCTCCCAGCAGCAGCCTTTCCTACGAGGTCCACTTGGCCCCTAAGTCTAATCTCATTAAAGCTGAGAGCCAGGGCTGCAGTTACTGCTGGGCCACAGAACACTGATTGGCCAGTGCCACTCCTGGGTCCAGAAAAGGGACCGCTCTCATGAAAAGCACAAGGTTAGGAAAAGGGCAGATTCCCAGAGGAAAACCAGGGTGTGACTGGGAAGCAGCTCCCAGGGGCACGGTCAGGGGCACCGACCACTAAAGAGCAGAGCAGAGTGGACCTGGAGACATCCAGAGCAGGCAGAGCCAGCCAGCCCTGGGCCAGGCGGGACACAACAGGCAACGAAGACCCAGCTGGGAAGGAAGAGTCTGCTGAACAGGTAAAATGCAGGGATTGTGGGGAGACACCCAAAGTGTCACCCGGAATTCCAGGGGAAAAAGCTGTCTCTGGGCAGCAGCCTTGGACAAGAAGGCTTGGTCTGCCCGAGATCACCAGGCGCTCACTACTACCAGCAAGCCCGTTATGGCTTCTCCGAGAAGGCACCCTGGTCCCCTGCACCCACACAGCACAGAGAAACCTCCATGAGCAAATGCTCTCCCTACTCATCCCCGAGAGAAGGGAAAGGAAGGCTTCCTGTTGGAGGCAGAAACACCAGTGTGCACCTGTCAGGTTGCCCCAGACGGGGCCGTGGAGACAGAGACTTGTACACGGCCACATCCTCAGGCAGGACCTGGATCCTAGTCCAGCTTCACAGAGACACCACGGCGCTGAGGAGCGGCGGCTCTGCAGCTGCTGTGGGTCTGCGTTCGTGCTTCTGGGTGATGGTGGAAGACGCGCAGCGCATGTGCAGGCGGTCAGGTTCCCAGATCAGGGGGAACGGGGAGCTCAGGGACGTGCACGGACCCCAGGGAGCATCTCGCCCCCATCACAAGCATCGGCTTCGTGAGTCATCATCATCAAAGGGTTCCATCCTGAGGATGTGCAGGACGGCCCGCTGAACCAAACTTGAGGAGAGCTCCAGTTACAGTCGAGGCTGGACCTACCTGGCGGCCCCTTCTCTCTGCAGTCCCCACCCCTCTGGGTCGGGAAGGAATGAAGGCCTGGCTGACTGCTGCATCCAAACCTTGCTTGGTGGCTGACATCCTGTCCATGAATGGGCCGAGGCTCTGGCTGACCTGCTTGAAGATTCCAAGCCCGAGAGGGTGAGGGGCTTCTTCCCTCTGCCTGAGGCCGACAGAGGCATCCAGCCCTGCACGTCCAGGATGTGTGCTCCGTGAGCTGCTCGTGCAGGGAACAAAGACCCTGCCAGCCATCAAGCCGTGTGCAGGGTCAGCGTTGGCGCAGCGGTTTCAGCTGCCACCTGTGGTGCCAGCGCCCCTGTCGAAAGGCCGGCTGCTCTGTTTCCAACCTGGCTTCCTGCGAGTGGGCTTGGGGAGGCACCAGAACACGGCCCAGGCGTTCGGGCCTCTGCACCCTACATGGGAGACCCAGAAGCAGTTCCTGGCTCCTGGCTTCGACCTGGTCTGGCTCTGGCTGTTGCAGCCATTTGGGAAGTGAACCAGCAGATGGAAGACCTCTCTGTCTCTCCATCTATCTTTCAAATAACAATATTTAAAAATAAAAGGAGTGTGAAAAACGGGACACGGGGGAGGACTATAAGGGTGCTTCAGGAAGAGGCTAGAGGAGAGGCCTTACCACGGGGGCCCGCGGGGCCACCCCAGGGGCTTGAGGACAAGAGCCCCTCAGAGCGCCCTGCGGAGCTGCCATCCAGGGACACCTTGGGAGAAGTCGTCTCCGAAACGGAACTCCAAGACGATTCTGAAAAGCAGCCAGAAGGTGGCGCCAAAAAATAAACGGGGGGGGGAAATGATGGGGAAAGGGAGAAAATGGCTCCCACGTGCAGATGCTGGCTCTGTGAAAGGCGTCGCGAGGACGGTGTTTGCTCCCAGGGAAGAGGATGCACTTGATGACGCATCAGGCGGACAGGGCTCTGGGCTGACTCCCGGGGGAGCTGTGGGTGAATCTGATGAGGGGACGGCCGGGGCTGCTGGGAAGTGGAGGAAGAAGGGTCCCCGCGCAGGTGGCAGCTCTGTCCCTGGTAGTGAGGGCGAAGGGGAGGAGGCACACGGTGATGACCTCTGATTGCCTCAACTCCCTGCTGCTGCTGTTTTTTTTTTTTTTTTTTAATTTATTTATTTACTGAGAGGCAGAGTTAGAGGAGGAGAGACACGCAGAGAGAAGTCTTCCATCTGCTGGTTCAGATGGCTCCAACGGCCGGAGCTGGGCTCATCTGAAGCCAGGAGCCAGGAGCTTTTTCCGAATCTCCCACGTGGGTGCAGGGACTTGGGCCATCTTCTACTGCTTTCCCAGGCCACAGCTGGATTGGAAGAGGAGCAGCCGGGACTCAAACCGGTACTGCAGGCGGAGGCTTAGCCTACTACACCACAGCACCAGCCCCGAAACTTGCTTCTAAGGAGATTCATCCAACTACCTGTGTGGTGCCTCAGGGGGATTATGAGGAGTGTTACACAAACAAGCACTTAAAATTTTACAGTCATAATGCAAGTGAAAAAAAGATGGAAGACATAAATCCTAACATAACACTAAAACAATAGCTAAGAGGGAGGGGCGGTGGGGCCAGCGCTGTAGCATATCAGGTAAAGCTGCCGCCTGCAGTGCCAGCATCCCATGTGGGTGCCAGTTCTAGTCCCGGCTGCTCCACTTCTGATCCAGCTCCCTGCTGTGGCCTGGGAAAGCAGTAGAAGATGGCCCAAGTCCTTGGGCCCCTGCACTCATGTGAGAGACCCAGAAGAATCTTCTGGCTCCTGGCTTTGGATCGGTGCAGCTCTGGCCATTGCGGCCATCTGGGGAGTGAACCAGCAGGTGGAAGACCTCTCTCTCTCTTTCTCTCTCTCTCTCTTTGCCTCTGCCTCTCTGTAATTTTGCATTTCAAATAAATAAATAAATAAATCTTTAAAAAAAGAGAGTAAGGAGTGGATAGAGAGAGTTTGGTCAAAGGCACAAAACTATAGCCAGACAGAGGGAAGAAGTCCCAGTGCCCTCCAGAGCCATAGGGCAACCAGCTAACGATCATTTATTGGATGTTTCAAAATTGCTGAGAGAGGATTTGCAATGTTCTCACCACAAAAAGTGTCTCATGTAACACACAGGCTAATCCCCCTGATTTGATCATTACACATTGTATACTTTACCAAAATATCACACTGAACCCATAAGTAGTTTCCATTATGTGTCCATTTTTTAAAAAGCTCTGCATGGATTAAACTTTCCTATTAATAAAAGTAGAAACTCAACTTGAGTCATGAAACAAAACCAAGTGGAAAAATAAACCCAACAAGCCCGGCTCCCTGCCCAGAGAACTATCTGAAAATCAGCATCACCATGAGACAGCGACAGATACCAGAGAAAAGAAAACGTGGCTGAGTGACGGTCAGTCAGAACAGGCGTCCACAGAGCTGGCTGACTACTGAACCACAGCCGGAAGACAGCCCGCTAAAGCCAGCGGTGCGCTCTGCTGTCCGACTGAGCAGCAGCACTGCCTCCTCAATCGGGTCCACAGAGCGTCAGTGCCCAAAGTACCAGGGGGGAGTGCACTGGATGGGCTCCTCCTGCCAGATGGTTTTCAGCCTCTGGGCCCAGGACGCCACCATGGCTTTTCTTTCTTCTTCTGATGCGTGCTCGGGAGCAAAACTGATCTGCGGGGCAAGGACCTTAAATCCACAGAAGTGCAGTGTGCCATGCTGGAGCCACAAAGGAAGAAAACAACCCGTTAGGAACTTTCACACCATACGAGAAAGTGATCGAAGAGAGTGTGAAACAGTGCTTGCACACACGTAAATCAACTCTACTGCTAGAGGCAGCTGAAAACTGGCTTCCCTAACACCTTAGGGTGGGGCAGGGGTCAGTGCTGTGGGGCAGCGGGTTAGGCACGGCCTGCAACGCCGACATTCCACATGGGCACTGGCTCGAGCTGTAGCTGCTCCACTTCTGATCCAGCTCCCTGCTAATGCACCTGGGAAAGCAGCAGGAGATGGCCCAAGTCCTTGGGCCCCTGCACCCACGTGGGAGACCCAGATGACTCTCCTGGCTTCAGCCTGGCCCAGCCCTGGCCATTGTGGTCATTTGCAGAGTGGACAAGCAGGAAAAAAAATCTCTGTCTCTCCTTCTCTCTCTCCCTCTGTAACTCTGCCTTTCAAATAAATAATAACTATCTTTAAATAAAAAAGAACTTGGCGCAGCTGGAATCCTCAAACCAAGACTCATCTGTGATCTTTGTTACTGATTCAGACACCAAATGTCACCGTTTTCATCCATCAGGCAAATTACAGTGCATTCAGACTAGGGATTATTCTAAAATAAGCTATTCTAGTTGCAATGTGCCACCATGGAAGATTGTTCAAGATATTTATTGAAACGAAAGCAATGAATTTTAAGCAGTATTGGTGGCATGCCATTTATATGAGAATAAATAAATTATATTAAAAGTCTCTCTCTATGTATATACATTTTTGGGCCCTAGGGAAGTACAACATATTAAAAGTGATTATTTCTGAGAAGAGAGATTAAGGACATGGACTTTTTAAAATATTTCATATCATCTCATTTTTCATAACAGTATATACTTTTGCAAAATTAAAAAAAAAGGTAAAGATTTTTCAAAAGCAAGAATTTAAGACTGGATGGAAATACGTGAGACCACCAGCCCGTGGAGAGACAGCACTCAGCCCTCTGCACCACTTCCTTCAAACCCCACACCCGCCTCTGACCTCAGCACCAAGTGGTCAGTGACCAGCCACGCCCCATTTGCTACATCTTCTTTTTCTCAGACAACATGACTTTGTCACTAGAAACCAGCTCAAACACTGTAATCAGGATCAGTCAGAGAAATCAGTAAACAGACTTGGTAAAAAAAAAAATCTGAAGTCCACAGCCTGCATCCATACACAAGTAACCTTAGAAGATACAACTGCGGTGGCCTTGTGGGGCAGTGGGTACGGTTGCTGCCTGAGGCACTGCCATCCCTTATGATCACCAGTTCTACTCCCAGCTGCTCCACTTCCCATCCAGCTCCCTGCTAATGTGTCTGGGAAAGCAGTGGAGGATGGTCCAAGTGCTTGAGCCCCTGCTACCCACATGGGAGACCCAGATGAAACTCCTGCACCAGCCTGGCCCGGCCATCTGGGGAGTGAATAGCACATGAGAGATCTCTCCCTCTCTGTGTAATTCTGACTTTTAAATAAGTAAGTTAATAGATAAATAAATAAACTCTTTAAAGAAAACAGAAGACAGAATTGGAGGGTCCCATTTACAACAAAGGCAAGTAATCAGCCTAAAGATCTGTGCACACAGCCCATACAAAGAAAATGTAATGTTCTGAAGACACAATGGGATTAATTCCACTTCTCAGGCCCAGGGTGCACCGCGGACAACATAGGGAACACTTGGGAAAGCAGGCCTAGGAGGGGCTTGGAGCTGGCAGGGTGGGGAAGCTCGGAGTCCCAGGAGGAGGGTGGAGAGGCGGGCTTGCTTGTGGGCCCTTCTGCCCCAGTTGGGGTCAGCACGGCTGCAGAGGCCAGCGTGTATGGGGGTCAGCACGGCTGCAGAGGCAGCGCGTGGCCACTGGGATGCAGGGCTCAGGGTACCTATTGCCAGGGCCTGACGGGCGCTGCCTTCACCAAGCTCCACTGGAGCCCATGGGGGCAGCTCTGCAGCTGCACCACTGAGCCTCCTTCATGCTGGCTGTCTCCCTCCCTCCCTCCCTCCCTCCTTCCCTCCCTCTCTCTCCCTCCCTCCCTCTTTCTCTCTCTCTCTCACACACACACACACCCCTTGGCACCAACCTAACCCAAAATCCAGTGTTGTGCCCTGCCTCCGTGGATTCAAGCAATCGCAGGCTGAAACTATTTGGATACCAAACTGTGTCTGTCCTGAACACGCAGAGGGGCTTCTCCTGTTACTGTGCCCTGAACGGCACCTCCCAGCAGCGGCTTCTGTAGTGCTGACATTGCCTGCGGGGACTACGAGGAACCCAGAGATGACTCCAAGTACGCAGGCGCAAGTGTATTGGTTCTGGACAAACACTGTGCCATTTTAGCCAAGGGACTTGAGCACCTGTGGATTCTGTATCCGCAGAGGCCTTGGAGCCCACTCCCACGGACACCCAGAGACAGCTGTGTGTTCACCTATGGGTCAGCCTTCCCACTGTCACCAAGTAAACATGAACATGGGCAAAATGTCACGATTTTCTGTATGGAGTTGAGATGGTGTGGAGAGGCAGCAGGTGCAACGCTGCCCCCCCCCCCCCCCCCCCGAGGCCTGCGTACCTGGAGTGGCCACAAGAAGTACCGGAAATCGCCGCTGGCCCCAGTTTTTGTGTACATCTCAGCCATGCCTCCCGTGGTCAGGGAAAGTAGGGCTAATTTACCCTGCAAGAGAGAAAGCAAATGCCAGGAGACGGCAAAAGTGCCGCCGTGACTCCAGTCCCCAGGACTGCGGTGGCCAGGAGGGAAATGTGGGGTCAGGTCCCACACGGATGTACCCACGCCACACTCCTGTCCCCGGTAGCCCACCCACAGGGCCCATGCATCCTAGCAGTCGGAGCCACCGCACCAAGAGAACAGAGGCCAACACATCCCCAGACTTCCGGCAGGACGTGCGTGCCAGTGGCACAGTGTGAATGGCTGAGGAAGGAAGCGGGCGGGGCCCAGCGCACAGCAGCCTCTCAGGAAATGGCAGTGGTAATCGTGGTGCAAGGCAGGTGGTGGTCACTGAGTCTGTTTTCCTTCTATGTACCTCTTTTCTGAGGCGTTTTTAGAATTTAAAAACTTCACTTATTTTAGTAGGAAATCACTTTTGTAAGAAGTTCATCGCCCGGGAGCTGTTGCTGTGGTGTAGCAGGTTAAGCCACCATCTGCAGCCGCTGCATCCCATAGGGGCGCCGGTTGAGTCCCGGCTGCTCCACTTCTGATCCAGCTCCCTGCTGATGTGCATGCGCAAGCACTAGAAGATGGCCCAAGTGCTTGGGCCCCACACCCATGCTGGATGAAGCACCAGGCTCAGGGCCCAGTCCTGGCTGCTGCAGCCATCTGGGAAGTGAATCAATGGAATGAAGATCTCTCCGTCTCCTTCTCTCTCTCTCTAGCTCTGCCTTTCGAATATATAAATCAATTTTTAAAAAAAGAAAAAGAAATTCGTTGGCACCATGTGTCATGCATCTACCTGGTTCTAGGCATGCCTCGCCCTGCAGTGTAGGTGACTCCATGATGTTGCCTCACAGGTAGGCAGGTGCCCTCATGCAAGGCCAGGGCTGGACTTTGTATAAGATGGCCCCTCTGGAGCCAGGGCTGACTGTTGGGTCACCCATGTCGAGTCGCCCACATTAGCCTTACCCAACACCTTGCCCCAGTTCCTACTTTGCCATGAGTGTAGTGGCTGTGGGTGTACTTGTATCTCTCCCCCACGCCAGCCAAAAAGCTCCAGGAATCTGTCAATAATGCTTTTCCCGGCTACATACAGCACCACAGTGGTTTGCACATGGATTGTGCTCCACCAGCACTTGCTGAAAACAAGAGAGCAAACTGGAACTGGACAGGTGCCCCATTCCACCCGCCCTGCATCTACAGGAAGCTTTATGCCAGCGTACATACCTTCAGAAAACCAGCATCGTAGATTCCTGGGAAGTCAAAGGCAAACCCCTGGCACAGCACCCTGTCCATCCAGCCCTTCATGATTGCTGGCACGCTGAACCAGTACAGCGGGAACTGGGGGCACAACACCAGGGAGAGATGAGCGCTTGTCTCCGGATTTCACCGCTGAGTCTGGGGGTGCAGAACGAGCCCTGCTGTCCTCAGCACTGGGCAGGTGTCGGCAAGCCACACGGTCAGCTCTGAGGGGCGCAGCGTGGCTGCAGTGGGTGGGGTTGACAATGGTCCTGCTCGCTGTGCTGGGCGGCTCTGCACATACATACCATCACCCCCCACACACACACACCGACAGCCCCTTGATGTGGCTCCGTGGGCAGCCAGGGAGAGGTGAGAACTGGACAGTGGCTTTGGGGCAGTGCTCTCTATGCCTGGGCCAGTCAGGGGGACAAGAGGAGGAGTGTGGAAAAGAGCTTGCATGCCTGGGGAGCCGTTGGCATGTGGGAGTCAGACCGAGGCTCTCCAGCAGCGTGGATATGACACAAGCCAAGGCTTTTGCTTACGTTCTACACACCAGCAGGAAGACCTAAGTCCTCCCTGCTTACGACAGGACCCCTACCACCACATCCAGCGGTATCATCTAGAAGGAAAATGAACAGAGGCAATAATCTCCCATGAATGGTGGAGGCCCATGCTTCATGTGCTATCAACATAAACCAAACTCAGGACTTGACACTAGACTTCAAGCTCCGTGACCTATTGCTGTGTGATGTGGGTAAGTCACTTGACCGCTCTGTGCCTCCCCTTCCTGACTCAGACAGGGCTCCTAGTCCTGCTGGGCTCACGGGATGCAGGTTAGGACCCAGGGACACGTGAAAGTGTCCAGGACTGAACAAGTGCCCAGTGAGTCATGGCTCTGACAAGAACGGCAGCACGAGGACAAGTGATGAGCAAACCTTCTGTGAGTGTTGAGCGAATGGAAAAGTGGCAGGAAGAGGTGGGTGGCACCTGCTCAGCTGACCCCAGGGAGACGGGAGAGTCAGGGGGAGGCTGAGCTCAGTGCTGCCGGTGCACGTGGGCCCTGTGTGCTGGCCTGACCACTACGTGTGCACGATAAACCCCAAGGTCACCCAGCTCTGGGGCCCAGTGAGATCACCCACATCTGCTGAGGATGAAAGATTGCCCAGCACTTCGACCAGCTTAATGATCAATGCTGCTCAGTAAGCAAGGGGTGGCGGCGGGGAGGTGAGGTCAAAGGGCAGCCGGGGCAGGGGAGGCAGCGGAGGTGCTCCCCCCCCCACAGGGTCACGTTACGAAGGGTTTGGGAACCCCACCAGCCCCCTGCTCCCCTGCCTGCACCCCCCATGACAATGCTGTCCCTCCTCACCCCTCCCCTCAAGCAGGGCTGGAAACACGGACACTCTCTGTGGCCATCAGGTCCCCTGCTGGGAAATCCTGGGTCTGGGAACCCAGTCCCCGCACACGGGGACAGAGAGCAGAGCCAGGTGCAGGGAGATGTGGATGGGATGGGAGCTCCGCAAGGGAGCAGAGGCGCTGAGCCCTGGATCTCTGTGCCTGCAGCCCAGCCTCGGCCGGGGCGGGGGCGGGGAGCGGGGATGGGGGCCTCAGGCCTGGATGTGTCCCCCGGAGGTCACGTGCTGGAAGCTGAACTCCCAGTGAACAGTGTTAGGACCTGGGACCCTTAAGAGCTGATCAGGCCAGGACTCTGCCCTCAGGGACTGGTTAGTGCTCTTATCTCAGGGCTGGGTTGTTATCAAAAAGCCAGTCCAGCCCTCTCGTGCTCTGCCTCCCTCCGTGGCACAGGAGAAGGGGCTGGCACTTCCTGGCCTCCAGAACTGCCTTTTCTTTAGAAACTCCTCGGTCTCCAATACCACATTACAGCAACATGAAAGGGACTTTATAAAGCGAGACCCCCGGCGACCACAGCCTCATGAGAAATGCCCCCTTTCTAGTTTCAGCTGGATTTCTAGCCACCCAGAGCTCCCGAGGCACATCTGCTGCCCTAAGGCCCTGACCACTGTGCCAGGAAGGCCCCACTGAGTGAGGAAGGGCCCCCCAAGTGAGCGCGCTGGAGGCCGCTCCCGGGGCCAGCTCTGTCGAACAGTTTCTGAACAGATGCTGGGAAGGTGGCAGACGTGTGTGCGGGAAGCAGCCAGTGAGAGAAACGGAAGAGTCTCCCCTGACCGATCAGCGTGATGGGGGCAGGGGCTGACAAGCACTTGGGTAGAGCGCGCTGGCTCCCACGCAGTCCTAGCTCATCTGGGGCTGGGCACGGAGGAGAAGGGAAGCAGCAGGACCTGCGTGGGTCACACCTTTCCTGCTCGGGCGTCAGCGTTTGGAGTGATACTGGCCACACAGACTACTTCTCCCAGCTAGATGAAGTGCTGTAACTAGGTCCCCTGTAATTAGGTGTCATGACCAAGTGCTGAAGTGTGCTAAAAACATGGCCCCACTTCCGGAGGCAATGTTCAGAAAGCGATTATCCTAGGATGAATCTGATTGGACATGCTCCCCAGAGGGAAAACAAACCTGAAAAATCACCAGATCTGCTTCCTGAACCTTCTTCTGCTCCTCAAGGATGTCGCTGGTCAGACACCTCTTCTTGCAGGCTTCGTAGGCTTCCACCCCGTAACTGAAGACCTCAGGGTTAGAGATGGCCCCTGGGGAGAAACCGGCTGACTGTTGTCACTCCCAGGTGAGCATGCGGGGCCCATCCCAGCAATCTGTGTGCCCAGACTGCTCCAAGCAAGTCAGCCACCCGCTGCGACCCAGCCAGCACCCAGGCTCCAGGGCAGCTGTGGAAGAGAAAGCCTGGGAGGCCCTGGCTGGGCACGTCCTGCCTAGCACGTACTGAATTCCACACGTGTCAGCTATCCTCGGAGCAACGAGATCGCTGCAGCTCCCCATATCTGCTGAGAGGAGACTGAGACTTGCGAGAGGCTTGGTCAACCCTTCAAAGCCACAGGGCTGACTCAAGGACAGGAGTGAGTCACTCCACCACCTGGGGTGTACAAACCCTAGGTCACTTTGAGAAGAGTCACAATAACAATTTTAAAAAAATTTAGGATCCTTAGCAAGCAGGTCATTTTAACCTGCTTGTATTTGATCTTCTTTTTTTTTTTTTTTTTGGACAGGCAGAGTTAGACAGTGAGGAGAGAGAGAAACAAGGTCTTCCTTCCGTTGGTTCACCCCCGAAATGGCCACCACAGCAGGTGTGCTGCGCAGATCTGAAGCCAGGAGCCAGGTGCTTCCTCCCGGTCACCCATGTGGATGCAGGGCCCAAGCACTTGGGCCATCCTCCACTGCACTCCCGGGCCACAGCAGAGAGCTGGACTGGAAGAGGAGCAACTGGGACAGAACCAGCGCCCCCACAGGGACTAAAAGCTGGAGTACTGGTGCCACAGGCAGAGGATTAGCCTAGTGAGCCATGGCGCCGGCTTGTATTTGATTTTCATTCAAAGAGTACTCCTATGTATAAAACGCCACTTAAGTGAGTGACTACTACAGGCAAGAGGCTGTGTTATCAGATGGGCTTCTGGCTGCCACATTATGGGAGAGCCTGAGATCCCCTCGGGCCCTTCAAGTCTACAGTTGTCCCTCAGTGTCCGCGAGTGACGAGTTCCAGACCCCTACAGACGTCACATCCATGGGTGCCCAAGTTCCTTACAGAAAATGGCCTCGTGTCTGCACTTAACTTGCGCAATCCCCTGAACACTTTCAATCCTCTCTAGAATCCCTTGTGTGATGACAATGCAAAGTCAACAGCTGTTCTAGGGATGATGTAAACAGCTGCATCTCTACTGCTTAGGGAACAGTGACACCAAGATAAGCCCACGAGTGCTCAGTGTATGCAGCTGTGTGCCCATGTCAGTCAGATCTGCGGACGTGGGACCTGCAGGTGCAGAGCCCTCACTGTGTATCCAGGGCTTCACACCTGCACATGATGTGTTTTTTGTTGATACCGGGATCTATAACCATCCACACCAAAAGGTTAGGGTTGCTTGCCTCTGGGCTGTGGTGCAGGACTGAGGATGTGTGAAAAGATGGTTGTACATTTTACATCCTGGTACCTACATCTTTAAATATGTTTTGACATGAACTGTATGCGCCATTATTTCTTTGAAAGTCAGCGGCCCCATATCCCAGTAGTCTCTCTGTTTCTAGTCCCCGCTCTGCTCTTCACCAGGAGATAACTGACTCATTTAAAAAGACGGTGACAAAGACAAGGACGTTGGCTTATGGCCACGAGTCCTGAATATTGAAAACGGAGAGCTAGTTATCACAATCACAAACAGAAGGAACTTAGAGATGTTAAACACTGGGAAAAGTATTTGCAGATGATTGGTGTATCTGGAAAGCCCCAAAGAATCAGCTTGCAAGTCTTCCCACACAGTAAGAACTAGTAGTGGTTGACTGCACACACGCCCACACACAAACAATCCCCCTCACAAGACAACCAACCACTTAACAATAATGACAGATAAGCTGCTGAAGAAGACGTTTGCATAGACGTGGAGCTGGCAAAGAAGACCTGCACAAACAAAGTCACTCCATCACAGAGTCCCAATTCTTCCTGCATTTACCTATGAATGGAATGAGACCACAGCAAAAATACCATGGGTTCTCTTCTGATTCTGAAAAGCTAATTCAAAAGATCTCATGAGAAAATAAAGCAAATATACTTAGGAAAAATACAAAAAAAGGGAAATGAGGGTGACTTAGCCCTGATATATTAAAAAAACATTCGCTGGTTAACTCCCACAACGGCCAGGGTTAGGCCAGTCTGAAGCTAGGAGCCAGGAGCTTCATTCGGGTCTCCACACATGGGTGCATGGGTCCAGGCATTTGGGCTAACTTTCGCTGGTTTCCCAGGCACATTAGCAGGGAGCCAGATCAGAAGTGGAGCAGCCAGGACTCGAACTGACAGCTGTTTAACCCACTGTGCTACACACCGGCCCCAAACATGAGAATTCTGATTTGAATGAAGGCGCATTTTAAATTAGGGGCAAAAAAGCTGGGTCTTGCCGGAAGTAGTGATCAGACAACTGGGTAGGTACTTGGCCAACAAACTGGACCAGTTCCTCATATTCTATACAGGAATAAAGTTGAACTAGATCAAATATTTAAATTTGAAAAGTGGAACATGTCAAATACCAGAAGAAACTATAAAACATTTTTTATAATTTACATTTTATGTAAATTATATCCAGAACTCATAAACAAAAAAGACTTTTGCTAAAAAGTCAACTAGGGGCTAGCGCTGTGGTGTAGTGGGTGAACCCGCTGCCTGTAGTGCTGGCATCCCATATGGGCACCGGTTCAAGTCCTGGCTGCTCCACTTCTGATCCAGCTCTCGGCTATGGCCCGGGAAGGCAGTGGAAGACAGCCCAAGCCCTTGGGCAGCCCTGCACCTAGGTGGGAAACTCAGAGGAAGCTCTTGGCTCCTGGCTTCGTATTGGCGCAGCCAGCTAGGGAGTGAACCAGTGGATGGAAGATCTTTCTCTCTTTCTCTGCCTCTGCCTCTGCCTGTCACTCTGCATTTCAAATAATAAATAAATCTTTACGAAGTCAACTAAATAAAAGTAAATAAAGTCCTGAGTAGAAATCGCCACCATAAGGAAAGTAAAAAGCAAACAAACAAAACCAAACCCAAATGAGCTACAAATACTGGCAGGTAGGTGTTTGGTGAGGGCTAAGATGCTGCTTGGGGCCCCTGCGTCCCATGTTCCAGTGCCTGGGCTTGAGCCCGGTGACCCACTGCACATCCACGTCCAGCTTCCTGCTAATGCAGACCCTGGGAGGCAGCAGGTGTCCTGACCCCTGAACTGGATGCCAGCTCCTGCTTAGACCTGGCCCAGCCCCAGCTGCTGTGAGCGTCTGGAGAGTGAACCAGCAGGTGGGAGGCTTCCCTCTATGTCTCTGTCTGCCTTTCAAATAAAATGACAACAAATAAACAGTCTTAAAGCCTTTCCAATTCATATTATACACTGTAGACTGACTTTTAATATATAAAGAGTTCTTTGAAATCAGTAAGAAAGGAGACCAACTAGCTACCTAATGGGAAAATGAACAAAGTATATATAGTCAAGAAACAAATACTCTATTAAAATATTAAATTTTAATATTTTAAATGTTTATTAAATTTTAATAAAGTATTGCTGTTCTGCCTTGTTCATATAAATGAACATTAAGTAAATTCATATAAATGAACATTAGTAAATATAAGCATTAAGATACTAAGCTTTACTTATAATGCGAGAACAAATTAGAACAATAATGGGAGGCCATTTCTCACTTGTCAGTCTGGTATTTGTCGAAAGACTGCCGGTGACAGTGAGGAAGCGAGCACTCACGAGCCCTGCTGGTGGGAGGGTAAACCGGCACAACGTGCCTTCCTGCAGGAAAACGAACAGTGGACAGACGTCCCCTCGTCCCCTCGGCCCGGCAGGTCTGCTTCTGGATACGCTTGGATACACAGCCAAACACAAGGCCGTGGAGACGTGCCGAAGCACTGTTCCTAACAGCGAAGGACCAGACACGACCAAACGTGCCCTGTGGTTGGGGACACAACACACTTGTGCAGTGGAGTCCTGCAGACAGGCATAACAGACAGACCATCTCTGGAGGGAGGATACGCGGGCACCAGACACCGGCTCCCTGCCGGCAGAGACAGGCACGGCGAAGAGACTGACACTGCAGACTCCTTTAGCCTGAACTCGTACACAAACGGGCGACGCTCAGCTTTTCTAAATTTTTTAATTGAAAAAACACAAATAAGAAAGTTTCCCAAATGTAGAGCCTTTTCCCCCTGACTCACCAGTGATGTCTTTCCTCGTGGCCCTCGGCTCGAAGTCCATGGCGTACAGGTCGGACACTGTGACGGTGCAGCCCTGCTTGCTCAGCTCCTCCACGGCCACTCGCTTCAAGGAGCCGTTGAAAGACTTGGGCTCTTGGTGGGCATAGACAATCAGCACCTTCTTACCTAGAGCGGGAGCAGAAACGGTTCTCCTCGAAGAGCAATTTCTCTTGGGCAAAATTCAATGAGGACTAAGATGAAAATGAAATGTTTAGGTGTATGAATGTGGGTGAAGCTAAGAAATACCATGGGTATTCTTTTCCATGGGTCACAGTTTGCATGGGTCACAATTTAAAATAATGTATTTTTTTAGTCAAGTATATCATACTTGGTTTTACTAGGACAGACTGAGTATCCATTATCTGAAATGCATAGGACCAGCAGTTTTTTGGGTTTTGGAATATTTGCATTGATTTTTTTTTTTTAGGTTGAACATCCTAACCCAAAGATCCAAAATCTGGAATGTTCTAAAATCTGAAACTTTCTAAGTGCCAGTGTGCATCTCAGATTTTGCATTTTCAGATGAGGGCTGCTCAACCTGAACAGAATTACATCTCCTAAAACAAACACCTGGGGACGGGGTTGTGCTACAGCGAGCTAAGCCACGGCCTACAATGCTGGCATCCCCTATCAGAGTGCCAGTTTGAGTCCCGGCTGCTCCACTTCCAACCCAGCTTCCCATTAATGTGCCTGGGAAGGCTGTGGTTGATGGCCAATACTCGGGCCCCTGCCACTCACGTGGGACACTCAGATGGAGTTACTGGTGCCTGGCTTTGTTCTGGCCCAGCTCTAACCATGGCAGCCAGCTGGGGAGTGAACCAACAATGGAAAATCTCTTATGCTCTGTCTCTCCCTCTCTCTGTCACTCTGCCTTTCAAATAAATAAATCTTTACAAACAACAACAACTAAACCATTTAAAAGCCTGGTCTAACATGAAGATCCTCTGTGAGACGTTTTCCCCTTAGCACCAAGATAGAAAAGGACTGGGATTAACCTGGGTGCTAACTACATTGGCAGGTATCAGCACCTGTCAGCCTGCACAGTTCTGCTTCCCTCTCCTCCACATCCACTGAAATCTGACACTGAAGCCAACCAGGAAGAAACAGGCCCACGGGCCCAAAGGGAGGGCAGGGCTACCGGAGCCTACGTTTCAGTGTTGCACTGTTGCTGGAAAGGAGTCTGAGAGAGCCAGGTGCTACGGGCGCTGGCTGGTCAGCAACAGCCGTCACCTCTGAAGCAGGATGTCCCCCATGCAAATTACAGACTGAGTTCTTCGGGGACACAGCTCGGTGGCTGGTGCAATGAAACTCGCCCATAACACCTGGGACCAGTTCTTAATGTGAACTTGGCTGTGTAGGACCTTGATAAGAAAATCATCATTTGTTTTTGTTGCTAGTTTGAAAGAAACACTTTTGGGCATTCAGCTGTGGGTGAAGGTCGAATTCCATGCACAAGATTAATGGTTAACATTTTTATATTGCTTAACAGACTAAACTCTACCAGGGGCTTAATAGGAAAATGGACACAGAGGAAATACACCAATGTTCCTCAGCTAGGGCCAGTGTGGCCTGCAGGGGACACTTCTCCAAATCTCGAGACACTCCCAGTCATCACAACAGGAGAGGAGCAGCCAGGGGCACCACCGACCCACCTGAACACTGCATGGGACAGCTCCACTAATCGGGCCCAGAATGTCAGCAGTGCCACGGCCAAAAAACCCTCACATAAATAGTAAATAAAGTGCATTTATATGTTCTAAAACAAAAGGATTTCCATGTTGCACTATCACATGAAAAAAAGAAAAATTATGTGTGTAGGGACTGGCACTGTGGCATAGTGGGTAAAGCCTGCAGTTCAAGTCCTGGCTGCTCCACTTCCGATACAACTCTCTGCTATGGCCTGGGAAAGCAGTAGAAGATGGCCCAAGTCCATGGGCCCCTGCACCCACGTGGGAGACCTGGAAGCAGCTCTTGGCTCCTGGCTTTGGATCAGTGCAGCTCTGACTGCTGCAGCCATTTGGGGAGTGAACCAGCATGGAAGACCTTCCTCTCTGTCTCTCTCTCTCTGTCTGTAACTCTGCTTTTCAAATAAACAAATAAATCTTAAAAAAAAGAAAATGCAACTCCTTATTTGGAATATGACTAAATGAATTCATCAAACAAGCAAAAAGAGACAAAAAATAAAAAACAGAAAAGGATACATTTAAACAAAATTGTGTGTGTCCACCAGCATGATAAACAGATGCAAAACTAAAGATGGAATCAAACTCAATTTCCACCCACAGCTCCCCAGGGTGTAACTTGGAGACTATTTTTTTTGTGCGCCTACTATGTCCCAGGGATGACTCTGGGGACTGCAGGGCCGCAGGGCCTGGCCCCTCCTTCTAAGGGATTTAGATTCTGGGTGCAGGTGGAAATGGACACAACAAGAAAGACAAAACGAGGTAACTGCAGACAGAGGCCCATCTTAGAAACAAAACGGGGTTCACACAAGTCTGTTCCTGCTGTTTGGACTGTTCATAGTAAACAATGTAGGATCCCACTTCCGGTTTAAAGGCCGCCTCTCCCATAAGGAATGCTTACCTGCCATGTCGTGGGGAGATGTATTCTTTCTCTGCGTTCCAGGCAGCTGCTCTCTCCTGGGAACCCAGCAATCTGTTAAAGACAACAAGAGCGGGAGAGGCAGGGAGAACGTGCTGAGTCTAGGCCTCGCCTCTGCTTGGTGAAGACGATACGCTTGGACTCCAGCCCCAGGTCCATGCCAGATTCCAGCCTCCCGCGAACATACACCCTGGGAGGCATCAGGTGATGGTTTAAGTAACCTGGATGGAGTTCCAGCCTCCTGGCTTCAGGCTGGCCAAGTCCACGCCACTACAGGAATTGGGGAGTGAGTAAGCAGGAAGAAGCTCTCTCTGTGCCTGTCCCTATATGTGTGTGTCTATGCGTCTCTTTCAAATGAATAAAAATAAATAAGTAAAAATTAAGGGGAAAAAAGGCTTCTCAAAAGAGGCATGGAATCCTTGATGATTTAGATTTTGCAGTATGTAAAAATTGATATATATATTTATAGTTTTTAAAGATTTATTTATTTGAGGCACAGTTACAGACAGAGAAAAGAAGAGAAAGAGAGAGGTTGGCCAGCGCTGTGGCTTATTTAGCTAATCCTCCGCCTGTGGTGCCGGCACCCCGGGTTCTAGTTGCAGTTGGGGTACCAGGTACTATTCCTGGTTGCTCCTCTTCCAGTCCAGCTCTCTGCTGTGGCCTGGGAGGGCAGTGGAGGATGGCCCAAGTTTTTGGGTCCCTGTACCCCACATGGGAGACCAGGATGAGGTACCCGGCTCCTGGCTTCAGATCAGCGCAGCGCCAGCCATAGCGGCCATTAGGGGAGTGAACCAACGGAAGGAAGACCTTTCTCTCTGTCTCTCTCTGCCTATAGCTCTACCTGTCAAATGAAAAAAAGAGAGCGAGAGAGAGAGGTCTTCCATCCGCTGGTTCATTCCCCAAATGGCCACAATGGTAGGAGCTGGGCTGATCCAAAGCCACAAGCTTCTTCTGGGTCTCCCACATAGGTGCAGGGGCTCAAGCACATGGGCCATCCTCTACTGTCCTCCCAGGCAATTAGCAGATAGCTGGAACAGAAGAGGAGTAGCCTGGACTCAAACTGGTGCCCATACTGGATGCTGGCATCAAAGGCGGAGACTTAACCTACTACACCACAGTTCAGAGATATATATATATAGATAGATAGATACATATATATAGTATATATATTAAGACTTATTTATCTATTTGAAAGGCAGAGTTACAAAGAGGCAGAGGCAGAGAGAGAGAGAGAGAGAGAGAGGTCTTCCAGGCACTGGTTCACTTCCCAGATGGCCACAATGGCTGCAGCTGCACCAATCTAGAGCCAGGAGCTTGTTCTGGCTCTCCTAGGTATATTTTCCTTCCTTCCTTCCTTCCTTCCTTCCTTCCTTCCCTCCCTCCCTCCCTCCCTCCTTTCTTTCTTTCTTTCTTTCTTTCCCAAGGGGACCTCAGAACCTTCCATGAAGGCAGACCCGGGAAGTGAGTGTGGGTAGGAGGCAGAAGCTGCACCTTCTCGGCCTTCCTGGCTCCCTAGGTTGTCCCACTGGCTAACAAAGGCAGCGGAGCAGGTGAAGGGCAGGGGTAGCAGTGAGCCCCAACCCGCCTCTTTCCTGGCCCGCAAGTACAGGGGCTGGGTTTAGACCCCTCCACCAGAGCTCTCAAACGCTCCCTAGGCCAGCAGAGACTTCCGCCTCTGAGGGCCTGGGCCAGATTCCGGCTCTGCTTTTGTGCCTGTGGCTCCCGTCCTGAGCCCTTTCTCCTGCATGTGCCCACACAGCCATCCCCGGCAGTCGGGGGCACGGTGGAGTGTGCCTGGTGGTCGGCACGTGCCAGCACTCTGCAAATGCCAGTTCTCCCCAGCCGGCCTCAGAGGCAGGAGGAAGGCCTGTGTCCGCAGCCCTGGCTGGCCACAGCCAAGGGACAGGCTTCACTCCAGGAGTCGCAGGAGCTGGCCACAGCGTGCTTCAAGACCTGCTAGGTTCCTGCCCTCCCCTGTCCTGTCTGTGTGAGCCTGTGGTTTTAACCAAGTTAGCTGCAACCTTCCACTCAGAACCGGCAGACGAGGGGGCCAGGCTGTCTCCAAGGGACCTCCACTATCTTCATGGGCCTGAAGCCAATGGGCATACATTATATAGAACCCCTGTCCAATAGGCACCCCCCTAGGAGGACCCCATAACAAACGAAAAACAGCAAGACCTGAAAAACCCCGTGCACTTCCTGAAAGCCGGTGTCGCTTCTGGGCACCCCGCCTGGCCTCTCGGACGCTTCACTGTCGCTTGCCAACCAAATGAAATGTCTGCTTCTTTGAAAACTGCTTCCCGGCCTTTTCTTTCCATGCGAAGCTGAGGAAGAGCACCCAGGAGACTCGCTCCGGTACCCACCCTCCCCTCTGCATCAGGTAACAAATGTGACTCAAAATTGGGCAAAGGACAGGCACCGACATTTCTCCAAGAGGATTCACACATGGCCGTCAGCACGAAACGACGAGATACCACCTCAGACCCTCTTGGATGCAACTACAAACACAGAAAGTGACAAGGAGGGTTGGCAAGGACTTGGAGAAACTGGGCCCCTTTGCATGCTGGTGGGACATAAAATGACGCACCTGCTAAGAAACACAGTTGAGGTGCCTTGAAGAAATACACATGAAGTTACTGTGCAAGTCAGCAATTCCACTAAGGCAGACACCCGACAAAACCGGAAGCAGAATCTAAAGAACCCCTGTTCACAGCTGCAGTGTGCGTAAGGGCCAAAAGCTGGACGCAGCCCCTGGCCAGGTGCTTCGGCCATGGGGTGAACAAGACAGACAAGGAACTTTACACTCCAGGTGTGGGTGGAGGGGAAGATGACAGTCCCGGCGTGCTGAGTGACCGTGACAAGTCAGTGATGGTGACGAGAGTGAAGTACTCCATGAGCAAATGGCAGGGGTGTGCCTGCTGCTAGACGGTGGTCCGGGAACATGTCCCTGGGCAAAGACGAGGAATGGCGATACGGAACCAGCCAGGCAAAGATCTGTGGGAACCGAGGGCCAGGCGGGAGGAACAGCAAGTGAGGGGCTAAGGTGGGAACTGCCCAGAAGAGTTCAAGAACCAGCCAGAAAGATTACTGTGGCTTAACGAGAGTGGTGTGGTGGGAGACACGGTAGAAGGGTGCGTGGGTGCTGAACAAGCGGCTCTCAGCTGGCAGCACTGAGGATTTTACACTCAGCACAACAAAGGCTCTCGGACCTCTTCAGCAGGACCATGTGACTGACTTCTCTGTGGCTTTTTTTTTTTTTTTTAATATCTATGTATTTATCTGAAAGAGTTAAAGAGAGAGATCATTCACCTGCTGGTTCATTCCCCAAATGGCTGCATCTGGGCCAGGCCAAAGCCAGGAGCCAGGAGCTTAATCCAGGTCTTCATTTGAGTGCAGGGGCCCTAGCACTTGGGCCATCCTCTGCAGCTTTCCCAGGCACATTAGCAGAGAGCTGGGTTGGAAGTGGAGCAGCTAGGTCTCAAACTGGCACCCACATGGGATGCCACATTGCAGGCAGTGGCTTTCTCTGCTATGCCACAGTGCCAGCCACTTGACTTCCCTTTTATTTATTTATTTATTTATTTTTTTTTTTATTTTTTGACAGGCAGAGTGGACAGTGAGAGAAAGAGACAGAGAGAAAGGTCTTCCTTTGCCGTTGGTTCACCCTCCAATGGCTGCCACGGTTGGCGCGCTGCGGCCGGCGCACTGCGCTCATCCGATGGCAGGAGCCAGGTGCTAGGTGCTTATCCTGGTCTCCCATGGGGTGCAGGGCCCAAGCACTTGGGCCATCCTCCACTGCACTCCTGGGCCACAGCAGAGGGCTTGCCTGGAAGAGGGGCAACCGGGACAGAATCCAGTGCCCCGACCGGGACTAGAACCCGGTGTGCCGGCGCCGCAAGGCGGAGGATTAGCCTGTTGAGCCACGGCGCCGGCCTTTTGACTTCCCTTTTAAAGAGGTCATCAGTGTTGGGACCAGCATTGAGGCATAGCAGGTAAAGCTGTTGCTGCAGTGCTGGCATCCCATAAGGGCGCCGGTTCGAGACCCGGCTGCTGCTCCACTTCTGATCCAGCTCTCTGCTGTAGCCTGGGAAAGCAGTAGAAGATGACCCAAGTCCTTGGGCCCCTGCACCCACGTGGGAGACCCTGAAGAAGCTCCTGGCTTGGCTGTTGCGGCCATTTTGGGAATGAACCACTGGCTGGGAGATCTCTCTCGCCCTGCCCCCAACTCTTTCAAATAAATAAAATAAATATTTTTAAAAAGAAAAAGGTCGCCAGCGTCCGGGCACACCTCATCCTGAGAGTCCCAGAGCGAGGGCCCCAGGCACCTGGTCTGGGCAGAAAGGTTTCCTGCTATCGCATTCGCCAGCTCCCCAGGTCTCTCCGCTCCCTGCTGTCTGGCCTGGACCAGCTGACTACTGCAGTGCCATTCCTGACCACCAGAGGCACGAGCTCCTGACTCCTCACTTCATCCAGCTCTCCCTGGGGCACAGAGTAAGAAAGGGAGGCCAGGAAGTGAGCACTTGCTGGAAAGAATACAGAAAAGTCGACAAAGACCGCAAGCCAGCCGTGTGAGTCCGGAGCTCTTCCTGTGGGCCTCAGGCTGCTCCCTGGCCCCCATCCACAGCTCTGGAAGACCCCTTCGCTGGAGTCTAGGCAGGCACCCAGGTCCACAGGAAAGGAGAACAACGTGGAGGCCAACCTGGAGGCAGCGCGTCCGTGGGCGCGCTGCTGCTGTTTCTGATGCACACACGGGTCCCTCCTAATCAGCACACAGAAGCCACGGCTCCACGGGCTCACCTTGTTATTTCCTGGTCCTGTCGATGCAGGGCCCCTCGCCTGCCGGTCATCTAACGGCCACACAGCATTTCTCTGTGTAGCCACACCATTGTGTGCAGGCCCTTTTGTGCCCATTTCCCTACTCCTGGGCACTTAGGGTATTTCCACTCTTTTCCAGAACTGTACAGAGTGCTGCAGAAGTGTGCATGATTCAACACCGCGCCTTTCCATGCGTCTCACCAGCCGGGACTCCCAGAGGCTGCAGGTTTAGACGCTGGCTTTTCCAGACAGAGGAAGGCTGTTCTCCCTCAAGCTGCTGCAGCGTCCTGGATAAAGGCAGCTCCGGTGGCTCAGCTGCACTGGGGACTCGGGGCCCCTCTGTCTCCCCACATCACAGGTGGACAGCGCCAGCCCCCGCTTCCATCACAGGTGGACGGTGCCAGCCCCCGCTTCCATCACTGGTGGACAGTGCCAGCCCCGGCTTCCATCATTGGTGGACAGTGCCAGCCCCCGCTTCCATCACAGGTGGACGGTGCCAGCCCCCGCTTCCATCACAGGTGGACGGTGCCAGCCCCCGCTTCCATCACAGGTGGACGGTGCCAGCCCCCGCTTCCATCACTGGTGGACAGTGCCAGCCCCCGCTTCCATCACTGGTGGACAGTGCCAGCCCCCGCTTCCATCACTGGTGGACGGTGCCAGCCCCCGCTTCCATCACTGGTGGACGGTGCCAGCCCCCGCTTCCATCACAGGTGGACGGTGCCAGCGCCTGTTTCCTTCGCTTCCGTCCGGCTCTGCCTGGGCCTAGCAAGCGGCGGCGCTCAGGAAGAGGTCGGAGCCATGCCCGCTTCTAAACGGCCCCACGTGTGCACGGTCTGGCTGGGAGGTCAAGATCCCCGAGACCTTAGAGCCCCGCGGTCGCGGGAATCTTCCCCCACCAACCCCAGGTCCCCCGCCCGTGGGACACTCACCCTCCAGCCAGCGCACGCCCCACGGGAGGAGCCGCCAACAGGACCCGCGCGGGAGACGCGCTTGGACTCCGAACCGGGTTCCGGCCGCGCGAATTGGGGCGCTGCGGCTGCGCTCTAGCGGACCGGAGGCCGCCGGCGCCCACGCCCCGCCCTCGGGGACGCCACTCCCATTCGCCCTGTCCCCGCCCCGCCCCCAGGACAACCTCCCAGTCGCTCCGCCCACACCCCGCCCCAGGGCCACGGCTCTGCCCACGCCCCGCCCACACCCTGCTCCCGGAGCTGCCTTCTCGCTGGCGCCCCGCCCACCCACCCCCCACTGTCCTCGGGCCACGCCCACATCCCGCCCCGGGCTGCCGTCTCGCCAGCGCCCCGCCCATTCTCCCGCCCCCGGGCTGCTGTCTCGCCGGCGCCCGCCCACGCCCACGCTAGGATTCCGCCCCGCCCCTGACGTTAGCCCCTCCCCCTCCCCAGGCTGCACCCTGTGCCCCGCCCCGCATTGTGCAGGACTGGAACCCTGTAGGGAGAGCTGGCCCGGCGGAGGCCAGCACTGGACGCTTCCTCCTTGCCCACGAGTCCGACTGAAACTGAAGATCCATAGTAGAGTACTTAGCACAGGGTGCTGCAGGAGGCAACCGAGCCCTTCCCATGCAGATTCCTCAGAACAGAGTCCAAGCAGGGACGCTGCGGGTGCCCAGAGAGCGCTCAGCGAGCCCCCAGAACAGGAAGGCGGCTGTGATTGACGTGTCCGTGTAAGTTCATCTACCAGAACGAGTGCACCACTGCCCAGGACACAGGGCACAGAGGTGGGGGAGTGCTCCCCGTACCCCACCCCAGGGCGCTCAGCCGGGAGCTGCCAGGAAGATGGGCTCCGGCACTGCGGCGCACGGAGGGAGCCTGCTGCCTGTGCCAGGTATCCAGTGTGCCAGCGCGGTCGGAGTTCCCGCTGCTCCACTTCCCGTCCAGCTGTTAGCAGGCCTAACAAGGCAGTGATGGCCAAGTGCTTGGACCCCTGCCACCCACCCCGGACAGGGGATGGCGTTCCCAGCATCCTGGCCGCTGCTGGACCAGCCCCTGCTACCCACCCCGGACAGGGGATGGCGTTCCCAGCATCCTGGCCGCTGCTGGACCAGCCCCTGCCACCCACCCCGAACAGGGGATGGCGTTCCCAGCATCCTGGCCGCTGCTGGACCAGCCCCTGCTACCCACCCCAGACAGGGGATGGCGTTCCCAGCATCCTGGCCACTGCTGGACCAGCCCCTGCTACCCACCCCGAACAGGGGATGGCGTTCCCAGCATCCTGGCCACTGCTGGACCAGCCCCTGCTACCCACCCCGGACAGGGGATGGCGTTCCCAGCATCCTGGCCACTGCTGGACCAGCCCCTGCTACCCACCCCGGACAGGGGATGGCGTTCCCAGCATCCTGGCCGCTGCTGGACCAGCTCCTGCCGTTGTGGCCACTGGGAGAGTGAACCAGGAGATGGAAGATGTCGCTCCCTCCCTCCCTATCATCTGCCTTATCAATCACTTAGACCTTGACTTCTTTGAGTGACTGGCCAGCCCAAACCTCACGCAGCAGGGTTTTGAGGTTGCACTCGGGGAACTGACATCTTGGGCTTACTTGGGAATGCGCTGTAGAAGCGCTCTAAGGTACGGGTAGGGTCTCCAACATCTAACCAAACGTTGGAGCGCCAACAGAACGCGGGGCTCCTGGACTTGCTGAGCGCCGACCACGCACGCTGCCCGACTCGGTGTGACCTGGGCGGGTACGTGGCCTTCGCGGTGGTTTCCACGGACAGCGCCGGGCCAGCACGTACGTGGACCTTGGCGCGGATGCAGCGCTGGTCCCTGCTCCTCGCGGGGCCGGACCCTGCTCCTTTTCCCGGTGGAAGATGCGCCGCGCGCTCCCTGGCGACTGCCAAGTGCTGCGGCCCCCTCTGCTGGAAATTGGAAACAGAGGAGCGAGCGGAACCACAGGCCAAGGCTAGTGCTGAATCAAGTCAAGAGGGCGCTGTGGCAGACACTGAGAGCCCGGCCTCCTGGGCAGGTAGTAGGCGTCCCCTGGCCCTCCTCTCTCCGGCCTGGGCCCCGGCGACTCACTCCCGGCGATCCTTTCTAGGCCGGCCCCCAGCCCCAGCCTCATCCCCCGGGTCGCAGCCCCTCCTCCCGGTGAAACCTGCTGGGCGCAGTGCGGCGGTGACCTCAGAGCGGCCGGCGGGAGGGAACGACGCCCCCGGAGTGGGCGAGGGATCCCGCAGTCTTGCTGCAGCGCCCTCGCTCAGGCTAGGGCTGTGCCTGGGCCCGGCCACCCAGCGCAGGCCTCGTGGGAGGCCCGGGGATCCCAGCTGTTTTTAGTGCGGACCCCGTCCTCTCTCTCAGTCTAGCTCAGCCGCCTGCCCATGAGAGCCCTTGCCGGAACTGCCCCCTTCCTCTGCCCAGAACCCCGTGGCCGCCCTCGGTGACTCACCCTGTCGTTTCCTCCACTTGTCCAGGGGCCCTCGCGCCAACCCCTTGAACCCCTCCTCCTCTGTCCGCTGCACGCAGGCACCGCACACCGGCACCAGTCTGGGGTTGGGGAGACAAGGAGCGTCCCGTTCTCCCTGTCTTGCTTGTGGTCCCAGCTGGTTCATCCCCTAAGCCTCACGCGGGATTCCTCCCTCCTCACGCTCTCTCCCAGCAATCCCCATGTCTTGTGTCTTCTCCCTTTTTTTACAGCTGCTGGCCTCGCGCTCCTCCTGCATCGGGTTCCCTGCCTTGGGTCTTGATCCCACCCGTGTCCACACTGTGGCAGTGTGGCACAGCAGGCTTGCTAAGATGTGGCTCTGCCACGTGGCCACCCAGCTCCCACTATCTGCATGATAAAAGAAAGCTCATCAGTGTAACTTCTGCAGACCTGGGCTCAGCTGTCAGAGACCCCAGGACAGCGTTCTTGACCCCCCTTGCTACTTCTCGTGTTCCCTGCCTTTGCACTTAGCACCATTCCAGCACACACGGGGGTCTTCAGGCTTTGCATAGCCAGCACCTGGTGTCGTTCCTGGCTCAGTCTGAAGGAAACAGACACAGCACGGCCAGTGGGTCACTGGTGCCCTTGTCCAACCCAAGAGAGAGAATCCAGTAACTCCGAGGATAAGAATTCAGATGAAAGAAACGGAGAGAGGTTTACTCAGGCTGCGAGTAGCCAGGGGGGGTGGCAGGCTAAGCTTCTCCCAGAAAGGAAAGGAGACCAAACCTTACATAGGGAGACAGCTTCAGCCATGTGTCAATCACGGAAGGGCCCAGGGGAGGCGGCCGTCCAGGCTCGCCAGGGCCGCTTGGTGGCCCCCGCCTGGATTGAAGTTTGGCTGTTTCCTTCCCTATCCCTCTCTACCTGGGATCTGCAGTCTCAACCATTTCTCTGCAGTCCTGCTGACTGGGGCGGGTCAGATTACTCTGCAACTCTAGCCAGCTAGCTCAAGGCGTTTCTGGAATTTTCCAACAAGCATTATCTACCCGTGGAATTGAACCGACACTCTATAATGAGTCACAAGGCCAGCAGTTCACTTTTGTTAAGTCAGAATGTGAAAAGGAAAAGAAAGCTGTATTCGGGACGGATGCGTTCCCACTTCACCCACGCTTGCTGGGTCCTCTAGTGAAGTTACTACAGCTGGTGAGGGAACTTGCAGAGGACCAGCCTGCAAATGATTGAAAGGACTCTGTTCGTCAGGCTTCCTGGAAAGCTGGGAGTGTGGGAGCCCCAGCAGTCCCTGTGAAGATCCTGTGTTGCCATTAGAGAGGAGCATTAGGGGGTACGAGACGGTGTGTGTTCAGGATTAAGAGAGCGTGTGCATTAGGGTGTAAGAGGGCGTGATATTGTGGGGAGAGCCAGTGTATTACGGGGAAAGAGAATGTGTCCTGGGGTGCAGGAGTCAGAGGGGAAGGCTCGGCGGTGACCTGATGCTCCAGCCCCTCACCCACCCCACTTGCTCTGTCCTTAGGGCTCACTGGACAGGCACTGTTGCTTAGGAGCTAGGGGTCCTACTTCAGCTAAGTTGGTGCTGGAGTCTGAATGTCCTCGTCAAAAATCAGGCTGAAGTTATTTCCCACTTCGAGGTGTTAGGAGGTGGGGCCAGGGGCTGGTGCCATGATGTAGTGAGTAAAAGCCACCGCCTGTGCCGCTGGCATCTGTATGTGCTCCAGTTTGAGTCCCAGCTGCTCTACTTCCGAGCCAGCTCCCTGCTAAGGTGCCTGGGAAAGGCAGTGGCAGATGGCCCAAGTGCTTGGGCCCCTGCACCCACGTGGGAGACCTGGAGGAAGCTCCTGGCTCCTGGCTTCAGACAGTCCCAGGTGCAGCCATTTGGGGAGTGAACCAGCAGATGGAGGATATTCTCTCTCTCTCTCTCTCTTCCCTCTCCTCCCTCCCTCTAAAACTCTGCCTTTCAAGTAAATAAATAGTTAAAAAAAAAAAAAAAAGGTGGGGCCAGGTGGACGCTTGCAGCAGTGACTAGGGCTGTGCCATGAACGGACCCAAGGATTCATGAGCTAATGGCTTATCTCGAGAGCTGGTCTGTTCTGAAGCCCAGTTTGCTCCTTGTCTTTCATATGTGTCCCTCTCAGTGTGTGCTCCTCTGGGTTTCCCAGAGCCCCCCACCAGGGAGACAGTGCTCCTCAGATGTGGCACTTCAACCTGGGACCTCCCTGTCGTCAGGACCATGAGCCACATAAATCCCTATTCTTCTTAGAGCTTGTTCTATTTTATTTGAAAGGCAGAGAGACAGCAAGAGACATATAGAGAAATCCTCCATCTACTGGTCCACTTCCCAAATGCCTACAATAGCCAGAGTTGGGCCAGCCCAAAGCCAGAGGCCAGGCACTCCATCCTGGTCTCCCAGGCACGCCAGTCATCACCTGCTGCTTCCCAGAGTGTGTACTGGTAGGATGCTGGGTAGGAAGTGGAGTAGCTAGGACTCCAGGACCCTGATATGGGACGCAGGCATCCCACAGTGACACAACCACGCTGCCACATGGCCACTCCTCTGTTCTTTATAAAATACCCATATTAGGTATTCAGTTATAGCAACAGAAAATGGACTAGGACAGTGGGCACTGAGAAAGTGAAACTGCCCACCTTCGTTTATAAAGAATAAAAATGGGGCCGGGGACTGTGGTACAGTAGGTTAAGCCATATTGGAGTGCCCGGGATCAAGTCCTACCTTGGCTTCCAATGCTTGTCGGAGTCAGCAGAGGATGAATCAAGAACTCGGGTTCCTGCCACCCACATGGTGTTCCAGGCTCCCGGCGGTTCTGGGCATTTGGGAGATGGCATGGTGTTCCAGGCTCCGGGGGGTTCTGGGCATCTGGCTAGTGGGGTAGATGGAAGATCTCTCTCTTTCTGTAACTGTACCTTTCTAATAAATCTTTTCTAAAAAGATTTATTTATTCCTTTATTTGAAAGTTACAGTTACAGAGAGCAGAGCCAAAGGCAGGGACAGAGAGATCTTCCATCCACTGAGTCACTCCCCAAATGGCCACAAAGGCCACGGCTGGGCCAGGCTGAAGCCAGGAGTCAGGAGCTTCACTGGGTCTCCCACACGGGTGCAGGGGCCCAAGCACTTGGGCCATCCTCTGCTGCTTTCCCAGGCATATTAGCAGGGAGCTGCATCAGAAGTGCAGCCACTGGGACTCGAACTGGTGCCCACATGGGTTGCTGGTGCTGCAGAAGGCAATTTAACCCGCTGCGCCCCGGCGCCGGCCCTGAATAAGTCAATCTTGAAAGAAGTGGCAACGCCCTGCCCAGACTCCACCCAGGAGGAATCAGGAGCACGCCCGCCTCCTGCCCTCCTCTGTGTTCAGTCTGCGACACAAAGCCCACATTTTGGAATTACACCCTCTGCGACCTCCAAGTGGGCCATCAAGGGAATCCCTCTTCAAAGGGAGCACGAAGTACGACCAAGGAAGCGCCCGTTTGCGGCCGTTTGTGGAGTGAACCAGCGGATGGAAGACTGTCTCTCTCTCTCTGCCTCTCCGTAATGCTTTCAAATAAATAAATTATTGGGGGGGGGTGCTGTAAGAGGCTGCCAGCCCCCTCCTGTCTCTTTCCATGCCCAGCTCAGTGCTCAGCCCCACCACGGCCCCCAGGGTAACTCACGGGGGGAGGGGGACGGGCAGCGGCATCCTTCCATCCTAACCCTCCCTTCCTCTCACAGCAGCTGCGCATGCCACTGACCTGGGTCTCTCTTGTTCACTTTCTGCTCAGTCTTCTTCCTCCTAACGCTCCCTGTGTGCACTCTTCCTGGCTGCCTTCTACAATGCTGGTGCTGTCAGGGCGGCTCCTGGCTTCTGTCCTCAGATCCTCAGCCCCCCGGGCCCCAGTGCATTCTCCCTGGATTCATTCTGCACCTGTACCAACCTCTGTCTCTGTCTCTACCTGTCCTCTGGGTGGTGGCTTCACCTGAACGTTTCCCAAGCTCTCGGGATCGCTTCTGAGGCACATCAGTTCTTTGACTCCCAAATATGCTCGGCCTCCCTGCCCCCACTCAGACATTTGAGAAAATAAAGTGGGTTCTTTGGCTCCAGTACCCAAAAGCACTGAGCTCCTTGCAACAAAGCAGGGGCAGGGAGCAGAGTGGACACAGCACTTGCAAGGCCGGAGCCCGGAGTTCCTTCCCAGGCTGTACTGAGAGGAAGTCCGAGGGCCCTCACCGCGGTGCAGAGCGGTTCAGCTGCAGTTTTTGTTCTCACTGTGGTGACTTATCCTCGGCCAAATCTGACTCAGCACCTGGTGCTGAAAGAGCATAGAGGCCCCTCGAGCCCAGCTTCCTAGACAGCCCCCGGGGACCTTCCATGGGTGAGGGTCCAGCGCTGACAAGCCGCGAGGACTACCACCGCATCAGGTGTCAACGATGTGCCTGCTGCCTACCTTCCTTCCTCTTTCCGACCCCACCCTGGGTCCCTAGCGACAGTGACACTCGCCATCGGGAGGCCAGCACCAAGAATGCGTCTGAGGCGTGTTCAAATCCTCCTAAGTAAAGAAGAGGGGAAAGTGTACAAGAGGCCCAGCTGCTGGAGGAGTGACTGTAGACCTTCCGTCCTGAGTCTCTGCAGCCTGGGCTGCCAGGGGTCATTACTAACCAGCCCTTGTCACGTGAACTCCAACACTACTCTCCAGAGCAGTTCTCCAACTGCATATTCATACCATTGTCATTTTCGAAACCTAGGGTGTGTGTGTGTGTGTGTGTGTGTGTGTGGCACAGGAGTGAAGATGCCCCGTGGGACATCCACGTCTCGCAGTGCCTGGCTGGAGTCCCACCTGCCCGTGTCTGTCCCAACTTCCTGCTAATGCACACCCTGTGAAGGCAGCAGACGATGGCTTCAGTGCTTGGATTCCTGCACCCACACAGGAGACCCAGACTGCATTCTGGGGTCCTGGCTTTGGCCTGGCCCAGCCCTAGCCGTTGGAGGCATTTGGGGAGGGAACTAATGGATGGCAGATCTCTCTCTTTGGTCTCTCTGCCTTTCATACAAAATAAAGACAAAAATTTTATAAAACCACAAGCCTGGTTACTTTCATCCTGATTCAGTTTTCCCTTATAAGCCCATCAGCACATTAGGTTATGAAAATATAATAAACTTTATATAAGCAACTTTACGTTAGGGCCATCACTCTAGGATGCTGTGCCTAGAATGATTGATATGCGCCATCTGGAAGCATTTCTTTAATCTACGCTGAACCCAGGCAGAGACGAGCAGACTACAACTCCTTCTGAGGTGTCTCTGCCAAAGAGACGTTTTCAGAAAGGGCGGAGGAGGCTAAGAACGGCCTGGCTGGTTCCTACGAGACCACACTGGCCTCTTTTGTTCTGTAAGTATTAACAGCACAGTATTTGCTTTATATGTTTGGGTAGTCTTGGGTGCATATATATGTATGATTCTTGTATATTTTTCTTGATCCTCTTATCAAAATATATGATATATATGGTCTCTTTCTGCACTTTTTGATTTAAAGCCTGTTTTATCTGATGCGAGTTTTGGGTTTCCACTTGCATGGTATAGTTTTTCAGCCCCTTTCTTTCAGTTGCTGTGTGATGTGTATATCTGTGAAGTGAGTCTCTTGTAGGCAACTCACAGTTGGGTCTTGGGTTTTTTTTTTTTTTTTTTTTTGGTAGTCAGCCAACCTATACCTTTTGACTGGGGAATTTAACCCATGTCTATTCAAAATTAATACTCATTTTGTTGGTTGCTTACTGGTTGTTTTACATATTCTCTGTTTCTTTATGCCTCTCTTACTGTTTCTTTTTGTTTTGCTAGTTTTCTGTTATGATAAAGATGGATTTTCTTTTGAGTATCTGCTCTGTAAATTTGGTACTATCATGTGTTTTGCTTTTAAAGGTTCATTTTATTTATCTGAAAGGCAGAGTTAGAGAGGGAGAGAGCCAGAGAAGAGAGGAGGATAAATCTGAAGCTAATACAATTGGGGTGAATGAATTGGAGAGGGCAAAGGGGGCAGGCGGCAGCTTTACCCACTATGCCCCAGCACCAACCCCTTTCTTTCTTTTTAAAAGATGCATTTGGGGGCCGGTGCTGTGGCCTGAACTGGCCCATATGGGCACCAGTTTGAGTCCTGGCTGCTCCTCTTCTGATCCAGCTCTCTGCTATGGCCTGGGATAGCAGTGGAGGATGGTCCAGGTCCTTGGGCCCCTGTACCCACGTGAGACACCCGGAAGAAGCACCTGGCTCCTGGCTTCGGACTGGCGCAGCTCCGGCTGTTGCGGCCATCTGGGGAGTGAACCAGCGGATGGAAGACCTCTCTCTCTCTCTCTGCCTCTCCTTCTCTCTCTGTGTAACTCTGACTTTCAAGAAAAATAAATCTTTATTTAAAAAAATAGATGTATTTGTTTATTTGAAAGGCAGAGTTAGAGAGAGAGAGAGAGAGAGCGCGAGAGCGCGAGCGCGCGCGATTCCATCACTGATTTACTCCCAGGTGGCTGCAACACTAGGGCTGGGCTAGGCCAAAGCCAGGAGCCAGGAGCCTCCCAGGTGCGTGCAAGCTCTTAGGACAACCTTGACTGCTTTCCCAGGAACGTTGGCAGAGCCAGATCGGAAGAACTGGTGTACAGAAGGGATGCCAGCTGGCAGCCTAGCTTAACCTGCTGCGCCACAACGCTGTTCCCTGGGCTCATTTTAACCTGGCTAGCACGCCCACCCCCCACCCCAGGTCCCTGAGCCCCTGGAATGGCCCGAGGCTGCTCCCAGAAGGCAGATTGGGTTTCATCATTAGTATGATCTCTCTGTATCGTCGAGGGCTTGAACACAAGAGGTGATGGGAGGGCCTTGCTCCTGTTTAGCTTCTGCTCTCACTGTCCCGTTTAAGCCCATGTTCCAGGAGCCGGCACCTTCGTGGTCAGCGAGGCCATCGTACTCCGCGGTCTCTGCAGGGGCAGCTTGTACATCTTCGTGGAGCGGCGCACGGTCGCCCCCTGTCGGGAAACTTCGGGAGGGCCGCCGTTCGGATCCTCCTCCCGGATCGTGCAGAAACGACGCGCGGCCCCTCGGTGGCCAGCGGCCGGCTGGAGCCTGCAGACGCGCAGATGGCCGGCAGGGGAAGGGGTCGGAGTGCGGTGGCCTTTACCTGGCGCACACCTGGGCGCCTCTCCCGTCCCGCGCTTCCTGCCCCGCCCCGCCCCGGCGCCCTGGCTCGCTTCCCCGGCTCCGCCCGCAGTCTGGCCCCGCCGGTATTTGAGGCCCAGGGCGGCTCCGGCGCCTCATTCCCGCTGCTCCTCCAGCTCCCGGCCGTGTCGCGGCGACTCTGCGGTAGGTGCCTGTTGCGGGACCCGCTGTGACCAGTGAGGGTCTCCGGGACAGCGACGGGTGCGGGCAGGCGCTGCTGGGCAAGACCGGGCGAGTGCTGGGCCTGGGCCGCGGGGACCTCAGCGCCCGGCGGAGCGGGGCGTGACCGCTGCGCGGAGCCGTGACCCCTGCAGCCCGGACGGCGGGGGATGGGGCGAGAGCGTCCGGCTCGGATTCCCTCCTGGAGTCCGGTGGCGGCCTCGGGCGAGCTGCTTGGCATGCGGGCCAGCCCGTGACGCGAGAACCGCCGGATCCGGGGCGTGCAGGCCCCAGCGCGCAGGGGAAAGGCGAAGGCGCGGGATGGGGGCGGCGTGGAGTCGGCAGGGCTGCTGCGCCGGGTCCCTGGGCCACAGGTGATCCCCGCGCCCCCACCCAACCCGCAGCCACCGGTGGTCCCCCGCCCCCCGGAGCGATGGCAGGGGACGCTCCTTGCCGCAGGTGACCACTCCCACCCCGCGAGAGGGCGCGGGCTCGTGACGCCGGGCGTTGGGCACGCCGGAGGGAGGGCTGGCGGCGGCGGAGTCGGTGCGGGGGTGGAAGGCGGACCCCAGGCCCGGCCTGCGCTCTGGGTTGTGGCGAATCCGCAAGTTTGGAGGTCGCTCAGGCTGCGCTGATAACCGTGAGGACCACTGCGCGCCTCCTTACTGCTCTGTCTTTATTTATCGTAAACTAAACTCACCGCAGGCGAAATGAACCATGACCTGGTGTCTTCAAAGCTAAGAGGACCGGGAGAAAGTCGGGTGCTATTTGGGTCTGGTTGGCATTTCTTCCCTTTTTTCTCCCTGAAAGCAGACGTGTGGGGCATGGCATCTGCATGCCGGGGGAAGCTGGGCCAGGCGCGGCTGGGGCGCGGCGGCACCGGGAAGACTGTGCCCCCAGGCTGCCTGCCTCCTGCCTGCTGTGGTTTAGGGCTAGGCGATGGGCTTGGCAGTACTAAGTGCCTCGTAGTGCCGGGCTAAGGGGAGCGGCCGCTGCTGTCAGCTTGTGCCTCGTGACCGCCGAGTCACTGCACCCATGTCACTGGGTGCCGTCACAGTGAAAGGGTGCACTCTGGGTGACACTTGCCATGTAAACTAAGTTCTTACAATTGTATAAGGCCAATTCCAGCCCGAGGCGTTTTATTACAACTCAGAGTATTACAGTTAACTCAAACCGTAGCAGTAGAGTGAAATCAGTGTACAGAATCAACATTCTTTCCCGTATTTCTGGTAAGAGCACCCACGTGGATGCTGTGTGGGCCATTGAAAACCCCATGCCTTCCATTTCCAAGCTTGCTGAACCTGGGATTCAGCCAAGGCATCGGAAGCAGGAAAATAATGTATTATTCCCCTGTTTACATAGTAGACACACAGCAGATGCACACACACACATGCACGTACCCCCTCCCCCCAGACAGCCTCCCTAAAGAAAACAAAGATGAGGATAAAGCAGGGGCTCAGGTGTCCATTAAACCAACTTTGAGTGGTTTAGATTTTGTAGGGAATGAAGACATCGAAGAAGTAAAGCAGCACAATTCAATAGTGACACTGCAAAGAGTATTAGCACTTGGTCAGTGGTGAACATTAACTGTAGTTACTGGGGATGCTGTGAGGCACAAACGATCCTAGGATAAAATATTTTAAAAATATATAAAACCAGTCATTAAGAAAACTTAATATCAGTCTGTGATTAAATACTGTTTTTACATTTCAAAAATCCTGTTTTTAAAGCAGTAAATAATTCCAGAATATACAATGAATTTTTCATGTGCATCTTAAGGGCACTTGGCTATGTTATTATATACTCAGCTGAAGAGGTAGGTGCTTGGAAACCCATTGCTAGGCATCGAGTTTGCAGTCTGAGCTGGGAAACAGGCATCCTTGTTAAGACACATTCACTGAAGGGATAAGACAATAGCTTCACTGTTACAATCTCACTAGATTGTCTAAAATTTTCTTTGCTATCGGAAATGTCTTAGTAAGTGGTAAACTTTAAATCTGAGCTTATTTTCCTTTTAAGCTCGGGACCTTTTTAATCTTTTTATAATTGTTAAAATTTATATATTACTGTAAAGTGAAAATTGTTTTATGATTATGACTATTCAGTGGAAGGTGACTCTCAAATGCAAGTTTCAAGACAAAGATTTCAATAATCTATGCTCAATGCTTGGCACATATTTGATGATTAAAAAGGGACTAAATAACTGAAGAAATACAGCTTTTAGTATTCCAATATTGGTTGATTCTGCTCACCAAATGGTTTGCATATTTGTAACCATCTGTGTTTAACTCCTTTCTCATAAAGCCTGGCTAACACAATGGTCAAGGAGCCTTGTGCATCAGTAGGAGCGAGGCGAAGATTAGAGAGGAGGCAAGGGAGACCACAGATTGCTGGAGGAGGACAGTGTCCAGAGGGGGGAGCTCAGTGTCCATGGAGGAGCCAGCACTGCTGGAATGAGGGGCTGTGGTCCTGCATGAGCCCCCCACTCTTCCTCCACCTGCTTCTAGGGCACGCCCAGCCACCAGACCTGGAGCTTCCTCCACGTGCCAGTTCTGACCCCTGTGACTGCACGCAGGAAAGTCACCAGCTGACGCCTCCTGCACATGACCCGAATTTCCACAGTGTTTTGTATTTTCTTCTTAAATATGGGCTAACACCCAAGGGTCATCAGGCAGTTCTGGGAAACTCAGGTATAGAAGAGAGAGACCTACAGAAAATAAAGCACACACCAACCACAATAACAAAAGGACCCCAGAGAAAGACAATGAGGGTAGAGAAGAGAACTCAATGGAACTATAGTTGATATTCTCTGAGAAATTAGAATCCGAGACTGTGAAGAAGGGATACTAGAGAATAAGAATCCTTGGAGACTGAAAATATAATAGCTGAAAATTAACCCCAAGTCAGCAGAACAATTGGAAGGTAAAGTCTTGACTATTTTCTGGAAAATAGAATGAAGTTATTATGGTGGAAATGCAAGAGAAGGAAGAAAATTGGGGGCAAGATTCCTAACATGTGCCTGGGGAGGACTTGGAACCCTCCACTCTGGGTGGCTGGAGGGGTGAGCCGTGTGGCTGGAGCTCTCTGCAAGTCACCTCTGCTATGAGCAGTCTTGACCCAAAGTGCCGTAGTCAAAGCATTTTCTGTTTGTGCCCTGATAGGAACAAGGTCGGGAAGTCCCAGACGGGTGTTAGTACCTGACTAATAGGAAGTACAGAAAAAGAACAGAGGGTCAGTTTGAGGGGAATGAGCAAGTGCCTTGAACATTTTTCCTTGAGTGGGAAAGAAACCTCTTACACTGCTAGATTGAAAGGGCGGGTGCAATGCCTAGTGAAATGAAGGAACTGTGCCCCCAGAGCGACATCACTGTGAGGTTTCTGAATGTCAGGGATGGGGTCAGGCTTCAAAGCTCCCAAGGAGTGGGGTTGGGAGTGCATGTCAACACAACCAGGGGCAGAATGCCATCAGACTTGCCAGCAGCAAGCTGGCAGCTGGAGAGCGACGATGTGATGCCTCAGAAATCCCCAGGGACCCCGCCACACCTCAATCATACAGGATGGTAGAATGAAGGTGATTTCAGATATGCAGAACATCAGAATTTTCTGTGCTCTTAGAAAGTTATTGGGGGGCTGACGCTGTGGCGTAGTAGGCTAAGCCTCTGCCTATGGCGCCAACATCCCATATGGGTACTGCTTTGAGTCCCACCTGCTTCAGTTCCAATCTAGCTCTCTGCTGTGGCCTGGGAAAGTAGTGGAAGATGGCCCAAGTGCTTGGGCCCCTGCACCTGCATGGGAGAACTGGGAGAGGCTCCTGACTCCTGGCTTCAGATTGGCACAGCTCCAGCCTTTGCAGCCATCTGGGGAGTGAACCAGGGGACAGAAGATCTTTCTCTCTGTGTCTCCCTCCCTCTGTCTGTAACTCTGCCTCTCAGATAAATAGTCTTTAAAAAAAAAAGTTACTGGACAATTTGTTCCATCCTAGGAAGGGTGTAAGGATATTCCAGAAGAGGCAGCTATGCAGCGCACTGCAGAGCAATAGGTCCACAATGGAATCATGTATGTAGTGTGGCTGCCAGACACTGGCACTGCAGCTCCTGTGTATGAAGACAGAGGAGTGGGGCAACTGTAGCCCAGAGCAACGCCACTAGGTAAAGGTGTGTTTTTAGAAGAGTGGGTATAGGCCAGCACCGAGGCTCACTAGGTTAATCCTCCGCCTGCGGTGCCAGTACCCTGGGTTCTAGTCCTGGTTGGGGCGCTGGATTCTGTCCGGGTTGCTCCTTTTCCAGTCCAGCTCTCTGCTGTGACCCGGGAGTGCAGTGGAGGATGGCCCAAGTGCTTGGGCCCTGCACCCGCATGGGAGACCAGGAGGAAGCACTTGGCTCCTGGCTTCAGATTGGTGCAGTGCGCATGCCATAACAGCCATTTAGGGGGTGAATCAACGGAAAGAAGACTTTTCTCCTCTTTGCCTAACTCTGCCTGTCAAAAAAAAAAAAAAAAGAGTGGGTGTAACAGAGCTTGAAACAGGGATCTAATTTACAGTGTGATATATGAGAGGCTGAGAAGGAAACATCTATCCCAGGTTTGCCACTGATGTGCCCAACAATGGGGCAGTTTCATTTGCTCTCTGAATATTCAGATTGTTTTTGTTCTTTATAACTCTTCTTCATTAAAAAATCAGAAGGCTGATACTATGTCTTTGTACTACAAAATAATTTAATTGAGCCTATAAAATCCAGTTGTTGCCACAAAGCAAATATTTTTTAAAGATTGATTTATTTACTTGAAAGTCAGAGTTACACAGAGAAGGAGAGAGAGAGAGAGAGAGAGAGAGAGGGAGGGAGGGAGGGAGGGAGGGAGGGAGGTGTCTTCCATTCATCTGGTTCACTTTCCAGTTGGCTGCAATGGCTGGAGCTATGGTTAAAACGCCAGGAGCCAGGAGCCTCTTCTGGGTCTCCCACACGGTTGCAGGGGCCCAAGCACTTGGGTCATCATCCACTGCTTTCCCAGGCCACAGTAGAGAGCTGGATGGGAAGTGGAGCAGCCAGGACTCAAACTGGCACCCATATGGGATGCTGGCATTGCAGGCAGTGGCTTTACCCACTACTCCACAGCACCGGCCCCTAAAGCCAGTATCTTGAGACCAACATCTGGAGAAAAAGCCACCAATTTGTAGATTTCCACTAACCACATTAGGAAAGCGTGGATACCACCAAGAAAACAAACATCAGTTAACTGAGCTATATGTGTAAAAAAGCTGAGTCCATTAATGTATTCAGATGAGACAAATGACAAGCTTTAAAAAGGCCCCAAAGGGACAGGTGCTTGGCCTAATGGTTAAGATACCCACATCCATTTCAGAGTGCCTGAACTCCATTCCCAACTCCAGCTTCCTGCAAATACATACTATGGGAGAGAGCAGACGATGGCTCAGTACTCGGGTCTGTGCCATCCATCTGGGAGACCTGGATAAAGACCTCGGCTCCTGGTCTCAGCCTGGTCCAGGCATTTGGGGAGTGAACAAGCACAAAGGAGCTCTCTTAGTCTGTTTCTCTATTTCTGCTCTTCAAAACATAAATTCAGACATTACATCTAGGATTGCTTTACAAAAGTGGTTATTACCGGTTCCTGGATTAACAAGCCTAAGAGTTACACAAACCAACTTACAGGCCTAACACTTTAAACTAAAAGACCTAGTGCCAACTCACATGATAGAATGTGGAGCTCTGCAAATGAGATGGAGGAAAACTCAGATCATATTCCGTTGTAACATACGGGGCTACAAGGAACTGAAACTTGGTGTCTGGCCAAGACTTTGTAAAATTCTAATGGCGGTGGGATTGTGGCTAGAGCTTCCTATCAGGTCAAATGTGCTTATCTACAAAGAGTGAACTCCCTGTGCCAAGCAGTGGCTGGGATGGGATAATAACCATGAACCAGGCAGCTGCACCCTCTTATCTTTGTGGAGAGGGACACGTTACTTCTGATTAATCTCAGGAAATCATTAACGTGACATTATTATTACTGTAGGAAAGGTATACAAAGATACACCAAATATAAATTAAATACATTAATATTAGTACCTTTGGATGGATTTAAGTACAGGTGTAGGAGTAAATTTTTAAAAAAATCACTTTACTCTTTTGGGTATTTTTAAACATGTTTGGAAGTTTTAGGAGACAAGATTATGAGCTTTTTTAGTTTTGATTTATTAGATAAATGGAAGTTCAAATGTTTCCGAAGATTAGTGAAATCGGACATTAAAATGTTACCACTGGTGGGCAGGAGTATGGCCTCGTGGTTAATGCACCCCATGTTAGAGTGCCCGGATCTGAGTCCTGTGTCCCACTCCCAGTTCAAGCTTCCTGCTGTTATACACCAGGGAGGCAGCACGTTCAAATGATTGGGTCCCTGCCACCTACATAGGAGACCCAGACTGAGTTCCTGGCTACCAGCTTTGGCTTTGCCCAACCCTGGACGTTGTGGGCATTTAGGGAGTGAACCAGCAGATGAGAACTCTGTTCATCTACCAAATTAAAAAAAAAAAAAAGACTCTTTTAAAAAAAAGTCACCAATGCTTAAATATTTCAGAAAAAATAATTTTGTACATTTCCCTCATATGACTGTGATTATTAAAAATGAATACTTCTACTAATATCCTTTCATGAATGTGACAGAATCTGGTTCTTTACTGTTGGCATTTGAAGATTTTTCTCTGTGGCCATAGTTGTTTTTATGTATAATATTTTGATCAGTACCTGAGAGCTTTATCCTCAATGAAATTCTTGGAAGTGAGTTTTATTATTCAGATGGTATAGGTGTCTTCATGGCATTTTTCTTCATTCTTTTATTTATTTAAAATTATTTATTGATTTGAGAGAGAGAGAGAGAGAGAGAGAGAGAGAGAACTCACTCCTATCTGCTAGTTCACTTCCCAATCTGGGAACAAAATTCACATCTCCCACATGGGTGGCAGGGACCCAGTCACTTGCGGCATCACCATTGCCTCTGAGGGTCTGCAGTAGCAGGGACCTGGAGTTAGGAGCTGGAATTGGGAATTGAACCCAGGCACTCCCTTGTGGGAATGTGGATGTCTTAACCACTAGGCCAAATGCCCACTCCTTCATTCCTCTATTTTATTCATATTTTATACATAATTCTAATTACACTCAGGAAATACTGGTGTTCCAATTCACAGTATCACTTGCCTAGTATATGAAGGAATGCTTATCCCATTTAGTCAGTACTGGAGATGAATGCTTTTTGTACTTATGAAGCTCATGTTTTAATTTGCTCCCCATCTTGAATGTTTTCCCCTTTTAGGGGAAAGACTCTGCCACAGTGACTAAGAGCCATACAGATCCGGTTTCCAGCCCTTACTCTGCTACTGTAGGTGTGGGACCTCTGGGAGCAAGAAACTTAAGAGTTAAGGCACAGTTTCTTGGCTTGTAGAATGCAGAGGTTAACAGCGCCTACCTCATAGACTTGTAAGATCATTCAAGAAAAGTGCTAATATGGGACCTGGTACACTGTTTTGTCCAGAAAATAATATTTATTATTTTTCTCTGAAATGTAAGCTTTTTTACATGGGGATTAGGATTTTTTTCTTTTGTAAATTTGAAGTCCCTTGCACATCCTTCAAATGGAGTCTGCTTTACCGACTTTCTTTGGAACCCATTTTACGGTAATCTTTTACCAGTTTCCAGGGTATTTCCTTAATTCTACTTTTTTCAGATTAACTATTAAATAGTTTGCTAACCAGGCTCACTCTGTCTCCTCTTGATGATTCTCCTTCTTGTTTCATGAGTTGTATTTGCCTTGACCAGAGCTGTCACAACAGTTACCACCAGCACTGGCCAGCAGCTCTGCTTCTCTGATAATATTTTGTGACCAACTGTGATGACGGCTGCTGAAGTGGATGATTCTTGTCTTCTTAGGGAAACCTCCTTTCTGACCTAAGGGCCTTTGCCAGGAGTGGGCTCCTCAGTGAATTTCACGATTAACATATTTTCCACCAATTCTCCTGTAGCTCCTGGATAAACCCCCAGGCCTTCACTGGTTTGTGTCTTTGATTTAGCAATATTTTAAATATAGAAAATGAGTATAATTCTACTGTCCATGGCTATCAGCACTCAACCCCTACTGAAAAATGGAACGTTATTCCTGACCTCACTGTGGGCTTTGAAAATTGAGCAATGATTTTGCTTTGTTCTGTATTTGATGTTAATGATTACTTAACGTGGAGAGGAAAGGGAGAGGGTTCATGTCAGAAATCAGGTCTTTGAGCATGAAATCCCTCTGACATGATGAAAAAGACGTGGCCCCAGATGGTGAACTGTGTGCTGGGCAGGCGGTGCTGACCTGGCAGGTGTGTGTTCAGGTGAGAAGGCAGCTTTGCCTTTTCTGAGGTTACTGACATAAAGGTTGCATCTGAGACCAATGATTTAGGGCTTTACTAGAGACAGAGAGCTTTGCTGATGGCCTTCCCCGGGTTGGCATTTCCACTGGAATTGAGAATCCTTCGGTGTTTAAGGGGGAAATGTGTGCTGGTGGTAAGCAGTCCTGGCCCTTCCCCAAGCCAGCTGCATGGGTGACAACCCTTGTCCTTTTCCCATTCACTGAGGAGCTGTCCTGCCCGGCAGCCTCCCATGGTGAGCTGAACCATCTTAGGGACAGAGTCACATGTGTCCCCAAAGACCCAGTGCAGTGAGGAGTTGGCAGATATTTGAGTCTTAAATCTGTACCACTTCTATTCTTAATTCTCACTTCAGAAAGTCCCTGTTTTACCCAGTGTTTGCTGAAACTGATAAACAGGTAGCTCTTGCTGACCTAGAATCTGAAGGACCACAAGTAGGCACAATTTTGCTTTGGTTTCATGTCACGACTACCTTTGTCTGCACTGAATTCCCATGACTCTGCAAAGTCCTGGAGTTATTTCTGATTATTAAAAGATCCAAAAGGACTTTAGTAATTCATCCATTCTATTGTACTGTCATTAAGGATGAATAATCTTAGATGTGCATGGAGTCTTAGCAAGCCAGCACTGCCCAGAGCTCCACCTGGTTTTTATAATGAACCAAGAGCAACTGGCAAGCAAAATATTGAAGCAAGGATAGTGAGCAAGACTTAAGCATGTATGTTAGCTGTTGTGTGAGTTTCCTGTGGCTGCTGTAACAAGTGTCCACTAACTCAATGGCATAGGACAATACATGATTTTTATCAGCATTCTGGAGGTCAGGAGTCTGCAGTCAGTCTCACTGAGCCAAAATCAGGGCATCAGTAGGGCCAGGCTCCTCTAGAGCATACCTGAGGCTGGGGCCTATTTAGCTCACAGTTGAGGTGGTTCAAGAGAACATATCTGGTGATAGCCTTCATGCTGACAGGGTCACAGGGCATCACATGGTGAGACACAGAAGCATGCATGTGTGTATATGTCTTCTGATGTCTCTTGCTCTTCTAATGAGGCCAATTATGGGGATGCCCACCTGATGTCTTTAATCCTAATCATCCTCCAAGGACCCCACCTCTTAACACTGTAGATGGATTAAGTTTCCATCCTCTTATTGTGCAGCAATGGGGATGAAATGTCAACATGTGAACCCTTGGGCAATACATTCAAACCATGGCTGTTTTCACAGTCAACAGAGGCATCTTGCTTCATTCTTCACCCTGGTTTCTTCCATAGTGTCAGATCTCTGCTTCCTAGGGCAGTGCACAATGAAAACCTCTAATTAAATAGAGTAGGGTGGGCAGTAAAGAAGTTGTCATGCCTGCACCACAAAACATCTGCAGGTGTCACTACACCTTGCAAACAGAGCTATCTTATCATAAGGACTTATCATAAGAAGTACTACTGCCCTGTGGTATATCAGATAAGACAAGGCACTGAGGCCAGGAGAGATGGCCAACTATGGCTGTGTCTAGCAACAAGCATACACCAACTCTTGCAGTGAGCTCCTTTGATCCATGGACTTTGTTCAAAGCTGTTTATATGATTCCTCTTTATCGTTGAAAGTTTTCCTTCACTTGTATTTCCTGGGGTGTGCCTATGATTTTCATGCCACTTTTCAACTCTTTGCTATTCCCAACTGAAATCTTTTGTTCCAGGTTGCCTGTCTACCTGATGTTCCTTTCGCTGGGTTGATCCTCCCTGTGACGAGGAAATCTACCATTGCATTTAGGGTTCTTTGGAATGATCCAGAATAATCTCCTGTTTCAAGATCCTTAAACACAGCTTCAAAGTCTCTTTTGCTGTCTGAGGGTACATTGATATGTTCCAAGGATTAGCACCTGGAATGTCTCTGGGCCCTTATTCAGACAGCCACAGTTAACCATGTGGAGATCTGGCAGTTCCTCATTGTCTTCACAGGCCCTTCAGTTGGGTGCCTCTTTCCTTCTCCTGTCCACTCCAGGGGGCACCGACTCTTGCTGCTCCTTGTACATGTTCTGGGGGTTCCTACCTACTGCCTGGGGAGCCACTGGGAAGGTCTTAGAATGCAACATCCTTCACTGGGGACATGGGAATTTGGTAAATATTTGTGAACCATGTCACAGCAGACAGGTTCTGCTTCCCGCAGCCACCACCCTCCCCAGCTTGTTCTGCCACATTTTTGTACCTTCTATCTGGACTTTTTTCTTTTGAAAAAATGTATTTAGACCATCGCCGCGGCTCACTAGGCTAATCCTCCACCTTGCGGCGCCGGCACACGGGGTTCTAGTCCCGGTTGGGGCGCCGGATTCTGTCCTTGTTGCCCCTCTTCCAGGCCAGCTCTCTGCTGTGGCCCGGGAGTGCAGTGGAGGATGGCCCAAGTGCTTGGCCCTGCACCCTATGGGAGACCAGGAGAAGCACCTGGCTCCTGGCTTCGGATCAGTGCAGTGAGCCGGCCACAGCGCGCCAGCCAATGGAGGGTGAACCAACGGTAAAGGAAGACCTTTCTCTCTGTCCACTCTGCCTGTCCAAAAAAAAAAAAGTATTTATTTATTTATAAGGCAGATTTAGAGAGTGAGTGAGCACACTTCTATCCAGTAGTTCATTTGCCAAATGCCCACAACAGCCAGGGATAGGCCAGGCTGAAGCCAGGAGCCAGGAAGTCCATCTGGGTCTCCCACGTAGGTGAAAACACAGACATTCTAAAACATTCCCAATCACTCCCTGTGCAGAGTGGGCACCCAAGTACTCAAGCCATCAGCAGCTGCCTTGCTGGCACATCAGCAGGAAGCTAGATTGGAAACATGGAGTAGATGGGACTCAAACCAGCATTCCTATATGGGATACATATGTGCCAAGCAGTAGCTTAACACATGCTTTTTTTTTTTTTTTAAACAAACAAACAAAAAAAAAACTGCCTCTTTTTCTCTCCCCTAATTCCTTCAGTCACTTCCTGAAGTCATGACTTCTTGCATAGGAGCTGAAAGGCCTCTGGGCCCAAGTTATGCTGTCTGCTCCTTAGCTGGGCTCCGTCACTTGGCTTTCCTGCTGTGAAGCAAGGAGTTGACCACAGGTATCTCTGAAGGCCTGCTGCCCATCGCCATTTGTGACTCACTGCTGACAGAAGACAGCCTGTCTGCAGCCTGCCCTTGTGGCCCTGCTGGCTTCCTGTGCTGGAGCCCGACTTCACAGAGGCTGTGGAAACCCTGACCTCTGGGCCTGGGCCTGGAAGTGGAGATGGGCACACAGCCGGCCTGCTGGGAAATGAGGCTGAGGAGCAGAGAACACATAGTCGTGTGCTCTCATGGTCCAGGATGATGAAGGCATGCCATGCCTGAGGCTCGGGGGGGGGGGGGGGGTCCCTCAGAGCATGGCCTCAGATCCGGGCTTTGCCACATACCTGTTTCCTAGGAGAACTGAGGGTCAAAGGGTACTTGTTTGTAAGGCTATCACATTTTAAGATTTATTTGTTTGAAAGGCAGAGTTACAGAGACAGAGAACTTGCATGGGATGGTTCACTCTCCAAATGGCCCCAACAATCAGTGCTGGGCCAGGCAAAAGCCAAGGTCAAGAGCTCTATCCAGTCTCCCACATGGGTAGTGGGGGCCCAAACACTTGGGCCATCTTCTGCTGCTTTCCCTATGTGCACTAGCAGAGAGCTAGATCAGAAATGGTGCAGCTGGACTTGAACTGGTGCCCATATAGGATGCTGGCATTGCAGGCAGTATCCCAACCCATTATGCCACGACACCAGCCCTTTAGATTGTCTTTTAAGACTTTGGTTACCCCCCAAATGGGATCCCTTCTCTTACACCATAAAAACACTGTGAGATGATATTCAACACTTTGGATGATATTCAAGTGATAAAACAACACCCATAATACACCAGAACACACCAGAGAATGCAGACATGAAGCAAAAGCCAGGAACACCTTCTCCCCCCGGGAAGTGACTCCAAGGAAGAGCCACACGTGTCACCTCTCAAGCTTTTGCCATGTGCACAAGCGCAAGTTCCCACAAAAGCGGATAGTCTCTAAACATGACTCTGTTTTCTCACGTAACACTGGAAGCACACGAAGTAATTTGGAAAAGACTCAGACAGGGTTCTGGGTGCCCCCATTTGCTTGCAGGCCCTGGGATTACGGTGAGTGTCATGAGGAGAGTGGAGATGTGGTGATGCGCCAGCCTTCTCTATGTGCTACTGACTGTGGTCTGCCATTCCAGGCTTGCCATTATGGATGCTCTCTCAGAAGCAAATGGCACCTTCGCCCTAACCCTTTTGAAAACGCTGGGTGAAGACAGCTCGAAAAATGTGTTTTTCTCGCCCATGAGCATCTCTGCAGCCCTGGCCATGGTCCTGATGGGGGCAAAGGGAAACACTGCAGCTCAGATGACCCAGGTACGTAACCCACTTCAGGAAAACATGTCAGGAAGCGCTGTTTGCCGTCAATCAAGTCCTCCACATCCTCAATCAGACAGGGATTGCTCCTGACAGAAACTGAAGGTTGACATCACAGGGTGTGGGTAGAGAGCTGACACAGAAGGACACGCCACCCCTGTACCCTGGGGACACAGATAGTGTGTTTGACTCAGAGCAGTAAATGGTTTTATCACCACATGGCCTGAGTGTGTCTGAGTCCTGAGTCCTCTGATTCTCTGGGAATTGTCACCTGCTCTTCAACTGGGGCTTGAACTCCAAGGCATGGCTCATCCAGGCTACTCAGGAGCCCCCCCTGTCAGCCCTTTGGCCCCATACAGTTCCCCGCCCTCCCTCAGGTAAGGTACTCCGACCCCAGCCCTCCAAGCACTCTGAAGTCTCATCCTTTCAGGGGGTCAGACTCAGGATGGGAGTCCCGGAACAGGACCAGTAGAGGCTCTTCAGAGACTTGTGAACTAAAGGGATAGTCTGCCTCCTCTTACCCCCTGACATGTGATGGTGAGGCAGGCAGGGGGCACTGTAGTGCACAGTCCCTTTGGGAGTGGTGAGAGGAGGTGTGCCAATGTGCAAGAGCTGTGTAACAAATACCACCAACTGGGTGGCTGGAACCACAGGCAGTTACTGCGGGTTGGGTCCGAGATCAAGGTGTCAGCAGGGTGGTTTCTCCTGAGACCTCTCTCCTGGTCCTGCAGTTGTGTCCGTGTCCTCATCTCCTCTCAAGAACCTCAGGCAGATTAAATTAAGTCCCACATCGACGATCTGACTCTAACTTAATTATCTCTTTAAAGACCCTATCCAAATACGGTCATATTTTGAGGTTCTAGGGTTAGGGCTCTAATATAGGGAGTGTGAATGGACACAGGCTGGTCCACAGCAGGAGGCATGGGAGGCACAATGCAGTCCCGGACTAAGAGCCAGAGCCCCACGTCTTAGGTTTTTAGCCTGGAAGATCTCCACCATCTGTTGCTTGGAAACAAATCCTCTCAAAACTTGGTGGCTAGAAATAACAGAGGTGCACTGTTCCTCAGAGATTGTGGCTTGGCCAGTTCTGCTCAACATGGTGCTAGCTGGGGTCACCTGTGCAGCTGCTTCAGCAGGAAGCTGTGCTGGGAGGTCCGAGAAGGCCTCTCTCCAGCCTAGAACATCAGGGCTGGCAGTTGGCTGAAGCCTCAGTTCTCCAAGCAACTCTCCTCCTGTGGTGGCACCTTCTTTGGGGCCCTCCATGGGGTCTCCAGCCAGGTAACCTGGCTTCCTTCCATCCTGGTGGATGGCACACAAGAGAGCAGTGTGGCAGCTGCCTAAGAGTCCAGAGGTGGAACAGCATCATGTCTGCTGAAATCTGCTGATCAGAGCCAATGACGGAATCAGCCTTGCTCCAAGGGCAGGGGAGAGACTCCACTTCAGTGTCAGGAGTGGCCTGCATTTGCAGAGGTAGGAGGGGTGGTGGGCAGCCTTGTTTGCAGCCCAGCTACCAGTAGTGAGCATACAGAGCCTGAACAGTGGAGGACACTTCTCATACCAGTGCTGACAGGGTGCAAAGACATCTGACATCTGCAGTTGGATGAGCTGTAACAGGATCCATTAGCACAGTTGTTAGCCCGAGTTTCATGTTGTACTCATCTTCTGAAATTGTGTTTTCATTCTGTCTTGGATTGCAGGCACTTTCTTTAAATAAAACCCAGGGTGGCGGAGCTGGTGATGTTCACCAGGGCTTCCAGTCGCTTCTCACCGAAGTGAACAGGCCAGGCATGCAGTACCTGCTTAGAACAGCCAACCGACTCTTTGGAGAGAAGACTTGGGAATTCCTCTCAGTAAGTTGCACTTGCTGGTTTTCACTGAGCAAAGGTAGTGGACAACAGGGGACTATGGACTGCAGCACAAATACAGTGGAGGGCAACAGTTCACCCAGGTTCTCTTTGCTCACAGGCTGTCATGATGCTTTTCATGAAATAAACAAAAATTACGTAAGTAATGTTTATATCATGAAATAAAAAATAATTTTTTGTGTACATTCTTGCTGTGCAAATAAAGCAAGCAAAGCAAAGGTCCTCATTAACCTCTTTCCACACCCATCATCCCCTCTCTTCCCCCTGCCTGGATAAGGGCTTTCAATTAACTTAAATTTAAGGACTTGATGTGTGTCTTTCTGCATACATACAACCTTTTGTGGATTTTTCCTCACCATAATGCTATTATGCCACACATATTGTTTCATAATCTGTTCCTTTTATTCTTTGCACCTCAGCGTATGAGGGCACTTCAAAAAGTTTATGGAAAATGGAATTGAAATAGAAGCTTATCTTGGTGCAGAAAAAAATGGAAATCCATGCATATGAGGGGTCTTCAGAAAGCTGGTGAGAAATATGTATCATGAAAATACTATGCATGATTTCAAAAAATTTTACAAAATAAGCTTCATTTTAACTATTTTTTTCACAAAATTTTTGAAGTGCCAGAAAATGTGTATCTCTCACACTTTTTAACCATTGATAATCCATAAGAATTGATGGATCCCAGTATGAGAAACCAGCCTAACTGATGAGCATTAAGTCAAACACAATTTAGACCATTATAGACAATGCATGTTTTATATGTGATTTTTTAAAATTTATCTACTTGAAAGGCAGAGTGACACAAAGGCAGAGAGGGATATTTTCTATCCCCCAGTTCACTCCCCAAATGCCCTCAATAGCCAGGGCTGCAACAGGCCTATGCCAGGAGCCAGGAACTCATCCAGGTCTCTCACATGGGTAACAGAAGCCCAAGCTATTAGGCATTATCCACTGCCTTGCAAAGTATATTAGCAGGAAGCTGTAATGGAAGCAGAACAGCTGGGACTTGAACCTGCACTCCAGATATGGGATGCAGGCTTAACCCACTGCGCCACAACACCGGCCCCATATGTTGCATATGTGCAACGTATGTGCATATGTTGGCCCAAGATGGATTACAAGGGAGGAAGGAAGTACAGTTTAAACTTTTAATGCTCATTTCTACCCACTATCAACGCTACAAGTTATTAACCTTTTAAATTTGATTGTTTATGAGATTGAATAACTTTTCTTATGTTCTTGGAGCATATCTAGATTGAGCATCCTTAATCCAAACATCTGAAATCTGAAACATTTCTAATCCTGAGCATTTTGGATAAAGGATACATAGACTGTGGGTTTTTTTTGTTTTTGCAAATTCTGTTTATATATTCTGTCATTTTATATTGGGCTGCATCCTTTTTTTCCTTATTGATTTCTAAGAGTTCTTGTACGTGTTGGAATATTAAGCTTATTCTTTTCTATGATTTTTTCCCATAAGTTTTCAAACTAGTTTCAGGTTCTCAAGTAATTGTCTTAAAATGAACTGGTGTCAAAGGTGTGTAGTCAAATGCCAGCAACATGCTGAGAATTGGGCAACATCATGTAACATAGGAGTCATGACAATAATTCATCTAGTCCTCCAAGTAGCACTGTGAGATGGAGCTATCACTGTCTCCTTGTTGGAGGCCTCGAGACACTGATGGACTTCTCTAAGGCCTTATAGCTAATAAATCACAGAACAGGCCTTCTACTGTGTCACATCTTCTAAGGCTACATTGAAGGAGAAACTAAAAATCCCAATATATAAAAACAGTTCTCGGCCGGCGCCGTGGCTCAACAGGCTAATCCTCCGCCTTGCGGCGCCGGCACACCGGGTTCTAGTCCCGGTTGGGGCACCGATTCTGTCCCGGTTGCCCCTCTTCCAGGCCAGCCCTCTGCTGTGGCCCAGGAGTGCAGTGGAGGATGGCCCAGGTGCTTGGGCCCTGCACCCCAGGGGGAGACCAGGAAAAGCACCTGGCTCCTGGCTCCTGCCATCGGACGAGCGCGGTGCGCCGGCCGCAGCGCGCCATCCGCGGCGGCCATTGGAGGGTGAACCAACGGCAAAAAGGAAGACCTTTCTCTCTGTCTCTCTCTCTCACTGTCCACTCTGCCTGTAAAAAAAAAAAAAAAAAAAAAAACAAAACAAAACAAAAAAAAAACAGTTCTCAAGAGTAGAATTAAATAATTAGCCATAGCTGTTCAGAAGAGAGATTACAGAATTCTTTATAGTGCATTGTCAACAAGTTAATTTAATTTTTTTAAAGATTTTTATTTATCTGGCATCTGGAGTGACAGAGAAAGAGAGAGAGAGAGAGAAAGACAGACATCTTCCATCTGCTGGCTAACTCCCTAAATGGCTGCAAACAGCCAGGGCTGGGCCACGCTGAAGCCAAGAGCCTGGAACTCTGTCCAGGTCTCCTACATGGGTGGCAGTAGCTCGGGCACTTGGGCCATCTTCCATTGCTTTCCACGGCACATCATCATGGGACTGGATAGAAGGCAGAGTAGCCAGGACTTGAACCAGCACTTATATTGGATGCTGGTGCTGAAAGCAGTGGTTTAACCCTCTGTGCCACAGCACTGGCCCACTACCTAACAAGTTATTTCAGCTCATGTATTTTCCATCGAATTTCTCACTTTAATATGGCATAATATAGGTGTTCACCAATACCATTATCACTTAATAGGCTTTATTAGCAAAATAGTATGAACTGGTTTTGAGAGTTGCTCACTGTTGACCCACCCAGCACAACAGCCAATAGACACGTAGCTATTTGATCACAGTGCACTTAATTCAAATGGAAAGGGAAAGAACTACTCAGCCCCCAGAGGCTATAGCTGTATCTCAGGTACTCAGCAGCACTTGTGGCACTGTTTTGGACACTGACGTGGAGCATTTCCATCATCGTGAGAAGCTGTGGTGGAAGAGCTGCTGTGGAGTTCCTCCCTCTCCCATGCTCTGTGTCTGGAGTTTGCAGTTGTGGTTCCTGCAGGGCTACCCCTCACTCAGCACCTGCTGGGCTTTGTCAGATGCACTCTGTAGTCACTGCATCTCAGGGTCAGTCACCTCCCAGATCCCCAGCCATCCCCTCCAAGGACCCAGCAACCTGTGAGGTTCATTTGATATCGAGACCGTTATGCTCAGTTTATGTGCTAAGATTAAATATAGCTGAATATTGAGAAGTTGGGTTTCAACTTCATATTTCTTTACAAATTACAATCTGTGAATCATGATTATTGACTTTGTGCCTTGAGGCCATAAAGAAGTGAGCAGTTGATGTTATGATTTTTGTAGCCATGTGAGTAACTTGCTCTCTGTATCCCAGACTTTTAAAGATTCCTGCCAAAAGTTCTACCAAGCAGAACTGGAAGAGCTCGACTTCATGAACTCCACAGAGGAGTCCAGAAAACACATCAACAGCTGGGTAGCCAAAATGACAGAAGGTGAACATGTATTGTTACTTTCACAATATTGTAATGTTTTACTGTCAGTTCCTTCACCAGAGGATCATGTGTAAAGAGGAATGATTGCTGTTCCTTCTAAACTGCTAATTTTACAAACCCGCTTGTGAAATAGTCAATTTGTGACTTGTTCTCTAACTTTCCTGCTCTTATCAATCTATGTCTCTCAACATTCAGAACTTCTCTTCTGGAACAATCCGTACTTAGTCTTTTTTTCACAAACAGCATAAAGAAACATTTGCATGGCAGACCTCAAGCTGTTGCGTGGTATGGTGTAGCTCATGCCCTGGTTTTCATGCCCTGTCAGGTTGCCCAGCCAAGTCTCATCTGCCTGTGGCTCTGAATTTAAACTGTTCTTTAAAGGATAATTTTTTTGAAAAAAAGATTTGCCTTATTTATTTGAAATTCAGAGCTACAGAGAGAGAGAGGGAGAGACACAGAGAGATCATCTATTCACTGGTTCACTCCCCAAATGGTCACAACAGCCGGGGCTGGGCCAGGCTGAAGCCAGAAGCTTTTTCCAGGTCTCCCACATGGGTGCAGAGGCTCAAGTACTTGGGCCATCTTCTGCTGCTCTTCCAGGCAATTAGCAGGGAGCTGGATTGGAAGTGGAGCAGCCAGCACTCACATGATACCTATGTTGCAGACACAAAGCTAGCCACAAAGCTAGCCCCTAAAGAACATGTTTTAACCGCTCATCTTTTTAAGCAATTCTTTTTAAGCAATTCTTTAAGTTACAGGCACAAGTCATTCCTTTCTATCTCATGTGTTATGAATTTCTCCTGCACATATTAACATCTACTTGTTTATTTTACATTTTATTCAAATGACTGCATTTTCCTTATCAGAACTTCTAAAGTTTTTGTTGCTTATTTTAGGGACAAATATTCCTTTCTATTTAGGGAACAGTAAAGTCCTTTATCCACATACTTGATTATTCAAGGAGATGGTACCTTGAAAATGTCATTCCTGATAGATGCATCAGCAAATTCTTTTAGCTGACTGGTTCTTTAATTCTCCATTTCAGATAAAATTACCGACTTGCTGTCCCCAAATTCAATGAATTCACTGACTAGGCTGATTCTCGTGAATGCCATCTACTTCAAAGGAAATTGGGAAAAACAGTTTAACAAGGATCGTACCCAGGAGAGACCGTTTAAAGTCAGCAAGGTGAATATCATGCATAAACAAAGGAGATTCCCAGAAATTGTCCCTGTGTTCACAATGATTTCTGAAATATGCAAGGTGGCCACTTCAAGTCACCTGATCGAGTATAACCTGAGCTGGGTACAGCCTTGGGTGGCAACAAGGACTCCCCTACCAAGTCCTCAGCCTCTCACCCTTTATCTCCTTTTGTACATCATCCAAAGAGGCCGCATTCTTCAGGTCCCTATACTGTCACATGCTATGCCAGCGTGTTCTGCACATGGCAGATCTGATGTGTCTTTCTCAGGCTTAATTAAGTCCTTCTTGGCTTTTTAGACCATTTGGGATAAAGTTTAAACTCTGAAATATGACGTGCAAGGCTCTTTGTGGAACTGAATCCTGCCAACCTCCTCATTCTACCCGCAGTTGTCCAGGGATGCATTCTTAGATGCCCTTCATAGTTCTCTTCAGGGTCCGGTGTCTAGGCCCTTCCCCAAGCCAGCACCATGGCCCTGCAGGCTCTGCAGGGCAAATGGCTGCTTTCCCACAGGGAGAAGGCTGCTACAGTCTGAGTGTAGGCAGCTGTCATATGAATGCCTGGCCTGTGATTGGTTCTCTGCAAACACTGAACCAGTGGGTGCTCTTCAATCTTTTTTGAAAGTACATATTTTTGTACAAAAACAAGTGAACAAAAGGACATGAACACAGGATAGGTTGAGTTTAGCCACTCCCAGCTTTGCAGGTATTATCTGTTGATGGCCCTAACCTTTCTCTTGTTGAATCCAATTTATTCCCTTTAAGTATTTTAAAACTTATCTTCATTTTTATTTAAATGGAAGAGAGAGAAAAACACAGAGAGATAATCTATTCATTGGTTTACTCCCCAAATGCCTACAATAGCTGGGGCTAGTCCAGGCCAAATCCAGGAGCCTGGCACTCAATCTAGGTCTCACATGTGGTTGGTAAGGACATATATTATATACTTAAGCCATGACCTGCTACTTCCCAGGGTGCACATTGGCAGAGAACTGGAATCAGAAGCAGAGCTGGGGCTCAAACCTAGGCACTGCAATATGGGATCTTGACTGACGTCTCAAATGGCATCTTAACCATTTTGGTTTACTCAAAAGTTTTTGTTTTCATTTCTTTTTAAAAGGCAGAGACAAAGATCTTCCATTGGCTAGTTCATCCTCCAAATGCCTGTAACAGCCAGGGCTGGTTCAAGCCCAACACAGGTTTCCCATGGGGTTGGCAAGGACACAAGCACTGAGTCATCACCTACTGGCTTCCAGGGTGCACACTAGCAGGAAGCTGGATCAGTACAGCTGAGACTTGAACCCAGGCACTCCAGTATGGGAAGTGGCATCTTAACGACTTCAGTTCATTTTTTTTCCTTTCTTTAGTTCATAGAAACTTTTGTACATACTCAAGAGCAGATAGAATAAATTATTCTCAATCATTGACCCTAAGTTAAATCTTCCAGGCAAATTTGAGCTTGACCCTTCAGTTTCTCAAAAAAATGTATTTTCTTCTGAAACCAACTGTCCTCATTTCCCCTGGCAAAAAATCTCTCTCCATGAAACTAATCTTTAACAAAATGTATGTTGGAACTTCATTCAGCTTATGTATTCCGAGCTCACTCTAGAAGTTCAGAGACATCCATCTCCCTAACCAGGAAGTACGGGGTGGGTGAAGACAGGGGACAATGTGGCCTGGGGGCCATGTTGTCAGGGAATTAGCTTCCTCCCTGCCCTGCTGTCCTCAGCATGAGATCCCTTCCTCCTGCTCACGGATGGTGCAGACACTGCCTCCAGTGTCCAGGCAGAAGGGCAGAATGGCAGGGGGTGGACAGCAGCAGCCTTGTGCTCCTGAGGTTCTTCTGCCTTTGTAATCAGAAAAGGAAGGCGCTCTGTCACCCAGGCCTGAGCCACTCAGTGTGGCTTCTGCTGGGTGTGTGGAGTAAGGAGTTTGCTCTTGCTGTCTCCCCAGTTGAGAAAGCCAGGGGATGGGACTGCACAGCGTGTTAACTGTACCAGCTCAGTGCAGGGGAGGGATGTTTGTTTGTTGATACAATTTTCATTTCATTTCTAAATGAAATGGAGTTGGCCTACACAGTTGTATATGCAGTGCATCAGCCTGTTACTAAGACCAGATCCTTTGGTATCACAAGACTGGGGGCTTTAGCCCTGGAGGGAACAGGGAGAAATTCCCCAAGATAGTACAGTAAACAGCTTCTGAGTCCAAGCCAGCAGGGAGACTAATTTTTTAGGTAAAGTTTCATCAGGACACAGCCACGCTTATTTGCTTACCTGTTTCATTCTACAATGGCAGAGCTGAGTAGTTGTGACAGACAATGTGTGCTCCACAGAGCTCTGCTAGTCAGAGTGAAACCATGCTGGCTGCTGGTTCAAGGAAGTGACTGGGGAACCAAGGACAAGGAGGCCATTGCTATTGAGGGCTAGCTCAGGGCGGGGGCTGACAAGGTGGAGACAAAGCCACAGCAGAACATCTTGGGTTGTCCAACTTAATGCAGAGTACTGTGCCCTAGAGTACTGTGCCCTACCAGGGAACTGGAGACTGTATAGTACTTTGGCTGTGCTTGTCACAAACATCCAGGACATTTGCAGGGGTTGCTAGTGTTAAATTACAGAGGGCTGGGATCTAAGGATTGGGAGTGGAACACAGTCACTGCCCTTGGGACTTTTTACCTTCTGGCTGGGGATGCACCTGCATCAAATGCAGCTTTTTTTTTTTTTTCTATTAGGATATACTAATTTTGCCTAGTCCTTCTAGATTTCCGCTAGCAGATGTTGATGGAGCAGCTGCTGTATACAGGCGCTGTGCTGTGTCCTGTGACAGTTATGTAAGCAGCTCATATTGTGCTGGGCAGAGCAGACAGCGTGAGAGGGAAGGAGTGTATTAAGCAGTGCTAGGTGCTGCACAGAGTACACAAGAAGGGAATGAGAAATTGTGTTGAGGGTGGGAGCTCTCAAAGAAGCCATCACCACAAAGGTGATATTTGAGCAAAAAACAGAGAGGCGAAGGGTGCACTCTCCAGCAATGAGTGAGTTGGTTTTGCTGCAGAGACCACAAAGAGGCCCCTGTGACTGTGGCAGATGAGCAAAGTGTGGGAGATGAGACTGGAGAGGCAGTGGGGGGCAGGCTCTTGTCCAGATTACAGGTTAAGGATCAGCTTTTGCTCTTAGTACAAGGGGAAGGAAGGGTGTCTATAGTCAAAGAGCAGTGTGATCTGACTTAAATTTTCTGGGGCCCCTCTGGCTGCTGGTATGGAGACATTCCAGAGCCAGGTGGATGGCAGTTCTGGACAGCAGAAAGAAGAGGTTGGATTTTAGCTGCATTTTAAAGGGAGCTGGTATCACTTGCTGATGATTTAGATGCAGAGTGACAGGGTCAAGGATGCTCCACAGGGGTTGACAGCAAGATGATGGTGTCACTCTCACCTGGCCTGGGCAGATCTGTAGCGAGTGCTACAGCGGGTCATGTAACATTGGGAATTGCCTTTATGTATGCATACGGTGTCAGGTAAGCAGTGAAACATGAGTCTGGAGTACAGAGGAGGGGAGGTCTCTGCTGGGGCTGTGGACTTGGGGATTATGTTTCGAGTTGTGAGACTGAATGAGATCACCAGGATAGCAGGGTCAAGCTTGAGCCCTGGGCCCCTACTGTGTGGAGATAAAGGTGAGGAAGATGAGCTGGCAGGGAGGGGGCTGGTGGGAAGTCCTGGACGCCAAGGCAAGGAAGTGTTTCTAGCAGCAAAAAGTAGCTGCTTTCAGATTTGTCCAGTGTGACTACTGGGTCCCATTTGAACTTCACATTTGTCCATTTCCTTTACAGAACAAGGAGAAGCCTGTGCAGATGATGTTTAGGAAGTCTACTTTTAAAATTACCTACATAGGAGAAATATTCACCAGAATTCTGATGCTCCCCTACGTTGGCAAGGAGCTGCACATGATCATCATGCTTCCAGACGAGCACATCGACCTGAAAACGGTAATGAGCCCTGGGAACGCCAGAGAAGCACACTTGGAGTCCTGCTGTAGCAGCTCTTTTTATTGAAAAAAATTATTTATTTGAAAGGCAAAGTTACAGAGAAAAAGAGACAGAGATCTTCCATCTGCTGGTTCATGCCCCAAATGGTGGCAAAAGTCAGAAGCCTGTAGCTCCATCAGGGTCTACCACACAGGTGGCAGGGGCCGAAGTACGTGGGCCATTTTCCACTGCCTTCCCAGGCACCTTAGCAGGGTGCTGGATCAGAAGCAGAGCAGCCAAGACTTGAACCATTGTTTAAATGGGATGCTGGTGTTACAAGAGGTGGCTTAACCCACTGTGCTGCAAAGATAGCTCCCCCTTCTTATTTATTTGAAGGATTTATTTTAAAGGCAGAGTTAGAGGAACAGAAACTCCTTACTCTCTGGCTTCAAGGCAGCAACACAGCCCACAGCAGCCACCCTGTACACCTGCCAGAGAGCATTATTTCCATTGCAGCAGCCAGCCATGTTGGCCACATCTGCCCTAGGTCTTAAAATCTTCGACTCTCTTCTTCTAGGTGGAAAAAGAACTTACTTATGAGAACTTTGTCGAATGGACGAAGCCAGACATGATGGATGAAGAGGAGGTGGATGTTTACCTGCCCAGGTTTAAACTGGAGGAGAATTACGACATGGAAGAAGTCCTGCGTGGCCTGGGTATGACTGATGCCTTTGATCAAGCCAATGCAGACTTCTCCGGAATGTCCTCCAAGAGAAACCTGCACTTGTCCAAGGTCGTGCACAAGTCCTTTGTGGAGGTCAATGAGGAGGGTACAGAGGCCGCGGCTGCCACTGCCGCCATCATGATGATGCGGTGTATGAGGATCCCCAACCAGTTCTGTGCCGATCGCCCCTTTCTCTTCTTCATCCAGCACAGCAAGACCAACGGGATTCTGTTCTGTGGCCGGTTCTCCTCTCCATGAGGAGGGTCACTGCTGCCACAGCCATCTCCTTCCCCCACCAACCCACTTTTCCTGACAGTCCAGTGTGCCTGTACCCAAGTGTCCTTATCATCGTGCTGGTGACAGTCTTAAAATAAAGGCCCGTGTGGAGTCCCAGGTTCAGGATGCTAATGTGCCTGTCTTCTCATGTGAGATGTTTTTCTAGAAGTTGAAACCACCCCTCTCTGCTGATCTGTGGTCACACTGGCTCTTGTGTTCATGCTCAGGACCAGGCATCACCCACACCCTGCAGTGCGGAAGATCCAACTGCTTCGCTGTGAGCCGACAGCAGTCCTCATGGCTGGCTGTGTGTGCCTTCCCCAGGCAGAAGTCATACATGTTGCTTGCTTTTTTTCACTGCCAATGGAATCTTATCCCATGTTTAGTGAGAGTGCAGTGGAGAGCTACAAGGAGGTTCAGATCTGGAAAACCCTCAACAGGGAGCCGGATTCTAGGATTTCTGTGTGCTCTCTGGCAGTTTGCTGGGATGCAGAGAGACCAGGCAACTCAGGCCAGTGAGCAATCAGTCCCTTTTCCCACATGCATTTCTGCTTTCCTGGCAATCAGTGATAATGCACCCTACCCACATTCCCTGAAAATGTTACATTGCCACCAGAGAGTGAGACCACCAGACAGCTTGTCTTTGCAGGAATGTAGATTACAACACCTTCACAAGAAAACACTGGATGACTCTCCCCTTCCTGCCAAGTATTACCGACAGCAAATGGTGCCTAAGTTTTCTGCAGCCACCTGTGTCCCTTGCTGGAAATGCAATCACCCCACTCAGCAATATGAGAATGAGTTGATGGGTCAGGTTCACATGGAAGAATTGTGCCATTTTCCAGGGGACAGTGGAAGAAGGACTTCCAGTGGCCTATTGCAGCCCACAGGAGTCTGGGCCCTGCGACTTCAGTGATGCTACTCACACACTCACTCTGCAGTTCCCAAGTCAAGGTGGCAGAAAGGTGCTTAGTCATTAGAAATTATGAGTGGGACGAGAAGAGAGAAGTGGGGGACAGGGCTTGCTGGTTCTGTCACTTGTCTTTTGTCTCAGTCCATTTTCTATAACGAAAACAAAAAACGTGAGGCCAAATACTTCATAAAGAAAAGAGTTATGCAGCTCATGGTTTTGGGGGTCTAAGAACATGGCACCGGCATCTGCTCGGGTCTGGTGAGGGCTTTGTTGTGGTAGAGGTGCATGGAACAGTGGCAAATGGTGCTTGGAGGTGCGGACTGAGAGGAACCCATTCTCACATGAACTAACACAGTCCCATGAGGCTTGCATTACTCCCTCTGAGGGTCAAGCCCCCATGGCCTAAGTACCTCCCACTAGGTCCTGCATCTTAAAGGTTCTACTGCCTCCCAACATTGCTGCAGTGGCAATCAAGGTCCCAGCATATGAGCCTTTGCGTAGTGCTCCTGGTATTTCTGAAGGAAATCAGGACACAGGGACTTGGAACAAGGACTCCAGTGTGGGGCATGGTTCATGCGATGCCTCCACTGCAGAGCGAGCCTCTGAGAGCTCCTGCCACCAGCGCCAGCCTGACATCCTATTCCTGGGGAGGAATGCCAGCCCACACCATCCTGCAGAGGGGCAGGGAGGGCGGCAGGTAACTGTGGTGGGGTAAGTGGAGTGGTCTGTGAGCATCCAAGCCTCAAGGCGCTCACCTTCCCTTTCCTCAGGATGAGGACCTCGCACCATATGGGCAGTGCACAGTGAGGATGGGCATCCATTCCAGGACACAACACAGTGCACGTCCTGCCCTAAGAGTTTCTCTGGTTCTTACAGACTTCACTTCAGCTGCCTGTTCACTTGCCTTTGAAGAATTATCTCTTGGTATTTGTACTTCAGGAAAAGGGACAACCATCCTAACAGTGCTTCCACATCTTTTATGAAATGGTACTAAAAGATATAATTTTTTATTTAGAAAATTTTAAAGGTTTTTTTTTTCAACTGAGTAGAATGGGACTTTAAAAACTTAGTAGGGCCGGCGCCGTGGCTCAACAGGCTAATCCTCCACCTTGCGGCGCCGGCACACCGGGTTCTAGTCCCGGTTGGGGCGCCGGATTCTGTCCCGGTTGCCCCTCTTCCAGGCCAGCCCTCTGCTGTGGCCCGGAGTGCAGTGGAGGATGGCCCAAGTGCTTGGGCCCTGCACCCCATGGGAGACCAGGAAAAAGCACCTAGTACCTGGCTCCTGCCATCGGATCAGCGCGGTGCGCCGGCCGCAGCGCGCTGTCCGTGGCAGCCATTGGAGGGTGAACCAATGGCAAAGGAAGACCTTTCTCTCTGTCTCTCTCTCTCACTGTCCACTCTGCCTGTCAAAAAAAAAAAAAAAAACTTAGTAGAAAAATGTAATTAAAAAGATAAACTCAGGGATGGGCATCTGACCGAGCAGTTAGGATGCTGGTTTGAGGTACTGGCATCCCGTACCAGGTGCCTGGGTTAGATTCCCAGCTCCATCTCCCAGTTCCAGTTTCCCACCAGTGCAGATGCTGGCACGCAGCAAGTGATAACTTAAATGACTGGGTAGCTGCCCCTTGTGTGGGAGACTTGGATTGCATTCTTGGCTCCAGCTTCAGCTCAGGCCTTGCTGTAGTGGGCATTTGAGGAGTGAGCCAAATGATGACAGCTTTCTGCCTCTCTACATCTCAATAACAGAAATGTTCATTCTTGTGCCAAACTTTTTGAAATGCATCCATATAAGAGGCTTTCAAAAAGTTTATGGAGGGCTGGCGCTGTGGCTCACTTGGTTAATCCTGCGCCTGTGGCGCCGGCATCCCATATGGGCACCGGGTTCTAGTTCCAGTTGCTCCTCTTCCAGTCCAGCTCTCTGCTGTGGCCAGGGAGTGCAGTGGAGGATGGCCCAAGTGCTTGGGCCATGCACCCCATGGGAGACCAGGAGAAGCACCTGGCTCCTGGCTTCAGATTGGCGTAGCTCCAGCCGCAGTGGCCATTTGGGGGTGAACCAACAGAAGGAAGACCTTTCTCTCTGTCTCTCTCTCTCTCTCTCACTGTCTAATTCTCTGTCAAAAAAAGAAAGTTTATGGAAAACACATAGTATGAAAAAACAGGAGGCCACTGTGGCTCAGTGGGTTAAACCACTGTTTGTGATGCCCACATTTCATGTCAGAGTCCCAGTTTGAGTTTTGGCTACTCTACTTCAATCCAGCTTCCTCCTAACATGCTTAGGAAAGTAATAGACGATGCTAAGTGCTTGGGTCCCTTCTACCCACATGGGAGACCAGGATGGAGTTCCTAGATCCTGACTTCAGTCTGGCCCAGCCCCATCTGTTGTGAGCATTTAGAGAGGGAACCAGTAGATGGAAGATTCTCTCTCTCTCCCCCTCCCTCTCTTTCCATCTCTCCCTGTCACTCTGCCTTTCAAGTAGTTGAAAAACAAACATTTTAAAAATTATTTGGGGACCAACCATTTTTTCCCATAAATATTTATTTATTTTAAAGGCAGCTACAGCCGGCGCCGTGGCTCAACAGGCTAATCCTCCACCTTGCGGCGCTGGCACACCGGGTTCTAGTCCCGGTCGGGCACCGGATTCTGTCCCGGTTGCCCCTCTTCCAGGCCAGCCCTCTGCTGTGGCCCGGAGTGCAGTGGAGGATGGCCCAAGTGCTTGGGCCCTGCACCCCATGGGAGACCAGGAAAAAGCACCTAGCACCTGGCTCCTGCCATCAGATGAGCACGGTGCGCCGGCCGCAGCGCGCCGGCCGCGGCAGCCATTGGAGGGTGAACCAACGGCAAAAGGAAGACCTTTCTCTCTGTCTCTCTCTCTCGCTGTCCACTCTGCCTGTCAATAAATAAATAAATAAATAAATAAAGGCAGCTACAAAGAATGAAGGAAGGGAGAGCGATCTTCCATTTGTTGGTTCACTCCCCAGGTCATCACAATGGCCATGCTGGGCCAGGCTGAAGCTGGGAGCCTGAAACTCCATCCATGTTTCTCACATGGTTTACAGAGACCCAAGTACTTGGCCATCTGGGCCTGGGCCAGGCAGAAGTCAGCCTGGAACTATATCTGGGTCTCTCACATGGGCAGGGACCTAAGCATCTGGGCCATCACCCAATGTTCTGCCAAACACATTAGCAGGGAGCTAGATGAGAAGTGGAGCAGCAAGATTCCAACCAGAGCCCACATGGGATGCCAGCACTATAAGTGGTGGCTTAACCTGTTGTGCCACAACACTGGCCAAAATGATCTTTAATTCCATTTTTCCATGAACTTTTTAAAAGTCCTCTTGTATATACTTTTGTATAATCACAAAAAATATTATTTTAAAACTGTACCCCAAAAAGGCTTTTATTATATTTAACTATTGTGGAAGTGGTGGGCAGCATGAAGTGCAAAGCTCGTTCTTTTTTTTTTTTTTTAATTTTTTGGCAGGCAGAGTTAGACAGTGAGAGAGAGAGACAGAGAGAGTCGTTTCTTTCTAATTCACGCCCATCCTATGCATCCTCCTCCAGGTTCTTCTCATTTCAATTCACTCTTCTTTAAAAATGACTCAGCCTTCAGCAACCAGCACAGGCAGCGTCCAGGCATGGTCCTCTGGGCTCGGCTGAGCAGATGACTGTGGTCGTGCAGATGGTGGTCAGAGACAAGGCATGAAGCGCCTGGCAGTGGATTCTCCCCTCTACAATGAAGCAGTTGCACTTCACATTACTCTTCCTAAAACTATGGCACACAGTCTAAGGAAAGGAGAAGGGAAACCTTGGGTTGAGGCCCAGCTACTCTGTGAGTACCCTGTGGCCAGGCTCTCCTTCACTCCCTCCCTGAGGTTGTTCACAGCTCAGGAACGATGCATGCCTTGCAGTCAGGTGGACCTGGATTCAAATGCCCGTGCAATTCTGCATGTTGTACTCAAGGCACAAATTAATCTTACCCAAGATACACTCAGAATGACAAAGAGGAAAGACTTTTAGTGGACTATCTGGCAGGTGTTGCCTTGTTCCTCCAATTGTATGAAAGTATTGGTTTGTCCAAGGAGTCCAAAGTCCTTGCATCATGATTAAATTAACTTCACCCATCCCATTGACAGTACAAACACACAGGCTGCTGATTTTATCTGTAGACAAAAGGCCAGGTACAATTTCTTCTCTTTAGAAAAGTTTTCTCAGTTTCACTTACTACCTCCCCCTTTTTAGTAAGTAGTCACTTAAATAATTTAAATAAGTGTCAAGGGAAAATAGGTGAATTATTTAAAAATTGTACTAGTTTTCTTGAAATTCACAACTGTAAAATTACAGAAAATATACCCACTAAAGAGAAGGATAAATGAAAGAGATGCCTGGGTTCACTCTGTCAGCTGGAGACTGGAAAGACAGGAAGACGCAGAGGCAGTGGTCACAGCTAACTGATGCTGTCCTCTGGCCGTGCATGCTTGAAAACTCTTATTGCTAAGTAAAACTTGCCCTTTCTTAGTAAAAATATACTCAGACTCTTCTAATTTATTGCACAAAGGCAGCCTGGGCTGCTCTGGGCTTTCTTAGGATTGCTTCCCCCCAGGCCTCCAGTCCTCGTCTCCATGTACAATGATGCCTGCTGCATCTTTGGACAGAGCATTCTGGGGCAGCTTGACTCATGGTTTTGTGTGTGTGTGTGTGTGTGTGTGTGTGTGTGTAGCTGAGGGGAGCACAGAGCAACTATAAATGGAAAAGGGAAATGAATTCTGAAAGTAAGTGTGATGGTTTCTTTGTAAATTTGCAGTAATTTAACATCCTTTTTAGGAGCCTGGCAAATGAATGAATAGACATGCTCAGTGTTTGCCCTTTCCTCACAAACAACGAAGAACAACAAACAAAAGACTGCATTTTGCGGTGGAAGCCCTAGAACTCAGCAAGAGAGAGATGGGAACCCTGTAAGACACTGGGACAGTGTGTAAGACCTGCGACAGCAGTGTAGAAAGTAGAATAACGCACACTGGCAACCACGACCCTGGTGCTCCAGCCAGGAGACTCCCCACTACAGGAGGAAGGGTGATGGAAGTCCCAGCAGGACACACTACCACAGATGTTGGCAAGCCGAGTGACAGGAGAAGTTCACAGATGCTATAGGCTTGGGTCCAGTTAGGACAGCTCCCTGGGCCCTGCACTGTAGCTTTCCTTCAGAGAAGGTCACTGAATCATCCCCCTACATCCCCCAGAGCCCAGACTGCTGCAGTGTGGCAACATACTGGGGGCTAGAGCCATGCTGCCAGTTGCCAGCAGCCCACACTGGCCAAGACTCAAGTCTCACAGCCCCCTCAGCCACAGCCTTGGCCAGCCCACAGTTGGGCTGAACATTTACTGAGAAATAAATTACATAAAGCAAACCTACTTACAACAGCTACAAATAAATAAATAAATAAATAAAATAGGCCGGCGCCGTGGCTCAACAGGCTAATCCTCCGCCTTGCGGCGCCGGCACACCGGGTTCAAGTCCCGGTCGGGGCGCCGGATTCTGCCCCGGTTGCCCCTCTTCCAGGCCAGCCCTCTGCCGTGGCCCGGGAGTGCAGTGGAGGATGGCCCAAGTGCTTGGGCCCTGCACCCCATGGGAGACCAGGAGAAGCACCTAGCACCTGGCTCCTGCCATCGGATGAGCGCGGTGCGCCAGCCGCAGCACGCCAACCGCGGCAGCCATTGGAGGGTGAACCAACGGCAAAAGGAAGACCTTTCTCTCTGTCTCTCTCTCTCACTGTCCACTCTGCCTGTCAAAAAAAAAAAAAAAAAAAAAAAGAATAAATAAAATAAAGAAAAATCCTAAGAATAAATCTGACAAGGAATTAAAAGATCTCCACAATGAAAATTTCAAAAACTGATGAAAGACACAAACAAGATACACAAAAATGGAAAGTTCTTCGATGTTCATGGATAGGAAGAACTAATATTGTTAAAATTTCCATACTAACCCCAAACAATTTACACTTTCAAGGAAATCTCCAACAAATACCAATGATGTTATTCACAGAATTAGATGAAAACAATCCCTAAAATTCATACTGAAACACAAAAGACCCCAAATAGCCAGAGTGGTCTTGAACAGGAAGAACAAAGCTAGAGGTATCCAAATACCTGATTTTGAAACACACCATAGGGGGCTGCTGCTGTTGCTTAGTAGTCTAAGCCTCTGCCTGCAGTACCAGCAAACCATAAGAACACTGGTTTGTGTCCCTGGCTGTTTCTCTTCCAATCTAGATCCCCTCAGATAGCCTGGGAAAGCAGTGAAAGATGGCCCAAGTGCTTGGGCCGCTGAACCCACGTGGGAGACCCTGAAGAAGCTCCCGGCTTTGGATCAGCCCAGCTCTGGCCATTGAGGCCATTTGCAGGGTGAACCAGAGGATGGAGGACCTTTTTTTCTGTCTCTCATCTCTGTCTGTAACTCTGCCTCGCAAATAAATTATTTTTAAAAACTTGAAAACATACTATAGGACTATGGTAATCAAAACAACATGGTATAGGCATAAAAGCAAACACATAGGCCAATGGATCAGAATAGAGATCCCAGAAATAAATCCATGCATCTACAGCCAACTGATTCTTGACAAAGGCACCAAACACATACATTGGAGAAAGTGCAGTATCTTCAAGAAGTGGTATGAGAGGTAGTGGGTAAAAGCCGCCGTTGCAGTGCTGGCATCCCATATGGGCACCAGTTCTAGTCCTGGCTGCTCCATTTCAAATCCAGCTCTCTGCTATGGCCTGGAAAAACAGTAGAAGATGGCCCAACATCTTGGGCCCCTGTACCCATGTGGGAGATCCAGAAAAAGCCCTTAGCTCCTGGCTTCAGATCTGCACAGCTCCAGCAATCGCAGCCAACTGGGGAGTGAACCAGCAGATGGAAGACAGACAGACACACACACACACACACACACACACCTCTGCCTCTCCTACCTCTGTGTAACTCTGACTTTCAAATAAATAAGTAAATCTTTAAAAAAAATGGTGCAAGAAAACTGGATATTCATATGCAGAAGAATGAAACTTCTCCTCTCTCTCTCACACTTATAAAAATCAACTCACAATGGATCAAAGCTATAAATGTAAGACCTGAAACTATGAAATTATTAGATGGAAACAGAGTAAATACTTCAAGACACCTGTAGAGGTAATAATTTTTAGATTAAGATCCCCCCAAGCATAGGCAACAAAAGCAAAAATTGACAAATGAGATTATATCTAACTAATAAGCATCTGCACAGCAAAAGAAATAATAGTGTGAAGAGAAAACCTTCAGAATGGAAGAAAGTAATTGCAAACTGTACATCTGACAAAGGACCGATATCCAGAATATACAAGGGGATTTTAAGAATTTGTAAAAAACTGAATCAATAGGTAAGTTTATTTTGGCACAATTCTGAAATTCATCCATAATGAGGGTCTTCAAAATGCTCATAGAAAATGCATATTATGAAAAAATTATGCATATATTTCATTGTTTTGCACCAAAATAAACTTACTTTTGAATTGAAATTTTCCATAAATTTTTTCAAGTTTCTTTGTATAAGGAATTCAGAAAACTTAAAATAACCTTAAATAATCCAATTAAAATAAAATGCTCTGAATAGACACTTCTCAATAGAAGAATAACTACAAAAAAAAAATGCTCAGTACTACTAGCCATCAGGGAAATGCAAATTAAAACCTCAATGAGGGGGTCAGCATTGTGGCACAGCAGGTTGACACCTATGATGCTGGCATACCATGAGTACTGGTTTGAGTTCTGGCGGCTTCGCTTCCGATCCAGCTCCTTGCTAATGCATCTGGGAAGGCAGCAAAAGATGGCCCAAGTGCTTGGGTCCCTGCCACCCATGTGGAAGACCTGGATGCAACTTCTGGCTCCTGACTTTGGCCTGACCCAGTAAACATTTGGGGAGTGATCTTGTGGATGGGAGATTTATCTTCCTCTTGTTTCTCCCTCTTTCTCTCTGTAACTCTTTAAAAATTTTTTTTTTTAAAAAATATGATTGGATAAAGAAAATGTACATAGTCAGCATGGAATATTATTCAGCCATAAAAGAGTGATATGCTATCATTTGCATCAAAGTGGACATAGTGTGAAGTTAAAGTAAGCCAGGCACAGACAGAAAATACTACATGCTCACACTCATTTCTGGAAACTAAAAGATTGATCTCAGAACAGAGCAGAATAATGGTCACTACAGCCTGGGATGGGTAGGGAAAAGCAAGGATACAAAGAGGTTAGATAAGGACATTAAAATCACTAGAAGAGTGCAATTCTCAAAACATAGAAATGATTAACATCTGAGGAGGTAGAAATCCTGATTATCCTGATCTGATCATTATACATTGTATATTTACCAAATTCTTGTACCGCTCTCCATAAATGTGTACAAATGCTATGTGCCAATTAAAAATAATAAACAAGCCATAAAGGAAATAAATAACTGGAAATGTTCACTATGTGATTAATGGCAAAATCACTGCACTGCAGCAACAGTTTGAGCTTTTTCTACAACAACTTATGGTCTCTATTTTCCTGTACATATAAATATGCATAAAATTTACCCATTGGCCCTGCCATATGGTGGCTTCTCACAGAATGAGCCACCTCACAGCCAGGTGTTTGTCAGGGAAGACTGTATCAATTAATTCTTTTGCATATCAGTAATAGATTTGGATTCTGTAACATTACTATTCCCCAGCAGGCACAATGTAGGGCTTTGCCAATAGAGGGCACTGGCTTCCAGCACCATGCAGGGGCCCAGCAACCCGCACAGAGCACCGGGAGCCACATTCTCATGCCCTTCCCCTGTAATGGCCACTTCTGCAGTTATGGTGCTGCAACCTCAAGCAATGGAATCCTACAGGGCATGTGGTCTCTGCAGTCCAGCTCCAGCCTGCCTACACCCTCAACAATGGCCGACAGCCTCTGTGGGCCAGCTCAGTGCCCAGTGTCATGTTCCTGTGGGAGCCATGCCCTCTTCAAAATCGGAATCTCAGCTGGAAATATGTGTGAGTGGGGGGTGGGAGGACAGGAAAGGTATGAGGTCCCCAAGCTGCCTGTTTTCAGACACTACTGCTTCCCTTTCTCTAATGAACAACTCTTTATGTTAATTATAAATTAATTCTATTAATTAACTGATGTGGGTTTTTAAAATTTATTTATTTGAAAGTCAGAGTTACACAGAGAGAGGAGAAGCAGAGAGAGAGAGAGAGAGTCAGTCTTCCATCCAATGGTTCACTCCCCAGATGGCTGCAACAGATGGAGCTGCGCCAATCCGAAGCCAGGAGCTTCTTCCAGGTCTCCCATGTGGGTGCAGGGGCCCAAGGACTTGGGCCATCTTCTACTGCTTTCCCAGGCCACAGCAGAGAGCTGGATTGGAAGAGGAGCAGCCAGGACTAGAACTGGTGCCCATATGGGATGCCTGCACTTCAGACTAGGGTATTAACTCACTGAGCCACAGTGCCGGCCCCCTGATGTGGTTTTGTAACTGATGTAACTGCCCGTGTTTCATGTACTTGTAAGAATGACTATGGCAGAAACATGAAGTACAGAGTCCCAGCTTATCCATGGTTTCACTTTGAAGCTTCAGTTGCCCTCTATCAGCTACAGTCCAAAAATATTAGAAGGAAAATTCCAGAAGTAAATAATTCATACATTTTAAATTGCATATAATTCTTGGTAGTGTAGCGAAATCTTCCATGTCCCATTCCATCCCCCTGGGATATGAATTGTCACTTTGTCACTGAGTAGCCTTTCCAGCCATCTGGTCCACTCTCACAATGTTGTCATCTTAATAATGGCCCCAACATGCAATAGTGATGTTGGCAATCCAGGTATGCCCAAGAAAAGCCATAAAGTGCTACCTTTAAGTGAAAAGGTAAAAAGAGAAAACAAAGTATACAAAAGTACTTCAAGCCGGCACCATGGCTTGATAGGTTAATCCTCTGCCTGCGGCACTGGCACACTGGGTTCTAGTCCTGGTCGAGGCACCAGATTTTGTCCTGATCGCTCCTCTTCCTGTCCTGTTCTCTGCTGTGGCCCGGGAGGGCAGTGGAGGACGGCTCAAGTGCTTGGGCCCTGCACCCGCATGGGAGACCAGGAGAAACACCTGGCTCCTGGCTTCGGATCAGCGCGGTGCACCGGCCGCAGTGCACCTGCCGCGGCAGCCATTGGAGGGTGAACCAAAGGAAAAGGAAGACCTTTCTCGCTGTCTCTCTCTCTCACTGTCCACTCTGCCTGTCCAAAAAAAAAAAAAAAAAGTACTTCAAAGAACTAGTAGGAAGATGAATAACATTCATGAAACATGCATGTGATGGGAAAACCATGCATAGACTTGATTTTTTTTTTTGCACAAAAATAAACATCCTTCATTTTTAAGTTTGTATTTATTCATTTACTTATTTATTTAAAAGGCATAGTGACAGAGAGGGCGATCTTCCACTTGCTGATGGTTCAGATGCCTGCCAACAGCCAGGGTTGGGTCAGGCGGAAGTCATAAGCTACGAACTCCATCCAGGTCTCCCATGTGAGTGGCAGAGACCCAAGTACTTGACCCATCATCTGCTGCCTCCAAGGGTACATGTTAGCAGGAAGCTGGATTGGAAATAGAGTAGCTAGGGCTTAACCTCAGGCATTCCAAAATGGGATGTAGGCATTCCAAGTGGCAGCGTGACCACTGTGCCACAACACCTGCCCCTAAATTTATCTTTTAATTCCAATTTTATATGAACCTTTTTGGATATCTTTCCATGTAAGATTTGGTAGTATCTGCAATTTCAGACCCCTGTTGGGAGTCTTAGAACATATGCCCTATAGACAAGGAGGAAATACTTTGAAGATCTATCAGACTGTCTCCTGCCACTATTGATAAAAATACATCATTAAAAATGAAAAGCCTGGGACAAGGGCTGAACTAGGCAGGACACAGGGGTAACAGGTATAACTGGGACTTCCTGGATAAATGAAGGTATATGTATTGTGTTGATACGATATTATATATGTATTGTATTGATAAATGAAGGTATACGACCATTGTATTGACAAGCTATATATGAGGACTGGATTTCCTATTTAGCGTTTTTTGTAGAACATCACAGAAGGAAGGATCTATTTAGAAGACAAACAGAGCTCCCTAACCGCCACCCAACTCCGAGTCATTTCATACTTCTAGGAACCACCTTTGGAGTTCATGAGAGAACGACAGCACCCTGATGACAAGAACAGACGGTACTCGACAACTTCCTTCAAACACAAAATCCGGCAAACTAGTCACCTTGACACTTCTCAAATTGAGGCCTGCTGGGTCCTGCACATTCCTGAGTTGGCAAGTCACAACATTTCCCTCTCTACAAAGCAATTTTAGAGAAACAGAGACAGAATCTTCCATCCGCTGGTGCACTCTCCAAATGCCTGCACTGGCCCCGGGCTGGGCAGCAAAGCCATGTCTCCCATGTGGGCGGTCGGGACCCAGTGACTCCAACTATCCCTGCAGCCTCCCCGGGTGCACGTAACGGGAAGCTGGGAGCAGAGCCGGGACTGGCGTCCAAGCCCTGTGACCCAGACGTGGGCATCCCAGCCGCCATCTTCGCCGCAAGGCCAAACACAGTGCGCACTTCTCTGTAACGCGGTGCCTGCGTTTCGGCCAAGGCCTGAGCTTTTGAGTACAACCGTGCTCTACTTGGACTCTCGCATTCAGGACAGATCGGGCAGCAGCGCTCACGTCATGGCGGCAGGGCGGCGAGGAGGACACGGGTGGACCGCACTTGAGCGGCTCATTAACTCTGGCCGGGCGAGTATCAGAACAGATGGCAGCGAAGCCAGACGCGATTCGGGCGAACTCCGTTAGCACGGCCCACGGGCCCACGCGACCCCGCGGAGTCCGCACTCCGCCCCGCCTCACTCCAGACCCAGCCGGCGGCTCAGCGCCCTCAGCCCAGACCCGGCAGGTGCGGAGCCGCCACTCCCGCTCGGGGCCTGCGGGGCGTGGGCGCCCTAACGTCCTCTCAAGCGCCCGCCTCACCGCGACCGAAGGCTCCGAGACGGCTAGGCCCGGGTCTATACGTGAGGGGGTAAACACGGCCGCGCGCGCTGTGGACCGCCCCACACGTGCACCCGTCACGAGCGGGCCAGGAAAGCGCCAGAGAGAACACGAGAGACGTACCTGATGTCGCGGTCCCGGGAGGAGACAGCGGCCCTCGTCTCAGCCCCTTTTATGAGGTAAGAGAGGGCGCCCTACTGAGACACAAAGAGTGTGGTGTCTGAGCATGCGCTGCGGACCCGGATGGACAGGTGCATCCTGGGAAGGCGTGTCTCTAGTCCGCCATTACAGAGACAGTTAAGAGACAGGTGCATCCTGGGAAGGCGTGTCTCTAGTCCGCCATTACAGAGACATTTAAGAGACAGGTGCATCCTGGGAAGGCGTGGTCTCTAGTCCGCCATTACAGAGACATTTAAGAGACAGGTGCATCCTGGGAAGGCGTGTCTCTAGTCCGCCATTACAGAGACATTTAAGAGACAGGTGCATCCTGGGAAGGCGTGTCTCTAGTCCGCCATTACAGAGACCGACGTCCAATGGCAGGGCTGGAGAAGGCCAGCTCGCCTCGCCTTTAACGCGTGGTCACACCGCATCCGCAGGCCTCCTTCGCTCTGCTCCGTGAGCCACGAGGGACAGCTGCAACCATCCTCGGGCCCTATGCGGCGCCTACTGCTGTGGGGCGCACGGATGGAAACGCAGCGGGACTTGGAGGTCAACTGTCTTTCTGAGCCAGCCGGCGACTCCTCTCAGCGCCAGCCGGAGGAGACAGCCCCGAGTTGCAGGGGTGGGTGGTTCAAAGGCCAAACCTGCTTTTTATCAGTCATTTAATTACGCGCGCGGGCTTGTGGAAGCAGGAAGCAGGCATACAGAAGCGACACGTGGTTAGCCAATCAGCCAGTTTCTTTTTAACTTTTTTGAAAAATCTAACGATTCAGTTATTTAACTGTTCCCGGTCGGGGCCAAGCATGGTGTCGCTGACCTTGGCGCCATGGCTGCAGCTGGTTGAGACAGGGGAAACCGTGGTCTGGGGGCCTTGGCCGTTATCCGGGAAGCAGAGGTACAGAGCCAGAAACCAACATTTCTTCTCATGAAGAACAGGCCCTGCTGTTAAAACAACCGAACAAACCCCCCGTAGCCGGTAACCACCGGCGTGCTGTCCCTTGTAGACAACCTGAACTCCTGAGTCACCTGCCGCACTACATCACAGATGCCGTCCTGGGGCTCATTGAGAGAGGCGAGCGCATCTTTTGCTCCATCCCTGCAAATGAAAATCATCCTAGTGGCCGGCGCCGTGGCTCAACAGGCTAATCCTCTGCGGCGCCGGCACACCGGGTTCTAGTCCCGGTCGGGGTGCCGGATTCTGTCCCGGTTGCCCCTCTTCCAGGCCAGCCCTCTGCTGTGGCCCAGGAGTGCAGTGGAGGATGGCTCAAGTGCTTGGGCCCTGCACCCCATGGGAGACCAGGAAAAAGCACCTAGCACCTGGCTCCTGCCATCGGATGAGCGCGGTGCGCCGGCCGCAGCGGCCATTGGAGGGTGAACCAATGGCAAAGGAAGACCTTTCTCTCTGTCTCTCTGTCTCTCTCTCTCTCACTAAAAAAAATAAATTAAAAAAAAAAAAAAACGATCCTAGTGAGAACAGGACGTGGAACGGGTGGGGGGAGAGAAGAGGAGGGCTGGGAGAGTGGGTGGCAGGGCAGGTACGGTGGGAAGAAGTACTGTGTTCCTAATGTATGGGAAGAAGTACTGTGTTCCTAATGTATTTATGAGATGCATACAAGTAAATTATAAAACAAACCCTGAAAGCCTGCTGGAAATCTTGTGGGGGGCGGGGTTATAGCCCCTCATGTAGTGGATGAGGACTCTGCTCAGGACTGGTCCTAACTGGATCCTATCAGATAAGGTCTGCCTTGGCCTCACAGCCTGGAGTCCGGGAAAGAGATCCCGGGGTCCTGCTTGGCGGTCCCCTAGGGTCTGTAAAGTTGGTCAAGGGCTGATCTGGAGTGGGGAGGCGCCCGGGGGCAGAGATTCTCCCTGACCACACTGGAGCTCGTCCCTTCAGAGCCCACTTCTTGGTGGGGGCTCCGCCTTGGGCTGTGAAAACTGTGGGCTCCCTGGGCGGCGGCGTGGGCAGCAGGCTGGGCCTCTGCCTGCAACACCACCTCCTGTACAGGCAGCGGTTCGAGTCTCAGCTGCTCCCAGCTTCGGCCTGGCCTGACCCATGGCCATTGTGGCCATCTGTGGAGTGAACCAGTGGATGGAAGGCCTCTCTCTCTCTCTCTCTCTCTCTCTCTTTCTCTCTCTCTCTCCCCTCTTTACCTTTAAAATAAGTAATTCCTTTTTTAAACAAATGGCCTTCTCTTATCATAAATGATTCCTCATTTCCTTCCAGCTACATTAAAAAACTGAAAACACAGTTCAAGGCTGAATTCCTTAATGCGCTGCCTAAGGAAACTCAAGGCTGCCGAATTCACTGTTGTGTCCGACATCTGAGGACAGGTCCCCCAACCTCTGTTCTTAGAGCGTTTACTAAAAAGAGCTTCCACTTGTCAATTTTTCCTGTCCCTTTGAACTATATGAGGGGCTCAAGAAAATGCACATTATATATTTTTTTTAACATTTATTTATTTATTTGGAAGGCAGAGTTATATAGAAGTAAAGGCAGAGGCAGAAAGGGGCAGGGGAGAGAGAAAGGTCTTCTGCTGGTTCACTCCCAAAATGGCCACAACAGCCAGAGCTGGGCCAATCCGAAGCCAGGAACCAGGAGCTTCTTCAGGGTCTCCCATGTGGGTGCAGGGGCCCAAGGACCTGGACATTCCCCAGTGCTTTCCGAGGCTGTAGTAGAGAGCTAGATCAGAGGCGGAGTGGCCGAGTCTCTAACCGGCACCCCCACGGGAGGTGGAAGCTTTTACCAGCTTTGCCGTAGTGCTGGCCCCACACGTCATCTTTCAATCCAGTTTTGTCATGAGTTCCCTGAAGCCCCTTGCACACGTGCACCACTCCCGCAGCACAGGAGTGTGCTTCTCAAGGACCCAGAGGCCGTTCCTTTTGTAGAATCACCAGGAAGGACAGGGCCTCTGCCCCCAGGTCACCTTGGGGAGGAAGGATTCTGGCTTGGGTAACTACACAGCCACCCCGCATGTTTACTGCGTCCAACCCTTTGGGGGTTTTTATTTCCCCGATTCTGCTTGCCATGCAGTTCCCCTGCCCCTGCCCTCATCCTTCCTTTGAAACCTCCTCTGGGCCAGGCGTTGTGGCACAGAGGGTTAAGCTATTGTTTGCAACATTGGCATCCCATATGAGTACCGGTTGGAGTCAGCACTCCACTTCTGACCCTCCTGTTAATGCACATGGGAAGGCAGTGGAAGATGGCACAAGGGCTTGGGCCCCTGCCACCCATGTGGGAGACCCGGATGGAGTTCCAGGCTCTTGGCTTTGGCCTGGCTTAACCCCAGCAAATGGGGCCATTTGGGGAGTGAACCAACAGATGGAGGATTTCTCTGTGTATATCTTTCTCTGTCACTCTGACTTTCAAATAAATAAATCACTTTTAAAACCCCATTGCCTCCGCAGAAATCAAAGTCAAGTTCACGTGACATTGGACCCACTTCCCTGTTGTACTAACATGCTTGTATGATTGATTAAAATCTGTCCTTGGCCGGTGCCGTGGCTCAACAGGCTGATCCTCCGCCTTGCGGCGCCGGCACACCGGGTTCTAGTCCCGGTCGGGGTGCCGGATTCTGTCCCGGTTGCCCCTCTTCCAGGCCAGCCCTCTGCTGTGGCCCAGGAGTGCAGTGGAGGATGGCTCAAGTGCTTGGGCCCTGCACCCCATGGGAGACCAGGAAAAAGCACCTAGCACCTGGCTCCTGCCATCGGATGAGCGCGGTGCGCTGGCCGCAGCGCGCCGACCGCGGCAGCCATTGGAGGGTGAACCAACGGCAAAGGAAGACCTTTCTCTCTGTCTCTCTCTCTCACTATCCACTCTGCCTGTCAAAAAAAAAAAATCTGTCCTTACCACTTTGCCTGGCATCTTATTTTGTTATCTTTGACACAGCTCCTCCCAATATTGATCTATAAGAGAGGAACCACTGTGACAGCTAATTTTACATGTCAATTTGACCAGGTCATAGATCCCAGGTATTCAGGCAAGCTCCTCATCCCAGGTTTTTGGGTGATGACCCAGAGACTGGGAATGCCTGCATCTCTAGAGACAGGTGAGAGATGTGGACCCCAGAGATGAGTATTTTTAATGACAAAGTTTTTGTATCTTTTGAATTTCCACTTCTGTATTCATAGCCTTCATAGTGTTAACAGTGTCAGGTGTATTACCACACACAATGTGAAAGATAAATGAGGGATGGACACTCAAAAATGCACACTGTGGTGTAGTAAGCAAGGCCTCTGCCTGCGGCACCGCCATCCCATCGGCTGCTGCTCTTCTGATCCAGCTCTCTGCTTATGGCCTGGGAAAGCAGTGGGGGTGATGATCCAAGTGCTTGGTACCCTGCACCCGCATGGGACACCCAGAAGAAGCTCCTGGCTCTTGGATTCAGATCGGATCAGCTCCAGTCATTGGGGCCATTTGGGGAGTGAACCAGCAGATAAAAGTCCTTTCTCTCTGTCTCTCCCTCTGTAATTCTACCTCTCAAATAAATAAAAATCTTTTAAAAAGATTATTAAATGCAATCATTGGAGGCAAACTGCTGAGAACCTCTAACCTCTGGTATTGTTTTTACTCAGCTTTGTAAAGCCACAGCGCTGAACTACTCTTGCATGCATCCACCGACCACCGAAACCGCCCACTCTGACCCATAAAGACAGCAGCAGGGAAGACGCCTTCCGATGCTGACCTCAAGAGAGAGGGAAGGTGGCGTGCACAGGTAGCTACAGCAGCGGCAGTGACAGCAGCTGCGGGATCCCTGACAGGAGTGTAATCAGGTGGGGAACCCAAGGACGCTGGTCTAGCATGGATGCCATGGAAAAACCAAGACAATGAATTGAGCTGTGTGCAGAAAGGAACTGATGGGTTACACAAGCCAGGACTTGGGACTCAAACCAGCCAGCCTGGAATTCCAAATTTAATAGGAACTGCTTCCAGAAGTCATGTGTACTCAGAAAGACTGAGGGCATTGTGAGAAGGCTTACCTGTACCCTAAAGAGACAGGGGTGCCCGGCCACTAGGTTATCACATATGTTCCACGCATGTTTGGAGGTACAGATGGAGACATCATCACAAAGAGAGGGTTGGAATTCCTCATTCAGGAGGTGAAGCATAGGACATGGTGGCCCCGGGGTGTGCAGCGCCTTCAATCGGCCACAGCTGGGTGGAGGACTGCAGCTCCTTGACACAAAGCATTGGCTGCTGGGCAGTGGCCTGCTCCAGCCAGCTGCCTTGAGTCAACCTGCAAGAACCCGGATTATTTTCCACAGGGTTGGGTGGAGGTGCAGTTACTTCAGGGGTGTAGTACAACGGTAGAGGTCGCAGGAGTGCAGGGCCGTGAGGGTGTGGGCAGTGAGAGGTCCAAGGGCTGGGTGGGCACTGAGAGAGGAAAGGCAAGGAGGCCCGATGGCTGGGGCTGTGGGTTGCCCAAATGGGACTGGGGAGAGAGAGGCAGAGTTGCTCTGTGAAAATGTTCCAGTTTCTGCCGGGCCATCAGAGTGAGCTGGAAGGCCTTGGAGGCACACTGGTGTGGAGTGTGCACGTGGGTGTGTGTCATGATGGGGGTGCCAGGGCGTGTCATGCTACCACTGACACTTTGGAACAGAATGCAGCTGAGGAAATAAGATGGAGGAGGGGTCAGGGGGGCTTGCAGGAGGCGACCGTGAGGGCTTAAGGGAAGTTCCTGTAAGGTGAAGATTGATGGGGTGTGTTCCTTTGTTCAGACAGGACAGTCGCTCTCTTTCTCCTTCTCTCTTTATCTCCCTCTCTCTCTCTCTCTCTCTCACACACACACCAGCATAGTGTGTGTTTAAATAGGCTTCATGAAATAAATGGTGGATGCTAGACTTACAACAGTATTATTATATGAAATTATAGCAGCAAACACTTGATTTAGTAACGAAGCTTCTTGGGGGGCAGCTTTTCCTTCTGCGTTCCAGGTACATGTGGGTGAATCCTGCTGCCCCTCACCCGGAAGCTGCCCCACGGAGCTGAACCCAAGTCAATGGCTCAACCCAAGTGCCCACTTGTGACGTGGGCCTCGTAGTTGGTGTCCGTGCCAGGGGCCCTCTGGGCGGCTCCCTAGCATCTTTCAGCAACCCCAGTGGAAAGCAGGGTGTCTTTTGACTAATGCACAGGATGGCACCTCAACGAAGAAGTACCTGGCCCTGCGCCAGCCCATTCTTTGTCATTTTAACTAAAATAATTGCGAGGAGCTGCATAGGAAAGAAAAGATTTGTTTCAACTTAGAGTTGGGGTTACAGGATCTGGCAACCCCATAGCCTGGTGTCTGAGGGAGTCTGGTCACTGGCAGGTGTGGGCGCAGGAAGCAGAGAGAGAGAGAGAGAGAGAGAGAGAGAGCACCTTGGCTGAACTTGAACTGAAACAATGAATCCTCTCATGAGAACCATCCTCTGAGCACCCCCAACCCCACCCCCGCCTCCGCCACCATGACTTAAACACCTCCCGACAGATGCTGTCATTAGATCAAGTCTCTACCTGTCACTCATTACATTGTCAAGTCCTACCAGCCAACCATTAAGACCTCATGGTTTTCATGGGTTTTGGGGAGACAAATGCTACGCAGCCCATAATAGGCCCCAAAGGTCAACAATACTGAGTTGGGAAATCCCGTGTTAGACAATAACATCAAACCCCTTTTCCTATGGGAAAGGGAGGAAGAGAGGGAGGGAGAGAGAGACTGAGTCACGTGCTGAAGGCCTGGTCTGCAGTGTGGTGGCAATGAGAGGTGGTAGAACCCAGGAGAGGACAGTGGGTGGCCTCGGAAGACATTAATGCAGGTCTCTTAGGACCTGTTGGGTTCTCACAAGAGTGGGTTTTGTAAAGCAAGGCCCCGCCACGCACTTGGATCCTCCTGCACATCTCCCTTTCTGGTCTCTGCTGAAGGGCCGGAGTAGCTGTTTCGAAAAAGTGCCTCCATTCAGAGAGGCAGGCCCGACTTCCTGGAAAAGCAGCCTTACTCTGGGGAAACTGAAAGTTACAGCGGAACAGCTTGCCAGGGTCACCATATAAGGAAACCCCCTGGGACTGACCAGATCAGGAACAACCGCGTTCCATCAGAAAGTAGCAGAGGTGACCCAGCCAATCCACTGTTCCCCCGCACCCCTCGATGATGTAACCCGGCTTTAAAAGAGGCTCCCAAGCATGGCTCGGGATCTTCTGCCCTCCACTGCGCGGTTGAGTAGACGGGTTCCCTGCTGCAGCTTGTACTTCCGAAGTAAACCTTGCTCTTGCATTTCGGGGTGTTCAAGTCTCTGGCGGCGTTTGGGGATCCGACGATCTGGGCACAATGTCTGCCACATTGGGATACACCTGGGGATCTTGGCAGGACACTGGCACCATGTTCCCGGGAGCCTCCGGTCATCAGATTCATGATCCAAATACATCTCTGTGTTTTATAAAGTACTTAGCATTTGGGTACTTTAGCGACAGGAAATGAGTTCATCCAAGGGCCACACTCCGTGTCTTGCTAAATAAATCTCTGTGTTTTATAAAGTACTTAGCATTTGGGTACTTTAGCGACAGGAAATGAGTTCATCCAAGGGCCACACTCCGTGTCTTGCTCTCGGTGGCTCCTCAGTGAGTCCTGGCAGATATTCCTGGGGCTGCTCCTTGAGTAGGATACAGAAGAGTCCATAAACACATAATGATTGCATTGATGAGAGGTTTCATTGTTGTAAACATTCATTTCCAAAGGTAGGGAAGCTGTGAGTGGTTGGGGGTGGCCTCACACTGTTGTCCCTGTGACCTAGGAACTGGACGTCTGTGTGTGTGTATCTGCCGGGCCGTCAGACCAGCACTGCAATCTGGTGCCTTCTCTGGGGCTTATCTGATCATGAAGTAGGCATTTTTGAAAATTATTTAAATTGGGGCCAGCGCCATGGCGCAGTCGGTTAATCCTCCGCCTGTGGCACCTGCATCCCATATGGACACCAGTTCTAGTCCTGGCTGCTCCTCTTCCAATCCAGCTCTCTGCTGTGGCCTGGGAAAGCAGTAGAGGATGACCCAAGTCCTTGGGCCCCTGCACCCACATGGGAGACCAGGAAGAAGCATCTGGCTCCTGGCTTTGGCCATTGCAGCCATTTGAGGAGTGAACCAGCTGACAGGAGACCCTTCTCTCTGTCTCCCTCTCTCTCTGTCTCTCTCTCTCTCACTATCTGTAACTCAACCTTCCAAATAAATAAATAAAATCTTTAGAAAAAAAGAAAATAATTTAAACTGAGTATTAAGATATCAGATTCCACTCCTCTGGACAGTGCTGGAAAAATCCCAGAGATGCTTCTTTTTTGGGGCCTTGTTTATCTTCTATCTGGGAGGGACCTTATAAACCAACCAGATAGGAAAGTACTTTTCAGATATACTGTTGATTTCCTAAAGTAATAAGGTAGCAAAGATTTTGAGTAGGAAATATAAATAACTGATTTTAAGATCTCTAGATTGTTAATCTATTTCTGAATGGTTTCATGCCCTCTATAAATCCTTCAGTGGAGGAAGAAGACAAAATAAAAACTATATATTTTTTTTATTTGACAGCCAGAGTTATACAGTGAGAGAGAGAGAGAGACAGAGAGAAAGGTCTTCCTTTGTCTGTTGGTTCACCCCCCAAATGGCCGCTATGGCCGGCGCTGTGTCAATCTGAAGCCAGGAGCCAGGTGCTTCTCCTGGTCTCCCATGGGGTGCAGGGCCCAAGCACCTGGGCCATCCTCCACTGCCTTCCCGGGCCACAGCAGAGAGCTGGACTGGAAGAGGAGCAACCGGGACAGAATCTGGCACCCCAACCAAGACTAGAACCTGGGGTACCGGCACCACAGACAGAGGATTAGCCTAGTGAGCCGCGGCGCCGGCCATTATAATTTTTTTATTGTTGTTGATGGTTCTTGTTTCTCACACTTCAGCAAATCTGTCTTCTGTCATTGGACTTGTCATTTGGATTGAAGTTGTTGCCAAGCCTCAGAACACAGAGGCAGTTGGCATGCTCATCTTGTGCTGGTCCGATCCTCACAGACAACTTCTTGCAATGCCAGGGACAATGATGCCTCTTTGCTGCTCCAAAACTCACAGTCACGCAATTCTGAACACAAGAAGAAGTGCTACCAGATGTTAAAGCTCAATCCTAACACTTTTCTATACTGCCTTTGGATGCCACCACGTCAGGGATCAACAGCAAGGATTTGGTTTCTATTGGTCCAGATTTGAGGCAAGCTTTAATGACAGGTGACCCTATGCAGCTGGTCAAGGTCTCCTCTTCAAGGAAAACAGCCACAAAACCAGCTTTATAACTGGGAAATTTTCCAGAGTAAAAGTATAACCTCTTTTGGCCTATAATATCTTTCTCAACTAAAGGCCTGAAAATTATTAGTTGATTCTCCTTTTAGCCTGGAGAAATAACGTTTAATTATAAAGTCCAGAGGCTGGCGCTGTGGTACAGCATGTAAAGCCACCACCTGCAGTGCTGGCATCCCATATGGGCACTGGTCCAAGTCCTGGCTGCTCCACTTCCGATCCAGCTCTCTGCTCTGGCCTTCAAGCTGACTGAAGTAGCATAGCGGTGCCAATATCAGCCCTATCCTATAAAGTTACTGTTGCCCTGAATTAGCCACGCCCCCTCTGCCTGCCCTTTAAAAGGTGTGCTTGCTCGTTAATACAGCAGACATGTTCACCGAAGCTTGTCTCCGGTGCTTCTTGCTGAAGGACGCCACCGCCCCACCAGGCCGACAGTGTGCGGGCCTCTAGGGTGAGCCTGCAGAGGTCCCACTGCCAGCCTCTGGAGTTTCCTCTGAATGTCTGGAGCTGACGGGCTGGTGAAGGGCTCCAAGTAGGAGCTCCCCTTCAGGGGTGGTGGGGTCTATGTTAGGACCCCTTTAAGGCCTCCAGCAGTCTTCCCTGGAATAAGACCATATTCTCTTCTTCATGTTGCGTTACCTCCCTGGGCACAGGAGGTATGGGTTTCAGAATATGTATTTTTTCATTCCAGCCACTAGAGAATTTGTCCTTGATCTTAACATTTCAAATCTCGATGACCTTGCCCAGCTATGGAACTTCCCCTGGTTGCCACATCATACTGCTTGGGCTGCTGGACTGCCAGGGAGTCAGCATGGGCTTGGGATTCATCCCAGATCCATTGCTTTCCTTCAGGGGTACAAGTGGACAGCACAATGTGTAGGTCATTCTGGGTCAAACTGAAGGTCAGTGAGGGCCTAAAATCCCTCAGCAAATTTGGAGAGGTCTTCTGAGAACCTTCCCAGCTTTTGTTAGCAATGATTTAAGTCACTCGTGGAAACAGGAACAGGTACTCTGTCACACATCTGCATTAGCTCCCCATCTCAGAGGACATCATGTACTTGTCCATGTATAGGGAGTGATTCCAGGTGGGCTGTCCTGTTTAGAGGGAGACATACCATAGCAGGATTTGTGTTCTGAGGCAAGACACCAAGGCCTTTTAACAGAAAGTAGTCTTTTATTATGCTGGCATAAGGCCCAAGTGGAATTTCTTATCCAAAATCCTGAGCCCCAAACAAAGAGGGGTGTTTCCTTATATAGGGTTTTAGCCCCTTTGTCTCCCTACTTGCATACATCTGATTGGATATTCTAATGGTACATGGCAGCCACAGGAATTGAAATAATACTGAGCATGTCTATATAGTTACCAGTCATGCTTTTTCACACACATACTGAGCCATAAGCTGTCCCCCAAGATAAACACCATTGCTTTGTACTAACTAGCAGAACCTGAAGTGGTTACATAGAAGCAGATAGGGACTGCAACCATATTTCATTCCCAGGAGAGATACCTCTTCCCCCCCCCCTTTTTTTTTTTTTTGATAGGCAGAGTTAGAGGGAGAGAGAGAGAGAGAGAGAGAGAGAGAGAGAGAGAAAGGTCTTCCTTCCATTGGTTCACCCCCCAAATGGCCACTATGGCCAGTGCACTGTGCTGATCCGAAGCCAGGAGCCAGGTGCTTCCTCTTGGTCTCCTATGTGGGTGCAGGGCCCAAGGACCTGGGCCATCCTACACTGCCTTCCTGGGCCACTGCAGAGAGCAAGACTGGAAGAGGAGCAACCGGGACAGAATCTGGCGCCCCAACCTGAACTAGAACCCGGGGTACTGGCGCTGCAGGTGGAGGATTATACCCTAGTGAGCAGCGGCGCCAGCCAACCCCTCCCTTTTTAAATTTTTTTATTTAATAAATACATTTTTACATAGATATAGCTTTAGGAATGTAGTGGTTCTTACCCCCATACCTCTCCCAGCTCCCATTCCACCTCCCTCTCCCATCTCCTTCTTCATTATGGCTGATTTTTAGTATGACTTTATATACAGAGGACCAACTCCATGCTAATCATAGACTTCAACAATTTGCAACCACACACACAACATATCCAGTTTGTGGACAGAATTTGCAGTCAATTCTTGTATTACAATTCAATAGGGACCGAGGTCCTACATGGAGAGCAAGTGCACAGTAACCACTGTTTTACTTTAACAATTAACACTCTCTTTTTATGACATCAGTGATCACCCGAAGCTCTTGCCATGGGCTGCCAAGGCTATGGAAGCCTTCTGTGACCATAGACTCCATTGGTATTTGGACACGGCCATAAGCAAAGTGGATGTTCTCTCCTCCCTTCAGAGAAGAGGGTCTCCTTCTTTGATGACCCTTTCTTTCCTCTGAGGTCTCACAGAGATCCTCTGTGTAGGATATTTTTTTTGTCACAGAGTCTTGGCTTTCCATTCCTGAAATGCTCTCGCAGGCCTTTCAGCCCGACCAGGAAGCCTTAAGGGTTGATTCTGAGGTCAGAGTGTCATTTACTGCAAATGTCATTTTAGGAGTCTGCCATGTGGACTGCTTCCCATGTTGGTCCTTCCTTCCTTTTTAATTCTATTATTTTTACTGGGTACTTGATGTTATTTATATCATCCCTTTTAAACTTAGACTGATCTATCTGTTGCCTTTAAAATTTAATGTGATAATTTTAACAGTGAAGATGGTGTTTATACTACCGATTCTTATGGGTTTGGAGCCCCATGACTAGTTCTTAGGCTGTATCCTAAGAGGTAAGTCTGTACGACTGTATGCAGAACTAGACTGCTTTACAATTATAGATTACCTCTTCCATCTCTTATTCCCCTCTTATTTTTAACTAGGATCTTTTTCCAATTGCCTTAAAATACATATAATTAACTCTGTGTTACATAGAGTTCAGCATATAGTATGAAGAAGAGAAATGAGAGAAAAAGAAAGAAAACAGAGAAAAAACAACAAAACAAAAAGGATATACACAGTAAAAAGTAACAATGGTAAACTGTCCCTCGATAATCAGGTCAAGGACTCTTGAAGACACTGATTCTAAAAGTGACAATTTCGCTTCCATAGCTTTCATTTTAGGTACACTATTAATTCTCCCAAATCAGGGAGAACATATGGTGTTTGTCTCTTTGGGACTGGGTTATTTCTCTAAGTATGAGATTTTCCAGCTTGCTCCATTTTCTTGAAAAGGACCAGATTTCATCCTTTTTTACTGCCAGGTAGTATTCCATAGTATACATATCCCACAATTTCTTTATCCAGTATTTGGCTGATGGACATTTAGGCTGCTTCCATGTCTGAGCTATTGTGAATTGAGCTGCAATAAACCTGGAGGAACAGATAGTTCTTTTGTTTATTGATTTCATTTCCCTTGGGTAAGTTCCCAGGAGTGGGATGGCTGGGTCATATGGTAGGTCTGTATTAAGATTTTTGAGGTATCTCCATACTGTTTTCCACAGTGGCTGTACCAGCTTACATTCCCATCACATCCTCTTCAGCATTCGTTGTTTGTTGACTGTATGAGGGTCATTCTAACTGGGGTGAAGTCAAACCTCATTGTGGTTTAGATTTGCATTTCCCTGATGGCTAGAGATCTTGATCATTTATTCATGTGTCTGTTGGTCATTTGGATTTCCTCTTTGGAAAATGCTTGTTAAGGTCCTTGGCCCATCTTTTTATTGGGTTATTTGTTTTGTTACTGTGGAGTTTCTTGATCACTTTATACATTCTGGTTATTAATCCTTTATCAGTTGTGTAGTTTGCAAATAATTTCTCCCACTCTGACAGTTGCCTCTTCACTTTCTTGACTGTTTCTTTTGCTTACAGAAACTTCTAAATTTGAGGTAATCCCATCTGTTCATTTTGGCTTTGACTACCTGTGCCTCTGGGGTCTTTTCCAGGAATTCTTTGGCTGTGCCAATGTCTTGAAAGGTTTCCCCTATGCTTTTGATTAATTTGATAGTGTCATGTAATAGATTTAGATCTTTAATCCATATTGAGTGGATTTTTGTATATGGTATAAGGTAGGGGTCTTGCTTCATACTTCAACATGTGGACATACAGTTTTTTTAAAAGATTTATTTATTTATTTGAAAGTCAGAGTTACACAGAGAAAGAGAGGAGAGGCGGGGAGAGAGACAGAGAGACAGAGAGAGAGAGAGAGATCTTCCATCTGCTGGTTCACTCCCCAGTTGATCGCAACAGCCAGAGCTGAGCCAGTATGAAGCCAGGAACCAGGAGCTTCTTGCAGGTCTCCTACGTGGGTGCAGGGGACCAAGGACCTGGGCCATGTTCTACTGCTTTCCTAGGCTATAGCAGAGAGCTGGATCAGAAGAGGTACAGCCAGGACTAGAAATGGCACCCATATGGGATGCCGGCACTTCAGGCCAGGGCATTAACCCGCTGTGCCACAGTGCCGGCCCCCATGGACATCCAGTTTTACCAGCACTATTTGTTGAAGAGGTTGTCCCTGTTCTAGGGGTTGGTTTTAGCTCCTTTGTTGTATATGAGTTGGTTGTAAATGTTCAGATTGATTTCCAGTGTTTCTATGCTGTTCCATTGGTCTATCCATCTGTTTTTATACAAGTACTAGGCTGTTTTAATTATAACTGCCCTGTAGTATGTCTTGAAGTCTGGTATTGTGATGCCTCTGGCTTTGTTTTTATTGTATAAGATTGCTTTAGCTATTTGAGTTCTCCTGTTCCTCCATATGAATTTCTGCATCATTTTTTCCAGATCTATGAAGAATGTCTTTGGTATTTTGATTGGTATCACATTGAATCTGTAAGTTGCTTTTGGAAGAATGGACATTTTGATGATATTGATTCTTACAATCCATGAACATGGCAGATTTTTCCATTTTTGTGTGTCTTCTTCTATTTCTTTCCCTAAAGTTTTGAAATTCTCATTGTAGAGATCTTTGACATCCTTGGTTAAATTTATTCCAAGGTATTTGATTGTTTTTGTTGCTATTATGAATGGGATTGATCTTAGGAGTTCTTTCTCAGCCATGGCATTGTCTGTGTATAAAAAGGCTGTTGATATCTGTGCATTGATTTTGTATCCTGCTACTTTACCAAACTCTTCTATCAGTTCCAATAGTCTCTTAGTGGAGTCTTTTGGGTCCCCTGAATATAGAATCCTGTCATCTGCAAATAGGGATAGTTTGACTTCCTCCTTTCCCATTTGTATCCCTTTAATTTCTTTTTCTTGCCTGATGGCTCTGGCTAAAACTTCTGGGACTATATTGAATAGCAATGGTGAAAGTGGGCATCCCTGTCTGGTGCCAGATTTCAATAGAAATGTCTCCAACTTTTCCCCATTCAATATTATGCTGGCCATTGGTTTATCATAAATTGCCTTAACTTGTTAAGGAACGTTCCTTTTAAACTCAATTTGCGTAGAGTTTTCATCATGAAAGGGTCTTGTATTTTTTTCATATGCTTTCTCTTCATCTATTGAGATAATCATATTATTTTTGTTTCTCAATTTGTTAATGTGATGTATCACATTGATTGATTTTCAAATGTTGAACCATCCCTGCATACCAGGGATAAATCCCACTTGGTCTGAGTGAATGATCTTTCTGATGTGTAGTTGGATTCAGTTGGCCAGGGTTTTGTTGAGTATTTTTGTGTCTATATTTATCAGGGAGATAGGTCTATAGTTTTCTTTCTCTGTTGTGTCTTTTCTGGGTTTAGGAATTAAGGTGACATTGCCTCCTAGAAAGAATTTGTGAGGATTCCCTCCCTTTCAATTGTTTTGAAGAATTTGAGAAAACTGGGATTAGTTCTTCTTTAAATGTCTGGTAGAATTCAGCAGTGAAGCCGTCCTGTCCTGGGCTCTTCTTTTTTGGTAGCGCATTTATTACTGATTCAATTCCTTTCATGGTTATGGGTCTGTTTAGGTTTTCTATGTCTTCATGGCTCCGTTTAGGTAGTTTGTATGTGTCCAGGAATCTCTTCATTTCTTCTAGGTTTCCCAATTTTTGGCATACAGCTCTTTGTAGTGGTTTCTGATGGTTCTTTTTATTTCTGTTGTGTCTGTTGTTACATTTCCATTACCATCTTTAATTTTACTGATTTGAGTCTTTTCTCTTCTTTTTTTTGTTAGTTTGGCCAGTGGTGTGTCAATTTTGTTTATTTTTTCAAAAAACCAGCTCTTAATTTTGCTAATCTTCTGTATTTTTTGTTTTAATTTTGTGGATTTCTTCTCTAATTTTAATTATTTTTTTCTTCTACTGGATCCAGGTTTGTTTTGCTACTGTTTTTCTAGATCCTTGACCCCTCTGACCTTGGGAAGGCCTCTACCACAGCTTTACTCTTGTCAGTTAGAAACAAACTTAATTAAGACAAAGGCCTCTGCCCTAATATCAGGTAGTTCAGTGGAGGCAGTGAGCTGCAGGAGGTGCAAGAGTCAGATTGGGAAAGCCCCATAACAGGGCAGGAGGGCTCTTCTGCAGTTAGGACCCGGACATTCCTTGTTCCTAATTGGATGGACATACAGTCAGGTTGAGAGATGGATACAGATCAGGTTTGGAGGGCTTGATCAGTGAGTCCGGCATCTACCCTGTCTCCTAAAGAGCACAATTGCATGAGAAATAAAATCTACTTCTTCTGAAAGAGAGCCTCTGCATGGAAAACAGGCAGACAGCTTTATTAGCCATGGCTCTCCAGTGCGCAGGAAGAGAGGGAGCTGCCACGGGTGGGGGACCCTGCAAGGCATGGACAATTGGCCACCAGCTAAGTTAGGGCCTGGCAATCAGAAGGGCACTGGAAATGGGACTGGCCACGCTGTCCTCAGGAAGGGCTCAGGACAAACCCGATTCCTCTTGGATCCCCTTGACAGAGGAAGGTCGAGGAAGATTGGTGCCAACTGACCACACCCAGATTTCCTCTGAGGCGGCCCCGGTAACTCTAGAACCACGAGAGAAAGCCGAGATTCTGCAACAGGTTTGCACTCTTTCAACCAGGAAGACACGGACGATCCCCTCTCCTGCAGGAAGTAGCTATGGACAAGGACCTTGCTACCTGAGCTGTGAAAGCATTCGGCTGCAATTCTGTGACCCTGAGGGGAGGGTTTAGTCCAGAGGGGCCCTGGGCCAGGGCAGGGAATCTGAAAGTTTATTCATGAGCTTGTTTCTCAGAGGTTGTGCTCAGAGAGGCTGGACCACTGGGGACAAGGAAGCTGGAGGGACCAGTCTCACTCGGATTTCTGAACATGCAACATGTGAGGATGGCTGTCACTGGAGCAGGAAAGAACCCTCCCACTCCACCGTGTTCTTTGCTTGTCACAAATAAGTAAAGCTTTCCTCTGACGAGCTCCTGCTTGAGGCTGATTATTATTATTATTATTATTGACAGGCATAATGGACAGTGAGAGAGAGAGAGAGACAGGGAGAAAGGTCTTCCTTTTCCATTGGTTCACCCCACAATGGCCACTGCGGCCGGTGCACTGCGCTGATCCGAAGGCAGGAGCCAGGTGCTTCTCCTGGTCTCCCATGGGGTGCAGGGCCCAAGCACTTGGGCCATCCTCCACTGCCCTCCCGGGCCACAGCAAAGAGCTGGACTGGAAGAGGGGCAACTGGGACAGAACCAGCGCCCCGACCGGGACTAGAACCCAGTGTGCTGGCGCCATAGGCGAAGGATTAGCCTAGTGAGCCACGGCGCTGCTAATCATTATTATTATGTTTCGCAACGTGCCAAGTGAATGGACTCTTTGTGTCCACTGACATAATTATGTTGGTTAACAAGAATGAGAGGCTACATCAAAAATGTCATGGAAAATGGAATTAAAGAGAAGTTTATTTTGGTGCAAAGAATTTTTGAAATCCATCCGTAATTTTTAAAAAATATTTATTTATGTATTTGAAAGGCAAAGTTGCAGAGAGGGAGAGACAGACACAGAGAGAGACAGAGACACAGAGAGATTTTCCACCTGCCGATTTTCACTCTCTAAAAGGCCACAATGGACAGGGCTGGGCCTGGCAGAGGCCAGGAGCTTCATCTCACAACCTTCTCTATTTTATGTGTGCAAATATAAGCTTATATTTTATACAAATTGATCATATATCTCCATGGCCTACTTCCAACTCTACTTACTATAAACCTTCCTCAAGGTAATTGTCGGGGCCAGCACTGTGGCGGAGTGGGTAAAGGCACCGTCTGCAGTGCCTGCATCCCATATGGGCACCGATTTGAGTCCCAGCTGCTCCACTTCTGATCCAGCTCTCTGCTAGGGCCTGGGAAAGCAGATGGCCCAAGTCCTTGGGCCCCTGCACCCACGTGGGAGATCTGGAAGAAGCTCCTGGCTCCTGGCTTTGGATGGGCTCAGCTCTGGCCATTGCTGCCAGTTGGGGAGTGAACCAGTTAGTGGATAGAAGACCTCTCCCTCTCTCCCTCCCTCCCCCCCCCCCCCGCCTCTCCTTCTCTCTGTGTGTAACTCTGACTTTCAAATAAATAAATGAACCTTTAAAAAAAGATAATTGTCTATCAATTTTGATAATATTTCATTGGATGACTGTCCATGCTTTCAATAATCTACTTGTAGATGATAACTTAAAAATTTTAATTACTTACAGTATGTCCTACTTTTATGAATATCCTAAACATGTTCTCACAGTCTTAATATTTTTGAGGAAATATTCCGAAAAATAGTACTGTTGAGATAAACGCTGGGCACTTCAAGTTGCCATCAATGTTCTTGTACAACTCTTCGCATGGACATAGGCTTTCATTTCTCTTGAGTAGATACATAGTGGAATGGTTGGGTCATATGGAAGATGCACATTTAACATATTACTTATTAATCCATTTTCATCTTATTTGAAAGGCAGAGAGACACAGACAGAGATCTCATTCTCAAAGGCCCTAACAGCCAGGGCTAAGCCAGGACAAGCTGGGAGCAAGAAGCTCCATCCAGACTTCCCATATGAGTGGCAGAAATCCAACTACTTGAGCCATCTCTGCTGCCTCCCAGCGTCTGCATTAGCAGGAAGCAGAGCTGGGCCTCCAACCCAGGTGCCCCCCAGGGATGCGGGTGTCCCATGTGGCTCTTCAATGGCCAGGCCAAATGTCCACTGCTCCAGGATGTTTCCACATCTTTAATTTATCTCAGAATCTGTATTAGATGAAACACCGAAAGAGGCTAACTTTATAAAGAAAGGAAATGTAGGGGCCGGCGCTGTGGCATAGCAGATAAAGCCACTGCCTGCAGTGCGGGCATCCCATATGGGCGCCGGTTCGAGTCCCAGCTGCTCAACTTCCAATCCAGCTCTCTGCTAATGGTCTGGGAAAGTAGTAGGAGATGGTCCACGTCCTTGGGGCCCTGTACCCATGTGGGAGACCTGGAAGAAGCTCCTGGCTCCTGGCTTTGGATCGGCCCAGCTCCAACCATTGCAGCTATTTGGGGAGTGAACCAGCAGAAGGAAGACCCCCCCCACCCTGCCTCTTTGTAACTTGGCTTTTCAAATAAGTAATTAAATAATTAAATCTTAAAAAAAGAATTAAATCTTAAAAAGAATAAATCTATTTAGCTACATGGGGGGGGGGGGGGCCAGCAGCCCTGTTGGTTCAGACTCTAGTGAGCTGCAGCGCCGCCAGCATTCAACGCTCCCAGCTGTTTGTGGCAGGAGGACAGAGCTGGCACATTGGATCTCCAATGACATCATGGATTGTCCCTGCCTCTGAGCTCCTTGATAGGGGACACAACAGCAGGGGACTTCAAACGTTCGTGGAAAAAACCGAAGTAAAAGACGTTTAGTTAGGACACAAAAACGAAATTTGGAATCCATGCGTAGGTTTTTTTCATGGTAGGCATTTTCCATGAATTTTGGAAGGTCCCTTGCATATAAAATTTCAGAAAATTTTTGCACCAAAAACCCCCTTACCTGTTAATTCCATTTCCTATGAACTTTTCAAAGTCCCCGGTAAAGGTCCCCAGCCAGTCTGATGTCTGTTGCCTTGTGGGCCTGCGGCCAGCCTGGCCACCTGCGGCTGGGCCAGCGGCGCCACCTGCGAGTCAGGGAACCCGCCCGCTGTCTGGACCCAGGACCCGTCCTGATGGGAGGTGGGACCATGACAGACGCGGTCTTCCCATGGAATTCCCTTAAGGGAACCAGTGGAAGATGCACCACACTCCTCACCCTAGATTCGGAGCCTGCCCAGCCCCGAGGTTCCTGCCGGCGCCAGGACGCCCTAGCTTTTCGGATGCCGGTTTGGCGTCACCCTGGCGCCAAGGACGCCGAGCGTCCGGCCGGGGCGCAGAGGCGAGGCCAGGCTGGGCCGGGTCGGGTCAGGCCAGGCGCGCGCAGGCGAGGAGGAGCCCAGGGCGCCGAGCGCCGGGACCGGAGACGCCCGCGCCCGCGACCCCTGACACCCGGGCGCCGCCCCTCGCAGCTCCGCCTGCCCGCCCACCGCGGGGTCAGCGGGAAGTCCCGTGGGGCTGGGGCGGTCGGGGGATAAAGACTGCGTGCGCTAGCACGGGTAGGCGTCCGGGCGCGGAGGGAGCCGGGCGGGAGGCGGCAGGTGAGCACCGGGCGAGGCAGGGGGAGCCAGCTCTCGACCCAGGAGACCCGGGAGGCGGGGCAGTGGCGGTGTTTACAGAAGTCGCCTCTGGCCGCCCCAGCCGGTCAGTGGCGCAGCTGGGCTGTGTCTGCTGCGCAGTCCCCCGCCAGCCGCGGACCCCGCCCCTCCGCAGGGTCCTCTCCGAGGGGCCTCTCCAGGCGTCCCTCGCAGCCCCTACGGCTACATCCCCTCTCTCTCTACGCGCCCCTCCCCTCCGTTCTGCTTTACCTCTGCCCGCTAAAAGTCACTCCCGGTTCACCTCAATCCTCCCAGAATTTACCCCAGATTGCTGAAGCCCTTCCCATTCCCCAGAGCCAGCTTCCAGGGCTCAGAACCAGTGGTACCAGCGGCGGCCTCTGCCTGCGAGCGCGTGGAGTCTCCTGGGCTAGCGCTGAGGACGCAAGGAATCGAGGTAAGGGCTGAGCAGGGATGCGCCGGCCCGCAGGATGGTTTGCAAAGAAGCCTGTAGGGTCAGGGGCCTTAGTGGGATCCGCAGGTCGCAAAGGTTCAGGGGAGGCTTTGAAAGGTCTTCAGGGTGGCCAGAGGGAGAGGCTGGAGTAGGGGAAGGGGTTGGGTGGAGGGAAGGCCACTTACATGAAACAATTTTAGAGATTTTTTGTTTGTTTAAGGATTTATGTAATTATTTGGCAGAGTTACAGAGGGAGAGGCACACACACAGAGAGATTGTCCATCTGCTGGTTCATTCTACAAATAGGTCTCTCATGTGGATGCAGGAGCCCAAGTACTTGGGCCCTCCTTGGTTGCCTTCCCAGGCACATTAGCAGGGAGCTGGAGTGGAAGTGGAGCAGCTGGGACTTGAACTGGCATTCCCATATGGGATGCTGGGTTTGCAGGCAGAGCAGTAACCCACTGCTCCACAACCCTGGCCCCAAGCTTAGAGCTCATCTGAAGGCCATGGGTGTGGCCTTGATTTGGAGTGGGGGTATGGGGGGAGGTCAAAGGATCAAGATACAGCCTTTTTCTCAGGATGTTGCATTGTGTGTGTGTGTGTGTGTGTGTGTGTGTGTGTGTGTGTGTGTGTTTGCACGCGCTGGGTAGCTCTCCTTGACTGTTCGGGGCCAGTGCCCTAGCTGACTGGACTTGTGTTTTAGTGAGCACAGGCTCACTGGAGTGGGGGTTCCCAGGCAGGGGGATGAGGGGCTCTCAGGAAGAGCCTGGCAGAGGGTTAGAAGTAGATAGGGTGGAGGGAGTCGGGGGCAGAGGGCAGGCCTTGGCAGTGGTGTTGGGGGAGGAGGGAGAGCTGGGAGGAAGAAGTCAGGGGTTCTCCCAGCTGGTGACTCAGGCTGGCGGTCCCAAGGACCCCGGGGGCTGGGGGAGGGTGACAGGACTGTCCTGAGGCCAGAGCTGCCCCTGCATGTCCACTTTTGAATTCCTGTTCTGGCTGGTTTTACTTCCTCTCCTTTCACTGTTTTCTCGGCTCCCTCCTTGCCTTGTGTTTCTACAGGGATCAGGGCTCCCCTGTCTCATGCGCAGCCCACTCTCAGGGCTTTAGCTGTGACTCGTGAGTAAAGCTCCCAAATCCATGTTTCCAAATGAGCAAGAAGATTGAAAGCAAATGATGCAGGAGCCAGACACAGTACGGGTGACACCAGAGCTCACTGCTCCCAGCTCTGTCCTGTGTGTCTATTTGTCTGTTTGATCAAGTAAATCAGGCCTGGGCATCTTCCTGAGGCGCTCAAGCTGGTTGATGAATTACCTTAGAATCTGGATTTACTGCTCGGATAAGGAACAACCTTGAGTAGGTTTCTCCCAGGCCTCAAAGTTCCTGAGCACCAAGACGAAAACCAAGAAGCCATTGCTGTGGGCAGCTGTCTGCAGTGCTGGCATCCTATGTGGGCTGGTGTGAGTCCCAGCTGCTCCACTTCTGACCCAGCTCCCTGCTGATGTGCCTGGGAAGGCAGCAGAAGATGACCCAAGTGCTTGGGCCCCTGCACTCATGTGGGAGACCCAGAGGAAGCTCCTGGCTCCTGGCTCCTGGCTCCTGGCTCCGGCTTGGTCCAGCCCTGGCAGTTGTGGCCATTTTGGGAATGAACCAGCAGATAGAAGACCTTTCTCTCTCTCTCTCTGTAATTTTGACTCTCAAATAAATAAATAAATAAATAAATCTTTTTTTAAAGAAAAGATGGAAACCAAAAGTAGCCCTCCAGGTCTGAGTGCGCCCAGGGCTGTGTAGACACAGTGCTTTCTCCCTCTTCTTTACATCCAGACCCTGCAGCATGGATGCTCTCTCGGAAGCCAACGGCACCTTTGCCATCCGTCTCTTAAAGGGATTATGTCAAGACAACCCTTTGAACAATGTGTTTTATTCTCCCCTGAGCATCTCCTCCGCCCTGGCCATGGTCCTCTTGGGGGCAAAGGGCAACACCGCGGCCCAGGTGGCCCAGGTAAGCTGGCCCGCTGTGGCCCTTGGTGGGGGCCAGGCTGTGGCTGCTTTGCTCTGTCTCCAGCTTCCTACTCGTGCCCGTGAAGGAGGGCAGGCGGGGGGCCTGCACTGTTTTCAGAGGGGTGAGTCTTCCAGGGAGGGGTGCCGAGGGGAAGGAGCGACACGCACCTCCTTCTCCACTGAGATTTTCTTTGTGTGGGGACAGTGTTGCCCCGGTTAGTGACCTGGAGAACGGTGCCAAGTTTTCGTCCTGCATGGTCTTTGTATTTAGAAAGTGATACCGCAATTATGTGAAGCCTAAGCTGCCAACGTGGCTCTCATTTGGGGGCAAAGACTTTGCAGCTGTAACTGCTCGTTGGCAGGGAGGTTGATGCCTGTTGCACAGCCTCTGTGTCCCAGCCTGTGTCCCTCGCTCAGTCAGGCCATACATGAACAGAAACACACACAAGGCCTATGCTTAATGACACGCCAGATGGTGAAGGCTCATTCCTGCTGTTCTACAGATGTTCCGTGGCCATCTGGAAGGGATTAGAGAACCAGTCCCTGTCCCTGGGTTGACAGGGTGTGCAGGAGTCCTAGAAGAATCCGACAACATGTGTGTCATGTCTGAGCACCTGCCTCGTGGGAGGGTGGCTTCTTGTTTCAGAATGACTTTCTCTTCCCTTGATGAGCCTTTACTGCAAGCTTACTCATTATAATCATTTCTGTCTCATCACCGAGGGCGTGAGGTTTGAAGACTTTTTATAGCCTCGTGTTGCACTTTTTAAAAAATGTTATTAGTCTCTTGAGGGTACAATCTTAATAACTATGTTTTAGTTACTAATCACATTACACATTTCAGAGCCTTACTTCCTTTTGGAGATATGTGTTGTGGTTGTATTTCTGCCCATTTTTCTTTGCATTTTTAGTACCTTTAACTATGTCTTTTTGGGATATGTTTTAGAGGCAAGTTTTCCTCTGTGGAAGGCGTGCTCTTTGTGGGGTGCGGGACTTAGGAGCCCCTTCTCTGGGCCTCTCTCACCCTTGTTCTCTCCACTTCTCCCCCACTCCCAAGAGTGTCACTCCTCCAGCATGCAATAAATGGTCAATTAAAATAAAAATAGCCTCCTCTCAAGGGATACTTTTATGGAGCATAACAGAACCAAGAGCAAGGAGGTAATTTTTAATGATTTTTCTCTGCAGGTGCTTTCTTTTACCACAGAGAAAGATGTGCACCAGGACTTCCAGGGACTTCTCACCGACCTGAACAGGCCGGGCACACAGTACCTGCTTAGAACAGCCAACAGGCTCTTTGGAGAAAAGACTTGTGAATTCCTCTCTGTAAGTCCAATCAGTAGAACTGTAACAGTTGTATTCAAAATACCTGGTCACGTAGAGCCTGGGAGAAACACCTTAGAGAACTTGGGAAACAAGTGAACTTTTTTTTTCTTTTTTAAGGATGACAGTTCCATAATTGCACCTTGCCTTATTTAAAATTTGACTCTTTGTAAAATTGCTACATTCACCTCTGCTAGTTGGAGGCTCAGTCCTTACCTAGTTGCAAACTCTGATATTTTCACACATGCTAGACTAGGATGGGACCACTTTTAGGAGATGCATATGTTCTTTTTAACTAAAAAGTGAATGTAAGATCAGAATTTTTGGCAGCTTGCTGGCATCTCGTTTAGCCAGGCGGCCTCACTGGATGCTTTTCTCTCCAAAGACGTTTAAGGAAGCCTGCGTTCAGTTCTACCAAGCTGAGCTGGAGCAACTTCCTTTTGCCAGAGCTGCAGAGAAATCCAGGAACCATATAAACACCTGGGTCTCCAAGAAGACAGAAGGTCAGAAGGATGTGTCGCTGCACCCTGCTCCCACCCTTCCCTCCTTCCTCTCCTCGCCCTCTTCCTCCTCCTCTGATTTCACTGCTGTTTCCTGTGGTCGACCTTGTGTTATTAGTTGAGCTTCAGTGGATTCATAAAGGTTCCTAGCACATGTTCAGGTTTCCAACAGAATTTTGTGTATTCTCCTAGGACCAGAATGCCTGCTGCAGACATCAAAAGGAAACTCTTAGGTTGGATTTCCAGCTTAGTAACTTCTAATAAAACATCCTTTCACTAGCCTGTAATGTGCACCAGTCAGTGACCCCACCATGTCTGTGAGGGAGATTGATGGACAGCTCTTCCCTGAGCCATGCACTTGGGCTGCTTCTTCCAGATTCCCTGAGGCCTCCATCACCACTGCTTTCACAAGTTACAGTGACTTCTGCTTCCTTCCTTTGAGCCTTCCATTCACGATCCTATAATTAGACTTGATAAGCCTAGAGTTGATTGGCCAACTCCAGGCCCTCTCTCAGGGCTGACCATTTCCAAAGACTGAAAAGAGCTCCACTTGGGGTTCTTTTTGATTTCGGAGAGTGACCTATTCTAACACTGACCCCAAGACCAATCATCGTCTGATGTTTGAAGCATTCAGATGTCTCTGTCCTTATTACCCCTAGTGCAAAAGGAACGCTCCTATTGCTGTTAACAAATGAGACAGTGAAGAATGAATATTTCTTACAGAAGTAATAGTTCTCCTCGTTCCTTCTTGGAATCGACCCCTTATGCCCCATCGAGGCAGTGAGTTAGCAGGGATGCTCTTTGATCATGGAAAAGGTACCAGTTGATACCTGAGGGAGGGAGGGAGGCAGGGAATCTTGCCACTTGCCACACTGTCTTCTCCAGAGATGCTTTGGGCATTGTTTGGAGAATCCAGTAGTTATGTCTGCCAGGTGCCCCTCATGTGCCCACTGCCAGCTCTTTCTCCTAGCAGCCAGTTCATTCCAGGTCCCTCTGGTTTTCCATGTGTAGGTGGAGAATGTTAGAACTGGGTATGATGGAGGAGTGTGAGATCAGACACTCCATCTAACCATAGGAAGTAACTGTGGCCCCTCTAGCCCGATTTCCATGTACTGTTCTCTGACCTGCTATAGTGTTCCTGCTTTGTACCAGCCTGCTTTTTGCTGGAGGACTTAGAAGTCCCTTGGCATCCTCAACTTGTTGGATTTCTGGAAGTGTCGGTAACCAAGAATACCACTTACAGGTGTTGTTTCTTGATTCTGTAAGTAATAATCCAGTCTCAGCACATTTGGAAAACTAATGTTCAAGCTATTTTGTTGATATTCATTTTATTTGAAAGGTAGACAGAAAGAGAGAGAGGGAAGAGAAAGAGATCATTCATCTACTGGTTTACTCCCCAAATGCGGTCAGCAGCCAAGACTGGGCCAGGCTAAAGCCTAGAACTCAATCCAGGTCTCTCCCATGGGTGGCAGGGGCACAAGTACTTGAGCCATCACCTGCTTCCCCCAGGGTGGGCTAGCAGCAATCTAGAATGGGAAGCAGAGCTGGGATTAAAAGCCAGACACTCTCCTACAAGATGCAGGAATCCATGTACTTTACCCAATGGCCATTTGAAACATCCCTGGAAGCAGAATGTTTGGTTCTTGATGAATACTTTAGGACCTGCCAGTACCTCAGGCTCAGGTAGCTGCAAACTCTCGTAGTTTATCCATCATACATCTATAAAAGGCAGCTAAATGTGGTGTCTGCTTTTCCCAACAGGTAAAATTAATGAGCTGTTGCCAGCAAACTCCATTAATGCCCAAACCAAGCTGGTTCTCGTCAATGCCATCTACTTCAAAGGAAGATGGGACAGCAAGTTTTATAAAAGCTGCACAAAGGAAATGCCTTTTAAGATCAACCAGGTAGGGAGAAGCTTGACAAAAGAAATCATGCTAGTTTGATGAAGAAATTAATGGAAAAGCTTGACTTTGTAAGAGCATAGATGACTGGGTTAAAAATAATAGAAACAGTATATTTCTCAATGGATTTATAGATTCAGGAGAAGAAACTTAAAGAAATAAAAATATTTGCTGCCTCTAATTTATTACTTCTCTACTGTCTCAGAGTTTTTATACCTCCCTTGAGAGCACCTAATCCTGAAAATCCTTAAAAACCGTTCCCTCAGAATATGAGAATTGGGACAATTGGGTTAAAATTAATGAAAATATATGTGGGTATATATAGATGATCCTCCACTTAAAATGGTTAGACTTAATGATTTTTGGATTTTATGATAGGTTTATCAGGCTATAACCCCCTTGTCAACGAGGGAGCCTCTGTATTTTTGTTGCCAGACGGCTTTCTGGGATGGTGTATCTGTTTATACTCCCAATCACACTGTTGGGAAACTGTTTCATCCTCCTTTATTAAGTTTTTTTTTCTAATTTAATAGAAAAATTCTCTACCTAATTTCATGTGATTATATTGTTTGCTTAGATAAATTGGCTGAACATACTTCAAATGAGGAAAATCTGACTTCCTCTGGAAATGCCAAGTACCACATTTAAAAAAAAAAACATTATTTATGTATTAATTTGAGACGCACAGAGTTCCCATCCATTGGTTCACTCCTCATGTACCTCCAACAGCTGGAGCTGGACCAGGCCAAGACTGAGAGCCAGGAACTCTCAGGTTATTGAGTAATAACCCAATCACTTGAGCCATCACCACATGTCCTAGGGTTTGCATTAGCAGGAAGCTGGAGTCAGGAGCCAGACCAGGTATTGAATGCAGGTCTTCAGATATGGGATATGGTGTCTTAACCACTAGGCTAAACACCTTTCCCCTTGTACTGAGAGCCTGTTCTTTCTTACAAGCAATGGTTGTCCTCAAAACTAAGCATTGTTAAAATTTTGTTTTGGTGAATAGAGTGTCTTTGCATGGTTATCTGCTTTCATTTGATGACTTATGATGAAAAGATGGAGCTGCTTGACATTCTGTAAGTGCTAACTAGAGCACAACTAAAGGCTACTTCCAAATGAAAGTAAAAGAAAAGGTTATTCTGGTACAAAAGAATTTTTAAAAATCCACTTACCGTTTTTTCATAAGTCACATTTCCCATGAAATTTTTGAAGACCCCTTGCTTACATGGGTTTCAAAAAAATTTTTTTTTCGCAACAAAATGAACATCTTTTAATTTGATTGTCCATGAACTTTTCAAAGTTCCCTTTGGTGCTGAAAAACTCCTGGCATCTGCTGCAGTTCACTGGAGACTTTTCCTTGCCTCTTTCAGTAACGTGTTTTAAAATTCCACACTCCTCTGTTCATTTCCACCAGAAGGAGCAAAGGCCAGTCCAGATGATGTATCAGGAGTCCAAGTTTAAAATGTCCTACGTGAGCGAGGTGCAGGCGCAGGTGCTGGAGCTGCCCTACGAGCGGGAGGAGCTGAGCATGATCATTCTGCTCCCAGACAGCGGCGTGGATCTCAGCACGGTGAGCTGGCAGGGCTTGAGGGTCTTCCCGCTCTAAATTTCCACTGGAAAAATCCAGTGACACCTTCCATGTGTCATCCTCTGTGTTCCTTCTTACTAGGACAACACTCTAGCATTGCTTTCATATTTGCATTTACTTTTCAAGTCAGTGGCAAAGCACAGTTTGCAGGCACTTAGTTTCGGGATTTCTCTCTTCTCTGGGTGGCCTTGCCAAGTGACTCAACACATCTTGGTCTCAGTTTTCTCAGAGCTAGAATGGGACTGATGATAAGGTCTACTTGATAGGGTTATTTAAGAGAAAGAAATGGTGATAATTCAAGGAAAAAGGCTTAGTACATTGACAAATGTCAAACCACTATATATGTGAGCCTTTATTACCATAATCATTGTTTTTAGTATCATGTTTTTAAAAAATCTAAGAACCAGGGGTCGGCGCTGTGGCATGGTGGGTTAAGCTGCTGTCTGCAGTGCTGGCATCCTATAGGTTCAAGTCCCAGCTGCTTCACTTCCAATCCAGTACCCTGCTAATGGCCTGAGAAAGCAGCAGAGGATGGCCTCAGTGCTAGTGCCCCTGTACCCACATGGGAGATCCGGAAGACGCTCCTGGCTCCTTGCTTCGGCCTGACCCAGCCCCAGCCATTGTGGCCATTTGAGGAGTGAGCCAGTGGATGGAAGAACTCCCTCTCTCTCTCTCTGTTTCTCCTCTCTCCTCTCTCTCTCTCTCTCTCTGTAACTTTGACTTCCAAACAAATGAATTTTTTAAAAAAATCTAAGAATCAGAAATGGGGAAAGAAAAAATGTTACATTTTTGTTCCAGCAAGGCAGGGAGGAGAGAATGGTGGTGGCCAGGAAGGAATGGAGTTCATTGCTCAGAGAAGCGAGCAGAGACAGCCCAACCTGGTGCATCCCAGCCCTGCTTGCCTCATGTCAGGACTGGTGCCTAGGTTGAGTCAACCCTCACCTGAATGGCCAGCAATGGGGAGCTCTTGACCCGAGGGGTCTGTCCATCTCGCTGTGACTCCAGAAATCACATGTAATACCAATGCAGGGCAGATTTCCCTTCTGGGGTGGCTTGTACTGAGAGCCTGTTCTTTCTTACAAGCAATGGTTGTCCTCAAAACTAAGCATTGTTAAAAACAGAACATCGTCCATCTGGTCATGTATACTTGTCAGAATAAAAGGTGTCTCAGAAGCTGTTGGGTAGAGAGAAGATAGCCCAGTCTTTCCGCCTCCGGGCTGCTTGGTAAGGAAGTCGTGTATGGAATAGCACAGGGGTACATGACAAGTCAGAGAGCTCATAAGCTTCCTGGCAGATGAAAGAGCCCCTATGCAATGTGACTAATCAACACACATCAGCAAGCGGAAGGGGATTGCCTGCCTATGGGAGTGCGTGCACCTGGAGATACCCACTGACGTCTGAATCCTTAAGTCTAATTTGGGTCTTTCAGGTGGAGAAGAATCTCACTTTTGAGAAATTCACGGCCTGGACCAAGCCAGAATGTATGCAGAGTACCGAAGTTGAAGTTTTCCTGCCAAGGTTTAAACTGCAGGAGGATTACGACATGGAATCGGTGCTTCAGCAGTTGGGAATGGTCGATGTCTTCCAACAGGGCAAGTCCGACTTGTCAGCCATGTCAGCTGAAAGAGACCTGTGTCTGTCCAAGTTTGTGCACAAGAGTTTTGTAGAGGTGAATGAAGAAGGCACAGAGGCCGCCGCGGCAACTTCAGCCATGGTGGTTCTGGAATGTTGCATGGAATCTGGACCCGTGTTCTGTGCTGACCACCCCTTCCTTTTTTTCATCAGGCATAACAGAACCAAAAGCCTCCTGTTCTGTGGCAGGTTCTCTTCTCCATAGGAGTGCACTTCTGTGCCCGCGAGAATGTTCCTCTTTCTGTGTCTGCATGTTCCCCTCTATGTCTCCACGTGCAAAGATGTGGGCAGATCCCTCATTCTTCTTAACCATTTCTTGGTGCTGCACAGTCAGCTCTCCCCATATGGCCACTCACTTACCACTACTTAAGCAATATCCTACAACAACAGGCCTGTATTTAGGATGTAGTTCAAATTCCATAGAATGGTATACAAAGTTTTCCTAGAGGTCTCCAAATACACTCCCCGCTCATTGCATATGCAATTCATTCTCATTACATTGTACTTTCTTGACATCTCAAATCTGTTACAAAATTCCCGTAATCTGACTGTCTCAATGGCAGTAGATGTTGCTGGATATCATTGCTATTATTTATAGTTTCCTGTTGCATTGACTTTTAAAATTTTTCTTTGATGCATTTTTTTTTACATTCACCAGTCACCCAGTGTATGCCAAACATTGCATTAAGTGCTGGGAGCTGAAAACACCTTGTTGTCCTTTGAAACCTGTGCCCAATTTATGTAGCTTTTATGACAGCCAGATTTGATTATTTGATGCCTTTAAACTTATCATGTGATCCTCTTATAAGGATATCACCTTTCTTCATGTTGTAGTATCTCCCCACTTCCAGTTTTAACAGTAAAAATTCTATTCAGTGCATCGATTTCATTTCAAAGGCCATGCAGAATTTTTCCTTTTGTCCATAGCCAGCTGTACATCTTTCACCTTTCATTGCACACTGAGGGCACTGCTCTCATGATAATCATTTTTATTAATCTCCCTGGGTAATGCTTAAGTTCAACTACACTTTAAGCTCATTGAGGATTGACATTCATCTTACATATCAATGTGACACTTATAGTGCCATAATAAGTAATTTGATTATATATGAGTGCTATAACTTTAAATTATGGCATATAGCCAACTTGATTATGGATTTTTGTGAATTTTTTTAGTGAGGTAACATTCATATAACTTAAAATTAACCATTGTAAAGGACACAGTTCAGTTCTCCCTCCCTGCCTCCCAGTTTTACTAATGCCAAAAGGAAACTCTATCCATTAAACAATCACTCCTCAGTTCTCCCCCCTTCAGCCTCTTATAAATAGCAATCTGTTTTCTCTATGGATTAACCTATAATGGAAATTTCATATAAATTGAAATATATAATATACAACCTTTTGTGTCTGGTTTCTTTCATTTAATGTAATATTTTCAATGCTCATTCATGCTATAATATGTATCAGTCCTTACTCCTATTTGTGACCAAATACTATTCCACTGTATAGATATAGCACAATTTATCCATTCATCCACTGGTAGATATTTTATTGTTTCCCCCTTCTGGCTGTTTGTGGCTAGTGCTGCTGTGAACATGCATATACATGTTTTGTTTGAATACCTGTTTCCCATTCTTCTGGCTGTACCCCTACATCTGGAATTGCTGAGTCAGACGGAAGTCCTTTGTACAGTGACTAAACTGTGTAACATTCCCACCAGCAATGGGTTTACCTTCCAGTTTCTCTACACATCAGCAACACTTATTTTCTTTTTTCAAACTATTGTCATCTGGGTGGGTATGAGGTGATACTTCATTGTGTTTTTGATCTGCTTGTCTCAACAAAAAGAAATTTGAGAATCTTTTCATGTGCTTGTTGGCCATTTATATGGAAATCTTTGGAGAAATCTCAAGCTTTTTGCCCATTTGAAAAAAATTGGGTTCTCAGGGCTGGCACTGTGGCGTAGTAGGTTAAGCCTCTGCCTGTGGCGCCGGTATCCCACGTGGGTGCTGGTTTGTGTGTCTACTAATGGAAGCTTTTGGCTTCAGATCAGCCCAGCTCTGGCTGTTGTGGCCATTTGGGGAGTGAACCAGGGGATGTAAGACCTCTCTCTGTCTCTCCCTCTCTCTGTAATTCTGCCCCTCAAATAAGTAAATAACTCTTTAAAAAATATGCACTATGGACAGTAAATCCTTATCGGAGATATTTTTTGTTAATATTTTCCCCTGTTGTCTTTTCACTTTATTGATACTAGTCATCACAAAAGCTTTCCATTTCAGTGAAATCCAGTTCTCTTTTTGCCTTTGTTGCTCAAACCTTTAATGTCTTGGCTAAGAACACAATGCCAAACCCAACATCATGAATAAACTTCTATGTTTCTTCTAAGACTTCCATGGTTTTGGCTTTCATTTAGATTTTTGATCATTTTAAAATTTTGTAAATGATATGAGGTGGAATCCAGCTTAATTTCTTTGCATGTGGTTATCTGCTTGTCCTAGCACTTGTAGTTGTTTTTGAGTTGGAAAAAAAATAGTATTGACAATAAACAAAAAGGAAAGATTCTATCTAAACAAGTAGTAGACACCAGATAATAAGGAATCAACACTGGGATATATAGAGAACTCCTACAAATCAAACATAATAAGGTAGTGAACTGATGATCAGAGAAATAGAAGTGCCATGAGATAGTGTTACACCTCCATCAGATGGGTGTCAAGTTAGGAAGATGGACACCACTCAGTGTCAGCCAGGAAGTAGGGAAACAGGAGGCCTCTTGAGAACATGATCTGATCCAAGCAAACCAGGAAATAATCTGGCGGTGACGAGAGTTTGTGCTGGGCTCCAGCAGACTCCCTTCTGGGTGTACACTTCTCCTGGTGCATTGCACAGGTCTGTGAAAGGACAGGGACTAGGACACTCAGCTTCACCTGTAGCAGTAAAGAGCTGGACCTCGATGTCCATCTCAGACTAAACAGATCAGGAAAATGTAATGTACACTTTGGAGCACTGTGTAGGATTCAGAAAGTACAAACAGGCTGTGCATCCTGGCTCATGGGCAGAAGAGGCAAAAGAGACTAACAGAGAGAGGTATACAGTTCATCTTTCATCTAAGCTATAAACATCTACGACATGATGCATTAAACAAGGATGCACACCTATTGCACTTCTGTTGCTGGTGAGAGCTTTGTCATGTGTTCGAATTCTCCCTCCTATGAATTATACTTTTCTGTTTGGATATCAGTTTTCTTGACTGTAACATAACTCTATTAAAGGTAGTATTATAGAAGGAATAACGCCGGCAACCAGAGACAAAGGAAAGCAGACCCCGACACTAACCTTGAAAAGTGGCTGTTCCCAATTATCCGGGGAAGCAGCTGTGCGCGGTTGTCTTGTCTAGAGAGGGAAGATGGCCTTAGTTCTGCTTCTGTAACTCCAGTCATAAATCTGTCCTATAAACCTGCCCCAGTGTCTCTTACAAGCGTACGGGACCCACCGACCATTGGAAGCGTGGTGCTAAGTCACATGGGCTGCAGTTGAAACTCCCCAATGCTGTGACGGTGAAGGCATGATGCTGATGAACCTATAAATGTTGTAAGAAACGTGGGTTGGATGCCCAGTTCCAGACGAGCCCACTGGCGTTAACACGCCGCAGTCCCTGGTGCCTGTTTGAATCAGGGGGTTTCTCACCCTGGGTTTCTGTTAACAGTGTCCCTGTCGCATTTTTTCCTCCTGTTGTGGCTGTCCTTTAAATTTTATTCTGTGTTATGAATACCCAGGACTCTGCCTCATCCACAACCCGTGGCCGAATCTAGGTTCGTCCCTGTGTGACTCCGGCAGGACTTCTCATTCACAGGATGGCCGTCCCACCGAGCGGTCACGGCACAGGCACCTGGACAGCCGCTCAGGTGTGGGACCTCGGGGACCGGGTGCCCGGGTCACTCGGGCCAAGTCGCAGGCGGCAGACACCCTCGGCGGGTTTGCGGCTGAGGTGAGGTTGAGGCCACACTCCGGCTTCCTGATCCTTGGCTGAGCAAGGAGCCATTTTTCCTTCTTTTTCTGAACGGTGTTACAAGGAGAGGGTCTTCCTGTTTCAGTTCTGCAGGAAACGCCAGTACGGTGGATGTTTATGAGGAAAACAAACAAAAAAACGCGGGAAGCGGTCAGCAGGGGCGCCAGGCCGGGTTCGCTGACGGAAAAGCCAGGGGCGTGTCCAGCGCCCCGCACGGGAGCTCAGGGTATCCTGTCCGCGCGACAGTGACCGCCCCGGCTCCGGTCAGCACGGAGCGGTCAGCAGCACGGAGCGGTCACTTCTCCCAGGGGCCTGGCGTCCCAGGGTCACCGGCCTCACAGGCCTCAGCCGCCGGGCGACCTGCTCGGGCGTTTCGGGCAGGTGCTGGGGGAACGAGGGGGCTTCCTTCCCCCCGGAACGCCCGGCGGAACGCCCTGCCCGCAGCCCCGCGGGGCCGGCCGCCCGGGTCGCGACCCCAGCCCGGCCGCCCGGGCCGCGCCCCCTCGCTGCGCACGGCGCATGCGCCCCGCGGCTGCCCAGACGCGCGCCCCTCGGCGGAGCTGCGCGGCACTGCACCGTGCTCGCGGCAGGTGCGCCTCGTTTTCCTGAAACTTGAAGGCGGGCCGGGCGGGGCAGGGCGGGCTGGGGGCCGGACCAGGGTAACCGGCCTCCCACGCGGGAGAGCTCTCCGAGGAGCGGCGGGTCCCTGGGCCACCGGGCCTGAGCCGGCCGGCCGGTGTTGGGGCCGGTGTTGGGAGGGCTGGGGAGGGACAGCAGCTCCCCCAGCGTCCGGCCGGAGATGGCCGCAGCGTCCACCCTCGGAGGGAGGGGCGGGGCCGCTGCGCTGGGGCTGGTAGCCCAGGACACCTGCGGCCGCGGGACGCGCAGGAAGCCGGGCGGAGCCCGGGGACAGGAGGACAGGAGGACAGGAGGGAGGGACGCTTGTTTCGGCCCTGGGGACAGGAGGACAGGAGGACAGGAGGGAGGGTCGCTTGTTTCGGCCCTGGGGACAGGAGGACAGGAGGACAGGAGGGAGGGTCGCTTGTTTCGGCCCTGGGGACAGGAGGACAGGAGGACAGGAGGGAGGGACGCTTGTTTCGGCCCTGGGGACAGGAGGACAGGAGGACAGGAGGGGGGACGCTTGTTTCGGCTCTGGGGAAAGGAGGACAGGAGGGGGGACGCTTGTTTCGGCCCTGGGGACAGGAGGACAGGAGGGAGGGTCGCTTGTTTCGGCCCTGGGGACAGGAGGACAGGAGGACAGGAGGGGGGACGCTTGTTTCGGCCCTGGGGACAGGAGGACAGGAGGACAGGAGGGAGGGACGCTTGTTTCGGCCCTGGGGACAGGAGGACAGGAGGACAGGAGGGGGGACGCTTGTTTCGGCTCTGGGGACAGGAGGACAGGAGGGGGGACGCTTGTTTCGGCCCTGGGGACAGGAGGACAGGAGGACAGGAGGGGGGACGCTTGTTTCGGCCCTGGGGACAGGAGGACAGGAGGGAGGGACGCTTGTTTCGGCCCTGGGGACAGGAGGACAGGAGGGAGGGTCGCTTGTTTCGGCCCTCGGAGCGCTCGCTTTGGCCTCGGCGGAGGGTGAGGAAGGACTGAGGGGATCTAGGGTGCGGCGTGTGCCCAGGGCGAGGATCCACAGAAGGCCGGTGGCTTCGCGGCGGACACGCGGGCAGGGTCGGCTCCTCAGTGTCCACTTCCGGATTCCCAGTCCACCTCGCTGCTGCCTCGGCCTGAGCACCGGCTTCAGCATTGAATATGTTGGGAACTGGGGCGAGGCAGTGACTTGGGGGATGGATGGCTGGTAGAGGCTGATGTTTCACAGTATGGCCTCCTCGGCTGTGCTACCTCCGCCTATCCAGATTGGCCGGTATCCCCTGGCCCGGCGCCCCGAGCGCCCCTCAAGTCCCCATGATGGACCTACAGTCCGAAGAATAAGTGACCTTCTATGGGTTGATACCACTGAGACTAGGGGATTATTGCAGTGAGACCTAGCCTGTCCTGACTGATAGGAATCATGCAGTGTTTCCTTTCACACCGGGTGTTCCCCTAAACCACTGAACTCGGGCCCTTAGAAAAGTGGGAGAAGGGCCAGCGCTGTGGAGTACGAGGCTCTGCCTTCACCTACAGCACCGGCGTCCCATATCGGTGCCAGTTTGACTCTTGGCCGTTCTGCTTATGCTCCAACTCCCTGCTAATGGTCTCGGAAAGGCAGTGACACATGGCTCAAGTGCTTGGCCGCTGCATCCATGTGGGAGATCCAGAGGAAGCTCCTGGCTCCTGGGTTCATCTTGGCCCAGCTCCAGCCATTGCAGCCACTTGGGGAGTGAACCAGTGAACCAGAGGATGGAAGACCTTTCTCTCGGTGTCTCTCCATCTCTCTGTAACTCTGCCTCTGAAATAAATAAACAAATATTACAAAGAGAGAGAGAGAGAATATCAGCCTGGCCTGTTGCTTCACGTGATGGTTGCAATCCAGTGAAACGGCGATGTGCAGTTGCCACGTAAGCTGTAAAGTAACAGTGTCCTTTAGCCATAGAACTAGAGGTTAGATGATCTCTGGGGAATTTTCTAGCTCAAAAAGTCTGCAGTCACATGACTTTATCGAAGAGAATGAAAACTGGAAGAGACTAGAGAAGCTGCTCTTGGCTCTGGGCAGCGGTGCAAGGCTGTGACCCTCGAGAGGAGAGTAACACACATGAGCTGCCCGGTGCACTTCCACGCCGTGGCACCGGGAAGAGGGGCTCACCTGTCAGAAACCGGCTGCTTTGGGCAAGTGGAGGTGAGAGCCTGCTGGTGCAGCAGCAAAGGAGCCTTCCCAGATGTGAAGCCCTTGACCTTGACCTTGGACTTGCCAGTTCCCAGAGCTGTAAGAAATCAGTCTCTGTTCCTTGTATATCGCCCAGTCTTGAGACTTCGGTTATAGCAGCACAAAACAGACGCCAGCACTCCAATATGGAATGCAGGTATCCCAAGCAAGATGTTAACTGCTATGCCCAATGCCTGCCCCCAAATAAGCTTATCTACTAATTCGATTTTCCATGAACTTTTCAAAAACCTTGTACATGTGACTCTTGGGAATGAGTCAGCTTTCCTGGCTAGAGCAGGGACATCACAGTCTTATGAATTAGCCACAAACAACCGAGATGAAGTGCTCACCCGCAGCCCAACGCGAGTGTGCACTCAGGCCACCGCTGGACCTGTTCAGACCAGATGTTGCCGTTGCCATTCTTTGTTGGTTACCCGTGAGCGGCAGGTTTCCAGGCACATGCCAACGTTGACCACGTGCCCATACTGCTGCTGTGTCTCTTTCTGTGTGCCTGGTGAGCCTTCCCTGAGTGCGGATTCTCAGAGTCACTCATCTCCCTCCTGAGACAAGCCAGAGCTCTAGGAGCCGAGTGGGTGTGTTCCTAGGTAAACGCTCACTGCCCATTGGAAAACCCAAGGGCAATCTTTAAGTGCTCTACTTTTTTGGGGGGGGCAGGTGCCTTTATTACAATTTTTTTAATAATGTAGATTCTTTTAAAATTTTTTGTTTGATATAATTATATATACATGTTTACAGAGTCTATTTTGATATTTCAATACAGATATGCATTGTCTGATGGTCAAATTAGAGTAATTAGCATATCATCACCTCAAATATTTAGCATTTCTTTGTGGTGAGAACATTAAAAATCCTTCCCTAGCTGTTTCAAAATATATAATACACCAGGATTTGTTCTGATATGCTGTACCCATTGACTAACCTCTTTAGTGTGTAAGCGGGTTTTCAAATTCTCACTGTAGTTTTATTTTTTTTAAAGATCTATTTATTTATTTATCTGAAAGCCAAAGTTACAGAGAGAGAGGACAGTGAGAGATCTTCCATCTGCTTGTTCACTCCCCTGATGGCCAAAACACCAAGACTGAGCCCGGCCGAAGCCCGGACCCAGAAGCCGGGAGCTTCTTCTGGGTCCACCTGGGTGCAGGGCCCAAGCACTGGGGCCATCGTCCACTGCTTTCATGGGTCCCTTAGCAGGGAGCTGGATAGGAGGTGGGGCCGCCGGGACATGTCAGTGCTGCAGGCTGCGGCTTTACGCCACGGAGCCGCAGCGCCGGTTTAGCTTATATGTTTGACAATTGGCGACAGCATGCCTCAGAAAGTGTAATTTTTAGTCATGCCTATTATGGGTCCTTTGAACTTCTGGATGTCTGTATATTTTCCAAAATCTGGAAGGTTTTCAGCAATTATTCCACTGAATGGCTTTTCCCTACCCTTCTCCTTCTAGAACTTCCCTCAGGTAAAGGTTTGCTCACTTACTGGCGCTTCGTAAATCTTAAAGACTTTCTTCACTCTTCTTTTTTCTTTCTGTTTTTCTCTTCTCACTTCCTCCCTGTCTCTCTCCCGGGGTGTGCGGGGTGGGGTCTCAAATGGCCCATGAAGCAGGGGCCTGAGCAGGAGGGGCACCAGAGTGGAGGCAGCGCAGTTGTGTAGCAAATGGCAGCTCCCCAGTGGCTCAGGGCCCTTGAGGGCCCGAGGATTCGCAGCAGCAAATGACACGAGGGTCTGTGGCCTGAGTGGGGCCTCCCAGGGGCTTCCTGCTCACTCTGTTCCCTCGGAGCAAGGTTCTTCTTGCTGCAGGGATGATCTGGAGAGATGGAACGACTTCTTCGTGCGGCCACCCTGTATCGCCAGGCCCGACAACACCTAGTGATGGGGTCTTCCTCCACGCTGTGCTGCCTAAGGGTGGGGTGGGGGTGCTGGGAGCAGTACATTGATGTGGCTAATGCATTCTGGAGGCCACTCTGGCTTGGAGGCAGGGACTCTTTCTTTTTAAAGATTTATTTACTTGAAAAGCAGAGTTACACACACACACACACACGCACGCACACACCACGGAGAGATCTTCCATCTGCAGGTTTACTCTCTAGATGGCTGCAATGGCCAGGGCTGGGTCAGGCCGAAGCCAGGAGCCAGGAGCTTCTTCCAGGTCTCCCACGTGGGTGCAGGGGCTAGCCCAAACGCTGGGGCCATCTTCTACTGCTTTCTCAGGCCATTAGCAGGAAACTGGATCGGAAGTGGAGCAGCCTGGACAGGCACAGGTACCTACATGGGATACTGGCATCACAGGCAGCCACTTTACCTCCTTTAAAAAAAAGATTTATTTATTTATTTACTTGAAAGAGTTATACAGAGAGAGGAGAAGCAGAGAGAGAGAGAGAGGTCTTCCATCCGCTGGTTTACTCCCCAGTTGGCCGCAACAGCCACTACACTGATCCAAAGCCAGGAGCCAAGAGCTGCTTCCAGGTCTCCCACATAGGGGCCCAAGGACTTGGGCCATCTTCTACTGCTTTCCCAGGCCATAGCAGAGAGCTGGATGGGAAGTGGAGCAGCCAGGACTCGAACTGCCACCCACATGGGATGCCAACACTGCAGGCGGAGGCTTTACCCATGAACCACAGCCTGACCCCCGCTTTCCCTCCTCTGCCACACACTGGCCCCCGGTGCTTTCTTTCTGCAGAGGTGGCAGTGCTCCTCTGCGTCTCCTGACATTAACACACTGAGAGCTGAGCTCTTGCTTAGGACAGCCCGCAGGTGCTTTGAGAGAAAGCGCATGATTTCCGCACAGAGAGTCATGCCCTCATGACTGATAAGGAAAAACAGCTGCGAACTTAGCAACGCTATCAGTGAGCAGGAATGAAAACCCTTCTGGGTTCTTCCATGCGCCGACCAATTCTGTGATGGGTGTCCAGGGACTCCATGACATTCAGATACTGCCTGGCCAAACAGGCATTTGAAGACTTCCTGCAATCAATAAGCTAAAGCCACACGCTTTCTCTCAAATTTGGTGACTCTTACAATCTCCCCTCGGGCTTGATAATGTGCCGATGGCTCACAGCATTCTAGAAAGCACTCTCCTTCCTAGCGGTGGTGTGTGAGGTGGTGAGATGAGGGTTCTCATTTTTTTGTGTTGTTTGGTGGTTTCAGGATTCCTTGGGTATTTCTCCAACATATAAATTGGTAAATTTTAAAGAAGGAAAAGTGCTCTATTTTTAATGACTCCGGGGTTTCCAGCTTTAGCTATCAGCAAATGACTTCTCCTGTAGTTATCTCCGTATTTAACCACAGGGCAGTAACTTGTCTTACAGCTCAGGGCACAGCAGCCAGAGAACCAGCTGCTATTTCGAGTGGTTTCTTCCCCAACAACCTTGTTGAGTAAACACATAGGAATGTTGATGTTGGTCCAGATGCTGGGGTTACAAAGATTTAAAAACCTCTGCCCTGTGAGATCCTTGGCTTATGTTATAACGGGGGTTCATTCCTGCGTCCCCTGAATCAAATCCATCTCCCCTGGGAGAGCTGACCCTCCTCTGAGGATGATGTTAGGGCCTTCCTCCTGGGGTTAAATGTGCGAATGTGTTTGATTGCCCCATGCAATACCTAAGACGTGATAGGTCCTGGTGAAGCCGGGTGCAGCGCATACTCCCAGCTAACCCACCTGCTCCAGCTATGCTCACTGCCACTCCTGACACAGCAGAGCGTGTGAGCTCGCAGTCTGCTCCACTGCGTGGCTCCAGCCCCTTGCTGACGTGGTGCTGGGAGGCGGCAGGCCGGATTCATACCACCCCTCCCGGAAACCGGGACTGTGTTCCCGTCCCCCTGGCTGGCGTATGGGAACAAGCTGTCTCTGCCTCTCTCTACCTCCCTTTCTGCCTGCCTCACACACAAATAAAACAACAACAAAATAAGAGTCAAATGCAGCTACAATTTCACCTCTGGAAGCAACTGACACACCTGCTGTGATAACACGTAGCAGACGTATCATGAACTGAGGACCAACTTTTCCAGCTGTGGTAAGCTGTGCCCAGAAGTCAAACTGAGGTGAATTGTCATCCATTATAACTCCTTCTCACTGGGTGTTTGAAGCTATTCTCAACAACATGGCGTTTAGAGAGTTGGTCCTAACAACTGGTGCTCAAGGAGGTGAATTCTGTTTTTTTCAAAAATGATGTTAGGAATAAACAGAACTAAACTAGTTTGATAAAATAGAGATGTGTTTACAATGTAAATAAATGGATTGGAAATAATGATTTCAAGAATCAGAGGGGCCATCGCTGTGGCTCACTAGGTTAATCCTCTGCCTGCGGAGCCGGCATCCCATATGGGTGCCAGGTTCTAGTCCTGGTTGCTCCTCTTCCAGTCCAGCTCTCTGCTGTAGCCCAGGAGTGCAGTGGAGAATGGCCCAAGTGCTTGGGCCCTTGCACCAGCATGGGAGACCAGGAAGAACCACCTGGCTCCTGGCTTCGGATAGGCACAGCGCTGACCATGGTGGCCATTTGGGGAGTGAACCAATGGAAGGAAGACCTTTCTCTCTGTCTCTCTCACTGTCTATAACTCTACCTGTCAAAAAAAAAAAAAGAATCAGAACTGTTCCTTTTGGAGTTTTTAGATGCAAATGAGTGCCTGGACCCTGGAGACGACTTTTCTCTGTAGCTGTATCATGTGAATACGCTGAGTCAAGTTCACGTTTTTAATAAATTATGACCTTTCACCTTCCCCTTCCCATGATCTGGTTGTGGTCATGTGGTTTCAATGCCATCTGCTGACTTTCAGAATGAGAACAGATCCATGGGGAGGGCATGTCGGCGAGCTCAGGTTTCCATGTGCTAAACAAGGGAGACCACTTTGGGTGCTGTGCTTTGAACCCCGGCACCCAGCGTCTTAGCATCTGTTCCGGGGGATTGCAGATGGTGTTGGATGGTAAAAGAGAAGCTGGAGCACATGGAAGTTCAGAGCTTACCTGAGCCTTGGGTGCTTCGGAGGAAGGGCAGCACCAGTGCAGATGGCTACTGGTGTCTTCTCAGGGAGGGCAGAAGGGGGAACTTCCATGCGGAATTTGCAGAAGCAAGATAAAGAGACACGTTTGGTTGGTTGCAGTGGAGAGTTCCTAGTTAGAGCTGAGTTGGTGTTATTCAGTGACATTACAGGAGGCCCTTGTTTGGGGATGAATGACCTGCTCCATGTCTAAGCGTCCAACAGACCAGACCAAATCGAAATGAGATCGCTCTTGCTGGAGCTGCACCTCACCAAGCCAACAGGAAGCCGCTGCCTGACCTCAGAAGTCAGGACAGGAAAAGATAGCAGCCGGCTTCCCAAGGACGCTGAGGGCAATTGCCAGGGTGCTTCTCATTTTCATGTTGACTGCCATGCTAATGAGGTTCTTTGTGCTTTAATGAGGGGAGGGGAGGGGAGGGTGGTTGCCGGAGAGAGTCTCCTGCGTTCTTTTCCTGAGCTTAGTATAGAAATAAACAGCCGGAAAACAATTTGCAAAGAGACGGAGACTTTTATTAGACAGAAAAGAAACTTTTATTTGATTGGCAAGCAACAGAGAAAGCATCTGGTCCGAGAGGAGAGCAGGCGGAGTGCCCGAGTGGGACGCTGGCTTTGAGGAAGGGGCCCGGGGTTTTTAAGGCGTTACTGTCTGTTCTTTGGATCATCCTATTGGGGGTGACCATTGGATGGGGGTTTCGTGTGCATATGTTGATTGGCTTGGGGCTCAATTGGCTCGGGGCTCGTGGAGATAGTGGGAGGGTCTCCTGGAGACTGTCCCTTTCCTTAGGGGCTCAGCCCCCCTCCTGTGCCAGCTCTGGGTGAAAGCTTGCAGCCACCCTGGGGGTGTGGTTTGAAGCTGCAAGGTCACACGTGCAGCACGGGGAGCTATTGGTGGGGGAGATGCCGGTGGGTCTAGAGCCAGGTTTTCCAGCCACGGCTCACAGCTTGTTTGTAAAGGACGTCTGAGGGCCCACAGCCCCACTGAACAGCCTCATACTCCACCTTCTTTAGTCTATACCCTACTACTGTAGGGACTAGAGTGTTGCTCTGGCTACTTCCTGCTGACAGGGTTGTTGTCCTGGGGCCCTTAGGGTGTGGGAGGTCGGGAGTGGTGGCGGCCATCCAGGTGGCTGTGGCAGGATGCAGTCTCCATACTGGGTTCCATCTGAAGGACCATCTGCATCTTGATGGATCTAACCTCTGAGAGACAGACTTGACAAGGCAGCTAGAGATGCACGGGCCAAACGTTAGAGTAAGGCATAGCAGACAGAATGGGTCAGTTGTTAAGGAGGTCGGAATCTTAGTGCCTCCTTCTCCCAGGGTGCTTCTAAGGTATTGAGGTTTCTTTGTATGTGTGTGGGTTATATTATCTCTACTCTCATCATTCTGAAACATTTTAAATGCTGTTTTGCTTGATGGAACAGTTGTAGTTTTACTTTCCAAGATTTTATTGCAGTTTGATGAGCCAAAAATAGAAATATGACAATATAGCCCTCCCATATCTACACAGGAAGTCACTTCCGCCTCGCATGAGAGCTGGTTTATGGGGATGACAGGGTTAAGGAGGGACAATTTTAGTCCGGTAACCGCTGGGACAGATCCACTCCAAGGTTGCTCAGTTGCTGTTTGTAGGGAGGAAAAGTGTGTCCAATAGCTGATTAGGTTAGTAGCTATGCTAGCTAAACGTGGGAGTGATGCTTGACCCTGTCTGTCTGGAGAGAGCCAGTGGCTGTGTGTGTCAGCATTAAACAGGAGACAGCTTGGGAAGCGGGCTGACAGCTTGCTTGGGAAGCACATTCTACCTATGTCTGCAGGGCCCACAGACCCCAGCCCCATGGACAGCCTCATGTAATTAACCAAAAGCTACCTGAAATAACCTCATGTAAGCAATTGGCTGTTTTTCGATTGTTCTGTCTCCCTGTTCCCACCATAAAGGAAAGTGATTTTGAAACAATCAATCTCATTTTTGTTCTTTTTTTTTTTTTTTAAAAAAAGGTTTATTTTATTCTTTGAAAGACAGAGTAATGGAGTGAGAGAGAGAGAGAGAGATCTTCCATCCACTGGTTCACTCCCCAAATGGCCTCAAAACCAGGAGCTAGGAACTCCGTGTGGGTCTCCCACATGGGTACAGGGGCCCAAGCACTTGGGTCATCTTCCACTGCTTTCCCAGGTGCATTAGCAGACAGCTGGACTGGAAGTGGAGCATCCAAAACTAGAACCAACCCCATATGGCATGCCAGTGTCAGAGGTGGTGACACCACAGTGCCAGCCCCCTTGATATTTACTTATTTATTTAAAGTTGTCATTTGCTTTTTATAATAACTCTAGGCACCAGTCAGACAGGAGCTGTTAACTTCCCTTTATAAAAAAGGAACTTGGAGGGGCCAGTGCTGTGACATAGCAGGCTAGGCTTCTGCCTGTGCTACTGGTATCCCATGTGGGCTCCAGTTCAAGTCCCAGCCACTCCACTTTCTGATCCAGCTCTCTGCTATAGCCTGGGAAAGCAGTAGAAGATGGCCCAAATGCTTGGCCCCTGTACCCATGTGGGAGACCCAGAAGAAGCTCCTGGCTCCTGGCTTCGGATCAGCTCAGCTCTGGCTGTTGCAGCAATTTGGGGAGTGAACCAGCAGATGGAAGACCTCTCTCTGTCTCTGCCTCTGCTTCTCTGTAACTCTGCCTTTCAAACAAATAAACAAATCTTTAAAAAAGAAAAAAAGGAACTTAGAACAGGAAGGCTTAGGAACTTGTTTAATATCACAGGGCTTGGCCGGTGCCGTGGCTCACTAGGCTAATCCTCCGCCTGTGGCGTCAGCATCCCATATGGGCACCAGGTTCTAGTCCCGGTTGCTCCTCTTCCAGTCCAGTTCTCTGCTGTGGCCCAGGAAGGCAGTGGAGGATGGCCCAAGTGCCTGGGCCCTGCACCCGTATGGGAGACCAGGAGGAAGCACCTGGCTCCTGGCTTTGGATCCGTGTAGCGCACTGTTCCTAGCGGCCATTTGGGGAGTGAACCAATGGAAGGAAGACCTTTATAAAATTTAAAAAAAAAGTGACAGAGCTTTTTTTATTTTAAGATTTACTAATTTATTTGAAAGGTAGAGTTACAGAGAGAGAAGGAGAGAGAGAGAGAGAGAGAGAGAGAGAGAGAGAGAGAGAGAGAGAGATCTTCTATTCACTGGCTCACTCTCTCAATGTCGACAACAGCCAGGGTTGGGCCAGGCCAAAGCCAGGAGCCAGGAGTTCTTCCAGGTCCCCCAAGTGGGTGCAGGGGCCCAAGGACTTGGGTTATCCTCCACTTTCCCAGGCATTTTAGCAGGGAGCTAGATCATAAGTGGAGCAGCTGGGATTTGAACTGGCACCCATAGGAGATGCCAGCACTGCAGGCTGTGGCTTAACCCTCTGTGCCATGGCACCAGCCCCCAGAGTTGGGTTTCATGTTTGGATACTTGATTGCACAGAGATGAAAGCTAGAGGAAGAGGATGGGGTTAAAATCAAAAGCTCCAGCAAAAGGTTGATGGGCTGAGCAGCTGAGAGGATGACTAAGCCAAAGGCGCAGGCAGGGCAAAGATGTGCAGAGATAAGCCATACGGTATTCCCAGAAGGGGCTGGCTCCACTCTGAGAAGAGGCTCAAGGGCTAGGGCCATTCTGAAGCTGTGTTGGATTTAACTCCAGGGCCACTGTTTATGGTCAGTGGAGACACACAAACTCCTGGAAGATTGAGACACTGTTTAAGTCTTTCTTGACTTCCCAGAACCTAGCCTGGTTCCTGGCACTTCAATCCAAATGGCACTACAAGTGTTTATTGTACAAATAATTGGAGCTCGGGCTCAGCAGGTGATCTGGTAGCCAGAAGGGGTCTGGTCTGGGGGCGTGTGGGTCTGAAACACGGGGGAGGCGGGGGGAGGGGGAGGCTCAGCTCAGAGAACCTGGATGTGCTGTTTTCCCAAGAAGAGATGACGTGTTGGACAGGGAGCTGGCTGCAGTCCAGTGGAGAAAGAAAATGCAAACAAATTCTTTTCTGCAGGCTTTGAGGTAGAATTCTGTCTTTTTCCAGTTGCCTGATACAAGAAAAAAGGGAAACAAGAAAGATGGAGGCAGTCAGGAAAGGAGGCAGGGATAGAGAGAGGTTTTTTTTCTAAGGACTTATTTATTTTATTTGAAAGAGTTAAAGGAGGAGGTGGGGGGGGGGGGGAGAAAGAGAGAGCAATCCTCCATCCACTGGTTCACTCCTCAAATGGCTGCAATGGCCAGGACTGACGCAGGCCAAAGCCAGGAGCCAGGAGCTTCCTCCAGGTCTCCCACATGAGTGCAGGGGCCCAAGCACTTGGGCCATCTTCTGCTGCCTTCCCAGGCACATTAGCAGGGAGCTGGATTGGAAGTGGAGTGGCCAAGAATGGAACTGATGCCCTTATGGCTGCTGAGCCACAGCGCCTGCCCCTGAAGTAAGATTTTTCCACAGCCCCGTCTCCATCCTCAGCTGGCAACCTCTCCTTCCACTTGTGGAGTTTCATTCTGTGCTGTGGGTCACCCGCCTGGGTCCCACCTCCACGCTGTGGGTCACCCGCCTGGGTCCCACCTCCACGCTGTGGGTCACCCGCCTGGGTCCCACCTCCACGCTGTGGGTCACCCGCCTGGGTCCCACCTCCACGCTGTGGGTCACCCGCCTGGGTCCCACCTCCACGCTGTGGGTCACCCGCCTGGGTCCCACCTCCACGCTGTGGGTCACCCGCCTGGGTCCCACCTCCACGCTGTGGGTCACCCGCCTGGGTCCCACCTCCACGCTGTGGGTCACCCGCCTGGGTCCCACCTCCACGCTGTGGGTCACCCGCCTGGGTCCCACCTCCACGCTGTGGGTCACCCGCCTGGGTCCCACCTCCACGCTGTGGGTCACCCGCCTGGGTCCCACCTCCACGCTGTGGGTCACCCGCCTGGGTCCCACCTCCACGCTGTGGGTCACCCGCCTGGGTCCCACCTCCACGCTGTGGGTCACCCGCCTGGGTCCCACCTCCACGCTGTGGGTCACCCGCCTGGGTCCCACCTCCACGCTGTGGGTCACCCGCCTGGGTCCCACCTCCACGCTGTGGGTCACCCGCCTGGGTCCCACCTCCACGCTGTGGGTCACCCGCCTGGGTCCCACCTCCACGCTGTGGGTCACCCGCCTGGGTCCCACCTCCACGCTGTGGGTCACCCGCCTGGGTCCCACCTCCACGCTGTGGGTCACCCGCCTGGGTCCCACCTCCACGCTGTGGGTCACCCGCCTGGGTCCCACCTCCACGCTGTGGGTCACCCGCCTGGGTCCCACCTCCACGCTGTGGGTCACCCGCCTGGGTCCCACCTCCACGCTGTGGGTCACCCGCCTGGGTCCCACCTCCACGTTGGTGTGAGTTTCGAGTGTGCGCTCCAAGAGACAGGCATGGGGCCCATCTTGCCCAAAAAGGTTACAAATACAGCCCCTCCCCAACCTTGTCTGTGTACGGAAAGGGGCTTTCCTGCCTTCCGGTAAGCAGGCCAGCAAGTTTCCAGTCACCAAAGAGGCTGAGAGCACCTGTGGGGACAGTGGGGGGGGGGGGGGGTCCATGGTACTGCCTCTTCCTGCAACTTTGCCCTTTGGGGAAAGTCCTATGAAGGACCCCAGCCCACACACTAAAGAGAGAGGGAGAATCTGCCATCTGCTGGTCTATTCCCCAATAGCCCCAGTAGCTAGGGCTGCGCCAGGCTGCAGCCAGGAACTCCACCCGGGTCTCCCAAGTGGGTAGCAGAGACCCGAGTCCTTGGGTCATGACCTGCTGCCTCGCAGGGCGCGTGTTAGCAGGAAACTAGACCAGAGGCCGGCGTAGCTGGGACTCCAGCCAGGCGCCCCGGGGCACCGCGACGGCCGCCTGCACGTCGTGTGTGTTAGAGGCAGTAGGGGTTGCCTTAGCAGGTCCTGGAGGCCAACGTCGTGCTCCTCTTGGTCCGTGTCTTCCCCAGCAGCAGCAGCCCCCGCTGTCCCCAGCAGACCCTCCGTCCACGTCTCTGCACAGCCTCTCCTCTGGCTTCCAGCAGGCCGGCTCTCCTCCTCCTCTCCAGACCTGCCCAGAGCCTGCAAGCCCCTCGCCCTGGCCCAAAGCCCCAGGTACAGGTGTTGCCCAGCACAGCCAATGCTGCTTCCTTACGTGCCGCCCGGGACACTGCCTGTCGCTTCCGTGCTGTCTTCCTCTGGCCCAGCCCTGGCTGTGGCAGTCACCTGGGGAGTCAACCAGCGGATAGGAGAGCTCTCTGCGCAAGTCTGCTTTTCAAATATATACATATATATATATTATATATATATAAAGTGTACAACCATTTTCCAACTAGTAACTATTCACCACTGAAAACCAACTTGATCCTCATCCTCCACCAGCTGCCGGGGCAGGAGACTGGAATCTTCTTGGGCTTCAGCTCCATTTTGGCCTGTGGCTGACCACAAAATACACCTCCCTCCAGGGCCCTGGGGACCTGATGGGCACCAGGGTCAGGGACGCGAGGACCCAGCTTTGAGGTGCTAGGCAGCAAAGCCCACAGGTGATGGAGAAGGAATTGTCTGGGTCTCAAAGTTAAACTGTTGAGATGATTTCCTAGTGGGATTGTCACCTGTAGTCACGGGATAGATGTGTTAAAAACACTTTAATTCTAAAACTAAAGCTCAGGTTCCATAAACACAACAATGCTTCCCACTGTTCACTTGGGGTTGGCATCATTATATTTCACTGTAATGTATTTTATTTTATTTGTTTATTTTTAAAAGATTTATTTATTTATTTATTTATTTGAAAGGCAGAGTTTCAGAGAGGCAGAGAGAGAGAGGTTTTCCACCTGCTGGTCCACTCCCCAGTTGGCTGCAACAGCTGGAACTGGGCCGATCCAAAGCCAGGAGCTTATTCCAGGTCTTCAACGTGGGTGCAGGGGCCCAAGCACTTGGGCCATCTTCTACTGCTTTCCCAGGCCATAGCAGGGAGCTGGATCGGAAGAGGAGCAGCTGGGACTTGAACCGGTGCCCATATGGGATGCCGGCACTGCAGGCGGAGGCTTTACCCAATACGCCACAGCGCCGGCCCCACAACAGTTTTCTTAAGAATAAATTATTTCCTTGTTATGCTCTCAAGACAGTAATATATTTTGTTTTAGGTAATCAATACCTCAAAACATAAACAAAATTCACAACAACCCATGAACAGTTCAGTGACTGCAAACACTTCAAATTGGAAACGTAATATGTGTTTGCTGTGGCCTGTATTAACTATAGTATGAGTGAGATATGAAAATACCTTGGTATTTGCCTGAGTAATTGTTCAGCTCCGTAGTGTATTTTAAGCATACCACAGAGTTTGGCATTTCTTCTTTTCCTTTATTAAACTGGGAGACTCAGGACGAGGCAGTGGCCTGGGTGTGTGAACCTCTGTTAATGTCCTGGCTCTCTGAGAGGGGACTTGGGTGCCATGGTCCTTGGTAGGAATGGGGGACACGAAGCAGGTCTGAGTACTGACCCACCATGGGGACCCTAGGCCGCTCAGCTCTTTTGTGCTTATTATGGAAAGACCAGTGAGCGGCCAAAGCCGGGTGCCGTGGTCAGCAGAGGTGGGAGGACTCCCTTCCTCTTGGCAGGGGAGAAGACACCACAGGGTGCCGGGGTCAGCAGAGGTGGGAGGACTCCCTTCCTCTTGGCAGGGGAGAAGACACTACAGGGTGCCAGGGTCAGCAGAGGTGGGAGTGTTACCGGAGAAATTTGCAGGGTTCTTGTCTTCGCGCAAGAAAGAATTCAGGCGTGAGACAGAGAAGAGTGGGAGGTAAAATAGCAAAGTTTATTAGGGAAGGGACATCCGTGAAAACGGATGGACACCTCTCCAGACAGGACCTGAGAGAGAGTGTGGGGGGGGGGCAGTGGAGAGAGAGTACACCTGACCAGGTCAGGCGGGCGGCTCAGCAGACAGGCAGAGGGCTGAGCGCGCAGTCCGGTTGAGGCCGGGGGTTTTTAAGGAGATGGGTCTTGCTTTCCACCTCTGCTCCTCTTGGAACAAAGGGCTTTTTGGATGTAAATAGAAAAACTCCTATATGAGTTTTTCCCTGAAGGTATCAGTCAGGAGGAAGGCTAGCTGGCGCCATCCTGGGTTTGGAGGAAGGGTGAGCAAGACCTCCTGGAGAGTGGGGATCCGGAGCAGGGTGTTTGAAATGCAGATACTGGGCTGTACCTGGGAGAAGGGGCAGGGACCCCCACCAGGCAGGTTATCAGGTAGAAGGGGGCAGGGTAGGATGTGGAGGCCTGACTGCCCCTGGAATGTTGCCGGGCTGCCGGGATGACTCTGAGGTGCAGATGCATACGCTGGACATAGATGTCTTTTCCTTAGGCCTTTATGTTACACACACATAAGCTCATAACTAACTTCCTACCTAACAGGAGGACTCCCTTCCTCACGGCAGGGGAGAAGACACCATAGGGTGCCGTGGTCAGCAGAGGTGGGAGGACTCCCTTCCTCTTGGCAGGGGAGAAGACACCACAGGGTGCCGGGGTCAGCAGAGGTGGGAGGACTCCCTTCCTCACGGCGGGGGAGAAGACACCACAGGGTGCCATGGTCAGCAGAGGTGGGAGGACTCCCTTCCTCTTGGCAGGGGAGAAGACACCACAGGGAGCCGGGGTCAGCAGAGGTGGGAGGACTCCCTTCCTCTTGGCAGGGGAGAAGACACCACAGGGTGCCGTGGTCAGCAGAGGTGGGAGGACTCCCTTCCTCTTGGCAGGGGAGAAGACACTACAGGGTGCCGAGGTCAGCAGAGGTGGGAGGACTCCCTTCCTCTTGGCAGGGGAGAAGACACCACAGGGAGCCGGGGTCAGCAGAGGTGGGAGGACTCCCTTCCTCTTGGCAGGGGAGAAGACACCACAGGGAGCCGGGGTCAGCAGAGGTGGGAGGACTCCCTTCCTCTTGGCAGGGGAGAAGACACCACAGGGTGCCGTGGTCAGCAGAGGTGGGAAGACTCCCTTCCTCTTGGCAGGGGAGAAGACACCACAGGGTGCCGTGGTCAGCAGAGGTGGGAGGACTCCCTTCCTCTTGGCAGGGGAGAAGACACCACAGGGAGCCGGGGTCAGCAGAGGTGGGAGGACTCCCTTCCTCACGGCGGGGGAGAAGACACTACATGAAGGCGTCCGTGCTCGGCAGTGTGGGCATTGCCAGGGTTCTTGACTGAGCCAAGGCCGGTTTATCCAGAATGTCATCCGGGAGAGCTGTCCCTGTCCAAATGTGCGCACAAGTCCTTAGAGGAGGGCATTGAGGAAGGGCCCAAGGCATCCACCATGACCTTGGGGGCACCCCAGGGCACTGCTGCCTGTCTTTCCCTCGCCCAGCACAGCAGGCCCAGCGGGGCCTGTGCTCCGGGTCTCTCACTCCCAGAGCCGGCTCCCTTCCGGCGACTGCTCTGCTGTATCCTGCCTGTCCCAGTGGCCACAGCGACCATCCCACGTTAGGGAGCTCCTCCGAGAGTCTGGGCTCAGAACGTGTGCGGTAGCTGTGATTTTCAAACAACTTGGGCCATCTTTGGTTGCTGTGTAGAATGTGTAACCTGGAGCAAAGGGGACTATTAATTTGGGCTTAGAAATAAAATGAGTATTCTATTTTTTAAAAAGATTTATTCTATTTGAAAGGGAGAGTTACAGAGAAGAGGGAGGGAGGGAGAGAGAGAGAGAGAGAGAGAGAGAGAGAGAGAGAGAGAGAGAGAGAAATCTTCCATCTGCTGGTTCATTCCCCAAATGACTGCAAAAATCAGGGCTGGATCAGGCCAAAGCCAGGAGCCAGGAGCTTCTTCCAGGTCTCTCATGTGGGTGCAGGGGCCCAAGCACTCGGGCCATCTTTTACTGCTTCCCTAGGTGCGTAGCAGGGAACTGGATTGGAAGCAGAGCAGCTGAGGCTTGAACCGGCGCCCATGTGGGCTGCTGGCATTGTAGGCAGTGGCTTAACTAGTTATATCACAATGCTGACCCCGAAGTGGATATTCTAGATTTGGCTGTTCACAAACCATTGCCTAACTTCCGCTCCAGGGGCTGCCTCTCCAGCCTTTGGGTGTCATTTCTGGCCTTCCCTCGTGACCCTATGAACTCCTCCACTGGGTAAACCACACAGCCTTCCTTCTCTGTGATCACAGCTTCCGGCCCTCTGCTCACTGGGTAAAGACCCCAGACAGAGAAAAAGGCTCGGTTGTTCAACTCATCTGTAGCGTCTGGCAGCAGAAGCAAGAGAGAGAGAGATGAAGTGGGGGAAAGAAAAGGGATGAGCTGAGTGCTTGGAAGTGTTTGAGGCGCCCCTGGCTAAGTAACAGCTCAGAGAACTTCCCCAGCTGTGGGCTCCCATGGCTGGACTCTGCTTCCCTCTCACCTGTGCTGTGTGCGTGGTCTTGGCGACGCAACCAGCCTGGCCACGCTGTGGTCAGGTCCTGGTGTGCTCCTGGGAGGGAAGTGCTCCCTCAAGACTTCTGCTTTGGTCTGGGTGAAAGCTCTGGTTCCCTTCCAGGCTCAGGCACTCCAAACACATCTCAACATGAAATAGGGAACAAGGTGGGGTGGCCAGCGTCCAGACACCCCCACCAGAAGAAGCCCTCCCCAGGGAAGGTGCAATGCATAAGCTTCAGACCCACTTTTGCAACCAAGAGGTGGAAATTTTCTAAAATTCAGCAAGATTTTTGTGCTTGCGCTTGACACCAACTTCCCAAGTTCCCATTGTTTGACACAGTTGCGCTCACTGCCAAGGTTACACAGATGGGGGAAATGAAACTTGGAGGGATTTGCAGGACTTTCCCTTGAGAAATTGTGGCTGGACCTTGATTTCCTGGTGCTGGTATCAGGGAGACCTGGGGACTCTCTGATACGCCTCTCTTGATTGAAAGTGATGTTCGTATGAGGGAACTGCAAGAAAAGTAGGAAATTGAATGAAAAGTTTATTTTGGCAAAAATATTTTAATCTATGCATATTGGAATTGCACAGTTGAGTGCATGGGTGCTGGGTGGTAGAGTCAGGTGTCTCGCTGGTGGGCGGAGTTACAGAGGAACCTGGAAACCACTGCCTTGTCAGGCAATCGAGGTTGATGCCACCGACAGTGATTAGTTCTTGACAGCAGGTGCTCTGCACCTGGTAGAGAATGGCTCTTTACCTCCTGCACCCATAACCCCTGTCTAACCAGAAGGAAAATAAGAGGCAGGAGGGGTCAGAGGGCACGCCCGTGGGCAGCAGTGTACAACCCAAGCTCAGCCATTCCTGACCCTTAGACCCCTCTGGGCCACATCAGCAGCTGTGCTTTGGGATTGGTTTGGACTTTTGTCCCCCGCCCTGTTCCCTGGGCAGGTCCCAGCCTCCCCGGGCCCTCTTTCCTCTTCTGTATTCTCTGCCTGGTCCATGTGACTTCAAAGTCCCCAGGCTCCAGGATGCAGGACAACCCAGCCCTCCTCACATCTGACTTCATCCATTGCTTGGCCACCTTGGTATCAGCAAAACAGCAGTCCCGCGGCTGAGGGGACCAGCCTTTTTGGAGAGCAGGTTAGCAATTTTTGTTTCTTGAGTTTGCCTTTGAGGGTGTTGATCCACCGCCACCTCCCATGCCACGCTGCTTAGCGAAGCATCTACCGGCTTCCTAGGGTCATTTAAAATACTACTTGACCCTGGATATTTGTTTTTAATGTTTATTTATTTATTTGGAAGGGAGAGCTACAGAGAGTCAGAGAGAGAGAGAGATTGAACCATCCACTGGTTCACTCCCCAGATGGCCTCAATGGCTGCAGCTGCACCAATCCGAAGCCAGGAGCTTCTTCTGGGTCTCCCCAGAAGACTTGGGCCATCTTCTACTGCTTTCCCAGGCCATAGCAGAGAGCTGGATTGGAAGTGGAGTAACCAGGACTTGAACCGGTGCCCATATGGGATGCTGGCACTGCAGGCTGCAGTCTTACCTGCTGCGCCACAGCGCCGGCCCCCTGGATACTGTTGACACGGAGAATGCCCTCCGCCAGTGGCAGGCTCCTGGGAGTAGTGTCATCAAGGTGGTTTTGCCGCAGGATGAAAACTGCATGACTGTCACAGTCCGATTCTTTGCTGCTGCAACAGAATAACCCAGTCCGGGTCATTTATAGTAAACAGAATTGTACTGACTCCTGTGTCCGTAGGCTGGGAAGTCCAAGGTGGGGCAGCTGAATCAGGGGAAGGCCTTCTTGCATCATCCCATCGCTGAAGGCAGGAGGCGGGAGGGCAGGAGAAATAATAATGGTAACAATACGAGGTTGGCTTTGTGCCCAGGGGGTTAAGTTGCTGGCGGCAACCCCGACATCCCATATCAGAGCACCAGTCTGAGTCCTGGCTGCTCTGCTTCCCATCCAGCTTCCTGCTGATGTGCCTGAAAAAGCAGCAGAAGACCCAAGTGCTTGGATCCCGGTACCCACATGGGAGACCTGGATGGAGTTCCGGGCTCCTGGCATTGGCATGGCCCAACTCTGGCTATTATGGCCTTTTGGGGGCGTGAACCAGTGGGTGGAAGAACTATTTCTGTCACTCCTTCTCCCTCTCTGTAACTCTGCCTTTCAAATAAGTAAAGTGAATGTTTCCAAGAAACACAAAATGATAGCAAGTTCAGCACAAAGGATTGGCACCATTCTGTGTGAAAACGACGTACACCATAATAGGAACACGAGAGGGCGGAGCTGTAAAACTATGAACTACTGTTGAAAGCTTTTGTACCCAACGTTTTCAGCCAACTGGGCACATGTGGGCAGAGAGCGTCTCTGCTCTCCAGGTGTCTGTCCAACGAAATGGGCCAAACTGGATGATGGCCAAGGACCCTGGAGATTCCAAAAACCCTGGTCTGAGTCTGTGCCTCCCGTGGAAGTGCTGATCTGACCCAAGCAGCTGGGTTATCCCAGAGTACAGGCATGGCGTCCTAAAAATACACTGGGGCTTTCTCCCCAGTTTGTGGCACAGAGCTCCAAAAAGCCCTGCAGTCTCCAATGTGGTGGCAATGTCTTTGATTACTCGTTAGGAGCCTCTTTGGACCAGTCTTGAACTTGTGCTAATGCGGTGATTCATGGGAGACCTTTAGATAGTTTCAAGGGTGGGGCTGGCCATGCCAGGAGGAAAACGCCCATGGGTTTCAGTCTTGTCCTGGACCTCTGGGGAGGAGTGGGGGGTGACGACTGAGTTCAACAGGAGGCCAGTGATATAGTCGATGGCCTGCAGAATGAAAACTCTAGCTGGTAAACACACTGAGGTATTGGGACAGTGAGAGCCCCAGAGAGGGCACGGGGACTCCATGCCTGTCTCCCACTGTGTCTCGCACTTCTCCTCCACTTGGCTGCTCTTAGTAACTAGACAAAACTGTGACAGCACTTCCTTGAGTTCTGTGAGTCATTCTAGCAAAATGACTGAACCTGAGCAGAGGTCGTGGGAATCCTGCAATTATGTACCCAGACAGAGGTGGTGGGGAGCTTGGGGGACTGGGGCTTTGTAACTGGCATCTGGAATGAGGCCGTCTTGTGGAACCAGGTCCTATACCTGTGAGGCCTGTACTAAGTCTGGGTAGTGCATGTCAGAATTGAGTTGAATTGCGGGACACCTAGTTGGCATCAGAGAGTTGTGTTAGGAGACGGTGGGTGAGAGGGTGTCTTCCCAGCTGGAGGAAGTTCATTTGACAGAGATGAACTGCAGGGCCCAAAATATTTAAAACAATATTTTTCTGTTCATGGTTAGAAAGTATGAGACTGGGGGGCTGGGATTGAGGTGTAGCTAATTAAGTCTCCACCTGTGGCACAGGCATCCCAGATTCTCAGCTGCTCCACTTCTGATCTGGCTCCCTGCTAGTGTGCCTGGGAAAGCAGCCGGGGATGGCTCTGTTTGGGCTAGGTTGGGCCAAAATTCATACCCCAGGCTCTTGGCTCTTACTTAGAAAAGCGTTCTAAGTCAGGCACAAACACGGCATGCAGCGTGACAAGGTTTATTTAGAAAGTGAGAATACACAGGCACAAGGGGGCTTCATTTAGGGAGCGTGGGCCAGGAAAGGTCCCGGGCCCATGAGGTGGGGAGAGAGAGAGCCCCTCCCCTTCACCAGGCTTAGGAGCTTGGAAGAGGGTTGTGGTTACAGAGTACTGCCCCCAGGTCCCAGGTAGGGGGGAGATACACCCTGGGGAGGGATCCTCTGATTGCTGATAGGATTACGTGGGGTGGGGTAGGTATGGCCTCTAGCTGGTGAACTTTAGCTAACTCCCTGACTTCTCCCACATCAGCTCAAGTGCTTGGACCCCTGCACGCACGTGTGACATCCAGAAGAAACTCCTGGCTCCTGGCTTTGGACCACTCCAGCACCAGTGGATGGAAGCTCTCCCTCTGTCTCTCCGTCTCTCTCACTCTGTGACTCTTTCAAATAAGATTTAAAATTAAAAAAAAAAAAAAAAAAAAAAGCATGGAGCTAAGCTGAGAAGAGAGGCCCTGGGGAAGTGAAGGGGCTACATACTCTGCTCTTCCTGTGAAAGGAAGGTCAGAAGTGGTGCCGGGGCTGGGGTCCAAGGACACCCCCCCCCCCCCCGGCAGGTCCCAAGGTTGCCGCCTGGGGTGGAGTAAGCTCAGCCTCAGCTGTTCCCTCCACGGCAGCTGCCAAGGGAGCCTGCGGTTCCTGGGGGTGCGCTTGGCCAGGACGCAGCAGACGCCGTGTCTCCTCTGTCCCGCACCTGCTTCTGTCAGGGCCACAGTGCTGGGCGGTGGCTGGGTTCTGTACAAAAACCCAGCCTGATTTGCTGATTTCACAGAGGGCTTAGAATTAAGAATGGCTGTTGGAACTCTGAGGTTAACTCTTTCAGAACTTGAAGCCAATGGAAGTTTTCCTCTTCATTGTGCCTGGATAGACCGCCCAGTCGGCTTCAGTGACACTGTCCCATCAATGGCTCGTGTGTGGGGATGAGGCAGGTCCCGATAGCGACCTGATTCTGTAACTTCTGCCCCCATCAGTCCCCAGAACACTGCAGAATGAGCCTATGAGCCTCTGGGACCAGGTTCCAAGCAAGAGCCCTCACTGTCGTGGAAAGCGGAACAGGTGTCCCCATCGCTCCCCCTGGGCAGGGAGTCCTGGGGAGAGTACTTCCTGCCCGGCTGTCATCCAGAAAGGCGGAAGCGTGCCGCTCTGATGGGTGAGTGTCTGTGGTCACGGGTCAGAGGTCATGGTTCTCAGGCTGTACAGAACCCAGCCATCAGCCAGCACTGTGGTCCCGACAGAGGAGACACGGCGTCTGCTGCGTCCTGGCCAAGCGCCCACCCAGGAACCGCAGGCTCCCGTGGCAGCTGCCGTGGAGGGAACAGCTGAGGCTGAGCTCATTCCACCCCAGGCGCCAACCTTGGGACCTGCGGGGGGGGGGGGGTGTGTCCTCGGACCCCAGCCCCGGCACCACTTCTGACCTTCCTTTCACAGGAAGAGCAGAGTATGTAGCCCCTTCACTTCCCCAGGGGCTCTCTTCTAAGCTTAGCTCCACGCTGTCCATCCGTGATCAGACACTGCTTTAAGCATGCTGGCACCCTGCAGTTCATCTGTGACTGGTGCTGAAACACACCTGGGCAGTCTGAGGTCCTGCAGCTCCTAACAGCGGCACCAGGGCTCACGCTGGGCGGTGCTCTAACTGTGCACCGTATCTGATCCAGATGGAGTCTCCCGTTTAGAGATGTTCCATTTCGTCTGCCCAAACACCTTAGGAGGTTGCTATTATCAGGTCCAATTTATAGACGATTCAGCTGTGGCACTTAGAATAGCAGCAGTTGGCCTCCAGGGCCAGCCAGCGAGAGGCAGAGCGGGATCCACTCAGGTCCTTTGCCATAGAAGCTTCTCTCGAGGTCCTGTACTGAGCAGTGCGTGCAGCTACTCTGCTTCTGTTAATGCTCAAACTCCCATAAATATAGTGGTGAGTACTCAGTTAACATAGCTGACTATTTACTCACATGAACTCCTACTAAACTAGGCCTCTACTTTCAGTGTCTGCAAACTTGATTTTTTGAAATCCAAGTGTAATATCCTCTTTGCTGCCATTTTTCATATGTGTTTAGAATGACATTTCACTGTGGGGTTCTTTTGAGCCTTGGTGCTGCCATCCCCTGCAGCGGGTTTGTGATATTTGTAAGTGTATATTTTTTCCCTCTGTGGCCCCATCAGGTTACTTGTGAGAGGGAGACACAGGACCACACCGAAGACAGAGAGCCCTGGGCACACCTTGAGAGCCCTCCCTCCCGCGTGAGCCATACTGTGTCATTTCTCTAGGGCTAATGATCCTTTGGTCCAGAGTCATCTTGCCTTGTCTGTCTTGGCCTCAGAGTGGTGATAAGAGGCTTCTGTAAACAGCTCTTTCTCGCTGCCGCCGCATGGTTACATCACGCATACCGTATTCTGGTTAACTGTACCGGGACCTGAATTCTTTCCAGCCTGCGATGCACTGCCATTTAAATTTCCCATCCTTTCTGGTTGAAAAGCCTCCTCTTCCGTGTTCATTTGTCCAGCAACTTACCCAGCAAGATCCCGTGGCTCCATGGCTCGGTTTGATCCGGGCCATCTTTTCTGTTCTTTTATTCCACACGGCTTCCAAATGTCTGGGTGACAGGTGTCCTAGGTCCTGGGCACCCAGCAGGCAGTGAGCAGCTAACGGTGTGCGCTTCTGTTCTAATGTTCTGTCCTGTTGGAGACACACCAGTTCCCATGGCGACTGATTCCAGCTACAAAGCAACAGAAAGGACTTGGGCTGGCCAGGGGGAGACGCCAAGGGGCCGCGTGGAGTAGAATTAGGAGAGAGAGAGGCAAGAGCGATGATCAAGCCTCCAGGGAGGGGAAGACTGCTAACGGGAGACGCCAGCAGAAAACTATTAAATAAGGGGGAAGGGGCGCGGACAGAGGAGAGCCCTCATCGTTTGCGTGTATATTTGCAAGAAAAGACTGAGTTATAGAGACGTTAGCTTCCCTGGTAAGGGGAACTGAACTGACTGCCGGAAAAAACCGGTTCAGACCTCTCGGTGGAGGATGAGCAGCCTGCTCTCTGCTGCCCTCTGGAGGAGGAAGCGGAGTCGCACAGCTGCGATTCTCACGCGGGATTTGTTCCAATATTAGCAGGAAGAGAAAGGATCGGAAGAAATCCTGGGAGGTTATTTTCTCCATTTCCGTGAGTTCAACCTTTCCAGTTGCTCAAGATAGGAAAACGCAAATGGGGAGACGTCCCCAGGGGAGTCTGCGCCCCGACAAGCACAGCCCAGGGTCCACAACTGCACGCAGCCATGACATCATGGTCACACCCACATCCTCGGGAGACATTATTGGTAGGTTGATTTTGAGCTGAACAATTACTCAGGTAGATACCAAGTTATTTTCATAATTCACTTATATTATAGTTAAAACAGGCCATAGCTAACACATATTACCTTTTCAATTTGAAGTGTTTCCAGTTGCTGAGCTGTTCATGGGTTGTTGTAAATTTCATTTGTTTTGAAGTATTGATTAGTTAAAACAAAATATATTACTGTCTAGAGGGCATAACAAGGAAATAATTTACTCTTAGGAAAACTATTGTGAAGCCAGCACTGTAATGTAGTGGGTAAAACAACCACCTGCAGTGCCGGCATCTCATATGGGCAGTGGTTCGAGTCCCGGCTGCTCCACTTCTGATCCAGCTCTCTGCTATGGCCTGGGAAAGCAGTGGAAGATGGCCCAAGTCCTTGGGCCCCTTCACCCACATGGGAGACCCCGGAGAAGCTCCTGGCTCCTGGCTTCAGATCGGTGCAGCTCCAGCTGTTGTGGCCATCTGGGGAGTGAACCAGCGGATGGAAGACTTTTCTCTCCTTTCTCTCCCTCTCTCTCTCTAACTCTGCCTTTCAAATAAATAAATACATCTTTAAAAAAAAAAAACACTGTTGTGAGATTTACAACTAGTTTCACGGAGCTCCAAGTGAGTTAAAAGAGTTATAATTCAGGACCAGCACTGTGGTATAGAGGATAAAGCTGCTGCCAGCAGTGCTGGCATCCCATATGGGCTCTGGTTCGAGTCCCAGCTGCTCCACTTCTGATCCAGCTCCCTGCTAATGTGCTTGGGAAAACAGGAGAAGATGGCCCAAGTGCTTGGGCTCCTCTCACCCCCTTAGGAGACCCAGATGAAGCTGCTGGCTCCTGGCTTCAGCCTGACCCAGCCCCAGCCATTGCAGCAGCAGATGGAAGACCTTTCTCTCTGTAATCCTGAATTTCAATTAAATAACTCAATATTTTAAAAAAGAAAGAAAGATGCCAACACCATGGCTCACTAGGCTAATCCTCCGCCTGCGGCGCCAGCACACTGGGTTCTAGTTCCTGTTGGGGCGCCGGTTCTGTCCTGGTTGCTCCTCTTCCAGGCCAGCTCTCTGCTGTGGCCTGGGAGTGCAGTGGAGGATGGCCCAGGTGCTTGGGCCCTGCACCCCATGGGAGACCAGGAGCAGCACCTGACTCCTGGCTTCAGACGGCGTGGTGCGCCGGCCGCAGCAGCCACTGGGGGGTGAACCAACGGAAGGAAGACCTTTCTCTCTGTCTCTCTCTCTCTCTCTCTCTCACTGTCTAACTCTGCCTGTCAAAAGACAATAAAATAAAATAGAAAAGAAAGAAAGAAAAAGGAAAGAAGTAGGCTGTGGGAGCTGGCGTTGTGGCACAGCAGAGTTAGCTGTAGCCTGTGTCGCTTCATCCCACATGGGGTCACTGGTTGGAGTCCCGGTTGCTCTGCTTCCAATCCAGCTCCTGCTAATGCACCTGGGGAAGCAGCTCCCAGAACTGTGAGAAATAAAGTTCCGTCCTTTCTTAATCACCCCATCTCAGGTGTTAAGTTTCAGCAGCACAAGTGAACTAAGACAGCAACTGGTCCTGAGAAGTGTGGCGTAGCCAAAGCCTCACCGTTCTGGTTGCAGGCCCGTTCCTGAAAATGTAGAAGTGCCTTTGGAACTGAGTAGTGGGTGGAGGCTGGCGGAGTTGGAGGGGACATGAATTGGGTAGAATACTATGATTTGAATGTCTCCCCTCCCAAGTTCATGTTGAAACCCAGTCCCCAGCGTAACAGCATTAAGAGACAGACAGGCTTTAGGAAGTGGGTGGATGATGAGGGTCTTCCCCCACGGGTGGGATAAGGCCTCCAGAAACAAGAGCTCCACATGGCGCTAGGGTCTTGCCTTTCCACCTCCCGCCTCAGAGGGTGCAGCAGCAAGGAGCCCCCTGACCAGAAGGGACCAAGTGACCCCAGGGGTGACCTGGCTCCTCCTGTGGCTGCCTGGGGTGCAGGGTTTGGAGACATGCCTGCTGACAGGATGCCACGGCTTGCTGGTGGCAAGACAGGGTGCCCCGGGCTGTGACCATCCTCTGGCCATGGATGGCCATCTTTTGGCTGAGAGTGGACACAACCTTTCTACCCAGTGGGCCAGATTGCACACAATGGTGATGGCTTCTCAGGCCACTTCTACCTACGTATGTTGCTACATTTGCATGGACTCACAGGCAGTTGCCAACAGCCTGGCCACCTGATCAGGACAATGGTAACTGGACTATTAAAGGTCCCCTGAGCGGGGACAAGGACTAGGACAACAGCTTGGCACCTGAAAAGGACACAGACGTGTCACTAGGGGGTGCTGGGGCTACCATAGCCACCTCGAGAGGAAGTTACATCATGACTTTGGATATCCCGTGGGACTTCACCCAGACCAAGGAACGTCCTCATGGCCTGACCTGAGCAACACAACAGTGGGTGCAGCTCTCACGGACTGCGACGGGGCCACTGACAGATGGACAGCTGACTCTCACAGCCCCTGAAGGCCGGCATCGCGATGGGCTGCTGGGGGGCGGTGCCTGTCTAGTAGGGCAGCATGGGTGCTGCGCCCTGCACTCCCCTGCAGTGCATGGAGAAACCTGCGCTGGTGGGGGTGGAGGAGGACGGGGCCGTGGCCTGCTCGGGCAGTGCTTCTGAGATCCTAATCTCAGGGTGCCCAGCCGTCCTTCCCTGTTCTTTATTTTTTTTTATTACAATATGTGTCCTGGGAGTGGTCTGCAGCTCAGGTCACCCTCGTTCCCCAGACGAGACCCCGTGACTCTAGGCTGGATGGGAGCGATGCTTCCCCTCCATGGGATCCCACAGCGGGGCGGGATGGGACCAAGGGATGCCAGGGCCTCTGCAGTGGCCCCAGGAGCGTCGGACGCTTTCGGCTGGGTGGACAGTGTAATCAGACATGCTACCCTCGGAGGTGACCTTCCTGCCTGGCTGGACGAATGACAAGGAACAGCAGTCATCCTTAGCGCATACGAATGGATGATCGGGACATGAAGATGACTGATTCATGAAGATGTATAGACACTGTGTGTGTATTGATCTGGGAAGTGATTTTCTAGTGCATTTGATGCAGACTGCTGCACTCCAGGTGAGCACAAGTCACAACGTCAGAAGAGAAAGCCAGCACTCAGCCCAGCTCTTCCGGGCGCCCGCATCTCGGATTTTGAACGAAGAGCTCCTTGTGGCCCCACTTTACATGTGACGTGATGTTCAGCACCTCTCAGTAGGAGGCCGGGAGAAGCTCCCACGACTGGGAGGTCAGCAGACTGCACGGGGCTACGACTGGCTCTCCCCCAAGCTGGTGTCTCAGGAGCCGTGAAACACTGTGCAGTCTCGGCTGCTAAACTCTCTCTCAGCTGTGGGGATTTTCTATTTTTTTTTTTTTTTTTTGACAGACAGAGTGGACAGTGTGAGAGAGAGACAGAAGAAGGTCTTCCTTTTCCATTGGTTCACCTCACAGTGGCTGCTGCGGCCGGCGCACTGCCCTGATCTGAAGCCAGGAGCCAGGTGCTTCTCCTGGTCTCCCATGCGGGTGCAGGGCCCAAGCACTTGGGCCATCCTCCACTGCACTCTCTGGCAACAGCAGAGAGCTGAACTGGAAGAGGAGCAACCGGGACAGAATCCAGCACCCCGAGCGGGACTAGAACCCCGGGTGCTGGCGCTGCAGGCGGAGGATTAGCCTAGTGAGTTGTGGCGCCGGCCAAGCTGTGGGGATTTTCATCTCCCTTTCCTGTGAGCTGCTTTGCCCCTTTTGCTGTTAGACAAGTTCTCTTTAAAAAAATCAGAGTGTGATCTGCACCAATAAGGAAATAGGACTTTCCCTGGGGAGATTCGTGTAGGAAAGCAGGGGGCACGTTTCCGTTTCCAGGAGCCGGGAGGTATCGCACAGATTTGGCACTGGCAGTTTAGGTGGAATTACACATCAGGCATTAAAGGGGCAGAGGGGATTGCCTGTCCCGTGCAATGCAGATGTGCTTATTTTGATGTTATGGCGCGCGCGGCGGGGGAGACTTTGGTCAGAATTGGAGCATACTGGGTACAAACGACTCCACACAGACGTGAGTCATGGCCCCGTGCGGAAGTTGGCAGAGCCTGAACTCTGGGTAAGTGAAAAACAGGGACGCCATGGGATTGACTCTGCTTCAGCGCATCCTGGAGGCCCCAGGTTTGCTGCTCCCCCTGCTGCAGAGTTTGGCGCACAGAGGTGGGACTCAGTCGGGGCGGAGCGTCCCCGGACACATCCCATGATCACAGCCACTCACACCTTAGTAAGGGACAGTCCACCAGGTCCTGGCTGCAGGACTGCAGGACTCAGGGAGGTGCGATCCCCGCCGGGGGGTCCCCGCGGGCCGCTGCCTTTGCTGGGCTGACCCCGGCGCCTGGACTGCCAGGCAGGGGACGGGCGAGGGCCCGGCCCGCGGCGCGTCAGGGCGACACTCCCCTTCCGCCTGCCATAAGGGCGGCCGTGGCCGCCCCGCACTTCCTCCCCGCAGATCACGCCCAGCCCGGAGCCCGTGCGCAGCGCCGGGTAAGCACGGCCCGAGGGGAGACACGGAGCGCTTCCCCTTCTCGGGGACTTCCCGCTCCTCCCCGCGCCGTCCGAGACTCTCCCGCGTCCGCTTCGCTGCCCCAGGAGTCGGCGAGGCGGAGGCCGGTGCGCGCCCGCGTTTGCACCTCGGTGGACGGGCGGTGCGTGGCCCCGCAGCCCGGCCTGCCCCGCCGAGCCCTGAGCCGGGCGCGGTTCTCAAACATGAGCCTGATTATGGCGTTGATTCTAGCTGCGTCTTTGCGGGACTCCGTTTTAATGAATAGTAAGGGGCCGTGGTTCTGTTGCTTTAAATAGAAATGTAATTATTTCGGGAACAAGGAAGCCGCGGGGTCTTCGCGCGGAGGTGTGTGTGCCGGTGCAGGGCTCGCTGGCCGTGCAGGGACCGAAAGCAGGCTGTTTTAACTGGACTTTGTGTGGCCGGCGGATGCCGCTGCAAATACCCAAACGGCCCTGGCCAGAGAACAGACTCCTCCACCCGGGGAAGGACCCAGGGGCGGGCCCCTCCTCACACTGCGCTGCGTGACAGGTCAGCGCCCGCGCGGACACCCCAGGGGCTAGCCCGGTGCTGAAGCGGGCTGGCCTGCTCCCACCGTGTGCGCTAGGGAAACTGCTGTGCCTTGGGAGAGGGAGAGAGGGAGAAGGAGAGGGAGAGAGAGAGCGAGCGAGCGAGTCCGAGCCCAGGGTGCTACAGGGTGGTCAGTGTGGTTCAGGAAGCTGATGAGTGGCCTCTGTTCTGTGTTGCAGCCGTCACCATGGAGCAGCTGAGCGCAGCAAACACCCGTTTTGCCCTGGACCTTTTCCAGGCCTTGAACAAAAACAACCCCACGGGGAACATCTTCGTGTCTCCCTACAGCATCTCATCGGCCATGGCCATGATCTTTCTGGGGACCCGAGGCGACACGGCGGCACAGCTGTCCAAGGTCAGCAGAGCCCTAGCCTTCCCCGTTGTCCCTTTGCTGGTGTGGCGCCTGCCCGGAAAGCCGAGCCTTTGCACCGTCTCTGGCGGTGAGGCCAGGCTTTCAGAAAGCCCCAGGACGCCCCTTGCGCCCTCTACTGCGCACCTACTGTGTGTTTTGTTTGTGCCGAGAATGCAGCGGTGGGCAGAGCTGGCAGGAATCCCTGCAGGGAGGGGTGCTTCTGCAGCCGCGGGCAGCTCTCCGGCAGCTTTTCTGTAAGCCGTGCCGCCTCCCGGGTTGTGCCTTCGTGCAATGGCCCTGTTGGGAAGGGTGACCTTGAGCAAAATGAGGGTCTGAGACATGAGGAACGCAGTGGAGGCGCTGGCAGCCTGGCCTTTGAGTGGAGAGCAGGAATAAAGGCCACCGGGTGATTCTGTGCTCCCATGGCCTGATCGTGGCTCGGTGGGCTGTGCCTTGGAGGGAGGGTCCCGGTGAGAGAGGAGTCTGGAGACCTGGAAGTTCCCGCGCCCTGGTATGGCAGCAGGTCACTCCCACAACACGGAAGAGGCCACCTGCCCAGCCTTGCTTCCTGTCCTCCTGGGCGTGGAGGGCTGTGGGGCGTGGCGGTCCTCATTGTGAGGAAGGCAGTCCTAGCTTCCTCCTGCAGCCCAGAGCTCAGGCAAGGCAGACCTGGAGGCTTCTCCAGCCCCCCTGGCCACAGCTACAGTGCTCCTGGGCCTCGGGCAGGTGCAGCTCTGGAGGCAAACGCAAGCTTTCGCCAAGCTCTGTTACTCACCACACTCAGATACGACAGCACTGGACCATTCTTAAAAATCCACCTTTTTAAAATAAAACCACTGATACTAATTGCTGGTTGCTTCTTGCAGTTATAGCTCCTATGCGGAGGCTTTCCGAGGACTTGGTAACCTCAGCAGAGTTGTTTGCAGGGTCCCCCCCCCCATTTCCATGAAGGCGGACTTTGCCTGCCGTGTGCTTTTGTTCTCTGTGGCTCAAAAGCAAGGAGCCAGGCCGGGCCTCATAAAACCATAAAGGGCTGCCGAAGGTACAGCAGATGCACGAGGGTGTGAGGCTTTTGCCACAGTGCTAAGTTTCAAGAAGTCATTAGAGTTCTACAGGCGCTGCCAGGCTGGGAGGAGAGAAAAGCTGCCACGCGCCTCGTGGCTTTGTGCAAGGGCCGGCTCTCATTCTCACTGTGTCGCCGAGATCTCCGCCAGACGGTACTGGATGCAGCGTATGAACACACCACTTCCGATTGTCTTTGGGGGGAGGCAGATATGTCAGCGTTTAGTGTGTTACCACCTACGTCTGTGGGACAGAAATGACAAAGACAGGGATGCTGTCTCGGAGCATGCGGTGGGTATTGGTCTCCCAGGGCCACGTTCTGGGGTTTCCTGTGACTTGTTAAGGAAGGGCCGGGCTGGGATCAGCGTCGTGGGTAACGAGAAGGCGGGCGTCTGATGGAAGCCAACACTCAGGCACCCCAGGTTGCAGGCGGACTGTTTGCTTGGTCCTTAGGCTTTTCATTTCGACGCGGTTGAAGACGTGCATTCGAGATTCCAGGGCCTGAATGCTGACGTGAGCAAACGCGGGGCGGCCTACATTCTGAAGCTGGCCAACAGGTTGTACGGGGAGAAGACCTATGACTTCCTCCCCGTAAGTACGCTTCGCTTTGCATTCGGAACCCCACTAGCACAGAAGGCTTTTCCCCTGCACAGTCAGTCAAGGTGTTTTAGTTTTAGTGTTTGCAAACCCGCAGGAGCACAGCGTAGGGTGAAGGCAGAGCCTCCCACTATCCATGGGGTGGCTTTGTTTTAGTCTCTCACAGTTTAAAAAAAAAAAAAAAAAAACTTCCAGATGTCTTACTAAAGAAGGCGTGAATTCCATAATTTGCTTTCAAATACAAAAACTTTTGCTTATTTATATAAAAAAAAGTTAGCCCAGGGTTTAGAAAAGAATTAGTACTTGTTATATCGAATAAGTAGGAGCATTAGGCTTAAAAAACGATTCATATGGTAAATCGAATGTTATGTGGTTTTTACTCCATAGTTGTTAAAGAAACATAGAGGATTTTTGTGTTATAATGGAGTGTAGCCTTTTAGAACTCTTTCTATGGCCTTTCAGGGTTTTTAGAAAACTGTTTTTCTACTAAGGTACTTTGACAAGTTCGTGGGAAAATAGAATGCAAAGATGTTTATTTTGGGGTGAAAAGTGTAAAACCCGAGTCTAGTTTTCCATAATATGCGTTTTCTGTGAATGTTGTCCGCAGTAGGAGTCATTCATGACATTTCCCTTTAAAAAAAAACAAATAGGACTTCTTGGCTTCAACTCAGAAAATGTACGGCGCAGACTTGGCCAGGGTGGATTTTCAGCAGGCCTCTGAGGACACAAGGAAGGAGATAAACCAGTGGGTCAAAGATCAGACAGAAGGTGAGAGCCGGGCAGGTGTTCTCCTCCACCCCACCCCCCCATGAGTCTCATTCCCTGCCCAGTCCCGGGCCCCGGGCCCCCACACCCTGCCCATGCACATATGCCTGGGTGTGAGGTCTGTGGTGCCTGGGCAGCTGTCCCATGTCACAAGTGCACCACAGCTGAGACTTAGCTGTGACTAAGCCAAAGAGCTTTTCCCCATCAGCCCCGCCAGACGACGTTGTAAAGTTAGCGCTAGCCCGAGTGTGGACTAACAGGAAAGAAATGTTTCTGAGAATCCAGCTTACTGAAAGGTATTCGGTACACACATGGGAAAGAAGTGGCCTGGAGTTGCATGGAGTAGGTGAGATCCGTGTGCAGATCTGTGGGTGCAGTTTTCGCCAGCGTCGCCCTGGCACGAGGGGTGGGGCTAACAGGCCTCTCTTCTCCGTGGTTACCATAGGGATCGACAGGCCCACTGGTACAGGGATGGTTTCCGGCAGTGCTGGTGCCCACTGGTGGAGAAACTGTCCTACCTTTGACTATTTGTTAAAAACTTTTTTTAAACAAAGATTTATTTATTTATTTAAAAGGCAGAGTTAGAGAGAGAGGGAGAGAGAGACAGACAGACAGACAGAGATCTTCCATCCTCTGGAGTTCACTTCCCACATGGCCACAATGGTCAGGGCTGGGCCAGGCAGAAGCCAGGAGCCTGGCTTTTCCCACATGGGTGGCAGGGGTCCAAGGACTCGGGCCATCCTCTGCCGCTTTCCCAGGCTCCTTAGCAGGCAGCTGGACTGGAAGCAGAGTAGCCAGGACTTGAACTGGCACTCTCATATGGGATGCTAGTGATGTAGGAGGCAGCTTAACCCACTGTGCCACAACACTGGTCCCCTAAACTTTTCTGTGTGAGAGTAGGCTTCTACTAGATAGATCTGAAGATGTAACATTGAATCAACTAAAAACATCTTAATTAAGGAATGGCCTTTTACAAACTAAAGCTCATAGTTGATCATAGAATCCAAAAAATAATTTTTGTGCCCTTAGGCTTTGAGTACAAGTACAGGTTGTGCTGGTTAAAGTGTTGGCTCCTTTGGGGTGGTTTGTGTGTCGTCCTGGTCTGCCTCACAGTGTGGTTTATATTTTGAGCAGGAACACCCCAGTAGCCTTTCCTAATTAATACCATGTTAAATGAAGATTAAATAACAATCACACATTTAGATTGTACCTCAGTGCTAATAAATTGTCAGTTCAGATTTGGAATTCCAACATGAGAGTATTTTTTTTTGAGACTTATTTTATTGGAAAGGCAAAGATACAGAGAAGGAGAGAGAGAGAGGGAAAGAGAGAGAGAGAGGGAGAGAGGGAGAGAGGGAGGGGAGGAGAGAGGGAGAGAGAGAGAGAAGGAGGGAGAGAGGGAGGGAGGGGGAGGGAGACAGAAAGAGGGAGGGAGAGAGAGAGAGGGAGGGAGACAAAGAGAGGGAGAGAGAGAGAGAGGGAGAGAGAGAGAGGGAGGGAGAGATCTTCCATCCACTGATTCGCTTCACAAATGGCTACAATGGCTGGGACTGGGTCAGGTCAAAACCAGGACCTGGAGCTCCATGTGGGTCACTGTGTGGGTGGCAAGGGCCCAGACACTCGGGCTATCTCCCACTGCCTTTCCACAGAGCATCTGGGGCTCAAACTGGTTCTCATGCAGGATGCCCGCGTCGCAGGTGGTGGCTTAACCCACTGTGCCACACAGTGCAGACCCCATCAACATGTTTGTGTTTTTAGAACTCTTACTTTGCCTTTTTAGGGAAAATTCCAGAGCTGTTGGCTTCTGGTGTGGTTGACAGCCTGACGAAGCTTGTCCTGGTAAATGCCATCTATTTCAAGGGGAACTGGCAGGAGAAGTTCATGAAAGAAGCCACGACCGACGCACCATTCAGACTGAACAAGGTGAGGTGACGTCATTGTCCACAGTATTCTGTGCTCTACGAAAATCAGAGACTAATCTGCTTTTTTTTTAAAATGTTCAGAAAGACACAAAAACAGTGAAAATGATGTATCAGAAGAAAAAGTTTCCCTACGGCTACATTGAGGCCCTCAAGTGTCATGTGCTGGAGCTGCCCTACCAGGGCAAGGAGCTCAGCATGGTCATCCTGCTGCCCGACGACATCGAGGACGAGACCACGGGGCTGCAGGAGGTGAGCGCCTGGCGCACATGCTGCTGCTGCTCCATGGGTGTGCGTGTGTGTGTATGCGTGCCCGTGTGTGTGCGTGCATGTGTGTGTGTATGCGTGCCCGTGTGTGTGTGCGTGTGTGTACATGTGTGCCTGTGTGCGTGTGTGTATGCGTATGCATGCCTGTGTGTGTGCGTGCATGTGTGTGAGTGTGCGTATGCGTGCCTGCATGTGTGTGTGCGTGTGTGTACATTGTGTGTCTGTGTGCACATGTGTGTGCCTGTGTGCACATGTGTGTGCGTGTGTGTGGCTCGCAGCGAGGGCTCACTGTGCGTTCACTGACGCCACTTGCCCTTCCTTTCCAACATTTACCATGCCTTTGCCGATAATGTCTTTCCAGCAACATTCACTACTTCAAAGCCCCGAGTTGCAGTTTTCACGGGAGGTGCCAGCCCCTCTGAGTGAAGAGCTGGGAGGGGGAGCGCGTGCATGTGTGCAGTGTGGGTTCCTCCAGCTGTGTGCCCATTCATCTTTCTCTGGTTGTGAAGTGGCAGCCTCTTTGCCACGAAAGGGTCATCAGCATTGTAGAACAAATGGGTCCTAGTTCTGCTCCAGCCCCACGGTGCTGTCATGCCAGTAGCTGACACTCTGTGCCAAGCGTTTTATGCACACTGGCTCATTTAATGCTCACAACGAGCCAGGAGGTACAATTATTATTCCCATATTAGATGAGGAGCTGGATCCAGTACAACTGCCATTAAAATGGTTACCTAGAAGCTAACGTTATTAGAGATTACTTCAGCTCCAGTGAGGTTTATAGATTATCACAGCTTCCGTGGACTGAAAAGAAAGTAAAGTGTTAAAGTTTTCTCTTGAAACCTTTGTAAAATTGTCCATGCACCCCTCAACCAAATAAGAGAGTGAAAGCTGCCTTAAGCTATCCCAGTAGTTGAGTATGGTGGGTGTTTAGTACATCCTGGATGGATGGTGAAGGCTGGACAGATGGGTGGGAGAATGGGAGGATGGGTGCTGGGGTGCATGGGTGAGTGTTCGAATGGATGAATGGATGGATCTGTGGGTGGGTGGATGAGAAGAGTGGGTGGGTGTGTGCATAGGTGAGTGGGTGGAAGGGAGGGAGGGAGGGAGGGAGGGAGGGAGAGTGAGTGGATGGATAGAAGCAAGGAAGTGGGTGGGTGGGAGAGGGGGTGCACAATGGGTGGATAATAGATCTGATCGTGTCCAAAGTGTCTGTACTTGAACTTTTGACACTTGGAACGTAGGTGGGTGTTCTGTTTCACCAAATGCCACAAAGACATGAAATCCTCAATTAGGAAATCTGTTTTGGTAAAAAATGTAAAGGAAATTAATTAGCAAGTGATACGGCGGATCCATCCACTGACATAATGCTTCATTATTTCACTTTTGTACCATTGATTTCAACTCTTCGTTTTGCCTCATTCTAACTCCAGATCGAGAAACAACTGACTGTGGACAAGCTGCGAGAGTGGACCAAACCTGAGAATCTGGGTGTGGTTGAGGTCAATGTCAGGTTGCCCAGGTTCAGGCTGGAAGACAGCTACATCCTCAACTCCGATCTCGCCCGCCTGGGTGTGCACGATCTCTTTCAGAGTGGCAAGGCTGATCTGTCTGGCATTTCGGCAGCCAGAGATCTGTTTATATCAAAAATTGTCCACAAGTCCTTTGTGGAAGTGAACGAAGAGGGTACGGAGGCGGCGGCCGCCACGGCGGGCATCGCCGTCTTGTGCATGTTGATGCCGGAAGAGAATTTCACTGCTGACCATCCATTCCTTTTCCTCATTCGGCACAATCCCACATCTAACATCCTGTTCTTGGGCAGATTTTGTTCTCCTTAGACGAAAGAGACTGTGGGAATACAGGTCATGCTTAGAGCTATATGACCTGAATGTTTGGTGATGACACTTTTCCTATATCTTTACCAATAAAACTGCTATCCAGAAACACATCGTTAATTTCATTTATGCTTGTCCCTGTTGACTTTTACTCTCCTGAGTTTTGGCATGGGCAATATATTCATGTATGTGTATGTATGTATGTATGTATGTATTTGGAAGTCTGAGTTATAGAGAGAGAGGGAGAGACAGAGAGACAGAGCGAGTGAGAGGTCCTCCATCCACTGCTTCATGACCCAGGTGGCCACAACTCTAGGGCTGGGCCAGGCTGACACCAGGAGCCAGGAGCTTCATCCAGGTCTCCCAAGTGGGTACCAGGGGTCCAAACACTTGGGTCATCTTCTGTTGTTTTTCCTCAGCCACTGGGACTCAAACCGGCACCCATATGAGATGCCAGCATCGCAGGCTGCGGCTTTATCTGCTATGCCACAACGCCAGCCCCTATTTTTATATTTTTATGTTAAAAAGATCCTGTGATTGCTTTTGAATGCATCAAGTTAAAAAAAAAAAAAAACAGAAGAAAGCAGATGTGTCGATTCTTAACAATGCAGTAATCAGTGGGATTGCTCCGCTGTTCTGATAGCTGTGGGAAAGCATAGATGATCGTTTAGTCATAGTTAGAATTTAAGAAGCCGTCAAAGTGCCAGCATCCTACATGGGTGCTGCTTCACATCTCGGCTGCTCCACTCCCCATCCAGCTCCCTACTAATGCACCTGGGAAAGCAGGAGATGACAGCCCAAGTGCTTGGGCCCCTGCACCCATGTGGGAGACCTGGAAGAAGCTCCTGGCTCCCAGCTTCGGCCTGGCTCAGCCCAGGCTGTTGTGGCCATTGTGGGAGTGAACGGGCAGATGGAAGACCTCTCTCTCTGTCTCTGCCTTTTAAATAAATAAAATAAATCTTTTAAAAAAAGAAAGAAGTGGCCGGCGCCGTGGGTCACTAGGCTAATCCTCTGTCTGCGGCGCCGGCACCCAGGGTTCTAGTCCTGGTTCAGGCGCTGGTTCTGTCCTGGTTGCTCCTCTTCCTGTCCAGCTCTCTGCTGTGGCCCGGAGGGCAGTGGAGGATGGCCCAAGTGCTTGGGCCCTGCACCCACATGGAAGACCAGGAGGAAGCACCTGGCTCCTGGCTTCGGATTGGCATAGTTTCGGCCATTGCGGCTATTTGGGGGATGAACCAACAGAAGGAAGACCTTTCTCTCTGTCTCTCTCTCACTGTCTAACTCTGCCTGTAAAAAGAAGAAAAAGAAAAAGAAAAAGAAAAAGAAAAAGAAAAAGAAAAAGAAAGAAAGAAAGAAAGAAAGAAAGAAAGAAAGAAGCCATAAAAGACACTGTGAGATTGAAGGGAGGATTCAGAACAGATATTCAGGTTATGAAGACAAACCTGCCTTCCAGTGTGCCTGCCCTTTTGTTCTGAAGGATTAGAAGCCTGCCACCGCCCTCCGGCTCGAAACGCGTCCATTAAAGGGGGTAACCTCACGACCTTTTTGCTTTGCTTTGTATGAGATGCAATTTGTGTGGGATTTCAAGGGGTCAAAAACTGGATGCCTTAGCGTAAAAGATGCTAAAAGACCGCAAAGGGAAAAATGCAATTGAAACAAGTGCACAGAGAGCACTCCATCGCCTGGCCTCTTGGTGCCCCATAAAGGTGCTGACTGTGCTTTCCTGTCGCTGCTGACAGGATGAGCGATCTCGTGGCATGGCCGGGCAGGCGCTGGGCGGTGCCGGGAGGTGGGGTGGGAGCGGCTTGATTTGCGCTCCTCTGCGTGGCTTGGAATGCATCACTTTCTTGCTGCTTAGGCTGAGCAGACCTCATGACTTAGTAAAACTCCCTGCGATTCTGCAAACCAGACTGATGGCAGAGGAGGGTACAGGGTGGGGGTCCTGGTCTGCCAGTGCTGGTGGTTGAGAGGGACTCCACAGATAGAAACGGTGAGAGTTGGGCAACTCCTGCCAGCAATGTGTCTTGCCTATTTTCTTTTTTTAAATGCTTCCCCGCCCCATCCCGTTCCCGGTCCTCTGATCGCAGTGCCGCCACTGCCCGCTGTGATTCCTCTCTCTGGCTGCCAGCCTGGAATTCAGTCTGCTTCAGAGCGGATCACGTCAGTCATGCAGAAACAGCTCCCACGCGCTGCTCACAGCCGAGGCAGCGAGGCAGCGTTCCATCGCTAAGCACCCTGCCGAAGGTCAAAAGCCCCAGAGTGCAGACTGGAATCCAACTTTTTTTTGTTTTTCTTTGTTTTAATTGAAAAGCGGAGTTACAGAGAGGGGAGGAGGGACAGACAGAGAGAGACAGAGAGAGGTCTTCCATCTGCTGGTTCATTCCCCAGATGGCTGCAGTGGCTGGAGCTGGGCCAGGCAGAAGCCAGGAGCCTGGAACTTCTTCTGGGTCTCCCGTGTGGGTTCAGGGGCCCAAGGACTTGGACCATCTTGCACTGCGTGCTTGCTTTCATTATTTTTTCCTTTTTTTTTTTAAGATTTATATATTTATTTGAAAGGCAGAGCTACAGAGAGGCAGAGGGGGAGAGAGAGAGAGAGAGAGAGAGAGAGAGAGAGTCTTCTATCTGCTGGTTCACTCCCCCAAATGGCTGCAACTGCCAGAGCTGGCCCAATCCGAACCCAGGAGCCAGGAGCTTCTTCAGGGTCTCCCACGAGTGTGCAGGGACCCAAGGACTTGGGCCATCTTCCACTGCTTTCCCAGATGCATCAGCATGGAGCTGGATTAGAAGTGGAGCAGCCAGGACTTGAACCAGCGCACATAGGGGATGCTGGTGCTGCAGATGGAGTCTTGAGCTGCTAGTCCACAGTAAGTAATTTAGTGAATATCCTAGATGACACAGCCACTCAGGGAAAAATATAATTTGTAAGGAAGAGCAAACTTCACAGTTTTTCAGCCCACCATCATAGAAAATCTACATTATTAGCATATAAGCGAGTTAAGTGAGGTAGCCGGTCACAAGTTCAATTTACAAAACTGATTTGTATTTGTATGTAACATCATGGTTTAAAATAATTTTAAATACCACTTATAACAACATCAGAAAATATTGCAGTGCCTAGGGATAAATCTACCCAAAGATGTTCTGAAACTCTATACAGAGAAGTATAACATTATGGAGAGAAAATGAAGAAGGTCAGAACAGACAGCTTTACCTGGGGGGGATTCAATATTTTAAACATGTCAGCTGACCAGCAGACTCAATGAAACCCCAACAACAGCAACAAGCAGTTGTTCTTGTCTACTTCGCAGTGAAATATGGCAAGTGGTTCATAGTTACGTCGTTGTGTAGAAGACCAGGAATGTCCGACACAATCTGGAAGTAGAATCAGCTAAGAGGACACCCTTAATGGAACCGAGCCTTGCTCCAAAGCTGCAGCAGTAAGACAGCGTGGTCAGAAACGGAACAGAACAGAGAGCCCGGCAGGAGCCCCACCCAGGAGGAGCCCTGCTTCACGACCAGAGGGAACATTGCACCAGTTTGCCTAAATAGCCCAGGTCTGCCTCTTGTCCAATCAGTGTCAGCCGACCCTCTGTATTCAGGGTTCCGTGTCTGTGGATTCAATCAGCTGTGGGTTGGAAATATCTCAAAGGAAACCTGTGCTGAACAAGGCGTGATTCCCTAAACAGCACGGTATGACCACTACATACTCAGTGTCTACGTTGTACTAGGTATTCTATGGAACCTAGAGCTGATTTAAACTGTCCAGGAGGCTGTGTGTAGGCTCTATGCAACCGTTATGCCATTTTCTAAAAGGGAGGATTTTACTGTCTGCGGGGGTCCTGGAACCAATCAGCCCCCTGCAGTTAACTGGGGAAGACTGTGTTTTTCACTCCTACATTTTAATTAATTCAAATAATAAATAACACCGTCTTCATATTCAGGGCAAATGTAGCACTTCTGAGTTTAGGGTGAATGGAAGGAATTTTTAATGAGTTGTTCTGGGAATCTACGTAAATTAAAGTTGATTTCTGCCTTGTGATTTAGACCAACAGGACCACCACATGGCCTGTGGACTTCATTGTGAAAGCAACACGATAAAGCTTCTGGAAGATTCAGGAAGGTGTGGACAGAGTGGTTTCTTAACAGGATACACACATGACACACACATCCTGTTAGACTTAGTCTCGGCATAGGACCTCCGCATGTTAAGTGGCATCAAATAAAAATTCTACAGGTGAGGCGGGTGTGGTGGCGCAGCAGTCTAAGCCACACTCGGGATGCTAGCAACCATAGTGGAGTTCCTGGGTTCAGGTCTCGCCTCCGCTTCTGATCCAGCTTCCTGCTACTGTGCACCCGGCGAGGCCGCAGATGATGGCCCACGGTCTAGCGTCCCTGCCACCAAGTGGGAGACCTGAGCGGGGCTCCGGGCTCCTGGCTTCCGCCCTGGCTGTTGCAGGCATTTGGGGAGTGAACCGGCAGAGGACAATCTGTCTTCTCTCCCTCTTTCTCCTTTTCAAATAAAACAAAAATACATAAATGTTTTTGAATTCTTTCCACCATGAAGAGAGGACAAAGGCCAGCCTGGGCACTGCCCTATGGAGAGGCAGTAAACAGAAATCAGGATCCGAGAGAAGTCCCTAGTGGCAGAATTTTGATTCCAGAGCGTTCTCATTGCTCTGTTATGTCCCAAGCTACACCTAAAGCAGTGGGGTGATGACGGCCAGGGGGCTTTGGGATGTCACGGTTTTGGAGAACTGGCTTCCAAATATCGTGAGTTTTTATGTACAAGAAACACTGCGTGGGATGACGTAAAACAAGGGGCAGCCAACCTGGGGTACTGAAAAAAAGGGGGGACCTGCTGGAATATATAAAATCAAGAGTGCTTACATTGATGCATTTACTTTTTGTAATTTGTTTCAAGACCACTACTTTTTTTTTTTGACAGGCAGAGAGAGAGAGACAGAGAGAAAGGTCTTCCTTTTGCCGTTGGTTCACCCTCCAATGGCCGCTGCGGCTGGCGCACCGCGCTGATCCGAAGGCAGGAGCCAGGTGCTTCTCCTGGTCTCCCATGGGGTGCAGGGCCCAAGCACTTGGCCATCCTCCACTGCCCTGGAGGATGGCCTGGAAGAGGGGCAACTGGGACAGAATCCGGTGCCCCGACTGGAACTAGAACCAGGGTGCCGGTGCCACTGGCGGAGGATTAGCCTAGTGAGCCGCGGCGCCGGCCTCAAGAGTACTTCTAAAGTCATTAAAACCAAGACACGTGTTTGACATGTTCTCTCCGTTGTGTGTTTCTTCAAACGGGTTCCTGCCGTGTCCTTTGCCATCTGGATTCTCCCTTCCTCTGGAAACAACCATAAAACATTGTGACCTGGGATTCTCTTCCGCTCAGTGCTATTTTCCAGCTGAGGGTGGGGACAGCGTTCCCGTAGTTCAGGGGGAGGACACAGGCCAGCCCTGGCGCGTGGGACCTGTCATCTGAAGCGGGCCCTTCGCTGGGCTCAGAGCGGAGTGGGGACGTACATCTCAGAGCTGAAGTCCCCAAGCTTCACCACGGAGTCTCGTGCAGAGGGAAGAGAAACACGTTCTGAGCTGCGCCAGTGGGTTCTCGAGCCTCCAAACTAATGCTGTGCTGCCCGTTTCTGCTGTGACGCTCCTCCTCTGAGGGCTCCACCGGCTCCAGCTTGCTCCCGGTGAGCGGGCGTGGGCGCGCTCCGAAGCAGGAGGTGAGTAACACTTCAGTGGGACCTGCTGAGTTACTTCTCCACAGTGCAGATCCAGCGGCCCATCCCCTCCAACGTCACCGCCAAAGTTGAAAGGACTACAAAAGAAAAACTGAACATCTGGCTGGGGATGAGAATATTCGTACATTGCAGCACAATCTTGTCTTTCTAAAAATACCCCAGGACTAAGGAAGAGTCTTGTATTTTAACCGTGAAGAGGCTAAACACCAACATTGCAAACATCTACAGGTTACAAAGTATAAAAAGCATTTCTTCACCTGAATTCTCAGGGTTCTAATCACACATGTTGAAAATCATGGGACTGGGAGCCCGGGAGGCGTTATGATAACAAAGCCAGTCTGTGGCCCCTGTGACAGCAGCTGAATCCTTGGGGTGTGGGTAAAGAGATGCAGAGTGACTGAATCGGCCCCAAATTATTCTGCTCCAGAATAATTTACAGTGTGACATCTTACGTGTTCCAGGGGACGAAGATGATTCTCCAGTGCACAGGAGAATAAAATTTTAAAAGCCATGGGAAGTGGGTTGTTTGGTTTAGCAGATTAGACGCCTGCCTCCTGCGGCAGGTGCCAGGGTCCCATGACCCTCGGCGGCAATGGGCATGGTTCAGCTGACTGAGCTCCTGCCCTCCACAAAGGAGGCCCAGGCTGAGGTCCCAGCTCCATTCTTGGCCCCATCCCAGGACCACTGAGGGCATTTGGGAAGTGAGCCAGTGGATAGCAGCTCGCTCGCTCGCTCTCTCTGTTTTTCTCTCGCTCCAACGGGAAAAATACAAGGCCACCCACGGAAAAAGCAAGAGGTCACAGAGGAGTTCTCCCCCGAGTTCTTCCCTCATTTTGTAGACGTTAAAACAAATCCTGTGGCGGTTTCATTTCAACCAGGAAATAAACTAAAATGTAAATATTTTTATCACAGCACAGTGTCAGGGGAGTCAGTTTTAAAAGAATAAAGATGCCTTGTAAATTTTAGTTTTCTATGTAAAATCTTATACATTAGTTGAAATATTTATGAAATCAGGTAAAATCCTCACCCCTGTTTTCAGGTATACTCAAAGGTTTTCTATCAAGGTGGAAAAACAGATGTTTGTATCATTTACCTAATTTCATGTGACATACCTTTATTAAGAGATTTGGGCCCAGTGTTGTTGTGTATCATGTTAAGCCACTGCCTGCAAAACTGACATCTCATACGGGTGTCAGTTCGAGTCCCAGCTGCTCCACTTCGATCCAGCTCCCTGCTAACGGCCTGAGGAAAGCAGCGAAAGATGGCTCAGTGATTGGGCCCCTGCACCCATGTGGGAGACCCGGAGGAAGTTCCTAGCTCCTGCTCCTGGTTTTGGCCTGGCTGAAGCCCTGATTTGCTTGGGGAGTGAACCAGCAGATGGACAACTCTCTCTCTCTCTCTCTATCTCTTGTCTGTAACTCTTTCAAATAAATAAATAAAATCTTTTTAAAAAAAATTAGCATCCATGTGGTTTTGAAATTAATTTGCTACCATAACTTACATCCTATATTACATTTTAATGTTGCTTGATAAACTAATTTTCAATTAATAAATATTTTGCAAGCATTGTGAGGTTTTTCTGTTATATTAACTCCAGAAATAGGCTAAATCTAGAACAGGTAAGGCTCCCCATATTCAAAATAAGTAATCTCCCACTGAACTACAACAATATGCCTGAAACACCTCTGAAGGTTGCTTAAAGTTATTCCTTTTACTAATCTCAAATGCATTGATTACTAGACCTATGGACAAAAGAGAAACAAACGGCATGGCTGCTCTTTGGGAGTTTGTGTGCAGCTGATGAAACAGCTCCCAGTTACTGATTCAGCCAAGCGGCCCCACTGGCGAGCCGTGACACCAGTCTGGTAGCAGGGGCCCTAATATCAGCAATATTCAGCATTGAGAGCTGACATTCGGGGAAGCTTCGTTCTCTACATGCGGCAGCAAACTGGCATTCTGGGTGATGAACTTGCCTCTAGTTTTCTGCTCATCAAATCCGTATTCCGATATCTATGTCCCCTTCCGAGTATACTCTTTCCTAGGATTCCTGATAAAATAGAGTTGTAGGGGCTGGTGCTGTGGCGAAGCAGGTTAAAGCCGGTCCCATATGGGTGCCGGTTCTAGTCCCAGATCCAGCTCTCTGCTGCGGCCTAGAAAAGCAGTAGAAGATGGCCCAAGTCCTTGGGCCCCTGCACCTGCGTGGGAGACCTGGAGGAAGCTCTTGGCTCCTGGCTTTGGATCAGGGCAGCTCTGGCCGTTGTGGCCATCTGGGGAATGAACCAGGAGATGGAAGACCTCTCTCTCTCTCTCTCTCTCTCTCTCTCTCTCTCTCTCTCTCCCTCTCTGTAACTCTTTCAAATAAATAAAAAAATCTTAAAAAAAAAAAAGAGTTGTAGACTCCCCAGGCACACATGACCCAAGAGCTGGGAGGTACTCTCCCTACATGCAAAGGCAGGGACTGAAGGAACAAGCCCCGGGATGGTGTGACGGGAGACTCGTGAGAGAAGCAGAAGCTCCATGTGCTTGGGGGGCTGGGGAGCTGGGGAGCTGGGGAGCTGGGGAGCTGGGGAGCTGGGGAGCTGGGTCACCCTGGAGGAGTTTCACTCCGTGCGTCCTACTATGTCCTAGGCACTGCTCTAGGCACTGAGACGCAGCAGCCCCAACAGCACGCCCTTTAGCTACCGAGGGGTTTTAAGGCAGGCAGTGACGTAAACACAGCACACTGAAAGGTGCACTCTGCTGGTCACGTGAACGCATGCCTGGGAGTGGGAGCTGCAGGACCACACAGGGCTGTTCCAGTGGTGACAGATGAGAGTCGCTTCAGCCAAGGGCCAGGAGGTGGCCATAGGAGGTGGATTTGATGGCCAGTCAGTTGTGAAGGGGGAAGGAAAATGAATTGTCGAGGTTTTCTGCCAGCTTCCTAGCAAGTGTGTGAGTGTGTGGACGGGACACCCCAGCAGTGGGAGGGGAAGACGAGGAAGAAGGGCCGGAGAGCAGGTGGGAGGGCAGCTCGGACAGTGGGCCTTCCAGAAGCAAACACAGGCCTGCAGTTCAGTGTCTGCAACCGGAGCTCAGGAGTGACGGCTGACAGTAAACAAAGTGCCAGCAGGAAGCTGAGAGAACCTACGGTGGTTTGTTGTGTGACTGACATGGCACCCCAAATCCAGGGAAGGTGTGGACCCGGTGGGCATTGGGGCAAGAAATGGTCACTTGGGGAAGAAACAGGGTTCCCTAGCTCATAACATGGACAAATTTCAGACGGATTCAAGGCCTAAACTTACAGAGTGGTAAGTGTGAAATACAAAGCCACAAAATACTGCAATAAAATATTTGAGGATACATTTACAATCTAAGAAAAGATTTGTTAAATAAGTCAAAAGATCCTCAAAGTTGAAATGTAGCCATAAAGTAGAACGCTACAGATTTGACTCTGCAATGTTTTCTGCTACCAGCAGGAAATCCTTGCACAATGTGTGACAAAGCTTAGTGTCCCCAAGGCACATCGAGGGAAGCCAAGCGCAGTGTTCAGGGTCAGCAGGTTGGCTGGATGACCTGCCTCTCAGACTCTCAGAGGCTCTTGTCCCCCTCACCAGGACCCCAGCAGAAAGTCCTCTGGCCATCCATCCATTCCACAGACGGATAATGAGACGGATAGGTGCCTCTCATTGCCTTAGATGCTGAAGATTAAAAGTGATAAGTAAAACAAGGTGATTTCTTTGGGAGACATACACCGTAAACAAATTACCACCATGACGAAGCATGGGAGGACAGAGCAGCTGCAGGGGAATGCGCAGTGTGTGGCCCCACAGAGAGAAGAGGGACTCATTTCGCCTCGGGAGGTCAATCGACCCCCGGCTAGCCCCATACAGTTTCCTTTACCGCTTTTCCGTATCGCTTGTTTCATTTAATCTTTGCAGCCAAGAATTTTCCTAACTAGGCCTTACCACTACTTGACTTCACAAAATTTATAAAGCTCTTTTAAAACACTGTCTGTATTTCAATAAATGAGATTTATTACAAATTAATGAGTGCTCTTTTTTTTTCAAGATTTATTGTTTATCTGAAAGTCACAGAGAGAGAGAGAGGTCCTCCATCCACTGGGTCACTCCCTAACTGGGGCTAGGCCAGGTCACAGGAGCCAGAAGCTTCTTCCAGGTCTCCCATGCGGGTACAGGGCCCAAGCATTTGGGCCATCTTCTACTGCTTTCCCAGGTGCATTACCAGGGAGCTGGATGGGAAGTGGAGCAGCAGGTACTCCAACCAGTAGCCACATGCGATGCTGTGCCACAACGCTGGCGCCATGAGTGTTTCTTATATACTACCTTCCATATCTTCTCAGTACAGCCAAAACTGGGTCACAACATGAACCTCCCAAGTATTTAGCACCCAGATCAAGGAACAGAATTCTTTCAGCACCCAGAGGCCGCAAAACACCTTCTACAGACCACAGACTTTTGTGTGGGCACTGTCTTGGTTTTCTTCATGTTATATTTTGTGTGTATACAGGCATGTGGTCCATGATCAATTTATCTGGAACAACCAGCAATCCTTGTGGATAAAGCAGTGTTCTTTGGGACCGAAGGGCTGTGTCTGGCTCATGTGTACACAAGATCCTAGAGAATTCTGGCCTTATCTGATTGTTCTTGCCCTGGTCAGCTCTTCTCTCTTGGATGTTAAGAGACTCTCGAGTGAGCAATCCCTCCATCAGTTGGGCAGGAAACCATTCTCTTCCTGAGCAGTTCAACCACAGCTTTGCAACGATGGTGAATCTAACTCCGTGCAAGGCCTCTTTGCTGCTACTTTTTGGAAGAAATAAAAGCAAATCGAAATCAGCATTGACATGGAAAATCTCAGTGAAAAAAGCTGAATGGTGTCTTGATTTATATTGCTAAGAAGCCCCCCAGCCCAGTCACCAAGTGGGTCCTGTACGAACAGGAAAAGTCCAAGGAGAAGAAAGGCACCTGTATTCCTGCCGCCGCCCCAACCCCACCCCGTCCACTCACTTTTCTTTAATTTCCAGCACAACCCTTGCAAGTGGCAATCCCGGGGCCTGGAGAGATCTTGCGGTGACAGGATCAGCAGTGATGCTGACAGAGATCACGGAGGCTGGCAGGGAGAAACCTTCCCGAATCCTCTGCACCCCATGATGGGCTGAGAACACCCGGGGCCTCATGTGCTCTTGGCCACACTGCAGGGGAGGGGAGGGAGGAGCGGCAGGAGCTCTGGCTGAAGGAGACTCTCTGCGTGTCTGGAAGATCGTGTTCAGGTCTGGGTATCAGTGCTTCTCCATACTGGACACTGCGAGCGCTTGGGGACCAGGGGTGAGTACAGCGTTCATGGCGGCCAGCAGCCTTTGAACAGAGGGAAAGGCGGGACAAACTCCACCGCAAAGGCCTCTGTCTAGGGTAGCCCAAAGGGCCAAAGGAGGAGGGCAGCCATGAAGCCACGCCCCCGACCTGTGAGCTTCAGGTCCTCTTAGGGTCGCTTCCGCCCCCAGCACAGCCCTGGACTCCCTGCCCTGCCGTCTGTGCCTGCGGAATGCAGTGGGCGGGCTGAACGCCAGGTCACCATGGACTTGCCTGCCTCAGGGCGTTCCGGGTCGTTACTGCAGATCCTGGGAGTTATTATGAAGAGTGTTCTAGCGCTTTACAGACCAAGCGGGTTTCCTGGCAACAGGTTCTCTGTTGATTTTAAAGCCTCTCTTACTGTCTCTGTGACTTCAGCGCATCTACCCTATGTGGGGCCCTCCCACCCTCAGAGAGTCTATTTATCTTCTCCAATTACCCGCAGCGGAGGTAAACTGACAGGTCATCAGGCTTCCTGTTAAGATAAGAGGCTGAGCTCTCACTGCAGGTAGAGCAGCCACAAATGTGGTTTGAATTTGAAGCGTAAAGGGAGAAAATTCTGCTTGATTCTTAAAAATCTCACTTGTGAGGGCTGAGACAGAGCATGCTGGGAGAAGACAAAAGGTTAAATTTTAGATCTTCCATCTGCTGGTTCACTGGCCGGAGCTGAGTCAGACAGAAGCCAGGGGCCAGGAACTCTATCTGGGTCTCCCATGTGGGTGCAGGGGTCCAAGCCCTTGGGCCACCTTCTGAGGCTCTCCCAGGTACATTAGCAGGGACCTGGATCGGAAGTGGAGCAGCAAGGACTTGAACCAGAACTCATAGTGATGCCGTTGCTGTAGGTGGTGGCTTAATCTGGTGCTCCACAGTGCCAGCCCCTGGAAGACTTAAATAGCTGTAATTCAGACTTGGATACTGAACCTTTACTGTGTCGGAAAGCAGGCTTATGGAAGCCAAGAAGAAATGGAATCATCTCCAGCTGCTGCTGCAGGAGCCCGGATCCTCCGCCCCCAGAGATCCTGCCGTCCTCTGACTAGTGCCTGGAATGCCAAGGCTGGGCTACAGCCTGAACCTTAAAATGCCAAGTCACCCTTAAATCAAATGCCAAGTCACCCTTAAATAAAAATGCAGCCACAATTACTTAGAGAGGATCAGTCAGATCAGTAGGATAGAAGGAGCCAAGAACAAGATAAAAGTGGGAGGGGGATTCTGAGGGCACTAGGCTTGGGAAATAATAGCAAAATAAAAGGCCCTACATCACAGATTTTAACGGGGGGTGGGGTGGGGGTACTGACGCTGTGGTATAGTAGGTTAAGCTGCCACCTGCAGAGCTGGCATCCTATATGGTGCTGGTTCGAGGGTCAGCTGCTCCACTTCCAATCCAGCTCCCTGCTAATGTGCCTGGGAAGGCAGCAGAAGATGGCCCAAGTGCTTGTGCCCCTGCACCTGTGTGGGAGACCCGGATGAAGCTCCTGGCTCCTGACTTTGCATTGGCTCAGCTCTGGCCATTGTGGCCATTTGGGAGTGAACCAGCAGATGGAAGATCGACCTCCCTCTCTCTGTCTCTCTCTCTCTCTGTGTGTGTGTGTGTACCTCTCTCTGTAACTATGTCTTTCAAATAACTAAAAACAAATCTTTTTAAAAATTGTAGTCGTGCTTAGAGGGAAAGAAATTTGAAAGTTTTATTTGCTTATTTGAAAGGCAGAGTGACAGAGGGAGAGACACAGAGAGAGAGAGATAGACATTTCATCTGCTGGTTCACCTCTCATATTACTGCAATAGCTAGGGCTGGACCAGGCCAAATCCTAGAGCCTAGAACTCCATCCAGGTCTCCCAAATGGGTGGCAGCGGCTCAACATCTGCTGCCCTCCCAGGTACATTAGCAGTGAGTTGGATCAGAAGCAGCGTATTTATTTTTATTTATTTGAAAGGCAGAGGGACAGAGTGGAGTAGGGAGAGAGACAGATCTTCCATCTACTGGCTCACTCTCCAAATGGCTGCAACAGCTGGGGACTCATCTGTTGCCTTTCCTAGTGCGTTAGTGGAGAGCGGAGTGAAGAAGCGGAGCTGGGACTCTGATAGGGGATGCTGACAGCACCAATGGCAGCTTCACCCGCTGTGCCACGACTTCCCTCCCTCGGAAAGGGGAAGGAGTAGAATCAGTGCCTGTGACGGAGAGGCAGCAAGGACTCCAGCCGTGACCTAAGCTTCTGTCCTACGGAATCAGAAGAGCAAAATAAATCTAAAGTAAGCAGAAGGAGGGAAAGAGGAAACCCAACATGGAATCATTCACACGGAAGAACGGACAGGACTAGAGAGAATCAACGAAGCGAGCGCTGGTCTTCTAGGAATATAAATGAAACTGGAAAACCTCTAGTCAGATGGGTAAGGAAAAAAAGAGAGAGGAAGTAAATCACAAACATCAGGAATTAGAGAGGACGTCACAGGAGATGGTATGGGCAAGAAGGAAATAAAATGAAAAGTTTATACTAACATGTTCAGCAACTTTGATGAAATGAATACATTTATTTATTGAGAGATTAAAAACTATCACAGCTCACCAAGAATAAATTAATAGGCTATTAATTAAAGGAATTTAATTTGTAATTAAACTCCAGGTCCAGCTGCACCTCATTGCAGAATTATAGTAAAAATTTAAAGAACAAACAATCCTATTCTATATAAACTCTCCCAGAAAGTGGAAACGAATGAAACACTTCTCACTAATTATGAGTGGCATTACTCCAATATGAACCAGCAAAGACATTATAAGAAAAGAAAACTAAACACCAAGAAATTTCATGGTGTGGATGTAAAAATCAGTTACATTCTAGGAAATGAAATCCAGCAACATACAAAAAGATCCTACCTTAAGTCAAACAGGACTTATGTTAGCAAAGAAGTGTTGATTGTTGATTTCACATTCAAAAATCCGGGGTGGGTGTGTGGCCTGGCAGTTCAGATGCCAGCTGAATGCCAACCTCCCTTCAGGTGCCTGGGTTCGAGTGCTGGCTCCACTCTCAGCTTGTGATAATGTGCACCCCGGACGGCAGTATGTGAAGGCTGAAGTGGTTGGATCCCTGCCACCCATACAGGTCTCCCATGTACTGGCAGGGACCTAACTGTTTCCTTCCCAGGATGCACAGAGCAAGAAGCTGGAGTCCGGAGCTGGAACTGAACTTGAACCAAGAACTCCAATAAGGGATGTGGGTGTTGGAACCCCCTACTGCCTCCCTCTCCAACCGAGGGAGAAACCTCAGCTGGGGTGGGGCTGTGCTGGACACACAGATGGATAGTTTATGGGGGGGATAAGTGGGACATGTGCCGCAGCCCCCACAGGGTAATGACTTGGCTGCATGGACTTAGAGACAATGTAGACGTGGGAGTGTGACCCTCAGTCCTCCGTGTCTTGGACACTTCTGCTGTCATGCGCTCCTGGAGGGCTCAGGAAGTGGGTGCCCATGTGGATCCTCAGGCACTGCAGAGAGCAAGAGAGAAGTCCTGAGATGTTCCCGGAGGCATCCGAGAGGGGGCCAACACATGCGACACAGGTCTACACAGCGAGGGACACTTGGGACCCAGGGACGCACCTGAGTCAAACCCAAGAGAGGAAGTGGTGATCTGGGGTAGTTGAGGAGGGAGAATGAGGTGTTCTGCTGTCTCACAAGGAATGGCACAAAGAGGACGGGGCCAAGGTCTCCAGGTCCTCCCCAGATAAAAGGAAAGAAGAGGAAGTGATTCAACGGAGGGCACTGGGCGTTAGGCAGGAATGTGGTGACTCACGCGATTATTTGTTTATGGTTCTTATCCGAGCAGGATCCTTGGGGTCATTTTAGGTGCCAGTGACCGTTGCTCCCACTTCTGAGTGCATCGCCGGCACTGGCATGTTGGCTGCTTGTGCCACAGAATGTCACCAGCACCGCTTTCCCAGCTAAGAATCTGAGCTACAGTGGTGGGGCAGGTGCACTCCTGCCCGTCACCCAAGCTCCCCAGGGCCCAGCCATGCACGGTAAGTAAACAGGATGTTAATACGTCAACTCAGATGAAAGCGCTAAAGCCTCTCTCCCACAAGGTGATGGTCAATGTTGGCTGGTCAATAAGGCCTTCAGGGCGTGGAGACCAGCCATGGACAGGCTGGATGTCCAGGCCTAGATACCATCCAGAAAAAATTGCTGGCCCCGGGTGGCACCCACTTTGGCCGGCCTCTTTGGATCCTAGGGATAGCATTTGCCCCACCTGGCATTCTTTTGGCTCCCTTATTCAAAGTGGCCCACAGGGGCTTCAACACTAGGGGTCCCTTTTCAACAGTGGGCCTTGGGAGTCACTGAACAAGCTCTGGCCCAGGCACTGCCATTGAAAGCTCAGCATCTGCTAGCCCCATGGTGTTGCCGGTGCCTGCGATCTGCATGCAGGCTACCGAGTCTCCGGCAACAGGAAACAGCCACTAAGGGGCACCAGCCTCTCAGATTCTGGACACATAAGTTGTCCAAGGCAACCACCAGATATGCCTCTTCTGAATGATGCCTCCTTGTTTAGTGTTGGCTGTTGGTGAAAACTGAGTGTCGTAATGGCAGGAGCACCACATGGGATTCCGGGACTCAAACTGCCCGTGTTCGTTTGGGTGCTCACAAAATTCACCAGTAAGATTAGACAGGCTCATCAGAGCTCAGCCGCCAAGTGCAAATGCTACATTTAACACGAGCCCCGCCGGAACCACAGTGGACAGACGGGCCTCATGGACAAATGGCCAGCTTACCAGGAGGCCCAAACGGCCCATAGAGGATGCTTTGGGTCCTCTCGTGGTTTTCTGGGGTCCAGGATTCAGAAAGGCCTGCTCATGGGATGGCATGGTTTGCTGGTGGCTCGGCAAAACTACAAGCAGACAAAGTCCACTGGGCTGTGCCCACCAATAGCCAGTGGATAGCCATCTTTGGCTGAGATTGGACACGACCTTTCTACCCAGTGGGTCAAACTGCACACAATGGTGATGGCTCAGGCCACTTCTACCTACATATGTTGCTACATTTGCATTGACTCACTGGTCATCTGGTCAGGAGAATGGTGACTAAGTGTCTGGACTAGTAAAGGGTCCCCTGTGTGACTAGGACAACAGCTTGTCACCTGAAAGGGACATAGACGTGTCACTCAGGGGGATACGTCATGCCTTTGGATACCCCATGGGACTTCACCCAGACCAAGGGACTCCCTCACAGCCTGAGCCACACAACAGTGGGTGCAGCTCTCACGGACTGTGGCGGGGCCATTGACTGATGAACGGCTGACTCTCACAGCCCCTGCAGGCCGGCATCGCGATGGGCTGCTGGCTGGGAGACACCCATATGACTAGGTCACTACAGATGCCAAGCCCCGCACTCCCTGGCACTGTAGCAGGTGCTGGGAAGCCCTGAGCCTGTAGGGGTGGAGCTGGAGCAGGCATCCATCCATCAGGCTGTATCTATGAAATTCCAATTCAGTGTTCCAGCCATCTTTCCTCTTTCTTTCTACAGTATACTTGCTGGGGGCAGTTCAGAATGCCACAGTGTCCCCTAAAGCCCTATCCATGGCTTCCTGACACCAACCTGCAAGTGGGGTCCTCTCCTCTATGAGATCCCACAGGTGGGGGATGAGCCAAGGGACACCAGGGTGCTGGGGTCTCTCTAGTGATCCCAGGGACATGGACCCTTCAGACTTGTCAAGTTCATATAGATGTGGCCCCTATTCCCAGATGAGATGACTGAGGCAGGAAGGTCTGGATCAAGCATCAAGAACAACGAGCGGCCACAGAGACAGTAACGTTAGGACTGGGACAGAGTCGTCTGCTCCTTGATCTCAACCCAACCCCCACACAAGTAGGGAACACTGCAAGCCCAGGAGGGGAAGGAGGTGGGGCAATAACCTGTCAATCTGCTTGTCCCACAATGACGTAGCCGCAGAGACCTGGATGCACGGTGCCCGTGGTAGACGCTGTCAAGCCGCGCCACTGTAGGTAACCTGATAAACTGCTGGATCTGCCATCGTGGGCCTCAGTCTGTCAGAAAGAGTGGCTCCTTTGTTCTTCCCAGTGATGAGCCCCTCCAGTGTTCCCGATGCCACAGTGTGCGCCAACAGAACCCAGGTCCTGGCTGACCTAAGAGACTGCATGTGAGGGGGCCAGGTGCAGCCTCTTGAACTGAACCGATCCTGTAGCAGAATGTCATGGACACAACAGAAACCTTTGAGGGGCTGGACTCTGATGTACCATATCCCTTTGATGGCATAAACATCCAGACCAATGGTGAAAACAAAGACTAGGGCTGGCGCTGCGGTATAGTGGGTTAAGCCACTGCTTGCAATGCTGGCAATTCATACGGGCCCTGGTTTGAGACCCGGCTGCTCCACTTTCAATCCAGCTCCTTGCTAATGGCCCTGGGAAAGCAGTGGAAGATGGTCCAAGTGTTTGGGCCTCTGCACCCATGTGGGAGACCTATAAGGGGATCCTGGCTCCAGGCTTCAGATCAGCCTAGTTCTGGCTGTTGCAGCTATTTGGGGAGTGAATCAGCAAATAGAAGATCTCTCTCTTTCTCTCTCTCTCTCTCTCTGTCTCTCTCTCTTTTCCTCTCTCTGTGTAACTCTTTTAAATAAATAAATAAATATTTAAAAATAAAAAAGAGAACAAAGACTGGACCAGTATTAGCCCTCTGTGGAGGGGCTTGGGAATAACATAGGAAGATCCAAACAATCCAAATTGTCTTTTTTTTTTTTTTTTAAAGATGTACTTATTTATTTTGAAAATCAGAGTTACAGAAGGGGGAAGGAGAGGGTGGGGAAGGGGGGGGAGAGGGAGAGAGAGAGAGAAAGAGAGAGAATCTTTTATCCACTGGTTCATTCCCCAGATGGCCACCATAGCCAGCACTGGGCCAGGCAGGAACCAGGAGCCAGGAGCTTCTTCTGGGTCTCCCATGTGGGTAGCAGGGGCCCAAACGCTTTCTCCAGGCCAGTAGCAGGAAGCTGGATCTGAAGTGGAGTAGCCAGGACTCAAACTGGCACCCATGTGGGATGCTGGCGTCACAGTCACAGGCAGCAGCTTTGCCTGACACTGAGCCCAAACTGTCTTGATTCCACTTCTCCACAAACATCCGGAAGCCCCTCACACATCAGGCTTCTCGGGGATCTGCCAGCAGGTGTGACTGACTCTGGGGCTGTGGCACGCATGAGATTTCTGTGACCATACACAGGAGTCAGTGCTCATGGACAAACGGCAGGAAACCTGTGCCTGACCACACCAGATGTGTGCCTCCACCGCCAGTCTCCACCGCTGGGCAGCCCAGCGGATGTCCCTCAACTCCCTTGGGAAGGTCTGCTCTGGACTTCCTGTTGCCAGCTGGGAGGAGCGTATGTGATTGCCATCCCTGGACAAACTCTCCGGTGCTGTAGAGCACAGGCAGAGGAGACCCAGGAGGCCCACTAGCCATGAACGGTGGGGCCACCTGAAGTTCCTTCTTTGACCTCCTGAGCAACGTCTTACCTGGGTCACTGGGATCCTGGATGAGGTCACTGCTTTAGACAGGCCTGGTCACCCCACTTAGGGCCCCTCCTGGGCCTGGCAAAAAGTATTCTGTCTGAAACCACACATGCTGGACCAGGACTGTGTTGATCAAGGTGTTACACTGAACTGACCAGACAAACCTGTGTCCAGGGCAGGGGCGGGCAGAGGGTGTGTAGAATAGACCAGCTTTGGCTACAGGGGATTCTGGAGCCGGGCAGTGCTCCACTGGCACTGGCCTGGCGCTTTCACACTGGGAGGTCGAGAATCACCCTAGAATCCTGGGAACGCAAGCTCCTGCTATGAGGCCGCCTGCACCCTGCTCTGCTCTGCCCCAGGAGCCCAGTGACTCCCGTGACCCCCAGGGTGGGCTGCTGTCCAGGACCCCTCAGCTGCACTGCAGGTGGCAAACTCCGAGGCGGCTCCAGGCAGCTCTCCTAAGCTTGCAATAAACCCGAGACTTGTGCTGCCCCTTACTGCCTGTCTGTAAACAATGAGCCCGTTTTGTGTAACTTGTGTGGGAATGTGTTCCATTTCACCACTCAGACAGGTTGCTGGCCAGTGCACAGGAAACTGCTTCACAAAACCTTCCAGGTAAGCCTAGAACACGCATGGAAACCCCGAGGGAACTAAACTGAATGTCATGGGACTTTGATTTGGGGCACAGAGCTCCATCTCTCCCATATTTGCTGAAAGCAGTCGGGTCTCAATTTAAATTCTCCATCTCCCTCCGCCACTGCTGATATTTTTAATGTGTTTTTCTTGTTTCCAGGCAGAAGCCTGATGGAGTCGATTAGATTAGGGATGTGGTACTTACTGGCTATATTAATGGAAAAAGTTATGCTCCAACCATATTATCTCTCAGAATCACCATGGTTTTGAACGTTTCTTTTCCGACCACAGTCAGATTTCTGTCACATTGCCAGCGGATGATATACGACTACTGCATGGAATTGGATTAAATGACTCATGAGTTCCTGGGGTGCTGTGTGAGACAACGCTTATTATCTCTGAGTGATCTAACCCAGGGCTGATCCGCGATGACCACCCAGCCACATGCTTTTATAGTTTTTTTTTTTTTTTGACAGGCAGAGTGGACAGTGAGAGAGAGAGAGAGAGAGAAAGGTCTTCCTTTGCCATTGGTTCACCCTCCAATGGCCACTGCAGCCGGCGTGCTGCTGCCGGTGCACTGCGCTGATCCGAAGCCAGGAGCCAGGTGCTTCTCCTGGTCTCCCATGGGGTGCAGGGCCCAAGCACTTGGGCCATCCTCCACTGCACTCCTGGGCCATGGCAGAGAGGCAACTGGGACAAATCCGGCGCCCCGACTGGGACTAGAACCCAGTGTGCCAGCGCTGCTGGCAGAGGATTAGTCTATTGAGCCGCGGCACTGGCCTTATAGTTTAACAACACACAGGACACACAGGAGAGGACCCCGGGAAGTAACTCAGAACACATGCTGGCTCACCTGGCTCTAGGCGGGTCCCAGCACAGCAGAACACACTGGCTAAGAAAGAGCAGTGTTAACGAGACGAGGTTCTTAAGCAGGGACTCTCAGTATCTGTGACAACGCAGCCCTCTGTACTTGGCATTTTACACTCATCGTTTGGACTCCTCTCTGACCCCACTAGTAAGCGTCATTAGCTCTGCTTTACAAAAGAGACGAAGAGAGAGCCCGATACGAAACCAGGCTTGACTCCGAGTCTCCACACTGGTCCCTGTACACCCGATGAAAACTGGTGCCAGGGCACGGGGCTGAGATGGCGGGCTGGTCCCTAGGGGAGAGGCCCAGGTGTGAGGGAGGCGCAGCAGCTGACTCTGGCTGCTTTTGATGGAGACCTCAAAGACTGCAGAGTAGACGGAGGTCCTTGCTGGAGAATGGCATGCCCCATTTCAGACCAAATGGGGAGCTTTTATTTTCCAATAGGAAATTCAAGTTTCCGAGCTACCAAGACACAAAGGTGCCACACAGGAGCAAGGTTCCTGAGCCGCCCTCCCCCACCCCGTCCGCTGCCCTGCAGGGCTCGGCCTCAGCAAGGGCCCCTCTTCCTGCTCAGCCCTGCCCATCCCCACGCCTGCCCTCGCTGTGGCTGGGTAGAGCCCTTGGTTGCAAGTTACTGAAACTTAAACTGGATGAAGAGGAACTAAAGGGAGGGGTTCTGGACACTACATACTGCCACAGAGACGGCAGGGTCTGCCCCCAGTCCTTAAACACCCCAGGGCCGGCTCCTCCTCTCAGCTGCTTCCTTCCCCGTGCCAGGAGCCTGCTGTCCTCACACCCACCTTTCTCACAGAGGGAAACGTGGCTGTCACACCTCCAAGCCTCGCAACTAAGGAATCGAATCGGGAGCTCGCTTTCTATGGTGCAGGGAAGAACCCTGTCCAAGCTGGGCTGGACCGGAAGAACCCCTCGGCTCCCCTTGCGTCACACGCTCAGAAGGAGCAGGCTCTCTGAATTCCAGGTGAAAGACGAGAGAGCCCCAGGGAGGCCCCTCGTGGGAAAAGGAATCGGAGGGACATGACCCACTGTTTGGATACTGCCTGTTACCGGCATGATGACACCAAAGTGTCCCAGGCTAACTTAGAACACAGGTTTTTTTTCTTTTTTTTTTCTTTTTTTTTCTTTTCTTTTCTTCTTTCTTTCTTGACAGACAGAGTTAGACAGTGAGAGAGAGACAGAGAGAAAAGTCTTCCTTCTGTTGGTTCACCCCCCAAATGGCCACTGCGGCCGGCGCACCGCGCTGATCTGAAGCCAGGAGCCGGGTGCTTCCTCCTGGTCTCCCATGCTGGTGCAGGGGCCCAAGCACTTGGGCCATCCTCCACTGCCTTCCCGGGCCACAGCAGAGAGCTGGCCTGGAAGAGGCGCAACCGGGACAGACCTGGCACCCCAGAACCCAGAGTACCGGTGCTGCAGGTGGAGGATTAGCCTAGTGAGCCGTGGCGCTGGCCAGAACATCGTTTCTTAACATCCAGCATGGACAAACGTCTCTCGAGAAAGTTCCAACACAGAATCCTGGCCCCTGCCCTCGTCCGAAGGACTGGAACCCACGGCTTGGATTTCCGTGGAGCTCTCTGGGCACGCAGCACGGGCGGAGCAGACACAGCTGGCTGTCCCGCAGGGCCTCTCCACACTGTGGTCAGGCAGCACTTCTAGTCCAAATGTGCCTTGAAAAAATGTCTGCAAACATGTCACAGCCTTGATGTTGGGACGCCGTCTCTGTTCTCTTCCCACGTCTGCCTCACGGGGATGACCCGCACCAAGAAGAAACTAGAAAAGAAGTTCCTGGTAGGAACCGGCTGGAAGTCTGGGCGGAGTCTGACGGCGCAAGATTTCAACACCACTGCCAAGCTCAGCACTGCTCTTAGGAGATGGGACTCCCTACACTGCAGTAGCTCCACTGAGCCTGGTTGCCCTCACGGGCATGGCAGATGGAGATCATTCTGAAACCACCTGCTGAACAGGCCAGCAACTCCAGCATACACAGCGGGAAGTCCATGCTAACAAGTGGCCAGCCAGGCTCTCCTGCCCAGCCAGGAGTGCGCAAGATCGGAGGGAGAAAAGGAGGAAAGGAGAGAGGGCGGCAGAGGGCAGATGACTCATCACTTTTCCCTGGGAGTTCACCCATTCCTGGTCGAATACCAGGCAAGCTAATGAAAAAATTTTCACTTCCATAGCATCTGGTCTCTGAAAATTGCCAGTGACTTAACGCTTTCATACATAAATGGTCAGAAAACAATGTGCCCTACTTGCACAGAGCACTTGACGGCTAATAAAGTACATTCACCTGTTATGTTCTTACGTGGTGTCCACAAACCATTTCCAATGTGAAAGTGGTGCTGGCGAAACGAGGGGGCGGGGGTGCCCGGCAGCCACATGCGCTCACTGAAAGCCGAGCAAGCTGAGGCCTGGACGAGCAAGGGCTGCGAGAGCCTAGACAACGGTCGTCTCTCGAAATCCTCTCGTCCTCACACTGAAGATCGTTGCAAGGATGAGAAAATGTACTACGACTCATCGACAAAATGAGGAGCTTCCTCAAGTGGTTTTTTATAATGTGCATAACAACTACGTATCTTCAAACTGTGAGCTTTTCTATTATTATAACACACCCCCTTGCAGGGGTAATAGAAACTAAGGCTGGGAGAGGCTAACTTGCTGATTCTAGAAGTTGTCCAAACCTGTTTGATGACTTATGACCACATGCGCAGTAATTCTTTCCTTTTTTTTTAAATAAAATTCTAGTTGATTAAAACATCGCGGCAAGTACAGCAATGGTGAATTTGGATTTGCAACCAGGTTATGGCTTAAGAGAAGAGAGGGGACGTGGATCCGGTTTTCATGCAGCAGAAGATCCATCCCTGACGTTCTATACCTTCACCCCTCCACAAGCCAGAGCACAGAATCATATCGAGGAGTGACTGACCTACTGGCTGAGCTAGGGAAGGTTGACACCTTCACGTCTGAGAAGGGAGACTGCTTGTGGAGACCACCGGCTTCTCTTCAACAAACAACTGTTGGCTGAACACACGCTGCGGGGTTGATGTGACTATTGCCATGACTGCCCTCAGCAGGCTTATCACCCGGAGTCCAAAAGGCAGAAGCTGGGGCCGGCGCTGTGCTACAGTGGGCTGAGCCTCTGCCTGCAGCGTCACCATCCCATATGGGCACCGGTTTGTGTCCCAGCTACTCCTCTTCAGATCCAGCTCTCCACTGGTGGCTTGGGAAAGCAGTGGAAGATGGTAGAAGCTCCCAGCTTCGGATCAGCCCAGCTCCGATCGTTGCGGCCATTTGGGGACTGAACCAACGGATGGAAGACCTTTCTCTCTGTCTTTCTCTGTCTGTAACTCTACCTCTCGAGTAAATGAATAAAATCTTAAAGAAAAAAGGAGAAAAAGAAGCGGTGCAATGTGAACCTCCAGGTGGATGTGAGCAGAGGAAGGAGTTTATTCTAACCAGATGGGGAAGTACACTTCACAACTTTGAGGGATGCAGGCGTGAGATGTCAAAAAATGGAGACAGGAAGAAATGTGAGATTTCAACGCTCGCTGTTTCTGCTTCAGAAAAATGCTGCGTAACTTCCCCACAGAGTGAAGGAACAGGAGGCCCAGGAAGTGGCAGGTCGCTCAAGCACGGGGCACGGGGGCTGGCGTCAGCTGGAGCACAGGCAGGGGGAGTGAGGCCCTCAGTGCGTGAGCCCGCGACTCGAGCCTCTGACGTTCACCACGCGCATCAGCCTGCTCTCAGCCCAAGAAGACACTGTGTTTCCACTGCACTTTTTTTTTCTTTTCTTTTCTAAGATTTATTTACTTGAAAGGCAGTTACACAGAGAGGGAAGAGACAGAAATCTTCTATCTGCTGGTTCATTCCCCAAGCGGCCACAAAGGCCAGGGCTGGACCAGGCTGAAGCCAGGAGTGAGGAGGTTCATCCGGGTCTCCCATGTGGGTGCAGAGGCCCAAGCACTTGGGCCATCCTCCACTGCTTTCCCAGGTGCATTAGCAGGGAGCTGGGTCGGCAGTGGTACCGGCAACCCTATGGGAAGCCAGCATTGCAGGCGGCGGCTCTACCTCATGCATTTGTCTCCGCTGCCTCTAACAGTGAGGAGGTGGGAGGCAGCTAGAGTTCGCCGGGTGTAGAAGTCCACTTCTTTTATCCTTCAGTAAGCAGTTAAGAGTAAGAAGGTGTATTTTCAATGGAAGCTTCAAATTAATCAAAATACGCAAGAGGCACAACCAAGTTTGCCCAGAGTCCAGCTAGCCCAAGTGGTATCCAAGTAAGACTTAGGGACAAAGGCTCCTCCCTCCCCTCTGAAGTCAGCCAGCAAGCTGGCCATCAGCCCCCAGGAGGGTGCCCTGGGCATGCCAGCCTGCTCAGCCACACAGCAGACAATTCAGACGTAAGCACCTGGACAAAACCAGCAGCTGCCCTTAGAAGGGCCTGCAGGATGTGGGGAGGGGGTGGGGGCGGGGGGAGAAAAGGGAGTGAGTCCTGGGCAGTCACCAAGTGTCCGGATGTGACTGAAGAAGAAGCAAAGATAAAGGACAGACACTGATCGAGAGGAGGGAGGAAGGGACAATTCTGCAATTTTATCCTGGGTCTGAAAACAGTATGTCTGCCGCTTTAAGCCTCGCAGGTGTCGGTGGGCGGTCCCAGGGAGGGGCGTGGGAGTTCTCGAAGTGCCGGCTGCACCGACCAGCAGCAACGTGTGGAAATGTAACACTAGCAACACAATTACTAGGTTCCACTGAAGGCAGACTGAGTTAGACATTCTGGGGTTTTTAACAGACGCTCTGAGTGGCTGAGGCACACAGGAGCTGGAGAACCACTCAGTTTTGGGTCTAGCACTGTGCCTGGGAAGTCACTTAACCATTCCAAGTCCCAAGGTTCCTCTTCTATATATAAAATAGACATGATGGCAGTACTAGCTGATACAGTCATTTTGGAAATGGACATAATATCTGGAGAGCATCTCAAATGGTGCCTGAAACATAGCATGTAGCATATTCACATTCGCAATTATCGGTACCAGCCAGAATTAAGGGTCAAGTGTGCTCACAAGGCTGCCCTCTGCAGTCCCCCACTGGCCTCCCCCGTTCAGCCTGGCCCCTCAGAGAGGGAAATGAGAGAGGGTGCAGGCTGGTGCCCAGAGGCAGTCCAGCGAAGACAGCAATGATGCAGCCAGCAACACCCAGGGCCCTGGGACACAGGTGTTGACAGAGCTCTGAGAACAAGGACCCTGGGCTATGCTAGCAGATACAAGGCCAGGTGGGCCAGGGTGGGAACCTGACTTAGCTTAAGGGGTCAGGGAAGGCTTGCTCAAGAAAGAGAAGTTGGTGCTGAGATCAGAGGATTGAGTAACAGTAACAATGCACCCTTTATGGACCCTAAGTATGTGCCACGCATTGCTCTAAGCGAGTCCATATTTTAAATCATGTCATCCCCACTGGGACTGATATTTTGATATCACTTTACAGATGAAGAAAGTGAAAAACAGAGATGAGAACTTTGATCAAGGAAACAGTGGAGAAGCAGCAGAGGGCGAAAGCCAAGCACAGAGATTCCTGGACCACGCCCCTCACCATGTACAGTTGTCCCAGGAGCCAAAAGAACCCTGAGGGGAGGGGGCGGAAGGGCAGGGAGGTCCCCCATTTGTCCGAGGTGTCTGTCCTCACATAGCCTCTGCGGAAACCGGGGGTGATGCAGTGCATGACAAATCGTGTAGAGAGGAGAGGGAAGACATGCAGAAAAACAGGTGATGTAGACTTCCATCCTCTCTTCGCCTTGTGCATTTGTCTGATTATCTATGTGACCACTGCAAAAAAGATGCAAAAAATCAACAGAAAAAAATAAAAGTTAGCTGTAATATTTACTCTCAGTGCCAACCACTGTAAATATTTAGTTACACGTTGAGTATTTTTCCAGCATGTGTGAAAACTGGAAATCTACAACACCTGTTTTATTGCATGGCAACTATTCAGCCTTGGCCTGAGTTTGGTCACCTGTACCAGGTAGCAGCAGTGGGGAGATAATGGCTTTAAAATTGGCTCCTCTGTCCTGGCTGAAGCCTGACTCCTGGTGGACAGAAACATCAAGGACAGGTTTCCAGCTGAAGGCCTCTACATCAGGTTTAAGCTATCCATTCATCCTGTCATTCAACAGCGGATGCTGATCACACCCTGCTCACTCAGCATGCTGGGAAGACAAGTATGAACGCTACGACGCAGCCTCTCTAGGAAAGTGGCTTCTCCACTCTGCCTCGTTTTGTTTCAAGAGCGGTAGTTTTCTTCAACGTCCAGCCCCTAGGTGCTGCCATCTCTGGGCAGCTTTTGGGAATGGGTACTTTCCTTCGTACACGTTCATGACAGTCCAGAAGCGAACGATTTCCAATGTTGTTTACCTCTGACCGCTCCAGTGGACCGCACTGTTGGCTGTCCAGACCATTCTCCGTGTTCTTCAGGGTCAGCAACCACACAAGAACACAGACGCGTCCGTCTTGGGGATTCTCTACTGGCCCTCTCAGACCCACTTTCTCCTCGTCCGCCCTTGCTAACCATGCAGACTTTGTTGGTTCTGCCAGTGGGAGGCACCGGCAGGAGATGGGAGGGCAGGGCAGAGTAGAATGTTCATCTCCACACCCGTCCAGCGAGAGGCCAGATGTGGGCCCCTTCTCATCTACTGGTCAGTTCTTGTCAAAAGTCTGCTGGCCCCACACTTACAACTCCCCTGCCTCTTCGCACCTCCTCCTGCTCCCCTGAGCCCTCCCCACACCCTTAATACTACAATCTTGTTAGGCGTTCCTCAGCCAGGAGCCGGCCTGCCCCCGGCCTTTCATTTATAAAATGGGATAGCAGGTGTTATTCTGTGGTGGGAATGTTTTAAGTGCGACAGAATATGGTTTTCAAATGATTGCCTTTATGGCTATTTGAATACTACCCAAAATAGTTACTTGTTTGGTTTCCACATAAGGCTTAAACGCCATTGAAGGCTTGAAGAGTCTACATCCATTTGGCACTGATGTTACATTATAACATTATAATGTTATATACATTATAACATCAGAGCAAAAAGGCGGGCTCTCATTTGAAGATTTGAATATGGAAAAGGTGATTAACAACCATTCTTGTTTATTACTGTTATTAAATTCAAGTGTGGTTGTATGAGGGTGACAGTAACTACAAAAGTGCACTTGGAAAGTAAAGAATAAATGGAGTTTGGTGATAACCTTGATGGTCTCTCCAGAGTCGGCACGTATTTAATTATTACGTATAATACCTGAGTGACTTGCATATGAAGGGCCGCCATCAACTGTTGAGTTCCAGTCTAAAAAGGCAAAAGATCTGACTCCCTCGCATGGAAGTGTTTTACTCTTCTTTTTCATGGGCTTCGGTAAACGTACTTTCACATCCTGTGTATCCAGTCAATGAAGATCTACTTTAAATAGCAAATAATTCTGCTTTTCCATTTGAAGAGGGTGGGGACAGACAGCAACCAGTCCCCAGCTCTCAGTCCGTGATTACAGGAAGCTGGTTGCTAGCTCCAGCCCTAGTACACCCAGAAATTGTCCTTCCACTTCTCCCTGTCACTGCTCCGAGAGACCAGGCACTGCGTCTATTCTACACATAATGGTACTGAGGGCCAGATGTCTAAAAATGGTACCAAACAGCTTTGATCACTTGTTGTAAACTCCTATCCGCTCCTTTACCACTGCTGGAAAGCTCTGCCAGTGTCACCTCCAGTTCCTATTTGGAAGGGACTCCGCCCCTTCACAAAAAGTTTACTTTTAAAGAATCAAAATCAAGGAAAAATTGAACTGTAACTCTCTCAGCTAAACATTATTAAAGATGATGGAATTTTTATTTTTTTAAATATTTATTTATTTATTTGAAAGAGTTACATGGAGAGAGAAGGAGAGGCAGAGAGAGAACAAGGTCTTCATCCGCTGGTTCACTCCCCAATCGGCTGCAAGTCCTTGATGCCCCAAGCCAAAGTCCACCCCAACCAAAAACTGGAGAATAAGCAGAAACAGAAGAGGCAGAGCTTTAGGAAGCAAGGGGTCCAGAGATGACAGAGTCTGCTGACTGATCCGTATGTGGTCCTGCCTTGGGCCTGGCCAATGAAATTGCTCTGATTTAAAAATTAATATCCTTAGGGTGTAAGATAAGCAGTTATCAAACAAATAAATAACGAAACACAAGCTACCACGCATGTGCACTCACATACACACGGAACCGTAAGAATAAAAGTGAGCTCTTAGAAATTAAAAACCAGGGGTCGGCGCTATGGCGCAGTAGGTTAACCCTCCATCTGTGGCACCGGCATCCTATATGGGTGCCAGTTCTAGTCCCAGCTGCCCCACTTCCAATCCAGCTCTCTACTGTGGCTGGGAAAGCAGTAGAAGATGGCCCAAGTCCTTGGGCCCCTGCACCCACGTGGAGACCTGGAAGAAGCACCTGGCTCCTGGCTTCGGATCAGCACAGCTCCAGCTATTGCGGCCATCTGGGAAGTGAAGCAATGGAGGAAGATCTTTCTCTGTCTCTCTCACTGTCTGTAACTCTACGTCTCAAATAAATAAACAGAATCTTTTTAAAAAGGAAATTAAAAGCCAGATGAAAAATACAGGAGAGGCAATCTCCCAGAAACCAGAACAGAGACGAAAGGCGACGCGCAGGAGGAAGAGCAGCAGCAGACACGAGCAAGGACCAGCCAGGACGGCCAGGAGACAGCGGAGGACGGGTGTCTGTGGGTGAGCACCGGCTCTGACCACATCCTCCAGGGCCAGGCCCTGCCTCCAGCAGGTACTAGCTGGGGTCCTGAGGGAGCTACTAACCTTCCTGTGCCCCAGTCCCCTTAGCTTGAAAATGTGAACAATGGGCTCACTTGGCTTACTATTATGAGGATTCAGATACGTAGCCTACACTAACTTGGTTTACGTTACATTCTCAATAAACATCACAGAGGCCCAGCAGCAATCAGATGTGACACGAGCAGAGGGAAGGACACCTCCAGAATGAGCATCAGGGAGGCTGTGGGCACTGACGGCACCAGCCCAGACTGCAGCGGGAGGGCCCACTCCCTCCATGTGCTGTCTCCCCTGCCTCATGCTGAGAAATGCCAGGACAGCGGCTGGCAGCTGTCCCAGAGGTGGCAGGGGGGTCCCCAGGAGGGATCACGCCAGGGAGAAGAGAACTGGCCCACTGCATGCAGGGACCTCTCCCCTCCCTGTGGGAACGTGCACCGAGTGCTGATTAAGGAGTCGGATGACTGGCAAGAGAGACCTGCGCTGGCGTGGGGGGAGGGGGGCGTTTTTGACTTCAAGAACACAAGTAGAATGGGAATTACTCTAGAAATACAGAGCTGTAAGAGGAAACCGGAAGTGCGGAGAATGGTCACGCGACTACAGGAGTCTGTAACACATCATTTAAAACTTTGTGTGTAAAAAAAATTAATATTAATTAAAATTTTTAAGAAAGAATTAATTTTCCAAAAGAGAGACTGACTTCTCACCCATGTCTCTTCACAGGAGCTACCCACCAAAACGCAGCGGAGACCGACGCTGGTGCCGGGCCTCTCGGGCAGGAGAAGCAGTAACGCACCGAGGAAGAGTACTTTGAAATAGTTTTATTGGCTCATAAGACCTTTGCATATAAAAAAAATACCCAAAACACTATGCAGTATTAAATCACAATTACATTTTCTTTACCAATTGAAACTACCCAGAATATACATTTTTTAAGGGAAAAGAAATCCTACGGAACTGAATTCTGAAATGACATTATGACTTAAATACTATGACAAAATAGATAATTCCTTATAACATTAATTCATTGCACAAAGCTGCCAGGTATTTTCATAAGCATAACCATTGCACAGAGTGCAAGTGAACACAATTTCAATGTTACACAATTAGCTGAAGTACTGCCTCCACCTACGGAACTCGTCACCTTCTGGCACAAAGCAGCAGCCTGTGTTAGCTCCGCCAGGCCACCAGCTCCCCGTTCCAGTTCCTCTGTCAGAGCCAAGGGATCAGCAGCGCCTCTGCTTGAAGAAGTCGGCTCCTCTCAACTCCTCGGGCAGGTACTCCTGGTCCACTGGCTCACTGTACATGGGGTTGTACTTGTAGCCTTTGCCGTAGCCCAAATCCTTCATCAGCCGCGTCGGCGCGTTCCTCAGGTGCAGGGGGACCGGGGGCAGAGGCCCCTGGTGGTTCCTCAGGCAGGCTTTCACGTTGTTGTAGGCGCTGTACACCTCAATGGACTTGGGGGCTCTGGCAAAATAGACTACACACTGGGCCAGAAGCACCTACGACACAGGAGCACACGCGTTACTAGGAAGGGGCTGGCCACGTGGCACGTGCAGGGCGCTCTGACGACACCTTGCGCTGATTCTTTAGAGTCCCACCACGACGCTATTATCTCCCCTTTCTTGTCCAGTCTGGACAGCTCCTAACATAAAGAAAAGTCTATGACACGGGAAGTAAGCTCAACCAGTGGTTCCTGTCATTTTCAACTAAAGAACTTTTTACTAAATGCAGTTTCTCTTCACCTCCTGTTATACCAAAGAGATGAATATGAAGCTGCTCGTTTGGAGGGCAACTTGCAGGGGCTTCTGGTCCTGCTCCTTCAACCTTTCTGCCCCCACACAAAGCCAGGAGCACGTCCTGTGAACCCCAGAACTCCTGAGGACGACCAAGAACATGACCTGGTTGGTACCAGGAGCACGTCCTGTGAACCCCAGAACTCCTGAGGACGACCAAGAACATGACCTGGTTGATAACCTAACACATCTCTTCTCACTCAGAGTCTAAGGTTCTATGATGGGAGTTTACCGGCCCAGCAATTCATTCAGAGGGCCAAAGGGCCAAAAACATCCAAGGGAAGGTGGGACACAGTTCAAATCCACCACAAGGGCAGAGTACAGGGAAGGAACTGATTTGCAGAGCGGTTACTGTACCTCACATTCAGGCATGCCTATAAAGTGACAGCCTTGGTAGGCAGCAACTGCTTGGGTTAGCGCAGACGGGTCTGCCAGACCTGCCACAGAGACAAAGGGAAGTGTAAGTCACACACTAGCCCGCCTCTCCACTCCCACGCACAAGCAGCGCCTACAGACTCGGCCCACACAGTCACCAGCAGAAGACCCACTTAGCGGCATCTACACTGACTCATCCCAGAAGTGCTTCCCGAGTGGACTCTGCAGTGTGAGAACCGTTTCCTTGTGGGTAATTCTGCTATTTGGCAGGGAAAATAAGACTGCACAACAAGCAAACGGGCAAAGGCCATGGAGACACTCACAAGGGTGACTACATTAACAATAAGACACTAAGACAACGGGCGGAGAGCTTGTCTTCCTAGCGTCCACAATCTTTCACTGCTACCCCAGGAGCTGCCCAGAGAAAACCAATCACCCGAGTGCAAAGTGAACTTTTCGAGCATCTCTTATTTAATCCTCTGAGTAGCTGCTCATGTTAGTACAAGCACTCCCCAGGAGGAAACAAAATGGTGACTAGGGGCGCAAACACCAAAAAGCACAGGCACACCAGAAAATTAAGTCTGAGTCCCTGGAAAAGAAGCTGTTCCCCCCGCCCCGCAGGGCCCCAAGACAGAAGCCATGCCTGTCTCGTCACGGACACAGGGCTGGGGGCCCCTGCCGGCACACTCACCGATGTCCTCACTGGCGAACCTCACCAGCCTCCTTGCCACGTAGAGTGGGTCCTCTCCTCCCTCGAGCATGCGCGCCAGCCAGTAGAGGGAGGCGTTCTGGTCTGAGCCGCGCATGGCCTTGTGCAGGGCGGAGATGCAGTTGTAGTGTTCTTCTCCTGCACACCAGAGACCACTCACACACGGGACTCATGGCAGGGGCACCCGAGCCAGCCGTACCGCAACTGGCGGATTTTAAGAAGGCCATCCCAATAAAGGACCTGAGAAAGCTGGGGACAGGAGACTGGGGCCGGACCACTGTCCTCAAACTGTGCCGGGTGGGAGGGCACAGATTCTGGAACATGCCCAGCACAGTCTGCAGTGGGGCTGGGGTGCCAGGCCCTTCTGAGGAAGAGGCTGCTGTCGGACAAACGAGAATGCCCACATCAAGTGCATGTGCAGAGACTTGGAGGAAGGAGGTCCATTCTGAAAGACGGTCCTCCTTCACCACAGGGCACTTGCCACACATGAGACTAGAAAGTGAGTCTCACATTCGGCTTCCATCCTGTGCCCCCACTGTCTGAGGAAAATCAAGTACGGGCATGGCTGTAGCATCAGGGTGGATCAAGTGGCAAAGGCAGCTGGTACAGCCCATGTGTTGATCAGTCATGCCCCACTGCCTTTCTGATACCTGAAGTGGCATTTAAATCACAGGCCCAGTATGGGGACCTGTGCGACAGCATCCCAGAGAGCCGGCACACGGACCAAGAGCTCTCACCTTGAAGGCACTGTAGCCCACCCTCTCTCCACCCGGGCTTACCCTGTTTTTTACCCTGGACTCACATGGAGACAAAGCAGTGAAATGTGCTTTAAAAAAAACATGTATGCTTTAAAAATGTTTAAGTATTTATTTCATCTACTTGAGAGACACAGAGATCGATCGTCCATCTGCTGGTTCACCTTCCAAATGCCCACAATACCTGGGCAGGGCCAGGTGGAAGCCTGGAGCCAGAAATCCCATCCGGGTCTCCCACATGGGTGGCCGGGACCATCCTGCCGCCTCCCAGGGCGCATCAGCAGGACGCAGGATCAGAGGTACAGCAGCCAGGACTAAACTGGCATTCTGATCTGGGATGTGAGCGATCCCAGGCCGCTTAGCCTCCTGCAATCCCTCACCGGCCCCGTGCTTCTTCACGCTCCTGAGCAGCCTCTCTCACGTAAGCATCATTCTGGTCTGAGCCCTTCCTGTCAACACTAAGACTGACCGGCTGGGCACAGCACTTGGGCCCCCGTAACAGTTCACAGCAGCTCACCACGCTGGCCCTCAGAAGAGAAGACAGCAAGCGACAAGACGCTGGCCTACCAAGGGGGAAGGGCTGAGAGGCGGATGCAGGCCCAGGGATTCCGGCTTTGGCGCAGCACCGGGCAGATGAATGATGACAGCCAAAGTGGATTCCTGTGGGCAAACTGAGCGGCCCCTGTCCTGGGGCTTCCCTGGGGAAGTGCGTCACAGACACTGGCTGGGAAGGCGTTGCCCTGGTCTGCCCCCTGTGCTCTGCAGGCTGGAGCGAGGAAGTGGGGAGAGGCTGGGGCGGGCAGACCCAGGCACACAGGGTGTGCAGGAAGGGAAGGAAGCACCTCTCGTCCCTTTGTCAAATGTATACTCTGCCGCACAGGCTATTCACCTTCCCCCACCATTACTGGGCTTAGCGTGAAAGCAACACCACCAGTATGAGTCAGAGAATGGGGACCAGGGCCAGGCAGCCTGGGCTTCAACTCCAAACTCCTAGCCACAGGGTCAAGAGCAAATTACTGCTCCCCTCTACACCCCAGGGCTCACACTTATAAAATGAGATGAACAAGATCAACCATCCTCAGAGGACTGTATTAGCTAATCTGGTACACAGCAAGCGCTAGAGAAACATCCCAGTGTTCCAACCTGCTATTCTGTGCTACTCCCATTTTTGTTTATTTTATTGTTTGACAGGCAGAGTTAGACAGTGAGAGAGAGATAGAGAGAGAAAGGTCTTCCTTCCATTGGTTCATCCCGCAAATGGCCGCTACGGCCGGCGCTGCACTGATCCGAAGCCAGGAGCCAGGTGCTTCCTCCTGGTCTCCCATGCAGGTGCAGGTACCCAAGCACCTGGGCCATCCTCCACTGCCTTCCTGGGCCACAGCAGAGAGCTGGCCTGGAAGAAGAGCAACTGGGACTAGAACCCGGTGCTCATATGGGATGCAGGTGCTGCAGGTGGAGGATTACCCAAGTGAGCCACGGCACCGGCCCCCATTTTTATTTACATCAATGTACACTTATGCACATTTACATAACTTGTAGTTTCACATTATCGTCACACCCTGATTTCCACGGGGCACTGGATTCAGGATGCCCATGGATGGCAAAATCTACGATACTCCAGTCCCTTACATTAAAACAGCACAGGATCTGCATGTATCATACACACATCAGCTCATATCCTTTAAATCATCTCCAGCTTACAGCTAATACAATATAAGTGCTAGGTGAGCAGGTGCTATACCATGAAGTTAGGGAATAATGACAAGAAAAAGTCTTCCAAACGCTTTTGGCTTGTGGTTGAATCAAAAACTTGCAATTATGGACACAGAGAGCTGACTGCAGCAATATAGAACCGTGACAGCAACACACAGCAGAGCACCTGCTCTTATTTGGAAACTTCTTCAGTTACTGAACCCTAGCAGTATGCAGCTGTGTAAGAGGTACATTAAATTAAGTCATAAAAACTGCAGGGGTGAGATGTTTATCTCACCAGGGTTATAAAAGGCCCCCACAGTACAAGAGCAAGTTTCCAGGGCACTGCTTCTGTCAGCCCTATTGGGAACCAAGCCTGCAGGAGAACCTACTCCAGGATTTGACCTGGGAGTGTTTGTGGAGCCCTGTGCAGCAGACATGCTGGAGGGCGTGGAGGTACCGAGCACACCGACATTATAGATCACGGGGCTCCCTCGACCGCGGCAGCCTTCACTGCCCCCAGCAATTCCCAGGGGAGCCCAGAGGTAGAGATTCGGTGAGTCCTTTGTGCGTGGCCCCCAGTATCTGCTCTGCATGTGTTTGTGTGTAGAAAAGGTGCCCCTCCAGGAAGGCGCTTGGGGTGAGATCAGCAATGGCGGGGTAGACACAGAGCCAACTGCAGACAGCGAGGATGTGGCTGGATCCAGCCAGACCTGGATTTGCAGATCAGTTTGACCACTTGCTTTGTAAGCCTAAGCAAGTTTGCTCATCTGTAACAGCTACCTCCCTCCTAAGGCTATTGTGAGAATTAAGTATCTATATAATACTCTGATTGTTAGTGAACATCATATATAGATTTTCACTGACTGAAACAATATGGAAGAACAGTCCCACCAGTCCAGTCGAAAGGAGTCTCCTCTGGTACACCTCAAGAAGGGAGGGTGAATGCTGCTATGGGACTCCCAGAGTCCAGCACGTGAGAATGTTCTTCACCTCTTACAATTGTTTCTTGGGGCCAGCATGTGGCATAGTGGGTCAAGCTGCTGCCTGTGACGCCAGCATCCCATGAGGCCAGTTTGTGTCCTGGCTGCTCCACTTCCAACCCATATCCCTGCTAATGGCCTGGGAACGCAGAGGAAGACGGCCCAAGTGTTTGCACCACTGCCACCTATGTGGGAGACCTGGAAGCTCCTGGCTCCTGGCTCCAGCGTCCCCCAGCCCTTGCTGCTGCACCCATATGGGGCGTGAATCAGCATACAGAAGATCTGTCTCTCCTTCTCTCTCTGTAACTCTTTCAAATAAACAGATAAATCTAAAATAAATAAGAATGTTTCTTTTGTTCATATTTCCCACTTCTGCATGTGGTCAAAAGTAAAGCAAGGCTCTACACCCATGAACTCTACGTTTCAAGCATTCATGTAATGCTCCAGAGCACGGGGAGGGCTGGCCATCTGCAAAGGGCCCTGCCAAGAGACCTGCACATGTGAGAATGCAGACAGGACAGGAGGCAGATGCTGTGGCACAACAGGTTCCTCCACCGCCTGGGATACCCACAGCCCAGGAACCCTGTACTGAAATGCCTGGGACCAAGTCTCAGCTCCACTTCCGATCCAGCTTCCTGCGAATGCACCTGGGAGGCAGCACATAATGGTCCAACTACTTGGGTTCCTGCCGCCCCATTGAGAGATTTGCATGGAGTTCTGGGCTCCTGGCTACTGCAGACATTTGGGGAGTGAATCAGCAGATGGAAATCTATGTCTATCTCTGTCATTCTGCCTTTCAAATAAATAAGAATAAAAAGCTTCGGTCACCCTCCCTGGGTCATGCTATGAGCCTGCTGGAGCCAAAGTCATTCTGAAGCCCTCCACGCCCTTCTCTAAGCAGTAGGAAGGACTCTGCATATTCAGGAAATATCACAGACGCGGCACAGCCCACTCGAGGCCTGTACTGTCCGATTACCGGCTTCCTTTCAGGGCAGAGCTTTTAAAGGTGTGGAAATTCTATCCCACAGCGACTGCAGAACGACTCTACCCAGGCATACAACTCTCAGGCCCCTAGAGTCCAGCTAATCCAATGCTATCTGCATCTCCCATTGCTGTTATAAAAAGATGCAAATGTGCTGTGCTACGACATTCAATACTGCCAGATCAGATTTAGTAAGAGCTGCTGTCTGTCAATACGGTTCTCACAGAGAAGTGCACATTACAAAATTAAAATTTTTTCAAACTGTGAAACAAAGGCATCGAGATCCATGTAAGCCTATTTTTTGGTTTAGACTCTAGAAATTAAAGATTTTAATTCACAATTAAACCAGTAGGTCATTTACTACATTAATTCTCTTGTTACTTATTGCCACTGCAAATGATCTGAGAATTATTCAGTCAACTGAATGCACAAATTTTAAAACTGCTTGTGCTTATAAGGTGCGTTCAGAGAGTAACGGGAAAATACTAACAACCTCAAGAGATGAACGTGAAGCCCACAAGTTCAAATGCGAGAACTTATCTTGATTCTTTACAGGGTAGCTTCTGCTTTATGCCTCTCTTTAGAAAGGCCAGTCCTTGGCCGGCGATGCGGTGCACTAGGCTAATCCTCCGCCTGCAGTGCTGGCACCCCAGGTTCTAGTGCCAGTCAGGGCGCCGGACTCTGTCTTGGTCCTCTTCCAGTCCAGCTCGCTGCTGTGGCCCGGGAGTGCAGTGGAGGATGGCCCAGGTGCTTGGGCCCTGCACCCGCATGGGAGACCAGGAGGAAGCACCTGGCTCCTAGCTTCAGATCGGCGCAGCGCGCCGGCCGTAGCAGCCACTTGGGGGGGTGAACCAACGGAAAAAGGAAGACCTTTCTCTCTGTCTCTCTCACTGTCTAACTCTGCCTGTCAAAAAATAAACAAAAGGCCAGGCCTGTGTGGGAGGGCTTCATTCTATCACCAACACAGAGCTCTGAGTGAGAATCAGCAGTGTGCGTTGGGCCCAGCTACAGGTCAGATACCCGGGAACGAGCACGTGTGCCACACGGACTTCCTTCACGTTTCTGCTCTGGTCGTATCTCAGCCACTTACCGGCTCGGTCATACAGAATGTGAGATCGCTGGAGGCCTTCCTTCACGTCATTCTCTGTGATGAGAACTCTACTGGGAGAGTACGCTTGCCCACTCTTCTTGCAGAACATCTTTCTAGAGCTTAACCTGGCCAGCACCGCCAGCTGCAGTCCATTCAGGCCAGTCCGGGCATCGCCGTCACTGAGATAAGCCAGAGTGTCCACCGCCTTATCTTCTATGAACACAGAAGGCCTGCAACACAACCAGTGTAGTTACTGTCACACGGCTTATGCAAGTCTCTCTCGCTTTGCTGCATGTCTTAGTGAATTTGGGTGGGGGGGGGGTTAAAAGTTCATGGAAAAATGCATCTATCTCATGAATTTCATTTTTCCACCAACTTCTTAAAACCCTCTCTAGGGCCGGCGCCGTGGCTCAACAGGCTAATCCTCCGCCTTGCGGCACCGGCACACCGGGTTCTAGTCCCGGTCGGGGTGCCGGATTCTGTCCCGGTTGCCCCTCTTCCAGGCCAGCCCTCCGCTGTGGCCCGGGAGTGCAGTGGAGGATGGCCCAGGTGCTTGGGCCCTGCACCCCATGGGGAGACCAAGGAAAAGCACCTAGCTCCTGGCTCCTGCCATGGGACGAGCGCGGTGCGCCGGCCGCAGCGCGCCGACCGCAGCGCGCCGACCGCGGCGGCCATTGGAGGGTGAACCAACGGCAAAGGAAGACCTTTCTCTCTGTCTCTCTCTCTCACTGTTCACTCTGCCTGTCAAAAAATAAAAAAAATAATAAAAAAAAAAAACCCTCTCTAACCCTCAATAAGGTCACTGGAAACCTGTCCTCCAAGTCCAGGACTCCGTCTCTTGTTCTGATTGCAGCTGAGCAGTTTGAGTCCAAGAACCGGCTGCCCCGTGGGAGTGCAGAGGGTACCCCAGCACACCTCCCGAGCCTCGGGTGAGTCGCAGGGCACCTTAGGAGTCGCAGGTTCACACACTGAAGCTGCGTGAGGGAGAGCCTGACGGTCCTGGGAAGCCACTGACAACCACAGAGAGCAGTGAAAACTTCATTAGAAACGCCCATACCTCATGTCAGACATGGAAAACATGGCTCAGAGGTAGCACACGCCAGCAAGGGACGGGTCTGATTAGGTCTCCCACACACTGCACCAGAACACAAGTAGTAGCTCCGAGGCCCTCCATCATGTGGCTCCGTTTCTTCACTCTACAAACAAGCCTCGGCCCCCCGTTACCCAGGGTGGCCCGAGGCATTTTGGGTACTGCGTCACAGTAGGTACCAATCACACAAAATCTGCACAGGGCAGCAGAGAGGTAACTTGCCTGGAAAGGGCCTGAAGATTCCACCAGAACTTACTGTGAGACTGAAGTAAGGCATGCATTCTCTCTCCAAATATCAGGACTAAAATTCATAATTACTTTTCTAACTTTGGACCTTCATAAAGCCCAACTATGATCAGCTCTCAAGTCTGATTCAGCAAAATGTCCTATTCCCAATGTAGGTGGACGAGATAGCTAACACATTTCATTACCTAAAGGGATTATTAATTCTTGGCTGAGTTGTTAACTGCACACTTGTGTAGCAAAAATAACTTCAAAGTTAGTTCACCCACATCATCACCAACCTTCAACTGAAAATATGTGCAGCAATAACTAAGTCCCCCAGGACTGCGCAAATCAGCTACTCACAGAACACGCGGTAATCCACTGGGCTGGGCTGAGACCCCAAGGGTCTGCTGGGGGTACACCCACCCACTCAGTGAGTACAAGAGTAACACCATTCCACATTCCACGCACTACAGGATTGTTTCTGGCATCTTAAAGACTGTCTCATATCATTCTCTATTTACCAAAGCCAAACCTTCCAGTTGTTCATCGTGGGTTCCTCATCAGACCCAGGACCCCTAGCTCATCTTAGCTTTACAACACACTCTCTCTTCCGACTCACGACCACTCGGGCCCTAGCGCTGCAGTTACATCGCTGACACCCTGCACAGTCTGTGGGTCATTTCTCAACTACAAAATCCGAGCAGAATTTTTGGAAGACAATTTAGAAGAGAATGATGGACAAAAGACATTCTACAGAAAAGCTGTAAGGGATGCAGTGGCATATGGCACCTCTGATAGGGAAGCCCACTCGAGGCTTGGTAATTTCACACTATCTGTGTGTGTGCTGGGAGGGGGAGGGGCCGGGAGGACTGCTAGGAGGGAGCACTCCAACATCTCATGCCTGCACCGCCTTCTCTCTCCCTGGAAAGCTTCCTAGCAACAAAACGCCTGCAGGGTAATGGAGGGAAGACAAAGGAACACACGGGGAGCCCGGGTCAGCCCTGAGGTGCTACCCCACCCTGGATCCTGAGCTGCTTCTCTGCTGATTACACTTGTCATCGCTCCCTCTCCATTGAACGATGAGTGCCTCAAGGATAGGAATGTTTTATTCTTTCTTTGTATCTTCAGTGCCTGGTGGATAACAGGCATTCAATATCTGTACAATGAAACATTTTTTAAAAATTGCATGCAAAACACAGGAAAAGCAAGCAAACGAAGAAAAAAAGCCCCATGTCCATCACCCAGAGATAACCATCATCTGTGGGGTTTCCTTTATGATCCATGTACCTGTGCAACCACTGACCTTACATCCGATTCTGTGAACCAAACTGGGATTATATTGTGTAGAGTTTCACATCTTTAATAGCTAAATAATTGTCTGGAAAACACATAAGTTACTCAGATCTCTGAATATTATTTTTAAAAATGTACATTATTTTTAAAATAAGCAAAGGAGAAAAGTAATCTACTACTAGACCACCTTAAAATGATTTTGGAGTCCAGCATTGTGGCACAGCAGGTGCCACGTCGCTTGTGACATTAGCATCCCACATCGGAGTGTTGGTTCAAGTCCTAGCTGCTCCACTTCCATTCCAGCTCCCCACAAATGCAGAACGGCAGTTTAAGATGGCCCAAGTACTTGGGCCCGGTCACCCCTGTGGGTGACCAGGATGGAATTCTGGGCTCCTGGCTTCAGCCTGGCCCAGCTCTGTGGCCACTTGGGTAGTGAACTAGTTCATGGAAGACCCCTTCCTCACTCAGTCTCTCCCCCTCTCCCTTGCTCTGCCTTTCAAACAAATCTTTTTAAAAACAGTATCTTTTATTCTTCTTCTTCGAATTTGTTATTTCTGTGCATCAAGAGTCATGGAGTGCTCTTGGGACAGAGACAAGATGGGTGTCCTTCTATACACTGCTACTTACTATTCTGACCCAATTCTCGACACCATTCCTCCCACGCGGTCAAGGAATAGAACAAGCCTTATTAGCAGCAGAGGAGCCCACCAGCAGACTGCCCCCCAGATTCCACACAGTGCGCTGCGATGGGGATCCTCTGGTTAGAGGACAGGGACTTCCCCTGGATTTGTAAACTACCAACCAGAGCACAAGTCACTCTACTGCTCTGTTGGCGGGACTCAGGGTGCTGCTACAGGAACCACCACCCATTCCGCTGCTCCCCCTCTTTGCTCCCTGGGGCACGACCCACATCGCAGTCTTCACCACATCCAAAAAGAAGGGCATTTTAAGGTTCAAACAAACCAGCAACTCCATTCAAGATAAAGGGGCTGCAATAAATCGGTAACAAGGGGGTGGGGCGGGCTGCTGATGGCACTCAAAGTGGACTTCGCAGTCTAGAACACTGTGCAGGATGTGCTAAGGGCCCTATCTTTCTCTCAGCGTAGCCTGAACTCCCGTCTCCCCCATGAAGTTCTGACAGGTGATAAGAGACTTGGAGAGCTCAGAATTTGGAGCAGGTGAGACACATAAGGCCAAGAATGGTGCCTGCGTTAACATCTGCGATCCCGTCTGCACAAAGTGTGGTAATAAGAGTACTCCCACCTAGAGAACTTACTATTTATTTATAAGCATACACTTATCACATGTATTGCATTTGAAAACAACTTTCTAAAGGTAGAACAGAATTAGATGATGTGACATCCTTGGGGATGGAAGGCCCAAAACTTCACGGCATCCTACCACAAGAAATGAGCAATACAGACAGACAGTTCGGCTCTTAACAGAGGCGTAAGGGAAGCTCCCTCCTTCCCTGTTTTTTTCCCAAAGCCTGAAGCTTCTGCACACTGCTGCTCTGGCGAGGATACCGGGATTTGGAGGACACTACTTAAGATGGCTGGAAATTTACGTTGGAGAAGGAGTACCTGTTATCTCACGGCAGAACAAAACATACATACGGCTTGGTAAACTCTCCCTCCCTAAGTTATAAACCAGACTCTGCGAATCTCTTTCACTAAGGAAAAGGAGTATCACATGGTCAGGGCGGCAGCTGTGAGTGATGGAAACCGGGGACGTGCGTCAGGTTAGAGAACTTGCTCAAAGCCCGGTGCCGAAACCTCACGGCAGATCTACTCATTTGCTCGAGGGACAGAAGCTGGGCCTGCGTGTTTCCTGAGTGTCTTCCAGGTAAGTGATGTGCAGACAGAGGTAAAAGGCACTGTGCTACATTAGTGGGAATCTTCTATCCTGAACCCTGCACAAATGAATAGAGGTGCCCCTGCACAAGGCAGAGTACAAAGAAAGATCAGAATGGTAACACTCACCAGCAGTCACCCTGGTTCAGCACGGTGCCCAGCCCCAGTTCAAGCAACTGTGGTCGCTTAGTTGTCAGCACACCCTAAAACAGGTGCTGTCGCATTCAGGCTAGCGCTTGTGGGCCCGCTACTTAACCTTTTTGTCTCAGTTCTAATACTGAGGACCACATGAGGTGTGTAGAATCTGTCCAGCAGTGCCTGCCACACCATGAGCATGTGGTGACTATTAACTATTGTCCTTACAGGTGACAACAATCATTTTCATTAGACTGGCCCACAGCATCCTCCCTGGAATTGCACATCTGTAAGCTACAGCCCCAGACTCTGGTATTCCCGTAATAATCAGAGTGAAAGTAAAATAAAAGAACACACATTCCACGGATCACGTCCTTTCTCTGCTGACTCCCATGGAAGGATACGTCTTTCCAAATTACACTGTGCCCTGTGCCTGGTACAGGGATCCACTGGTTAAACAGTGACTCAAAAGACACGTCACAACCCTGGAACCTGTGAATGTGACCTTCTGTGGAAACAGGGTCTCTGCAGATGGAACCGAATCAAGGCTCTCAGGATGAGATCATCCTGGATTTAGGGTAAACCTGACATCCATGATAAATGTCCTTATAAGAGAGAGAGAGAAAGCACAGGGACACAGACAAGGAGCCACATGAAGATGGACATGAGACTGGAGGCCACTGAAGATGGACATGAGACTTTCCCCTGAGCCCCTGGGCACACCCTGACTTTGGTCTTCTGGATTCTGGGACTTTGAGAATCAAACTGTCGTTCTGGTAAAACTAACATAAGGTCCACAAGATCTGTTTCTGGCTGTTTTTTTCAGCATCATTTTAATGTATCTTTTTCTTTACATTAAATATTCTCTTCATTTTAAGCATATTAATGTACACCAATGGACATTTTCCTTTATATTAAAACTACATTAATGTACTACAGTAATGTATCTTTTCCATCTTACAGTGAACCACTTTTACAAGAATGATTAACCTGTCATTCACGGCCACTCAGCCTCTGGCCAGTGCCTCCCAGCCTGGTGTTCCACCGTCATTCTAGTCAGTGGTGGAGAAGACTACCTGAGAGGCAGACAGGCAAAATAACTTATATTTTTATCAAAAACAAAACAAAAGGAAAAAACAAATATGGGAAGATCCAAAGCCACCCTGCTTTGCCGACCCCTCGTCTGGGGCTCCTCTGTAGGTGAGGACAGCAGAGCCCAGCCTCAGAGTTAAGTCACGGCCTGTGCAGGGACGGACGCTGCTTCACAGGCTTCACGCAGCTCTCGGAACTCTGAGCTTCTCATCTCACCCTCCATCTCCAGGCGCAGGCACTCGAGCTCCATGAACAACTCAGTCCTTAGGGGTGTTCTGAATATGCATGTGTCCTGTGATGTGGGCACCCACAACCCTCCAAAGCAGCAAGTAGCGCCACGATGATTACACACCAGGTTACCTTTTCATTTCCAGCGGACCATTCCATGGGACAAGGATGTTTACTCCCGGCCTCCCAAACTAAGCCAGTCTAGACTGTATGCTTGGTATCATGTGACCAAAATGCACTTAGCATAACACTAGGAAACTGTTGGCCAGCCATGCAAACCAAAGGAATGCTGGCTTAGGTGAGGCGCTTTCCACAGCATCGTTAAATTCTGCTTCTCCTTCAACACTCAACGTATAGGAGGAAAAAACGGATTCCACGTATTCTGGATGCTTCTCTCTCCCCACCACCCCGGTGTGTGGCGTGGTGACGGCCTGGCTCTGTAAGCCGATTTGCTCACCAAGCCTTGAACATCCTGTGCGTTCTCTAAAAGCACAGGACATACTTTCCAACACAGCCAACGCCTCGCGTACGCAGGACCTGCAATTCCTACTGAGTCAACAAACGGAGGGAAAAATCCTTTCACTTCACGCTAATGGAAATCTATCATGCACACGTGTACCCCGTGGGAGAAATCACAATTCCTCAAGCATAATCAAAAATGGTCTTGCAGCAGCCTCAGTGGCTTCCACATCCAGGAACCCAGCTCACCTTCTCTCCTGCACAGCTTTCAAAAGATGAGGAATTTTCTGTGATGCCCCAGTTGCTATCTGAGGCACCAAAACATGGCACAAAGAGTACAAATGCACACTCACAGCTTCCCAGAGAAAGGAATCCCCGCAGGTGAAGGTCTTTGCCCAGCTAGATTAGCACAATCAAATCTGATTTGCAGGCAAGCATGTATATAGAGCTAAAGCCAATCAGCAGGGATTTGAAAGTAAAATTTTGCTATATAATTCATTGTTATCCAAGGCAAGAGGGTGGCAGGTACTTCTATTAGGAAATCGCTTACAATTTTAAGAGTTCTCTCTGTGGTTCACTGTATCTCTCCCAGGTTAATTTCTTTCAGAATTGCTAACAAGAAAGTCAATTAGTGGATCTAAGCTTACTATCTTTAATTTCACTCTGCTTACTGATGGTGACACGAGCAATAGCATCAAACAAAAAGGCACTTGATCCGGGGCATTATCTCTTAAGATGAATTACACCAAAATAAGTAAATAGATAAACTCCCTCTCTCCTATTAAAGGCTAGCATTAACTCACTAGTGATTTACCAGGCACAAACACACACCAGGCCCTGTGCTGGGCTATGTGTAAGAGGGAAGGTCCCTGTCCTCCCAGCTCTCCTCAGAAAGTGGGGAACAAAAGCAAGCAGAAGAACGAAGGGAAGTCCTAACCTGGATGGATGCTAAGCTAGTGGAAAAGATGGAACCATCTACCGGACAGGGAGAACTTCTCTGATAAACTTCAGTTTTAGCAGGCTCAGAAGCACTGGCTCACTTTTCTATCAGGTACTCCATTTCAGTAACTACAATAAAATGGCAAGCAGGTAAAAGCTTGATGGGGTGTGAATTATTCAGTCATGAAATCACAACATAAAGTGAGTGAAAGTTAGGCCAGGTAAATGAAATGCAGGATGTAACGCTGTGGACAGATCATGAGGATCAGCACACAGGAAACAACACAGAAAGCTGCGGGGACCCTGCCCTCCCACCCCCATCTCTTTCCATTTGTCTTTACTGCACAGTTGAGTCTGGCAGGAAAATTCTGCCACCAGAGCTAGGCCAGGCGAGGAGGAGCGGGCAGGGGCTCGAGTCGGGGCACACGTGATTCCAGCAGGGTCTCCACTTCGCTTGTAGCCACAGACCCAATGGCTACCCTGTCACAAGTGTCCCCTAAAATAAAACACCCGCATTCTGCCCAGGGGCCCGCAGGCAAATGACTCCAGGCTTTCAAGGGGGCACAGATTTCTTCTACAGCTGAGACAGGAGCAAATGGGGAGGCCAGACACACAGGGAAGACTGCTGAAACCTAAACCCTGGGCCTACAACTGGGCCTTGTACTTTAATCCCCACAGAAGAGCGGCTCCAGAACCTGGCCTCAGGGCAGGCATGAGCAGCTGCAGCCCACAGCAGAGGAGGTGGGCAGTGGCTTCTCGTCAGACCGATCATGTTCCACCACACTGAGTCCGCTGCACGTGAACAAATGGCTTCCGCAGAGTACACGCTGGCACACGCAAAGGACTCGATTATCTGTGGTTTATACTCACAATGCAGAAACTGAGTAACTCAGCAGCAAAGGGAGAGCCTCTACGGCTGTCAGTAAAAATGCCTCTACTCTCAGGGACTAAGCTTGACTTTCCAAGAGTGTAAAAAAAAGGCTGAAATAACTGTATGGTTACACGTCGCATTACTTTTTATTTAAGTGTTTTTAAACCAGTAAACTGCAGAAAAAGAGGAAATCAACGTGTGAGTATAATTTCCCAGAGATCTGTATGTTAGGAACCTGTCTGCTCTATTCAGTGAGCAAGATCAAGCCTTTGGAATGATAAGGCGTCCTGCAGCGCTCCAAGCCTTTAAAAAGTTGCGCTATGCAAGGAGCCCTAAGCACAAAAGCACATGGCAGAGGATGAGACTACAAAGCGGCTGCAGCTTGAAGAATTCGAGTCCTGCGCTGGGGGCTGCAGAGCTCACCTCCACGACACGTGGTCCTTCCCCTCATTTACCAACAGTTCTCTGTCCCACCCGCTGTGTGCGCAGGCCCAGCTCTTGCTGGCTCTCTGCCAGGAGACCGTCTGGGCAGTGTGTGCCCCGGGACTCGCACACTGTCAACTCACTCGGAGCTGCTGTTGCTGCTGTGGCTCAGAGGGTCAGTGGGACGACTGGAGTCCAGCACGTGGATTCCCAGGGAGCTGATCGCACGCATTAGAATAGTCACCATTGCCTCTACTGGAAGCTTCTCGAGGACGATTACCCGACAGCGGCTCAGGAGAGCAGCGTTGACCTGGAAGGAAGGGTTTTCAGTGGTTGCCCCGATCAGAGTGATCGTCCCACACTCCACGTGAGGAAGGAAAGTGTCCTAATCATGGGAGGAAAACAGAAGAAAGTGATTCCAGTCAGCAGCCGCCCACAGAGTCCCAGGTAAGTCGGCTACCCTTCCTTCCTTTTCCTGATTTCCCTCTGCAGGGTTCAGGGTAACAGCTTTAGTTACTGACTACGGGCACAGCATTTGGGCAAGCGTGCTCACTTGCTAAATCTAAAACACAACTTCTGGACTGCCAACGTCGAAGTCTGATCTCTGGTTGGCAGACTAACAGCTCTAAGCAAAACTCTACTTTCATTTCCACATAAGTGACTTCTTTACTTAGAAAAGTCTCCTCTAGCCAAGGCTGAACTGGCACCGAGCTTATTATGATAGCTATTTACAGAAGAAAATACAAATATTAATATTTCCAAAATCCTCTTGCACTCCAAGTACTGAATCAAATGTTATTCTTCCTGACAAACTTGGTGAATAGCAACTATCAGTTGTCTTATGGGAAGGAATCCTAGGATGAGTCAGAGGTCCAATACGAACCAGAATGCTGACATCCACTCTGAACTCTAAAGTTAGGTGAAAAACATACACAACTCAGGAGAGCTGTGTGAAATATTTTTATCTACGACTTAAAGTGACAACAGAATATATCAAAGAAAAATTAGACCTGAAAGACATTGCAATGTCTATGTAAAAAACAATCCAAAAATGGCTTTGTTTCTAGAAATAACGTCCTTTTACTTTAGAAAGCCATTTAAATAAATAAAATGTTCAGACCCTGTAACTTTCATCTTAATGAGAGCCTGAAGCCACAGAAAATACAAACTCTTATGTTCCATAGGCGATAAATGAAACACATTAAAATGCCCTTAAAGTTAAGTTGTTCACAATGACTCCCAATAGTTTGATAAACAAAGTTTTTACAGTTAGAAACTTGGTCCAGAGCAGCCTTTCTGTTACAAGCAGCTCAGGGCTATCCCCACCGTTCATCAGACAGATAAAACCCTGCTGGTACAACACCAAACGCACTGAGAAGTTTGGGGAAACAGGCTTGAGAATCGGCTGCCACGCGTACGCTGCTCTGTAGACAGAATCAACGATCACAGTGGCTGTGCCTGGCGCCGGTGCAGTGCTTCCTACGCCTCAAAGTGATCTCACACTCTATCTGGTGACCAAAAGGTAGAAGGAAGTCCATATACCTGCTGAGACTTATTGAACCGATGGATCTCATCAATAAAAAGGATGGTTTTCCTTTTGAAAAAGCTCTTTTCATTCTGAGCTTGTTTTATGACATCTCGCACATCATTTGTCTTGGCACTTGTTGCAGACAAAGTCACAAACCTTATGCTATGCTTCTTGCTGTTGTTGGCTATGATGTGAGCCAGAGTGGTCTAGAAAAGATGAGACATGAAAAGCTGATGAGACGAGAGCGGGCAGCACCCATGGGTACCACGAGCAGCGCCGGCAGTCTTACCAAGCAACCTGAACTCTGAACAATGCTGGCAGCACGACACAATGGAATACCACAAGACCCTTTTCAAATTTAAAACAACAACAACAAAACACCCAGAAACCCACAAAACCAATGCCATCAGTCAGACCGCAAGGCGGCCAACCCTCCGGCTAATCCTGACCTTTTCTCCTTTGTCCCTCACCCCTTCTGATGCCCTTTTGGGGGGCTCCTTGAGATCAATGGAATTCCAGTAGGACTGAAGTCTTGATCTAGCAGAGCCTGGGTGACAGCTGTGACCTCGCACCAGAGAGAAAATTCCCCTTCCAGGAGCCAAGGCAGCAGTGCAGCTGAAGGCCTAGGTGTGGAGCCGGGAGCTCCCAGAGCAGCTGAGGCAGGAGGGCCCGGCCTGCGGTGGCGACCAGTGACAGCGCACGAGCCCTGGAGGTCAGGGGTGCCCACCCCAAAGTCCACCCTGCAGCACTCTGGCCGGGTCAGCACTTGTTGGGAACCAAAGGAGACCCAAGGCAGGCACAGCTAGGCGACTGGCGCCGAGTAGCTGCTCAGGAAGGATCCCACGTCACGGGGACTCTTACAAGAGCAGACGCTGTTGCAGTGAGGGGCAGCTCTGCTCCTGAACGGACAGGTGGCGCTTTAGTTTCTAAGAGCCAAGAGCGTTAGCCACCGGGGCTGCTGCTTCACACAGCTCAGCCTCCTCGCCGTCCCGGATCAGGCTCCGGGGCCACGCAGGCTCGCGCACCACTCACCGAGCAGCCCGGCCCCTACATCCCGGCACGAATTCTGCTAGGAGCGCCCCCATCGTCTCCCTGGGGACACTTTTCCTGCCATCGGGCAGCACCCTCAGCTGACTGTCCACTGTCATGATCTTCACGGAGACTACTAAGAAAGCCACTGCTCCGTGCCCCGACAGGGGGAACAAACTACTCCGTCATCCTCAGGAGCTATCAGGACAGATGTGACTCAGGCGCGGCCAAAGCGGGAGCGAGCATGCAGACAGGCGGGCCCAGGGAGCAGATGCACAGGGAGGTGTGGTCGAGCTGGGAAACAGGAAAACACAAGCTCCCCGGTAGAGTCCGACCCTCGACGACAGGAGGCCTGCTCGTCACTCGCGGCGCTCGCTCTCCCACCACCCGTGGACATCGCGTGCGGCGCCCTCGGCCACCTGTCTTCTCGGTAACTTCCCGCAAGTGTGCTCCAGACCCGCCGCAGCCCGGTGCCCCTCCGCTCGCCCCGAAGGCAGGTACACGGACCCCAGCACCCACACGCGCTTTTCCCCTCCAAGCACAAAGCCCTGCGAACGCTCACACCCCGCGAGACGGAGGCGCCGTGCGGGGCGGGCGGCCGCCCGGGGTCCTGCCAAGCGCGTTCTCAGGGGTAAATGAGCACCGGGCGGCTCAACCCCCAGGAAGCAAGCAACAGAAATGCCATTTTTCCTGCCCAAAGCGGCCCTTCGCGATGTCGCCGGGTCACTAACACCCGGAGCGGGGCTGGGGGGCGCGGGGCGGCGCCGCAGCACAGACAAGGCGAGCGCACGTCCTCGGAGCGCGGCCGGCAGGTGCAGCTGGCCGCTGGCCGCGGGGTGCCTGTCCCACCCCCGCCTCCGGCCACGCCGCTCTCACCTTGCCGCAGCCCGGCGGCCCCCACAGGATGAGCGAGGGGATCTCGTTGGTCTCCAGCAGCGAGCGCAGCAGGGTCTCCTGGCCCACGGCCCGGCTCTGGCCGATGTAGTCCTGCAGGCTCTCGGGCCGCATCTTGTCGGCCAGCGGCTTGCCCTCCAGCATCTGCCGGATCTCCTCGGCCGCCGGCGCCCGCGGGTGCGGCCGGCTCCCGCCCGCGGCCCCGAAGGCGGCGGCGGCGGCCGCGTCCGCGTCCCAGCGCCCCGCGTCCTCCTCGCCGTCCGCGTCCGCGTCGCCATCGCCCACCGCCTCCTCCTCCTCGGGCGCCTCCGCCTCGTCCCAGCTGCGCGGAGACGCGCTCCCCGCCGCCGCGGCCGCCGCCGGCCGCTTGCCCGCCCCCTTCCTCCCGGGGCTGGCGGAGCGCGCCACCGGGAAGTCCGGGATGAGGCGCGCGCCGCTGGGCGTGGGCGGCGCGTCGTAGCTCTCCCGGCTCTCGGTCTCGCCGCCGTCGTCGCCCTCCTCGCCCTCGCCCTCGCTGCTCTCGGCCGCCGTCGGGGTGGCCGGCTGCTTGAGCGCCGAGCTCTCCGACAGCCGCCGCCGCTTGGCGCCGGGCGGCGAGGCCCCCTTGGCGCGCTCCCCGGCGCGGTGCGGCCCTGCCGCGGGCTCCGCGTGCCCCGCGGGGTGGAGCAGCAGGCAGCGGTCCAGGTGCGAGTTGATGTGCGCGGCGGGCATCGTCTGCTGGCACACGGGGCACTGCACCGGGTGCAGCTGCAGCAGGAAAGGGTCGTCCTCCGGCCCGCTCACCTCCATGGCGGCCGCCGCCCGGCGCGGCCGCACCAGCGCCCGCGCACGCCGAGCCCTCCGAGGCCCGCCGCTAGGCCCCGTGCCGCGCGACCCTCGCTCGGGGAGGCGGCAGGACGCGCGCGGGCCAGGGGAGGGCGCCGCTCATGCCTCACGTCCGGAGCTCCCGCGTCGGCCCGCCCTCCGCCGGCCGCGGGCAGCGCCGCTCGCGGCGCGCAGGGAAGTGTAGTCCGCCGCCCTTGACCCCGCCCCCGGCAGCGCTGCGCGCGGAACGCCGGGAACTGTAGTCCGCGGGCGGCTGCCCCAATCGCCGCCAGCAGTGCCTCGCGCGGGACGCTGGGAAGTGTAGTCCGCGGTCGTTTGCCCGGGCCGCGGAGCGCCCACTTCCGGTCCCGCGAACCGCCTTTTTGGGGGCGCGCTAGGGTCGGCGTGGTGCGCGTGCGCGACGCTGCGCGGTGACGGGAGCGGCGGGCCTTCGGCCCTGTGAGGCCCCGCGGGAGGAGCCCGAAGGGTAGTGGAGAGGTTTTTGGCGGGCAGCTTTCGGTTCCCCTCACGCTGGGGGTTGAACGGACGCTGAGGATCGGCGTCTCTTGTACTAGAAAAGAAGAGGAGAAAGCCCCAACTCACTCCAGTGGAAAACTGGACAAGAGACCGGAACAACCGGGGAAATACTAAGGGCCGCACGTGTGGAAGAAGCGGAAACAAAGGGACCCCCTCGCCCCCGTTTTGACTTGCTGGTCGTTTAGCCAAGGGCCGTTGACCAAAAACCTGCCTGCCTCTAGTTGGAAACTGGAAGCAGGCCCGGAGCATTGCGTCGTCATCACTAAGTGCTCCGTGGGCACCCTTTCCCAGCAGCCTCGCAGCCGGAAAGTGACCACCGGAAGTGCGGCGGAGAGATGGAAACAGGAGTGAGCGCGTGCGTCGTCGAATGTGTGACCTCAGAGCTCCCCTTTCAAAAAATACCTTAAACAGGGCGAGTGAAGACCTGAAATCTGCCAGAGTTCGCACAAAAGCGTGTTATTGAGTTATCGTGGGGAAGTTTTCAGTTGGCTCTTTTCCCTCTGAAGGGTCAGCGATCTTAGCCTATGAAATAAACTGACCGCAGATAACAGCAAGGGTACTTACTCCCTGAGGCGTGGGAGTGCAAGGTGGCTGACCCTAATACACAGTTCAGTAGAGCGGGGGTCGGCTTCCTGGGAGAAGGCAGGAGCCCTTGTCTTGTGCAGATAAAATGTTCCCGGGAACCACCACCACCTGTGGTCTTCTCTGGGCTAGGTTAGACCCCCGGTCTCTTGCTATCCATGGGTCTTTCCCAAGCAGAGAGAGGAGGAACAATCGGCAAACCCTCGGCCCGCGTCCGGTGCTCACTAATGTGACAGGCGTGAATTTCCTTTTACCGCTTTTGAGAACCTCTCCCGTGTGCAGTCACCCACAGTTCTCCGACTAACCGACTCAGAATATGCCAAGGCCGTATTCTTGGGATGTTTTATTCTCGTTCAAAGAACAAGCACCTGTGGATTTTACGAGCCTTCCCGTATGAGAGGATTTCTTGAACGCTAGAATTGGCTGAGGGATACTAATGTAATTTCTTCAGTACATGTTGGCTGTAAGGTACGTGCTTCTGTTGTGGAACCCCCAAAAGACTGTGTTCGCTCACCAGACACGTAGTAAGCCAATCACTGACATCGAAGTGGGGAAAGTAGGTATTTACTTTGCGAAGCACAGGGCGAGGAGTATGGGCAGCAATAGCTAAGTATATACTAAGTAATAACTTAGTGCTGTACTCTTTATGTGATTAAGGGTAAGAAGTCTACAGGCCGAAACTGGGGTTGAAGGGGGGCGTGTCCAGCTCCTGTGCAGATCTCTGGTTGGTCCAAAGTGCTCTCTGCCCTCCTTTGATTGGTCAACGGTAGAATGGCCATTGTGTCCTCTGGAATTTCGATGGTGGCACAATGGGCTCCAGGCAGTCTGTGGGCTAGCCGCAGGTGACAGATTTCGCTCAGGGCCTGGGCTTCCTGATGAGGTCCCGTCCTCTCAAGACGGGACCTAGGTGAAGAGGGTATAAATTACCACATGGATCTTGTGATCTGGGACCCTGAAAGGCCAGCAGAACTTACTGCACCACTGCTTCAATTTAGTGAATTAATCTTTGGTAAGAGATCAACTCCCAGTCATCAAAGCAGGGCAGAAGAACTATAAGATAAGGAGGAGAGAGACTCTTTGTCACAGGCACCAAGGACAAGGGCTCTCTTTCAACCCAACCTCCTGGGATTGTACAAATGAAATCATTTTCTGATGATTAAATGTTTTTCTAACTAGAATTGTAGGCTCAACAATAGGTTAATAGAAAATATGTTAACATGGGCTAGCGCTGTGGCTCACTTGGCTAATCCTCCACTTGAGGCACTGGCACTCCGGGTTCTAGTCCCGGTTGCTCCTCTTCCAGGCCAGCTCTCTGCTGTGGCCCGGGAAGGCAGTGGAGGATGGCCCAAGTGCTTGGGCCCTGCACCCGCATGGGAGACCAGGAGGAAGCACCTGGCTCCTGGCTTCGGATCAGCACAGTGCTGGCTGTAGCGGCCATTGGGGGGGTGTACTAACAGAAAAAGGAAGACCTTTCTCTCTGTCTCTCTCTCTCTCACTAACTCTGCCTGTGCAAAAAAAAGAAAAAAAGAAAAAGAACAAAGAAAATATGTTAACACTAGTTAAGTAAAAATCTTTATTTCTTTGACTGCCAAATAATTTGAAATTGTGTAAAAAAAAAATAACCTTTGTACCCCAGAGCAACTGTTAGAGAAACATCACAGAAGCAGGTACTTTTTTTTTTTTTTAAGATTTATTTATTTATTTGAAAGTCAGACTTAGAGGGAGAGACAGAAATCTTCCATCTTTTGGTTCACTCCCCAGATGGCCCCAACAGCCAGGGCTGGGCCAGGCTGAATCTAGGCGCCTAGAGATTCTTCCAGGTCTCTCATGTGGGTGCAGGGACCCAAGCACTTGGGTCATCTTCTGCTTTCCCAGGTTCTTTAGCAGGGAGCTGGATTGGAAGTGGAGCAGCCGAAACTAACTGGGGCCCGTATGGGATGTTGGTGTTGCAGGCGGAGACTTAACCTGCTGTGCCACAATGCCGGCCCTGATTGTAAACATTTATAGAAATATATGGGCGTGATCATCTACAAAAATATTTTAAATAATGGCAGATACAACTGTGAAGTTTTTGAATGTGTTTTCTTTTAATAACTATAAGGCCTAAACTTCTTTTCTGAAGATAATACATACTTTTTATGGAAAATCTATTCGTGGATAACAATTGCTAGTATTTAACACCTTGTCCCAGTCTTTAGAAATGTTTTTCAAGATTACACTGTGGGAGCCACCACTGTGGCACAGCAAGTTAAAGCCCTGGCCTGCAATGCCAGCATCCCATATAGGGGCCAGTTCGGGTCCTGGCTGCTCCATTTCCCATCCAGCTCTCTGCCATAGCTTGGGAAAGCAGTAGAAGATGGCCCAAGTGCTTGGACCCCTGCACCCAGGTAGGAGACCCAGAGGGAGTTCCTGGCTCCTGGCTTCAGATTGGCCCAGCTCCGGCTGTTGTAGCAATTTGGGGAGTAAGCCAGTGGGTAAAAGATCTCTTGATCTCCACCTCTCTCTGTAACTCTGCCTTTCAAATAAATAAAATAAATCTTAAAAAAAAAAAAAAAAACAGATTACACTGTGCACTTACACATATATAATTCTGTGCCCATCTTTATTGTATATAGTATGTGTTTTCAAAAATATTTGTTGCCTATGAAATATTCAATATGTAACGTGCATTAAAAAAAGATGGAGCACTAATATAAACAGTATAATCATTTCTTTTTTTATACATGTACTTTGCTCATACAAAATATGTATACAAAATACAAAACGAATACAGAATTCTCCTATGTATATATATTTTATTTCATGACCACGTACATGAAGAGAGTTGAGCAGTGTGGATGTACTATGAGGTCAAATGGCACTAAACTTTAAGAATCTAGGTTTGAGCTGGCCGTAGTATGTCCTTAGTTAAGCTATCTAACTTCTCAGTCTGTTTCCAAATCTAAAAGAGGAGTAATACTGTCTACCTCTCAGTCCCTTTGATGAATTAAATAAGCTTAAAATATAAAAGCATTTAACATAGTGCCTGGCACACAGTAGGCCCTCCATTATTATTTTTTCCTGAACACTAGCTGCTTCTGTCTGAAGTTCAAGGTTTTCTCCACTAGATGGTGATGATAGAAAAATAAATAAATCATACCAGTAAAGACCTTTCAAAAATCACCCCCCACCTCTTATTTTGCTTTGCTAACCAAATTTCAACTTTCTTTTTGAACCAGCATAAATACAAATTTAAGCTAGTGGAAAGGACACAGGAAATTAAATAATATAAAACAAAAACTTAGGATTAAGTTTTCTTCTTCAATACTTCATTGCTCAATTTTCAGTTGACTTTGGCAGTTTATACTTTTGAACTGCGTAACCATTTTTTCTTCTTCAGAGTAAAAATGGGGGTGATGGATCCAGTGGTGACTTGTATAGAACTAGTTCAGTGACTGTAGTAGCTGAAGTATTAGCCTGGTTGCACTGCCTAAACACAGGTAGATTATAAACCTCCTAGTATTGGATCTCTGGACATCACCTTTCACCTCCATATTCACCCCGAGTATGTTGGACATTTTAGTGTGGATAATCCCACTATGACACACCTGCTATCTTAGTCGCCATTCTGAAAGTTCACCCTATGATCATCTGTTCTTCCTGACCTGTGATTCCTCTCCCCTAATCCAACCTCATGCTTTCTTTTCCTGACTTTTCCCTGTATCCTTGTAATCTATGCCGTATTTCTTACTAATTTTATTGTAATAAATTGACTCTTTTTTTTTTTGCTATTGTAAGTATTACCTTTTAAGTGTTTTCTTTTCTACTGGTCTCTTAGTATTTAAGAAATTCATTGATTTTTTTTTTCTCTCATATTTGGTCTTCTTAATGATGTCCTTTATTAGTTTTAAGTGATATTCAATCATTGTTCCTAGTGTGATGTGAACAAGGCATCTGATCTTTGTCCCTAGCTCCTGGCAGAGGTATTCAGAATCCCTTAGGACCCCTCAGTGATTGCCTTTTTAAGCCAACTCTTGGCAGGGCTCTGAGGCTGTAATGTGGGCCAGGCTAATCTTGGGAGCAGGAACTGGGGGTGGGGCAGGGCTGCTGGAGCTTGAGGTCAAGCAGCTGTCCAGTGATGTCATCACCTGCCGACATCATGGAACCCCAACAGAACTCTTCATTGAGCTTCCTGGTTGTGGGCACACTGGGCTACCAGGAGATGGCATGCTGAGATTCCATCATGAGTGGAGATAGGGCTCCGTGTCTAGGACCTTCCTGGACCTCATCCTATGTGTCTCTATTATGATGGGACATTAATCATTTAACTGTAGTGTCTTCAATGAGCCTGTGAGTTTTCTCTTGAATTATCAAGGCCAAGGCCAAGGCGAAGGGTGGGGGTAGAGGTGGAAGGGTAGCTGGCGCTGTGGCATAATAGGCTAAGGTTCCTCCTGCGGCACTGGCAGCTGCTTCTCTTTGATCCAGCTCTCTGCTGATGGCCTGGGAAAGCAGAAGGTGGCCCAAGTACTTGGGCTCTTGCACCCACATGGGAGACCCTGAAGAAGCTCCTGGCTCCTGGCTTTGGATTGGCTCAGCTCTGGCTGTTGGGGGCATTTGGGGGGTGAACCAGTGGATGGAAGAACTTTCCTCCTGTCCCTCTCTGTGTCTGTAACTCTACCTCTCAAGTAAATAAATAAATCTTTTTTTTAAGGAAAAAAAAGGCCCAAGAGGGTTTTGCAACCCCCTAATTTGTAGATCGATGGCCCCTGATACTTGTGACAGGGTCTGAAGTGGGGCTGTTATATGAAGGTCATCACCCTGAACCAGTGAGGTCTGCACTCACTCCTGCATTTTGGTGTCGAATTGTAGGACACTCAGATAGTGTCAGAATAAAATACTTTTGGCTCTTCCATTCTAATACTGCAGATCATCAGATTCTTAGAGAAAGCAGTTCTATTTGTCTTATAAGAAAGAAAGTGAAGTGATATTTGAGAAAATTCTAATTCAATCCTTGAATTTACAAGATCTCTAGTAAAATACAGAGTTAGCTTTTTTCTTTTTAAAGATTTATTTATTTATTTGAAATTCAGAGTTACAGAGAGATGTATATAGAGAGATCTTTCATCCACTGGTTCACTCAGCAAATGGCTGCAATGGCCAGGGCTGGTTCAGGCTGAAGCCAGGAATCAGGAGCTTCATTCAGGGCTCCCACATAAGTAGCAGGGGCCCAAACACTTGGACCATCTTCTACTGCCTGCCCAGGCCATTAGCAGGGAGCTGGATCAAAAGTAGAGTGTTGGGACATGAACTGGCGCCCGTATGGGGTGTGGGCATCGCAGGTGGGGGCTCTACCCACTACAGCACAATGCTGGCCCAGAGAGAAGTTTTTGTTTGTTTTAAGGTTTATTTATTTGAAAGGCAGAGTTAAGAGAAGGAGAGAGAGAAAGAGAAATCTTCCATCCACTGGTTTTGTCCCCTAATGGCTGCAACAGTTGGAGCTAGAGCTGGGCTATTCTGAAGCCAGGGGCTTCTTCCAGGTCTCCCAAGTGGATACAGGGACTCAAGCAATTGGGCCATTTCCCGCTGCTTTCCTAGGTCATTGGCAGAGAGCTGGATTGGATGTGGAGCAGCTGGGACTTGAATTGGTGGCCATATGGGATGCCATTATCACAGGCCATGTGCCATGTTGCCAGTCCCAGAGAGAGTGCTTCTTACTGTGATTTTTTTTCTTTCACCTCAAACCAGCAGCCATCACTGTGTTTAAAGGTAATAACCACTGACAATTGTTTCATATTGCTCTTCGCCAACCCCCTTCCCCTGTACTTGGTGCTTTCTTTCCCTGGGTTGCCTTCCAGCTCACCACTGTGTCTGTTGACCTTTCAGCTTGAAGATAGCCCCATCAGCCTTCCCTGCCCCCAGTGCCCTGCCTCTGAGGCTGCTTTGATGCCCTTTGCCGTAAGCCTCGCCCTTCTAACAGTTACCTTGCACTGTTCTGATGACCAGTTGCTACGCCTGTTTCCACTCCTCTTGCCAACCTCCATCACAGGACAGAGTTTTTGACCTTGCACTCCCAGTGCCAGGCACTGTGTCTGACATGCAGCAGACACTAGCAATGTGCTTGAATGTGATCAGAGAGTGAAAACAACCAAGCAGGCCTGAAGTGCAGGCCAACTCTTTCCTCTGAAGATTCCTGTTTGGAGTGTTCTGTCTCTCCTGAGAAAATCACGTGGAAGGGTTTTTCATGGAAAAGTTAGATGGAGGTTTTCTGCAGATTTGGAGTTATTTAGCAAGCTTTTCTCTTTATTTGAAAGGCAGAGTTATACAGAGAGAAGGAGAGCCAGAGAGAAAGAGAGAGAGAGAGAGAGAGAGAGAGCGAGCGAGCGAGCTTCCATCCACTGGTTCATTCCCCAGATGGTCCCATTGGCTGAGGCTGGGCCAGGCTAGAGCCAGGAGTCTGGAACTTCATCTAGGCCTTCTATGTGGGTGATGGGGCCCAAGCACTTGGACCATCTTGTGCTGCTTTCCCAGGCTCATTAGCAGGGAGCTGTATGGGAAGTAGAGCAACTGGTGCTCATATGGGATGCTGGCATCATAGGTGACGGCTTAACCTGCTGAGCCACAGCGCTGGACCTTAGCAAACCTTTCTAAAAGAGGGAAAAACTCTCCTTTGGAAGCAAGGATAAAATGGTTATCTGGAAAGATGGAGAGCTGCCACTAGGAAGAAAGACTGGGTTGCTTTGGGAGAGAGGGTTTCTAATTAAGGAAAGTGGGAAAGGTGGAGGATGTGCCATCTGAGCTGGACTTGAAGTGAGAGTGCTAGTGACTGGAGGATGAATAAACCTTCTTGGGAGACAGCATTCTGGGCATAGCAGACGTTGCTTTGGGGTCTAGAAGACCCTGCAGCACTGAGTTGGAGAGGAGGCCATATTCCCTAGCTCTGCGGTGGCCCCCACAGGCGGGGAGCACCTGTTGGAAACTCCCACGGCAGAGACCTTGGTGTGGCACTCGGGGACTGTCAGCAGTCTCAGCCCAGTTTCTTCAAGGAGCTTCCAGATCGCAGCCTTTGCTCAGTGATGGGAGAGCAGGAACCTGCAGACAGGCCAGAGGACTCTGTCAGTGCTCTAAGCAACTGTCTGAGAGATTTCTGGAAATAAGTAGGGGCTACCTTAGGAACTGCTAAGTGGGTGCTTGGTAGAATGGGCGAGAATAAAGGAGACTCACAGAGACATTGCTAAAAAGCATTTGCAATTGGTAAGGAGAATGACAAATGATCTTTTCAAAATCTGAATATCCAAAAGAGAAAAAAAATGAACCTTGACCCCTCTGTCTTATATTACGTGCAAAAATGAATTCAAGTTGAATCACTGGCTTAACAGCCAAATCTATGAAGCTTCCATGAGCAAACACAGATTAGTATCTACATGGCTTTAGGGGAGTTTCTTGAGGACTGAAAGAGCAGTGACCATAGAAAACAGAAAGAAAGAGAAAGAGAGAAAGAGAGAAAGAGAGAGAGAGAGAGAGAGAGATGAGAGATGAGAGATGAGAGATGGGGAGAGAGAGAGAGAAACGGGGAGAGAAGACATGGATAGATTTGATTTCATCAACATTTAAAAACATCTGCTGTTCAAAAGACATCTTTAGGAAAGTGAAAAGACAAACTACATTGAGAGAAAATATTTGCAGTACATAGGTCTGCATTGGACATGTGTCTAGAATATGTAAAGAATGTTTATAACTCAATAATAAAACATCCCGAATTTTAAATGGGCAAAGGATATAAAAGAATACTTCACAGAAAAAGCCACATGACTCCAGATAACATGCACAGGGAATGCAAATTGAAATCACAGTGAGGTGCTACTACACTCCAACTAGATTGAAATGAAAAAGAATGACAATACTAAATGTTAACCAATAGAATTAAATATTAAACCATTTCTATTTAGTGTTGTATTAGAAACCCTATAAGGTAAGAACAAGAAATAAAGATTATGAAGTTTGGAAATGAAAAGTGCCATCTGTATTTGTAGTTCCAATGCTTATATTCACGGGTAATAAATTTGCAAACTTTTTGAGATAATAGCTGTTTCTAATTACTTAAAATGTTCATTTTTATAAATAGGGTCAGGAAAGGGAATTTAAAAACAAAACATTAAGTGGCACTAAAAGGATGAAGTACCTAAATGGATGAAGTCTGATAAAAAACATGAAGGATAGCCACAGAAAAGTTGTCAGTTTTGACAGGCAGAGTTGTGGAGTGAGAGAGAGAGTGAGTTGTTTCATCCATTGGTTCACTCCCTAAATGGCTGCAGTGTCTGGGGCTGGGCCAGGCTAACGCCAGATGCCAGAAGCTTACTCTAGGTCTCCCACATATGAGGCAGGGTCCCAAAGATCAGCTGCTGCTTTCCCAGGCACATTACAGGGAGCTGGATCAGAAGTGGAGAAGCTGGGACTCAAATCAGTGCTCATATGAGATGTTGGCGTCACAGCTGGCAGCTTAACTAGCTGCGCCACATGTGCTGGCCCCAAATGTGAAATCTTATTGAGAGAAAGTAAGGAAGACCTAAGGAAGTGGGGTTGTTTATGTCATATTTTCAGATCTGAATACTTACTAGTATATAGTATTTTTATTCTCATGTGTAGATTCACTGCCATCCCAATCTATATTTTACAGGGTATGGAACTTGACAAACTGTGTCAGTCAGGTTTTTGTCACTATGATGAACTACCTGAGGCAGGCTAACGTTGCAAACAAAGGAGATTTAGCTGACGTTTCTGGGGGTGTAAGCTCTAGGGACCTCATCTGGTGGTGGCTTTTCTTGCTGCTAGAGGCCTGACATAGCACAGAGCATAACATGGCAACAGTCAGGAAGTGTGCGTGTCTGTCTAACTCTCTGTCTGTCATCACAAAGCTACTAGGATTCAACCATGGAGGTCTCCTAGGACAGAATCCAATCTAATGATTTACCAAAAGACCCACCTCTAAACACCATAATTAGATTAAGTTTCTGCCCTTTTAGTGCCATTAACTTATTATGACTTGGGGTTTACACTCCTGTGTGAGTTTGGGGACCAAATCATATCCAAACCATAGTACAAGCTGAGTCTAAAAACGTTGCAAAATGTGCCCCAAACAGCCAAGACCCTCCTGAAGAGCTGGTGGGAGGACTTGTTCTGCTCCACAGGAAGACAAAGTACAAAGGTGATAAAAAGCAAGGCAGTGTGATCAGAACTCAAGGATAGGCAAACAGATGTTGGAACAGAGACAGCCCAGAACCAAGCATACAAATATTTGATATGTGGCAAAGAGAGCCCTGCGAATTAATAAGAAAACAATAGAATTTTCAATAAGTGATGTCAGGAGAATGTGTTAGAACAAGAAAACTGGATTTTTTTGTATAATAATAAATGAACTCCTAAATATGAAAGACAAACTATAAAGAATTTATAAAATAATATAAAAATTTCTTTATGATCTCAGAATGAGGAAATGAGGAAGGGTTTCTTTAAAGACAAAAACACTAAACATAAAGAAACTATTAATATCTTACTATGTAAAAATGAGGAGCATCTATTATCCTATCAGAACATACCACACGAACACAAAAAAGGGGGAAAATACAAAGCAAAGAGAGGGAGAAGTCATTTGTAATACCTACTGGTGTCAGGTGCAGTGTTTAGGATATATAAATGGTTCCTACATAGCAGCAAGAAAAAGATGTTAGAAAATTTAGTAAAAAAAAAAAAATTTCAACCCAATTTAAATGAAAATGAGATATTACTGAAACCCAGTGCTTATAAAATTTAAAGTATTGCAAAACACATAGAGCAAGAGGATCATTGCTACAGTGCTGAAAGGAATATAATTTGGTATATGTGCATGCATATGAGGGATTTTCAAACTATGAAATAAATAAAATAAATATGAAAAACTATGCATGGATTTAAAATATGTTTGGCACTAAAATAAACTTTAAATTTCACTTTTCCACAAACTTTTTGAAGTCACCTTATGCATTTAAATGTACATGACATATGCACAATAATGTTCACAGACACATCAAGCTGAAAACAACTGAAATGTCTATCAGTAGTAGAATAAGTGCATAAACTTTATAGTATTTGTATGAGAAAATATTACTAAATGAGAAAACAGACAGCTAGGCAAGGCAAACTATACACAACAGTATGATAAATCAGAAAAACACAATTTTGACTGAAAGAAACCCCAAAATATATAAATACAAACACAGAAAGTACAGAGTAAGGTAAACTTATGAATATATCCACATAGAAATCCAAAACTGGCAAGCCAAAGCTATATATTTAGGGAGCACATGTAAGTAATGAAACTGCAGGGAAAATCAAGGAAGTCACTATTTTAAAAAATCAGATTTGTAGTTAATTCAGGAGAGAAGACAAAATGATGGCAATTGGGATGCTGGAAGTATTCCAGTTTGTGGCCTGGTAGTGACTTTGTGGGTGTTTATAATCATTTCTTAGACTGTACTTATAGACTTTTTTGTGTTTTCCATGTTGTACATAGCTTGATGAAAGAATAAAAGTATTTTAACAGTAAGTGATCCTATGCTGTGAATTTGAAATATTTATGAGCATTTTATCTCTTTTGAATTAAACTCCAAGTTTTTAGCTGATTATCTTTTATTTTTATGAAATTTGATAATGTTAATAGCATACTTATAATAATAACCATAGAAGTTGCTATTTATCAAATCACTTTCATCAATTATTGATGATTGGATGGTTTGCATCAGTAATTTTTCTCCTTTCTTACTCAAAAATGTGTATATTGCACTCATTTAACAGATGAGAAAAATGAAGCTCAGGAAGTCTGAGCAGTGGTTCTGTTTCCAGAAGGAATGAAGCTCAAATTCACATCTAGGCTTTCTCTAAAGCCCATGAGTTCCCCATCAAGCTGGTCCTTTTATTACGGCATTTATGATCAGTTTTGATGGCAATTATTCAGACTAAAAAAGAAATACGTGTTGATTTTAGAAAAAATAGTAACTTTAGAAAAGCACAGACCACATTTGGTGTAACAATCTTACCTGTTTTTATAACTGTGTACCCATGTATATATTATCACCCATCTAATCATTAGTAGTGCATCTTGTTTTAGTCAAATTTGGGATCCGACTGCATATGCTATCCTACAGGGTGACCTCTTTTCCCTAACTCTGTTACTGCTTTTTTCTCATATTGTTAGATATTCTTTGCCCATAGCTAATGGAAACATAGTATTCTTTGTTATAGAAGTACCAAATGTACCGACAGAATGGGAAAAAAATATTTGCAAACTACGCAACAGATAAAGGGTTGATAACCAGAATCTACAAAGAAATCAAGAAACTCCACAACATCAAAACAAACAACCCACTTAAGAGATGGGCCAAGAACCTCAATAGACATTTTTCAAAAGAGGAAATCCAAATGGCCAACAGACACATGAAAAAATGTTCAACATCACTAGCAATCAGGGAAATGCAAATCAAAACCACAGTGAGGTTTCACCTCACCCCGGTTAGAATGGCTCACATTCAGAAATCTACCAACAATAGATGCTGGAGAGGATGTGGGGAAAAAGGGACACTAACCCACTGTTGATGGGAATGCAAACTGGTTAAGCCACTATGGAATTCAGTCTGGAGATTCCTCAGAAACCTGAATATAACCCTACCATACTACCCAGCCATCCCACTCCTTGGAATTTACCCAAAGGAAATTAAATTGGCAAACAAAAAAGTGGTCTGCACCTTAATGTTTATTGCAGCTCAATTCACAATAGCTAAGACCTGGAACCAACCCAAATGCCCATCAACAGTAGCCTGGATAAAGAAATTATGGGACATGTATTCTATAGAATACTATACAACAGTCAAAAACAATGAAATCCGGTCATTTGCAACAAGATGGAGGAATCTGGGAAACATTATGCTGAGTGAATTAAGCCAGTCCCAAAAGGACAAATATCATATGTTCTCCCTGATCGGTGACAACTAACTGAGCATCAAAGGAGAAACCTGTTGAAGTGAAATGGACACTATGAGAAACAGTGACTTGATCAGCACTTGTCCTGACTGTTGATGTACAGTTTAATACTTTATCCCTTTTAGTATTTTTTTTTTTGTTCTAGTACTATTGGTTGAACTCTATAATTAACACACAATTATTCTTAGGTGTTTATATTTAACTGAAAAGTGACCCCTGTTAAATATAAGAGTGGGAATAAGAGAGGGAGGAGATGTACAATCTGGGACACGCTCAATCGGACTTGCCCCAAATGGTGGAGTTAGAAACATGCCAGGGGATTCCAATACAATCCCATCAAGGTTGCATGTACCAGTGCTGTCTCACTAGTCCAAGTGATCAATTTCAGTTCACAATCACACTGATAGGTCTAAGAGTCAAAGGGATCATACAAACAAGACTAGTGTCTGCTAATACTAACTGATAGAATAAAAAAGGGAGAGAATGATCCAACATGGGCAGCGAGATACACAGCAGACTCATAGAATGGCAGATGTCCTAAACAGCACTCTGGCCTCAGAATCAGCCCTTAAGGCATTCAGATCTGGCTCAAGAGCCCATGAGAGTATTTTAGGCATGGAAAGCCAAGACACTCTGGTTAAAAAAAAAGAAGACCTAAATGAAAAAGGAGGTACCTTTAAAAAAAAAAAAGTAAAAAAAGTACCATATTTATTTAACCAAATGTTATATCTGGGTTCTCTTTCAATATTTTAAATTCAGTAAACATCTTCAAAGATGATATTTTTTTTTTTTTTTGACAGGCAGAGTGGACAGTGAGAGAGAGAGAGAGACAGACAGAAAGGTCTTCCTTTTGCCGTTGGTTCACCCTCCAATGGCCGCCGTGGATGGCGCACTGCGGCCGGCGCACCGCGCTCCTCCGATGGCAGGAGCCAGGAGTCAGGTGCTTTTCCTGGTCTCCCCATGGGGTGCAGGGCCCAAGCACCTGGGCCATCCTCCACTGCACTCCCGGGCCACAGCAGAGGGTTGGCCTGGAAGAGGGGCAACCGGGACAGAATCTGGCGCCCCGACCGGGACTAGAACCCGGTGTGCCGGCGCCGCAAGGCGGAGGATTAGCCTGTTGAGCCACGGCGCCGGCCCCAAAGATGATATTTTGTGTACAGTTTGAGGTAAGATTCTTAAACATGTAATCATGGGATCAAGGGTGTGGCACAAGTGTTTTCCCTAAAGATTAGCACAATGCGTGTTCCTACCAGAAGCATGTGAGAACACCCACCACTACCCACCATGCTGCATTCACATAGAGAGTGTTTTCCACATGGAAACTGAGACTTTCAATGCCATCACCCTTTTACCAGCTGATGGATCTTTTGCATCTCAAATTTTGCGATGCTTTTGAATGTATAGAATAAACCTAACAAATTTCTGTGTACATCACATAATAACCCAATCTATCTTCTACTAAAAAATACAACTTTCCCTCCTCACACACCCTTGAAAATCTGTGAAATCTTCTCCCAGGCCTCCATCTGCCATTATATGCTCCCTACTACAATGTTTTCCTTGTGGAAAATTTCTCTCCTGAACTTTACCTCTTGTGGGAGAAGCAGGCCAGCATTTGGTCAGAAGAACATGACTTAAGCTTTGCACTTCTGTAATTTCATGCCTTGTTACTATCATAAGCTGCTTCTAGCTCCTGAAATCCACTTCCAATTTAGAAGGTAGAAAAGCATTCCCAAGAATGTAAATATAAATACACTCTTCCTCCAGTTCCTAAAACTAGAAAATGATGATTCATGCTGTAGGTTGGGGATTTTAAACAGGGGGTAAGGACTCTCTTATGCTTTCCCTGATTGTTTGGGATGGATAGTCCCAACAGTTGCAGACTTTTTCACCTGGTAGCAAATATTTTATTTGACGCTTTCATTCTTATGCTTGAATAATTCAATGGGAGGGAGATGCATATGGTGAAAAGACAGGACTCCTATGATGTTGGATTGGAATTAGAAATAGACACAATCAGGCAATACACTTCGAGGGATGTTTTGTGAAGCAATTTGGCTGGGGTCTCGAAGAATGCCAGTGCCACAAAGGATTAAAGAACAAAGCAAAACAGGGTGACTGTTCTCTAAATAGCTAAAAGGAGATTCTAAAAATGACAAATGTGACAAATTAAATATGTGGTGTTTGAATGGATCCTGTTATGTGAGGCAGCATCTTCATTCTCAGCAAACATATGAACATGCATTTATGGGTAAAATTGCATGAGATCTGCCACAAACTGAAAATGCAGGAAGACAAGAAGTATGAAGAATGCTAGCAGTGCAGTGTAGGTGAAGACTGTATGGATGTTCAATGTACTATGCTTACAAATTCTCTAGGTTTAAAATTTTTTTAAAAATTAGGAGAAAATTGAACAGAAATGATATTAAAGTCATCTATGACCTTTGAAAACTTAGTTTAAGCAACTCTCTCAGACCAACAAGACCTATTTATGAATTTACTTATGGATAGGATTTGTATAGTATACTTTATTCCCATTAAAATATTACATTGAAATGTTTGGAAAATAATACAATACTTTCATTGTACTACAATAAAATATTGTATTACAATAATATAATTACTATATTACAATAATATATTATTATAATCATTATTCTATAATAAATAATAGTAATTATATAATTATTGCAATACAATAATACAAAATATTGTATTATTTTCCAAATAATACATTAACTCAGTGATAGGTAGTTGCATTATACTACAAAGTAAAAAGGGATATAATTAGAGGAAAAATTTGCAGTCAATTAAACATGATTTAATATTTCTGAAAGAGATTAACTTTCAGAGAGAGAAAGAATGGGGGAGGGAGTGTGGGGGAGAGAGAGAAAATGCTCTCATCTTCTGGCTTATTCCTTAAATGCCCACAACAATCAGATCTGGTCCTGATCAGGGAACTGGGCTGAAGCCAAGGGAGGAAAGCAATTCAGGTCTTCCACAGGGTTGCAGGAGTCCAATTACTTGGGTCATCACAGCTGCCTTTGGGAATTGAACCCACGTATTCCAATATGGGACGTAGGCTTGCCAACTGGTGTCTTAGCCACTAAGCCAAATGCCTACTCCCAAAGATATTATTTTTTTTTGACAGGCAGAGTGGACAGTGAGAGAGAGAGACAGAGAGAAAGGTCTTCCTTTGCCATTGGTTCACTCTCTAATGGCCACCGCGGCCAGCGCGCCGCAGCTGGCGCACTGCGCTGATCCGAAGGCAGGAGCCAGGTGCTTCTCCTGGTCTCCCATGTGGTGCAAGGCCCAAGGACTTGGGCCATCCTCCACTGCACTCCCTGGCCACAGCAGAGAGCTGGCCTGGAAGAGGGGCAACCGGGACATAATCCGGCACCTCGACCAGGACTAGAACCCAGTGTGCCGGCTCCACAAGGCGGAGGATTAGCCTATTGAGCCGCAGCACCGGCCCCAAAGATACTAATTTTTAAATGATCCATCCACATTTTTAATCTATCTTTTTAAAAACCTCCTATTTTGTTTTCTTCTTAAACAATATTTAGCTATGCACTCACTGTCACCTGGAAATTGTAAGGTCTGATATCAAACTAGGCTGTAAACAGAGCTGGACGTTCTGTAACATATGGAAAAAGCCATATTCTAAGATTCCATTTGTATGCAATCGCCAGAAAAAGCAAATCTATCAGATGAGGTCAGGCGCATTTAGTGTGGTATGGCCATAGACATCAAGTAAATCCATCAAAATAGAAAATAAATTGGTGCTGCTCATGGGTGACAGCAGAAAGGAGAGTTAACTGAAACAGAATCTTACTAGGTAAGAGACATTCTGTTCTCTGCTCAAAGAACCCTCTCTCCAAGCACATAATATGAGATGGATGTTATTTTTAAATCAGCATTCATTTTTCTATTAATCACAAAAGCTTATGTTATGTGGTTATTTGTCCTAGGGGAAGAAAAAATCTAAGAGTGTCAACTCTCCCAGTCGCCATTTCCTCCTCCTTTTCTTTGGCCCCAGATGACCTGGCAAGTGTGGGTGTAATTTGTGTCTCTCTGGCTCCCAGCCGTGGTCCCCTGGACAAGCTGGCCACAAACTACTCAGAAGTTTTTTTTTTTTTTTTTTTGAACAAGCTTACATATTGTTCATCACATTATTGGGTTGTCTTTTTCTTACTGAAATTATTTAAGCATAATTTACAGATCACAAAATTTACCCATCTTATATGCACAATTTGGTTATGCTATAACAAACAGGGTTATGTAATCCTCACCACTACTCATTACCCAGTAAGATTCTGTTTCAGTTAACTCTCCTTTCTGCTGTCACCCATGAGCAGCACCAATTTACTTTCTATTTTGATGGATTTACTTGATGTCTACGGCCATACCACACTAAATGCTCCTGACCTCATCTGATAGATTTGCTTTTTCTGGCTATTGCATACAAATGGAATCTTAGAATATGGCTTTTTCCATTGACCACAATGTTTGGGTGTCAGTATTTCACTCTTTTTTATTGCTGAGTAGTATTCCATCTGTGTGGGTATATCACATTGTGTTTTCCCATCCACCAATCTGATGAACATCTGGGTTGTTTCCAATTTGGAGCCATTGTGAGTAATGCTACTGTGAACGTGTGTGTGCTAGGTTTTGTGTGTTCATGTGTATTCATTTCTCTCAGATAGGAGAATGGGTGGATCCCATGGGAAATAACTTTTTAAGAAACTACTAAAAGGTTTTCCAAAACATTTGGGACCATTTTATAATCCCATCAGTATACTTGATGAGGGTTCTCGTTTTCCCACATTGTTAGTAATGTTTGCTTTTCTCTGTCTTTTTAAAATTATAACTCTCCTATTTCATTATGATTATAGTTTTTATCTTGCTGATGACAGATTTTGAGCATTTTTTCTTGTGCTTACTAACTATGTGTATCTTCTATAGTGATATGCCCAATTTAAATCTTTTGTCCATTTTAAAATTAGGACGTTTGTCAACCTGTTATCGAGTTGTAAAAGAATTTGTTACATATTATAGATAAAAGTCTTCTATCAAATATATGATTTCATAGTATTTTCTTGAAGTCTCCAATTGGCCTTTTCATTTTCATCATGGTATCTTTTGAAGAGCAAATATTTTGAATTTTGATAAAGCTCAATTCATCAATTTTTGCTTTGTAAGCCATATTCAGTAGTGCCTTTTTTTAAAAAAAGATTTATTTATTTTATTCAAAAGGCAGAGTTACAGAGAGGCAGAGGCAGAGGCAAAGAGAGAGATCTTCCATCTGCTGGTTCAGTCCCAAGATGGCTGAAACAGCCGGAGCTGCACTGATCTGAAGCCAGAAGCCAGGAGTTTCCTCCAGGTCTCCCATGTGGGTGCAGGGGCCCAAGGACTTGGGCCATCTTCCACTGTTATCCTAGGCCATAGCAGAGAGCTGGATTGGAAGTGAAGCAGCTGGGACTCGAACTGGCATCCATATGGGATGCTGGCTCTGCAGGCAACAGCTTTTATCCATTACGCCACTGCACTGGCCCTCTTTTTAAAGAAAGGACATTAAATTATAATGTGGATAACAGGAATGAGATAGACTACCATTTACATTTTGATTTGTGAAGATTGTTCTACTCTTGTGTATAAATATTCAAGAGGCCTTACTCTTCTGGACCCATTCAGAGTGCTGTATCCAGGTAGAAACCATTAGTGTCACCAGGCTGGTTTGAATGCCAACCAGTAGACAGAGCCATGGCAATACATCTTTGTGTGTCTCTGTTGACAGCACAGCTTCTTACTCAGCTAATGGAGTCTTTTCCATGGCTCTGTAGAATGCTGATTTCCTGATGTTACTTCAATAAGTCACAGAAATACTGAAAAAGTATTGCTGGGCCTGCTCATAAACTTACTAATGAGTTTTTCAAGACATAAGAGGATCTTTAAGGCATTTAAAATACTTTATGGAATGGACCTAGGGTCCTGAGTTTAGGTGCGCAGACCGTACTGGTTATGCTTCAGTTGCTTAGTTTTGTGTGTGAATGGTGTGGTCAAGTATGTACTAGGCTTCTTGTTTTCCATACCATCAGAATCTGGGAACAATGTGACATAGCAGAACTAGAATAATGTCACCTAATTTTAGAAGATAATTATCATGAATTATTTTCATAAACTTTTGCTTTTCAGGAAAAGGAGATGCAATTAAAGGTGGTTCTCTCTAGTAACTGAGCAGTAGATATTTATTGAATGCATATTGTTCTTAGAAATATCTAAACTAGGAAGACTGCATGAGATTCTGGGACAGGAAAGTGACATGGGGTGATAGGAGAATGCAATAGAATTAAGTATTATAGTTATTGGAATAATAACATTGCTTCATTAATTGTGACAAGTGTACTTTACCAATGAGGTGCAAAATATAGGGGAATTCCCTGTGCTATCTTCATATATCTTCTTTTAAAAATATTTATTTATTTGAAATGTAGAACTACAGAGAGAGAGGGGGATATCTTCTATGTGGTAGCTCACTCCCCAAATGGCTACGATGGTCAGAGCTGGGCCAAGGAGAAGCCAGGAGTCTCGAACTCCAACCAGGTCCTCCATGTAGGTGCAGGGGCCCAAGCACTTGAGCCATCTTCTGCTGCTTTCCCAGGTACATTAACAGGGAGTTGGACTGGAAGTGGAGTACCAGGTCTTGAACTGGTGCTCGTATGGGATATTGGTGGCACAGGCAGTGGCTTAACCCACTATACCACAATGTTAGACTCCCATACCTTTTTTTTTTTTAAATCTAAAACTATTCTAGAGTAATGTATTCATTTTTGAAAAAAGAGGCAAAGGAGTAGATTCTACTAGTTCTGTCTCACTAGAGCCTGTGTCTGATTTGCTACAGCAAGGAAGGTGGAAAGTTTGATTTTGTTGCTTTGATGGTCTGCGTAACAGAGGGTTGAATCAGCAGTAGGCCACACACGTTCTTTTGATGGGGGCATGTGTTACCTTATCAGTATTTTTACACTGGCAAAAATGACTTATTTTAAAGTCATGCCTATTTATTCTTCCTAAAGAACAAAGTTCTCTAATTCTGGAAAAAATAAAGCATCTGTTTTCTTAAAAAAGATTTTGCTATATTTCTTTACATGCTTCTTAAAATGGAAGGAAATATGTATTTTTATTTTATATAGAATACATTGATCTGAATTTAAAATAAGAATTTTTTTTTTTAAAAGTAAGCAAATGCTACAGGCATTGGTGAGGAGTAGAGGATTCAGCAAGGGTTCGAAACACAAGATGACCATTGGCCAGGCCGTGAAGAATTGTGGGGTTGTTTATAATACTGATTCTACTTTCTAAACAACCAAGATCTTATGTCTCTAAACCCAAGGAAATGCACTATTGTTGGACTGGGTGTGCGGTATCTCCATATTAATCCCTTTCCCTGGTTTGTGGCAGAAAACCAGGAAGAAGTCAGTGTTGCTTGCAAGGAAAGTTTTCTGAAAGATTCATGCCTGTTCTTCACCCCTACCTGGAGGCCTGTGCCTTTGACCTTTCTCAAGAGCTGTAAGCAGTTGAAGATATTGCAAATTGCATGCAAATACAATTAGAGAAAAAAAAAGCCAACTTGCAAAATGTTCTTGGGAGATCCCCTATGTGGCAGTGGGGTATGTTGTAAGACGAGACAATGGTGGCTGTGAGGTTTGCAAACGGGAGTCCTCTCAGCTGGGAACAGGCACATGAATAATCCTGAGTCTGAAAGGGGCAGGAGGATTGGGCAGAGAATCACCAAAGACGCGTCCAACTTTGTAATTACGAGAGTGTTGCCACATCGAGGAGAGGGAAAGGTGAAGGTGATATTTCATCCAGTGTTCCCAGCTCATCCTCTCCTTACCTGACCTCTGAAATGGAGCCATCGGCCTTGAAAAACCTGGTGTCTAAAATTAATGTTCTTCTCCATCTGACTAAGAAAGCAACAGCTGAGCAACATGAGATCAAGGGCCATGCTCGTTTAAACAGGGGCTCAACGTGGCATTTGAGAGAGAGGAGACTTCCTCTTGGAGTGGACACTTGTCTTTCCAGAAGACTTCTGTTGGCTGTGGGTAAATACTTTGTCCAGAGGATTCTGCAGTCACTTTTACTTCTGAAAAGTTTTCTTTTATCTGCTGGAACTGACACTCTACGCTGGGGTGGTTAAAACTCTGTGATGTCCTCTTACACACGGTAATTAGTTTTGTTGATTGTTATAAACTCTCAAGTCTCCTTCTCTTTCTGTTTCTTTAAATAGAACGCTGTACTAAATTTCAGGTAGAGCTTATTGAATTTTTTTTTTTTTGCAAAACTATTATATCTTGGACCTAAAGTTTTTGTTTTAATATGTGAATTTTCATGTGGCTCCTTGATCCAAGTTGAGTAGCATTTGCAAATAAATGTGATATTTTGCTTAGAAACAGCCATGCATTTTTTTGTTATTTTAATAATGATTTTTACCCCCTGAGCAATTTGAAAGAATGCTAACCGGTATAATGTGTTTGTAGGGCTCTGGTTGATGCTATTTGCATTTTGATTTGTCTGAATGTAAGTTCTCTATGTGGCTAAGCAGAACTTTGCAGAGCAATGAATGTTAAATACTTGGGAACTCAGGTTTCTGATTTTGCGTGTGAGCTGTAAGTGAAAGCTGTCATTTGTGAGAGACTCACAGGTGATTCTCAAGTTGAGAAAACAACTCAGAGGCAGTTCTTAGGACATTTCCAGGAGAGGGCCCCAGGAGTCAGCCATGGGGAACACTGCAAATTCAAATCCCTTTGTCTCTCTCTCCTTCACCCCCTCCTCCTGTCAAATCAAGTGATGTGCATGAGTGTCTAATATAACAGCGGTGCTGTGTGCTGTGCGCCTTACTTAACGTGGGGAGAGGGTTTCAGCAGAAGCACAGAGACAGCTCCTCAGTGCATGGCTGGTAGTGGAGATGCACAGAAATGCACCTGGGTATCTCCATCGTCTGATGGGGCTGTACAGGAGTAAACTCCTTTAGCAAAATGAACATCGCTCATTTGGATGTGGAGAAGAGGAGAGCTCCGGAAGAGGATTCCTTTGGTGGAGACTCTTCCAAGGAGGAAGGCAAAATTCCCCAGGAGCAGCAGAGGCCCCCTTTCACGGTGAGCTCGTTCCTCAAGGATTCAAGGACAGAACCTGCAGTCCCAGTTAGACTGAGAGATCCTCCCTAGTCTATATTGAAATTGGCCACCTTGTGTACATCTTATTTTATGCAACAAGGGAAATGTTTAGTCGCCTGGTGAAACTTGAGATTGCTTCTGTTTGCTTTCGTAGGACAAAGTGAAAAAACTTTTTCCTTCCAAAGTTCCAGCGATGGAAACTCAATATGAATATTAACATTTCTCATCCTAATTTTGGATCCCCTCTCCAGTTTAAATAGGAGAGATTTCTTCTACTGATCATTTCCCCCAAGAAGTCAAATATGTGAATACATAACTAGAACTTTCTGTGTTTTGCTTTCTTTACAGCCAAGAGAAAGGAGCCCTGAACGGTCACGACTGTCTCTTGATTTATAAATCGGAGACGGAGCGGGATGAAGCGCACACGACAGGTAATGGCTTCATCGGACTCACCACCAAGATGTTCAACGTGAAGAGGCTGGAGGAAATCAGCACGTGTTACAGCAGTAACAGCCTGGAGGAAATGGCCTTTTTCCAGTGCATGGAAGAGGTTGAGAAAGTGAAATGCTTTCTGGAAGAAAATTCTAGCGAACAGGACCCAAGACCTGGAAAGAATGAGGTAATTATGGGCTAATTAAAACATCAGTTCTTCCTTCTCTTTTCTTACACCCAGGAGCCATTTCTCTAACTCTCTCCAAATTCTGTGTTGTATCTTGTGTTTGGAATTAAGGAAACTGTGACTAGGCCAGTTTCACTCAGTTTTGTTTCACTGAGATTTGTTTGTAAACCACTGGGCTGAGTTTGGTTAGTAATTAGGAGGCCTTTGAGCACGCCTCTCCGCCTGCAGGCCATGCCTCATTTTGACTAGTGGCTTAGAACTAGTTCTAAACGGAGGTTGTGGAAACACACATGGAAGAAGCAGTCTTAAGGTGATGGATTTGGTCTTGCAGTTTGGAGCATTGCTATCAGGGGCACAGTTCTGCAAGAGAAATGTCTAATTCTCTCAAGACCCTGAGCTCCTGTGGGGCAGATAGCAGAGCTGTTGGTAGTGACTGTCTTGTGAAGGGCACAGTTGGAGAAGAACTGTGGGATACATGTCCTCAGAAAGCGCCCTGAGCCCTGGTCCAGCCTGTCCTTTGGCACTTGGCTACTGCATTTAAGCAAGAGGTTGCCACATCTGAGTAATGGATGACAGCACCCATGGAAAGTGAGCGTGATCATGTAGCTGTGAGAATGCGCATCGAGTTCATGGAAAAAATGATGTTTGAGTTTGAAATATATGCACAGATTTTTCATAACACATTTTCATGATCTTTCTGAAGACTCCTTGTGTGCATGGATTTAAGTTTTTTTTGCCCCCCCCCAATAAATACATCTTTTAATTCCATTTTTCATGAACTTTTAAAAGTCCCTCTCATCAAAGCACTCTTCGTAGCGTCTGTCACCGTAATAGGCAGTTAATAAGTGTCTGCAATCATCATCATCGTCATCATCAGTTCCTGCCCCTGCCTTCACTTAGTTCCATCATCATGTAATCAAGTGCAGCTCTGGGCCCACTGTGGCCCTCACGGCATTTTGCCCCTGCCTTGATTCTAGCACACGTGATGACTTTGAATGTGTCCATCTAGACAAGGATCCTCGGGAGCAGAACCCCATATTACTCATCTGTGCATTCTCAGTTGCTTTCCCTGGCACCACTGTATGATGGGCACCAAAGGTGTGCGTGGAACGAACAGATCTGTTTGAGTGAATTCTGCATTCTGGCTGAGGGCTGGGGTGCGTTGCTTTTTAATAATCAGAGCAAGTGATCATGACAAGGGAGGTTTGGAAACATCCTTCTTTGCCCAGCTCCTGTTCTGAAAACACAAGTCATGCAGAAGGAGCATTTCTAGCAACAGGCAATGAAACAGGTGCTGTGTGTAAAAGGCTGGGAGACTTGTTATCATAAGGAAGGGAAGATTGACAAGAAGTGCTGCGGCGAAGCAATGAGACGGCCAGAAGCAGGTTTTCTGAGGCCTCAGCTTTCCGTAAGAGTTGACGTCTCATAGATGGTAAGAAGTCCACAGTAATGAGATGGAAGACTTTCTCATTAGGGTTGTTCACAGTGTGGATAAACAAACAAAACAGAAGAACCCACTCCCCTTCATTCATTTTGGTAGGACATAGAAGACAAAATATTCTTTTTGGATGACTTTGGAATCATCAGCTAATTATCATAGTTTATAACTAAATTTGATCTTTTCAAGTTCTCTGATATAATTTTGATAAGAAGGCAACATTTATAGAGAATGGGATAGTGCTAAGTTGGAACATAAGTGTTTTCAGGGAGAATGACTCCAGAAGTAAATGATTCTTAGCAGCATATCTTAGAGGGAAGGACTACGAATGTTGTATCTGCTGCAGAAAGCCTAGATAGAGGAAGTGAGCCTGCTCTCCCTCTGTCACTTGGGCCTCCTGGCCTCTGCTCTGCAGCTGATAGCGTGGGAGGGTGGGAGGAGGGACAGGCACCTCCATAGATCCCATTCAACATCTCACTTGTAAATGGAGAAGGGCGCGGAGATAGCAGCAATAAATTTTCCTGTCTCTCTCCCTGGCAGTGTGTGCAATGGATGGGTACACGTGTTGGAGGCACAGAGCTCTTCTTTCTGTGGTGGCCAAGGCCCTGGGGCCAGAGGCCTTGCTTGCCCAAGTCAGTGGGCCCAGGGCCACCTGCAGGCTTGGCAGTGGGTGGACGGGAAGGCCGTCCAGTGGCTCGGGTTTCTTCAGGTATGTAGACAGAGTGGGATTAACACGTCTCCATCTTCTCCTGGGGTGGCAGTAAATCTTTACCACTCTTCTCTCCAAGGGGCCATAAAAAAGTGCTTGAGGATTTTCCCTGCTGTCACCATTCTCTTGTGTGCCCCTCTCCTGAAGGCTGGCACCACCGGTCATGGTGGGAGCAGCTGCTGAGCAGCACTGCGAAGAGTGGACTCTGGATCGCAGCCGCTCCTGTGACAGCATGGTTTTATTCTGGAATCTTCAGTGTGATTTATCTTCTAGAAGACTCTTTAGCTTTTCTCCAGTCCCAGTGGGGTGAATTACACATTCATACATCTATTTCATCAGCTTGCATTTGCGAAGATAATTTAGTAAAACTCAGATTCTTTTTCTTTTCCTGCTCTTAACCAGATTTTTCTATTTCATTTCTTTCTCCTCCATTGTACTGATTTTTTAACCTTCTTTTTTTGTGTGTTTTTTAATTGAATTTATTACTTAAAACATATTTCCTTTTCTTTCTAAAAGTTGTATTCTTTTAATCTTTCTACTTTTTATTTTGATTTCTAATTGCTTCTCCTTCTATTTGAGTGTTCAAAGTCACCAAAGTTCCACCATAGTGTAGAATTTTAAGTCTTCAGCAGATAACTGCAATCATAACAAACTAGACCTTAAACATCTGCAGTGTGGTGTTGAAATCAAGTACAACAAAAAAGTTATTCTGACAAAAATGAATGATGAGTTTAGTAGCTGAGGTATATAATTAAATATAAACAATGGATGGCTCTTATAACTGTAACTAGTATCTTTTCTTAGTAATCAAATCCAGGGTTTTTTTTTTCTCTTAAGTTCCTTAGTATCCAATAGGCCTCCTGTTGCATTTCTCTCAGATTTAATGCTCTCTCCCCCCTCCCTCTCCCTCTCCCTCTCTTTTTCTCTGTCACTCACTAACACACACACACACACACACACACACACACTCTTGCTTAAAGACAGAAGTGTCAGATAATATTCTTAGACAACTGTTCAGCACTGTCTGCTTCTCACTGCCTCCCTTTCCACAAGAAATCTTCCAAACATTCATGGGAAGTGCATATCCTGAAAAAGAATGCACGTATTTCAAAATACTTTGTACCAGAATAAAACTCATCCTTTAATTCCACTTTCCAAGAACTTTTTGAAGTCCCCTCATCGATCTCTACCTTTTATGTCCAAGGTTATCCATGCTTGCCTCTTTGTCACTTTTTGGGATACCCTAATCACCTGTCCTTTGTCCACAAGGCATGATCCCAAGTACAAAAGCTATAGGACATGAGGGTGTGGTTGATCCTGCTATAAAATATGTTTACGACTCCACCTCTGTGCTTATAAGACTTCTGCTGCATGAGTTCCTTTCTGACTTAATCCTAACCCTGTTGGTTTGCATTTAAAACTCTCTCTAATTGGGGAATAATTCATTCTTTTTAAAAAATTATTTATTTATTTAAGAGGTAAAGTTACAGACAGAGGGAGAGACAGAGAGAAAGGTCTTCCATCGCTGGGTCACTCCCCAAATGGCTTCAACAGTCGGAGCTGCACCAGTCCGCAGCCAGGAGCCTGGAGCTTCTTTCTGGTTTCCCAAGTGGATGCAGGGGCCCAAGCACTTGGGACATCCTCTACTGCTTTCCTAGGCGATAGCAGAGAGCTGGATCAGAAGAGGAGCAGGGGCCAGCGCTGTGTCATAGCGGGTAAAGCCGCCACCTGCAGTGCCGGCATCCCATATGGGCACCGGCTCAAGTCCCGACTGCTCCACTTCTAATCCAGCTCTTTGCTAAGGTGCCTGGAAAGCAGTAGAGGATGTCCCAAGTCCTTGGGCCCCTACACCTGCGTGGGGGACCTGGAAGAAGCTCCTTGCTCCTGACTTCAGATCAGCCTAGCTCTGGCCGTTATGGCCAATTGGGGAGTGAACCAGCGGATGGAGGATCTCTCCCTCTCTCTCTCTCTCTCTCTCTGCCTCTCCTTCTCTCTCTGTGTAACTCTGACTTTCAGATAAATGAAATAAATTTTCAAAAAAAAAAAAAGAAGAAGAAGAAGAAGAGCAGCCCGGACTAGAACTGGCACTCACATGGGATCCCGGCACCACAGGCAGAGGCTTAGCCCACCATGCCACAGCACTGGCCCCAGAATAATTAATTCTAAAACCAGGTTTAAATTCCTGTATCCTGAGGCAAGCATTTGACCTACTAGTCACAATGCCTGTGTGCCATGTCAGAGGGCCTGGGTTCCCTACCCGGCTCCAGCTCCTGGCTCCAGCTTTTTGTCAGTGCAGACCCTGGGAGGCAGCAGTGATGATTCACACAGTTGAGTTCCTGCCTCCCACACAGAGACCTGAACTGAGTTCCTGGTTCCTGCCTTTTTAGCCCATCTTAGCCCTAGATGTTGAAGAGTGAACTCATTCTCTCTCTCTCTCTCTCTGTGTCTCCCTGCCTCTTAAAAAAAATACTTTCATACCCCCACCATGGCCCTGGGGTGTGTCCCAAACAGAGGCTGGACCCCGTAGCCCTGGAACTAATGCTCTGAAGACCCAGCAAAACAAAATAGTTATTAACAGGATGTACAAAAGGATGGCGTGGGTTGCAGAAAAGCCTGGCTATCCCTGTTTTGATTGCAGTTGGTGGACTTAATACCAAGTGGCATTTCCTGACCAGCTGCTGTGGAACTGTGCCATCAGCAGCCTTCATAATGACTATAACTTAGATCTCAAAATAACATGGCTGAGGGTGGAGGTTTTGAGATGGCTTTAAGTTGTATTTCCCCACCCCCATTCTTTGCTCCTCACCCCGCAAGTGCAAGAAAGCCCTTTGGCCATGGCCCAGGCACAGTGGCTGCTGCCAGTTACAGTGGCGCTGATAGGCCTTGAACTGGGGACAAACGCATGCGCGTTGCTGTAAATTATGGCCAGCAGGTCTCCCTCGGCCCCTGCACCTGTTGCAGATCTGTCACACAAGGCCGTCACATTTTTCCTTTTAAAGAGGACAAATATTTGTTAGGGGTGTAACTGGAGAGGCAGGCACCGTCCCTCGGCCCTCCAGTGGCACCCACCCCTCAGAACAGTGCAGCGTGTGGAGGACGCTCTGGCTGGATCAGGGCAGGAAGGAGCCTAGAAGCCACGCAGCGGCCCCAGCGCTCCCCGAGAATGGACGTACCCCTGGGAAGAAGAGGCCTGTGGCTTGTAGGTACCGTGTGCCTTCTCTCGTCTTCCGTGCTCTGGCGCCTGTTCCGGTCGCTGATGGCCCGGGGAGACCACAGGCAGGCTCCTGCGCTGGAGGATGCACAGGTAGCAAAACCACTTTTAACCCAGACAGATTCCTTTTGCAGCTCTGTTTGAGTGTTTCCAGCCTGGGAATGGTGCTTGCCAGAGGAAATGGAACGCGTGCCCCAGCTGAATCCTTGCCCAGCACCGCGGTCTAAGGAGGGCTCGGGATAATAGTAGTGGCATGTGGCACATTTCAACATTTCACACACTTGCACCAACTTCCGGGGAACCTCGAGGCAGTCATTCCTGATGCCATCGAAGTTGGTGATCTATTCTGGTGTATGAGAACTAAAAATAACCTCACTTGTCCTCCTTCTCCTGCTTCTGATACAACTTAAGGACGAAAAGAAAACAAACTCTTGGCCAAACTTCTTTTTGTGTTGTTTGCAGATCTCATGCAGACACAGTGTCTGAAGGGGGATCTGCCCTCCTGAGCGCAGCCTTTACGTGCTTTCTGCTTTGAGCGGCTGCCCGACCACGCTTTTCGCGTGAGGGCCATAGCTATTCCAGGAATGGAATTCAGTCAGGGACAGGGCTGGTTCTGCAAGATGAGAAACAATTCCAAGTCTCAGGATTTTGACACATTCCAAGAGGGGGCAATGTGTGCTTAGGGAAACGGCTCTTCTGGCAAACTGAATTCTTTTATCGATTAGCACATGATAAATTATTTCTGAAACAGTTACAAGACGGTTTAGCAAATACTGTGGAAAACAGTCTGAACTATTGTCCCTATATGGAGCTGGGTTCCCAGCAGGATTTTTTGTTTTTTACAATTTTGTGCCCCCTTTCCCTTAGCCCTCCCTCCTCATAAAATACAGAGCCACAAATATACTGAACAGCAGTGAATGCATTGTATGTGTGTCTGTGCCCTATGTACAAAAAGTGTAAAATTTTTTGTACCTCTCCCAAAGAAGCAGTCTTCAACCTCTTTGGGTCCTAATTGCCCCTGTGGACCATGGCATGGTTTACAGCTTAAGAAAAGCTCCCTCTGGGGGGATGGATGGTGTTTCCCTATGCGTGTTTACGAAGGCATTGCTTATAGCATCCTCACCAGGAGGCCACGGCTCAGCATCTGGCTGTGCTGGAGAACAGAACGCTCTGGGAGTTGGGCTTCCGTGATGGCCCTGAGCCTTCCCAGGGACCCTGCCACACAAGTACTCCCGTGACTCTCACGTGTGCATTCAGATCAATTGCCAAATCTTGGAATGGCTTGTCCATAACCTGATCCTTCTTAACTTAGCACAAAGAAAAAGATGGGATAAAGACAGAAATAGTTTTCTTCTAAGTCAGTCGTCATGGGACACAACACGCTCTGAGTCTGACAATACCATAAGTCTGTTTTTCCACCGTTGCCCAAGTGTCATCGTTTGGGGCTGTTTAGTGGTACTAGGAGGGCTTCACTTCTGCTGTTGGATATGTCATGGGGTTTCCATATTTTATGTGAATAGGAATGTGTTATTCATCCAAGTGATGAAAATGTGGCTCTAGGGGCTGGCACTGTGCTGTAGCAGTACCTGCAGTGCCAGCATCTCATATGGGTGCTGGTTCGAGTCCCGGCTGTTCCACTTCCGATCCAGCTCTCTTCTATGACCTGGGAAATCAGTGGAAGATGGGCCAAGTCCTTGGGTCCCTGCACCTGCGTGGGAGACCTGGAAGAAACTCCTGGCTCCTGGCTTCGGATCAGTGCAGTTCCAGCTGTTGCAGCCAATTTTGGAATGAGCCAGCGGATGGAAGACCTCTCTCTCTCTCTCTCTCTCTCTCACTCTCTCTCTGCCTCTCCTTCTCTCTCTGTGTAACTCTTTCAAATAAATAACTAAAAAATAACTAAAAAAGAAAAAAAGAAAAGAAAATGTTGCTTTCAGAGGTTCTCAGTGAAAATATCAGTGGGATATACAGGCCAACTGGGAGTATTCTGCATGTATAGTTTTAGAAGTTTTTGCAACTTTTTAAATATGAAGAAAATGTCTACTCAGATTTTTATAGCATATCCTCTTAGCTCTCCCATTGCTAAGAATTGTTTAGAAATGTTGGCAAATCCATTGTCTTGGAAATTTCTACAAACAGCAGTTTTTGGAATTGCCATTTATTTATTTATTTTTAAATATTTACTTATTTATTTGAAAGGTAGAGTTATGGACAGAGAGAAGGAGAGACAGAGAGAGATCTTCCATCTGCTGGTTCACTCCCCAGATGGCTGCAATAGCCAGGGCTGTGCCAGGCTGAAACCAGAAGTTAGGAGCCTCTTCTGAGTCCCCCATGTGGATGCAGAGACCCAGGAACTTGGGCCATCTTCTGCTGCTCTCCCAGGTACACTAGCAGGGAGCTGGCTCGGAAGTGGATCACTGGAGATTAGAACTGGCACCAATATGGGATGCTGGCACTGCACGCCATGGCTTAACCCTCTGCACCACAGTGCTGGCCCCTGGAACTATTATTTATAGAGGTACGAGAGAGTCCTGTTTGTGATAGTAATGTTGTCTGTGTCCGTTCAGAACCTGAAACAATGAAAAGGTTTCCTCAGGCTCTGTACAGATACCTGCCCAGGAAAAGTTCTGGGCGTTCTTGACAAAAGATAGATGAGGCACATTGATGTTAATTCCCATCCACTTCTTAAAATGATTAAAATTATGATTTTTGATACCATTTCTGCAATTTGTGGTAGTATAAAAATATTTCTTTTTCTAAAAGTTAAAGTAGCAGAGTTAAAACTATAAATATTGCAATGCTGTGTTCCTTCATAAGAGAATGGTTAACAGACTTGATCATGAAATTCCTGTTTACTGTCGTTGACCCAACTACGTTGCTATCCACTTATCTAAAACATAACAACTGTAAAATGCTTGATTATCTACTGTTTTTTTCCCTAGAATTCACTTCTTCACACACCACCTTTATGATTTTTGCTATGCAGTGGGGCCTCTGTATCACAGGTTCTGCAACTCCAGATACAATTACAGAGAGGAAATATTTGAAAAAAAATTGAGTCTGTACGAAAGGTACATGACTTTGTTCTTGTCCTTATTTCCTGTGAATAACAGCTATTTACAAGCACTTGAATTGTGTTAGGTATTATAAGTAATCTAGAGATGATGCAGCGCAAAGAGGAGGATGGGCATAGTAGGATATGTGCAAATACTGTTTGTTTAATTCCACAGATTTTGGTATCCAAGGGGGTCATGGAACCACTCCCCGAAGATGCCGAGGGGTGACTGTATTTACATGGTACCTTTTTCCAAAGGGTACTTTTCATCTGTCAAACCACTGAGAGCGTTCTAACAAAGGCAAACATGGAGTGCAATCATGGTTTTGATGTGCCAGTAGCAGATTTTCATAAGGCACAGTGAGACACACAGCATTGTTTTTCAGTAGATGGTTAGTGAGTGTTTAATGCAGTGGTCCCACTTCAGCCTCTGGAGGCGTGAGCGCAGGAGGTGGTTTGCAGGTCTTTGCCCATGGTGTTGGCCCTTCACCTCTGCTTCTCTCTCTGTTCACCACTGGAGGACAGACAATAACAACAGCCCACATTGTGGCAAGCAGGCATCGGAGTTCAGCACAGAAAACTGATACCAGGTGAAGTTTACTCAGGGTTCTTTACCCAGCACTATTGTCTACCTAATATGGCTGTTGAGTTCCCGCCTGAAGGCAGAACCTGAGATCAGGGCATGTGAAACTTGCTTTGTTAAATGGCTCCAGGTCTAGGTGTGGGGCCCCAGGGAAGATGAAGTAGGGAAGCAGAAAGCCCCAGAAGGCTGGGCTGCCACACTGTTGGGATCTGGAAGCCCTCAGAGCCCCCAGGACTGAAGGGGACACTGGTGTACCAGGGGCCATCAAGGGATCTTCCATGGGTTGACTGACCCTCTGGCATTTTCAATTGGCTGGTGCATAAGTACTAGTTCTCATTAAGGTCCCGCAGCCAGAGAATCCTGGGCAGAAAGTGAGATACACACACAGAGTGAGAGGTGGAGCTGGGCTTTGAACCAGCGGTAGGTCCCCACCTTGCTGTCTATACCTCCAGGAGGATTGCCCCACTACACCCAGCTTCCTGCTCCACAGCGGGGTGTCCTGTTACAGGTAGACTTCTAGTCCTGACTCTTGCCCCTCGGGGTTCTTTACATTGTTAGCATGAGAGTGCGTGTGTGTTGGGCTCCATAAAGTGTTGCTCTTAGGGCCAAGTGAAGCACTGTGTGTGTAAAATGCCCTATGCTGTTACCATCACCACCACATTCTTCTCCGTGTGCTCATGGTTCCCCACCTCCTCTTGCCTTCTTTCGTGTGGAGACACAGCCTCGGTGTACATGGTGCTTCCTTGCATTTTGTACTCATTTCAGAAAGTCTTGCAACCTCATTTATAATTTTTAATAGGGAAAAGTATCTTCTTTGCTAATCCACTGATGGCACTGGGATGATATAAACCTGTCATGTAATCCATGGCTCGTGGCTTCATCCACTTGGGGGTTCTGATGTGAGCGGGTGGTTGTGCCCGTGATGAATGGGACCTGTCTGTGCTGTGGCATGTACATTGTGACTCGAAGATTAGGGGCCTTACAGCACAGATCTTGAGGGACCTTGGGAGTCTGCTCATCCAGTCCTTCATTGGAAGAGAAAGCCAGGGTTCTGCAGAGGTTAAACAGATTCGCCCAAGACTCATTCATTGCATGCAGGGATGATCCTTTCTGAAAATCAGAATTTTCTTCCAACCAAGTCTTTTTGTTTTTTTAAGATTTATTTATTTATTTGAAAGGCAGAGAGAGAGAAAGAGAGAGGTCTTCCATCTGCTGGTTCACTCCCCAGATGGCCACAACAGCCAGAGCCATGCCAATCTGAAGCCAGGAGCTTCTTCCAGGTCTCCCATGCGAGTGCAGGGGCCCAAGGACTTGGGCCATCCTCCACTGCTCTCCCAGGCCACAGCAGAGAGCTGGATGGGAAATAGAGCAGCCAGAATTCGAACTGGTATCCATATGGGATGTTGGCTCTGCAGGCTGCAGTTTTATCGGCTAGGCCACAGAGTCAGGCTCCCCCAACCGGGTCTTGTATGCTACCTCTTACATGTTTTGTTTTGTCAGAGCTGTGTTTCTCTACAGTGGGCTGGACAGTCCTTTGCATGGTCACTGTCCGTTTCTTTTGTTGGCTGTTTCCTGCACCAGGGCACAGCACAGCAGCCAGCTCCCTAGCAATTCACCCAAAGTCCACCGTGTGCCAGCTGGGATTCTGAACTGTAAGGACCTCGTTAGGTGACTCAGGTTGGACAGCAGCAGGTGCAGTGCTCCTGTTGGTGGTCTGAGGAGTGTGTGAGCCCAGGCTTCTAGTATTTGAGTTTCAGATGTGAGAAGTGAGCAGGGATGCAAGTCATGGGCCTGTTCTTTTGCCTTTTTTTACGGTTTCAGGCTCATCCTTACTAATTAGAATAAGGGATAGGTCTAAAAATGGAATTCAAAGACAAACTTTTAATTCATAAATGCAAATCCATCTATGTCAGAGCCTAAGTATTCATTTAATCCCTTGCATCTAGGTTTTCTGTTTGACTTTACAAAGAATTATTGAGCCCTGCTGCATGACAGACTCCGTGTTGTTTGTTCTTGGACTCTCTAATAATAACTTCCAAATGTGACTTGGAGGGCAAATACTTGAGACACAAGCCGTTTCACTCGGCCACAGCTGCTGGTGATGTCAAAAGAGGCGGAGGCTGAAGCAGCAGGACCGTCTCTGTACGAGGTGAACACAGGATGTGGATTCGGCTTGGGAGCTGCTCTTTTCCTTTATGTAGACAAGGTTTCTGTACAGATGTTTCCTTAGACAACGTGGCCATCCCTGATCATTCGGAAACCTAGACACTCCTTTCTTTCCACTTTTCTAGATGAGTATGTTGGATGGCTCTGAAACTACTCATCCGTTTTATACTCTTCAAGGTCTGTGTGTGTGTTCCTGATTATGATCCATGCCTTTGGACTTGAGTGTATCTCTACTTGCTGATTTTATTTGATAGATACTCCTCTGTATGCACCAGAACTTGTTCTAAATACTGTATAAGGAGACATTCAAACGCTTTCCTGATTGGCTCTCCCGGGAATAATAACAACCACTAAAATTTAGGTTGTGTTTATCCTGTCCCAGGCACCAAGCTAAGCTCTCTCATACAGTGTTCATCTTCCCAAAGGCCCCATGAAATTGCTGTAATTATTACCTGCTTTTATAGACAAGTAAACTGAGGCTTCCTAAAGTTATGCAACTAACATGCCGCTCTATCTCCTTCAGAATAGTTTGCCAAATATATGAAAGATGTACTTTGACTTATTTAAAAATTATTTATTTATTTGAAAGGCAGGGAGGGGTGGGTGGAGAGAGAGAGGAAGAGAGATCTTCTATCCACTTGGCTCAATCCTCAAATGGTCAGAATGTCCAGGGTTGGGCTAGGCAAACTCAGGAGCCTAGAACTCTATCCAGGTCTCCCACATGGGTGACAAGGGACCATGACTTGGTCCATCATCTGCTGCTTTGCTTTCTCAGGCACATTAACAGGGAGCTGGAGAGGGGTAGAGGACCCAGGACTCAAACCATGCTATGATATGGGATGCTGGCATAAAAAGCTGTGGCTTACCTCACTGTGCCAAAAGCATCAGCCTCTATTTGTAGAAATTTTAAGTAGAAATTTAACCTTTTTTAATTTTTAAAAAGTTTTCAAAATTTATTATTTTCATTTTTTTTGAAAGAGAGCAAGAATTAAAGAGAGAGAGAGAGAACAGAGATCAATCTTCTTCCATCTCTTGGTTCATTGTCCAAATGCCCACAATAGCTGGAGCTGGGCCAGGAGCCTAGAACTCAAACTGTGGATGGCAGGGACCCAGTTACTTGAACCTGCTGCCTCCCAGGGTGCGATTAGCAGGAAGCTGGAATCAAAAGTGGAACCGAGACTTGAACCCAGGTACTCTGATACAGAATCTGGCATCCCAAGTGGTGTCTCACCTGCTGTGCCAAACACCCACCCCTGAACTAGAATTTTTAAAAAATAACTTCACTCTCTTTTAAAGATTTTTATTTTATTTATTTGAGAGGTAATTACAGATAGAGAAAGGGAGAGACAGGTGGTTGGAGCTGGGCCAATCTGAAGCCAGGAGCCAGTAGCTTCCTCCAGGTCTCTCAAGTGGGTGCAGGGGCCCAGGTACTTGAGCCATTTTCTACTGCTTTCCTAGGCTATAGCAGAGAGCTGGATCAGGAGAGGAGCAGCCAGGACTCGAACTGGTGCCCATATGGGATGCTGGCACCATAGGCGGAGGCTTAGCTCACTATGCCACAGCACTGGCCCCGATACTTCACTTGTTAGAGCAGTTTTAGGTTCACAGCAAAATGGAGAGGTGGGTGAAGGAGATCCCGTGGTCTCCTGGTCCCTCCCTGCCTTTCACAGTCTTCGTGGGAGACTCCTCCACCAGAGCAGAGCTTTTGTTACCACTGATGAACCTACGTGGACACATGGTCATCACCCAGAGTCCACGGCTTACGTCAGGGCTCACTCTTGGTGTTGCACATTCTGGAGGCTTGGAAAAACACCACTACAATCGCATTTTTCCCCCCTGTAACTGTCACTTTAAAAAGTTTAAACATGAAGCACCAAGTATTTGAAAACAAGCCACTCTCACAGAGGAATGTTCTGAGGACAGTTTGCTTTATCTTCCCATGAATGGAAGTCTGTTTTATTGGTTGGTGTTTTGGTTATTTGTTCGATTTCTTTACCCAAATGCAGCCAGGACTGGTGAATTAAGAAAGTCCAATTTCTTTGCCAGGGTGGAGGTTCTTCTCTGCAGCTGTGAGGTCACAGCGCCCTCCGGTGGGGAGAAGCTGCACAAGTTACAGCAGTGGCAGCAAGTCAGGAGCATTTCAGGCTGGTCTGGGTTGAGCTCAATGTCAGGCCGTTCTTGGTCCACGGGGCAGCCAGGAAAGACTGCACCAGAACCAGTGTTTCCTAGGGCAGACGGATGAGCTGAAGAACGCAAACTACACACTGATAGCACGCTCTAACATACACCGCTGTGGATTACGGGAGGCGTCAACAGTTTCTTTAAGATCAGTGTTTTATGAACCTTCATGCCCGACCAGAGTGGACATTTGCCTATTCACATATTTTTTGCTAACAGTGAGGAGTTACAATATGAGACTTTTTTTTTTTTTTACTTTGCAGTATAGTTAGAGGCAAGACCGAGGCTTGAATCTCACTTCTGGCTCTTGCTACCTGTAGGATTCTGAGCACATGACTTAGCCTCTCTCTGTTTCCTTATCTGGGGTTAGAAACACCAAGCCCACGGGGTTGTTGTACAGTTTGGTTATAGCAATTCTTGGTATAAAGAAAACAAATAGCTCAATAAAGAAAGCAATAAGGTTTTTATTTTTATTATTTATTTATTTGAAAGGAAGAGATAGAAGAGGGGATGAGGCAGAGAGAGAGAGAGAGAGAGACAGATTGAGGTCAATCTTCCATCCATTGGTTCACTTCTCAAATGGTTGCAATGGCTGGGACTGGGCTAGGCAGAAGCTCAGAGCCAGGGACTCCATCTGGGTCTCTCATCTGGGTGACATGGGCACAAGCACTTGGGCCATCTTCTGCTGCTTTTCCAGGCACATTAGCAGGGAGCTGGATCTGGAGCGGAGCAGCTGGGACTTGAACTGGCACTCCAATGCAGGATGCCAGCGTCCCAGGCTTCACCCACTGTGCCAGAACGCTGGTCTCAGCCATCAGCTTTTACTGTTCATGGCAGCCACGTGGTGTCTTTCCCACTCAGAGTGCCACCAACCTGGTTTCCGTGAGGTCGGCATCCCACACCTGACTTCTTCCTGCAGGCAGGCGTTGCTGCTGGTCCCAGGCTCCTTGGTTGGGATCCTTCGACCTCTTGGTGATACGCTGCCTCCCATCCCACCAGACATGACACTCTGCAATGTGATGCTGGAAACACCTCCCATCTGTCCTTTCACCCCACTGGAGTGGTGGCAAATGTGTCCCCCACTGTCATCTAAGGAAATGTACACTGCTTGTGACACCGGCATCCCATCTCGGGGCGCTGGTTTGAGTCCTGGCTGCTCCACTTTCTCTCCAGCTCCCTGCTAATGCCCTTGGGAAAGTAGTGGAAGACGGCCCAAGTGCTCGGGAGGTCTGGATGGAGCTCCGGCTCCTGACGTCGGCCTGGCCCAGTCCTGGCTGTTGTGGCTGTTTGGAAGATGGAAGATCTTTCTGGGTCTCTCTCACTCTGCCTTTCAAATAAATAAATAAATCTTTAAATAAAAAAATTAATGTAAGTATTTAAAATATTTAAACACAGGAAGAGGAAGGCCAGCCTCCGTATAGCAGAATATTTGGGAAGATGTTGCGTTTGTGTATTTTTCCTCACGATCTTCCTAGGACACATGCTTGAGTGGCATTTTAATCATTTCTGGCCTGGGCGGATCCATTCTGAGAGGTCAGTGCAGCCCGACCAGCCCCAGCTATCTTCATTCACTCCCAGATGACAGTGTCGCCAAACAGTCACCTGCTGTTCTGGAGCGTTCGGTCCCCTTCTGAAGAGCAAGGCAACCTGACTTCCTCAAGTCGAAATCCGTCCACTCTCGCTCTGAAACGGCTCTGATACAGCTGACAGTCACTTACGATGAGGCCGAGAGGCACTGCTCAGACTCTGAAGTCTCTTTGAGGCTCATCCTGGAAGAGAATGACTTCATCTCTAGCGAGCTCTGTCGGTTTGTTTTACATCTCTGCTCTTGGACCAGTTGGCTGCAAACAGAAATCGCTCTCGGAAGAACAGCTCATGCCTGCTCAGCATCAGCTGGGGGCCGGGAGGTGGGGGAAGGGGCTTGCTGTAAAATGCAGGCTCTCAGGCCCTGCCACACACCTGCTGACCAGGCATCTGCGTTTATGACAAAGGCCCCTGATGATTCATGTGCGCATTTACGTTTGAGAAGAGCCAGAAAGCTCCTTACCTCCTGCACTCGAACTAGGGGAGGCGAAAGCCCCCCTCAAGAAAACTCCTGAAAGAGGAAGGTGACCCCACCCCGCAGTTGTGAATACAGCCCGCACCCCTACACCTCCCCGCTCCTGGCGGTCACTTCCTTGAGATCCTTGGATTCAATCAATTGTGAATCAGAAATACTAGGAAATAAAATAAAACTGCATCCGAAGTGAACATGGGCGGACTTTCTTCTTGGTGTTATGCCCTACATGATTCAATGTTGCCCAGCAGTTTACCTTGCAGGAGGCGTGTAAGTAGACAATGTAAAAGACACAGGAGGATGTCTTTAAGCAGTGGGAATTCTTTATCGTTTTGCATAAGCAGCTTGGGTATCCATGGGAGCCTTGGAAATGGTCTCCCATGAATACTGAGGGACAACCGTATATGCAAGTCTAGGAATATTCATGTTATGGTGCATACATTATACACCTATCTATACATACATGTCCACGTTTCACACTGGAATATATGTGTGTGTTTAGTGTGTGCATCTATATGTGTTAAGTGTGTATATATATATGTGTATTATATGTATATATATATGTGTGCATCTCTATGTGTTGTGTGTATATGTGTGTATGCATATATATGTGTTATGTGTATATATATGTGTGCATCTATCTGTGTTGTGTATATATGTATATGTGTGTGTTTAGTGTGTACATCTATATGTGTTAAGCGTGTGTATATATGTGCTATGTGTATATATGTGTTTAATGTGTGCATCTATATGTGTTTTGTGTGTATATATGTTTATGCATATGTGTTATATGTATATGTGTATCTATATGTGTTTTGTGTGTATATATGTGTGTATGCATATATATGTTATATTTATATATGTGTGTTTATATGTGTTGTGTGTATATGTGTGTGTTTAGCATCTATATGTGTTGTGTGTATATATATATTTGTGTGCATATATATGTGTTATGTGTATACATGTGCTTACTGTGTGCATCTATATGTGTTGTGTATATATATGTGTGTGTTTAGTGTGTGCATCTATATGTGTTGTGTGTACATATATGTATGTGTGTATGCATATATATGTATTTTATTTTTTATTCTCTCAAGGGTCTCAGGCTATTCCTTGGGAACCAGGCAACATCCTTTTTTGAACATTTTAAGAGCATGTTTTCCTTGATAAAATAAATACATCTAATAATAGTTCTTTCCATTAGATTTCCCAGGCAGACAAAACACAGCACTTGTCCCTGGGCCAGTCAGATAAGCCAGGGTGAAGGGACATGTGAAATGGCAGCATATCCTGCCTTCCCTGAGAGGGTCATCCTGGTCCCCAGGGAGGTGGGTCTGGACATTGAGCTCCTGTGCCCACTGGAAAGGAGGCGGCGTCCCCGTGAGGAGATGCCAGCAGCTGCACCATGGAAATCCTGTGTGTGCCCCTGTCGGCAAGGCAGCAGGTGGTGTAACTGGGAGCCATGTGTGTGCTGTGAGAGGGGCAACTCGGAAGCTTCTGTCCTGTCAGGGTGGCTCCCTCCAGGGCTTGAAAATGCCAGTATCTGTGGCCTGAGGTCGCCGAACCCCAGTGTAGTCTCCTTTTGTCTCTGGAGCTTTGGGGCCCATCTGGGCTTTGCCACTCACACTGGATAAGTGACCTTGACTTTGAGCAAGTTGCCGGACGGTATGATACTATTGATCCAGCAGGGATGAGTACCACCAAGAAGAATCCCCTGGGGTAAACATGCAGATTCCCAGGCCCCCAGAGCCACCAAGGTGGAATGTCCTCTGTGTTCACTGGCCTGCCGGGGTGCCCCTGGGGATCATGATTTGCACAGGTCTGGGGAGGCCACTCGATCAGTGTCCAGTTCTTGTCCCTTCTTCCCTCCGAATCTGTGTGTTGGGACTTGCCAATGACAATGAAGAGGATGATTTGTGCCATTGCTGGTGGATGGTTATAAAATACGTATACATCACTGAAGCACTGCCTGTTTCTGGGCTGACTGTGCATCTCCCCTGAATCTTACGGTTGAATTACTCTTGTGACCACTTAAGTTTCCTTGGGTGTGGAATGAACCCGATGATGAGACACATGTCTGTGAGGTGGGCTCTTTGTTTTGAGCAAACTTCTGAGCTGATAGTACTCTATTGCTCCTCTTGGCTGCTTGGGTTCAGAGGTCTCTTACATTATGAATTTGTGGAACATTGACAACTATGGTTTTTACGTACATCCTTCCATTCCCATCAAAACTCTTATATCTTTGCAGGAGTTGCAGCAAGAAACAGTTTTGGGATTATTTTTGTTGCTGTTCACTGATCTGGCAACACAAGCCTCTCTGTGGTGGAAGGCAGCTTTTTTCACGGTTGGGTATAAAATAGCCAATATGGTGCTGAGGCAGCAAAGATAGATCTGTTTGCAGAGTTAGAATGATGCAAGAAGAAGGAGGAGGATCTAATAATTAAAGGAGAGTTGAGTTGAGAATAGTTTTTCTCTCTATGAAAGTGAGGAGGAGGACCTTTGAATAATTATAATAAAATAAAACTTGTGAATCCACTTGAGGAACTGAATGAAATCCAACTCTGTTATTAGCCACAGCCACGTCCACAAATAGATGGAGAGAGCAGATGGGGACAGAGGTCAAGGCAGGCTGCAGGGGAGGAATCTTGGGGAGGAACAGCCAGGCGAGGTGGAAGGAAGCCCAGACTCTGCATCATGGGCCACTCTCAGCAGAGACAGGCTCCGTCCAGTCCCTCTGGCCTCTCCTGCAAAACCCTCTAGATGGTCAGTTTTATAGCACATCTCTCCCAGTGCTGCTGCAGACCCCAGCAGTGCTTCTCGGGACTCACTCAGTGCAGCTCGGCCTTCCCTGGGGTCTCTGCAGGGCTGGCCAACAAACACTGTCAGGCCAGCGTGGCAGGTGCGTGGGCCGGGAGGGAACCTCTGTAAGCAGAAATGCAAGTACTTGTTCTATTTCTGCTCTAGCTAAGCCAAGGGGGGTTATTAGCTGTTTCCCGAGTGCCCAGGTATCCACTAAGAGCTCCATAGGAGGCCAAAGAAACGGAATTTGTGGTGACCATCATGATGAGCTCTTGTGTCTCTGTGGATTTCTCTGAGAGGCAGGGATGAGGTCGTCGAGCTTCTCTGGGCTGCTGTGGGGAACAAGCAGGTGCTATGATAAGACACAGCATGAACACTCAAGAAATGGTGCTACCCTCAGTGTTATGTCACTGTCCCCTCAGGACTTTATCCTTTCATTGAGGCTGAAATAGCTGATTATATCAGTCAGGAGCAACACAAGACTGGGGAATTCCTGCATGGGTCTTAGTGCCTGAGATCTCTAGGTGCCTCCTGGGGTTTCCTCTACTGAAGCTTATGCTACAGCTGCCCTCCCCTCGCCCAGGCCATCAGCCTGTAAGGAGAGCCAGCGCCATAACTGCGCGTTTTGATGGGCACCCCTTTCCTGCTCCCAGCTTCTCGTCTTTATCAATCTCCTTCCCTAAACTTTGGATTGAGATTTCCTGGTCCTTTTGGCATTTCAAACTGGAATCACAAGGAGTGGAATTATCCAGTTCACCGACATCGACTGAGCATCCTGCGGGTGGCCTACAGTGGTTGGGCCAGAGAGGTGGGAAAGAAGAAGCAGTCTACACCCCTCGCCCCGCTGACCCCAACCTTATTAGATGGGTGTTAAGGGTTAAGCATAGAGCAGCAGCCACGGGAGGTCAGAGCAGGGATTACAGAGGGCCTTTCTGAGCACGTCAAGTTAGTTTGTATCTAAGGGACAGCCAGGACTGAAGCCAGGGTGGCATAGAGCAGGCGCTCGGGAGAGGTCTGGGGGAGTGAAGAGATGCGGCCAGGCAGCAGAAGGAAAGCTGCCCGCGGCCGTGGGCAGTGGCCGGGGCCCTCTGAGACCTGCCTGCCCGGAGTCCAACCACCGTCCCCGAGGAGGAGCCCTTAGCAGCCCAGGGCCAAGACCCCACGGTGCAGCCTGTCTCCCCCTTCCCACAGGCCCAAACTCCTGCTAATCTTCCTACCCGTGTTTTTGTCAGCCCTAAAAGTCAATTCTGGCAGTTCCAGGGCTCATTCCTGGGACTTCTTAGAAATGAAATTATACTCGGTACCACTTCCCTTCCTTCTGAAATTACTGTTGCTATATTTTTAGTATGTTTTGGGGGAGTGAAAAGCATTAGTTACTTCTAGCTTTCCATGTAACCTCTTCTGATGACTACTCTCTTTGAAAGACTTAAAAAAAAAAAAAAAAAAAGAAAGGCTGTGCAGCCTGAATTAACTTTTCTGTAAGAAAAGGTCTTTGGTGGTTTATAAATTTTAATGCAGGACGCTGACTGCCAGGATATTCTTGGAGCACACCCAGGGGTCTGAGCAGCCTCCCGGAGCAGCTGAAGCGAGCCCAGCCTACCCTGCACCTGGACACAGGCTCCTTTCATCCTCACGTTCAAAGCCACGACACCTCCTGGTTTCAACCTTAGGGCGTCCAGAATGTTCTTTTAAAACCCATTTCCTGGAAATAGATCTTTGCTGTGCTAATGCATAGTTTTTCGCTTCGTGTTTTCTTAAGGCGCATAAATTGTATTTTCTCCCCCTCTTGCAAATAAGAAAAAAAAAAGCTCAGGGCGTGGGGGTCTGTGGTCAGCATGCCCCCTGTTTGAGGAGTACAGGCCATTACTATCCTGGGTTTTTAAATATTTCATTGGCATCAAGAGGGTCCTACACTGGCCTATTCATTCCCTGTTCCTCCTCAGACACTAGGCTGGTCTTTTTGATCCAAAGTGCTGAGTAAGAGAAAGTCGTCTGAAAATTAGCCTCTTAAGTGAACACCGGGGTCTTAGGCCACAAAGGGACCTGCTCCTGTGACTTGCTGGAGTCTCTTATCAACGCTGTTCCTTATCCATGTGCTCCATATCCATTCTCCCTTTACACTGGGCGGCTCACTCAGAGCAACGTGTTTCAAAAGCTGCTCCGTCTGGGCCGGTAGCTTGATGGGGATGCCCTCCTGGGTGCCCTGGAGGCACATGTCTCAGCCAGCTGACGACCCTTATGGAAGAAGAAACAGACACTGCCTGGTGAGCTTAGCCAAGGATGCGTTCAGCCCATCTGCCTCTCACAGGGCAGCTATATTCCATGTGGAACGTTCCATGTGGGAACCTGATGCTGCAGGTGGGCGTCTCTCTGGCATGCGTCCCCAGGTGAACATCTCTCTGTTCTTAGCTGGCTGGTCCATGCATTCCTGTTGAACCACTGAGATTTTACTCAGAAGATCCCAGGAGTCTTCCAGCAGAAGGAAGTATAGGTTTTTTTTTTTTTTTTAAGATTTATTTATTTATTTGAAATGCAAAGTGACGGGGTGGGGGGGAAGGGGAAGGAGAAAGAGAAAGACACACACACACACACACACAGAGAGAGAGAGAGAGAGAGAGAGAGAGATGTCTTCCATCTTTACTTCCCAAATGATTGCAGCTGCCAGGGCTGGGCCAAGCCAAAGCCAGGAGCCAGGAATGCCATCGGGGTCTCCCATGTAGGTGGCAGCACCCAAGTGCTTGGGCCATCTTCCACTGCCTTCCCAGGCACATCCGCAGGATCTGAAGGGAAGCAGCTGGAGCTGGAGTAAGTGGTCATGTGGGATGCTGGCGTCACAGGTGGCAGCCTGACATGCTGCATCACGTTGCTGGCCCTGTAGTGGATTTTTGGGGAAGGCAGTGTGTTAGGAGGGAAAAGCCAGCATTTGAAGGTTCCCAGCTGCATTTCTGTCAGGTGGGGTGAGAAGCTGATTGGGCCCAGGAGCCTTGCTGGGAGGAATTGCTCAATGGACCTTTCTCGGCCATATCAATTTAAAAAAAAAAATTTGCAGAAGCCGCTGCCTGCGGGATGGGGTCTTTGTAGTTTGTTAGAAAACATCTCTTCCAATAGTGTTGGTGTGAAAAAGTGGGAAAATGCCCCCCGGGAGGAGCCCTCAAGAGAGAAATGAAGAGAGACCTCCACCCTCCCCAGTGAGGTTCAAAGTCATTGAAGCACATCTGATGGACTCAAGCCTGCAGCTTGGAAAGCCTCTCAAGAGGCATGCAGAGAAACTCTCCTGGAGCCGGGCGTCTGCTGCAGGGGTCTAGGATAAGGTTGCCAAAGAAAATGCAGAGAAAATGCAGGGAATTCTGAATGTCAGCACACGGTGGATCACATTTATCCTGATAGCTCCGTGTCGTACTTGGGACACGCTTGTCGTGCTGAACAGTTATTTGTTGCGGATCTAAGCCTCAGGAATCACTGGTCATCTTGTATCTTTATTTGCAAGGGGACAGGGGCATGGTCTGTAGGACAGGCTGGTGCATGATGGCTTAGCAAGAGAGTGAGCTGGAGCGCTGGAGCCTTTACAGGGAGCTGCATCAGACACAGAGCAACTGGAGCTTGAACCAGCTCTGGTATAGGAGTTGGCAGTACAGGCATCTTTTTTTTTTTCTTCAAGTTTTTAAAAAATTTATTTGAGAGGTAGAGTTATGGACAGAGAGAGGGAAAGACAGAGAGAAAGGTCTTCCATCTGCTGGTTTGCTCCGCAGATGGCCCCAACGGCTGGAGCCGAGCTGATCTGAAACCAGGAGTGAGGAGCTTCTTCCGGGTCTCCCACACGGGTGCAGGGCCCAAGCACTTGGGCCATCCTCCACTGCTTTCCTGGGCCACAGCAGAGAACTCGATTGGAAGTGGAGCAACCAGGATATGAACCAGCACTTGTATGGGATGCCAGCGCCACAGGTGGAGATGTTAGCCCACTATGCCACAGTGCCGGCCCCCATTGCAGGCATCTGACCCCAAGCCTTTTTCTTTCTGAAGCTCTTTCTTCAGGCAACACACAGTGAATTAAATAAAAGACAAAAAAGCACTCCCTTTAGGGGGTGAGGACTCAAACGCCTCCCATTCTGCAGAAAGCAGTAAGCGTTCACTGCACTGCCCGCGTCGGAACAGCCGAGTGCCCTGCCGCCATTGGATGCCGTCTCTTAGCACTGTGTTTTCCAAACTGTGTGGCACCGGGGTCGTGGGCTTCGGACCCATGACTAACCTCCGTGTGCCTCGGTTTGCTTGTGTGCTCAGCACTTACAAGACCGAGGCCAGCGCTGAATAAAGGCTGTGACGGAGCTGTGGTAATGCCTCAGTGAATGACAGCCATCAATGATGACAACAGTAGTAATAGTACATGAACCAACCAGGTAGTGTATATATTTTTTTGAGCCTCATTCCAGATCTTTGAAATCAAAGCCCCCAGTCCTCGTGTGGAAGTGCAGCACTGCGCGAGTTGTGGGAGTGCTGACTTATTTTCTCGCAGCCGCCCTTGGGCAGCTTCCCACCCTCTTCACAGTGCAGCTGGGAGCGGCGGCTGCGCTTGACGACTCTGGAGAAGGTGGATCGTTTTTTGTTTGTTTAAAGATTTATTTATTTACTTGAAAGACAGGGTTACACACAGAGAAGGAAACATTCAGAGAGAGAGCGAGCGAGCGAGAGAGAGAGAGAGCGCGAGCTAGAGAGCTTTCACCTGTTAGTTCATTCCTCAAATAGGTGCAATGGGCCAGGCTGAATCCAGGAGCCAGGAGCTTCATTCAGATCTCCCTTATGGGTTGCAGGGATCCATGTGGCTTGGCTTGCTGCACCACAGATGGGCCCCCAGCTTTTGGTTTTGATGTAGTCAGTGAAGCCCTTTCTTTCTTTTTTTTTTTTAAAAAGATTTATTTATTTATTTATTTATTTATTATTTGAAAGGCAGGGTTATAGAAAGAGGGAGAGACAGAAACAAAGATCTTGCATCTGCTGGTTCATTCCCTAAATGGCCACAATGGTCGGAGCTGGGCCAGATGGAAGCTGGAAGCCAGGAGCCAGGAGCTCCTTCCGGGTCTCCCACATGGGTGCAGGGTCCTAAGCATTTGGGCCATCCTCTGCTGCTCCCCAGGCACGTGGAGCCAGTTCTTTATGAGTCATGAAGACTGACATAAATCAGGAAGAGCAACTTCCCCGTGACCTGGTGGCTGCACCTATTCTGCCTGTGTTTCTGCTCCCACGCTTGGGATGGGCCACCTTTCAAATCACAGAGCCGAGCGTGGTCTCCACCTCAGATACTGTGTGTATTGTGAAACTGGTCTTTCCTGCCGTGAGGTCACAATAAGCTTGTCAGATATTGATTTTAATTTGAGGTCATCAAAGGGTTAACTATATAGGTGGCAAAACTAAGGATTTGGGGGTTGCTTTGATTTGGGATCCCTTGGAGCATGGCCACTTTTCACGGTGCTTTCTCATCTTTGGTGGTGACCACAGTTCTGGGCATGGTTTTTGTTTCCTCCAAGGTGGAATGAGTAATTTTCTCAGCGGCTGTCAGGGTGGAATCTACTTAAGCAGACACCTAGCCCTGGTTTCCTGCCAACCATGCACCTCAAGTCTAAAAAGACCTGACACCGCTTCCTGGTGAAATGGTTCTGGCTTTGTGCGAGCAAAGCTCCTTCTTTCCTCTCACCCACTCCATCTTCTTTGCGTTTTATTACATCTGTCTCTAACCAGAAAAACATTTTCCTTTTTGGCAGTTCTACCATTAGACAGTCCTAATACTGGTTTTGGGCTTTTATGTACGTCCTAAGCACATTGAATATGTGGATCATTTCATCGCCTTTTGAGAAATGTTTTAACTCCCTTTAAGAATGAAACATTGGTAAAGTGTGCAACAGAGGGTGAGAGCCGTTAGCCAAGAGAAAGGGATGGCTTTGCACCACTGGCCTCTGGTTGTTCCTTGTACAACCCCAGAGGGTTACTGTGCTAGAGATGAGGGAGCAGGAGTGGGGAAAATAGACCTTCCAGATGCTGAGAACATTCCCTACTGGAGCTTCCAAAGTAGAAAGCTCGTGTCTGGACGACTATTTATCAGCTATATAAGAACGTCCCGGGGCTGGTGTTGTGGCGTGGCAGGTTGAGCTGCTGCTTCTAATGCTGATATCCCAGGTGGGCACCCCGTTCCCATCCTGGCTACTCTACTTCCAGTCCTGCTCTCTGTTGATGTCCCTGGTGGGGAGGGGTGCAACGGAGGGCCCCTGCACCCACAGGGGGGACCTGGATGAGGCTCCTGACTCTTGGCTTCCGTCTACCCCAGCCCCGGCTGTTGTGGCCATTTGGGGAGTGAACTGGCAGATGGAAGAGCTCTCTCCCCCCCTGTCCCACTCCTCTCTCTGTGGCTCTGCCTTTCACATAAATAAATAAATCTTTTAAAAAAGAGAAGATCTAATTAGATGCATTCACATACTTGTCCAACATGGAAGATTCCTTGATCTTTTATTAAGGAAATTGAATCCTGATATACTTTGAAACATGTTCTGCCCATCAAGATTTAATTTAAGAGCTAAGTCCAACATCCTGCTTATCTACAGCATATTCCCAGTTCTATTTCTGGTATGCTGAGTTGTCTGTATTAGGAGCTCTCCGTAGGCTGTGCTTTTTGCCTTCTGAGAACTTCAGAACTTCTGAGATGTCCCCGTCACCTGTCACCTGCTCTTTGTTACCACCCAGGTGTTTGCTAATTTCCCACCTGTGTGGTGCTGTGCTACACACAGTGCTTAGAACCGTAGATCATGTCGGGCTCCATCCTGATGAAACGATTTCTCTCCAGATGTCTTACAAATAACCAGCAACGGATAAGTGGGCTTTTTAGCATCTGACCATAAAGAACTAATGGATGAATTTCTTTGGAGTGATTTTTACTTGCCGTACCCAACCCTCAAAAAGCTCCCGCTGACACATCCCACTTCCTTTCTGTAGCCCAGAGTGGTGAGAGGTCCTCAGATGCCGCTCAGTGTGCGTGCAGGGCTTGACGTCTCCTCAGGGGGACGAAGTCAGGGGGCCCCTTCTTTGCTCCTAGAGATCTGAGCCCTCTGGGAGTCCTGCTACTCCTGACCCTGCCCCCACCCAAAGCAGCTCCCTGAGGGACCCTCAGTAGCTGGAGCCGCAGGAGACCAGGGTATTGGTCGCTGGAACTTCCCCCACACGGAAGGCTCTGCAGCAGGTGCTGGGTGAGGAGGGGAGATGTCCTTCGTGCCTACAGAGAGGCCGTCTGAGAAAGGGCAGCGAGTGACAGCCAGTGTGAAGGGTGCCCCAAAGCGGCAGCATCACGTTGTGTAGGAGGCCCGGGAATTGGGAGCCCTCTGTGAGCGCTGACCACCTCACCAAGAGCATCTGTCTAGCCAGAGGAGACTGGAGCCTCAGCTGCCCACAGCCCAGCCACTTCCGTCTCAGCTCTTCCTGAGCCTGCGAAAAGCCGAAGCCATGAGTTTATGAGGTGTTCTGACTGGGCCATGAGCAAGACGGAAACACCAAGATTGATGCCAACGGAAAGATCAAACGCAGCCCGGAGGGGCCAGTGAGGCCAGAGACCCTCCAGGTAGCTCCGTGTGAGGGAGGCCTCTCAGTCACTTTGAGAGACCTTCACATCTTTTGTTTTCCAATATTTGCATGATGAATTGCTTGAGCAATTTTATTTCAAAATACACTCTTCCCAATATTTCTGGGAAACAGGAAAATAGTGTTTAAAACCTTAAATTGCTTGATAATTATTGGTGCTCACATAGGTTTATTTTTTTTTGGTAGAATTAAAGAAATGAAAATATGAGAAGCTGGTATATCTTTGAAAAAATGTGGATCTTCATAGTGTTACAATAAAGCCTGAAATTGTCATGCCAAAAATTGGAGCAGCCCATTTATAGTAAAAATATCTTCTATTTAAAATATTCTTACATGAAGGTTTTCTGGTGTTCACTTTACTTTCATACCAACATGAGTAAGTGCTCTGTAAAGCCTTCAGTGAGAATCGGCAGCTCCTACCCCTCCTAGCCCCATTTTTCCCTCAGCAGAGGTGAACATTTTCGTTTGTTTTATCTCATTCTTCTGTTGGTCAGTGCCACATGTCTGAATAACAAGCATATGTTCCTTTCGCTCTGTGTATTTAAGTTTTAAAAATTGACTTCTATAGGGAGAAAGATGAGGATTAGATCTCTTTTATCTTTCAGTTCCAACACACACACACACACACACACACACACACACAGCTTTTATGCCCTATATCCTGCTGCCATTCTCTTAACATGGTTCTAATTTTTGGCAAATAAAAATACAATGTTTCAGTTAAAAAATGCTCTTCATTCCTGAGAGCAATGTATTAGAAATTCTTATTTCTTTCTCAGCTCTCTCCTTTCTCTGGAGTTATTGGTAGCCTTGACTTTTTTTTTTAAATGCTTATTTAAAAAAACACATCACTAATTCAAAGCCAAACTATATACAAATTGTCTAAATCCATTCTACATATCTTTTTTTAAAGATTTATTTATTTATTTGAGAGCCAGAGTTACAGAAAGATAAGTCTTCCATCCATTGATTCACTCCTTAAATGGCTGCAATGGCCAGAGCTGAGCTAATGTGAAGCCAGGAGCTTCTTCAGGGTCTCCTCTGTGGGTGCAGGGGCCCAATACTTGGTCCATCTTCCACTGCTTTCCCAGGCCATAAGCAGAGAGCTGGATGGGAAGAGGAGCAGCTGGGACTAGAACCGTCACTCATATGAGATGCTGGTACTGCGGGTGGAGGCTTAGCCTACTATACCACATCACGGGCCCCTCTACATATATTTAGATGTATTAAACATTCTGTCAATTTTAGCTCCTTGAGAAAACTTCTCCAGAGATTTCTGACCAATCTGGACTTTATTCATCTCTTCATAGTTGCTCTGTAAACCTGAAGTCCATTGATTTCCTAGGATTTTCGCTCCCCTTGGTCTGGAGAGACCCTGCCTCTTTTTGGTTTTCTTCCTTGTTTTACTTTTTGTTTAGACAGAATGTATCTTCCCGTAGTTTCCTGAGAAGTGATACAAGATTGTCATATTTTGAGACCTTATAATTCTGAGCACCTGATTCTACACATATACCTTGGGTAATAGTGTATTTGACTATGATTCTAGGTTGGAAATAATTTCTCTTCCAACTTGGGAAGGCATTGAAAAGGCGTTTGGTGTAGCAGTTAAGACGCTCCCATCCCACACTGAAATGCCTGTATTCAAGTCCTGGCTCTGCTCCCGATCCCAGCTTCTTGCTAATATAGATCCTGAGACAGTGGTGACAGCTCTAGTTAGTTGGGTCCCTGCCACCTACATGGTTTATCCAGGATCGAGTTCCTGGCTCTTCACTGAGCATTTGAGTAGTGAGCAGAGTCTCTCTCTCTCTCTCCTTTTCAAATAAATAAAAATAAAATAATTTGGAAGGCATTACACCATTGTCTTCTATCTTTTATGTAGCTGCTGAGTAGTCCAAATAAGTTCAGAATCCTGATCCTTTCTAAGTGACCTATATTTGTTCCCAGTTTTCTGAAACTTCAAATTGGTAAGCTTGTATGAGTGTTTCATCCCTTTACTAGACTCTCACAACCATCAGTCTGTGAAACTGTGTTTTTTAAAATTAATTAATTAATTTGAAAGAGTTACAGAAAAAGGGGGAGAGGGCGGGAGAGAGAGAGAGAGAGAGATCATACATCTGCTGGTTCACTCTCCAAATGGCTGCAATGGCCAGGGCTAGGCCAGGCTGAAGCCTGGAGCTGGGAGCTTCATCCAAGCCTCCCACGTGGGTGCAGAGGCCCAAGTACCTGGGCCATCCTCTGCTGCTTTCCCAGGCACATCAGCAGGGAGGTGGATCAGAAGTGGAACAGCTGGGACTTGAATTATTGCTCGTATGGGATGCTGGCATTGCAAGTGGCAGTTTAACCCACTGGGCCACAATGCTGGCCCCAGGACAGGGCCCTTTGAGAGGTGAGTGTTGAACTGGATGGTGCAATTGACGTCTGTACAAACTTATCGGCAGTTATATCTATTTGTTCCAAAAGGGGCTACTAGCTTGCAAACAATCTAAATCATCTTTAAATAAGAGCTCTGGCATCCTAGTCACACAGGAAAACCTCAGGTAGGCACTTTGCTAATTTATAACTAGTGGTGCTGCACTTCCTTAAGTTTGCCTTTGTTTTAGTTGCCAGGGAGAGGATTTGATTTTGAAAACTTAGTGTAACCAAGTTTATAGGTCGGTTGTTGATCTGGATAAGAGAGAAAATATGTCTGAGTGCTACTGATATGTATAGGTGGGCAGACAAACTTGTTCTGATTTGGCACAGTTGATTCTGAGGCTGGGTGGGAAAATCACCATATTTAATTGCTTTCAAACTCACAGTTTTACCAGTGGAATCGTGGTCCTCTTTGGACTCTTTCCGGGACTATTGTAAACCAAGGGGAGGGGGGACTGCACTCAGCCCTCCAGCTGCGGGAAGTGCGGCTGCGTCTTCCTGGTGTTCTGAGCATCTGTCCTTGCTGCTCTCCCCTCCTCTCCTCTGCTCCCCCACGACCCTGGCCTGTGTGTGAAGCTGAATGGAGGGTTCTTTCCCACGTGTGGGGAGGTGGGGCACTACACTACCTCGAGCTTTAGCTGCACATCCTGCCCTTTGAAGATTCTTCTTTGGGAAGGGCGCTGTTTTCCTCTCCGAGCCAGTTCCAGGGATTTTCCCCAAAAGAACTCCTGCTAGTGGGTGGGTCTACAACAGCACCCCCATCAGCAGGATGGGAGAAGACACAGTGTGAGTCCAGAGGACCGGCCTTGGGGAGGCTCTTTCAGGATCAAATGGGAGCAGTGACTTCAAGCACCTTACCAAAAGTTTAAAAAAATCTCCTTTAATGCAAAAGAGAAAAAGGTACAAAATTCCTTAAAATAGCAGCTCTACTTCTGTTATTTCCTGTTGAGAAAACATGTGACTAACAGCTATTTTAATTCAGCTGTGCTTTCAAATAAATTTGGTTCTTATTAACAACCCAGGTATAAACAAACATTTGAATGGTAGTGGTACATTCAGCAGTGCCAATATTAAGTCCATGTATTGATTAGGAATTGCATGCAGCTTCACAGAGGTTTAAATACACTAAATATTTAGGTTCTCACACTAAACAGCCCAGAGATGTTGGTTTTAAAATTTTATTTTATTTGAAAGAGAAGGAGGGACAGAGAGGTCTTCCATCTGCTGGTTTACTCCCCAAATGGCCACAACAGTGAGGCTGGGACCAGGCCGAAGCCAGGAGGCTGGCACTCCATTCAGGTCTCCCATGTGTGTAGCAGTGACCCAAGTACATGGACCAGCTTCTGCAGCTTTCCCAGGTATATTATCAAAGAGTTGGATCAGAAGTGGAGCAGCCAGGATTTGAACAGGCACCCCTATGGGATGCCAGTGTCTCAGGCCCTGGCTTAACCCATTGTGCCACAACACCAGCCCTAGTTATGTTGATTTATAGTTGAGGTCTCTGATAGTCTCTGGTCTTTTCCTCATGGTCCCAAGGTGACTGCTGGAGTTCCTGCCACATCTGCTCTTCCTGGAGCTTGAAAAGGAAGGGCAATGAAAGGCCAAGAAGTTCACCTTGGAATCTTTTCATCCTTTTGTGCTTGTAGCTCAGTCACTAGCACAGCTGCAAAGAAGGCTGACAGGTGTCGTTTTTCTGAACACACAACCCAGGCATCTGTTAGAATGGAAGAGGAAAGGAGGATAGTGGGCAGATTCCTAGAAATCTGTGACGTGTTCCGTGTGTACATGGCAAGCACGGGCAGGGTATGAGCTGAGGTCTCCTGGACTCCAAGGGCAGGACTTTCGACATGCCCCTCACATGATGATTCTGTGAGGCTAACACCTGGGGGTGCTGGTTTGAAGACAGTTCTAAGGAGGAAGCAGGTAGCAGTGAAAAGAACAGTGCGTCAACAGACCAGATTCAAGTCTTGCACCACTGACCAGAAAGTTGGGCAAACTGCTCGACTTTGGAGGAGCTGAGTTCCTCTCCCCAGAAAGGAAGTACAGACTGAATATCCCTCAGGCAAAACGCTTGGGAGCAGAAGCAATTTAGCTTTTGAGATTTTTCAAATCTTGGAAGATTTCTGCATATGTTATGAGATATCTTGGTGATGGACCCAAGTCTAAACATGAAATTCACTTGTTTCCTATACACTTTATTAGTCTGTAGGTAATTTTACACACTTTTTTAGTGTGCCTGAGTTTTGACTGCAACCCATCATGTGGGGTCAGCTATGGAACTTTCCATTCATGGCATCATGTAGATTATTCAAAAAGTGTCGCACTTTGAGATTTCAGATTTGGACGCTCCACGCGTGATAGTCTACCTGCAGCTTTCTTGTGAGTATCAGATAAGAGCGTCTGGGTGCAGTCTTCACGTGTGGACACTTACTGAATGCTACCTTAAGTTGGGAGAACCAAGGTTATAGTCTGACCTCATACTTGGGGACAGCCAGGGAAATGTGGCCTGCCCGACCCCTGCTCTGAATCCCACCTGGAGGGGGCTGAGCCGGACAGGTCCTAGGTCACCTCCCAGTGCCACACAGCCACACTGTGAAGTCCTGGACCTAGGGGCAGGTGTCACTTGGACCTCCAGGGGAGGGGCCCCTGCGCACTGCGCCTGTGCCCAGGAGGTCTGCCCAGGGATCTGCTTTGTATTTCAGCGTTTTCATTTTTATACGAGCTCATTTATAGATGTTTGATCAGGTGTGAACGTCTACCAAGAAGATCATAAAACAGAAATGTAACCAGTGAGTCTGAAATGCCGTACGAAGGGTCAGACTTTACAGGAATTACGTACCGGACCTGAAAAACCAACAGCGTTGCTCTTTCTTTTTGATCTCCTTGAGACACTCCTGGAAGGAAAGTTCAGGAGTTCGCGGCGCCTGTGCGAGCGGCTGACCGGGTACTCGCATCACCTGCCTTTATTCATGCTGTTCCCTGCTCCTGCTGGCTTTCCATTCTCCTCACCTGGCAAAAGCCTGCTGACTTTCCAAGCCCTGATTCTAACAACACACTCCCTGCCCCCTTCAAAGCCCCAAGAACCCCGGACCTAGGCAGAAGCAACGCCCCGTTTGCTGGCTAACGCCCATCTTTTATCCTCACTGTGATAGGATCAGATGTTGATGGAGAGCTGACAGTGTACCTGGTATTACTCTAAGTGCATCATGCGTTGTCATTAATTTAATAGTCATAAAAAGTGTGTAAGGTAGGAACTACCATCCATTATCCTCATTTTACAAATGAAAATTTGGGCACACGGCCAAGAAGTGGCCACTTTTACTTGAACCCGGGTTCTTCACTAATGACAGTATGTGCACAGTAACTTTTTAAAAATTTATTTAAATATTTGAAAGGCAGAATTACAGAGAAAGCTGGTGAGAGATCAAGCTTCCATCCACTGGTTCACTCCACAAATGACCTCAACAGCTGGAGCCGAGCCAGTCTGAAGGTAGGAGCCTGGAACTCCATCCTTGGCTCCCACATGGGTACAGAGGCCCATGCACTAGGGCCAGCTTCTGCTGCTCTCTCAAGTGCATTAGCAGGGAGCTAGATTGGAAGTGGAGCAGCTAGGACTGGAGCCGGTGCTTATATGGGATGCTGGTGTTGCAGGCAGTGGTTTAACACGCTGCCCCACAATGCTGGCCCCAACGGTAACTACTTTAACAATGTGTGCCTCATGTCTCCTGCTCTGCTCTAAGAAATTTTATCTCAGGGCCCTGTTTTATTTGACCATATGCAGCATTTGATCTTAAATGAATAAATGAATGTGCACGTGCGCGCGCGCACACACACACACACACACACACACACCAGCAAGCAGTGACAGAACACAGAAAACTCAAAAATGAAGATGGAGTACTCCTCTACTGTCCCATTTCAAGTTTGTCTCTCCACAGTGAACACTTACCTGTGTCTTGTTATTTCTTCCTACATTTTAGCGCATATGCCACCATGTATGAATGTCCTTTAAAGGACTGATCCAAGCAGGATCTTACATGTACATATTCTTTTCCTAGCTGTTATATACAGGTATCAAGGAGCCTTCTCAATTTACCAAAAAGAATAATGAAAACTCAAAAGGATGATTCATGATATTTTGTTTAATAACAATACCTTGAAAATTCTATCCACTTTGTATCCATAAAATTGTCACTTTAACTACGTGGAAATAACCTAAGTCTTTTGGGCAGGAGAGAAAAGGACGAGGAGAGACAGTCAGGCCTCTGTATCTGCAGGTTCTGTATCTATGGACTCAACCAGCTGCAGACAGAAGATATTTGGGGAGGGCGTCTCGCAGCAGGCTAAGCCGACGTTTGCAGTGCCTGCATTCCATTTCAGACTGCCTGGTTTCAGGTCCTGCCGCCACTTCTGATCCAGCTTCCTGCTAATGTACCCTGGGTGGCAGCAGTGATGGCTCAAGTATGTGGGTTCCTGAACCTACATAGGAGACCTGGATTGAATTTCTAGTTCCTAACTTTGGCTTGGGCTAGTCCTATTCCATTGAGAGCATTTTGGGAGTGAACCAGACAGTGGAAGATCTGTCTCTGTTGCTCTATCTTTCAAATAAAAATGAATAAGTAAACATTTAACAAATTGCATCTGAACAAGCATGTACAGCCTTTTTTTCTTCATATGAGTGTATTTGCTAGAACAACTATGCCGCGTTGACTGCATTGTATTACTCTGTAGGGATGATTAAAGCATACAGGAGGATAGGTTCAGGTTCTATGCAAATACATGCCATTTTATATCAGGGACTTGAGCAACTGTGGATGTTTGGTATTCACAGGAGATCCTGGAACCAGTCCTCCCTAGATCATGACAGATGGCTGTAATTATTTATCCTAACCCATGTGGTTGCCAACGGGGCTCAGTCACTTCCTTTAGTTTCTGTGATTTCTGTGTTTGCTGGAGTTGAAGGGGGGGCACTGTGGCTTAGTGGGCTAAGCCTCTGCTTATGGTGCCAACATCCCATATGGGTGCCAGTTTGCATCCTGGCTGCTCCTCTTTCAGTCCAGCTCTCTGCTATGGCCTGGGAATGCAGTGGAGGATGGCCCACTTGCTTGGGCCCCTGCCCCGTGTGGGAGACCCTGTGGAGGCTCCTGGCTCCTGGCTTTGGATCGGCCCAGCTCAGGCAGTTGTGGCCATTTGGGGAGTGAACCAGCAGGTGGAACACTCTGTTTCTGCCTCTCCCTGTCTGTAGCTCTACCTCTCAAATAAATATTAAAAAAAAGAGGTGGAGGAGTGGGCCCCTTTGCCCTGAGCACATGCAGACTCTAGAGTCCTTGGTGCATCAGCCCTGCTGGCCAGGGCAGCGGCAGTGCCGAGGGAACTGTGGGGTCCTGGATGGCACAGAGAAGGTGCCACTAACCTTGGCTTTTCTGAGGGGCTTCATTTTCTCTTTCTTTCTTTTTTTTTTAGAAAGCTTTTATTTAAAGAATATAAATTTCCAAAGTACAGCTTATGGATTACAATGCTTTAATCATCCCTACAGAGTAATACACCCGCAACCCTCCCCTTTCCCACTCCCTCTCCCCTTGCATTCACATCAAGATTCATTTTCAATTCTCTTTATATACAGAAGATCAGTTTAGTACATATTACGTAAAGATTTCAACAGTTTGCCCTCACATAGAGACACAAAGTGAAAAATACTGTCGGAGTACTAGTTATAGTATTAATTCACAATGTATAGCACATTAAGGACAGAGATCCTACATGATATATATTTTTTAAATTGATTAATTTTCTATGCAATTTCCAATTTAACACCAAGTTTTTTTTCATTTTTAATTATCTTTATATACAGAAGATCGATTCAGTATATACTAAGGAAAGATTTCATCAGTTTGCACCCACACAGAAACACAAAGTGTAACATACTGTTTCAGTACTAGTTATAGCATTATGAGGGACTTAATTTTCTTCCTTCCTTCCTTCCTTCCTTCCTTTCCAGGCAGAGTTAGACAGTGAGAGAGAGAGAGAGAGACAGAGAGGAAGGTCTTCCTTCTGTTGGTTCACCCCCAAATGGCTGCTACAGCTGGCGCGCTGTGCCAATCCGAAGCCAGGAGCCAGGTGCTTCTCCTGGTCTCCCCTGCGGGTGCAGGGCCCAAGCACCTGGGCCATCCTCCACTGCACTCCCGGGCCACAGCAGAGGGCTGGCCTGGAAGAGGGGCAACTGGGCAGAATCCGGCGCCCTGACCGGCACTAGAACCTGGTGTGCCGGCGCCGCAGGAGGAGGATTAGCCTAGTGAGCCGCGGCGCTGGCTGGGACTTAATTTTCATACATATTCTGAGCTTTTTGCCTGTGCAAACATGTCCCTTTTTCTGGAGGGGAAAACATCTTCACTTCCCATATGATACAAATAGACACCTCCTCTCCTTCCACCAGGTACATAAAGTCCCCATGCTCAGGCCTTCCATGCAGGAAAATCTTTTCTTTCTTTTTATTTTTAAAAGATTTATTTACTTATTTATTTGAAAGGCAGAGAGAGAGAATGAGAGAGAGAGGGAGATAGAACGAGATCGATTGATTGATCTTCCATTCTCTGGTTTACTCCCCAAATGACTATAACAGCCAGGCTGAGCCAGGCCAAAGCCAGAAGTTAGGACCTCCATCCAGGATTCCCATGTATGTGCCAGGGGCCTGAGTATTTGGGCCATCTTATGCTGCCTTCCAAGGTGCATTAGCCAGAGCTGGATTGGAAGTGGAGCAGCTGAGACTCGAACCAGTGCCCATATGGGATGCCGGTGCAGCAGGCAGAGGCTTTATCTGCTATGCCATAGTGCCAGCCCCTGCAGTGAACTCTTAACCCTATACTGTTGTCTGCCCAGTGTCTAGGTCAGTCTACTTCCCCCAGAAAGGTCCCAAACAGAACACAGATGAAACTGGGTTCTATGACTTTAAAAAATATGATAAAATCTATACAATATAAAATTTGCTGTTTTAACATTTTAAATGTACAGTTCAGTGGTGTTAAACACAGCTGCATTGCTGTGCAATCATCACCACCATCCTCTTCCAGAGTTCTGTACCTCACACACCTGAAACTGTCCTAATTCAATGCCTTCTCCCCACTTCCCCCTTTCCTCCAGCCCCTGGCAACCCCGCATCTACTTTCTCTATGAAGTTGGCACCAGTTCCTCATGTAAGTGAATCCTGCAGTGTTTGTCCTCGGCTGGTTTCACTTAGCCTGTCTTTCAAGCTCACCTCTTTCGTGATCTGTGTCAGAATTTCCTACACCCCATTGTCCACACACACCACCTTCCGCTGATCAAGTTGTCTGGACGAGCATTAGGGTGGTTCTTGCCTTTCACTACTGCTGTGAACGTGGCTGTACACACAGCTCTACATGGCCCTGCTTCAGGTTCGTAGGCATAAACACCCAGAAATGGAATCTTGGGCCACATCATCATTCCATGATGGATCTCTTGAACTGCCTTTTTACCGATTTACTTATTTTCATTTATTTGAAAGAGAGAAAAAGACAGAGATCTTCTATCTGCTTGTTCACTCCCCAAGTGCCAACAAATAGCCAGGCCTGAGTCAGGCCAAAGCCAGGAGCCAGGCACTCAAGCCAGGTCTCCCCTATGGGCAGCAAGTGATCCAGCCAAGCCAATTGCCTGCTGCCTCCCAAAATTTGCATTAGCAGGAAGCCAGGTTTGGAGGTGGGAATGGGGTTGGGAGGCGGGTGCTCCGCTGTGAGGCGCAGCTGTCCCCGCCAGTGTGTTAGGTGCTGTTCGAATGCCCGCCTCTCGGTACCTCTGTTCAGGTTTCATAGCAGCAGCAGCGTTTCGCCCAGGTGCTTCTGCTTTCCACATCTTTGTCAGTACTTGGTGTTTTGTTTGTGGCAGTAGCCATCATAATGGGTATAAGATTGCATGATTTTTTCACCCAGAAAAATTTGTTTCCCATCCCAGGTTTGGGTGGGAATGCCATGGCTTATTTGTACTTTGAAGAAGAGTTTGAAAAGCTGCTCTCTCCACTGAACAGTAGTAACTCAGGGTACACTTGCCAGCAATGCTTGGGCCTAAATATAGAATACAACCTTTAAAAGGTGCTAGCTGGGGGAACCCTGCACCACTTGGCCATGCTGGGCTCAGTGACCTCCTCAGGGGATTCCTGACAGTTAAATCCTGTCCTGGCTTGGTGACGTTGGGGGGGAGGGCAGGTGGCAGCAGGTGGGGAATGCACTCGTTAACATAACACCAGTGGCAGCTTTGTGCATGCTGTTATGTAAAGGCGAGAATGTTCTTCCAAGCGGCAGGGTCTGGCAGAGACTCTCCTCCTATTTCAGGACTTGACACCAAGATGTGCACACACAGAGCCTTCTCTTCTGGCCGCAGAGGAGGGAGTTAGTGCACAGTGGTGTTTGTGCAAAAAGTGAAAACGCCCATTCAAGGAAAGATTGTGTTGCTTTCCTTTCTCCAAAAACACTCTTGTATTTGTCACTTTACCCTCGCCACAGAGTAATCTTCATATCTAGTGGAAACATGCCCATTTTACAGAGAGAACGTGGTCTTTGAGTTGTTAATGGGTTTCCTGGTCAGTTGGCCCAGCATCCTATCTTCAGATGGATACAAGGCTCTGGATGGTGACGACATGGCAGGAGCCAACATGCCGTGGGGCTGAAGGGGCTGCATTCTTCAGGACTTCCCAGGGCTTGAGCAGGGTACCGAGAGTGGTGAGTGGTTGCAGAGAGGAGCCGGGGTGTGTGTGAGCCTTTTGTCATCCAGTCTTGGAGTGTTGAAGCTCAGAGCAGGTCCTGAGACAGCCACACCTCCGCTGGGCCTTCCTCACCTGCTCACTAGTGCTCGAGGTTCAGTTTAGTTGGTTTTGCTTAGCTCAAGTAAGACCATGGCTTAGGACTCCGATGATCAACTTCTCAGCACACGATGTCAGAGACTCGTGAATTTGCTGGTTTTTTTGGTGATTGTTGCTCTGCTTCGCATAACTCAGAGCCCACTTGAGACTTCGTCTCTGACAATGCCCTCTAAGTGACTGCTGGCTCTCACCTTCCATCTGAATGGTCCGAGTGGACACACAGGTCTGGGCGAGCTGGCCCGCATGCCGTCCCTCTCTGGAATTTGCCGACGAGGGCCTGCGTGTCGGAGAGAGCACAGGATGCTAAAGAACACGGACCCTGAGTGCTGTTGACAGACAAAAGGCGACCAGCTCGGCCTGGCAGCTCCTGTCTGCCGAGGTCATCCTTCGGCTCAGGTCGCCTCTGCTGAATCTGAGCCCCAGAGCATGACAAGCCTGTTGTCCCAGAGACTGGAGGCATGGCTGCTGCCGGGTTTCAGATTACTGTGGGGATGGTAGGAACGTGGTGATGGTTTCTTTAAATAAGCCATCTCACAGCAGTCTCTTGCTCGTAAAACAAAAGATAAACAAAACTGACTTCAAATGGGCAGCTCTGATCAATATTCTGGTGTGGACTTACCTGTGTGATGTGTAACTTTCATGGTTTGTGTCTTCACAGAAGCACATTTTGTCAAGAGTGCCATGACAGAAGGATAGTGCTTCAGTTAGCAGAATAGTTTTCCTTTGCGTGTTATACTATTAAAATTTAACAATATTTTTAAACCAAAGATATTTGATTTTAGTTTGTATAAAAGTCTTTTCCTTTGGTGTAATCAGTGGATTATGTTACATACTAAGTGCATGGCTCAGATGTACCTCTAGGCATCTTTGCACCATGTGGCTTCTTCTTCTTCTTTTTTAAAGATTTAATTTATGTATTTGAAAGGTAGTTACAGAGAGGGAGAGAGAGAAAAAGGGAGAGACAGAGAGAGATCTTCCATCTGCTGGTTCATTCCCCAAATGGCCACAATAGCTGGAGCTGGGCCGATCCAAAGCCAGGAGCCAGGAGCTTCCTCTGGGTCCCCAATGTGGGTGCAGGGGCCCAAGGATTTGGGCCATCTTCCATTGTTCTCCCAGGAAACTGGGAACTGTACTGGAAGTGGAGAAGCCAGGACACAAACTGGTGCCCATAAGGGACACCAGCACTGCAGGTGGCAGCTTTACCTGCTGCACCACAGCGCCGGCCCCAGTAGTGCGGCTTCTCAGATGAAGTCCTTCGTGTGCAGTTGTATCCGCTCTAGAGGCTGACATTCTACGGCCGGAACCTTGTCCTCTTGGGTCATAGGGATGAGAAGCCTTAGAATGAAAGGAGTCTTCCTCCCGTTTCATTTCTTCTTTTCTGAACCACAAGAAAGGGAGCAATGAGTAACAGGTAGATAAGAATATTTAGGGTAGGAAACCAGCTGAGCACTAAAGCAGGGTAATGGAAACACATCCGAAACCCTAACAAAGCGCGTAGCATGTATTCCCTTAGGAAAACACCATGTTCTACTCATCCCCCTTTCTCCCAGGTTACTAAGCCAGCTAAAGAGGGGAATGCTGTGATTTAGATTAATTCTCAGGTAGACAAACCTCTCTAATGAGCTACGCGCAGCGACAGGGAGCAGAGCGCAGATCTGGCTTTGTCTAGCTTTGAGTGGGATCCCAAGCCTCACTGACAGATCCACAAAGAAGGCCCTAGTCATATGACGATGGGGAAAAATTGGAACAACAAGAAGGCAAATCCGTTTGGGGTGTAGGCTATTGCTGGAAGATGACATTTTCTTTCTAATATGCAAAGATCAAAATCTTTAAAACATGACCAAATGTTAAGCAATCTATGGATTATAGGAAAAAAAAAATGTTGGAAGGATTGGGGTGGAGTTGAGCTGTGAGAGCTGATGGGTTTCTGAGAGATACAGCCCTGAGCTCGTTGTTCATAGATGTGAAGTAGACTAGTAGATGAGAAGACTGGTAGGAGGAAATGGCAGGCAGCTGTCAGGCCCTGGTGGAGAGTGATGAATCCCGCCACCAGGATCAAGTCTGCAGCAGTCAGTCATGTCAGCTTGCTCTTATCCAGCTGAAGAAGTCACACTGTCTTCTCAGAAGCTGGGGACGATCTCCAATGTAAAAGGCTCATGGCCTGCGACAAGAAGGTGAACTTTCTAGATGTTTTAAAAGGGTTTCTACCAGAGCTGTTCATTTAGAAAGAAGAGACAAAGTGTTTCCCAGGAGAGGAGGTGTCTAGAAACTATTTTGAGGTGTAGAAGCGGAGGATGAACCCCAGATCTTGCTAATTGTAAAGACTTCTGCACTGAAGGGTCGTGCTCCTGCCTGGGGAACAGAATGTTCCCTTATGAGCTGGAGTGCCCAGTAATGGGGCCAAGAATTAAGTGGCCTGGGCGTGCCTTGTGAGGAGCTGAGAGTCCATCAGGAGTGGCCAGTGTGCTTCTGGACTGCCCGAGGTGCATGGAACAAATGGCTTCAGTCAGAGTAGACATCAGGGTACTGAAGAAAGTGCCTGGAAAATGGAACTAAAAGATGAATGTATTTCAGCGCAGAAATTTTTGAAATCCATTTAAGAGATCTTCAAAAAGTTCATGAACAATGTGTATTATTAAAAAAACTATTCATGGATTTCAAAATTTTTTGACACCAAAATATACTTACCTTTTAATTCCATTTTCCATAACATTTTAAGTACCCTCATATCCTTTAAAAGTTAATTAATTAATTAATTAGTAAATTTGAGAAAGAGAGAGAGAGCATTCCTTTCTGCTAATTCATTCCCCAAATGCCTGCAATAGCCAGGGGTGGGCCAGGCCACAGCTGGGAGTCAGGAACACAATTCTGGTCTCCCATGTCGGTGGTAGGATCCCAATTATTTGAACCATCACCATTGCCTCCCCGGGTGAGCATTTGCCAGAAGCTGGGATCAGGAGCCAGAGTTAGGAATCCAACCATGAACTGTGATGTGGGACACAGACATCCTAACCTCGAGGCTAATTGCCACCTCCATCATGCGTGTGTTCAGGATTGGATAATTGCATCTGCTTTGTTAGCAGAGGAAATGGGAGAGTGAGGCCCAGTTCCTTGCCCGACAACCACAATGAAGTCCACATTAAATGGCAAATCTGTGAAGTTAAACTCTGATTAGCCAAGATCACCTCCCTTGTATGTTCTGAAAAACTACCCACAAAACCATTGGTGGAAAAGCTAACAAAATATTACACTCAAGGCAAATTTTTAAAAAGGAGCTTTTCATCAAGGAATATGGCTCATAAGCACACATTTTTCTTGTTTCTAACTACAAATATGTTGTAGATTTGCTGTCACCTTCCCCAACTTCTACTTTGGAGCTGGTGTTCTTTGATTATTGATTGAACTTAGTAAGAAAACTTACTTTATTAATTATTAAAATAAAATGTTATTATGAAAGTATGTTTCAATAAAAGGCTGAGATTAACACTATCAAAATTCTTATTTTTGAAATTTAATAAGATATTAGATCATCTGGAGGGGAAGTTACATATACTGTGTGAATGTGAGTTTTCTTAAATCAGTGTTGATGGGAGCAATATTTTAATGAAAACATGATGCATGTGAATGGCATGCTATTTCATTAAAATATATCCATATTATGTAATAAGCTAGATTTAGTTATTTAATCACTTGAAAAAATATAGGTTTGGGGATTTTGAGTTGAGGATTTTTCTTTTTTTTTTTTTTTTTTGCAACTAAAGTCTCCATTTTATAGAATGTGGATTTTCATAGGAGACCTAATCCTCATTTGGTTAACTCTTTAACATTTAAAAGAAAAACTGCATTTGACTGTGGCATTTATTATCACAGCTTTGAGTAGGATGTTAACTAAATGTGGAATGCATGCAACATACTAGATGGTTTCTATAGCTGTACCTGGACACTGAACTGATCCTTAAACAACGTTGCTTCCCAATTAAGTGATGCTTGGGCAAATATGATTAATTTTGTAGGGGTGAGTAAACTATGAGCAACAGCGAAGTGCAGGAACTTTTCATGTCCAGCTTTAACTGATGTATGTGTTTGTATAAATGTGCTCCTCCAATAATGAGTTCAGTTTGAAAAATATATTGCTGTATGACTGAATTAAATCAAAATGAAAATTTTTATAGTGATTGTTAAATCCCAAATTGAACTGATCTCATTAAACATGAAACTCAAGTATATTTAGACTATCGCCTACATGTTAACACACGAAAATAATGAGATATGACCAAAAGACTTGGAAAAAGTTACTTCAGTTTTTTTTTTTTTTTTCCAGCAGTTTCTCCCTTCCCAGGTTTGACTGATTTTCTGTAATGTGATGGAATAGCTGGGGACATGCATCTGAAGCACGTTGTACGTGTGGGTTACTGGGGGCCGAGCAGACTGGTGTGGTCCCCTGCTGTCTTCCACAGGTCGTTCACTCCTGCGTTTGTTCTGTGTAGTTCAGGTGGTGACCTGGAGCTGCAGGTCAGCGTTCACAAAGCAGAAACGTGCGTTCTGCTCTTTGAGGAAGACACAGCTGAATGGAGGAAACGCAGAGGGGCGCAGTTTTCCAGGGAACTCCCAACAGGCAGCAGATTTTACTTCTGTTCCTGGAATCCCCGTCACAGAACTTTCTGTGATGATACCGCATGTCAGCCGTAGAGGCCGGCTGCCTCTTTATCACAGGCTCGCTCGCCCTCCGTCCCTCCGTCTCTCCCTCCCTCCCTCCCTTCCTCCCTTCCTCCCTTCCTCCCTTCCTCCCTTCCTCCCTTCCTCCCTTCCTCTTTATTTATTTGAAAGGCAGAGTAACAGGGAGGAGAGTTAGAGAGAGATCTTCCATCCACTGGTTCACTCCTCAAATGGCTGTAATGACTGGGGCTGGGCCAGGCTGAAACAAGAGGCGGGAATTCCATTGAGGTTTCCCGTTTGAGTGGCAGGGGCCCAAGCACTTGGACCATTTTCTGCTGCCTTTCCAGATGCATTAACAGGCAGCAGAGCAGTCGGGGCTGGGGTCAGCTCTCCAGTCTGGGATGCTGGCGTCACAATGATAGCTCCATCTGCTGCGCCACATCACCAGGCCCTGAGCTGTACTCTTTATTTTGCTGCTTGAGACCTAAGCGACAACCTGGCTACAATTATGGGGTTTCACCTCAACCTTCACTACAGTGCAGGTACAGAAATACACAGACACATTTTTGGAGAATTGACATTGCAGAAAATGCAGCACACATTTTTGTTTATCGTAAGAAAAGAAAGTGCTCAAAAGGTATGCATTTCAAGTTATTGCAGGTTATCTGTGTGAGAATCTCTGCAGGTGAAACATGTTTAAATTCAACCACAGGACTGTCAGTGCATTTAAAATCAGGTGGAAAATCTCTGGTCTTGTTGCTCATGGCAGATCACAGTGATGCTGTGTTTAGGACGAGGTGTCAATAACGGAGTTTTCTTCTGAGGATGAAAGCCGTTCAGGGACAAATGCAGCAGCAAAATATCACCGGATCAAAATAGCATTCCGGGGCCAGCGCTGTGGCACAGTGGGCCAAGCCTCTGCCTGCAGTGCTGGCCTCCCATATGGGTGCTGTCTTGTGTCCCTGTTTGCTCCTCTTCTGATCCAGTTCCCTGCTGATGGCCTGGGAAAGCAGCAGAAGATGGTCCAAGTCTTGGGACCCTGCACCTGAGTGGGAGACCCAGAAGAAGCTCCTGGCTTCAGGCTTCGGATCTGCTCAGCTCTGGCCTTTGCAACCATTTGGGGAGTGAACCAGCAGATGAAATACCTTTCTTTCTGTTACTCTAGTTTTCAAATGAATAAAAAGCAACAACAACAACAAAACAAAACAGCACTTCTGGGGGCTGGATTTGTGGTAAGAGGATTAAGCTGTGGCCTGCAACACTGGCATCCCATATGAACACTGGGAAAGACATCTGTTTAGCTCTTGATTTGGTGCTGGGTTAGGTGATGTACAAAGAACTTGAATCAGATATCTCAAAGGAAATGGCTACTGTTGACTCTTGCTTTCTGGATACATGAGGTTCATTATCCCAGTGCAGGAAAATGGAAGGGGTGGGCAACAATACCAGCCTTTTAACCGCTGCTCAATTCCCATTATAAAATTGTTCATGATGTGTCTGTCTAGGCTGATGTGCTGAAGCATGCTAAAGAAATTATGGTCAATGCAGAAATGTGAATCGTAAATCTTAAATGTATACATTTAGCAAATGAATGTTTATAGTACATGTTCTGAGTTGCATTAGGTGTAAGACATTTGCTGGGAAGGTGGTCAAATAGTGGATTACCCCCAAAATCACACTGAAGATACGGTGCCAGATATTAGTGGTGACACAGATATTTGAATTCCTGCAATGGTCTGAGAAGATTATAGCTTCTTCCTTGAGGCACAGGACAGCAGATTCCCACATAAAAGTGGAAATTTCCAGATACCACAGGAGTCTGGGGGCTGGACATTAAGCCCTGATATGGAGGAGGATATAGTTAAGAGGGATGTGGTCATAGCCTATAAGAAAAAAGTTTATCCATACTCAGTTTGGATGCTCAGTAACTACTGCCAACATCAGTTCCCCCACCCCCTTACTTATCAATGGCTGAGTCCTTAGCTAATCACTCTGTCCTGAGCCCTACACTGAGTTAGACTGGAGATACTGAGGTGCTGCACCAGCCCAGACGTGCCAGCAGTTCCCACACGGAGCCATACATGCTTGACAGCTGTGTGGCCAATGCAGGCAGAGGGAAGTGTGACTCCCTCGGTATGAGAATGTGCAAGGGCTATGTTTCAAAAAGAATCCACAACGGGAAAACTTCCTGAGCTGCAACTTGAGTGAGGAGTGGGAGTTCATGTTTCCTCAAAGCATGGTCCTTGGGTCGCATGGCATCCTTTGCATTTCAGGGTTCATTGGAATATATTCCTGATTCGCCAGGGGTTACCCTTGGGTGGTTTCCTTTGCACCCAAAAGCTGTTCTCTGAGGCCTGAGTCTGGGCACGCTGCAGACTTCAGAGGCAGGTGGAAAGTTCCAGGCCTCTGGTACCCAGTTGTGCGTTCCCTCCTCTGAGGCCCTGCCAGGAGTCTGGGTCAGTGTCAGGTTCTGGACATTCTGAGAAGCTCATCAAGGTCCTTCACAGTGTTGGATTCCACCAGCAACTCCTCTCGGGACGTCCAGACACCTGAGTGCTGCCTCAGCTCCTGCCTCTTCTCTTACTTCTCCCCTGTGAGTTTGCCCAAGCAAGCTCCTCAGAGGTGAGATTTAAATAGCCACAAGACCATGCTAATTGTTTTGTGAATATTTCTGTATATCAATTCATTATGTACTGGTAGAAGTAGAATTAAAAGATGTTTATTTTGGTGAAAAATATTTAAAATCTATGCAGTTTCCCCGTAATACACATTTCCGTGAATTTTTGAATACCCCTCACAGGCACAGAGTTCAGTTTTGTTTGTCTGCACCATGGAGTGGGGTCTGGTACGACGGTTAAGACGATATTTGGGATGCCTGCACTGCATATCAGAGTGCTTGGGCTTGAGTCCTGACTCCATTTCTGATTCTAGCCTCTTACGAATACCCTGGGGAGCAGCCAATGATAGTTCAAGTATTTGGGTCCTTGCCATGCATGTAGAAAACCTAGATTGAGCTCTAGGATCCTGGCTTTAGCCCAGACCAGCCCAGGCTGTTGTGGGCATTTCAGGAGGGAATCAGCAGATGGAATGTCTCTCTCATGATGGTGCATGGACCCATTCACTGTAAGTGGAAGGGACCAGACACCTGATATTCAGGACTGATAAGCATTTATCCACAGAATCTGAATTACATACGTCATATTCAGAAACATTCTTAAGGGCTTTGCAGTTTTCTTGTTGCTTTTTCGAAATTTTTTTTTTTTTTGACAGGTAGAGTGGACAGTGAGAGAGAGAGACAGAGAGAAAGGTCTTCCTTTTGCCATTGGTTCACCCTCCAATGGTCTGGCCTGGAAGAGGGGCAACCGGGACAGAATCCGGCGCCCCGACCGGTACTAGAACCCGGTGTGCCGGTGCCGCAAGGCAGAGGATTAGCCTGTTGAGCCACGGCACCGGCTAGGTTTTCCTTTACCGTTGGTTCACCCCTCAATGGCCGCTGCAGCCGGTGCACCGAGCTGATCTGAAGGCAGGAGCCAGGTGCTTCTCCTGGTCTCCCATGCGGGTGCAGGGCCCAAGCACTTGGGCCATCCTCCACTGCACTTCCGGGCCACAGCAGAGAGCTGGACTGGAAGAGGGGCAACCGGGACAGAATCCGGCGCCCCAACCGAGACTAGAACCTGGTGTGCCGGCGCTGGCGGGAGTACTCTTTTTTTTTTTTTTTTTTTTTTTTTACAGGCAGTGTGGACAGTGAGAGAGAGAGAGACAGAGAGAAAGGTCTTCCTTTTGCCGTTGGTTCACCCTCCAATGGCTGCCGCGGCCAGCGTGCTGCGGCCGGTGCACAGCGCTGATCTGATGGCAGCAGCCAGGTGCTTCTCCTGGTCTCCCATGGGGTGCAGGCCAAAGCACCTGGGCCATCCTCCACTGCACTCCCGGGCCACAGCAGAGAGCTGGCCTGGAAGAGGGGCAACCGGGACAGAATCCGGCGCCTCAACCGGGACTAGAACCCGGGTGCCGGTGCCGCAAGGCGGAGGATTAGCCTGTTGAGTGGCGGCGCCAGCCCCAAAATATATTTTTTAAAAGAGATTTATTTATTTTATTTGAAAGTCAGAGTTATACACACAGAAAAGGCACACATACACACACACACACACAGAAAAAGAGAGAGCGAGAGAGAGAGAATGCTGTCATCTGCTGGTTTACTCCCCAGATGGCTGCAGAGGCGGGGACTGGGCCAGGTTGAAACCAGGAGCTCCGGGTCTCCCCCAAGGGTGGCAGGGATCCCAGCACCTAGGCCATTCTTTGCTGCTGTTCTCAGGCCATTAACAGGGAGCTGGATTGGAAGTGGAACAGCTGGGGCTCAAACCAATGCCCCTATGGGATCTCAGCATTGCAGGTGGTAGCTTTACCCCCTGTACCGCAACTGCAGCCCTAGAGATATCTTTTAAAAAAATATGTGAGAGGCAGACAGAGAGATTCTATCTGCTGGTTCACTCTCCAAATGGCCAGAAGAGTCCCTTGGGTGCTGAAGCCAGGAATCAGGAACTAATCCAGGTCTCCTATATGGGCGACAGGAACCCAATTATGGAGTGGCCTCCTAGGTCTTCATTAGCAGGAAGCTGGAGTCAGGAGCCAGAGCTGAGTATGGATCCCAGCACTCAGACGTGAGACATAGGCTCCCTAACCTGCCCAGCGATAGCGTTGTGGAAGTGGGTCTAGCATAGAATGCCCTGGGGACCACAGACCCTCCCCTCCAGAAATGACCTAAGAGGAATCCAGAGAGGGCAGCACATAAAACAGCTGATGCTCCCCACCATGCCTCCGGGCCTCGGCCTGGCTGCGCCCCATTTCCCCTGGCAACACGTGCGGGGGAAGATGCAGGAAAACAAACCACTGGAGATGAAACACTTTGCTCGGCTAGTCTCAGCTCTGATCTCCGAACATCCCTGCAGCCCTGGGACCACACAGCCTCTCACCTGAGGAAACGCCGAGTTGCGGCCAGCCTCTGCCGGCACCCGCCGCCGCCAGCAGCCAGTCTGCCGGGAGGGGCGGAGCTGAGCTTGTGCCCAGAGCAGGAGACAGGAGATGGAGTGATAAAAGTGAGCCCCAAATAAAAATTAAATAGCATACCGAGAACACCACGTGCTAGCCATGCTCTTAAAGCTGTCTGCGGTGAGAAGAAATCAAAGAGTTTTATTGGGTGATGAGAAAACACTGTGAACTTCATGTGAAAACATTCCAAGGTTTGGTCTTGCGTGGCATAAAAGAGGAATTTTACTAAGCAGGACTCGTTTTGATCAAATGAACATAAAGGAGCTATGATTCCCTTTGAATGTGGTTGTTACACACACACACACACACACACACACACACACACACATGTGTGCCCATGCTCTTGGTGTCTTAGGAGTCTCGTGGCACAATTTCTGACACGTTCAGGTGCTCTGCTGGACAACACTTGAGGAAAGGCATGCCGTGATCTGTGGGCTGCAGCTTTAGCTTTTCAGAAAGTGCTGTAGATGATTCCACACCCGCAAAGCAAGGTCTCCTCACCCAGCCTGGGCGCTCCTCTCTTCTGCGCATGTCCATTTTGGGGAGGAATTAAACCACTTCTAGTGATCCCATTTTGACCCAGAGTCAAGACCGCAGATCGGGTGGAGGACCAGAGGCAGGTGAAGAACACTGGGTTTTCATACTCGCCACCCTCCCTGGATGCTGCCTCGATCATGTTGCGGGGAGGTTTGTGGACCCCAGGGCAGTCTGCTTTAGACTTAGACCCACATCCACACCTGACCCCTGGGCGGTGGGGAGGCGAGCAGGCAGTGGTTTGCTGGATCATCTATCCCAGGTGGGATCAGAGATCCTTGCAGGTGGGTGGGAGAAGCAGGGGCTCCAGTGCTAGTCCTGTCATTCCCTGCTGCAGCTGCAGGGGCCTGGCTGGGGAGGACTCAAGCAAGGCCAGAGGGCCCGCAGCTGTCAGAGGTGGTGGCTCCCAGCCCATGCAGGACATTATCATCCTGGAGTGTGGGTGGGGCTGAAACTACCCAACAACGGTTTCATCAGATCCTTGGGGTGGGGTGGTGGACCAAGGCTCAGGGGTGTGCAGACATCGTTCCCCCCACCCCCACTCCCACCACCCCCAGCTGGAGGGTTGAGAACCAGTGTTAGAACAAAGGTGAGTTTGGGCAAGACAGTCCTTGGTGGGGCAGCAGGCAGGGCCAGCAGGACAGAAGTCATGTTGTTGGTGTGAGAACAGAAAAGTAGGGACTGGCGTGGTGGCCCAGCAGGTAAAGTTGCTGCCTGCGATGGCGGCATCCCATCTGGGCGCTGGTTCATGTCCCGGCTGCTCCACTTCCAATCCAGCTCCCTGCTAACGCACCTGGGAATGCAGTGGAGGATAGCCCATGGGAGAGCTGGGAGAAGCTCCTGGCTTTGGCCTGGCCAAGTGCTAGCTGTTGAGGCCATCTAGGGAGTGAGCCAGGGGATGGAAGATCTCGCTCTCTGTGTTTCTCTCTCTCTGTCTCTTTGTCTCTCTGTCTCTCTGTAACTCTGACTTTCAAAATAAAGAAATCTTTTTCTTTCTTTTTAAAAAGAAGAGAAGAGCAAGTCAGAGGGTTCAGCATTTTCTCTCAGGGGAGGACAGGGAAGGTGGCAACTAAAGAGAAGTCACAAAAACAGAATCAGTTGTGTCATAGATCAGCTTATGTATCACATATATGATAGAAAAATCAAATCCATCTTATCAAACGACCCGAGGTGACCAAATATGAGAGATTTTTAAAAAGCCCATGGGAGGCTGGCGCCGTGGCTCAATAGGCTAATCCTCCGCCTGCGGCACTGGCACCCAGGGTTCTAGTCCCAGTCAGGGCACCGGATTCTGTCCCGGTCGCTCCTCTTCCAGTCCAGCTCTCTGCTGTGGCCTGGGAGTGCAGTGGAGGATGGCCCAAGTGCTTGGGCCCTGCACCCGCAGGAGAGACCAGGAGAAGCATCTGGCTCCTGGCTTCGGATCAGCACGGTGCACCAGCCGCAGCGGCCATTGGAGGGTGAACCAATGGAAAAGGAAGACCTTTCTCTCTGTCTCTCTCACTGTCCACTCTGCCTGTCAAAAAAAAAAAGCCCATGGAAATGTATATTATGAAAGAACCATGCATGGATTTCAGTGGTTTTGTGCCAAAACAAACATCTTTTTCTTTTTATAATATTTATTTATTTGAGAAGCAAATACACACACAGCACTCTCCTAAATGCTGATTCACTCCCCAAATGCACGCAAAGCCTGGGGCTGGGCCAAAAGCAGAAGCTGGGAACTCAATCCAGGTCTCCCACATGCGTGGCAGGGACCCAATCAACTGGAACCATCCCTGCCTCCTCCCAGGGTTCGCAATGCCAGGACATGGAGTTAGGAGTTGGGGCCAGGTATTAAATCCAGGTGCTCCAGGGCCGGCGCTGGGGCTCACTTGGTTAATCCTCTGCCTGCAGTGCCGGCATCCCTTATGGGTGCTGGGTTCTAGTCCTGATTGCTCCTCTTCCAGTCCAGCTCTCTGCTGTGGCCCAGGACGGCAGTGGAGGATGGCCCAAGTGCTTGGACCCTACACCCGCATGGGAGACCAAGAGGAAGCTCCTGGCCCCTGGCTTCGGATGGGCGTAGCTCCAGCCGTAGCGGCCATTTGGGGAGTGAACCAATGGAAGGAGGACCTTTCTCTCTGTCTCTCTCTCTCTCACTGTCTAACTCTGCCTGTCAAATAAAAAAAAAAAAAAATCCAGGTGCTCCAATGTGGGACTCAGACATTTTTTTCTGTTTTTTTTGTTTTTGTTTTTGTTTCTAAAAGATTTTTATTTATTTATTTGAAAGGCAAATTTATATATATAGAGAGACACAGAACGGGATCTTCTATCCATGGGTTCATTCCCCAAATGGCCACAGTGACTAGCATTGGACCAGGTTGAAGCCAGGAGCCAGGAGTCAGTAGCTTCATTTGGGACGCCCATGGGGTGACAGGGGCCCAAGCACTTGGGCCATCTTCTGCTACTTTCCCAGACACATTAGCAGGGAGCTGGGTCAGAAGTGGAGCAGCTGGGACATGAACCGGTACCCACGTGGGAAGCTGGCATCACAGGTGGTGGCTTAACTTGCTTCACCACAACCCGGCCCCTGGACAGCTGAACAGTCTTAACTGCTTGGCTAAATGCCTGCCCTAAACTTATCTTTTAATTCCATTTTTCCACGGAAAGTCTTGAAGCACCCTTGTACTTAGGTGAAGATTCTTGATTGTCCATTTTAGCCAATTCTTGTAAAATTGACAGAGGTTGGACAGAGCGTGGAGGAGAACAAAGGTTTGTAATGGTGTGTGGCCATGATCCACACCTGGCCCTTGGTGGTGACAAGATCGGGGGGAGGGCTGGCCACTCCATGCCCCATCTGTCACCTCTGCTGCCAGCCTCGGGGCCTCCTCACAACCCTCCCAGGTCCCCACATACGACCCGAGCGGTCTTTGCTCTAACAAGGCAGTCATCAGGATAAGAAAACGTGAAAGTGTATCCAGTAAGGTGACAATCCACCAAGAAAGTGGATTTCAGCAGTGTTGTACTCTGCTCCATCCTAGCACACCTGTGCGTGGCACTGCTCGATGCAAAGTGTAATGAAAGGAAAGGACAGCCATCCCTGTGTCTCCCTTCACCCCCCGAGCCAGTGCCTCTGCCTCCAGGCCCCTTCTTGCTGTGTGCTCTGAGTCTGCTGCTTGCATTCTGAAAGGAGCCCTGTTCACAGCCCCTCGGGAGCATGGGAAGGTTTTCCTTTCCCTGGCAAAGCTGTTTGCTCAGGTGACCGTTCGGTTCTACCCCATGTCATCGGCAACCCTGGGAGGACCCCCTTTCCGAGCTCTGAGATCAAGGCGAGCATTTTCCTTTCCTGGGTTTGCTCGGGTCCTGCCCTGCCCCACAGACCGCAGAGCAGGTGTGCTTAGTGAGGACGCCTTTCGTCGGCCGCAGACATCAGGGTGTTTCATACTTAATGCACAGAGAATTTCAAAGTACGCTGAGTGAGGGTGTACGCCAGAAGTGATTTCAGAAAGGATCTTCTGTGCTCAAGCGAAGAACCAGAGTTTTAATATTTCTTCCGCCAATTCCTGTCACCGTACTCCATGAGGGCTTAGATATTTTTTTCTGTCCCTTGTTAAGAACCTAATCAAAATTATAAAGTAATTACAAATTGTTGAAATGTTGCTTTTTCTATTTCCAGGAGCTGGGTTAAAATGACCGTAACGTCTTCATCTTGGCGCCTCCATAAGCCATTGCTAGGAAAACATAATTAATCTAGTCTGTGTCCCATACACGGTGTCAGGAACCCAATTTTCCGTAGCAGCAATCATCCCACCATGCAAGGGTGTGGCTATCACTGGACACTGGCTAAGTGAAGTGCGGACTGTGGGAGTGGGTAGCAGGGGTGTGTTTGAGGTGGTCTCCAGTGGTCTCCAGGTGGTCACCTGCGGCCGGGTGACGGGTCCTTCTCACTGAGAGCGTTCTTCCTGTCTTGTACATGGCCCCATTCAGCATTTTTAGAACCCTCACAGGCTTGTTTGGTGTGTGTGGGGGGGACAAAAGTGGAGAGAACAGTTCACGTTCCAGTCGGGGACAGACGAGTCGCCCGATGGTATAATAACACAGGACTTGATCACAGTCCTGCTGAAGTCCAAAGGAATTAGCCACCATCTCAGCTCCACTGCTCTTTGAAGGCTAAATTCATCTTAAAGTTGACTTGTTAAAAAATTGACTTTTTTGGAATGGCAATGAAAGAGGGAGTAGGTAAAGCTGTCCAGTTGAGCTAATTTTCCGGTGTTATTCCATCACTTGCAGGAAATGTAGAATTCCGAGGTAGCCCTGGGCCAGGTTTGCAGCACAGGGTGAGAGTGCAATGATGCCCAGCCAGGCGGGTGCACACCCACTGTGGATTGCCCACAGGCTGCCGTGCCCACCGGTTCAGGCCGGATCCCACAGCAGTCAGCAGAGCCACAGACAAGCCAAGAACGTGTACTACTTAAAATTGGTTTCGCAGTCAAAATAGGCATCTGATCCCCTAAAAGCAGTATTTGATACAGGAGAAAAAGAATTGGCAAGACTTAAACTGATGGTTCTAATTGTGTACTTGCCCTTGGACCTGCTAATTAGAAGGACTCGTTTCCAAAACATGGTTCAGAAGATCAGAATGCGGGAAATTCTCTTATCTAAGGGAACGGTCTCAAAGCTATTTTTTTTTTTTTTGACAGGCAGAGTGGACAGTGAGAGAGAGACAGAGAAAGGTCTTCCTTTGCCATTAGTTCACCCTCCAATGGCTGCCTCGGCCAGTGCACTGCACTGATCCAAAGGCAGGAGCCAGGTGCTTCTCCTCGTCTCCTATGGGGGTGCAGGGCCCAAGCACTTGGGCCATCCTCCACTGCCCTCCCGGGCCAGAATAGAGCTGGACAGGAAGAGGAGCAAATGGGACAGAATCCGGTGCCCCGACCGGGACTAGAACCCGGGGTGCTGGTGCCACAGGTGGAGGATTAGCCTATTGAGCCACGGTGCCGACCTCTCAAAGCTATTTTGATTCTGCACTGCTATCAGTAAAGGTCGTTAAGCATGCCTCGATGTAGGTATTTATTTGTTTATTTTTAATTTATTTATTTGAAATTCAGTTACAGACAGAGACAGAGAGGGACACACACACACACACACACAGAGACAGGGACAGAGAGAGAGTGAGAGAGATTCTATTCACTGGTTCACTCCCCAGATGGCTGCAATGGCCGGGGTTGGACCAAGCTGAAGCCAGGAGCCTGAAGCTTCATCTGGGTCTCCCACGTAGACTCAAGCACTTGGACCATCTTCCACTGCTTTCCCAGACCGTTAGCAGGGAGATGAGTTGGAAGTGGAGCAGCTGGAACATGAACTGGTACCCATAAGGGGTGCCAGTATTGCAGGCCATGGCTTTATCTGCTGTGCGACAATGCCAGCCCTGATATATTTAGTTATAAAATGCATTGGTAACCAGCCCATAGGTATTTACCTTTACACATAGCATTCAATATATCATAGGTACTTACTAATTATGTGTCTAGCTTTGTTAATATATATTTTAGAGCGTGTAAAACACAGTTTTTAGACGTGGTGCCTTGGCTCTGGGTGCTGTAGCAAAGCACGGTGTACTGTAGGGTGCCACAACAAACCTTTATTTCCCACAGTTCTGGAGGCTAGACGCTGGGACCAGGGTGCTGGCAGATCCAGTGTCTGGCCCAGGCCCACTTCCTGGTTTGCAGATGGACATTTGCTATTATAGTCTCACATGGCAGAAAAAGAGAAAGAGCAGCCGGTGCTGTGGCGTAGTGGGTAAAGCCACTGTCTGTGATGCTGACATCCCCTATGGGTACTGGTTAGGATCCCAGACGCTCCTCTTCCAATCCAGCTCCCTACTAATGGCCTGGGAAAGCAGTGGGAGATGGCCCAAGTCCCTGGGCCTCTGAACCCACATGAGAGACTTGGAAGAAGCTCCTAGCTCCTGGCTTTGGCCTTGCCTAGTCCAGGCTGATGCAGGAGTGAACCAGTGGATGGAAGACCTTTCTCTCTCTCTCTAAATCTGCTTCTCCAATAAATAAAAAAATATTTTAAAAATACAGAAAATGGAGAAAGAGAGTGAGCTCTCCTGTCTGCTCTGCCAAGGCCACTGATCCCACCCATGAGGGCTCCACCCTGTGACCTAATCACCTCCCAAAGGCCCTCACTTCCTAAACTGTCATTCTGGGGAGGGGACACACACATTCACTCCATAGGAAATGGAATCAGTAGAAGTGAATTCTGACATTTCCCTCACACTCCCCACAGGGACACGCCCCTGTGAATAAGCCCCATGTAGGAGACAAGCCTGAAAAATGGTTTGGAGTGGAGAGAACTGAAACTGAGCTGTGTTTATTTGTTTATTTGAAAGAGTTGCAGATGCATACATACATACACAGCGGGGAGGGGAGAGGGAGAGAGAGAGAGAAAGAGAGAGAGAGAGAGATGTCTTCCATCTGCTGGTTCACTCCCCAAATGGCTATAATGGGCAGGGCAGGGCCAGGATGAATCCTGGAGCCAGGAGCCTCCTTTGGGTCTCTGACATGGATGCAGGGGCCCAAGGGCTTGGGCCATCCTCCACCGTCCTCCCAGGCCACAGCAGAGAATTGGATAGGAAGTGGAGCAGCTGGGACTTGAACCGGTGCCCACATGGGATGCCATCACTGCAGTGGTGGCTTTACCTGCTACACCACAGTGCTGGCCCCTGATAAATTATTATAAAAGGAATTGTAAATAGTTACAAAGGAATCCATATGCAAATACGTTAACTATCTGATGAATGAGTGAACCTGAGTGATGTGAGGTACTATGATGCCGTTCTGCCTTGAACGTGACTTTGCAGAGGTGTGGTTTGCGTGCCTGGTGTGGTTTCCCTCCCTGTAATAGTGGTGGGCGGAGTCACTGCAGGAACCCAGGCCTCACTGCTCTTCCCACCCTCTTGGGTAGAGGACCTGTTTCCCTTTGGAACAACAGACAAGGTGAACCCACAGCTCTGTGCTCCCTCCAGAAGCAGCTTCTAACGTGACTCAGAACTGCTGAGGTAAAAGGCTTCATGTTGACCTCCCCGAGGACAGGAGAGGAGAAACGCAGCTTGTGTTCACTGGAAGCGCTTCCGTTCAAAGTTCCTCTAGATGTCAGCATTACACAGGGAAATGAAAACGCAGCAGCCTGAGGCCATGAATAAAGTCCTTCTAACATTATTTAACTGGTAAAACATATGTGGTGCATAGTGGCCCAAGAAAGAGCCAGCCTCATTCCGCGGCTGGTTTCCTCTGGTTGGTCAGGGCAGGCCCTGCCTGAACAATGCTGGTCCTGCTTGTGGGTTACACCTGACACTCAGTGGCCACAGAGCAGGTGCAGCCACATTCTCAAGCTTACCTATCTGGATGAGCTGAGATTGACCGATAGACATCAGTTGTCATAAAGTCCACATATGCTTCTGGGTGTGATGCCACACAGAATAAATCCGGAAGCACAATACACGTCAATCCATTGGAAGTTTTGGCTTCAGAACAGCAGTGCTGAAAGCCAAAGCTACAAAATTGTGTCTGAAACACGATTTGTTTAACTGTTTTATTCGACTAATTTGGATATATACTTTCAAAATTGAACTTGAGTTATCTTTCTCTTTTGTTCTGTCCCTATTCCATGTTAATTCTATTGTCTTTAAAAAAGATTTATTTATTTATTTGAAGAGCAGTGTGTGTATGTGTATGTGTGTGTGTGTGTGAGAGAGAGAGACAGAGACAGAGACAGAGACAGAGAGAGAGAGAGATCTTCCTTTCCCTGGTTCACTACCCAAATGCCTGCTACAGCTAGGGCTGGGCCAAGCTGAAGTCAGGAGCCAGGAACTTCATCTGGGTCTCTCATGTGGCTGGCAGGACCCAAACAGTTGGACCATCACCTGCCGTCTTTCCAGGCACATTATCAGGGAGCTGGGCTGGAAGAAGAGCAGCTGGGACATGGGATGCCGGCATTAGAAGTAGTAGTTTAAATTGCTGTGCTACAATGCTGGCCCTAACTCTAATCTTTTGACCAATAAATGTTTATCTCTTCATTCTGCTAATCTGTTATTCATTTTATGGGTTTTCTCTCAATTTTTTTTTACCTCATGTGGTAAGAAAAAACCAAACAAAGTAGTAGATCTCAATAAATATTAACAGTGTAACATGTCCCTAATCAATCTTTTTTTTTTCCGAGTCAATACAATGTAGAAATTAAGAGCAAAGTCTGAAATGCACATCTGAGTTAGAATATAGCTCTACTATTTCCAGACTTTACAGCACTGGGAAATTATCTAACTTCATTTGTAAAATGGGACCAATAGTATCTATCCCAAATGGTTGTTATAAGGAGCAACCGAGTTAACAATATAAAGTGTGTAGAAGAATTGCTGTCACATAGCCCATGATCGTTATATGCGAGCCATCATCATTGCTATCATCATCATCATCACCAACCACACCATCATCATCACTGCCATCATCACCTTCTTCATCACCATCACCATCGTCATCATCACGGGGTTAAGCCCCCAGAAGTCAAGGTCTTTCTGTCCATTGGAAGCGCACAATCTAGTAGAAAATGACCAGGAAGAAAAAGTTCCACGACATACTGAGGAGACACGAGGAGCAGGGGCGCACGCTGCGTTCTGTGCAAGCTTGGAGGACGGAGCGACTGGTTTTGCTGCCCAAGCTGAAGGCCACTTTCCCTGCAGCGGAAAAGCAGGCACGGCCAGCTGCACGTTCCCTGGAAAGAGAGCCCCTGAGGCTCTGATGTGCAACCTTGCTGTCCACAGATCTGTTCAGCCCCTGGGTTGCAGGGTCCTCATCTGAAAAATGGAGGAATTCTGAAGCTGGAAACTGCGCTTTGCGTCTGTGCGCCGCACTTACGGGGTGTTTTGGGTTTGCGAATCACCCTAAGGCAAATTGTGTTCTGTTTCAAAGTGAGGAAGGAGCCTAAATCATTGGGCATCCATACAATTTCATTCATTTATAAGGCATAACTTTAGAATTTGTGATTTTGGGTGGATTGGGCTAATGTTTACCTTTTATATGGTATTTTAAAAGGGTTTGCTAAACTAACTCAGAGAATGCAGGATTATAAGAAGAATGTTTATCTACTCAGGAAAAGAGCCATCTGTTCTAAGCAATGTGAAAGCTCCACTCACAAAACTTGCTTTCATCTTTGACTTTCTGGTTTACAAAGCCCGTTCACGTATATCCTCTCATTTTTATTTGATTTATATGTGAGCCACATCAAGATAACTTAAACAGAGGTCAAGGGTGACATACACATGATCAATATCCTTTAATCTATTCACGAAGATGAGCTGCCTTCTACAAACAATGACGGAGTTTTACAGAATTTCTTTGAAAATAGTGAGTCCATTTGCTTTCAGATCCCATTGTCTACCCAGGATTTCTTTAGTTTATACTGCTCTGTCCTCTGCATTACTGTTAGTTTTTGTGCTTTTCCCCCTTTGTTTGAAACCATATAATAGTTCTCAGCCTGGAGTAATTCTTTCCCAGGGCACATTTGGCAATTTCTGGTGATTTTTAAATTCGTATGATATTTGATTGACCAATTTTCAAATTGGAGGAACAGCTTTTGAGATCTGTTGTATAGCAGGGTAAACAGGGTCAACTTTTTTTTTTTTTTTTGTGACAGGCAGAGTGGACAGTGAGAGAGAGAGACAGAGAGAAAGGTCTTCCTTTGCCGTTGGTTCACCCTCCAATGGCTGCCGCGGATGGCGCTCTGCGGCAGGCGCACCGCGCTCATCCGATGGCAGGAGCCAGGTGCTAGGTGCTTTTCCCTGGTCTCCCATGGGGTGCAGGGCCCAAGCACCTGGGCCATCCTCCACTGCACTCCCGGGCCACAGCAGAGGGCTGGCCTGGAAGAGGGGCAACCGGGACAGAATCCGGCACCCCGACCGGGACTAGAACCCGGTGTGCCGGCGCCGCAATGAGGAGGATTAGCCTGTTGAGCCACAGCGCCGGCCAAGGGTCAACGTTAAGATAGAATAACTGAGAGTAAACTTCAAATATATGGAGCCGCCTATGGTTATTGCAAGTGAGAGAGAAGGTACGACTGGTGTGTGTGACAGTGGCCAAGGATCCTGCTCTCCATCCTATGATGCTCACGGTGTCAGCTGTGCTGAGGTTGAGAACCCTGATGTGTGAGTAACCTCAGTCCCTTGTGCGTCCACAGGCTAAGGAGGAGGCGTGGTCAGACCGCGATGTGGAGGAAAGGACACCTGCCAGCTGTGAGAGACCAGCAGCCCTCACAGGTAACATCTCTGGAAGACTAGAGAACATGGACAGGAGTGCTCTGCCACAGAGGCCTCCCTTGTTCAGAGAAACTCACAGGGCCCTTGAGCCTTGTAGGGGGAGGTGCGGTTTTCTGAATACCTCTGTTTGAATGGCTTTGGGTCTTACCAGCTACAAACAAGAAAATCTCTTGAAACTCAATTGCCAGTCAATTGGTCCTATTTCCTTCTATTTTGCTTTTTAAAGCTTCTGTGTTCGGACAGAAGGAAACCTGAATAAAAATGCCATTATAGGAGGCCTGGCATATATCTGGTCACATCAAATCCCCATTAAAATGTCTTGTGTCCTATGGTGGCTTCTAGAAAGATCTACCCAGAAGAAGCAGCTCTCTTCTGAAAAAGAAAAGGTTCATAAACTCAACGTAGAAAACGCCGAGAAGACCAACACCTCTCTCACACAGAGAAGTTTTACCATGTATCACTCAGCAAGCACAGAGGGTGGAGAAGACTTTCCTCCACGGACTTCCACAGAGACAAGAGCGAATATGGATGAAAAAGACGCTTCCAGCAGCCTGAACGGCCAGGAGATCAGTAGGGCTGGAGACGACATGCAAGTTGCCGTGGATCAAAGTGAATGTCCAGTGTTCAAAGGAGAGAAAGCTGGACTTCAGCAAGACACTGGTGAGAGAGAGGCAGAGGAAACAGGAGAATCAACAACTGCAAATGAAGCAGCGCCAGACCAGTGCTTTAGTAAAGAGCAAAGCGCTGATAAAACTAACGGGGATCAATCCCGCGGAAGGTAGGGTCACAGCAGCGCCCACCCAGGGCTGACGCCTTTGCAGATTGATTTGCATCTCCCCATAAACGGAGGGAATACTCTTTTTTTTATTTTTTGACAGGCAAAGTGGACAGTGAGAGAGACAGAGACAGAGAGAAAGGTCTTCCTTTTCCTTTGGTTCACCCTCCAATGGCCGCCGCAGCTGGCGCGCTGCGGCTGGCGCACCACACTGATCCGATGGCAGGAGCCAGGTGCTTCTCCTGGTCTCCCATGGGGTGCAGGGCCCAAGCACTTGGGCCATCCTCCACTGCACTCCTGGGCCACAGCAGAGAGCTGGACTGGAAGAGGAGCAACCGGGACAGAACCAGCGCCTGAACCGGGACTAGAACCCGGGGTGCCAGCTCTGCAGGCAGAGGATTAGCCTATTGAGCCGCGGTGCTGGCGGGAGTACTTTTTTTTTTTTTTTACAGGCAGTGTGGACAGTGAGAGAGAGAGACAGAGAGAAAGGTCTTCCTTTTGCTGTTCATTCACCCTCCAATGGCCACTGCGGCCAGCGCACTGTGGCGGTGCACCACGCTGATCTGATGTCAGGAGCCAGGTGCTTCTCCTGGTCTCCCATGGGGTGCAGGGCCCAAGGACCTGGGCCATCCTCCATTGCACTCCCTGGCCGCAGCAGAGAGCTGGCCTGGAAGAGGGGCAGCTGGGACAGAATCTGGTGTCCCGACCAGGACTAGAACCCAGTGTGCCGGCGCCGCAGGCAGAGGATTAGCCTGTTGAACCGTGGTGCCGGCGGGAGTACTCTTAAAGCAAAGCTTCAGAACCCAATCTCTCAGCTCATGTGGATTTTTCAGTGCCATTTTCTCTCTATTATTTTTTTTTCTGTGTCGCTGTGATATTTTTAGTCATTTTGTTTTTTCTAAGTCTTCCTCTCCTAGCTGGTAGACAAAGGCAGTAATGGTTAGTGTTCACAGGAATCAGCGTTTTCAGAAGACTCGGTAGGGGTGGGTGTTGCGATGCTCACAGCCTGTATCGGAGTGCCGCAGGTGCAGTCTGCCTCTGCTCTGGCCCAGCTTTTTGTTCATGTGCACCCGGGAGACAGCAGATGCTGTACCCTGGTCCCTGTTATCCATGTGGGAGAACTGGATGGAGTTCCTGGGCCCTGACTCTTGGCTTTGGCTAGGCCCACCCCCAGCTGTAGCAGGCATTTAGGGGGTGAACCGGCAGATTGAAGAGATCTATATCGGTCATCTGCCTTTCAAATAAACAGACAAATCTTTTTTTTAAAGATGATTTAAGATATGTTTTTAGCAATATAGAACACATCATTCTTAAAGTCAAGAATATAAATAGTGATTAAATTTACCTATTAAAACTTAAATCTTAAAGTTTACCTACCCCACTATAAATGGTAAAGTGGCTATATTCTCCCAAATATCTGTGATAACTGAATAAGAAATAGCTTATAGAAAGACTCTTCCTCAACTGCAAAGTTTCACACAAAATTCAGGTGATTTTATAGTCAATTAAAATTAGTTACTCTAGGATATTACATGCTATAGTACCTACTCATATTCAGAACAAACAATATCCAAATATCTGTGTGGCTTTTTTTTTTTTTTTTGGAAGTCAAGACGTAGTTCTTGTTAAATTCTTAAGTAGCATCTTTGAAACCCATTCTTGGGGAAATCTAATTTTCCAAGAACTAAATATAAACACTAGCGATGATTAAGAAAGTCCCTTGCTGTAAAGAGTGCTTGGTAAGGGCAGGAGCTGTCCACAAACAGAATCTAGGTCAGATCTCCCACCAATAAAGGTGTACTCTCACTGCTGGTAATATTCAGAGTGACTGCTGCTTCTTTTCCTATGCGTACTTCAGTCACTTCTCCCTCCTGTAAGGAAAGAAAGTGTAAGAGAAGAAGATCAAATCAGGCATTGCTGAATGACTGCGCTGGGACAGGCCATTGGAAGACTGTGGGGTCACCAGGAGGGCACTGGGGAGAAGCCTTGGGATCCTGGTGACTCTTTCCCTCTAGAGGGGAGCACACTGCTCTTCTCTGGTCCCACGTGCCAGAATGTCAACTCCCTCCAGAGTTACATCCTCTTCCCTGAGCCGTCATTGGAGGGAAGCTTTGATGCTGAGGATGTTAACCATCTGAAAGTTTTCACCTTGAAACCTTGAGAGCTGCAACTGGGTTTTATTTTCCAGGTGTATCAGCAGCACAAAGCCCATTGCCACATCCCCAGTCCTGGGAAATCCAGCAACAGAACTCGCTGTCCAGAATGCGGACCAAAGCGAGTCCACCGGCTGCAGCAAGCGCAGAGTGACGGAGGAGGAGGAGGAGGAGGAGTCCTTTGTCAACGAGGACAGCAAAAAGAGCAGAATAGATGTAGGGGGTGCAGGGGAAGCGTGAGCCTTGGAAAGGCCCAGGAAGCCCTGCGAGCCCAGGCACGCTTACAGGGCAAGCCCCGGGAGTGCACGGGAACGAAGACCTCCAGGGAGCCAGACCCGGGAAGCGCACTGGGCAGGACATGGCTTTTGTTGCAGACTTTTCAAGCTTAAGCTTTTCATGCAAGCACCTCCAGCCAAGCCTCACGCAGTCTAGCAGTCTAAGGGACTGTGATGCTCTCCTGAACCATTTGTGTCTTTAACTCACTATTTTCTGTTGTAAATCTGAAGCAATGAATGCCACCAAGAGAATTGTCTCATGATTTTATTTTCCAGCATACTTACGACGTGAGAGGTGAATGCCGCCGTCAAGTCCAATTCCCAAAGAGTTATGTTATCTACAGTTTCAAAGATGTTGGCATTTGGCAGTGTCTAGAACAAGATAACTGCTCAAGTACATATCGTGAAAAACATAAATTATTGAAAGCAAAGCTGTTGTCTATGCCCTCAGTATCATTATTGTATGCAGTGGCAGCTTGATAAATGAATACATGGAGAATGAGCAGTTTGTGGCCAGCAACTATAACAGCAGTAGTCATGGAAAAGTAAAAGGAATATGGGGAGACATATTATTGAGTAATTATGTAAGTCAGAACTGAAGCCGACATGGACTAGAGCTTAAACACGTAAGAAGGAAGGTGCAACGTGGGAGAAATTTGAGAGCTGTAGAATACTCACTCACCTAGTTTTATTGGGTGTTTTATTTCCAGGCAGCCAGGAAAAAGTCATCTTTGTGCCTTACATGTGTCTTAAATACAGCCCACAACATTTTGGAAAGTAATTCATAATGTCAAAGATGTCAGTGACGTGAAGAAATGTTTCATTTTTCCTTTCTTTTCTCTTCATTTTGATCACAATAATGGACTGTGGGGATTTTTTTTAAAGAAATTGATCAAACAATTTCCTGTGTTTGAATGAAAATGGGCCCAGCTTGCAGGTAGCATCTGTTTGGACTCAGTTAGAGCTGGAGATGTTCGACTGTTTTGAGCTTTCTTGGGCCTGAAGACGGTGAGAGCGGTGGTTGAGGGGTCCTGACCGTCTTCCTCAAAGACGGCGGGGGTCGCCTTCAGAGTCAGCGACCATGACAAGAAGTGAAAGTGAATTCCGGATTCTTAGGTGTGACACAGCTGCTCTGTAATATTTTATTAAATGACAGATCTCCACCAGGATGCCGATGCTTGATGCTGTAAAGAGGTTGGGTGCCTGACAAATGACCCTTCTTTTCCTCTTACCTTCAAGATGACATCCTGGCTCCCGCTGCCCCGTTCGATCATCGCATTGTGACAGCCAAGCAGGCGGCCGTCAACAGTTTCTATACTGTGAGCAAGACAGAGGTTTTAGGAGGGTAAGTAACGCGCGGTTTGAACAGTCTTTCAGTGAACACAGAGCCTCCTGAGGGAGCCTGAGCAGCTGCTCGCCTTGGCCGGCTTCCACCTGAGCACTGGAAACGTCCTGGACACACAGTGGAGGAGCTGCGGCCACTTCTGCAAATCGTCTCTGCTGCCAAAGGCTGATGTGAGGACCCCGTGGGGGCTGTGCTTGTTATCTGCCCACTTCCCGTGTTCTGATGTCTGAGAGTCAGAACAGCCCAGTGTGAGTCCCTGAGGGTCTAGAAGCTGTCCAAAGCCGTGGCTTAAACCTCGTGAGACAAAGGGGAGAAATGAGTAAGGACTGTGTATTTCTTGTGGCAGGCGTCGAACCTTTCGGTCATTATGGCTGGTTTTCCAGTTCTGTTGGTTCTGTATTAATTATTATCACCTGTTTCAGTTGATTACTTTCTGTGCTGAAAGGTTTATTTGAGGGACACCTACATGCACCCCTTCTCCCTAGAGAAGGAAGGTGTGGTGCACCAGGGACTGCATTCACAGTGGGGATGTTCGTTCCTCTTTAGCTTCATTCAAAATCCACCTATAATTCTTGTAACTCAAGGCCTAAATGATAAAGTTTACTACCATCAGCAGGTTAGTGCAAACTCTGAAGAGGAAGTCAGAAAGTTTACACACACACACACACACACACACACACGCACGCACGTATACGTGCAAATGTTGCATCAACGCATGGAACCTATACGTGGTACAGGTGTCTGCGATTGGTCATCAAGAAGTAGTTGATACTGGTAAAGTCTGCTCTTCCCCCTCCCATTGCAGATTTCTTTTGCTCTCTGCCACATGGAGCCACCTGACTTCTTTTTCTCAGCTGGTTAATCATAGAAAAAAAAAAAACCCTCAAGAGCCCATGGGGAGAAGCTGAGGGAGAAATGAGAATTACAAAATGTGAACTGGTGCCACGGAAGTCTGAAGTACTCGGTTCTTCAGGGACTCCAGTGGCGAGCCAGTAGCTATTTCACTAAAGGAGGATAGTTATTTGCAGAAAAACACTGAAATGATTCCAAGGGTTTGTGCTGCTTTTCCAGTAAGGGTTGTCACCGGCTCCCTTCTGCCTCTTTGGGCATGGTGGCCTGCACCAGTTGCTGGTCATCACTTGCTCTGGGCTCCACTGCACATCAGCAGCTGCAATTCACTCGCAAGTAAGTTAGATGAGCGCAGGTGAATGCATTGCTTCAAAATGCAGAGAGATCACCCACAGCTGTACTTCTTTCTGCCAAAATAAAGTTATGTGAGAAGCAGAGAGAGTTTCCATCTGCTGGTTCACCCCCCAGACGCCCACAATGGCTGGGGTTGGGCCAGGCAAAAGCCAAGAGCCAAGAACTCAATCCAGATCACCCAACTACCTGAGCCATTATCTGTTGCTCCCCAGGATGTGCGCTGGCAGGAAGCTGGAATTGGGAGCTGGAACTAAGAACAGAACCCAGGCGCTTCAATGAGGGACATGGGTGTCTCAACTGGTGCCTTTCTCATTAGACCAAATGCCCGCCCTATATCTCCTTTTTAGTATAAGGAGTTTCCAGATCAGCAGCTAGTCTTGCATCCTTGGCAGAGATATTCCAATATGCTAGGGATCACTGGATACCAGGAATTTTCTGGGATCATGTCTTAACCTTGTAGACTGTAGGGTATTTATAACTTCTCTGATATCCGTGTTCCACTAGCATGAGGCTATCGGTCTGCTGGAACAGCATGAATTCTGTGAGGTAGCTGCAACATTTAAGACCCAGCAAAGCCCAAGAGTTGCGGTAGCCCTGGAGTCAGGCAGTAATGGGCACCACTGCTGGGCCAGGCAGTTCCAGGGACCCTGGCATGTGAAGGCACAAAAGCATATCTTAATCTGTGCTGTGCTGGTGTGCTCCAGTAGACACTGCAGCGGGAGCCATGGTTGGAATTGAAGGCACTGCTCAGGGGTGTTTACAGTAATCTGACGTCATTACCCAAGAGCCACCTGCTTCTGTGCTGCTTCTGTGGTGGCCCCTGCCTCGGTCCAGTGTTGCCGTGACCCTTGTCTCTGGTGGTGTGGCCTCCCTAGAGTCCCCTGTATTGCTTGGGAGGCCCCCCTTTCACTGGCTGCCATGACAGCCCCCATCGCACACAGCAGGGACATGTGGTCTATTTCACATTCCTAAATAAGGAATCAGAGTAAGCAAATCAAATTTCAAAATTGCTCATGAGTGTGCATTTCTGAATGTGATTGTGTAGGTATAAACCTGACTTACAAAGTACTTGTATGTTTGTACTCCGGAGTACTTCAAAAGGGTCTTGGAAAAATAGAGTCTAAAGATAAGCTATTTTGGTCCAAAATTTTTTAAATTCTTGCATAGTTTTTAGACACATTTCCGTGAACTTCTGGAAGATCCCTTGTACCTAAGCTAAACTATCAAAAACCCATAGGTAACTATGTAAAATTCAATGTATCTATATGCAATATTATTTTTTCTTATTTATATGCGTTTTTCCAAAAAGAATTTGGTGAGCCGGGTCCACAGAAGGCTTTGTTCACATGCTTATAAAGCCCTGCTTACCACATTCTCATGTACATATTTAGAAAGATTCTATGTTATCTCTAATGGTGGTTCCCAAATTTTAGGGTGTATGTGAATCACCCAGGGAATGGGCTACACACGCAGCTCCTGTGGCCTCACCCTGGGCTCCTGCCGCTGTAGGTCTGAGGTGGGTCCCAGGAACCTGTGTTCTTAACAACTGCCCAGGTATTTCTGATGCCAGTGATACACAGACCACACCTGGACAAATACTGTTTTACAGTTGATTGGATGCACACTCAGCGCAGAGAGCCATGCCCAGGACCAGTGTGCATCACCCACTGCCAGGGACTGACGCTGTGCCCCCCTTTCTTGGCAGGGGGCGTTTTGGCCAGGTCCACAAGTGCGAAGAGAAAGCAACAGGCCTGAAGCTGGCCGCCAAAATCATTAAGACCAGAGGCGTGAAGGACAAGGTAAAGGTCACAGGAGGGGGTGCCCCCCTCCCGCTTCCTGGCTCCGCCACACTGAGGCCCCATGCCTTTCCGTGCAGGAGGAAGTGAAGAACGAGATCAACGTCATGAACCAGCTGGACCACGTGAACCTCATTCAGCTCTACGATGCCTTCGAGTCCAAGAATGACATCGTCCTGGTCCTGGAGTAGTAGGTGTCCTTGACCCTCCCACTCGTGCCCCCTGCCCCCCAGCTCATGCCCATCGCTTCTGAGAACCACACAATCACATCAGTTCCAGCGAGGAGACTGCTTCTGCTGTGCAGCTCCATCTGCAATTATTGACAGGAAGTTAACGGACAGAGTAGATCTAGTTTTGTACTGAAGCTACACTGTCAAAAACGAACTTACAGATTGTGTAACCTGGAGGGAAGCAATTTTTGCACTTTATTTTAAAAAGATTTATTATTTACTTATTTGAAAGGCAGACTGACACACACACACACACACAGAGAGAGAGAGAGAGAGAGAGAGAGAGAGAGAGAGAGAGAGATCTTCCATCCATCTGTTGGCTCACTTTCCAAATGGCTTCAATAGCCAGGGCTGGGCTAGGCTGAAGCCAGGAGCCCAGAGCTCCATCCAGGTCTCCCACGGGGTGGCAGGGGCCCAAGTACTTGAGCCATCTTCTGCAGCTTTCTCAGGCAAATTAGTGGGTAGCCAGACAGGAAGAAGAGCCCCCAGGACTTGAACTGATTCACCAATATGGGATCTGGTGGCTTAGCTCACTGAGCCACAACACCAGTCCCCACTACTTCATATTTTAACTACATACTATGGCCTCCACTTCTCCTTGAGGGATATGTCCCCAGAACCCTAGTGGGGAATAGTCCTGAACCCCATGTATGCTGTTTTATCCTATGCATTCATACCTGTGATAAAGGTGAATTTATGAATTAGGCACAGGAAGAGATTAACAATCACTAATAAAAAACAGAATAGTTAATACAATACATCATAGTAAAACTTCTGTGAATGTGGTCTCTGTGTGTGTCTCCCTCAGAATAGCTTATTGTGCTGTACTGACCACAGCCAACCTCAGGTCACTGAAAGAGTGGGAAGTGAACCAGTGGACAAGGGAAATTACTGTATTTGCTAATGATTGGAGCCAAGAAGCTTCCATTTAAACTCGCCTTTATAAAAACGTAACCCCTGGTGAGTTAGACAATGACTAGTTCTAATGCTGAATCCATACTCTGACTCAGTTTGTATTGTTTTCTATTTTGGGTGCTGCTTACCACAGCCCAGTAAGGCATCTTGGATAATAAAGTGGCTCGCCTCACCGCCTAGATGCATCTTTTCACTGAGGTGATAGGCCTGGGGTCTTCCTGGGCTGAGGGGTGAGTCACCTGCAGTTGGCATTTGGATTCCCACTCCCTGCGTCCTCAGAGTCCTCTTTGTCTTTGACACATGTTCAACAGTGGGACACAGGGACTCACCCCAGAGCTGCAGCCACTGACCAAAGAGCCCTGGAGATTTTTCTGTTTGCAAATGTGAAGGTAGACAAAATGATAAGTCTTGAACACAAGAACTGTGCACCCGCGGGAGCAAAGAGGGCAGGGAAGTAACTGCATATACATCTTTCTGCAGAGTTAGAGGAACTGGCACGCCAAGTGGCTATGAGGAAAGCTCATGGTGGTTAAGGGGGCAGAACTAAGGGTTTCCCTCTCTCCATTCTGCAGCGTGGACGGCGGGGAACTGTTTGACCGCATCATTGATGACAACTACAACCTGACGGAGCTAGACACCATCCTGTTTATCAAGCAGATATGTGAGGGCATCAGGCACATGCATCAGATGTACATTCTGCACTTGGACCTGAAGGTACAGCAAGTCTTCCATGGCGCGGACTCTGCAGCTTCTTGGGCCCTCACCCGTGGGGATCCTGCGTCTCAGCAGAGTCTGTGCACCAGCTCAGGACGTCTGTGGTTTTCAGGAATGAATAACAACTGGGTTTCTTAACTTCATCTCCTCATTCTCAACTTTTCTCACCCCCTTAGATTTGTATGTCTTATCCTTAGAGGTTACTATTCGGATTCTTGTGATCGGCATGTGTTAAAGAGCTCAACCTGGTGGAAGGTTTGCTTAAAAGTTTAGAATTAAAACCACCACCACCACCATGGTATCCTTCTCATGAGCAACACAGATGGTTGGGTGGATTTTAGCTAACTCGGGATTCCCTGGGGGTAGCCAACCTTTCTGGATCTCCAGGAATCCCCAAGGTCCTCTTGAAGTCTTTCAGGAAAGTCTGGACTTTAGGATCCGGTCTCTGTGGGCGTGGTGCAGCAGGGAGCAGACGCCAGATGGGATGGAATACAGAGCAGCTAGAGGGTGGGCAGGGTGGGAGTGCTGAGGAGCAGAGGGTGTGGGCAGGGGGTGCCATGCTGGAAATTTTGGACCGCACACGTGAGAAGCAAGTTGCCTTCCTTTCTTCTTGTGTTCATGGCTCTTGCTGTCCCCCTTTAAAGATCTATTTATTTATTTGAAAGGCTGAATTACTGGGGGCAAGGAGATTTTCCCACCTGCTGGTTTACTCCCCAGATGGTCCCAACAGCTGGAGCTGGTTTGAGTTGAAGCCAGGAGCCTGGAACTCTGTCAGGGTCTCCCAAGTAGATGCAGGGGTCCAATCACTTGGTCATCTTCTGTGCTTTGCCAGGCATATTAGCAGGGAGCGCAATCAGAAGCAGAACAGCTGGTACTCTCATTATGAGGTTCTTAGTATTGGACTCCAGACAGTCCTAGATACAACCAAGAAAAAACCCAGGCCCCCAAGCCATGATCAAGTCGAATACTGGGGCTAGGCAGTCTAAAGTATATCTTCTTGTGTGGCTCCATCATTTTCTCATTTCCCTGTCTGTAGAGCATGTCAGTGAGATAAAATATACCCTCCACATAATATACCAACTATTGCAAATCACCAGGGATCATGCAGCTAAATAAATTCAGCCTCCTTAAATAGGTTTCCATGGGCCTCTCTTCCTCCAGCTTTGCTCCTCTCACTGTCTTGATTTATGGGCATTGCTTTTCCCATCCACTGTGGAGCAAGAGACAAGTGGGGAAGTGGGATATAAAATGACCAAGTTGGAGGTTAAAAATCATTAGCAAAGCCCTTAGCTAAGAACTGAGTTTGATAATGCCTATTTTCGTGGAATGTTTCCATTGAGTGTAGATATTCCACAGATATCCCTACAGGGATTTCATTGGCAACGGGAGATGGGAGCCGACCTATCCTAAGCCAACTGACTCTGCCTGTGGCTTCATAATGTTGATTGAGAATTTGCAAAGGGTTATTTTAGCTATGGCTTATATGTAAAGATAATACTAAAGATGACGGCTGGATGAGTCGTTAAGGACCCAGCTTTTCAGAAAGCTCCTTAGAAGGAAAAGGGCCAAAAATATTAAAAGTGCTTGTTCTTATGTGGGGAAATTATAGGTGACTTAAAAAAGGTCTCTTTTATGTTTTTCTGTTTTGCAAACTTTATTCTTGGTTTTCATAACCGTGAAACATGAACTTTGGGGAATGCCCTCAGAGGTGTTTCTTTGCATTCTGCAAACCAATTTTTGGATGTCATTGTATTCTTGGACAACTAATGGCTTTGTGCATGATCGATCAGTTATTTAAGCATGAAACCAACTGTTCTTACATAGCACCCACTACGTCTGTATAAAATGACTTTTACTCCCCAACATCTGGTTTAGAGATATTTTAGAGAAAGTCTTCCAAAGACACTATACTCAACCAAATGGACTATTGAATATTGACGAAGGAGACACTATATCATTTCATAAACTGTGGCTGAATTTCTCATCTGAACCTCTTCTCCAGAAAGGTGTGGGAGGCGGAAGCCAAGATCTTACCTAAAGATGAGGAAACGGAGCCTTGAACATCCAGTGACTTGGCTGATTCCCTGCCCTAGTTCTTAGGGAAGAGTGTTGGGACCAACATTGGAGAGTTCTTGGCTTTTCTTTGAAAGATTTATTTCTCTTTCATGGATGACTTTGACTTTAAATCAAATCCCATATTCTTCCCAGGCCACAGTTTCTGTCTCCCACTGAATGTAGGAACATGTGTCACACATTCTATGAACACCGAACAGTGGAGCTACAGCCTCCTTTTCTCCCCCATTCCGTCCCAAGAGTGGTTCACCAGCAAGGTGAAGTCTCACCCAAGTCGAACACCAAAGGGACACTTAGTCAAGGGTTTTAGGCATCAGGACGAGGCACAGCAGAGCCCTGAAACTGCATGGAATGCAGAACGACCAGGAGAGGAAAATTTGCCTTTCATAGGAGGACTTCCTCATGGACCGAGCGCGAAGGGGAAATCGAGAGGTCGAGAGTATTTGGGTTATATTGCATGCTCAGAGTGGTTGCTCACATGAATCAGGCCCTTTCTCCTGGAACTCATAAATCTTTGGAAGAAGTCCTCTTCCAAAAAGGAGAAATTCATACTTAATAATTTTCTGGAGGCAGATGGCGAACTCTGAGCGGGGCCCTGCCAGTTCCTTTGCAATGTCCCAGAGCAGCCTCTTTTCTCTTCCTTCCAGAAGGCCTCTGCCTGAACTCAGGCATTGTGGAAACTGCAAAACTGTGGAGTGGGACAGGCAGGGTAATGCAAGGCTGGCAGGGTACCCACAACCTCATCCACCACATAATTAAAGGAGAAAATACCCACGCAGACAAGCCAGTCCCCAAGTGAGAGGCCTGATATGTTTTTTCTGAGTACCGTTGTATTTTTAGTTGTGGTTCAAGGACAATTTGACTGAAGGATGGTTGTTTTCATTGCTAATGTGTCTCTTTCTCCCGGCAGCCTGAGAATATCCTGTGTGTGAATCGGGATGCTAAGCAAATAAAAATTATTGATTTTGGATTGGCAAGAAGGTAAGTCTACTTGGGCATAGGTGTGTGAATGGAGTTATAGAAAGTGATAGATGCGCTTTCTTTGCAAAGATAAATCTGATACGCCCCTTGGGTTTCATGCCCTCATTCAGAAGTAATCTAGCAAAAATTGTGTCCAAGCTTACCTCGCTGAATTTGAGATTGGAGTGCTTAGAGGTTTCTAGAACACGTGCAACAGTGGCGTTTACTATGTCAGGAGCCATTTGTTTCACATTTGGAAGAGTTGGTCTTTGCCTTTTCTATGTGCTCCATTTGTAAAGAGAAGACTTACTCGGAGAAGAGTAATCGTGTAAACAATATGGAGAAGGGGCCTGGCCCACGTTGAGCCAGGAGCAAAGAGTTCAACAGGGGCCCACGAACAAGTCAGCACATTGGACACAGGTGGAAAGGACGTGGTAGACTATGGGAGCATTTTGTTTATTCATTAATATTGACTTGTTGGCACTGTCTGCATGTCAAGGACCCCATCAGCTTTGCTTTTGTCACGGATGATTATTCAGACGTCCTAAGTATTCAGTGTGTCTCTGCCCACAATTCTTTCGGATTATTAAGGTTTCAGAGTATGAAGTGTGACACTGAAAACCCCTGGGACTTCCATACAAGCTGCGTGGACTGCAACATTTCAGTGTTCACGAGTTCTGATTCTCAACCAGCACTCTCCATTTCTCCACTGTGTCTCTTAAATTTCAGATACAAACCCAGGGAGAAGCTCAAGGTGAACTTTGGGACCCCAGAATTTCTCGCCCCCGAAGTCGTGAACTATGATTTTGTTTCCTTTCCCACGGACATGTGGAGCGTGGGGGTCATCGCCTACATGTTGTAAGCAGTTCTCTCTCTGACATTCGTTCACAGTTTCCATGCCTATTCTAAGAGGCTTGGCTATGTAAAATCCCTAATTTAGATCTTTTAAGAATGCGCATCAGGGCTGGCGTTGTGGCACAGCAGGTCAAGCAGCCATCTCTGATACCCGCATCCATATGGGCTCTGGTTCGTGTCCCAGCTGCTCCACTTCCAATCCAGCTTCCTGCTAACGTACCTGAGAAAGCAGCGCACGACGCCCAGTGCTTGTGCTCATTCCACTCACATAGTCTCCAGGGTTGCTGGCTCCTGGCTTTAGACCCCCCCCTTTAGAAAAAATAAAAATAAGTGTCACTGTGCTACGTTCAGTTGGTTTATAGCTTCTGTTGAATCCTGCGGATGGACAGAGTGGATTTTTCTCCCACACTTCATCTGAGAAAGTAAATGGCTGTGCTTTTCACCAGTCACTGGAACTCCTAGGAAACCACCTAGAGCCCGGGAAGCAATTCCAAGAGACAAGAGCTCATGTTCTGAAGGCCGATCCTGAGGCGGCACCTTCCTGGTGTTCCCCATCTGAGCTGGTGACAGCGCTTGCCAGCTCTAAGACGCTTTATTTTTCAAAAAGATTTATTTATTTGAAAAGCAGAGCCTCTCTCACACACACAGACGCACATGTACACAGATATTCTATCCACTGGCTCACTCCCCAAAATGGTCACAACAGCCAGGGCTGGGCCAGGCTGAAGCTGAGAGCCTGCAGCTCCATCCAGGTTTGCCAGGTGAGTGGCAGAGCCTGCCTGAGCCACACTCTGCGGCTGTGCCAGGCATACTAGCGAGAAGCTGGAGGGGGCGGAGCAGCTGGGACTCGCTATGGGACGCCACCGTTGCTGCAGGTGGTGTCAGCCACTGCACCCCCTGCCGGGGCTCTGCAGACGAAGCTGTGCTGCCCGTTGGGATTCTGATCTGAGGGTAGCTGCTGTCCTCATGGCTGGGGCTGCTGCACAGGCACTGATCAGAACAGCATAAAATTATGCTCCATCATTGGGTTACTTTCCTTCTCTCACTCTTAAATGACAGGACTGAAAACAGCCTGTCTGTAAGGATCTGAGGCTTTTTTAGAATCACTGTCTCTGAATCCCATGTGCCGTAGACTCAGCGGTCTGTCGCCTTTCCTGGGAGACAACGACGCAGAGACGCTGAACAACATCCTGGCCTGCAGGTGGGACCTGGAGGACGAGGAGTTCCAGGACGTCTCCGAGGAGGCGCGGGAGTTCATCTCCAAGCTCCTGATCAAGGAGAAGAGGTGTGCACATTGGTCCTGCGTGAGAAGCGGGGCTGAGCAGGGCTCGTGGGGCTCAGTCCCTTGCTGACATGCACGATGTGTGCCTAGTAGAGTGTCGCAGAGGTCTTGCTGACACCTGAGAGCTCAGACTGCTTCTGTGAGGCGCCAGCGGGGCTCCAGAAACGTCCGTCCTCCTTTCGTGACGAAGTCCTGACAGTCACGGACCCCTGCGGAGCCTCTGTTGACTCAGCCTGAAAATGAAGGGTTTGGGCTAAGTTATTTCTACTCCCCTCACACCTTCACAAAGCACGCGCATGGCTCCGTTCAGCTGGACACTTAGCTAGCGTGTTATTTGCAAACCTACTCTGCGCCAGACCACACTAAGTGCTTTAGAGACAGCGTCTATTTTAACCACCACCCCCAGCCCCCAATTTCGTGAGGTAGAAATGATGCTGATTACTGTCTTGCGGATGGGACTCTAAGCATTTTCCCACGAGCACATTGCCAGTAAATGGCACAATGGATACGCAAACCCTTGTCAAGCTTCCCGAAGGGCCACACACTAACTGTTAGTGTCACATGGCCTTTTGTGTTCTCTCTCACCAAACTCCTCCAACTCAGAATGTGCTGATGAACAGCGGCTTTGAAATAGGGGGGCTTGTGTGTTAGAGTCATGGGGGGAAGGGCATTGTGATTACCTTGTCACTGCTTCCAAAGGCTTTATACCAAAACCATAAACAATATTTGAGATTTTTCAGGGCTAGTATATGAGGTACATTTAAAAAATTATGGGAAAAGAAAATTATGAAAAAAAGATATGCTGAATTTAAAAAACCTTTGTACCCAAATAAGATTCATTTCAGAGGCAGAGCTACAGAGAGAGGAAGGGACAGAGAGTCTTCCATCCGCTGGTTTACTCCTAAATGCCCACAACGGCTGGAGCTGGGCTGTTCTGAAGCCAGGAGCCAGGAGCTTCTACTGGGTCTCCCACACAGGTGCAGGGGCCCGAGAACTTGGGCCATCTTCCACTGCTTTCCCAGGCCATCAGCAAGGAGCTGAATAGGAAATGGAACAGTCTGGACTTGGACTGGTGCCCACATGGGACTCCAGTGCCATAGGCAGAGGCTTTATCCACTATGCCACAGCACGGTCCCAAGATTTATCTTCTAATTTCACTTTTATTTTTTTAAAAAATATTTATTTTCTTTGAAAGGCAGAGTTATATATAGAGAGAGAGAGACAGAGAAAGAGAAAGACAGAAAGATCTTCCATCCACTGGTTCATTCCCCAGATGGCCATAAGATCAAGGCTGGGCCAGCCAAAGCCAGGAGTCAGGAGCTTCATCTAAGTCTCCCACATGGGTGCAGGGGCTTGAGTACTTGGGCCATCTTCCACTGCTTTCCCAGGTGCGTTAGCAGAGAGCTGGATCAGAAGTGGAGGAGCCGGGGCTTGAACCGGTTTACACATGGGATTCTGGTGTTGTAGGCGATGGCTTAAACCACTGCACCACAATGCTGACCCCTTAATTTCATTCTCCCACACGCTTTTCCAAGTTCCCTCATACAACACAAAGAGTGAGCCAGAACTAAGTTTCTAAAAGGCAAGAGGGCTTATCCAGGCTAGGAGTGTCAGTCTGGGTGGTGGGGAGTGATTTGGAAATAGTGAGTTTTCTTTGTCTTTGATAATGGGAAGACACAATAACAGGTGAAGTGATTGTTACTACTTGCACATGACTCTGTCCCAGGCAGTGAGCAGATGGAAATGTGAACCCTTTCACATCTTTGGAGAGTGAGAAATTCACATTGATGGAGAGCCTGTTTTACATGCACCCTCTTCTGTGGTACCTGATGGAAACTCCAGGTCACACTGGGTGTGTGGGTATTACCACGATTAATGTACAGTGAGCAAACAGAAGGAGAGAGCAGTAGAGCAGCCGGTCAACACCAAGGACATGCGAAAGCAGGCCTGCTGGACCCCAGCCCTGTGCCCTGCCGGCTCCTTCAACCTGAGGGCTCCACTGAGCTGAAGAGGTGTGGCCTTTGACTCAATTCTGGCCTGAAACCAAGGCCAAGCCAAATATCACTATCGTAGCTTGTACCTCCGGGGCACAAAAATGCACCGAAACATTATCAGAAGTTTAATTATGAGTGCAATGTTGCTGCTGTACAGGAATGGTCATTTTTCAGTACTGTCAGCTGTTGAAATGCTCTGGGAGTCAATATGGAGACTTGATCACGTTAACAAGATCACTCATGCAACAGACATTGGAGGTCAAGAGTTTTTTTGTTTGTTTCTTTGTTTCCAAAGGTTACCTCTGCTTGCACAGGGTCCTGGAGGGGGTGTTATCAACAGGCCCTCTGAAGTAGGACTAGGGCTGTCTCATGTCTTCATCTTAACCGCCCGGCGTCTGCTCAGGACGCACGCTGACGCAGACCTACACACCAACGCCTCTCGGCTGCTGGAGCTCCTTGCTTGGCGTTCCAGAAGCACGCAGACTTCAATTTCTCACTCACTTGCAGTTTTCATTTGGAAGGGTCATTGGGTTTAATGTGGTACTTGTTTGCACACCAAACGAGTTGACAAAACACAGCATTAGGGTGTAATAGGATCTTTATTATTTTCTAAGGATGCCATTTCTTCATAGAGGTACCTACTGTACTTTCTCTACCCAATGTTTCAAAAGTTAATAATATTTGTTGTAAATTTCAGTACACAAATGCTTTTGAGTCACTCTGGCATTTTGTTCTTAACCATTTGTTACTCTATCCATTTAACTGGTTCTTGGATTTATGAAGCTTACGGCAGGAATGGTTTCCTGTGTTTGAATGAAGATGTCTGTATATTCACAGGAGTTTCAATGCTTTGTCGTGCGTTCCTTACCCATGCTGCTACCCTGCCTGAATTTCATGGTAGCCATGGCCGTCAGTGATCGCACACGAGCCAGAGAAGCAGGCTTGTCTGTGGGTTTGCGTTTGGCCTCTGGTCTGCTGAAAAGAGAGGCCAGACCTGAGGCTCAGTGGCAGGCGCGTCCTCGTTTGCTGCTCCTAACGATAATCTTCTGGATTTCCCTCTAGTTGGAGGATAAGCGCGAGTGAAGCTCTCAAGCACCCTTGGTTGTCAGACCACAAGCTCCACGCCAGGCTCAGTGCCCAGGTGACCACTCCCTCTGCTTCCTCCTCCTCTTTCCCTGTCGTTTGATGAGCTGACGCCAGCCAGCCACAGTAACCCTAAGTGAAGACGGGCTTTGTCGTAGCTTTCGCATCTTGTGTTTGTGTTAAATTGCTTAAAGTGCTTTCATCGAGCAGTTCATATTTTTTAAAATGCCAATATTATTTGTATATGCTTAGTAGAGTGTTATGTTTACCTTCACTGGTTATCGTTATTGTCAAATCATCATACTCACTATAAATGAGTCACAGCTTTGTGGTACGTGCACACACTTACACACATGTGTGAGGGCTCTTCACAAAGTTCTCGGACAGTGAATATCATGACAAAACTGCATGGATCTGAAAATGCTCTGTACCCAAACAAACATCCCTTTTTAAAAGATTGATTGATTGACTTGAAAGGCAGAATGACACACAGAGGGAGGAGAGAGAGAGAGAGAGAGAGAGAGAGAGAGAGGGAGAGAGGGTTCTTTCATCCACTGGTTCACTCCCTCAAATGGCTCCAACTCCTGGGTCTGGGCCAGGCCAAAGCCAGGAGCCTGGAACTCCGTCGTAGTCGCCCACATGGGCAGCGGGGGGCCAGGTACTTGGACCATCATTACATTAGCCGGGAGCTGGATCAGGAGCAGGGTAGCTGGGACTGCGGTGCAGGCGTCACAATCGATGGTTGAACGTTCTGTGCCACGCCCTCGCCCTGGTAAACTTGCCTTGTCATCTCATTTTTCATAAAGTTTTTGAAGGACCCTCGTGTGTGGCCTAGGGTATCCAGACATGAGCACTGGGAGTCTGGACGAATGCACATCGAGAGACGTCAGAGCTCTCCGCTCTGCCGACCTGCTTTGGCCTGCTCAAGGATCACGTCTTTACTCCAGCACTGAGCTTGGACAAGATGCCATACAGGTCTTTGTGAAGGAGACTTTTAGTAGAGTCTGAGGACCAGTTTGCTGAGCTCCAGGGAGCCCCATTCTGTGGTAACCTCTCACGGTGACTCCACACCTGCTCCCATTGATGTCACTGCGCTCTCACTTCTGTCTGCACCAACCGCCCCCCTAAGCCTCAGGTCCTTCGATTCAGCAGAGCAGTGTGTTTCCACCGGACCTTCCAAGCCCTACACAAGCTCAGCTCCCACACTCCCCTCCTCAGGCCGGCCAAGGTGCCCCTGGCAGCCTCATCAGATCCTGCATCTTCCTTCTCTCCTGCCTCTCCTTCCATCCCCCTCCCCAGCTCATATTTCACTTATCCCCAAGTTCCTGAGTCCTCTGGAATCTGTCCACTCATTCCAACTCCATGGTTTTCCTGGTCTGGGATGTCTGCTCCCCAAATCACTGCCATCACCTCCCTAACCAGCCTCTTTGCCTTCTTCATGTCATTTCCATCCAAATAATTGTGGATTACAGAACGGACACAGGAGCAGATGTGCAGCACAGGTCTCTACCACATACTTGGGATGGCCAGCCAGCTGCACACACAGGCTCACCGGGGACGCAGCTCCCACAGGTTTCACGAGGGTGGCACTGCCGTAGCCTGGCACGTACGAGCCTGCCACACATTCATTTCTACCACCTTTTTTCCCCACTCCCTGGGGTTTCCGAGTGGAACTTTTCCCCTGACCAACAAACCCTGGCATGACTGTGCTTCAGGTACTCATTTTTTCCACATCCAGCTTTTATTGAAATTAACTCTACTTCTAAATTCAGCACCAGAACCAAGTTTTATTTGTGTCTGAATATACCTTTCCTTGATAATTGGTACTGATGTCAAGCAAAAATAGACTTATTACCTAGCTGGTACCTCACCCAGACGACATAAACTGCTTATTAGGGTGACCAACCTATTTTAGGCCCATTCTCCACCAACGTATTTTTATCCGAGCTTATTGGTGTCCAGATACACTTTGACGTGGCAGGACAATATAGAAACCACAGTAGAGAATTAATGACACTGTACAACCTAAAAAGTATTTTAAAATATTTTTAAAACTATATAACGACAACCAAAAAATCACCTTTTTTGTTATTCCACCTAACTGCTAGTGCCCAAGGTAAGTAGATATTTCAAGAATGATGACAATTAAAGAAGTAAATTCTGTTGTAAAAATCTGGTTATCATTAAAGTTATACTTATGTAACATGGTGCCAGGCACTGTTCCAGTACAAAAGTTAACTCACGGAATCTTCATCCCAAGCCTAGAGGCAGGCACTGTTATTATCGCCATCCATAGATGAAGACACAGGATGAGGGTGACGCTCTGGACTCAAGCTCAGAGCTCTGCCTCTGCTGGTGGACGGGGCTTGAATGAAGTTTCCAGACCATTCTTTTTCTGTGCTACTGAAAACCAATATCCAGACTTAATGTTTTATATTTTCTTTCTTTATTTTGTTTTTAAAGATTTAGTTATTTACTTGAAAGACAGAGTTACAGAGGCGGGGGGGAGGGGAGATCTTCTGTTGTGTGCTGGTTCACTCCCCAAATGGCCGCAACGGCAGGAGCCAGGAGCCAGGAGCCAGGAGCCAGGAGCTTCTTCTGGGTCTCCCCTTGATTGCAGGGGCCCAGGCACCATCTTCCACTGCTTTCCCAAGCCGTTAGCAGGGAGATGAATCTGAAGTGGAGCAACCAGGACTAGACCCAGCACCCGTAGTGGGGCTAGCTCTGCAGGGAGTGGCTCTCCGGCTGTGAACTGCATGCTGAGCACCCCTCATTCGAGATGCTCAGGACCAGAAGTGTTGCAGATTTCAGAATATTTGCACACACAAATTGTGCATATGCACAATGAGACCCCAAGTCTAAGATCAAATCCCTTTATGAATCATATTAGTTACCCATCCCTGAAGGCTTCTTACACAATATTGTTCATGCTCCTGTGTTGACTCTGCGCCGGTTTTCATTCTGTAAGTCAGAAAGTGATAGAAACAGTTGTCCCCCTTCTCAAAATGTCTTCCGGTTTTCCTAGAAAAAGAAGAAGCCGCATTGCAGCTCTGATTCTCAGAACCTGTGACCAAAGAGTCTACGGTGGATCCCGTTTGAAAGGTTGGTGCCGGGGCTTTCTCTGTGCAAGCCCTGAGGGGAGGGCGTGTGGAAGGACTTGCACAGGCTGTGGGAGGCCGGCAGTGTGTCTGCTGAGGCAGAGGGCCCTGACATCAGACGGCTGGGTTTGCCCCCTGAAGCTGCCCTTTCCTGATGTGTGGGTTGGGAATGGTCTCACTCCCTAGCTTGCTGTATGGCTCCTGTGAGCTATTGAGCCAAAGCCCCGAGCCCAGGGCCTGGGACACTGGAAGCCCTCAGTAGCCAGCTCAGGAGGCATGACACTGGCCCAGGTTGCCCTTACAATCGGTGAGCGCAAAGGAAGAGATACTCCCTTTGTACAGATGGGAAAACTGAGGTTCAGAAGCTAAAGCCTGTGTTCACCTCTCCCCTGAGCTGCCTCCCGGCCTTGGCCCGGCCTCTGATCCCAGAAAACACCACTCCTACCAGCCCAGATGTGCATTCTCTTCTGCCCCACTTAGAGTTTTGTCAGAATTCTTAAGAGATGGTTTTACACACAAATGCCTCCGTTCAGATCCACAATCCAGACTGCTGCATGCCCTAGACAACAGGACATCAGTGTGCTTTTATGGGGGACCTTTAGCAGCCCCCAACATTTATGTCCTTGCTGGGGGATCACTGACCTTCCGGTCATCCGGCTCCCCATGGTCACTTGTTCAGCTCACTTGTAACCACTGGGCAGGATTTATGACTTGTGAGTCGGCGACTTGCTGCCCACTGGTCCTAATCCTTCACTCTGATCTGTGTTTTTCTGAGTCTGAGGTTTCTGCTTGACTTTCTGACTGTGTGTATTCCTGTAAGCGGCCTTGAAGCTGTTGTAGAACAAGAGGAGGTAGAAAGAAATCAGTCTATCATAATGGGCGGGAACCAATGTGAGCAAAAACCCCTGGGCTTTGGGGGAAGGCTCTTGCTTAGCCCATCCTTTGTTTGGAAATCTACAAAACACTAGCAGCAAGGCCCGTGTGCTTTTCTGTTTACAAAGACTGTTGTTTTTTTGTTGCAAATACGAGGCCTTAAGTTTTGGGAAGAGAAACAGGCCGTGGTCTTCCAAGGACTCTTGTTCTCCTGGGGCCCTGGAGCCCAGGGAGGGTCCTCTGCTTTGAGTCGCAGGCAGCGGGCCCATGTCCGCTCCTGCTCTGTCCCCTCCTTCACCCTCTCCCCCAGAAGCAGTTTTGTCCCCGGTACCACAAAACCCCAGGGGTTTGCCACAAACCACCTTCCCACTGTAAGGCCTGGTGGGAATGGATGCCCGGGTGACAGGGGGGTGCATTCCAGGGCGGGCCGGTCGCCAGGGCCTGGCCAGGGAAGAATGGGGAGGAAATGGCAGTGGGAGGAGACAAAATCTTTCCACACTGCACTTGGCGCTTTGAACCCAGTGTGACAGAGATCGTGGCAGCCCACACAGCGGCAGTTAGAGGACAGACAGCAGCACTGGGGCTGCTCACGCTGGCACAGTGAGACGTACGCTTTGCAGGAACCGCCGGGCGAGCGCGGTCTGCACTTGGTCACGTCGCCTCCTGGCACTCACCTGGGCTGGCCGCTTCCCGTTCCAGGGCCACGGAAACCCAAGGGAAAATCATTTCAGAACCACAGGATCCGATGCTTCCTCCTTGATGTTCTTACTTCTTGTTTGTAAATTGAAACGTAAATTTAAGATGATACTTCTATGTTTGAATAAAAGGGAAAAAAGATCATCCTTCACCAGACATTCTCTGCCAGCCTACGAGGAGGGCTTTGAGTGGAACCAGACTTGAGATAATATTGATTTTAAAAGCCGAGTGGTTGGAGATTATTCCTGTGGAGAAAGGAAGACTTCCAGGCCAAACGCATAAGGCACAACCCACAATGTAAATTGAGGCATATAAATCTCCTGCAATTTGTTAGAGGGTTTTTGATGCATCAAAGAAACGCTTCCCAAATCAAGCCGGTGGCATTTCACTGCCGGCCTCCACCCTCACGTCCTGCCCGCCTGGGAGAGACCAGCCCAGGGCAGCTCTGCATCACAGAATGGCTGAGGGCAGGGTCCAGGTCGGAGCTGGACAGAAAGCGGGTGGGAACACAGCTGCTTCCCCCATCGGTGGCGTCTGTGTTCTCAGATACAACCAGTAGAGGATAGACAATACTCGACAAAAAGAAGGAGAGCACTTAGCCTACCAGCTAAGACACCCACATCCCATGTCAGAGCACCTGTGTGGGGGGCAGGCATTTAGGGTGGGAACCAGTTGGTGGGAGCTCTCTCTCTCTGTCTCTCAAATAAATGAAATGATTTTTTTTTTTTAAAGAGGGGCCAGCATTGTGGCACAGTAGGTTAAGCTGCCCTCGTGACACTGGCATCTCACAGGGGAGCGCTGGTCTGAGTCCCGGCTGCTCTGCTTCCTCTCCAGCTCCCGGCTAACGTGCCTAGGGAAGCAGCAGAGGACGGCCCACAGACTGGGCCCCTGCCACCCATGCAGGGCACCTGCATGGAGTCCCTGGCTCCTGGCTCCAGCCTGGCTCAGCTCTTGGCGGTTATTATTTGAGGAGTGAACCAGTGGATGGAAGATCTCTCTCTCTCACTCACTCGCTCGCTCGCTGTTTCTCTGTCACTATGCCTTTCAAATCGATGAAATAAATCTTCAGAAAGGAATGAAGGAAGGGGAGACACACCTTTGAAGGAAGAGGGGAAGGTAGGAAGGAAGGAAAACGTATTTGGAAACACTTGTGTTTGGCCTTATTCAGACTTTTTTTCTTGTTAATCTCTATTTTTTTTTTTTTTGACAGGCAGAGTTAGACAGTGAGAGAGAGAGAGAGACAGAGAGAAAGGTCTTCCTTTTCTGTTGGTTCACCCCCCAAGTGGCCGCTATGGCCCGTACATTGTGGCTGTGTGCTGCGCTGATCTGAAGCCAGGAGCCAGATGCCTCTCCTGGTCTCCCATGTGGGTGCAGGGCACAAGGACCTGGGCCATCCTCCACTGCACTCCTGGGCCACAGCAGAGGGCTGGCCTGGAAGAGGGGCAACCGGGACAGAATCCGGCGCCCCGACCGGGGCTAGAACCCGGGGTGCCGGCGCCGCAAGGCGGAGGATTAGCCTGTTGAGCCGCGACACCGGCTTCTTGTTATTCTCTAAACAATGCATCACCACCACTACTGCATCTAGCTTATACTGCATTAGGTGTTATGACTCACCTGGGGAGGCTGGGGCAGATTGTGTGCACGTGCACCGCGGCTTTATGAGAGGGATCTGAGCATTCACAGACTTCGGTGGCCCTGGTGGCCCTGGGCCCAATCCCCTAGGGATAGCAAGGGACAAGTGTATTTCCCAGTGTGCCATGCACCCTCACGAAGACTCCAGGATTGAGCTGACCAAGGGATGGGTGGCAACAGCTTCAGGAACAGCTGTGCTTCAGATAAAACAAAGGGGCCTTGTGCTCTGAGATTGCAAATAGAACAGAAATATCTTGCATCCACTAAAAAAAAAAAAAAAAAAACAACTCTGGTAAGCAGTGGAATTGGTCAAGAGGTTTCTGTTTTTTTTTCCTCTCTCACATCCACACATACGTTATTAAAAAAGAAATCATCTGTGGTTTTCCTAAGGGGCACAACCAACTAATTACAATTTTAAAGTCCTGCTGAATTAACAAGATTCATATTCTGTTTGCTTTGCAGGAAAACGACTGCGGTTGCTGCTGCTTCGAGAAGATTTTTGGAAAAATCAGCAGTTCTGCTGCCTTGACCCCTGTGCCGACGGGTGGCCAACGCTGGGGACCCTTTGAACTTGGACTTTGAGTGATTCTCCAAGCTCAAGGGGGACACCCAGCGCTACAGCTCCGGGGGCCCACACAGCCCCCACTCTTTGTTTTTCCTGGTTGACCCTCGTCACTGGGGCAGGGCTGCGTTGTGTCTGCTGTTGCTGATTGCTGGAGAGAGAGCACAGCTGGGGTTCCAGCACCTGGAAGGTGTATGGACAGGGAGCAAATGGAGCCCCGTCACCACTCTGTGCCTTTCAAAGGGGCTGTTTCTATTGCCAGAAAGAGTCCTCCGCCTGGGACCCCCGGGGACACTTGTCTCTCGGACTTTCTTGATCGAGCCTGAAAAGCAGCTGACGTTGACGGCCGGCCCATTGGCTTGCTGGGACACAAACCTTTCAGCTCCGAGCCCTGAGGCGGCAGCCTTTGGATCTCCCATTCATCCTGGACTCTCCCGCGGTTGCTCAGTTCCTTCCAAGTCGCTGTCCCTACTCTCACATTCGTCCCGTGCCTTCTCACAGCGCACCCCCTGCCCTCTCCCGGCTGACAGGCCAGCCGCACGGAACAGCCTGGCTTGAGAGGTGAAGCGACAGCTCTCTGCTTATGGTGTCACTCTTGCAGCGCCACCTCGGGGAGGGTGTGAGCAGCCTCAGGCGTGTCCTGAAGTCCTGTTGTCCCTGGGAAGGGACGGCTCAGTGCTTGGCGTCCCGTGTGGGCGCCCCTGGGACGTAGCCCTCCCGTTTCTAGGTAAACACAAGTGTTCACGGAGTCGCATGTGACTCGGTGGCTGTGAGGGAGGAGCAGTCTGAAACCAAAGGCCAGAGGGACTCCCTGTTCAGTTCCCTTTTCGGACACCAGGATGATTTCCAGTCGGGAGCGTCATGTCCTCAAGTTCATGTACCATTTCCCGACAGATCTTGAATGGGGACGTGGGCTCTGCTGTGGCTGGCGAGTCGGGCACAGAAAGACACTGGGCCTCGTACAAAGGGAAACGGGCACCATCTCCTTAGGAGGAGGACACAGTGCAAGCCAGACTGAAGCCACCCCGCACACTCCGCCCACGCTCGCTACTGCGCCGCTCTCCTTTTTCCTTGTCAGATGGCTGCGGTGTTGAGATCAGCTGCAACAATGCCTTTCTGTGTAGCCACCGGTCACTCTAGGCCACTGCTGTCCTGACAGCCATGGGGGCAGTAAGAGTCTCTTGGTGGCCATTTCACTGAGGCCAGACTTCATTCGCCTCAGCTTTCCCTCACTCCCTCACACCCACCTCACGAGTTCTTGCAGCCTGCCCAGGGTCAGCTACGCAGGCGCTGTCTGTTCTGTTCAATGTAAAGGTAGAGATAGAAGGGAAATGTATAATTCAGTGACAGCCACATGCCAATCTCGGGGTCACACCTACCCCTACAGAACCTACCCCTTCCCAGCCTTTGCGTGTATGTTATGATGCATTTCAATTTGTCTTTCTTCCTTTTGGCTGATGCATTTATCCAAGGTTGGTTTCTCATGTTCTCGTTATGTGACTATGCTTCAAATATTTAATTTAGTGCCCTTCAAAAAAATCACACACACACACACACACACACACACAAAGCCCCGGGACTGAAGTGTTGTATTACTGTGCTATCTTTAGCTGATGCTGTTCATTGAGTCTGGAAAAATACAAGCCAGTGCCTGCGTTAATACTCAGTCAGACCACAGAGTGCTGGCACTGACTCAAATGCTAACTGGGACACAAGGGTCTGATTTGAAATCTCTCCTGGAAGGGTGTTGTCTGTCCTGCCGTGGGGATCCTCCACCAAATCAAACAGGAAATCTCTTGCGTGGTGTGCTGCTCACCTCCAGCTCTGTTCTGGCTCACATGGGCAGACCAACTTTCCCCAGGCCCTGCCATGCATGGGCTACATGGAAGAGGAAGCTTAGAAGGGGCTCTTTGTCAGATTAATCCACCGATGGCCCTGCCATGAGTGGGTGTGAGTTTTCCTTTTTCTCTTTGAGGTTTAGAAAGGAGACCGTACTTTGAAAACAGATCTTGTTTGAATTTGTAGTTAAATTTCCACATTTGGCTGGGAAGGCATCCTTGTGCCAGCAGGGTGCCTTTTTACGAGAGCTGAGGACGGTTCGCCTTGCACAGTTGGTGATTACAGTCTAGGGTTTCGGCGAAATGGGAGATTATCAGTCTCGGGTTCATCCTGTCCCCTCGCTCCACGCCCATGGATTGCTGCCGGTATCTGGGCAGACTTGCTGCTCTGATGGGAAAAGGGGGCTTTGCAAAGCCCAGGGATCAAACCAGATGTGAGCACGGGCTCAGAGAAGCTGCGTCTGGCCGGACCGGGGCTGTATCGTGATCAGTTTTTCCAAGAAGTCGTCAGGGTTGGAGAGGGTATGTCTCCTCCACCCTCTAACAGAGTGATGCAGCTCTGCGCACTTTCTCGCAGCCACAAGGGGCCACTGCCCACTGCCTGGAGAGAAATACACCCCACGTTCACTCATTTAGAAGACACCAACACCTACCCAGAATCTGGGAGGAAACGGGCTCCTGCCTCTATTTCTTACTTTTTTTTTTTTTAATTGTGGGATTATGTCCTGAACAACTTGGGGAACAGATTTCGAGGTCGAGCGTGGGTAGCACACATCTGTAGATGGCCGTCGGTTTGTCTTCAGCTGTTTTTGTGTCTGACTTGATACTCGTTTGCGTTCCCTCCTTGAAGATGTAAATAGGCATGCTGCCATTGTCAGGGCTTATGTGAAGACGTTTTGAAAGATGTGTGAATACTTATATTTTCATTCATTTCACGGAAATTAGTAGAGTGAACTTTTTTTCTTATTTTAGAATTGAAATATGGATTTTGTCCTAGGGCCCTGCGAATCTTGCTCTTCATTCCTGTTTTGTGTGTGGGTCTGTGTCCCTCTGACCTCCCTGACCTTTGCCCAGCCATCCAGCAAGGGTGCCAGCAGGCATACGTTGCTTATGTAGTTTGGGCTGTGGCTCAGTTGGTGAACCCTCATTTGGAACATACATTTGTAAAAGCATAAGGCAGAGGAAGGAAGATTCCCCGGTGGGCTGCAGCCGGTGGGCTCAGTTCACGCTCTGTTCCCGGCCCCTGGGGAACGACTTCATACCCGTCACCGTATACTCCTCCGAAGCCTTTGTGAGATGAAAACTTCACCTCCTGATGGCAAAGTGCTGCGTCCTGGAGGAAAGTCCGTGCCGGACTTACTTGACGTTGCGCTGAGAGCCAGGCCACTCCCTTGGGTGTTGGAAGTCTACAGCTCCCTAGATTAGAAGAGCCGTGTATGGAGGTGTGTTTTGCACGGGCAGGTCCACCTTCCATGAAGGCTGATAACTCGATTCCTGCCACCCACACAGAACAGCAGGAAACACCCGGCGCTGGAGCGTGCTGTCATCAGCTGACAGACGTCGCATGCGTCCTTCCGATGAGGTTTTCCATGGAGACAGGAAATGCAGATGACTCCTCACGTGGTGATCGCCTGCATCGTGCACACGTTCAATTTCTGAACGTGGCTTCGATCAAGTGTACTGCTTTGTCTTATAAAGAGATATGAGTCATATACGTGTATTATATTAAAGAACAAACATGGACATCATTACTCCTTTGTTAATGAGATTAATTATTCAGTGAAGTAGATTTGCCCCATGCACTGTAGTCTCACATGTCAATTCCTGTGACACTGAGAACCCAAGGCACCTTCAGGCTCCTCCTTCTTCCAGGGGCTCTGGAGCTGTCCACAGGCCAGCCCCATGGCTGAAGGTGGCTCCCCCACTGGAACACACACGACGCACCCATACAGTGTTCAGAGGGCTGCTTTTCCCTATCAATACAGGGCTGTCGCCTGAGAGCTGTGAAATGTGTCTTGTGTCAGAATGGCGTTGGTAAATGACGAAGGCAATTGTAGCAGCCTGCCTCTGGTGGACTTCCTGAGTCGCTGACTACGCCGTGGGCCCTGAGAAGCATCTGGTCAGGCAACAGGAGACGGTCAGTAGGAAGGGCCATCCCATTACAAGTGGCAAACTTACGTTCTGAGCTCCGTGTTGGCCCTGGGGACTGTCCAGGTGCGTCTGGGACGACATCTAGGCCCAGCCAACACTCCTGACTTAGCCCATCAGGGAAGGGAAGTTTTGGGTGTTGTCCCACCAGCACTGGGGTCTCCCAACCCCTCTGGCTTAAGAGGGGCCCACTGGACTCTTCCCTCCTCTACCACAGGCCTGGGGAGGGGTCGTGTTCTCTCCCACAGCAATTCTGTCCCTCTTTTCCCACTTGAGCCTGTCAGCCAGGTGTTCTGACTTTCCCCCTGAAGCGGGGACACCTCGTTCCTCTCCAGTGTCTGAGCAGAATAGGCCCTGGAGCACAGCCCCGCTCTTCCCCAGGAAGATCTTCAAAGCTAGAGCTACGGGGCAGCGACTCGGAGATGAGAATCCATTGTCTCCCTGCTCCTCACCTCCCTCATCCTCTCAGGGTAGAGTGGAGTGGATGATCTCCCTCCCCAGGCCCACAAAGGGAGAGCCAGACACCCCTTGACCACATCACCGCCCCAGCACCACCTCACCATTCTGAGCCGCCGGGAAGATGACTGCTTCCTGGCGCACCTGCGCCAGGTCATCCTTCCTACCCCTCTTGGATCTCCTGAGATCCGGTAATCGGCATTCTCCAGAGGGCACTGTGTGTAGGCTGGGTCTCTCGGAAGATTCTGCTCTTTATTTAGCTGGGTCTTGGCCTCAACTGCAGGGGTCAGAGCCTGTGCATTCTACAAAGCTCATTCAGTTCTTTCTCCAAAATGTTCTTTTTATGTTTTTTAAGATTTGTTTATTTATTTGAACGTCAGGGTTACAGACAGAAGTGGAGTGTTTGGGGGAGAGCTATCTTCCGTTCAGTGGTCCACTCCCCAGATGGCTACACTAGCCAGGGCTGGGCCAGGCTGAAGCCAGGGGCTTCGTCTGGGTCTCTCACATGGATGCAGGGGCCCAAGTCCTTGTGCCATCTTCTCTCTTTTCCCAGGCACATGAGCAGGGAGCTGGACGGGGGGTGGAGCAGCCAGGACTGGAACTGGAACCAAACGGGATGCCAGCGTCAAAGCCAGTAGCTTTACCTGGCACACCACAATGCTGGGCCCCCTCCCCAAAATATCCCTATGCAAGTTTATTAACCAGTGGATCAGGGTGAGTGGGACTTCCCCCCCACACACACACACTGCTGCTCCATTTCACCTACAGGCGCCGCCACCTGTGCCACACCCCAGCCACCGAGCATCCCTCCAGAGGCCAGAGTTTCAAGGCAACAGCGGGGCGGCCTTCCTGGCATCCCCATTGCCCTCACAAGATGGGCGTGGTCATGCAGAAGAGTGGAGAGTGCTCGTTGCCCAGACAGAACCAAGGAAACAGGACCATCACTGCTGTTGGATTAGTCTCAGCAGCTGCTAGAGGCTTCCAACAGCTACAGGTGAGGGAAGGCCTAGATCGCCCCCACTGCCTAGGCTGCCCACCCGGTGGAATCTGATGCCTTGTGAGCAGGGTTCATGCTGAGCTCGCACCGCCCAGCAGTGGCAAGCACAGCCATTGTGACGTAAGTTTCACGTTAGCCTAGTGGTGACCCAGCTCCCTGACCTTTTGGGCCCTTGGCAGACTCTTCCATGGAAGTTTTACTCTGACTCATGCGACGGCATCCGCCTCCAGTGGCCTTTTCCATTCTGATCACAGGACCCGACTGACAGATGTATTGGCTTGTTCGGCAGTGCGCGCTGTCAATGGCTGAACACAGGACTCAGTGAAGTTCCCAGACTCTCAGCTGCTGCGCTTGCTGGACTCCCCCCTTTGTATAGGAGTTACCATCTTATTACTATGCTCTCATTTCAAATGACAAATGCATTCTACATTTAATGGACCAAAGAGCTGTACAACATTTCTAGCCAGTCACACACTTTAAAAACTATTTGTTTCACCAATTTAAAAAATATCCAATATGCTAATTTAAATTTTTTTTTTAATTTGACAGGTAGAGTTATAGACAGTCAGAGAGAGAGAGAAAGGTCTTCCTTCATCCCCCAAATGGCCACAACGGCTGGAGCTGGGCCGATCTGAAGCCAGGAGCCAGGAGCTTCCTCCAGGTATCCCACGTGGGTGCAGGGGCCCAAGGACTTGGACCATCTTCCACAGCTCTCCTGGGCCACAGGAGAGATGGATCAGAAGTAGAGCAGCCAGGACTTGAACCTGCACCCACATGGGATGCCAGTGATGCAGGTGGAGGATTAACCAAGTGAGCCACGGCGCCAGTCCTCATTTAAAACTCTTGTGGTATTGCACAGACATAGGAGAGAAGAAGGCGTGCTTAAAGCCAGCCTTCTTTTGTCAATTGTAGACGTTACCTACCAACACCCTGGAGCGTATTTCTCAATGAGGTCCCCGTTCCTCGGACGCTGACTGGTGGCCAGAGTGCGCTAGAGGCGATGATAGGCAGAGATCCCTGCAGCATCTCACACAGCCTTCCCAGAAGAAGCGCTTTCAATACCCGCCTAGGGCCCCTCACGGAGTGGCTGAGGAAGGGCCGCGTCCCCAGGATGGCCAGAGACCCTCTTCCTTCTCCAGGGTTCCTGCGGCGACTTGTTCTGCTCCTAAACACCATCTTCTACAGCCCAGCAGCCCTGCCCAACTCCCCGAGCCCCCTGCCCTGTCCAGTGCACCTCTGCTCCCGACAGTGCGTGCCCAGGAGCCATGGTGGCTGTCAGTCCCCAGCGCTGCCTCCACAGATGGGTGCAGCCCTGGAGCAGCCGGGGGAATCCTGCTGAGCAGAGTCTCTTCCCTCCCAGACCCCTGGTCCTTCCAAGCTCATGTTCCCCTTCAAGCTAAGAGGCTGTCGTTTTCAGGGGAGAGTCGCTCCACCAGGAGGGGACGGGCGCCGTCTGCTGGCTCGCTTTCCGGTCCTCACGCCCGGCTCTGCTGCTGGGGAGCCGGAGCCGCTGCGCAGTTGGCACTCCGGCTCAGCACTGGGCTCCTGAACTCCCCGCGTCGGCCCTCCCCCGTCCTCTGCACTGATGCTCATCTTGCTTTTAAAGCACACATCGGTCATTTCGAGGTTCGAACTTGGGCTCGATGTGTTTTCACTCCTTGTGGTGAAGTTTAAGGTCCTCGCGTGTTCGTGTGACCCACCGTACATTTAACTCCATCTGCCGTGTTTCCCAACCTAAAGACACCGAAACTCATCCTTGGGTCTCCAGCAGGGTCATAGAGCAGCATCCCTGACCAAAGATGGGCTACAGCCGTGGATCTTTTCGGACATCACAGTTCAGACCATTTATGGTGTTACTCCTTATCACAACTGGTGCTAGGACAGAGGACCTCTCCTGGGGGGCTCACCTGCATAGCTGTTGGCAGGAGGCCACAGTGTCTTGCCAGGGGGGCTTCTCCACCTGTTAGCTGATTGTGTGGCTGACACCCAGCTGTTCAGAGTGAGTGATCAAAGAGAGAGCAAGATAAAAATCCCAATGCCTTCTATAGCCTACCCAAATCCCCCCACTGCACCATTCCGCACAGGAAGTAGTGACCATCCACCATCCTATAGCTCCCCAATGATGCACACCCTTACCATGCAAAACACACCCACCCCAAACGGCCCCTAACCTCCTATCCTATGACAGTGCCAGCTCAAAGTCAAGATTCTGACCTTCCAGATCAAGTCTAGCTGTGGGTGAATCTTCTCCAGTATTGTTCCTTAAGTGCAGCTTCTCAGGATCCAGAGAGTACAGACGTCCACCCTTCTTGCCTTTCCCCCATACACACCTCACATAGGAGGGTAGACAGGCATTGGACGGCCACTAAAAATATCTATTAGAAAGGAGGGAAGAGGACCGACATACAAGGTTCACTAGCTTGGGGTTGGCTCTGTGGCTTAGTAGGCTAACCCTCCTCCTATGTTGCCAGCATCCCATATGGGTGCTGGTTCATGTCCCGGCTGCTCCTCTTCCTATCCAGAGCCCTGCTAATGGCCTGGGAAAGCAGGGGAGGATGGCCCAAGTCCTTGGGACCCTGCACCCACATGGGAGACCTGGGAGAAGCTCCTGGCTCCTGGCTTTGCATTGGTCCAGCTCCAGCCATTATGGCCATTTGGGGAGAAAACCAGCAGATGGAAGACCTCTCTCTCTGTCTCTCCCTCTCCCTGTCTGTAACTCTACCTCTCAAATAAAAAAATAAATAAATAAAATCTTAAAAAAAAAGACTCATTGGCCCATAGTAATTCTGAAATTCAGCAAAGTAAATGTTGGGAGTTCCTTGAGTAGGATCAGTCTTACTCTTTCCCAGGGATGGTCTACCATGGCTCTTGGCTGCACCTTTTGGCCACTGGTTTATCCGTCTTCCTTCTCTGTGTGTGTGGCAGCGTAGGTTTCTCAGCCCATTTCCTGCCAGTAGAAGATTGAGAGCAGAGTCCTCTTCCTTCTCGGTGCTTTTTCTGCCTGTCTCAGCCCGGCTGGTGGTGCACCTGGCAGCATGAGTGTCTGACAGACCTTACAGGCCTCCTGAGATCTTTACTGGGGTTCATCTTGTTAGACAAAGATCATAGCCACACATCTCTGCTCCACTTTGGGCTTCTGCTGAGCCTAAAGAAGGGCAGTGCCCTTGAACTTCTCAGACGCCCTGCTGTTTGATCCAGCTTTGGATGTACTGTCTTGGGTATTTCTGAAGACTTAACAAAGAATTTTAAACTCTTTTTAGAAAAGATTTATTTATTTGAAAGGCAGAGTGACAGAGAGAGAAGGAGAAGGAGAGAGAGCGAGGGAGGAAGAGAGGGAGAGAGGGAATCTTCCCATCAGCTGCTTCACTCCTCAAATGGCCATAACTGCCCAGGCTGGGCCAGGCCAAAGCCACAGGCCAGGAACTCCCTCAGTCCTCCATGCAGGAGGCAGACACCCGAGTCCTTGGGCCCTGCTCCACTGCTTTCCCTGGTGCATTAGAGGGAGCTGGACCAGGAGTGGAACAGCTGGGACTGGAACTAATACTTTGATAAGGAAATGCTTAATCTACTGTGCCACAATGCTAGCCCCGATTTTTAAGTTCTTGATTTCATGGTTAGATCACATCATCTTTAGAATTCCCTGGATTTGATCTTTTAAAAGATTTATCCATTTATTTGAGAGGCAGAGTTGCAGACAGAGAGAGAGAGAGAGAGGGAGAGAAAGAGGTCTTCCATCCATTGGTTCACTCCCCAAATGGCTGCAATGGCAGGAGCTGTGCCGATCCAGAGCCAGGAACCAGGAGCTCCTTCCGGGTCTCCCACGTGGGTGCAGGGGCCCAAACACTTGGGCCATCTTCCGCTGCTTTGCCAGGCCATCAGCAGGGAGCTGGATCGGAAGTGGAGCAGCCGGGACTAGTATCCATATGGGTTGCCAGCACTGCAGGCAGAGGCTTAACCTACTACACCACAGCGCCGGGCCCTGGATTTGATCTTTACCTGGAAGCCATGATTAACTGCTTCGTTCATAACAGTCCTCACAATATCTTCTAAACTTTATCTCCCTCCCTCCCCCCTCCCTCCCTCCCTCCCTCCCTCCTTCCTTTCATTTATTTCTCTTTCTTTCATTTTACATTTTTGGCCCCAGTTTCTGCATACCACAAATCCCTAAGTACAGGGATTAGGGTCTTCTTGGCAGAATCAATCTTCCCCCCCAAGTCTCAGCAGAGACACAGAGACGATCTTTGAGTGTATGTGTCCCACCTTCGCTGGGTTTGGAATGAGAACATTTCAACACCAATAGCAAGACCTAATGAAGCAACTTCAAAACTATTTGGAATAATTTTTTCTTGTGATTTAGACTCTTTTTGGTTTCCCTTACATGTCTCATCAAGAGGTTGATGCAATAGGACAGAATTGCATAAATAAGTTTTATTTTCTGAGTATATTAATAATTTTAAAATATTTTTATACATATGCTTAAAGGTATGTCAATCTCAGGGAAAACAAGTCATAGTCCTAGTTCTTGCTAATTAATGTCTGAACTTTTCCCCCTCAATTATTTCACACACCTGTTCACTGTAAATTTCCTCAACTATTTTAATATCACATTAACGCTGCCCAGAACTTGGATGCACACCTGAAGTTTTTCTGAATTTTAATTATTTTCAAATTAATTTTAATATTCTCGATGATTTCAAACTTACCATATGTTTAATAAAATTGAACTTCATATTTTTAAAAAAAATGTTTAACTTTTCTTAAGGTTTCAAAAGATAACTCATGGTATACTTTTATGAATGCTTTTAAAATACTTTTAAAAAATTCTTTCCCTGAAAACCTTGTTTGTCCCAAATCTTATCATTCTGTGATTAACATAGCAACTTGTTTCCTGCGCGGATGCTCCCAGATTTCCACCCGAAACACGATTTTACTCTGCTAGGAGTCCTCCTGCGGCTACTCCTCGCTGCATTCCGTATCCTTGCCCAATCTGTTCTCGCCAACCCCTGCCAGTTTCCTCCTGCCTCACCCAACAGTCCTTCTGGTTCGGGCTGTGCTATCTGACTAGCTTGGCTAACACTCAGGTGTTTTGGTTAAGATGCCCCACAGCACTCCAGCATTTGGTATTGACACCACAAAGCGGAACAACCCAGGTGATCGCACTCCTGGGACAAGTGACTGGGACTTGTAACACTCAAAACAGGACTCTTCATGATAGGGCAGTGACGCGTATTGGCAAAATGGGATTGCCATCTGCTCACAGCAAGTAGTAAACAGTGTTCACTGTTATCCTCTACAGGGTGGTTTACGTCGAATGGTCGCTTAGTAGCCATTTTCATCCACAGTTGGCAGTTACTGCAGAGCGACAGTACAGGGCAGTGGGGGGACCCAGAACTAGGCCTCCCTGGGTGCATGCGGCACACGGCCTTCCTGAGTGAAAACACTCTGCTCCGCTGGCGCACGCACACATCCCTGGACTTACAGGTAGATGATCCACGGTGGGTAGCGGGCAAAGAAAGAAGAGAGAAACTCATTTAACTGATAGAAACTTGACCTAAAGACTCAACTCCTAGACCCCTTTGTGCTACTCAGCTTTTTACAATTTCCCTTTACTGTCATGGGGCGGATACAACGATTACCACCTGCAGGCAATGTGGGTGGAGCAGTTCCTCAGGTGCTGACGATCCCTCCTAGGACTCCAGCATTCAAAATCATCATCCTGTAGAGCTAGACACTCACTCCCACTGTGTCCTCTTGGCTTCAAGCCTGTTTGAAATTCCTCTTCAGGGCTTGCCCCCTGTCCTGCTTTGCAAATGTCCCCAGGAAAACAGTGTGATCGTCGACCACCCAGCATTTAGACCAACAATGGAATCACTTAGCCTCATCGGTCATACTGGCTCCAGTGACTTCTGCCTTCAAATGATATCTTATTCATAGAACTTTTAAATTGAAACAATTGCCATCATTCAGGATGCTTTAAAAACTGCCCTGGTCAGAACAGGCATTTGGTACAATAGTTAAGATTCTGAGTCCTGGATCCGCCTTCAATTTCAGCCACAGGTGATGGCGCGAGTATGTGGTTCCCTGCTGCCCACGTGGGAGACCCAGACTGGAATCTGAGTTCCTGGCTTCAGCCTGATTCTGCAGGCATTTGGGGGAAGACACCAGCAGATGAAAGATTTCTATCTCTCTTTTCCTTTCAAATAAAATGAAAATTAATTAATTAATATATGGGAATAAACTGTGGAAGATACAGTAAAAATTAGTTTGGAAACGTTCCAACATGATTTTGAGATAAGGTAGAACAATTGAATAGATGTCACTCCCAAGTTACTCCCATGACAGTGAGCGCAATCATTCCTAAAATAGGCTTCTGCTGATATGAATTTCCCTACTGGCAATGATTTATCTGCATCCTAGAAATCTGATGCTGTATTTTCACTTTCACTCATCTCAACGTATTTTCTAGTTTCCTTGTCATTTTTTTTCACTCAATAGTTATTTAGGAGTGGGTTGCTAAATTTCCACAAATTTGTGAGTTTTCCAAATTTCTTTCTGTTGCATTCTAATTTAATCCCTTTGTGATCAGAGAACATACTTTCTATTTTAGTCTTTTTTTTTTTTTTTTTTGGACAGGCAGAGTGGACAGTGAGAGAGAGAGACAGAGAGAAAGGTCTTCCTTTGCCGTTGGTTCACCCTCCAATGGCCGCTGCAGCCGGCGTGCTGGGCTGGCGCATCGTGCTGATCCAATGGCAGGAGCCAGGTGCTAGGTGCTTCTCCTGGTCCCCCATGGGGTGCAGGGCCCAAGCACTTGGGCCATCCTCCACTGCACTCCTGGGCCACAGCAGAGAGCTGGCCTGGAAGAGGGGCAACCGGGACAGAATCCGGCGCCCCGACCGGAACTAGAACCTGGTGTGCCGGCACCGCAAGGTGGAGGATTAGCCTAGTGAGCCGCAGCGCTGGCCTAGTCTTTTAAAAATGCTCTGTGGCTTGTTTTATGGGGAACATGATCTAGCTTGGAGGATGTTTCGTGTTTGGAAAGAATGTATCTTCTACCATTGCTGGTGAGGCCTTCTATCGATGTTTGCTAGGTGTTCTTGGTTTCTAATTTTGTTTAATTCTTCTCCTTCGATGCTAATCTGCCCTTTCTTTCTATTCAGTATTGAAAGTAGTGTATTGAATTCTTTGACTACTCTGTAAATTGCATATTTCTCCCTTCAAATCTATTGGTTTTTGCTGTATATAATTGGGAGATTTCCTGTGATGTAAATACATGTTTATAATTGTCCTTCTGAGGAATTGTCCGTTTTATCACTAAAAAACACTCCTCTTTGTTCCTAGGAATAATTTTTATTGTAAAGTCTACTTTGTCTGGTGATAGTATAGCTACTTCATTTGTCTTTGGATTGCTGTTGGCATGCCAAATATATATATATGTATATATATATGTCATTATTGATAAATAGGATTTACATCTATCATTTGGTTGTTTTCCATATAGCATATAATTTTTGTTCTATTATTACTGTTCTATTTTATCTTAAACAAATTTTTCTAACATAGCATTTTAATTCTCTTTCTATTTTTTTTTACTGTATTATTTATTTATTTGAGAGGCAGAGTCACAGACAGTGAGAGGTAGAGACAGAGAGGTTTTCTATCCACTGGTTCACTCCCCAGATGGTTGCAATGGGTGGAGCTGGGCTCATCTGAAGACTTTTTCTAGAATTTTGCATAAATGGAATCATATAGTAAACCCTCATTTCCCATCCATTGTTTTCAGATTTACCCGCATTCTACAACAGCTGATTGTGTTGCTGAGTACTGAGCCATTGTACCCAAGCAGAATGCAGTCCCCCAGCGACGGACATTTGGTGGTTTCCTTGTTTGGGCTAAAGCTGCCGTGAACATTCCCTCACAAGTCTTTATATGGCCGTATGCTTTCATTTCTCTTGGGTAAATATCCAAGCCCGGAGCCAGGCACCAGGTGCCTCTTCCAGGTCTCCCACGGGGGTGCAGGGGCCCAAGCACTTGGGCCATCTTCCACTGCTTTCCCAGGACATAGCAGAGAGCTGGACCAGAAGTGGAGCAGCCGGGACTGGAACTGGCGCCCACAGGGATGCTGGCACTGCAGGCGGCGGCTTTACCCAGTAGGCCACAGCGCTGGCCTCTCTTAAATTTCTATATGAATTTTTGAATGAATGTGTCAATTTCAAAAAGAGTATCTGCTTGAAATTTGCTTGGAATTTCATTGAACCTGTAAGTTAATTTGGGGAGAACCGGGAGTTTTCTGATACTGATGCACAGTATATTTATACATTTAATTTGATCTTTAATTTTTGTCACCAGCGTTTGTTGTTTTCAATGTGCAGATCTTGTACTCCTGTCAGATTTTATCACTAAGTATTTCCTATTTGTTAATGCTATCGTAAATGCATTTTTAAAGATTTATTTATTCAAAAGGCAGAGTTGCAGAGAGGCAGAGGCAGAGAGAGAGAGAGAGAGAGAGGAGAGAAAGAGAGACAGAGAGGTGTCTTCCATCCACTGGTTCACTCCCCAGATGACTGCAACAGCCGGAGCTTGCTGATCTGAAGCCAGGGGCCAGGAGTCTCTTCCTGGTCTCCCATGAGAGCGCAGGGGCCCAAGGACCCAGGCCATCTTCCACTGCTCTCCCAGGCCATAGCAGAGAGCTGGACAGGAAGTGGAGCAGCTGGGACTTAACCGGAGCCCATATGGGATGCCGGCACTGCAGGCGGTGGCTTTACCTGCTATGCCACAGCGCCGGCCCCCAGAACTATGTTCTTTATAAAACTCTCCTGCCTTGGGCATTTTGTTACAGTAACAGAAGAGAGGCTCATACAGGTAACTAAAACCCATGTGGCATTTACAGCACCCTACTGAGACTCTATGCCGATGGCACTGACATAGCTTCCATTCTCTGTGAACTCACACTCACACACAACACGCACAAGGCTTAACCCTCAGGGACGCTGTAAACAAAAGTTAAGATAAATAACCCTAAATTCACTTGCAAAACATCAGCGTACAGTAAAGTTGGTTTAAAGATGGAAAATTGTTTAAACACACACACTCACATGCATACAATCACTTGCACACTCACATACACAAAACACACTCATATACACACACATGCATGCACACACATACACACTCACATACACAAACACACATATACACACTCATGTATATGCTCACACAACACACACATACTCACATGTACACACTGACACATACACACATATACACACACATACGCACAAACACACACTCATATACATACATACACAAACACACATGCACACACATTCATATACACACATACACACTCACATGTACACACTCATACACACATGTACACACACTCACATATACACACATGGACACACTCACATATACGCACATGTACACACACTCACATGTACTCACATGGTCACACATGTACACATTCACACACACAAACACTCACACTCAGCAACTAGGGATTTCTGCAGACTGCCTTGCACCTGACACGAAAGCCCACAATTCCAAGTGCAAGAGAAGGAGGCACATATGGGATAACGCACCATCCCAGGCTCCTAGGCTAGGTCAGTGCTCACCAGATAATTACTCATCGCAAACACGTCCGTGAGCTGCCCTACTAGGTCCTTGTATCAATCATCTGTGTTTCAAAATGAAAGTGTTCCATTACTTCTTTGCTTTCACTTCTGGTCTCGAGCTTTGTTCATATTTGTCAGCCATTCTGGAATTGTTTAAATTAGTGCAGGTTTTTTATGGAGTGTCAAACACACTCTGGGGAGAGGCTGGCCTCGTAGTTACCCAAAGTGTTCGGCCAGATCCTGGAAATTTTTGAGACAGGGAAACAGCACCGTTAATAAAAGGTTTTCGTTATTAAGAGCTTATCTGAGATTCCTCCTCTTGCCCCCTGATTTCCCCTCTCTGAGCTGCTCGGCCTGGGGGGAGGGGGTTGCTTCTCCCCCTTTGGGACAGCGACAGTTTTCTTCTCGTATGGGAGCTTTTTGGAGAATTAGAGACATGTACTCAAAGCTCCAGGTGGAATGACTGGAATGACCCCTCGGAGCAGGTGGGGCACACTCAGCTGATATTTCAAATGTGGCAGAGACATGTTGATCACTCCCTGTCTCCAACGAAACATTCAGAAAGCTCATGTTATCCCCCAGGCCACGGGGCGAGAGCTCTGATTACACACGTGCGTATTAGGCGTACCTACCCCCGGAAGAAGGCTGGGGTGTCCGATTGTCCTCCACTTAGATAAGTGGCCTCCATTGCAGGTGCAAGGCAGGAGGGCAGGAAGTGTGCCCCTGGCTCGCCTTGGGGGAACGGGAACGGCATTGAGGTTAAGGCGTGCAACCTCCTCCACATGTCTGTGCGATGGCTCAGCCTGAGTCTCCAGACGAGCACAACACGGGCACAATCTTGCTCCTTCGGTCTGAAAATTGTCATCGCCAGCACAGCCGCTTCAGCCCCTTTGACAGCAGCTCTGCCCAGGCGCCTGCGGCCCTGGTGTAGACCCTCCCCAGCGGGAGGGGATTCCAGCTTCCCTTCCTTTGGAGAGAGCATTCGGAGGCAGATTCCTCCCAGTTCCAGGCAGACACCCAGCGGGAGCTGGGCCCAGGGGCCCACACAGCAGCCAGGCCAATCACAGCCTCTGCTGACTTCCACTCCGGGTCCTCCTCCACTTCCTCGGGTTGCTTTTTCCAGAAAGCACGTGTAGTGAGGCTGGGCTTGCAGAAGAAGTCCAGCACAGACACCCCCGACAGCCTCAGGTTGGGGCTGTGCCTACGCCAGGTGACCAGCTGGCTCCATCCGTTCTGCTCATTCCCCCCACCTTGACACAGCGGCGTTCCCAGGTGCACCAGCAGGGAGGCGGCTGGAAGTGGAGCAGCCAGGCACTGAGTCAGTGCTGGAGCAGTGGCTTAACCTGCTGAGCCACGTGCCAGCCCCTACAGTGTCTCTGAGCCCAGGGTTCAGCGCGGGGGGCAGTGATGCCTGCTAACGCCTGCAGGGGAGAGGCTGGCCAGGCGCCTCCGCCACACAAGGCCCCTGCAGGACGCTGGGAGGGGACAGGGCGGGTGTGTGTGTGTGTGTGTGTGTGTGAGAGAGAGAGAGAGAGAGAGACAGTGTATGTGAGTGTGTGAGAGTGAGTGTGAGAGTGAGTGTATGTGAGAGAGCGTGTGAGTGTGTATGAGTGTGTGAGTGTGCGTGTGTGAGAATGTGAGTGTGAGAGTGTGTATGTGAGAGTGTATGAGTGAGTGTGTGAGAGTGTATGAGTGTGTGTGAGTGAGTGTGTGAGAGTGTATGAGTGAGTGTGCATGTGTGAGTGTGTGTAAGTATGCATGTGTGAGAGAGTGTGTGAGTGTGTGTATGTGAGAGTCTGTGTGTGTGAGTGTGTGAGTGTGTGTGAGAGTGTGAGTGTGTGTATGTGAGAGTCTGTGTGTGTGAGTGTGTGAGTGTGTGTGAGAGTGTGAGTGTGTGTATGTGAGAGTCTGTGAGTGTGTGTGTGAGAGTATGTGAGTGTGAGTGAGTGTGAGTGTGTGTGTGTGTGAGTCCACCTGCAGGAAGGAGTTCAAAGACCGGAAGCCATCAGCCTGCTCAGTCAGACCTTGGGAAACCCCGCGAGGAGCCAGGGGCAGGGAGCGCTCCCAATCCCCCAGGAGAGCGATCAAAAGTGCTGGACCCTGGCGAAAGGCGCTTTCTGCCTTCTCGATTAACTTATCAGGCGCTTGACCTGTCTGTGACCTTGTCGAGTTCCCTGTATTTTTAAAAAGGATTTCCCTGAAATAAATAAGGTCATAGGTTGATCTTTAGGAGAGGTGTTAGGAAAGAGGCCTCGGGAGAGAAAAGACAGTTAAAAGGCCAAAACAAAAGCAACTTTCTAGGGCTTGAGGGAAGAGAGGGCGTCAGAGTGGTGCCCCGGCCCGTGTGCACGCGTGCTGGTGTGTGGGAGGTGTGCACACATGGTGTACATGTGCTGAGTGGTGTGTGTGGATTCTATGCGTCTAGGAGTGTTGTGTGTGGTGTGTGTGTGTGTGTGCATGTGCGGTACATATGTGAGCAGTGTACGTGTGTGTGAGGTGTGGTGTGTATGTGAGTGCTGAGTGGTGTGTGTGGATTGTATGCGTCTAGGAGTGTTGTGTGTGGTGTGTGTGTGTGCGCATGTGCGGTACATATGTGAGCAGTGTACGTGGTCTGTGAGGTGTGGTGTGTATGTGAGTGCTGAGTGGTGTGTGTGGATTGTATGCGTCTAGGAGTGTTGTGTGTGGTGTGTGTGTGTGTGCATGTGTGGTACATATGTGAGCAGTGTACGTGGTCTGTGAGGTGTGGTGTGTATGTGAGTGCTGAGTGGTGTGTGTGGATTGTATGCGTCTAGGAGTGTTGTGTGTGGTGTGTGTGTGTGCATGTGCGGTACATATGTGAGCAGTGTACGTGTGTGTGAGGTGTGAGGTGTACTGTGAGGTGTGGTGTGTATGTGAGTGCTGTGTGGCATTTCTTTTTGGTACTGTAACTATTTCAGTAACTCTCTTGAGAGAGCACCTTTTACACATTAGTTTGTTTTATCTGAAAGGCAGAGCGGTAGACAAATGGAGAGAGATCTTCCATCTGCTGGGTCACCCCTCAGATGCCTGTAACAGCCAGTCTGGATCGGGCTGGATTTGGGAGCCTGGAACTCAGTGCCTGTCTCCCATGAGTGTGACAGCAGCCCGATCCCTGAGCCAACACCACTGCCTCCCAGGGGCTGTGTTAACAGGAAGCTGGGTGGAAGCCTGGACTTGAACCCGTCACTCTGGTGTGGATGCAGGTAACCACGTGTTGCTTAACCACTGTGCCAGATGCTGGTTTTGAATGGTGTGTGTTGGGTGTGTGAACGGTATGAGTGGTGTGTGTGTTGGTGGGGGGGAAGAATGTTGTGTGGTATGGGATTACCTGGTATGTGTGTGTAGTATGTATGTGTGTTGCGTGATGTATGTGGTGTTTGAGTGGTGTGTGTAATGTGTCTGGGCACATGCAGTGTGCGTGATATGTACAGTGTGTGCATGTGAATTGTGGTGTGTGTTTGTGTGTGTGTGTGTGTGTGTGAATCTCGTGGCATGTGTGTTATGTCTGTGAATGGTGTGTGATGTGCACAGTGTGTGCATGTGAATGGTGTGTAGTTGTGTGGTGTGTGTGTGTGAATCCCGTGGCATGTGTGTGTTATGTCTGTGAATAGTGTGTGATGTGTTATGTACAGTGTGCGTGTGAATGGCATGGTGTGTGTGGATAGTATGGTATGTGGGTGTGTATGTGAATCATATGGGATGTGTGTAGATTGTGTGGGATGTGTGAGTTATGCATAGTGTGTGTGTGAATGGTATGGTGTGTATAGTATGTGCGTGTGAAGTGTTATGAAGGGTGTGTTTGATCTGTGTGGTGTGTGTGTGTGTGTATGAATGGTGTGTGATGCATTATAAACAGTGTGTGTGTATGAATGGTGTGTGATGCATTATAAACAGTGTGTGTGTGTGTGTGTATGAATGGTGTGTGATGCATTATAAACAGTGTGTGTGTGTGTGTATGAATGGTGTGTGATGTATTATAAACAGTGTGTGTGTGTATGAATGGTGTGTGATGCATTATAAACAGTGTGTGTGTGTGTGTGTGTGTGTGTGTGTGTGATTATGTGTGTGTTGAGGAAGGTAGGCGAGAGGCATCGGTACGGTGCCCGTGTGGGATGCTGGTGCCGCGGGCAGAGGCTTAGCCCACTACGGCGCAGCACTGACCCCTGTGCACTCGTTTGGCGAGTGCAGGAATCCCACGTCGCGTTTCCAGGAGGAACTGGGGCGAGACAGAGGCAGTTCCTCTTCTCAGTCCTCAGGCACCACACATGGGCAGATAACGAAGCGCCCAGGGAAGCCGTGCGGATCTTCCAACCACAGCGGTGGTCTGGCCTGTTAGTCGTGGGCACCTGTGCCACAGATCAGTTCCAGCGCAAATCAACAGGCAGCGACGCGAAGGCCCAGTGGGGAGCTGCCGTGCTCCCGTCTCCCACCCTCACAGGCAGCGCCGCAGGGGAGTGAGGGTGGCGGCTGCAGCCAGGCTATATTTAGGTGGTTTCCTCTCCCAGCTCATTCCCAGACCTGGTGAGGGCCACGGTGGCTTCCCACTGGTCATTTGCGTCCATCAGGGTCTTGTTTCCTTATAATCTGGGGCCCTTCCCGGTTCCCAGGCTCCGCTGTGTGGCCACACTTGGGCGTACAGCCCCTCCCGGTCGGGATGGCCCCCGGAGCCTGGGCGGCCTGGCCCGGGCGGCTGATGAGGGCTGGTGTCGCGGCCGTGCGGTCCAGCCTGGCTGCTGTGTCCTCAGCGTGCCACCCAGGCGCTGGCTCCCACAGCCTCCGAGGTTCCCCAAAGTCTGGGGTGCTCTCTCTTCCAGCTCCCAATCTCCTGCTTGGTGGTGAGGACCGGGGTGGGGGTGGCTGGGGAGACAGACGGACAGGAGCAATGGGGAGTCCCTGGGGAGGCTGGGTCACATCCTGGGCCTGCACTGGGTAGCTGCTGACTCACTCTCCCAACCAAGAGAATCACTCTTCTACAAGGCCCTGGCCAGAGGGTGTCATTGTCACGTAAGTCAAGACAGCTCACACCCCTCCGGATGGCAAAACAGAAAATCGCGAATGTTGGGGAGGATGTGGGGAGCAGCTGCCGGGAAGGTCAAGGGCCCCCCGGTGGGGGACGGTGAAGCCTTTCCTTGGAGGAACTGAACACGGAGTCACCAGGTCCAGCAGGCCACTTGGGCTACAGCCCTCCAAAACCGGAAGTAGGAACTCAAATAGGCGTTCTCCCACCTACGTTCATAGGAGCTCCAATCACAACAGCTGGAAGGAGAGGGCCCCCAGTGTCCATCAGCTGGGGAACGGGTAAACAGAACGTGGCCCACTGGTTCAGCCTTGCACAGGAAGGCCGGTCTGACCCACGCTGCAACACGAGTGAGACCCAGGGACACGGTGCTCAGAGCAATAAGCCTCAAAGGGACAGACACCGTCTGATTTGTTTTTAAGAGGCACCTGGAGGAGTCACGTTCATGGACAGGGGCAGACGGGGACGGCCAGGGGCCGTGGAGGGGGGGGCCGTGAGGAGTTCCAAGTTCCCCGAGGGCCTGTTCTCCGAGGTGGTGGCGATGCTGCTCGGGAGTGTGAACGGACTCACTCCATGGCACTGGCCCGAAAACTTATAAACAGGCAGCATGGCCCAGGGGTGCTGGGGGTATTTATTCAGCAGCAAAGAGAAAGCCCTTGAAGACCAGTGACTAGGAGCCCACCAGTGGAAGAGACCATCTCCGTCTCCACATGGGCGTGTCCTGCTCTTGGGAAGTCACACTTCGCCAGGCCGTGGGGGTGTGCAGTGCCCGGGGCCAGCCTTTCTCTCCAAGTGGAGGGGTCCTCTGGCCCGCAGTCACCCGTTTCCACAACGGGACGAGCACCCCACTGCTACAGTGCGCTCGGTGGGACTTTGCACATTCCTTGTTCTGCGTGTTGGGACTTGGCTTTTCTGAACTGTGCTACTTAAAAAAAGATTTTTTTTTTTGAGAGACAAAGAGAGAATTCTCATTTGCTGGTTCACTGCCCACATTGGCTGAGTGCCGAACGTTGGGAGCTGGGAACTCACTCCAGGTCGCCTGTGTGGGTGGCAGGAAGCGGCTGAGCCATCACCATGGCCTCCCAGGGTACCCACTGGCAGGAAGCTGGACTTGGGTCCCAGAGGTGGGACGTGAGCCCAGGCCCTTAGACAGTGGCATGGACGTCTTACCTGGCACCTCAGCCACGGGGCCAAATGCCCAGAACTGAGCTGTTTATAACCTCATTAGGAAACACCCCTGTCTGGGCCATCATGGTGCACAGTGGCGATGCTGGCATCGCCAGTTCGAGTCCCTGCTAGTCCACGTCTGATCCAGCTCCCTGCTAATGTGTCTGGGAAAGCAGCAGAAGGTAGACCAAGTACCTGGGAGGACAGAATGGAGCTCCGGGTCCTGGTGTCGGACTGATCTAGCGACGGTCATTTGGGCAGTGAACCAGTGGGTGGAAGATTCTCTTACTCCTTTCTCTCTGTAGTGCCTTATACATAATAAGTCAATCAATGAACATTTAATTTAAAAACAACACATTATGCAGACAGACGCTTGTATTTATCAGGCACTTGAGCTTTACGGAGCAAAATGCACCACAAAGTCACATTCGGGCTTTCTCGAAGTTTCTATCCAGCTCTTTGGGAGTAGATCTGCTCCCAAGGCTCTGGACACTTCCGGAGCGTTTTACCAAAGGCATGATTACAAATCTCTATTTACTTTACTGAAGGTGATTTTCATGAATCAGTTTCCTTGAAAGAAGCTCAAAGTAGCTTTATCTAAAAAAAAAAAACAAACCCTGCACTATTCCTCTCTCCCACGGGCGAGAGTGTCGGAGTGGGGAACACCAGGATTCTTCCATTCATGAACTAGCAAGAGTTAAGGCTTTAAGTGGAAAATACCAGAAGGAGTACGCCTTCCCGGGCCTCGCGCTGCAGCCCAGTTTCCACGTTTCCCGCGACTTTCTCTCAGCTCAGCTAGGCTCCTGGATTTAGAGTGAGTGGTTGACGCTTTCACGAACGTCCTGGGAAGGCAGACTTCCTCCGGGTCGGACTGTAGGCTCGGCGCCCACCGCGAGGCTCTCACCCAGTCTGTGGACGAGCTTCTGGCTCCCAGGGAACCTAAATTCTGAATTTATGTATCAAAAGTAAGTAGTTGGAATAATCAAACATAAACACGCTTGCTCACGGAATATGTCATCTTAACTTAAGGCAATCGAAGCACAGATCCCCCTTCTTTTTGGGGAATTTCACAAGTATTTCATCAGCCACTGCCCATGGTGATGATTTAAATATTTTGTGTGTGAATAGCAGCATTGTAAAATATTCTAAAAGGTCCAGGTTTCTTGTAAGCTCTGAGCTATTTGGAAATTCAGCTTGTTATTTAGGGGCCCCCAAAAATTCATACTCTAGATTTTTCTACTATGCCTTTTTCCTGGGGTTGGTGCTTCCTGGGGAGTTCTGCTCGGTGCCCCGTTCTGGTTTCTATGGGATCAACGGTGTAGACACAGACCCTTGCAGCCGCCCCCTGGAGTCCTGCAGCCTGGGTCCAACTCGAGTCGGCCTCCAGAGGGCACTGTTGTCCTTTGCTAGCGGCAGCCAGGCGTTCCCCACCCTGCCGCCGCCAGCTTCCAGTCCACTGCATTATTATTTTTTGATTTATAAAGCGCCATGCCTCAGCAGCCTCCCCACCCCCAAGCCGCTTCAGAGACAGCTCCCAGGAGCACGCAGAGAGACGAGAGCGAAGCCCAGGGAGCACAAGGTGGGCTGGTGAAAAGCACACAGGTAGAGGGCGGGCGGGGAGGCACCGGAGCGGAGCGGGAGCCCGGTGCCTGCGGCCAAAGGGCACAGGGCCTTGTGCAGCGGGCTCGCGCATGAACGTGTTCCCATAGAGACAGAGAAAGCCCGTCCCTGGACACTAGCACTCAAAATATTCCCTTCCAGCTCAGACTTTCCCGGCCAGAGCAGCCCTTGTTGCTGTCCGTCCAGCGCTGTGGCTGGCTCCGCCTGCGGGCACAGGACACGCTCCCCACAGCGTAGGCAACCGATGCAAAGGAACCCACTGAGCCCCCTCTGGGGAGGCCGGGGAGGGGGCTGAGTCCCGACAGCAGCCAGGGGTCAGCAGCAGAACCCTTGGCAGGAAGGCGGCTGGGGGGGCCCTGGAAAGGGACAAGTCACTAATGGCGCCAATCAGAGGCGAGCAGGTTGATGGGATAATCACGAAAATAAAACGCTGGAGCAAAATGACACAGCTCTTGGCGTCAGACGGAAAACCCAACACATTGAGAGCTGGCAGGCTCCTGCGACACAAGCTGGACAGGCAGGGCCACCCTGGAGCCGCTGGGCCCACCTGTCCACGAGCTGAACCTGGTCCCAAGGCCTCCTGGCTCCACAAAATGCTGCCCTCTGGCCCGTTTTGTTCTAAGCGTTTCTCCCAGCGCCCCAGCGAGGTAGGTGTTCCTGCATCGTTTGACACACGCAGGGACCGGAGGACAGATGTGCAGGCGTCGTGGCCAAGAGAAATAAAGGCTGTCAGACCCCAGTTCTCCTCCCCAGCCTGGCCTGGGGAAGCCCTAGCCCAGGAGGCACGGGGCAGCTTCTCAGAGCGCAGGACCCCAGGCCTGTTGAGTAAGCCTTGCCAGGGTCAGACCCCGGGTCAGCCAGGGGCCAAACCCCGGGCACAGGAACACTTCCCTCCGTGGAGGTGGCTGCAGCCCAGCATGGCCCCAGGGCGCCTTATTGTTTTATTATTTATTTACTTAAACAGGCCAGCGTTTTGCCATTTTGCTTGAGATTAAAACCTCCCTCCCTCTCTCTCTCCTTCCCTCCCTCTCTCCCTCTCCCTCCCTCTCCTTCTTCCTCTCTTCCCTTCCCTCTCTCTCCCTCCTGCCCTCTCTCCCTCCCTCCCTCTCCCTGTCTCTCCTTCTCTCCCTCTCTCTCCCCCTCTCCCTCCCTCTCTCCCTGTCTCTCTCCTTCTTTCTCTCTCCCTCTCTCCCTGTCTCTTTCCGTCTCTCTCCTTCCCTCTCTCCCCTTCCCTCTCTCCCTCCCTTCCTCCCTCTCTCTCTCCCTGTTTCTCTCTCTCCCTCCCTCCCTCTATCTCTCCCTGTCTCTCCTTCTCTCTCTCTCTCTCCCTCTCTCCCTGTCTCTTTCCTTCTCTCTCCTCTCTCTCTCTCTGGGAGAAGTCCCTCAAGAATGCTTGATGTCCCAGCGACGGCAGAGCTCAGAAGCCAAGAACAAGGACAGAAGCTCCAGGCCTGGAGACAAGGAGGTGGAGGCTTGGCAGGTCCTGGGGGGATTTGCTCGTGACCCTGACGTGTGGACCGCCCCCTGGGAAGCCTGGCTGAGGGGTGCCTGAGTCCCGTCTCCATCTAGCCCTGGGAAAAGATGGACAGCAAGGAGTGGCAGATGCAGAGAGGCGGGGAAACAGAGCAGCAGCAGCCCGCGGGCGACCGTGGTGCATCCCGTGGGCGCTAGGCCACTGTTTCCCGGTGGGCCCGGGTTTCGGTTGTGTCATCCACCAACAATGGGGCACTGGCGAGGGCGCCATGGCCTATTTCTGTCTCCTGCATTCATGGCCTCTGTCCCAGTGACGATGGAGCCGGGGTTGAGTCACGGCCACCGCCTGGGGCCTCGGTGGGCGGGGTCTGCGCAGGTGCACGTGGCTTCTCCAGCGGCCGAGTTCCTTTTGGCCGTGGTGCCCAAACCTTGATGGGCGGGTCCCGACATCACCCTCCGGCGCCAGCAGGCACCCGGGCTCCACTGCTGCCAGGGCCGCCGGTGTCTCGGAGCCGTGGGAGGGTGGGGAGACCGGTTCTTTGCCTCCAGCTTTCCCGGGTGCTTGGTGATGTTGCTCCTAGAGAGTCAACACCTGCCCTGGAAAATGACTGACGAGTTGTTTTTGCATTATTATTTTTGAACATCTTCCACGTGTCCTGAGCCCTGGTGGAGACGTGTGGGGCACATCCCGGCTCCCCACTGAAAGCGTCCGATCATTCTAGCAGGTGGGTAGGATTACTCCCATTCTGCAGGTGCAGAGACAGGCCCTCAGGTCACGTGGCTGCTCCAGGCCACAGCTGCTGACGGGCCTGGACTGGAACTTAGAGCTCTGACTCACAGCCTTGGGCACTTTCTTCTTTGCATTTTTCTTTCCTTTAGTGCACGTGTCTTGATTGCTTCTGTGAAAGCCAGCGTGAAAAGTCTCCCCCAGGGCCATCACCCAGAGCCAGCCAGGAGCACTGCAATGGAACCCTCCAGAACATCGCCTGCAGGAACTTCACTGCCCAGGTTGTTGCTATCTGAAATCAGCCACGGCACACTGCTTGGAGTGGACACAGGTGGCGGCTTGGTATTCAGGCTCACCAGGGACTGCCGCACTGGCCTCACCCCTCTCTCGCCCTTCACTGTGGTCAGCTCGTCCTTGGTCCTCAGGAAGGACCTCATCAGCTCTGCCAATCATGACCTCTGGACGTGGATGTGCCCATAAAGGGGGTATGACACCTCCTGCCTCCAGGGGGCAGGCTTCCACGCAGGGTTGCACACGCAGGGTTGCACACCCAGGCCCTCTGGCGCGGCTCCGCCCCTTCTTTTGGAAACTTGTGTAAATAGACAAGTGTGCGCTGAGCTGACCACCATGTCCAGCGCCTGGACCACACTCGCCCCCAGCACAGCCCAGCAGCATGGCATCGAGCCCAGAGTGTTCGGACGACAATGTGCTGAGTCCAAGGAGAGAGACGAAGCACCTGGCCGGGGCAGGATGTCTGTGAATTCCTGGTGGAGGAGACGCCCGTGGGCTCCATGCCTGTGTGTGGATGGGCTGATAGGGAGCCCTCACGACGAACAGGGGTTTGATGGTAGGTTCTGTAAACGCAGAGGTGCAAGACGCTCAACAGAGGGCGTAACTGGGCAGGCGCTCAGGGGACTTGTGTCAAGGAAGAGCAAGTCACAGGGCAGACAAAGCAACCCCAGGGGCCCCAGGCACCGCTCCAGGGCAACGCGCCTGCAGGGATCCGGGCTGCTGCCCTGGCATCTGTAGCCACGCCGTCGGCGGCTTTCCCAGGTGACCAGAGCAAGCAGAGGGGGCCCAGGCCAGGTGCAAGCTTGGGGTGTTGAAGCCCCAGGCCATGTCCTACCCCAAGAAGGACCAGAATGAGCTAAGCGCTGCTGTGCAAATCAGACTCGACACCACACTTGTTTTTTTAAAAAGAGTCATTTTGTTTATTTGAAAGGCAGAGTTGCAGAGGGAGAGACAGAGGGAGAGAGAGAGAAAATCTTCTATCCATTGGTTCAATTCCCGAATGGCCACAACAGCCAGAGCTGGGCTGGTCTGAAGCCAAGAGCCAGGAGCTTCTTCCAGGTCTCCCGCTCGGGTGCAGGGGTCCAACCACGTGGGCCACCTCCTGCTTTTCCAGGCCACAGCAGGGAGCTGGGTCGGAAGAAGAGCAGCCAGGACTTGAACTGCTGTCCGTATGGGACGCCAGTGCCGCCCGCAGGGGGCAGTGTAACCAGCTATGCTGCAGCGCCAGCCCCCCAGTGCCGCACTTTAAATGTCTACATTCTCTCTCAGATCCCAACAGATGTCTGGGTGAGAGTTCCCGAGTTCTGGCAGCAGAACTGAAGGCTGCCATGGCAAGGACTTGCCCCAGGGTGCAGGGCCCGCCCGAATCCAGGACGACCTCATCGGCAGCAGGCTCACGCGGTGCGCACGGGTGGATGGACGTTTGCAGGGGTGAGCCCCACTCAGCCCGCCACCACCACGGGCCAGGAAGAACGAGTGTTCAGTGTCGTCACACAGACACACCTCAGCTGGTTCCCGTCACAGCCCGAACGTCGGAGCAACGCGGCAGCTGGCTGGGGCCGCTTCTCTGTCTCATCTCCCCGTTAGGAGGAGGAGGGTGTTGGCTCCTCAGAGGCCACGGCTGACTAATGTGAGCGACTCCCGCGGCCCAAGTGTCACACTTACGTTACTGAAGCCCAGGCATGTCTCGGATTTTTAGACCGTACGTAATCGGGGGCAGGCACTTGGCCAGGCTGTTGAGCCAGCACTCAGAATATCCACATGCCGTATTAGATTGCCGGGGTTCGAGTCTGAGCTGTGTGCTCCATTGTCATTTTCTGCTAACGTGGCCCTGAGAGGCAGCAGGTGATGGATCAAGGACTTAGTTCCCTACCTCGCACATGGGAGACCTGGATTTTGTGCCCAGCTCTGGTTCCAGCCCAGCCCAGCCCAGCCCAGCAGATGTGGGCTTCTGGGGAGTGAGCTAGTGGAGGGGAGTGCTGTCAGTCTCTCCCTGTCTCTCAAATAAATACAATTTTAAGAAATTTATTTGATTGGCATCCTGTTGAATATATTGCTCAGGACTACTTTGTATATTCAACATTTTACTTTCTTTCTTTCCAAAAAAATTTATTTATTTATTTATTTGAAAGTCAGAGTTACACAGAGAGAGAGGTCTTCCATCAGCTGGCTCACTCCCCAGATGGCTGCATTGGCTGGAGCTGAGCCAATCCTAAGCCAGGAGCTAGGAGTCAGGAGCCAGGAACCAGGAGCTCCTTCTGGGTCTCCCACAGGGGTCCAGGGGTAAAGGGACTTGGGCCATCTTCCACTACTTTCCCAGGCCATAGCAGGGAGCTGAATCGGGAGTGGAGCAGCTGGGACTGAACCCGGAGCCGGCGCCACAGGCTGGGGCTTCACCCACTACACCACAGCGCCAGCCCCCAGCATTTTAATTTCAAGAGCTGTTCAAGTGGAAAAAGCAAACGTACTTTAATCATTTCAATGGATATTTTGGATTCCAAATAGGAATACTGCATTTTATTTATGGACTTTGTTAGGATAGAAAATTTAAATTGTCTTCATATTTGTTTTCTTAAAAACGGTAACAGGATTCTGCAGAGAGAGAGAGCGAGAGCAAGCGAGCATTTGAGGAATAGGTTCAGAGAACTGTGGGAACCAGCAAGTCCAGAGTTTGCAGGGTGGCCAACAGACTGGATCCCCCCAAGTAGCCTGAGCCTGAAGCATTGTTAGCAGGATCCCTCTGCCTCAGGGACCTCAGCCGCCCCTCCCAGCACCCCCTCCGCCTCCGCGCCCTCCCCTCCCCTCCCAGCATCCCCTCCGCGCCCTCCCCTCCCTTCCCCTCCTCTCCCAGCACCCCCTCCACGCCCTCCCCTCCCCTCCCCTCCCAGCACCCCTTCCGCCTCCGTGCCGCGCCCTCCCTTCCCCTCCCAGCATCCCCTCCACCTCTGCACCCTCCCCTCCCCTCCCAGCATCCCCTCCGCGCCCTCCCCTCCCTTCCCCTCCTCTCCCAGCACCCCCTCCACGCCCTCCCCTCCCCTCCCCTCCCAGCACCCCCTCCGCGCCCTCCCCTCCCAGCATCCCCTCCCCGCCCTCCCTTCCCCTCCCAGCATCCCCTCCACCTCTGCACCTTCCCCTCCCCTCCCAGCATCCCCTCAGCGCCCTCCTCTCCCCTCCCAGGATCCCCTCCGCGCCCTCCCCTCCCAGCACCCCCTCCGCCTCCGCGCCCTCCCTTCCCCTCCCAGCACCCCCTCTGCCTCCGCGCCCTCCCCTCCCCTCCCAGCATCCCCTCCCCGCCCTCCCTTCCCCTCCCCTCCCAGCACCCCCTCCGCGCCCTCCCTTCCCCTCCCCTCCCAGCACCCCCTCCGCGCCCTCCCTTCCCCTCCCCTCCCAGCACCCCCTCCGCCTGGGGCCTCACCTGTGCACCTGTAGCTGAGGCCCACCTCCTGGAGTTCCAGTTTCCGCGAAGGCAGTGCGGACGTTACCCCGTTCCGGTGCAGTATCTGGAAGAGTGATGGCTACCCGGGGACCGGCCGGCCACCACCAGCCTTCAGCCACCGCGGCTCGTCCAGGCCTCCTTCCTCCGCGGGGGTGATTTCTCACCCGAGGTCAGGGCACGGGGGTGAGGGCGGGAGCGCGGTGGGGCTGGCGGCGTTTGTCAGACTGTAGACTTGGAGTGTGCAGGAAACACTCAGAGCCGCGCTGGAGAGGCGGCTGCGGTGCTGCGGGCCCTGCAGGGCGAGGAGGGCCCGGACTGGCCCGGGCTGAGGGGCCGCGGGTTCTGCCTTCTCCAGAGTCGGGGAGCGGGTGCTCCCCAGTTCCCAGGCCAGCTGGACCCCCCGCGGCTTAGGGTCACATCCCTGCCCCTCTCTGTGCGTGTCCGCCCAGTCCAGGCTCGCTCCACCGCAGCCGTCAAATCCCGCCGGGCCGGCAGGGTGCTGCCCTGTGGGTGCCGACGCCACCCGCTTGATGGGTGTCCCGGCACCCTCTCCCCTAGGCTGACAGTTAAATGTCTCCGGGCTCTGCCAGGGGCCCTTGGGGTGCCAGATCGCCCCCACTGAGAACCACGGAGGTGATTGAAACACCAAAAATGCCAGTAGGCGCGCCTGTCCATCAGCAAAGAGTGAAAGGGGAGGTGTTGGGGGTCCCAGAGAGCCACCTGCTCCTGGCCCTCCCCGCGCCGCTCACTTTCTGGTTGGTCCAGGCAGGGTTCTTTTTCCCTCAAAGGTCTGGGAAAGGTTCACGGGTATGTGTTTTATCAAAAAACTGTGGGGCCAGAGCCCTGGCATAATGGGTTAAGCTGGTGATGCTGGCATCCCATATGAGCGCCGGTTCGAGTCCCAGCTGCTCCTCTTGTGATCCAGCTCTCTGCTGTGCCCTGCGAAAGCTGTGCAAGATGGTCCAAGTCCTTGGGCCCCTGCACCTGCATGGGAGACCTGGAAGAAGCTCCTGGCTCCTGGCTTTGGCCTGGCCCAGCCCTGGCCACTGTGGCCATCTAGGGAATGAACCAGCAGGTGAAGATCTCTCTCCTCTCTCTCTCAATCTCTCCTTCTTTGTAACTTTGCCTTTCAGATAAAATAAATAAATCTTTAAAACAATTTTGCACTAAAATAAACTGATCTTCTAATTTCAATTTTTCCATGAAGTTTTTTTAGTAATAATTTCATAAATGATATATCAGGACAGCGTTAGAGAAAATATAGAAAGAATCTGTCATTTATTTCTATGGCAGAAAAGGATGATAACCAAACAGGGAGTTTTGCTTAAGTTTCCTGTCTCCTTAACTGAATTTTCTTTCTCTGCGTGGATGGTGGGGGTCTTGGGTGCCAGGTGCTGGTTTGATGCTGCAGGAAGCTGGAGGTAACCGAGATGCACAGGGGTGGGCATCTTCCCGACGCGGTCACCTCGTCCAGGACAAGAGCTGAGGGAAGCGAGCACGCCTTCCAGAATGCGGGCAGGAGGCGGACTCCCAGGGCCTCCGGTTCAGCACGGTTCCAACACGGGTGGCTATTGGCCTCCCTGCCGACAGTCGGGGAGCCGTGGACACCGGGGAGCTGTGCCATGGCACTCCCAGGAGTTCGCGTCCCACCTCACAGCACTTGGGTTTGAACCCCAGCTCTGGCTCCCGACTGTAGCCACCCCTGAGGGAACCCTCCATGGAATCCCTGGTTCTGGGCTTCCCACCCCCAGCGCTGGGCCGCAGCGATGAACCAGTGCATCAGAGTCCTCTCTCTCCCTCTCTCTGTCTCTTTGCCTCTCAGACAAAAAGCTCGGTGTCAAAAATGGTTGGAACCCTTACACACGGAGGGTGTTCAAAAAGTGTGTGCAAAACTATGCACAGCCTTCAACGCTTTTGTACCAAAACATGCTTATTTTTTAGTTCCATTTTCCATGGACTTTTTAAAGATTTATTGATTTATTTGCTTGAGATGCAGAGTAACAGTGAGAGACAGAGAGAGAAGGAGAAGGAGGTCTTCCATCTGCTGGTTCACTCCCAAACGACCTCAGTGACAGGGGCTGGGCCGGAATGAAGCCAGGAGCCAGGCACTCCATCCAGGTCTCCCCGGGGAGGGCAGGGGCCCAGCGCTTGGGGCACCCTCTGTTGTCCCAGGAGCGTTGGCAGGAAGCCGAGTTGGAAGCAGAGCAGCCGGAACTTGAACAATCACCCTGATACAGGGCGCTGCTGTTCTGAGCCGTGGCTTAACTCACCGCACTGCAGTGGCGGCCCCTGCATGAACTTTGTAAACTGTTCTTGTGGAGTGAACCAGAGAAAAGCCACCTCCTGATGGGAGAAGACAGCCAAACAACAGCAAAGACAGGGGCCACCAACAAACGCTATCTCAGGGCCTCACAACCCTGGCAGCCTGAGGTCATCTTATCTACGGAATAGACAGCCATAAACACTTCCCTGGACCCCATGAGTAACACCAGACACACAGGGTGTTGGCATTTATAATGACAGCACCAAGCCATCAAGGCAAATTCACTCCTTGTGTGAATGTATTTAGTTAGGAAAATGGATGCAACTGGAAAACATCATACTTAATGAAATAAGCCACTCCCCAAGGGACAGATACCACATGTTCCCCTGACCTGTGATAACTCACAGAGCACCTAGAAGGCAATCTACAGAAGGGGGATTGACACTTTGAGAAGCAATGACTTGAACAGCCCTCATCACGACTGTTGAGGGCCATTATTTTTTTTTAAATATTTTTATTTATGTAAAAGGTAGAGTTACAGAAAGTGAGAGGGAGAGACAGAGAGAAAGGTCTTCCTTCCGCTAGTTCACCCCCCAAATGGCTGCAATGGCTGGAGCTATGCCAATCTGAAGCCAGGAGCCAGGAGCTTCTTCCTGGTCTCCCACGTGGGTACAGGGGCCCAAGGACTTGGGCCGTCTTGTACTGCTTTCCCAGGGCACAGCAGAGAGCTGGATCGGAAGAGGGGCAGCCAGGACTAGAACTGGCACCCATTTAGGATGCCAGCGCCACAGGCAGAAGATTAACCTACTGCACTATGGCCCAGGCCCCAAGGGCCATTATTTATTTATTTTTATTCTATTTGTTGAACTCTTTGCTTACTATAGAGTTAGTCTTGTGTATGAGGTTGATTGAAAATAGATCTTAGTAAAAAATAAGAATGGGAATAGGAGAGGGAGGAGGAAGGGGGTGGGAGTGTGGATGGGAAGAATCACCATGTTCCTAAAGCTGTACTTAGGAAATGCATGAAGCTTGGGTGCCTGACATAAACGGATTCTGGGGAGAAAGCTGGTTAGGGTGGTAAATTTCATATTTTGTGTGCTTTACCATCATAAAGGCAAATCTGATCTTCAGAAGCTGGGAGAGTCTGTAACATATTTCAGGAAAACCCAGTGTAAGTAAATGGCTAAACTGTGTGGTGGAAAGGGTTAAGCGCGAGCCATCTTGGTGACTCACTGAGAAGCAGTCCCTCTGTTATCAAGGCAGCTTGAGCAATGAGATGTCACTGGAAGTAGTTCAAAAATAGCAGTCATGTTCCAATGGAGAGAACTGCATGTAGTGATTTGGGGGAACTGGGTTTTATATTTAACTCTGACAATGAAATATGACTACAAATCTGGTGGTTTGATAATGGAACTTTAAAAAAAATCCCTTGCATTCTAAGGCTGGGCTGGGTCTACACTGCCCCGCACCCCAGCCCTCCGGGGCCCAGCCTGGCTCCTCTGATGAGTGCCGGCTTAGGGCTTCCACATGCGCAGCCAGGGTTGATGGATGAACCCATTTGCTGTCTGGGTTGATAACAACAACCAGATTCCTGGTGGCACCCCTCCCGGGGCCCATGGAGCCAGCAACACGGCCATTTAGAGTTAATTGTAGCCATAATGACGGTGGCTTTAGAAGCTCACTCACACAAGCCCACACTGTTTGTCATGGCTCCAGGACCACACCAGGTACGCTGGAAGGTTTTTCAGCATGTCACCGGAGAAAGATGGCCCTTGCCTGCTTGCTGCTGCGGGCCCTGGGCCATCCATTCTCCCTGACGTCTCTGCTTTTCCACATCCAAGTGGGAAGAGAGCGGTAAGAAGGAGCACCCAGTACTGACCAGGAGGGGGCGCTGTGCTGGGAAAACAGTTGATTGCACAAATCACCTGCCTCTTCACTAACTGGTTCTTAAGGCAGGGAGCTTTAAATCTTTTACCAGGGAGCCTATATTGGAATATTTACCTTTTATTTATTTAGTTTTCTTTTTGGCATAGTGGGAAATCGAATATTATGTAAATGAGTCTAGGCTTTTAAATTTTATTTTTTAAAAGATTTATTTGTGTGAAAGGCAGAGCTACAGAGAGAGAGAGAGAGAGAGAGAGAGTCCTTCCATTTGCTGATTCACTCCCCAAATGGCCACAACAGTCAGGGCTGGGCCAGGTTGAAGCCAGGATCTGCCATGGGGATACAGGAGCTGGGCCATCTTCCGCTGCTTTTCCAGGTGCGTTAACGGGGTGGATGGGAAGTGCAGCAGCCAGGACTGGACCCAGCACCCGTATGGGACAGTGGCGTTGTGGCAGCAGCTTCACCCACCACACACAACGCTGGCCCCTGTCAATGCGTCTTAGAGACATTTTCTTCAGTGAGGAGGAAGCAGGTGCATTTAAAGCCTTTCACTGCCCTGCATCCGCAAATCCCGAAGCACATCTCAGGACTGGCAAGTGGAGCTGCAGGAAGAGGCAGACACTGGCACCCAGTGGTATTTGGACGAGAGTTTGAACATCTCAGCCTTCCGTCCACTTGAGAGCTTGGGGCGGCCAATGGGATGGAACGGACTGAGGAAAGAAAGGATTTTTTCCGAGTCATTTCCTTAGGAGGGAACGAAGTGCACCAATCTTCGTCGCAAACTCTCTAAGTTACTTCTCAGAGTCTTCGGAGGCTTTTCAGACCATCCCCAACGTTTTTATTCAGGCAAGGCGACTCTGGACTCTCTTCCAAGTGCACAGATGCACACTGAATGGATAGGGTGTGATGTGGGTCTCTGAGAGTTTGTTTGGGTTTCAGGAAGTGAGCGAGATAAGCTGAATGGCCTTTTCCTGCTCTGACTCAAAAAAAAAAAAAAAAATAGAAAGGAAAAAAAGAAATCTAGCCCAAAGATGCTTGAAAGAAACCAGGGACTTCAAAAGAACAGTGAATCTGACCGGGAGGAAAGAACGTGAGAAAGAAGTAGCGTGCAGGATGCCGCCGAGACACAGGGCACGGAAGCGCCGTGCGGACCGGGCCTGGGGGCTGCGTGTTTGTTTGCTGTTTGTTGTTCTGTGAACTTGTGTGGAAAGAAGGATGCTACAGAAACACCTGTGCGGTCTCAAGAGTGTCCATCTTTGCTTTGCTGGGAACAGCAGGGGAAGGTTGGTCCAGGACAAGTTTTGTGCGGATGGAACAGGTGGCAGAGAGTGAGGCACGCCTCTGCTGTCCTTACTGAGACGAGGGGCAGCAGGCTGTCAGGTTCGCCCCAGGACCCCACTGCAGCGAGTGTGGAATCCTGCAGGGGAGGGGGAGGGGGCCGCAGGTGCTGCCCGGGTGGCTGTGGGGGGGTGCTCCTCGTATGAAACTGAACACATTCCACTTGCCCTTGTCAGAGGCTCTGTAGCTGTCTTTGGACCCTCAGCCCTGCTTCCAAGCCCACTGGGCACATGGGCTTCCCCTCCAGAAACCATGCTATACGTACAGAGACGCAGGGGCCCAGCCCCAGTCAGCAGCAATGCCCACACTGCCCTCAGATGAACCGGGGATTGTTCTCATTGCTACAGATTCGCTCAAGTGCAAGTCTGCAGCCAGCCAGCTCAGGCTGAAGTCCATGGGGAGGGGGAAGGGGACACCTGCCGAGCCCTGGGAGCCAGGTTTTCCACATGCAGCAGAGGGCACTGTGTTGTCTCTCGCCTCCAGGTTGACACCTGCGGGACTGGGTGCAGGGGCTGTGTTAGCCATCCCCGGCCCGAGGCCTCTGTTTCAGAGGGAAGAGCCAGTTGGATGTGGGTGCTGAGAATCTCAGAATGGCTTTTCCTGGGGAAAAAAAAGCCAAGCTTTCCCTTTTTGCTTTATTCCACACAGGCCAACAAAAAGACTTCCTTTTTTTAAGGAAGTCTTAGAATCCTGGAATGAATGTGCCGTCTGACTTGACTTCATTCACAAAGCACTCAAGTCTCTTCCGTTCCCCACCCCCATGCTGCCCTGAGTCCTGGGAAATCCAGCCCTGGGGCAGCCAGCATGGGGGGGGGGCACGGAGGAGGGGCTCAGCGCTCCCACGGGTGAGGCTCCATTCAGCTCCAGTCCTGCCGTTTGACTTTCAAAGTGCATTAGGGGGTGGGCATTTAGTCTCAGCCTGAAGGTGCTGGCTAAGACATTCACGTCCCACATGGTAGAACATGGGTTCTGGCCCTGGGTTCTACTCCCACTGCCAGCTTCGGGCTGATGCAGACCCTGGGAGGCAGTGGCCAAGGCTCAACTGATTGGGTGGTTTGACTCGTGTGGGAGACCTGGAGTGAGCTCCAACTCCCAACTTCGGATGGACCCAGCGCCAGTCATCATGGGCATTTGGGGGTGGGGGTGATGAACCAGTAGGTAGGAGCATGCATTCTCTCTCTCTCTCTGCTTCTGAAATAACTTTTAAAAATGCTTTAAATTCCCTGAGCTCACATTCTCATCAGTAGAACGGAGACTTCTCTGCCGTTCACAGCAGTCATAGAAATGCCCTCCCCAAATGCACCCAGCAGAGCTTGGATGACCGATCTTGGATGATTGAGCTTGGATGATTGAGCTTGGATGATTGAGCTTGGATGATTGAGCTTGGATGACTGAGCTTGGACGACTGAGCTTGGCCGATCGGCCTCTCCCTGTGTTTGCAGGGAAGTGGCCTCTGCGGCCAGGGCGGCAGGAGCGCGCATTTGCAGGGAGAACTCGGTCCTCCAGGAGGAGACAGGAAGGTTGGGGAGTGACGCCAGGTCTTCACCCTTACCCTGACAAGATCCCTGGAAAGTCAAGTGGCCCCAGCTATGGACGGGAGCAGCTTCCAGAAGGTGCCCAGTGCAATGACCCACACCCCCTCTCAGACTGGCACATGCGGTGTGGACCCCGGAGAAGGAAGCTCAGGAAGTGGGAAGTGTTTGCTGTTCAGAGATCCCCAGCGATAGAGTCCCCTGGATGTTCTAGAACATTCCCTGTGCTCCCTAGGGCAGGAGGAGGATTCTGTCTTCTCGGTCCCACCCCAAGCCCTGAGCCCCCCCCCCCCCACTGCCAGTGCTGTCAGATCAGACACCCTTCACAGACCACAGTGGGGAAGCCAAGAGCCCATCTTCCAACTAGAGGGACGTGTGAAAGACACGTCCCGAAGTCTCTCCCTGCACCAGGCTTGAAAGGAACGGTATCCCTGGGTGCGTTCCCTGCAACAGCTGGGGTCCGCATTCCAGACCCACACTGGGAGCGAGTGCAAACCAGCTCCACCCCAACCTCCCAGCACCCTCTGGGTGGGGCGAGGGCCGGCTGGTGAAGGCTCTGGCCCTCACCTTGTTCCCATCAGGAAGTGAGTGGCTCATCCCCGGACGCACTGTTCCGCTGAGGTTCAGAGAGCAGTTATTTTGAAGCCCGGCCAGCAACAACTCTGCAAATGGCGATGGGCGGCTGCGCTGGAAGCTGAGGCTGGAGCGCCTTGCTGATTCTCTGCTCCTCGTATTTATTTGCATGATCTGAAGGAGCTCCTCTGCTGTAATCTACACCACTCACCACCGAGGAGCTTCCCAGAAACTGCCAGGGGAGGGGTGGGAACCAGCAGGAAGGCAGGGGTCTGCGCAGGCGCCGCCTGCTGTTTCCAGGCGGTCAGGGCCCACTTCATCCTGTGCTAGAAATAAGGAGAGGCCACAGGGAACGCAGCCTCGTGAGCGCACACAATCTGCTGCTTTATCTAACAGCAGAGCGAGTTCTGCGAAGATGAGGTGGCCACTTGCAGTGACCCGGTCTCAGCTGTGATGTTTCCTTGGTTGGGTTTCTCTTAGCATTAGTTTTCATTGTTAAAACGTATCGCAACGGGAATCATAAATGCATGTTACCAAATGAAAGAAGCTAATCTGAAAAGACTGCTGGTGCGATTCCACCTACGCCGCATTCTAGAAAAGAGAAACCCAAGGAAAACCATCAGTGCCGAGTTACGAGCAGGCAGTGAGGGGGAAGGCAGAGTTTTCAGGGTGGGATGCTCACGATGATACTGGTGGTGATGGATACCAGCCATCAGACAGTGGCCAAGGGATGGACACCCCAAGAGTGACCCCCACATCGAACCCCAGCAGATTCTGGGTGATGACAATGTGTCAACGTGGGCTCATCCATGGTGTTGGAGGCTTGCGCATGTGGGGGCGGGGACCCTGCCGGCCTTCTGCTCAGCCTTGCTGTGAACCTAAAATCTCCCTAAAGGCGTTTGTATTGAGCTCCGCCTTGTACACAGCAGCTCAGGCTCCACTTCCTATCCTGCTCCCTGCTGACGCACCTGGGAAAGCAGCAGAAGATGGCCCAAGCGCTTGGGCCTCTGCCAACCATGTGGAAGACCCTGATGGAGTTCCGGGCTCCTGGCTTCAGCCTGACCGTTGTGGCCATTTGAGGAGTGAACCAATGGATGGAAGTTCCCTCTGTCTCTTCCTCTGTTTCTATAACTCTGCCTTTCAAATAAATACGTCTTTACCAAAGAGAAATGGTGAAGATGGTAGATTTTTTTTTAATTTTTTTTTATTTTTATTTTTTTGACAGGCAGAGTGGACAGTGAGAGAGAGAGACAGAGAGAAAGGTCTTCCTTTTGCCGTTGGTTCACTCTCCAATGGCTGCCACGGCCTGCGCGCTGCGGCCGGCGCACCGCGCTGATCCGATGGCAGGAGCCAGGTGCTAGGTGCTTTTTCCTGGTCTCCCATGGGGTGCAGGGCCCAAGCACCTGGGCCATCCTCCACTGCACTCCTGGGCCACAGCAGAGGGCTGGCCTGGAAGAGGGGCAACCGGGACAGAATCCGGTGCCCCGACCGGGACTAGAACCCGGTGTGCCGGCGCCGCAAGGCGGAGGATTAGCCTGTTGAGCCACGGCACTGGCCCGAAGATGGTAGATTTTATGCTGTGAAAGTTTTGCCGAAATTAAGCACCATTATGTATCTTGGGAACTGCGTATTGAGCGCCCCAGGAGAGGATCCCACCTCCCCCACTCTAGTCCTGGCCCTGCTTTTCTGGGTCTGGGGGGCTGAGGCTGCAGGGGATGGGGCAGGCTGCTGGCCACGTGTGGGAGTTGCCATTCAGCCAACAAGCTGTTTTGCTTCATTTTTCTTAAGATGCAGCCCAGGCCTTGCTATGGAATACTTAGTCCACCCAAACACAACTAGAAGACGCTCCTCTTTCAGACCTGGACAGATCAAAGCATTCTCCTGTCCGGCTTGCTTTTTACTTGGTGTGCATCAGAGAGAAAGAATGAGAGTAGGCGAGGTAGAGGGAGAAAGAACAATACAAGGATGGTCATCCCCCAGCCTCCATGGGGGTTGGCTCGGACCACCCCCTTCTCTACGCAGACGGGAAAATCCGCAAGTCACTTCTCTAGATCTGCATAGAACCTGTGCATACTTCCCTGTGTTTTAAATCGTCTGTGGATGGCTGACAAAACCCGACACAGAGTAAGTGCTGTGTGAGTGGTTGCTGCACCGTATTGTTTAGGGAATGACAGCTGGAGTAAGAACATTGCACCTGTTGGGTTCGGACACAATTTGTTCCTCGAGTGCTTTCTAGCCACGGCTGGCTGAGTCCTCAGAAGCAGAACCCACAGGAACGGAGAGCTGACGGCACAGAGGGGCACCGAGGCAACTGGGTTCCTATTGTCTGCGTGGTGATCAGCGACCCTGGCTAGTGTTCACGCAGTGCGCACTACAGGTGTCTGCAGACCCACGGCGGAGGGTGAGGGTCAGTGCCGCGGTGTCGGCTGGGCTCAGTTCATCTGAGGGTCCTGGGGGCGGGAACCTGCTTCCAAGCTCACTTTTGTCAGTAGCCAAATCGAGCTGCTGCTGCAGGACTGAGGGCCCGCGTTCCTCCCGTGTCAGCCACCCTCCTTGCCTCCATCGCCAAGTCAGCCGTGGGCGCGAGATGGCTCTCACACTGCCTCGCTCTGCGGATCCCTCCATCGCCACCTCCACACCCGGAGTTAAGGACTCTGTGATGGGTGGGGAGACCCACCCCACAATCTCCATCTTATGGGCCTGGATGGAGACCTTAATTACATCTGTCAAACCGCATCACAGCCTACTCGAGCTAGTGTTGAACTGAATGAATGGCAGAGGTTGGGGGACCCTCTCAGCTTTCTGCCCACCATAATGACCATTTTGGGTGAGTTGCTTTGGGGCTGACAAGTCCTGTGCAAGCTGGCCTTCCACACTGTGCGAACCACAGAGAGCCCTGTGGCTACAGCCAAGGACAGGAAGGAGGGCACTGGATTCTTTCTGCTCCTGGTCAGTGCGAGCCTAAGCCAAGACCACCAGCACGGGTGATAATTGTGACAATTTTCTTTGAGATCAGATTACTGGCTGACCTTCTCCCCTCCTGTCATACCCGGCCACCCAACCTTCCTCAGATGGAAATGATTTTCAGAACTTGAGTAACTGCTCAAGAGGCCGACCCTACTAGCTGGTTATAAATACCACTTGTCAGCCGTTCCCTCCCACTCCCAAAGTGTGCAGTATATCTGAGTGACACTGGTGATTAGTGCTCTGAGCTGCAGGTCATCGCTGCATCCCATTCCAACAGCCAGAGTACAAAGGGAAGGGAAAACATGTGGATTACCAAATTTGCAATTTGGGTTGAGAGCATTGGCTGAAGTTTGCTTTTGTTCCCTCTAAGGAGAAGGGCCATGTTAACAGTGCAAATCTGAGAGACTATGCTCCCTGCTCACAGTAATGAAAACAGCGAGAAGCCATCGCTGGCCGTCAGTGTGCTCATGTAAACTTGCTACTTACTGAATTGCATGCTTCTCGCTCCAGAGTGCACAGGTACCAAGAAGGTGGCTTATTCCACTCGCCTCCCGAGTTGTCCGTGTTGGGAAGAAATCGACTCCTATCATTCCAGAACAAAAGACAAGGAAAGGAAGGGGCCTGGTGGCTGGTGGGGTTATGGTCTTTCCTCTCCTCTCCTCCTTACCGGGGGCTATAAAGGCAGGGTGCTGTGCAGGTGCACATCCTACTTACTGGGTGAGGCTTGATTTCAAACTCTCCATCTCAAGTCAGAGTGTTTGGAGATGTCTCGCTTTCAGCCCTGTTTCCCTCCTCCTCCTCCTCCTCCTCCTCCTCCTCGCCTCCTCTGCCCTCCTCATCTGGAAGGGCTCCCAGACCATCTCAGTTCTGAAATGAGCCCTGCTGTGATTAGCTCATGCTGGTTCTCCCCCAGTCCTGTGAGTTCATGATTTCTGTGGCCAACGTATTTTCTCAGCCCCAGTTCATGCTGGGGCGTCTCTTCCTTTCCAGGCACTGGATTCCCAGGTCTTCAGGGCGTCACCGTTCTGCAGGGCTGGTTTGTAGCTTAGGGAAGGGACAGCCCCGTGTCCGTCTCTTAGGCCTGCTCACTCACCAAGGAGCACTGCTGCCAGCGCAGGGAACCTCTCCAGGTTCCCCCCTTTGCCCTAACTCTGGGGAACATCTTCATGGCCTTGAAGAAGGAAACGCCAAGCCGCAAAGGAAAATGGCCAAGGGGGGCCTCTGGCCTTTGAGTACCCCAAACATTAAGTCAACAGAGAGGACAGGGTTTAAGATGTGGCAAATGTGCTTAAAAACTGGGCTCCCACTAAGTTTGGGGCAAGTTTTTAATTCACTGACTTTTCTTAGTGCAATCTGGCTTTATAGGAGAATTAATCAAAAAATCAGAAACTCTCCCTCTTCTTCTCCCTCCCCCTACACACATTTTCCTATTGCCCCGACTGGTGCTCCTGGAGTACACACATTGCAATTGAGGGTCCGTATTGGCAAGTATTACCAACCAAGGTCCGGAGCTGACATCCACGCTCACTCCGTTACAGTTCTCTGAGCTTTGAGAAATGCAGGATGTCACGTTCCTGTGGTTGCAGTATCGGGGTGGGCATTGTGGAGCAGTGGGCTAAGCAACCACGTGGAGTGCCCGCAGCCCATACAGGAATGCACGGTTTGAGTCCTGGCTACTCCGCATTTCCCATCCACTTCCTGCTAACACACCGTGGAGGCAGCAGATAATCGCCCAAATATTTGTACTCCTGCCACCCACCTGGAGCTCCTGGTTTTGGCCCGGTCCAGCCCTGGCTGTTGTGGGCATTTGAGATCTCTCCCTTCTTTCTCTCTGTCACTTTGCCTTTCAAGTAAATATTAAAAAAAAAAAAAAGACTTGATTTGTAGTCACAGTATAATATAGAATAGTGTCTCTGTCCTGAAAATCCTCTGTGCCCCATCTCCACATCCCGCCTCCCCCGGGCCCTGACAGCCACTGATGCTTTGCAGCATGTCATGGAGCTGACATCAGCCTGCTTCCCATTGCTCTCACAAAACACCCAAGGCTGGCGCATGTCTGAAGGAAAGGGGCTGATTTGGCTCCCAGTTCTGGAGGTCAAGAGCGTGGTGCTGGCTTCTGCTCAGCGCTGACAGCAGTGGACACACATGCGAGAGGTATCAAGTGGTGGAGACAGGAAGCCAGAGAGACTCGGGCCGGACTCATTCTCACAGGACCCACCAAGTCCTTGATGACCTCAGCACCTCCCCCCAGCCACGCCCCATAAAGGCGTCATCACTTCTCACAGTGCCCCCCTGGACCAAGCTGCCAAGACATGAATGCTTGAGGCAAATCGCATCCAAAACACCACTGCCCTTTTCAGACTGGTCTCCTGTATGCTTTCCAGGTTTGAGGGCGGTCTTTTTTTTTTTAAGATTTATTTATTTACTTGAAAGGCAGGTACAGAGAGAGGGACAGAGAGAGAGAGAGAGAAAGAGAGAGAATCTAGCCATTGGTTCACTTCCCAGATGGTTGCAACGGCTTGTGCTGGGCCAAGCTGAAGCCAGGAGCTTCTTCCGGGTCTCCCATATGGGTGGCAGGGGCCCAAGCACTATTGCTTTCCCAGGCCATTAGCGGGTAACTGAACTGCAAGTGGAGCAGCCAGGACTCTGACCGGAGCCCGTACGGGATGCCCACATTGCGGCAGCAGCTTCATCCACTGTGCCACAACGCCAGGCCCTTGAGAGCAGCCACAGTGAACCCCCACACTTGACATATCAAGAAAGTTGCTGTCAGCCACTTAAATGACTAAGTCAATTCTCAACCACATTTTCATTAATTGAAAGAAAGAAATCTCAAGTTGTAACGGCAGGGGTTTTCCTGGGCTTTTCAGTAGCATTGGTCATGCAGGTGACACGCGTGACGTGTTCCAAGCTTCCATGGATTCCATGGCCATCACAGAGTGCTCTCTCCAGCTTTGAGCATTTTGATCACTGCCTGTGTGCCAGGCAGTGGCTCCCTGTGTTTTCTTAAGACCCTCAGTAACCTCTCATTTCAAAGAGGAGAAGGCGGAGGCTTGAAGGGGCTTCGCCCCAAAGGTCACACATTCAGCGGGTGGCAGGACTGGTCAGCCTGCATCATCTGTGTGCTATCCCTTTCCCACTTGTGGAACATAGAAGGTGCTGCTCTTGCCCACTGGTAGCGCAGGAATCCCCCGATCCCAGCCTGTCACGTCACTCTGAAATTCGAGCCTCGGTCTTGTCCTGTGTTTGCTCCCCGGGCGAGGCCGCCCTCTCCAGCTTCCCCTACCTGGTGGCTGCAGGCTTGCACAATGCCATTTCAGAGCTGGCGAGAGCAAAGCCCGAGGAAGTCCTCACCAGACTCCTGCTCCCATTTAGACGCACCTGGGAGCTGGCAGCGTCCACCCACAGCGGGGGCTTCAGGCTCTCTGAATGCCCACGTGCCAGGGCTGAGCAGAGCACCGAGCTCTTACAAGTGGAGCTGCCCTCAGAATTAGCCATCGCCCTGGCCTGAACCGCTTGTTCAACTGAGATGAGATTTTTTTCACTGCTTCTTGTCTCCAGCTAAATCCAAACACGATCTGGTATTCACTCATCCCCCCAGCATGTCCCGAGACACTCCTAGTGTCAGACACTGAAGGCTGGGCACAGATGACCACAGTCAAAGTCCACAAGTGGAGGTCAAGGCGGTGACAATGGTGGCAGGAGGGAGGGGCTGTGGGCAGAGAAGCCTGCCCCGGGGGACACTGGAACTGGAATTCAGCAAGTGTGGTGCCGGAGCATGCACGCGGTGGGCGGGATGCAGTCAGCCCTCTGTGTCCACAGCTCCCACATCACTGGATTAAACCAGCTGCCAAGCAAAACTGTTTCTCAAACTTACCTGTGCACGGAACATGCACACACTATCTTTCCTCGTCATCACTCCCTGAACAATATGGCAACTACTTATGTAATATTTCCGTTATATTAGGCATTCTCAATAATCCAGGGGTGATTTAAAGTGCACGGTGGATGTGTGTGGGTCCTGTGCTAGTACGATGCCATTTTGAAGAGGGGGCTTGAGCGTTGGCTGATTTTGATGTCATTGGGGGACCTGGAGTCAGTGGCCTGGGGCTGAGACAGGGGGCTTGTCTGGTGAGCACTGCATAGCCACGTAGGTCTGGAGCCTGCAGTCTGTGGGAAGAATGGGAACGCAGGACTGCAGAGGAGTGGGGAGGGAGCAGGACAAGGAGAGGACAGGATGGAGTCAATGGGCATGAGCCCTAAGAACTTGAGCAAGCACAATGTCTGCATATTTACACTCCGCTGAGGTTCAGAATACTGTCAGAGTTAATTCAAACACATCTCTACCCCTATTCTCGTCCTCGACGTCCTCACCAGCCCCTTCGCTGGCGTGGCATTCATTCCGCTATTTTTCTAGACCACACACTTGCACTCACACTCACATGTTGCTCTCCCTACAGACCTAGGAAGTCCAGAGGTTTTGAAAGAGAAAACTTTAGCTTTTGAACAAAGGGTTCCCTCTGCCGAGTTCAGAGCCCAGAAAGGCCTGAACTGAGTCACCACTGTCCCAGGCACATCCTGGCCTGGCCACTAACTGGAAAGGGGCCGTGGCAAGGTCAAGGTCTCCGAGCTTCCGGGGCCCGGTTGTTCCACTCAGGAAATACTCGAGTTGGAGTAGACGATCACTCAGCTCTCTTCCAGTTCGTTCACAAAACTTGCTGACTCACACACCCCACATGCACTGGGGAATCTGCTGCTTTCTGATTTGTGGGTAGGGCTTTCTATGCCTTTCTGCCCTTTACCTAACTCATCCGAGACCTGACAGGAAAAAGCTCACTTCCCTGTCCCGGGCGTGGGAAACCACACAGCTGTCGTTAAATCTTGGGGGTGCTCGACAGCAGTTCTGATTCATGAACCATCCGCCCACCCTCACGGAGGGCATGGACAGCCAAGGTCCGATGCCGTCAGCACGCGTGGTTTTGTTTGTTTTTGTTTGGTTGCAGAATACCCGACTCCTGGGCGAGCAGGGGGTTACGTGAAATAAGCACAAGTGGAGAATTTTCTACCACAGCAGAGGAACCACAGTGCTAACACAGCTGGACTGGCGGATTCTCACTGTTAAAACTTATTTTCATCCACCACCAGGCACGTTAGCAGGGAACTGGGTTGGACGTGGAGCAGATGGGACTCAAACCCGTGCCCATTTGGGATGCCGGCAGTGCAGGTGGTGGCCAGACCCGCTGTGCCACAATGCCAGCCTCCACAGTCTCCTTAGTCCTCGCTGTCATCGCACAGCCAAAGCATGCTACTCATGACCAGGAAAACGCAATTTACAAACTGCAGGATTAGAACTGAAAACACACTGTGTCACCCTGGCAAGAGGAGAGGGCTGATCTCAACATAGCTGATAGGCTTGGTCCGGAGGAATGTGGGGTTTTGGACTCCTGTTTGGACTCCTATTTGCTGCCAATTGCTCAGAACGGAATGACGGGGATGGGCTGAGACTCCCCAGGAGGCGGTGAGGTATGCAAACATTGACAGTGATCAAGCACTTGGCGGCTTGGGACTGCAGTGTTCGCTGGCATGCAGAGAGCACGCAATGCCACGGAGAGCTGTGTGAGGGCGCGGGGCTGTGTTGGATCAGAAGCCACCAACACCTGCAAGGCTCCGGGTGAAAAGGCCATGCAGAGAATAGGAGGGAAAAAACCCACAGGCTGGAGTAAAAATTTGCAAAGATACATCTGATCAAAGACGGCTGTCCAAATACACAAAGATCGCTTAGAATTCAACATGCAAATAATCGCATTATAAAATGAGCCGAAGAATGTAACAGAAATAAGAAGATGGACAGATGTCAAATAACCACACGAGGCGATGCTTCCCGTTGTGTGCGAATTTAAGCAGAACAGACCAATGCACACCTAGTAAAAAGGCCCAGATCCAAAGCACAGATGGTGCAAACGCTGGTGAGGCTGTGAAGAGACGGGAACTCCATCCAGTCCTGGTGGGCGCACAAGGCCCAGCCATGCTGCAGGCCAGTTTGGCAGACTCTGACCAAACTGTGCAGACTCTTACAGTGCGACCGCCATGCATAATCCTTGAGTGGAAAACTCGCATCCACGTGAGACCGGTACAGACGTGCTTATGGAGGCGTCACTCTTTCTTTCTTTCTTAAATGTCTACTTCATTATTTGAAAGGCAGAATGACACAGAGAGAGGGAGAGACAGAGAGAGCTTGATCTTTCATCAGCTGGCTCACTCCCCAAAGGGCTACAACAGCCAGGGATGGGCCAGCAGACAGAAGCTCTATCCTGGTCTCCCACATGGGTGGCAGGGGCCCAAGAACTTGGCCATCTTCTGCTGCCTTCCAAGCACATTAGCAGGGAGCTGGGTTTGAAGTGGAGCAGCCGGGACTAGAACCAGCGCCCCAGTATGGCATGCTGGCATCACAGACATTGGCTTAATCTGCTGTGCCACAACACTGGCTCTAGAAAGTTTCTACTTTTTTTTTTTTGACAGGGAGAGAGAGAGACAGAGACAGAGAAAAAGGTCTTCCTTTTCTGTTGGTTCACCCCCAAGTGGCCGCTATGGCCGGCACATTGTGGCTGAAGCGCTGCACCGATATGAAGCCAGGAGCCAGGTGCTTCTCCTGGTCTCCCATGGGGTGCAGGGCCCAAGCACTTGGGCCATCCTCCACTGCACTCCCGGGCCACAGCAGAGGGCTAGCCTGGAAGAGGGGCAACCGGGACAGAGTCTGGCGCCCTGACCGGGACTAGAACCCGGGGTGCCCCTGCCGCAGGCAGAGGATTAGCCTAGTGAGCTGCAGCACCAGCCAAAATTTTATTCTTAATCACCAAAACTTGGGAGCAACCAATATGTCCTTTTGTGGATAAAGAAACTGTGACCACGCAGACAATAGAATAACATTTTGCCTTAAAAGGAAATGGAAGGTGAGCATTTGGCGCTGCAGTTAAGACCCCACTTGGCAAACTGACGTCCCATATTGGATTTCATGGACTCAAGTCCCAGCTCTGCTTCTGAGCCAGCTTCCTGCTGATGCACCTGCACGGTGGTAGGTGATGACCCAAGTTCTTGGGTCCTTGTCATCCATGTGGGAGACTCTGGTTGAGTTCCAGAATCCTGGCTTCAGCCTGGCCCACCTCTGGCTGTTGTGGTCATTCTGGGAGAGAACTGGTGGATGGAAGATCTTTCTATCTCTCTGCCTTTAAAAAAATGAATAGGAGCCGTCGCTGAGGCCCTGGGTTAAGCCACTGTCTGCAATGCTGGCCTCCTGTATGGGTGCCGATTTGTATCCCGGCTGCTCCACTTCCAATCCAGCTCCCTGCTAATGCACCTGGGAAAGCAGCAGAAGATGGCCCAAATGCATGGGGCAATGGAGAGTTTTCCACTCTCTGTGTGGGAGACCCGGATGAAGCTCCTGGCTCCTGATTTCAGCCTGAACCCGTCTGGCCGTTGAAGCCCTTTGGACAGTGAACCAGCACATGGAAGATTTCTCTTTCACTGTCTCCTCCCCACTCTCTCTCTCTCTCTTGCTCTGATTTTCAAATACATAAATCTTTTAAAATAAATAAATAATGAAGTACATGTGTACAAAAAATGAAATGCGCCGTGGAGCTGTGGAAAGACTTGGCCGAACTTACACGCACGCACTGCTAAGTGAGAGAGGTGACGTCCGGTGCGATTCTGCCCCAACTCTGAGTCAAGCTGGAAGACAGTGAGCAGACCAGCGGTGGAGGAGGGGGAGGGGTGAATTAGGAGGACCCAGGGGGTCTGCAGGGCAGTGGAGCTTCTCTGTGCGACAGTGTCCTGGCAGGTTTCTGTTACCATACACCCACCCTGACTCGCGGGAGGAACACGGACTGTGGACTTTGGGTGGTTCTGGTGTGTCAGTGTGGGTTCATCAGTGAGTAGGTGTGACACTCCGGGCCTGGGTGACGTCAGTCATGGGGAGGGTGATCTCTGTCTTCCTCTCACTCTGAACTTAAAACAAATGTCCATCATCTCAATCTTTTTTTTTTTTTTTTTAAGTACAGCCCAGTAAATGCCTTTGCATTCTGTGATGCTTGGCAAGTAAGAAACTGTTGTTAGGAGCTGTGGCTCATGGAGATCATTTGAGTCACACTGCCATCATCCTGATATTTTTTTTGGAAGATTTTCAATGGCTGGAGCTGGGCCAATCCAAAGCCAGGAGCCAGGAGCTTCTTCCAGGTTTCCCACATGGGTGCAGGGGCCCAAGGACTTCGGCCATCTTCTACTGCCTTCCCAGGTGCATTGGCAGAGAGCTGGATTGGAAGTGGAGCAGCTGGGACACAAACCAGTGCCCATTTGGGATGCCAGAAGTGCAGGTGGAGGCTTAGCCTACTATGCCATAGCACTGGCCCCATCCTGATATTTTTAATGTCGTTGCTGTCTTAGGATCCTCAGACAAATACTAACCATCGTAGTAGCTCCCCAAAGCAGATCTTTCAGCGACCACAGCAGGGGAGCAGGTAGCAAAATCTGGTGAACAAAAGGGCTAGCATGCATCCCTCACATGTCAAACGCCACCACAACAGCTCACAGTGGGACTTATGGGATTATCCTACCTGCTTTTCCTCCAAAGCTTAATGAAACTTTTCACAGATATTTCAGATATTTCCAGTTCAGAAAGAGCCAGTAAGAATTCATGTGGAATCTTTAAAAAGCTGATCTCAGAGCAGGACAGAGTAGAGAGGTGGTTCCCAGAGGCCTGGGTAGTTAGAGCTGGGGGATGGGAGATGTTGGCCATAGGAGATTTAATTTACGTAGAAAGGAGGGGAAAGTCTGCAGTAGACAGGAAGTAGATAAGTGATTTCTTGCGGCCAGGGTGGTGGGAAGAGGCTAGGTGAGGGCAGAAGACACATCAGAATAACTACTAATGGTAATGGAGTTTCCTTCTTGGCTGATAGAAGTATTCTAGAATTGACGGTGATGGCCGCATAATTCTGTGAACATACTAAAGTATATAGAGTTGTACACTACATTTTAAAAAAACATGTTTAGGTTCACTTTTTTATTTATTTGAAAGGGAGAGAGAGAGAGAGAGAGAGAGAGAGAGAGAGAGAGAGAGAGAAGCCAGGGCTAAGTCAGGCTGAACCCAGGAGCCAGGAACTTCATCTGGGTCTCCCATGTGGGTGGCAGGGATCCAAGTACTTGGACATTCATATGCTGCCTCTCAGGTACATGAGCAGGAAGCAGGAACAGAGGAAGTGGGAGCTTTGGGGGCCAGTGCTGTAGTGCAGGAGGTTAGTCCTCTGCCTGCAGTGCCGGCATCCCATATGGGCGCAGGTTCGAGTCCCGGCTGCTCCACTTTCGATTCAGCTCTCTGCTATGGTCTGGGAAAGCAGAAGATGACCCAAGTCCCTGAGCCCCTGCACTCCCCTGGGAGTCCTGGAGGACGCTCCTGGCTCCTGGCTTCAACTGTAGTTCAGCAAGGCTGTTCCGCCTCTGAGCTAAGGCACTCCCTTCTCTTTGCGCGGGTCCTTCTGTGCAGACTCCTTTTTGGACGGAATGTGAAGATCTGATTCTTCTCCACACTCACCATCTCCCCAAAACTGACTCCTCGGCCCCAGAGCCCGAGGCTGTGCTGTGGGCTCGGTCCTTCAGCCCCAGTCCTCAGCCTCGGCACACCCTCCTCCTCTGTCTTGTGGACACCTGTCTAGTCTATCTCTCAAGGCACTGGTAAAAAAGTCTATATTGGACCCCACTGTCCCTCCAACGATTATCTCATATCCTCAGTTCCATTTTTTCTTTTATATAAAACTTCTCCAACATAATCTATTCCTGTGCTGTCTTATCAAAACCACCCACAACTAATCTTACTCTCCAGTAAGCCAAACAGCCTTTGGCATCTTCCCCTGTAATTACTCTGTGCATCAGTCTCTGCTTATCTGCAGTTTTGCTCTCTGCGGTTTCAGTTAGCCATGCTCAACCGTGGTCCAAAAATATTCAAGGAAAATTCAACCAGTGAATGATTTATAAATTTTAAATTGCTTATTTCCCGAGTAGCATGAGAACATCCCTTGTCGTCCAGCCCCGTCCCACCTGGGATGTGAATCATCTCTCTCCTGTGTATCCACACTGGATGCACTACCCTCCTAGTAGTCATTCCATAGCTGATCAGCTCATCAAAGCCCTGTGGCCGTATCCCAGGGCTTGTTTTCAGGTAACCTTAGTTTATCCTTGCCCCAAAGTGCAAAACTCATCCTGACACACCCAAGAGGAGCCAGAACGCACTCATTTCAGTAGAAAGGCACCTGATACCCCACATAAGCACAAGAAGAAGGTGGCACAGCCAAATGAGATAACATGAGAGACAACATTCACTTAGAGTGTGTAGTTGTAATTGTTCTATTTTATTTCTGCCTATTGTTAATCTCTTGCTACACCTAAATATGTACATTAAGCTTTACCATAAGCACATCTGTTTAGCAAACAGTCTACACAGGATTCAGCACCAGCGAAAGTGGCAGAAATCCAGTGGGGACCTTGGAACGTATGCCCTGTGGAGAAGAGGGGGCAGCTGCACTCACTTTTCTCTCTGGGCTTCTGGGAGTGTGGAGTGGCTCTTGCCTGCCCAAGTGACTGTTAGGGCCACTCGAGGACAGGCAGGGATGCACCTCCTTTGTTTTCCAGACCTTCAAGTGCCCTGTGATGGGCACCAGATGTAAGCCCACGTTGATGGACAGCTCACAGGGCCGGCACAGGATCCGTCCACTCAGCGCTGTCCACCCAGCACATCATGCCGTGAGGGGCAGGTGGCCCACGCTTGCCAAACCCACGAAGGGCAGAAATGCAGTTGCTTCGTGAGCGCCGAGGAGGGGACTCCTGGGGCACATAGCTGTGTGATGAGTTTTCGGTTCTATGCCGATAGGTACATGAGGCCAAGACAATCATGCTATTTCATCAGAAACTCAGCTAAGTAAATAAAGTATTGGATTATAACCCAAAGTGTAAAGTAAATACCCATGAACCCATACTGATATAAACAATTGATTGAATAAATAAATAGTGGGAGAAAAGAGACACATCCGTGTAGAAAATTCCAAATAATGTGTCCAGATACGCTTCCCTGCATGAGCCCCTGTCCCGAAGCACGGGCTGCGTAAGCCGTGGTGACCACCTTTAGGATACAGTGTGGAAGGGCAGGAGAGCAAGCCAGGCACCCATGGGACAGTCCTTAGAAAACTAACTTGTGTCCAAATGCATTTCTAATTAAGTAGATACTGCCAATGTCCTGCAGAAACCGAAGCCGATATCTACTCCCATCAGCCTCTGGTAAATGACTTTCCCCCTAGTCCCTTGTCACCCAGAACATTTTTGTTGTTGTTGTTTAAGCTACTTGGGAGTTAGAACATGGGATCTCAGTGTAGCTTAATCTGCATTTTAGTTATTATGAGGGAGGGCAATCCTCTCCTCTCCTCAAATCCCTGTATCTCGTCGATGGGCTGTCATTTTCTTCATCTGCCCATGTGGACGAGTGGGAGCTGTTCAGGTGTTGAGTGTATCATCTCTGTGTCTGAACTACAAATACTTCCCACACTTGTTCTCCTGTGAAGGCTACTGGGACACGCAGTTCAGATTTACTGTCAACTAACTCGGTGTTGGATTCATGTAGGTACTTCATTGTTTTTTGTTGTTTTGTCTTTAAGATTTAGTTGAAAGTCAGAGTTGCAGAGAGAGAAGGAGAGACAGATTGTCCATCTGCTGGTTCACTCCCCAGATGGCTGCAATGGCTGGGGTTAGGCCACGCTGAGGCTAGGAGCCAGCAGCTTCTTCCAGGTCTCCCATGTGGATAGCAGGAACCCAGGCACTAGGGTCTTGTTTGCTGCTTTCTCCAGTGCGTTAGCAGAGAGCTGGATCAGAGGTAGAGCAGCTGGGACTTGAACCTGTGCTCATCTGGGATGCCGGCATTGCAGGCACGGCTTTACCCGCTAGGCCACAGTGCCGGCCACGGTACTTCATATTTTAAATGAGAAGGGGTTGATTTATTCAGGTTTAGCTCCTCATTGACTTGGGGACAACAGGACATCGAATACAAGTATTAACATGATTTTGACTCTTTTGGAACATGTAGGATCCCCCCCCCCCTTTTTGGAGGCTTTGTGGAATGCTTATAATCTTATCCATTGGTCATAAAAATGAAAGTGATAAATTTAATTATTTGCTCGACATACACCATTTTTGTTATTTGTAAAGTTTGTTTAATAAAGACCTTGGTGAAAGCAGCAAATTCGCACATCTCACAAATGCAGCTTTCAGAGGCTCTTGCTACAGAGGAGGAGGTGGGATGGAGACTTGCAAAAGGATTTGCTGAAAATCCATATACAGATGGTCCCTGATTTAAGATGGTGCAACTCAGGATTTACCGACTTTATGATGCGCATTCAGTGGAACTCGAACCCGGAGTGTTGACCGTGGATTCCCCACGTGCTGCTACGTGGTTGGATCCTCTCTGTCGGTGCTGGACAACAGCACTGAGCCACGGAAGGACACACCCGGTGCTGCTGAGCCTGGATGCTTGGGGGGGTGGGGGTGGGGGCAGGTGGATGTAAGGCGTCTTCCACTTAGGACATGTCCAGTGTGCGGCGGATCAGGCTGTAACCCGGCCGTAAGTCGGGGTGCCTCTGTTTCGTCCTTTCCGGGATTAAACAAGCGCCTGGCTGCGGGCCGATGGTTCCCCGGACGTCGCCATCTGCTGTGCTGTGTGCTGTCTGTTAGCAGGCGGCGTCTGGCCGAGCCTCCTGCTCCGGGGCCTTGCAGACACGCACAGTATAGTGCTGTTTGCAGTAGCCCCATGGCAGATGGGGAGAGCTACAGAGGGCCGCCTCGTCACACCACGGCTCCGCACCTGCCCTCCCTCTCTCCACCTGGACGCAGGAGACTCGGAGGAGCCCACACGGCCTCGACCTCGGAGCCCTGGCAGGTGGGCACTGCACCCCTCACTCCTGCCCAACCCGGGGTGGGGGCAGAGGTCGCAGAGCGGACATTTTGAAAGTGATTTTCTGTTGCTGAAAAACGTGTGGTTTATCACAGCCCTCCAGAAGTGCCCGATGATTGGGATTACCCCCTTCTCCTTTCCTGTGTGCCTTCAATTAGCTGAATGAAAGCAAACCCAGGGCTTTAGAACCCAAAATAGCTGGAGAAAAGTGACGCAGATTTCAGCGAGATGAAAGCGTGGAACCCAGAAGCCTAATTAAAAGCAACTGAGCAGCCAGTATTCGATCCGGAGTTTACTCACCTGAAAAAATAAACCACGGGCTCCAGCGGCTGTGCCGCGGGGCTGCGGGGGGCGGGGGGCTTAGCTGGCCCCCGCGGGTCACAGGAAGGCCCGGCTGCGAGGACAGAGCCACTCTGTTCCTTCGCTCTCGGAGTCAGGGGGAGGTCAGCCAGCGCCACCCTGGGGCCCTGTGACAGTAGCCAGCTGAAGCCCTGGCCCGCGGTGGCCAGGACGGCATCCATCCATCCTCCAAACACTTTGCCTTTTGTTTGGAGATGGGAAGGCGCGCGGGATGGGTTAAACATCACTTCCCATCTCTCCTGGTCCGAGCTTCTCCCTCGGCCCACACCCTGGCTCCTGCCCCCTGCCCCCTGCACCACCTTCCCTAAAAGCAGGCCCGTTCCATGCAGGCCGCGGATCGACTGTTTTTCATGGCAAGCGGGATCAAGGACTCACTGAACGGGTTAGCCTCCTCCACCACGCGGCAGCTTCTCTTGGTTTTGCCATAAATCAAGGCCCAAGGTCAGGCAAGAGACGGCAGAAATAAACGAGTCCCTCTCCCTTACACTGCATATTTTTAACCTACAAATCAGCTCCCCGAGTGGAATCTGGCAAATAAAAACAGCTTTCATGATCCTTCTCAACGCAATAGCCGTCTTGTCTAAGGTTTTATTTGGAGGCCAGAGACAGAACTCAGCCTCATTTTCTTGGCCCTTCGCTGCGGCTGGGGGAGTCGTCCCTGTGTTTTTTTTTTCCCTCTCCCTGTTTGCTATTCATTACCTTGGGCAGGGTGGGAGGTGGGGGATGTGGAAAGATGTATATGGTGTCTCCACACAAGTGAAGTGTTCTGTGACTGCCTGGGGAGCAGCCCGTTCAGAAAGCAGACCCTGGACGCTTCCATCTCCGGCGGGCCAAGGCTCTCCTGTCTGCTCCCTTTGCCAACGCGGTCTCGTGACCTCCCGTGACCATCAGCACCGGAGATGTGCTCCCGCTGGGCACGAGAGCGTGGATTCCGGGGGCGCCTCCCGGCGGCGCTGCTGCGGCCATCATGGACACACGTGGGCCGCACTTTGGGGTCAGCACGGACCTCAGCGGTGCCAGGTGCTGTAGAGACGCTTCCTCGGAAGTGTGGACCCAGCCTTAAAGGAAGCCGGTGTACGGACACACGGACGTTCACCAGGTTCTGAGTTCTGCTCCTTCGTCCTCTTAAAGAGAAGCTGTGGGAGGCCATGGATTCGGATGAGTTCCTGTGCTGGGTCCGAGAGGCCACTCTAACGTGGGGTCGTCCGTGTCCAGCGGAGCTGGTTTGCTTAGGAGCTCAACCCTGCCTGAATTTGGGGCCCTTACACGCTTCAGTCAGTGTAACCCCAGCTCATTCCACAGGGAGGCGCTGTAACCAGGCACCTTTCGGCCCCGCCGGGCCTCCTGCCTTGGTAGCTTCTGCCCGAGCATGCGGTAGGCCGGAGCTCCTGGAGCCCCGTTGGCTTTGGTTCCTCTCCTGCCAGCTCTTAGGACCAGCATCAGCGCAAGAGGCCGCCTGCTTGGCCCAGTGATTTTTTCCTGTCATCCCTCAGACCTCGTGGGCAGAGTTAATCCATGCTATGAGGGTCTCCCCATCCAGTCTGCCCAGGAGTTCCCCCTTTGCCCCATGTTGTCCTTACTGCCGGGCCCAGTCACTCCCTCTGCACACCAGGTGAGTCTTCCACCATGCCACTCACTGCCTCACCAGCACCAAGCCAATGGGGCTGCTGGTCCTGGCCTCGATCCCCCCACTGTAAGCTAAGCAAACCTTGCTCTCCTTCCTAAGCTCGCTTGCTGTCTCAGGCATGTTGTTGCAGTCAGAAAAAGCGGAGGAAGACAACTGGCAAGCATCCAGGCACTCCTGGGAGATGGGACTGTGCACACTTGTTCACTGCCACACGCCAGGACCCAGCCTGGTGCCTGAGAAACAGGAAAATCTCCCTCAGCATTGACTGGATAGGTTAATGGTCATGACTGTATACAGGGAGTCAGCGTTGTGTGGCTCTGAACAGATTGATCGCTTCTGAAAACTGGGGCAGCAGCTGTGCTGGGGTGACTATGTGATACGGTGAGGCCAGAGCGGCTCCCGAGGTGCCCTGCGCTTAGGAAGAGCCCCATCAGAAGCGCCGTTTTCAACCTACACTGTCAGGGGCCAGAGCAGCAGGGGCTACAGGCACTTGGGGAATTGCATGGAACGGAGTGGTCTCCTCCTCCATGTGCGAAGTGTAGCTAAGAGTCGTGGATCAAATGCTCTGAATAACTGGCCACAAAGAACATTCGCTTAGGATACCGTGGCTTGCCACATGTGGGTCACCGCCTGCTCTGCCCTGTCTCAGCACCACCAAGCTCTTCATACAGACAGGAAAACACAAGGGAGACGAAGACACCGTGCTAAGTACCCATCTTGGGACGAGGACCCCCGAGGAACAGGCGTTTCCGGCTGCACCAGGCACTGAAGTGTTCCAACTCCAGCCTTCTCTTTTTGGGTGGCCTGCGTACCTTATGGCTACCACACAGAACCTGAAAGAAGACAGAGAGTGAGATGGGAGGAATGGAAACCAGGACCCGAAGTTCAGGAGTTTCCACTGGAACCGGAATCAGGCAACTGTGGCCCGTGGGCTAAATCTGGCCCACCACCTCTCTAAGAAACGCTTTATGGAAATGCAGACACGTCCATTTGTGTGTGGATTATCTACCTATTCTGTGTGTATGTGTGTGTGTGTGTGTCTTTAAGATTTATTTATTTGAAGGGCAAAATGAGAGCGAGAGAAAGAGAGAGAGCGAGTGAGAGAGCGCACTTCTTCTCTCTACTGGTTCACTCCCCAAGTACCTGCAACAGCCAGGACAAGGCCAGGCCCAAGCCAGGGGCCCGAGCGCTGCCCTCCCAGGCACACTGCAGGAAGCTGGGTCGCGGGTCAAGCAGCTGGAGTCACACCAGCCCTGGACAGGGGCTGCTGATGTCACACTTCACCTGCCACGCCACAGGGCAGCCCCCTGACTGCTCTCGAGTGACAGAGCACGTCGCCTAGGAGAGCCCCCGGAGAGAAGAGAGGGGCACGGAATCCCCAGGGAGCCACCCGCTGCCACATGGCAGGTGGCGCAGGGGCGGCCGGAGGGCCAGGGAAGCAAAACCCAACCTCCACATCTGTGATCTCAAGTGTGCGTGCGCGTGCGTGCGTGCGTGTCTTAATCTTTCAAAAATTCGGTACGCTGGCTCGGGCCAGGTAACTCGTTCTCAACAAACGTTTGTTCACAAAAAATCTCTTTGGGGGCCCTCAAGGTTCTCAAAGGCTGCCTTTCCTCTGCTCGGTAAAAACAAACAAACACAAAGAAACCGATTTTCAAAGGCGGTGCGAGGCCTCAGCGCACCCTAAATCACCGGTCTTGGCCCGGTTCACGGCCAAGTGGCAGGCCCTGTAATTTAGCTGCAAAACGGCGATCTGAAACCTGACCTTGAGCGCACAGAGCTCCCCTTTCAGCTCCGCGGGCCTCTGGGGACGTTTATGGAAACAGTGCCCCAACACAGCCCAGGCCCTGTGCCTGCCAAGGCCTGCCCCTCACGCCAAGCTAGGTTTACAGGTTATCACACCCGTGCTTCCCCACAGCACCCTCTCCGGCCGTGGTCCCCTCACCATCACAGAAGCAGGACTGTCTGTGAAGGCTACCAAGGAGGAGAACAGAAAGAAAGACCAAAGGAGTTGAGGAATGAACGCTCGGGGAACGACCCCTCAGCTTTTATTTCCCTCAACTTTAAAAAAAGAGGACATGCATGGGGCTGGCGCTGTGGGACAGCGGGTGAAGCGGCTGCCTGCAATGCTGGCATCCCACATAGGTGCTGGTTTGGGTCCTGGCTGCTCCACTTCCAATCCAGCTCCCTACTAATGTGCTTGGGAAGGCAGTGGAGGATGGCCCAAGTCCTTGGGCCCCTGAACACACTTGGGAGAGCTAGATGAAGCTCCTGGCTTTGGCCTGGCCCATTTGGGTAGCGAACTAATGGATGGAAGATTCTCTCTTCTCTCCCTCCCTCTCTCTCTCTCTTCTCCCCACCCTCCTGCCCCATGTCTCTCCCTCTCTCTCTAACTCTGCCTTTCAAATAAATAAATCTTATAGGAAAAAAACAGGTGATGCTCACACTGACTACCCAGAGTCCAAGGCTGTTTGAGGGTTATTTCCTTCCTTTCATGCCACTCTGGCTGGGTGTGAGGGTCTGTGATCTGAAATCCCAACCCCCTCCTGGCATGGCACTCCAGTATCTGATGCCCTGCGTTAGCTCCCTCGAGGCTCCTCGCTGTAGTAACTGCTGATATGGAAGGCACTGCCCGGGAACATCGCTCGTAGCTGGCCATCATCAGGGCTGCTGACCTGGCACAAAGCTCCCCTTTCTCCCTAAAAGACAAGTGAATTTCCTGACCAAATCTGTCTGGGGTTTAAGAGCATGTTTGTTTGTTTTTTTCTTTTTGAAGATTTATTTATGTATTTGAAAGGCAGAGTAATAGAGAGAGGAAGAATCAGAAAGAGAGAGAGAAAGAGATCTTCATTCACTGGTTCATTCTCCAAATGACCACACAGCCAGGGTGAAGCCAGGAGCCAGGAACACCACTGGGTCCCCCACGTGTGTGCAGGGGCCCAAGCACCTGGGCCATCTGCTGCTGCTTTCCCAGGGGCATTAGCAGGGAGCTGGATCAGCAGCAGAACAGCAGGGACTCAAGTTGGTGCTCCAGTATGGGGTATCAGTGCTACAGGTGGCTGCTAACCCACTGTGCCACAAAGCCAGCCCCTGAGGGACAAGCTATGAGGATCACCTGCAGGCTCACTTCCTTCGGATGAGTCTCAGCAAGAGGAACCACTGGCCGAGGGATTTATCTCCTCGTGTTCACTGCAAGGCCTCTCCACGTACTGAAGACACCGGTCCTGTGTGCACACTGTCTGGCAAGTGTCCTTCCACTCTGTGAGTGACATTTACCTCTGCCTGTGAGATTTCTAGAATCCTCATGCATAATCAGAGCCACTGATGATTTAGTTCACAGACCCTGACTTCAGTGTTGGTTTGGGAGAGGGCCGTCCACCCACCGAAATTCTACAAATACTTACTGAAATTTCTTCTGCTATTTGTAAGGTTTAAGTCTTGACACTTTATCTCCTTATTCCATCTGGAATTTATTTTGATATTTGGATTAAGGTAAAAAGCTCACTTAATTTTTTCCAGATAAGTAAGTAATGTTCCTGAGATTTAATAATCTTCTCTTTCCCTGCTCGTATGAAATGTCACATTCATCGTCTGCAAAATAATTATATATACTGCTGCCTGTCTCTGGATTTTGTGCACAGCTCCTAAATCCAGGCTGCTTCTTTTTGCAATGATAGAAGCCAGTTTTAATAACAGCATTCTAAATATCAGTACATTATATTAAAATAAACTCTCCTTTTCATATATTGCTTTTGATATTTTTAGTTATTCTTCTCTAGTTATTCTTCCAGTTGAAATCTTTTTAAAAAAGACTTATTTATTTGAAAGAATTACAGAGAGAAAGAGGGAGAGGCAGAGTTTTCCTTCCCCTAGTCCATTCCCTGGATGGCTGCAACAGCCCAGGCTGGGCCAGGCAGAAGCCAGGAGCCAGGAGCTCCTTCTAGGTCTCCCATGTGAGTGCAGGGGCCCAAGGACTTGGGCCATCCTCTGCTCCTTTTGCAGGTGCATTAACAGGGAGCTGGATTGGAAGTGGAGCACCTGGGACTCGAACCAGCATCCATAGGGAATGCGGGCAATGCAGCTGTGGCTTTACCCACTGCACCACCATGCAGGCCCCCCTCCCGTTGAAATTTATCATCAGGTTTTGAAGTTAGAACTTGGCTAGGGGTGTCATTGAGGTGGCGTTCACACTTCCCACTTGCTGAGGGTAATGTACACGACACACAGGGCTTCCCGCCCCCAACATGCTCTACCTTTCCATTTGTCCACTTCCTTTTTGGCCACTCAATAAAGTTGCTAAGATTTTAAATTTCTTAGTATAGGTCAGCATTGTAGCACAGAGGACTAAGCCGCTGCCTGTGACGCCGGCATCCCATATTGCATTGTTGTTTTCCGGTCCTGGCTGCTCTGCTTCTGATCTAGCTCCCTGCTAATGCACCTGCGGAGGCAGCACATGATGGCCCAAGTGCTTGGGCCCCTGCACTCCTGTGGAAGACCCGGAGGAAGCTCCTGGCTCCTGAATGTGGCCTGCCCCAGCCCTGGCCATGGTGGGACTTTAAATGGAAAACACAAAGAGGTTTCCTGATTGGAGAATGTAATGGTGGTTCTTATGTGTCAGCTTGGCTGGGCTATGGGGCCCAATTTTTGGTGAACCCTAATGCAGAGGCTGCTGTGAAGGTGTTTGTTAGATCTGATTAACATTTCAATTGATAGGTTTTATATAAGCTGATTAGCTTCCCTGATGAGAGTGGGCCTTGTCCAGCCAGGATGTTGAGAGCAGAGGCTGGGGGCCCCCCCCCCCCGGACTTGCACACTGCCAGCCTGCCCTGCAGGGCCGCATGTTTCCATGAGCCAACTCCTTAGCCTAAAATCTTGCTCTGCTTCAACACACACATGTGCACACATACACGCACTCGTCACCCAATGTTGCTTACACACTCCGTAAATTCAGTCTCCCTAAGATTATCCTCACCCTCTTGATATCACTGACTCGTGTCCTTCCTAAACCTGCCATTCTAAGATGATTCTTTCACATCACTGAACTGTGGGAGAATCTTCCTTTTTGTCACTTTCCCCCAATCTGGCCTGACTTTATGCTATTATGCTGCACACCCAGAAAGAGACGGGTTTGACAATGAACGTGGTGAGATTGAGTGGCAATGCCAGTGGACATGGGGCAGTAGCAGCAGGGGCAGGACAATCTTAGGGACTGGGCCCTGCTCGGGCGGGGGTGGGGGCCGCTGCACAGCCTCCACTCCTGCCCGTGGCTGCGCCTCCCATGCAACCGTGAGCGCTCCGCGTCTGCCAGCCTGCGTGCCTGTGAACAGGAGCTGCAATTTATCGTGTGTAGGAAAGATATAAATAATCACTGGGGCCAGAGAAGGGCTTAGCCTATTTCCATTTAGGAAAAAGAGGAAAATACAGGGCCAGTGTTGTGGGGAATGGGTTAAGCTCGTTCCTCTGACGGTGGCGTCCCATGTCAGAGCGCCAGTTTTGAGTCCTAGCTGCCCTGCTTCCAATCCAGCTCCCTGCTAATGCACCTGGGGAAGTAGCAGAAGATGGCCAAGTGCCTGGGCTCCTGCTGCCCATGTGGGAGACCCCCAGATGGAGTTCCAGGCTCCCGGCTTCAGCTTGGTCAGCTCTGGCCATTTGGGCCATGTGGGGAGCAAACCAGTGGGTGGAAAATCTCCCTGTCTCTCTCCATCACTCTGCCTCAAATAAATTAAAATGCATGTTAAAAAAAAAAAGAGGAAAGTAAACTTCAAGATCAACACCACTGAAGGGCAGGGGCTTCAGAGGATGGTGAGAATATGGAGGGCACCAAAAGCCAGACATCTCCCTTCCAGGACTCAAAAGGGAGGGGTGGGGTGGGCGTGAGCAGGTGGGGAGGCAGGGTGTCCCCATGCACCAGCCGTTCCTCTATCATTAGGGCCTCTGGGTGCCGCCAGTGCTATGTGCTAACCCTGGGCTGCCTCCTCGTTGAGCAAGCATGGTGTGTTTCTAAAAGAGTTAGGTCCAAGCATCCTCAGAGAACCATCCCAGCATCACCACATCCAAGGTGACAGTCCGCCTTTCCCCGCCGTCTTCGGCAGGAAGCGGAAGTGCTCTCTTGGAACTGCAGCGTGCGGGGAACAGAGCCAAGGGCTCCCTACCGCTGCTGGGGGATGAAGTCCGTTTCTGAACCTGACGGGTGCCTGGCCCCTTCGCGCCCTCCGATCCCCTCTATTCTCCAATGTGTGTCTCAGGATGTTTTGGAATTTGTTCTATTTCCTTAAGCCAGTGAAGGACCTCCTTATGTTTCCATTCACTTTATTTTAACAGCGTTTTTTTTTTTTTTCTTTTAATGATTTCTTTTTCCGGAGCTATTTCTACGTAAAGGAGCGTGGCGGAGCATCGGGAGGAAGCCGTGTGCCTGTGGCCCATTTTCTCCGATTGGTTTCAAGTGAGAAACTGCAGCCCGCCAATCGTCAGGGAGGGGTTGGGATAAGGGGCCCGTGGCTGCAGAAATCCCTAATCCCCCTCTTTCCCACAAAGCCCAGCCCAAGGAATCTGGCTGCCTTATTAGAAGTGACACAGGAGCTTGTGTTGCTCCAGCACGACACGTCTCCCAGTTGCAGTGAAACCACGGATGCTGCAGTTACTGGTCTAACACTCGTCCCCAAGGCGGGAGGGTCAATCTCAGGAACACGGGACCTGCTCAGGGCTAGCATCTCAATCTGTTCTGTGCCCCGTCTCAGAATCCCTGACCCTGGGCAGTTTTCACACAGTTACTGACGCTGGGAGGTTCAAGATCGAGGAGCTAGCTAGGAAGCGTAAGGAGGCAAAAGGGGCACTGAGCTCACCCTTTTAGGAAGAAACCGATCCCGTCCATGCAGCTGGAGCTCAGGGCCAAGGCACCTCTCACAGGTTCTGCCTCTTGGCACGCACGATGGCCACTCAGTCTCAACATGGGGAGCCAGCGTTGTGGCACAGCAGGTTAAGCTCCGCCCGCAACACCGGCATCCCCTATGAGCATCAACTGGAGTCCAATCCAGACCCCTGCTAAGCACAGAGGCTGGCCAAGTGCTTGGGCCCCTGCATCCACGTGGGAGACCCAGATGGAGCTCCAGTCTCCTGGTTTCAACCTGGCTCAGCCCTGGCTGTTGTGGCCATTTGGGGATAAATCAGCAGATGGAAGACCTCTCTGTGTGTCTCTGCTTCTCTCTGCAACTCTGACTTTCATATGAATACATAAATCTTCATAAAAATAGTTTCAACATGGAGCTGTGGTGGGGATAAGCATTCAAGCAAGCAGCTGGTTTTACAGCTTAGCTGTGGATCCTTGCAGGTGCACAGGGACCCCTCTTATAAGGGACCCAGGCTGCCTTTACTTATTTTATTTTTTATTATCTACTGTCATTTTATTTTAAAGACAGAAAGACAGACTCACAGAGAGAAAGATCTTCCTTCTATTGCACCATCCTTCCTTCCTTGGCTGGCCAGAAGGGCCGCTCCCCAGCAGGCATTAGGAGTCTGAAAGAGAAGTATTCCTGTAGTTCAGTGGCTGTCGCAGGGCCTGGCACCTGCTCATGTGGCTTATCTGCGTCCTTCAGCCATGCTCACAACTCACCCCTTAAAGTGTCACATCACGTTGTGATGGATGGCTTGGCTGGGCCCAGCCAAACTTATGACTTGGTGGGTCTGCTAGGACTCTAGCTCTGCCGTAGGTCACCTGGCAATGCGGTTTGGGCACTTGTATTCTACCAGGGTCTAGTAACTCCTCAGGAGTTATTTTGTACTAAAGTATAATCTCTGTCTTCGAATGACATGAGCCTGATCCCAAAGGGATCAGGTTATGGTTCTCCAATTAGGGCTTGTCTTGTATCCCACATGGCGTATTTTCCCACACAGATAGCGTCTATACCACGGAGTATGCCACATTGTATGGCCAAGTGGCAGGGCCACGGCCGTGCACCCCGGTCTACTCTGCACTCACTCAAAGCTGACATCCCCTGTGTCCCCTGGGGTAGTAGATTGAACTGTGTCCCCATAAAAGAGGTGCCCAAGTCTTGACCCCTGGAACCTGTGAATTTAACATTATTTGGTAACAAGGTCCTTGAGTTCCAAGATGAGATCATTCTAGATCACTTAGGGTGGGCCCTAAATCCAGTGACAAGGGTCCGTATGAGGAAAAAGAGAGATTTGGAAACAGAACCGCACAGTGAGACAGTGACTGTGAAAGCAGAGGTTGGAGTGATGGTACCACATGCAAGGACCATCAGGAACCATCTGAAGCTGGCAAGAATCTTTCCGTGCAGGCTTCAACAGGACTGTGCCCTGGGAGCCCCCTCGGTTTTGGTCTTCTGGTTCCAGAACTCCAGGAGAACATGCAAGTCCTGTTTCAAGCCACAGTACCATGTGGTCACTTGTGACAGCAGCTATGGGAAGCGCTAGACCTGGTCTATAGGCCGAGGATGGGATGTTGTCTGCAAACCTCTGACATGTCCTGCTTCTGTGGGAATAGCAGATGTAAGAAACGGTAACGTGTGTTCAACTTTGGAGAGACGTCTTGGCCTGCTCAGCCCCTTCCATCCCTGGGGTTCTCGTGGACGTGAGTGCCCCAGCTCATCATCATCGAGTTCATCAGCCCTCGCGCGGAGTGCATGTGTTTCTCCACCATCTTCCGTACAGTCGCCATAGCTGTGTTTCTGCTTGAATCAGCAAGGAGTCCTCAGTACAAGCTTAGACAGCTGTCCAGATGTTCCAGCTGTTCCGAGACTATCTCAGCACAGACCTGCACTGGTGTGCCCTTGTCTGTTCCAGAAGAATTGGGTCGTTTCTCATCCTCCTTGAGGGATGGAAAAGACCGTCAGTGGCCACATGGTCCATCCGCTTTTGCAGAAACACCACATCTGGCACGGCAGCTGCAGCTGGGCCACAGGGTGGTTGGGTTTCTGGGAATCCACTGCCACCTGTCAGGCTGCATCTCATTCTTTGGATGAACAACTGGTGAGTTAAATGGGCAATCGTTTGGGCATGACAGCCCCTATGTCCTCTGCATTCTAAGGGTGCCCTCCCGCCTGGCCTTCCCCTAGGGCGCACCCTTCTTTCTGATTTGGTCCCCTCACAGGAGGAAGGCCAGTTTCTGAGACTTGAATTCCACTTTCACCTCTCTTACTGCTCGTACTTCACACCCAAGGAGCCAAGGTGAGAGTTGTGCCAGCTATCAGATATGTTCATTCTAATTTTACATTCGGGGCTGGGGAAATGGCTGTTGAGGGGTCTGTGCCCAGTGGACTCATGTGACCCGGATCTGAGCCAAGACTCTACCTGTGACATGGTCTCCACGTGCCCCGTGCTGTTGAGGTGGGACAGGAAATTAACAGCAACTTGGATCTTTGTCCAACCATCCTCAAAATACGTGGGCAGGCGACTCACGCATGGTTCAGGTCCCTTTGGAGGACAGGGAACCGTCACCGGGGCTTGCTGGTCTTACAGGCCCTCCCTCTGCGGGCCTGGCCCTCTCCACTCAGCGGACTATGGCCGGGCTCGAGTCTGTGAGCCCGTAAGGGCATCTGCATGGTTTATCAGGGCAGCCGTCTTTGCCCGTGCGCTCATCTAGCCTCTGGGTCTGCTGGTTTGTGGACGGAGCCCTCGGTCTTCCCGTCGGCTCTGCCGGGCACACTTGCCTGAGGGGTGTTGTAACCTATCGTCATCTCCGCAGCTGCTTCCCAGTCCTGGCGCTCCTTGACAAGCACGGATCCTGGCCTCTGCTGTGCCGGGGGCCTCCTGCCCGCTGCCGTTAGGGAGCCCGGCTCTCAGGCTGCTTCTGCGGAGCCAACCCTGGCCTGCGGAGGAGGGTGCCACGGAGCTTCCCGGGGAAGCCGTGAGAGGTCCTCCGTGCTGCAGAGGACGGAGACGCCTCTGCGGAGGCCCAAGGAGGTCCACTCCAGCGGGTCCGTTCCGGGAACCTTCCTCACCCCTTCTTCCGCTGTGTGCTGTGGCACCTCCACTTCCATTGGTGTGGACCACTGCTCCTTCCAGCTTCTAATAGCTCACCAGCGCCACCTCTGGGGACGCCATAGATCACTACCGCTATTGTGTGCTAGACAACACACAATGCTAATTGTGTCAGCATTGCCACAAATAACAATAATCATATGACAATAAAACTTTTTAAATGATATGTAATCAGTGTTAGAGCTAACAAATAATGATTATTATTATATATGATTACGTATGCATAGTATAATAGGTGACAATTATATGTTATAGCATATTAAATATAATTATATATTTCATTTCATGACATGTAATTATGTGTAAGTACATTGTATTATATTGCATTTGTGAAAATTGGCCGAAGTGCTGGTAGAAGCTGTGCGATGTGTTACCCAGCATTGTGCATATCATGTCGTTATGTATGTTAGGTTGGATGATAGGATATGTTGTGCGCCATTGCCTTTTGTTAACAGATACTTAGTTGTTAGGAATAGAGTACCCCAAGCTCCTAGCAACAAGCGTGGACACCCTTCACTTACTGGGCTGTGTCCTGACGGGTGTGTCCTTGGCAGCACTGTTGTGTGTGGGTATCACTGAAGGCACCTATGCACGCTGAAACGGCCATGAGACCGCCAGGCCACGGGACCACCAGGCCACGGGACCACCAGACCACGGGACCCGATGGGCCACGAGACCGCCAGGCCACTGGACCACCAGACCACGGGACCCGATGGGCCACGAGACCGCCAGGCCACGGGACCGCCAGACCACGGGACCCGATGGGCCACGAGACCGCCAGGCCACGGGACCGCCAGACCACGGGACCCGATGGGCCACGAGACCGCCAGGCCATGAGACCGCCAGGCCACGGGACCGCCAGGCCACGGGACCCGATGGGCCATGAGACCGCCAGGCCATGGGACCGCCAGGCCATGAGACCGCCAGGCCACAAGACCGCTGGGCCACGAGACCGCCAGGCCACGAGACCACCAGACCACGGGACCGCCAGGCCATGGGACCCGACGGGCCACGAGACCACCAGGCCATGGGACCACCAGGCCATGGGACCACCAGACCACGGGACCCGATGGGCCACGAGACCGCCAGGCCATGGGACTGCCAGGCCATGGGACCGCCAGGCCACAAGACCACCAGGCCACGGGACCACCAGACCACGGGACCCGATGGGCCACGAGACTGCCAGGCCATGGGGCCGCCAGGCCATGGGACTGCCAGGCCACGAGACCACCAGGCCACGGGACCACCAGACCACGGGACCCGATGGGCCACGAGACTGCCAGGCCACGGGACCACCAGGCCACGAGACCACCAGGCCACGGGACCCGACGTGGCCACAGGGCCACGCAGCCCCCGTGGTCTGCTGCTGACCGGGTTGCTATGCAGCACGTGCTTGTACTTGACTCGGGGAGAGAGTGACCAGAAACTGCATGTGCCCTTGGCAGAGTCTATAGGAATTTCAGAAAGTGTTCCCCCAGTTTCCATGAATCTGAGACTGGATCCTGGCAGGAAAACAATGCATTCCCCTACTCCAGGCAAAGCCGATGCCAGGCAGTGGAGAACACATTTCTGCACATTTTCCCAACACCCTCGTTGGCTCCGGCGTTGGCAGCACACGGCTGGGTTGGGACAAACAAAACAGTCTGGCAAGCCACAAAGCACAAGCTCCCCCAACCCAAGGAAACACGGTGTCAGGGTCCCCAGTGGTTCCAGCACACAGGGAGGGGAACAGCTCCTCCCCCAGGCTCTGAAGGTTGCCTCTCCCAGGCGTCTCATGTTCGAGGTCAAGACGGTAGATTTTTAGTTTGATTCGTTTTAATTTTCATGTCTCATCCCACTTACATTTTGCCCAGGCAAATCGCAAAGCTGGGCCTTGTTTTCTCAGTGCTCTCTGGCTGGAGGATGGAAAGAGAGGGCAGGAGCTAGCCCAGGATGCAAGTCAGATGGAGAGCAGAGACCAGCGCCGCTGCTCACTAGCGCTCGGGCTTTAGCTCCTGGGCGCGGTTCTCAGGACAAGGGAGGGACTGGTTCATCCTAAGCCCACAGATGGCCCTGAATTCCAAACCTAATACAAGTTGTGCAGGTTTGCTGAACAGTAAAAATTTTGAAACTTCAGTTCTTGGGATGTAAGTCAGGATCCCACACAGCGTCGGCAGGAACACTGCTGTCCCCCAGTGTCACCCGGGGTGGGTGACAGCATGCTTCTCCCTGACTCTCCGCTCTGCACAGGGGAAAAAGGCATGGGCTCCTGCCCGCTACAGAGGAGGCAAGCTTGATTCCGGAGCCTGACATCTGTGAAGGCACATGTGGGCCCTTGCCTGCCCTGTCCCTAGCTCACTCTGACCGGCCACTTACACATACAGCACACCTGCCTGCTCCCCTCTCCCACCGAGCTGCATCTCCTAGCGGGTCCAGAAATCTCAACACTGAGTTAGGCTGGAAATCCAGCCTCTCCAAGGGGGCGTGACCCATGACTGCATTCCTTGATTGACCTCGTTTTGCTGCAGTTGCTGTGCATTTTAGCGGCAGGATTTGTCATTTTTTTAAAAAAAGATTCATCTTATTTATTTACTTGAAAGAGTGACAGAATGAGTGAAAGAGAGATAGAGAGATCTTACATCTGTTGCTTCCCTCCCTACACGACTACAATGGCCAAGGCTGTTTGAATCTGAAGCCAGGAGCCAGGAGCTCCTTCCAGGTCTCCCACGTGGATGGCGGAGGCCCAGGTACTCGGGCCATCTTCCACCGCGTTCCCAGGTGCATTAGCAGAGAGCTGAATTGGAAGCAGAGCAGCTGGGACTTGAAGTGGCGCTCTGATTTGCGAGGTCAGTGTCGTAGGTAGTGGCTTAACCCCGCGCATCACAAAGCCCAGGGCTTGCTATGTGCCTTTGTGCCTTTCCTCTGTTCTCTGCCAAGAGCCCAGGCCACTGGTCTCTAACTCCACGGTGCCTAGCTAGCTGTGTCCCATCCAGTGCCTAGCGCAGAAGGGGAGGAGGAGCTGCGGACTGAAGCGAGGGTCTTGGGCCGGCTCGTTTCCAACATGTTGGAGACCAGGAGCGAGGCAGATTTAATGCAGTGAGTTGTTGAATTGTGGGGCAATCCTTGTAGCCTTGCCCGGATTCTACACAATGGTGCATTTTAGAGATAGGAAAGTAATAAGGGAAAGATGACTACATCAGGAGAGATAGCATCAGTGCCCTGGAGCCCGATTAGAACAACAACGGGACAAGCAGGAACGCTCTGGGAAACTCTGGATCGGAGGCCCAGCTCAGGGTTCCAGGGCGCTGCCTTTAACTTTGTTCTGAGCTGTGACATGATAAGGAATCTTCCAGCGGCTGGTCCCCCTTTCCTGCCCTTAATTCTCTTTCATTGGTTTCTTTCTCAACTTTACCGTGCTTACTCTACTGTTCCACGGGACACGGCTTTGGGGTTGTAACTCGGAAGTGCAAGCATCAAATAAAATCCCCCAGTGGCCGTCACCAAGGTGACAGTTGGGGTCTTCCCCGCCACCCTGTGCTTTCTCCTAACGGCTCCTCACGTGGGACCTGCAACCCTCCACCAAGCAACTGCTGTTTCTGATCAGCTTTTCTGATGCCTGGTTATAAATGCCAACAGCCAACCCACGTTTTCCTGCCCTGAGCTCAGGTTGCTCAGCGGCTGTGCCTCGTGGGCAGGCTCCCCACCGTCTGGGCTGGCACCCGGCCTCTTTCTCAGGGCCCATGAGTCATCAGTGGAGATAAGGAGGCCCATTCTTCCCCATCTCCACTCACAGACAGATCCCAGGTTTACAAGACGTCCTCGGCTCCCAGTCTCTGGCCAACAGTGTGTGTGTGTGTGTGTACACGTGTGTGGGGGAGGCACAAGCCAGGGCAGAACACAACAGAAATACAGAATTCTTCTTCCTTCAGGCACTTACTATTTAGTGGGGGGTAGACAAGATGGCCATAATGATACAGCAAACAGAGGAAAGCCGAAATGGGAGAATAAGAAAAAACGTAGCAATGACAAGAGTTGAGTTGAGAGATGATTCGTTGCCAAGCATGTTTTGTAAGATATCTTATTCACTCTACAACCTTGTAAGTTAGGAACTATGATTAGTCCTATTTTACAGATACAACAAGTGACTTGGCCCAAACTGTGCACCCACCACATAGAGGTGACAACTGGATCTGGGGTCAGCACTTAGAGCCACTGCCACGCACTTGTTGTGAGTACAGTAGGATCTCAGAGCAGGTGTGAGGCTGGGCCAGGTGCTGACCTCTGAGGGTCAGAGAATGGGTGTGACGGGAGCCAGGCAGGAGAACGGAGTGTGTAGGTAGGGGAACAGCAATCCCCATGAATGGCGGGGTCCAGGCTGTGGCCACAGAAGGCAGACACAAGATGTGGGACTTGCCGTAGCAGACAGCGGGCTCCCAGCTGGAGAGATGATGTCGGTCACGGGCTCTGTCTTTGCAGCGGCCGCCAGGAGGCAGTGGAGCCAGGTAGTTGCCATTCTGGGCTGAGCAGGTGTCTAGGATTAAGCAAAGGGAAATCCCCGTGCATTCTGATTTTTGGCTTAGCACTCCTTTGTGAAATTCCTTTTGTTTCACAGTAATTTCAGTTTTGTTCTCTCTGAAATCAGCACTCAGAGAGGTCAGAGAAAGAGACATCCAGAGCCCGATGATCGTCAGCAGTGCGGGGGACGGATCTGATGCGCAGAAGGGACAATCAAAGGCCCCCCAAGCCCCCTGCTCTGGGTGTCTGGGAGGGTGGCTTTGCTGCCAGAATCAGGATGAGGAGTGAGTCTGGGGGAGGATGACCTCAGCTGTGGACAATCTGAGGCTGAAGTGACATCAGAGCCAAGTGGGGCAGTGCAGTCAGCAGCCTGGAGCTCAGGGAGGGTCATGGCCATTGAGACAGCCTTGCTGCGTTCTTTCTCTTTATTTCCAAGAAGCTCCAACCTGACGCCGATCCACTTGCTTGGGTTTTTTTTCTTCCTTTCTGCTAAAGATGGCCACCAGATTTTTCCAGAACCATCCAGATACTTCCACAACCCCGACGCACTTGGAGTCCCGCCGGCACAGCCCTGTCTCCAACACAAGCTTGGTAAAACCACCCCTCCCGGGGCTGTGCTGCTGACGGCCTGCCAGCAGCTACAGACTCCCTTGGCATTCTGGGAGGCGGCTGGTGACCGTCGCTATCTGCACACGAGGGACTCTGACTTCTCCAGCTCCAGTCGGGTCTGTGGTGATGCACCGTCCAGCAGGGGCTGCTGCCAAATCCGAGCAAACACACGGCGACAGTTTCCCTTCGCAGATAACATTGTGTGTGTGGCTGGCTGCTGGCTGGGAATGTGGAGCCCGTCAGGGCCGCTGAACTCACTCGGAAAACACGGCCCCAGCGTGTGACCGCACAGGCGGCTCTGGCCAGAGGCTGGGGCCCAGGCCCTGTGGCGGCGGGAGCTGTGAACACAGCGACTGAAATGTGGGCCCTGTCAAAAACACTTCATCCATTCAGCCTGCAGCCCTCGAGCCCAGAGGCCCCCGTGGAAGTCCCAGTCCTGGGACACCATGAATGCGCTTCCTGTGTTCCAGGGTCACCCACCGCCCCCTCCAGTCTGGACAAAGCTGGGATTCCTCTTCTGAAAAACGAGTTAGAGAGACACAGTGTTAACAGAAATTATTGGGGGCTGCTGTTGGGAATGAGCTCCGGCCCTAGGACCCAACAGACCAGACCAGACCAAAATGGAGTCCCTCATGACAAATGTCACACAATCAAAACGAAAACGGTAGGTTAAAGCTGTGGCCTGGGACGGCTGCATCCCATATGGGTGCTGGTTCAGGTCCCGGCTGTTCTACTTTTGATCCAGCTCTCTGCTAATGACCTGGGAAAGCAGTGGAAGACGGCCCAAGTGCTTGGGCCCCTGCACTCACATGGGAGACCTGGAAGAAGCTCCTGGCTCCTGGCTTCGGATCAGCCAGCTCAAGCCATTGCAGCCAATTGGGGAGTGAACCAGCAGATGGAGGAGTGGTCTTTCTCTCTCTCACTCTGCCTCTCAAATAAGCAAATCTTTTTTAAAAAAAATGGAAACTGCAAGGAAGCACGTAGACCCTCACACTTCAGCAGTTTTTCCTGAAAGCAGGAGATCGCGGCCCACCTGAGTTAACTTAGGGAGGAAACCTTTACAAAAGGGTGATGGGAAGTGACCTGAGCTAACCAGCCAGCCGTCCCCCGGTTATTCTGCTCCCTTCCCTAACGCCGAGTGCTAGTCCTGGCTGCTCCTCTCCCGCTCTCTGCTGTGCCTGGGAAAGCAGTGGAGGATGGCCCAAGTGCTTGGGCACCTGCACCCATGTGGGAGACCTGGAAGAAGCTCCTGGCTTCAGATCAGCCCAGCTCCGGCCGTTGTGGCCATCTGGGGAGTGAACCAGTGGATGGAAGACCTCTCTCTCTCTCTCTCTCTCTCTCTCTCTCTCTCTCTGTCTCTCTTTCTCTGTCTCTCCTTCTCTCTGTGTGTAATTGTGACTTTCAAATAAAAAAAATCTTTAAAAAATCATAAAGGGAAGAGTATAAAATAATATTTCTATATATTAAGAACATGTGGTCATTATAGTTAAAATATAGTACAATTGTAATTACTAAGAAGTACTTCAGAGAAAATATAACACAGGACTCGCATGCTCAAAACTACAAAATCCCAATGGAAGAAATCAAAGGCGACCTAAACAGGTGGAGAGACGTGCCATGTTCATAGGCTGGACGATACAACATTAACTGGAATGTTGATTTCCCCAAATTGATGTACAGGTTGTTGTAGATTGACTGAAGCCCCCAAAGACATCCAGATGCTAATCCTTGGCATAGGTTCCTGTTACTTTACATCCTGAAAGTAACTTTGCACACGTGTTTAAGCTAAGGATTTTGAGATGGAGAGATTTTCCTGAATTAATCTGTGGACCCAAAATGTAAACACCAGAAAACAGGTTGTCCTTTAAAACCTACAAAAGAAACCGGCCCTGTTGGCACCTTAATTTTATCCCAATGAGGTTGATTTTAGACTTCTGTCTATCAGAACTTTAAGAGAATAAATCTGTGTTTTTAAGGTATTAAGTTTGTGATAAGTTCTTATAACATCAGGAAACACAAAAAAATCCTTATCAAAATCTTTAAAAATTTTAGATAAGTTGATTCTAAATTTAGATATAAATTTACATGAAAAATAAAAGGGTATGGAATAATAAAAAGCAGTTTTAAAGAGAAAAAGCATAATAAATTAATCTACTCAATTGAGTTTTATTGTACAGATACAGTAATCAAGGCTGTGCGGTATTGAGACAGACACATAGATCAGTGGAACAGACCAGAAAACAAAGAAATGAGAAACACATAAGTGCCACCAACAGATATTTAACAAAGGTGAAAAAGCAATTCAATATGGCAAAGCGCCCTTCAGCAACAGTGCTGCAGCTGCAAGACAAAAATTAAGTGAGCCCTGACCCAGTCCTACGTGTTACAGGAAAACTAGTCGAGAGTCCACAGCCTTATAAATAAGTATATTATATATAGTCTTATAAAGGTATGTACGTATAATATCAAATATGAAATCTGAAGAAAAAATAGGGAAAAGTCTTTGGAAACTAGGGCTAGGCAATGAGTTCTTAGAATTGATACCAAAAGGATCATTTATTAAAGAAAAAAGTGATACATTATACTTAACCAAAACTGAAAAGTTTTACTAAGTGGAAGCCGTCTTAAGACAGCTTAAGAGAATGGAAAGGCAAATTACAGGCTAGGATAAAATATTAAAAAAACCACACATCTGACAAAGGACTAGTGTCTACAAAGAGCACTCAAAACTCAGCAGTATGAAAATAAACAAGCCCCTCAGAAAATGAGCAGAAGTCATGAAGAGACATTTCACGGAAGAGGATGTACAGATAGCAAATAAGTCAATGAAAAGATGTTTTATATAGCTAATGACTAGGGAAAAGCAAATCCAAACCATGACATATCACCACCCAACTATCAGAATGGCTAAAATATAAGTAGCTACAACACAAAATGCTGGCAGGAATGCAGAGAAATTGCATCATTCATATATTGCTAGTGGCAATGGAAAACTATACAGATGCTTTGGAAAATAGTTTGACAGACTTTTAAAATCTGAATATAAAACTATCATACAATCCAGCAGTTACAGTCCTGAGCATTTATATGAAAATAAAAAAGGAAAATTTATGTTTACACAAAGCCTGCACATGAATGTTCATAAAGTTTGTTTATAGTAACCCCAAGTTGGAAACAACTTAGATGTCTCGTGTGGATGAATGGTAAAACAAACCACAGTGCATCTATACCACGGAGTACCACTCAGTAATTACAAAAACAGCTATTGACATGTGCAACAATCTGGGAGAATCTCTACAGAGCTATAGCAAGTAAAAAAAAAAAAAAAAAACAGTTCCAGAAAGTTAGCTACTGTGCGACTCCATTTACATGGCAAAGGAATAGATATCTAACTGTGCAGCAGCAACAGGAGGTATCCTGGTGGTACAGCCGTGTGCTGTAACTGACAGTGTCCATGCCAACATCATGGTTCTAACACTGCACTCCCCTGGTTCCCCAAGATGTTACCATAGAGGGGCCGAGGGTAAAGGGTGAATGGGAGGGCAATTGCTTACAACTGCAAGTGAATCTGCAATTATTCCAAAATTAAAAGTTCAATTAAAACAAACAAGTCAGGATTTCCCATTTCAGTTCTGACCTGAACAGACTCTGAAAATCATCATTGCTACCATTTTCATTATGACAAAGCTGGATAAACTGAAATTAACCACTTTTCTTGGACCTATCAGGAAAATGAAGTAGCAGGACAAACTACCACCTCAAAATCTAGAGAAGCAAGTGCTCACAGAGACACGTGGCCAGATCTGCGGACAAGGACAAAAGCTGCGTGAGCTGTAAGCTGGCAGGAGCAATTAAACAGGAAGCTCATGAATTACTGGAAGCTGAATTTATCATCAGAGTAAGAAACTCCTGGAGAATCAAGTTTAAGTTGGCCATTACGTTTTTATGGCTTTTACCTCCAAGAACTCCACATTTTGCAAGATGAGGGTCCAGAGAAAGATTATATAAGGAATAATGCATAAAGGAAGAGATATCATGCTGAAATAGCCCCAGAACCTTCTCCAAGGAAAAATGACTTTGTAGGAGCCTTATCCCATATTCCAGAAAGGAATTCTTCCCACTTAAACCTCCTCCAGGTTTTCTGTCTCACCTAAGGTGGAAAAGTATAGTCAACAGGGGTACACAGTACAAATGTAATAAATGAAAATGATTATAAACATGATAGATATTGACCCAACTATGTCAATGATCATTTCAGTCGTAAATGGTCTAAATATGGTGAGGTTGATTTCTTTTCTGGAGGAAGAGCGTGGTGGGGGCAAGAGGTGCGGAGTCACCACACAGACCTCAGGAGTCAGGTGAAAGCAGGGCTGAGGAAAGCAGCCCGCAGACTCATTTATTTCAGTTGGTACAGCAGCTTATATAACCAAAGCAGCCAATCCGGTCAAGGGGCGGTCTATGCTCTAACCAAACACACCCTGTTGCCAGGAAGTTTCTGAAGCCATCCAATCACAGCTTGTTGCCAGGCAGGCTCCATTGTCATGTGGTTTCCGAAACCATCCAATCACAGCCTGTTGCCAGGCAGCTTCTGTTGCCAGTGGCCATCTTGGCATGGCCTTCTCATTCTACTACATTAATAGAACAATTAAAATACAGAGATGATCAAAATAAATTTAAAAACAATCCTCAAATATATGTTGTCCACAAGAAATCCCCACTTGAAATACAAATGTGATCCAGATAGGTGAAAAAATTATAGGGATATAAAAATATGAAAAAATTTTGGATATGAAATATGAAAAAATTGACTAGAAAATTTTGATAGAAAAATTTTGATTGGAAGACCAATCAAAATAAAGTCCAAGGACTGCGTGTTCAATCTAGTAGTTAAATCTTCAATAAAGATGCCCACATCCCATATTACAGCACCTGGGCTCGACTCCCAGCTCTGACTCCTATCTCCAGCTTCCTGTCAATGCATACTCTGGGAGGCAACTGTAATGGCTCAAATGGTTGGGTTCTTGCCAAATGCATTGGAGACTTAGACTGAGTTCCTGGCTTCAAGCTTTTCTTCCAACTCCCCATGCAGTGCAGACATTTGGAGAGTGATACAGCAGAGAGGAGCTCACTTTCTCCTCCAGCCCCCCAAATTAGAAAAAAATCAAAGAAAGCTCAAGTAATATTATCATTCAAAGAAGCCTTTAAAACAACGAAGGGTATCAGGGACAGTGAAGAGCATTACATAATGATAAAAGGGTCAATTCGCTAAGAAGACAAAACAATCCTAAAAGCTCATGCACCTAACAGAAGAACATCAAAATACATAGGCAATGGACAGAACTTAAAGAAAAAGGAGTCAAAGCTACCGCTGGAGTTGCAGACTCCAGTAGTCCTCCATCGGTAATGCATCAACCAAGATGGCAGAGCATCAGTTAGGGTACGGATGACCTGACCAGTACCCCAGTTAACTGTACCTAATTGTCATTTATAGACAATTACACATTTATAGACATTTATAGAGGACTTTACCCACAACAGAACCCACATCTGCTCTTAAGCTCACATGGAACATTAACTGAAACAGATGCCATTCTGTGCCTTGAGGTATACTCTAACAAGCTGTAGAGAGTAGACACAACATGAAGTGTGCTCTTAGGCCACAGTGGGAATGCACTGGAAGTAAGCAATAGAAAAATAGTTAGATAAGCCCCAAATACTTGAAAATCAATAACAAGTTTATAAATAATTCATGGATCAAAGAAGAAATTTCAGTAGGATTTTAAATTTTAAACTAAATAAAAAAGAATATGAAAACACTACCTCCTAAAATTTGTGAGATGCAGTGAAGACAAAGCTTAGAGGAAAATTCATAGCAGCAAATCATGTATAATCATACAGTAGAAGAGAAGAAAGTGCTCAGATCAACAAGTTAAATTCCGTCTGTGACAAGCAGAGAAAGCAGTACCAATTAAGCTTACGACCAGTGGAGGGATACTTCCCAACTCATTCTGAGGCCAGCATTGCTCTTATCCCAAAAGAAGATTAGAGACCAACATATTATGATGATAGATACAGAAATCCTGAGTACAATATTAGCAAATCAAACTGGAAGTGCATACAAACAATTATGCACCATGACCAAGCAGGACTTACTGCAGGTACACAAGACTGGTTCACTGTTCAAAATGCAGTTAATGTATCTCATCATATAAACATGCTTAATCATATGATTATATTATTTAACACAGAAACGTGTCTTATAAAATCCAACATCTATTCATGCTAAAAAAAATCAACAAACTAAAAATAAAAAGAACTTCCCCCTAAGATTAGTACAAAGAAAGAATGTCCTTTCTCACCACTTCCATTCAACATGGTACTAGAAATCCTAGCTGATGCAATATGAGAAGAGAATGAATAAATTATACATACTGGAAACCAAGAAATAAAACATTTTTAAACGCAAATTTTCTTTTAAAAACACTCCTGAAAGTACTACAAAAATATCCAAGGTCACTGTACAAATAGTCAACAACAAGCAACTGGAAATTGAACATAAGGAAATAATACTGCTTTGGATAGTAGCAGAAAGGAAATATTTAGATACATCTAACAAAATAGGCACATGCTGCATATATGGGAAACTATAAATCACTGATGAAACAAATTTTAAAAATTTAATACATGGAAAGATACTCCATATACATGGATTAGAAAACTCAACAGTATTAAGATGCGAATTTTCCACAACTTGATCTACAGATTAAATGTAATCTCAATCAAACTCCAGCAAACTACTTTATAGTTAGTGACAAGCACCTTGTAAAATTCATACAGGAAGACAAAAGTCCTAGAATAAACTGCTACTTCTCAAAATAGCCCACGTCATCCAACACGAGAAAAGTCCAAGATCCTGTAATCCTCAAGAGAAGGCTGAGGAGATGTGTTGCATGGTACACGGGGCGGGATTCTGGAACAGAAAAATAGCGTTAGGTAAAAACTAAGAAATTTTGTACAAACTATGGACTTTGATCAATTATATTGTATCGGTATTGATTAATTTTGACAAATATGTCAATATAGGAGAAATTGGATGTGGGACATACGGAAACTCTCTGCTATCTTCAGAACTTTCCAGGACATCGAAATCGATTCTATAATAGAAATATTATTTATAAAGATTTTAAAGTTATTCATTTTCTGAAAAAGCTAATTGCTTATATTAAATGTCAGCAAATAAGATAGCTTTAAATGGACAGATGATTACATAGTTAATCATAGAAATACCTTCTGTGCAAGTTAACAAATTATCTATCCTGTGTCCATCAATTTAGCTATTTTTTTCTAAAGATTTATTTATTTATCTGAATGGTGGAGTGACAGACAGAGGGAAAGACAGCTAGAGATTGAGATCTTTCATCTGTTGGTTTACGGCCCAAATGACCTCCACATCTAAGGGCAGGCCAGGCTGAATCCAGGAGACTGGAATTCCATTTGAATGGGTCTCTCCCATGGACAGCAGGGGCCCAAGCACTTGGGCCATCATTCACTGCTCATTAGCAGGGAGCTGGATCAGAAGGGAACAGCCAGGACTTGAGCCATCATTCCGATATGGGCTGCCAGATTCACAGGTGGCGGCTTCACCTGCTGTGCCATAATTCTGGCTCCTATCTATCTTTGCAAACTTCTATTTTGCGCCTCACCCCAAGCTCAGGCACTACAGTGAGTAAGAAATGACCCCTGCCAAAGTTTTTACAGCTCTGGGTGCCCTGAGCTAAGATGATGCAAGGCCCCTCTTCTTCGAAAAGCCACAGACATATCGCCCAGCTACACGAATACACACAGTGCTCTAAGCTTGGAGTTTTATGGTTTGGTTTGGCTTTAATATATTGATTGGAATCCCAAACATTTTCAATCTGTGAAGCAAGAGAGCAGAAACCTTACTAACCTCAGGGCATCACACTGGTCTTGACACTCTCTGCTCAACATCCTGGGTTACAGAAGGCTGTAGAAATGCTACCACAGTTCTAAAGAGCCTTTTATTAAAGTGACAGGCTCTCTACCTCTTTCCCAGGGTCCTGTTTTTTCCATGTCATTGGAACCCTGAATAGTCAGTGCCTCAGCCCTGGCCCTCACATGTAGAAGTGTCTTCAAAGCCCTCTCCACGGAGTGGGCATTTGGCACGGTGGTTAAGACTTCACTTGGGACACCTGCATCCATGTCACAGTGCCTGGGTTTGCGTCTCAGCTCTGCTCCCAACTCCAGCTTCCTGCTAGTGCATCCTGTAGGAAGCAACAGGTGATACCTCGGGTACTTGGGACCCTGCCACCCTCATGGGAGGCCTGGATTGAACTCCAGCTCCCAGGTTTGGCCTCGCACATTTCCAGCCAGTAAGGGTGTTGGGGGAGGGAAATAGTAGATAGGAGCTCGCTCTCTCTCTCTCTCTCTCTCTCTCCCTCTCCCTCTCTCTCTCTCTCTCTCTCTCTCTCTCCCTCTTTCCTTCCCTTCCTCTCCCCCCATCTCTGTGCCTCTCAAATAAATAAATATTTCTTTTTTTAAAAAAAAGTCCTCTCCTGTGTCAGAACTTGGCAGAGGCCAGGGACAGGCTGAGTTTGTTGGACATTTGAGTGAGATTTTGTTTGAACAGTCCCTCTCATTTTTCAGGAAGGAACTGAAAGCCCAGGGGAATAACCAGCACAGTTCTCGGGTGCTCACCACGGCCTTGCTTCCCAAGTCCTCATTCAGGATGTGAGGCTGGTAACTTACAATCAACTTCGGGGCAAGCTTTGCACCATGGGAATGGGCAAGAGCTGTCAACCAGGATGTTCCCACCCCACCTCGGCCCCTCCAAAAGCCAGTTGTTCAACATGTCCAGCACACCACTGCCAAGGGCCACAGCCAGCGTCACCTGCGGGAAGGAGTTGTGAACTCTGCATTGGAATGACCCCTGTGTTGTAGCTAGGGTGAGTTTCCTGAAAGGCAAATCCAGTCCTGTCGTTCACTTGCTTAAAACGCACAGGATGAGGACTTCATCGTGACTCCGACAGCTTCAAACGGTGCAGGCGCTGTCTCCTGTCTCTGGGGTGAGGTGCTGCAGCGACGCTAGCCTCTCTGTTGCTTAATGCGCCACGCTCCCTTACTGCATAGGTGCTCCTACCGTTCTTCAAGTCTGAGCTCTCACAGTCCATTTGAGCCCTTAAAGACCCAGCAAGTCCTGCTCTGTTGGAAACTGTCTTCCTTCCTTGGCTCATCCAGTAACTCTTTGACCTTGGCTACTCTAACAACAGAACAGAGTTTTGTGAATTCCTTGTCTTCACCCATTTCCCTCACCCCGGCAAGGTTAATTTACCCCCATTATATACTCTGATAACAACTCTACTTCCCAGTACTCTAGCTATGGCGGTTCCAATCGTACATTCATTCTTGTGATTATTTAATTAATGTCTCTCTCTCTCCCACAGGAGCAGAGACTGTGTCCGGTTTGCATAGCATGGCATCACTAGGGCCCAGCACAGAGCCCAGCATCCAACAAATACTCATTTGTTGACTAGATCAATGAGTAAAAGAACTCTCCACTCAACTGTATTCCTGTGTGTGACCATGTCCTGTGGGTGGGAACGCAGACTAGCTTAAAGTTGGGGGAGAAGACACTGGAAAAGATGGCTCCCATTGGGTAGAAGAGCAGAGAACTGGGGCTTTAAGAAACAGGCATACCAACTTTCTGCCTTATTTACAGTGTGTGATTGCATCAAGCCTCAAACATGGAACAGCTCTTGTAGTTCAAGGTGTCAACATGTGACCGGTGTTTCTGGAAACTCACATGCTTTCATTTCTGGTAGAGCTACACTCTTACTTGAGGCTTATCTTGCAATGTCTGATCCACCACAATGTAACTGGAGTAGAAAAGCATCTGATTTTAGAACCACAAACCAAGAGTGAAGCCCACCAGCCTTCCTACGATAGAATCGGAGCTGGAGCTCGGGTGGGCTTCCTCGGCAGCTCCCGCCACCGCCCCGCCCCCACGCAAAGCCTGGAGGAACCAGCCCCGAGCCACTTTTAAGCCCAGGCAAAGGCTCTGGAAAATGTGCTCTGTGTTCACAGTTTACTGACAACAATAATTAATTAGTGCTAAAATGGGCGCCGAAAACGCTCTTTGTTTGAGGCTTGTTTCTTCGCTCATTTTCCATGTCCCCCAATTAGGCAACACTTGTGGGTGGGAAGTGCTTTTGCTTTAAGGAATTAGTTAAAAATAAAAAGGACCATTTTTCACAGTGCGAGGAAAAGCAGCTCCCCTCCACCCTCCCCAACAATCACTTCATACATTCTCATTGCTGCCTGCTGGAATCACTGAAGATTATGCCAATTGGCAACCACGGGTGTGCATTTTTAACTCACTAGGGAGTACAGCAAGGAAAACATTTTTGTAAGGCTGTTTAAAAATTATTTGCAGGGGAAACAATTAAAAAAATGTGTGGCCATTTTCTTGATGTTAAAGAAATGCTCTATCCAACATCCAATTCCAGTGGGCCAATTTTCTCCTGCAAGATTTATGAAGCAGATGCTGCCAAGCAGACAGAAATCTAAATAGTAACATGTTTCACTTTAATAGAAGTTTAATTTAATAAGAATAATACCCAAAATACCCAGACAGCTTTATAGCGCTAGTCATGGTATCCCATTTTCGCTGTGGAGCCCTCGGGATGATAAATATGTTCTCGAACCTCACCTCCAGAAGCCGCCTGGTAACCAGCTGTCAGGATGGCTTGGGTTGGGCCTTCAATCTTCCAGAATTCATTGGGAATTCCATTTCCCAACAACCACACAAATGCCATGTCTCCAAGCGGATGCTACGGTCCGTTCAGAAATCCTTACTTCTTGTTGGGTAAATCTGAAGTTTGGGAATAATCCCCTGCCTATCCCTGCTGACAGCCCACAGCTCGGTTTCAAAGTCTCCCAGCAAAGCTGTGGGAAGGTTTCATTTTCATTGTTCTTGGGGATAGAATATCTAAAAATAGCAGCGACCCTTTATGAAATCACCCATTGAGGGGCCGGTGCTGTGGCTCAGCAGGTAAGGCCACTGCCTGCAGTGCTGGCATCCCATATGGACCCGGGTTTGAGTCCTGGCTGCTCCACTTCCCATCCAGCTCTCTGCTGTGGCCTGGGAAAGCAGCAGAAGATGGCCCAAGTCCTTGGGCCCCTGCACCCATGTGGGAGACCTGAAAGAAGCTCCTGGCTCCTGGCGTTGGATTGGCACAGCTCCAGCCGTTGGGGCCATCTGGGGAGTGAACCAGTGGATGGAAGATTCTCTCTCTCTCTCACCCTCTGCCTCTAACTCTGCCTTTCAAATAAATAAATAAATCTTTAAAAGAAAGAAAGAAAGAAATCCCCCATTGGGGCAATTTAGAGGGATGTCAATATTCTAATGTGTGATCGTCTGACTTCCCCTTTATTTTTTAATAGCTATGTATTAGGACCTAGTGTTTGGTCCTGCAGTGTATGCGAATCAGTGGAAGGTGGGTTACAAAATGATTCTTTGACAAAGGGTTGTGCTGTAGCTCACAGTTGGAGCTGAGGAAGTCCGTGTTTTGAGCTCCATCCCTTTTTTTTCTCTTTCAAGATTTTATTTAATTTGAAAGGCAGAGTTACAGAGAGGCAGAGGCAGAGAGAGAGAGAGAGAGAGGTCTTCCATCCACTGGTTCACTCTCTGGATGATTGCAATGGCTAGAGCTGTGCCGATCCAAAGCCAGGAGCCAGGAGCTTCTTCTGGGTCTCCCATGCGAGTGCAGGAGCCCAAGCCCTGTCTTAACTCTGCATGGATTCATAGTTGGGGTGTATCTGCTTCGGGAGGGCATGTTTGTAGCATGTGGTTGTTCCTTACTTCACATAAGGCCTCAACGACCACCCATCTGTCTCAGCACCATTTCCTGTTGAGATCAAACACAACCTCAAATCTTTCTCAACACACCACTCCTGAGAGACACCACCAATTCACCAAAATGAGCTTGACAATAAAATCCACCCACCACTTCCTCATCTATCTAGTTAGATCGTTTAAACAAAACAAAACTAATCACTGGTATTTAAAAAAAAAAAAACAACAACAAGTATTTTAGGGAAAGAACTTTGTAGTCCATTATTATACAAGACAATCACGGTAGGTCTGGCATTGTGGCATAGCAGGTAAAGCTGCCTCCTGCAACATTGGCATCCCATGTGGGTGCCGGTTTGTGTCCTGGCTGCTCCACTTCCCATCCAGCTCCCTGCTAATGGCCTGGGAAAAGCAGAGGAAGATGGCCCACATGCTTAGGTCCCTGCCATCCATGCAGGAGACCTGGATGAAGCTCCTGGCTCCTGCTTTGGCCTGGCTCAGCCCTGGTTGTCATGGCCATCTGAGGAGTGAACCAGCAAAGGGAAGATCTTTCTCTCCTCTCTTTCTCTCTCTCTCCCTCCCTCCCTCTCTGTAACTCTGGTAACTCTTCCAAAAAATTTTTTTAAAAAACCAATCATTTGTTAACTCCTTATATGCCTGCACCATGACAATGTGCTCACTGTGTTTAAGTTGAGCTATTAATAGTCCTTAAAAATTCACGTGAAAGTTTGTCTGCCTCTTCCGCTAGGGTGAATGCGTCAAGCACAGGGCAGGAATATCGCTGATTCTCATTCACTAAATCAAAAGCATTTCGATGATCCAGAGTTCCTGGAAGGGGTGCTGAGAGCGTCCCAAATGCCTACACCGCCCAGCATCCAAGAAATACTCAACTATTTGCTGACGACGGGACACAATCAGGGCTAGCGACATGCAAGAGTGTGAGGCTGGGCTTCCAAGCCCTTTAATTGCAATTAGAACCAAGAGAGCGTTTCAAAGTGCACTTGCTAATCGAAAGTTTACCCAAGCCCGGGAATGCTTCGGTCAGCAACACTGGACAGGAAAACCTCCTGAGAGCAAGCTGTCTCATAAGATTTCCGTTGCCTGCTGCTCCTAGCCGGGCTGAGAATGCCCTCAGGGCAGTCTCTGGAGTGGTGGTTTTGGCACTTCTTCCCCCACATGCAGCCCAGAAGTGCAGGAGTGCACAGAAATCCAGTGTCCTGGGAGGGGAGTTGATTAAATGTTTTCAAACCTCAGGAAAGGGGGAAAATGAAAAAAAAAAATCAGTTCAGGTAGAGTTCAAGTTTTGGGGTCAAACTTCAGAGACCCCTGGGACTCTTTTGTAGTGAGGCCATTAACTCACTCCTTGAAATCGTACCCCGGAGAGCTTATCAAGAGCAACAGTGCCGCTTCTCAGCACTGCCCTTTGTTTTGTGTGGTCCGTTTGTCACCGAGTGAACCCAGCATCGCCATGCACACTGAGCCCAGCCACACAGAATCCCGCCTCCATCCTGCGGCAGATGGCGTGTCTTTCTCCACACTTCCTCCCTCTTCCCGCTGGAAAGCAGCACTTCAGACGGCTGACCCCTGCACAGCTCCGTTTTTCCTGGGGAGACAGCAGCGTTTCCAGCTGCTTTTTCACATGGAAACCTTGAAAGGCTCTGGACGACACCACCGCCACCCTCCCAAGATGCTGATGGATGAAGCTGGGAAAAAACCAGTCCAGGATGTGCTTGCAAACTGAGCGATTCCAGGGTTTTAACCCAGTGTTGCACCCTTGTGAGGCGGCCATCTTTCTGAATAGAGATCAGCCTTCGTTTTCACCTGGGAGCAGGAATAATTCCAGAAACCACGGCTAGCGACGTGGGCATGGCCCCCTCACCACGGGCTTCTCCTCTGGGCTCCCAGCTCCTCCCCTGGTTGGGTCCTGTCTCCCAGGGACAGGCCCAAGAGACTTCGATTATTCTTTGCAAAAAGAAAGCTCCACATTTCAGACCAGACTAAGAAATTCTTTTCTGTAGCCGATTAGATAGTAAATATTTTCAGTGTTGCAATCTCCATCACAATCACTAAATCCTGCCATTGTTAACAATGAGCCGACAAATGTGTTCCAATAAAACTTTATTTATAACAATGGATTTGGCCCATCAGCCAAGCTTGCCCCTCCCTGTTTTAAGGGATTCCATTTCTATCTACTCGTTGTTTATCAGAAAAAGGAATTGTAATGACAAACGACAATTCCCAAGGATGCCCATGTAATCCTAGACATAGGAATATTCATCTGCCTGGCCACATACTTGCACATCTAATGTTCTTAAGGGGACAGGCTTCCAGAGGGAGCAGGGGCTTTGGCCACACTGGCACCTGCTGCCCATAGGTCCCATCTTGCTGCTTTCTCCCCCAGCTTGCTGACGAGTGCTGTTTTCAAAACTTGACCTTGGCAGCAAAGGGGCCACGGGCAAACATTTGTCATCTGTGGTCTCCAGGGGAATTTCAGTCACTCCCCACCCTCCGCTAGACACAAAACTTCTGCACCCCCGACCCCGACCCACCCATCCGGTGCAGCTGAGCATGGGACTCCAGGACTCCAGGACCTACCTATCCGAGGCTGGTCCAAGGCCCATCCTGACCCCACTAGGGTGGACCCACCCCCTCCCCTTCCCAGAAATACAAGTGAGAGGGGGGTCAATGAGAGGTCAGTACGCTGCTCCCTCCTAGCCACGGCAGACCTGCTGCAGGAACTATCTGATCGCACCGAGGCCTTCATTAGATTAGCATGTGCACGTCGGCCTTGCAGGTGAAATTGATTTATGCCAGGCTTGCAGGGCCGGGGCTGCCCAGGCTGAACCGGCTGTGTGTGGGAAGGCTAGGATTCTTCTGGGGAGAAATTCAATTTGAGCGCGCACCCTTTTCACCTCTGAGGCGAGCCCCGGGGCCACCTGAATCAAAACCAGATGGACTCTGGGGCGTAAAGACAACAAATAGCAGCAGTGCCGAATCCTGCCGGCCGCGGACCACCGGAGCAAGGGCGCGGTGGCTTCCCGTGCTCCGGATGCGAAGGAAGGCTCCCAGCTCAGCTCGGAGCGCAGCCTCCACCCTTTGCTCCCCGCAGCGCCCAGGAACATTGCCTCCTCCTAAGCCAGTTCTGTGAGCCGTGCCCCTCCTCGCCGGGTCTGGTTTGTTTTGGCAGCTGAGCAGGTGCCCTCCCAGTGCTGAGATCTGAGCTCGCTCAGAGTCAGCGGTGACCCGGAGTCTTGGGTGGCCGCCTTCACACGCGCACTTCCCCGTCAGCTGATCCACCCGCCACCCACGCACTGGACGGGGCAGAGATTCCAAAGGAGGGAGCGCTGACCTCCCCTGCCCCCGCCCCCCGCCAACCAGGCCCCCTGGAAGAGCCAGGGCCGCTTGGAAATCGCGGGCTCCTGCTTTTTCATAAACAAGGAGGGAGGGGAGCCTTGCAAAACACGAAGTCTGTGAAACATTAGCTTCCAACTGGTCGTTGAAACGGGACCTGGTAAACACAGGATGGCTTAGATGTCTAGAAGTTTCTCCTAAAACTGCCTTTGAAGACACAAGAGGGATCAGCAGGTTCCTCCTCTGGGACTGGGCATTGCAGAGGGCATTTTCACCCGATGGCCAAATCCCCGTGTGTAGTCCTGGGTCCCTGATGACACTAAGCAGCCAGCTCCCCCAGTGCAGGAAGCATGGCCAGGGAAGCCCCCAGGAAGGTGGGGGCCGTGGTTTCCATTCACTCCAGGCACAAGTCCACCTTTCAGATTAGGGCACAAATCCTGCTCACGGCCAGCATCTATTTCCACAGTGTTGCCAAGCTCTGACCTTGGCCTTGGTTCTTAGTCATCATGGCATTCCTGCTAGTGGCAGAGCGAGCACTGGGCAGTGGATGAGGGGTAGGCACAGGTGCTGAACCCCTCAGCCAAAGCCCCGTGCTGGGCCTGGCCACCTGCTGTCTGCTTCTCCCAGGAGGCAGGGTGCTGAGTGGGACGGTGCTGTCTCTCTGCGTGCCCAGTTCATCTCATTGCAAGGGGTAAGAGGAACACAGCACCCTGCCCACGGTGCATCCTATTTCTCTGTCCCCACTCCAGCAGAAGATGCAGGTGTTGCCAGGCAACCGTTGCTAGGCAACCAGGATGCGGGGGGGGCAGCAGATGCATGAGTAGCATCTCTCCCAGGCAAGGTTTCTGGGGAGCCAGGCCCCATGCTATGGGTTTCCTTAGAATTGGAGTTGGACACCACTGGAGTCATTTTCCAGAACCCGAGTGGGAGTGCCAGGGAGCAGACACAAGTGTATGCACAGACATGCACACACACACCACACACAGAACACGCATCAATGCCTGAGGGATCAGAAATGACACAGCACACTGATCACATATATGCACACACACACACGCGCATGCACACACTAGACATCTCCAAACATAATCTGTATGCACCAGAGTAAATTTTTTAATATCACATTCCATGAGCTTTTTGAAATACCTTCGTATGGGTACAGCCCGGTTGCAAAGGTTGCTCTCCCAGCTCTGATGTTTAAAATCCCAACACTAGCCTACGCCCCTCTGAAGTTTCATATCTCTGTAACTTGTCCTCATAGGCCGTGCAGTGCATGGGAGGTAGCAGACAGAGTGAGGAGAGAAGTGGAACAGCCAGTTACTGCTGGTCCAGGCGGCTGATAATGACAAACACAAGAATGGGAGGCCAAGTCGCATCGTAGGTCAGGGCTCTGCTGACAGCACCAGAGGCTGGGCAAGTTTTAAAGCCCCCACCTCACATGATTGCACTGTGCCACTGAGTTTAGGCCCACGGGACGGCATGAGTATGAATGGGACGTCCAGTGGACGGCATGGCAGGCAGGAAGGGACCAGGTAAGTGTGAGCATTCGCATGAGGAAAAATCCAAGTAGTGACAAATCTCAGAACTCAGTTGGAAATCTGATCTGGAGAACCAGAAGAGACCTACAGAGAGATGCTAGATGATAGATAGATAGATAGAGAGATGATAGATTAATAGATGCTAGGTATAGATAGATGCTTACTAGATGATAAATAAATAGATTGATGAGATGGATTGAAAGATGATTGATATATAGATGATAGATGATGGACAAATAAATTGATATCTATGGTAGAAATAGGTAGATAGAAGATGATAGATTAGTAGCTGTTAGGTATAGATAGAGAGATGCTCAATTGATGATAAATAGATGATAGATGAGGTAAAAACTTGATTAATATTCAGATGATAGATAACATAGCTTAGATGATGGACAGACAAATCATAGATAGATAAATGATAGAGTCTGTGTGAGTTAGGAGTAACATTTAGCTCTCTTTAATGTCTAAAGTCATGTTCCCAAATTAAAATAAGTTTCTTTGCTTAACTACAAGCAGGAGATGTTAGCAGTCCCCGGGAACCACCCTACTTAGGCAACAGAGGGCACCAGCGACCCTACAGCGAGCAAAGAGTGTGCTCACTCAGGTAACCTGCGATTATTTTTTTTTGACTTTCAAAAGAAAGAAAAGGAAGGAGAATGGTAGGGTGGGAGGCGAAAGAAATTTCCTCCTGAAAGGTAAAGTAGGACTTACCTAGAAAGCTATGAACCTAGAAAACTGTAAGCCCAACGCTGGTGGCCCGTGTCCCTCCTTAGAGAGCTCTCCAAGTAGCCACATCTAGAAGGCTCTAAGAAGCTGCGTGGAGAGGTGGCTGGGGTGCAGTTTGGATGCCGGCTGAGAGGCCCATAAGTCCACACCCCAGTTCCAGGCTTTGAGTCCCAGGCTCTGGCTCCTGATTCTAGCTTCCTGCCAGTGTAGACCCTGCCAGGGTTCAGGTAACTGGTGTCTGTCATTCACGTGGGAGACTTGCACTGAGTTCCCGGCTCCAAGCTTCAGGCTCAGCAGGGGATCATTGTTGACTTGTGGGGAGTGAACCAAAGGATGGAAGTGTGCCCTCTCTCTCCCCCCACCACCCCTCTTGTAACCAAGAGAGGTGATGAGAAATCATTTCACTACAAATACGTGCAGGAGTATTTCAAAATGTTCATGCAAGCCCTCATGGAAAATGTAATTAAACGATAAGTTTACTTTGATGCCAAACTATTTTGAAATCCATACATAGCAAGATCTTCAAGAAGTTCATAGAAAGTTACGTTATGAATAAAATGATGCAACAATTTCAGGACTTTTGCACCAAAAGAATGTTCTTTTAATTTTACTTTGCCGTGAACTGCTTGAAGCCCCCTAGCATATCAAAACGTCACTGTGGAGAACTCACACGGATGTAGAAATGCATTTCCAAGAAGGCACAGAAAAGGAAGGAGCTGGGAGTGGGACTTCAGCTGAGGGGGGCGAGGCTGGCTGCAGGGGAGGGGGCTGTGGGAGCAGGAGAGGAGGGGTCTGCGGACCTCACAGCCAACAGAGGATCAGGTGGTGCTGGGAGAGGTACCATCTGCCAGAAAGCGCTTCAGGTTCATATATATATATATATATATATATATATATTTTTTTTTTTTTAAGGCTGTGCTTTGCAAAGGTTACAGCGGCCAGCGTCCCTCTGCGGTGGCTGGGCCCGAGTCCGTGTTTTCCACGTCGCCGCAGGTAGCATTCGCATCGCGCACTGAGCGCAGTCTGCCTCCAGACCTTGCATTTGCTGGGTGACATTACAGAAGCAATTCACCGATACAGACTCAGATAAGCTAGCCACGTGCTGAACCGTGACCTGTGAACTATGCATGTTTTTCTTGTTGCAGATCAAGGTGAGGCCCAGGAAGAGACGCTTGCCTAGCAGCCACACGCGTGCTTTGTGGAGCTGGACTTGGGAAACTTTGACCCGTGTAAGTTCCACCACAGAGCCATCCAGCTTCATTATTCACAGGCGTGGGCCCTCATTTCACACTCAACTCGCAGTGCTGGCAATGCTCCTGCCTGATTCCCCCCATGTCATCTGTGCATGGCACCTTTCTTTTCTTTAAATGAGTCTTTGCAGTGTTATTGAGAAGAAAAATTCCTAGTTGATATCCTGGTACGTTCTGAAGATGCAGGATGTAGTAAGGCAGTGAGAGAGATTCTGGTGATTTAAATTATTCATTTGAGAGCGAGACCTCCACTTGCTGGTCCGCTCCTCCAAATGCCCAGGGAGGCTGAGACCAGGAGCTGGGAACAGCACCCAGGTCTCCCACCTGGGTAGGCCAAATGCCCGCCCTTCTGCTTTTAAGTTTTAAATCTAAACTGACTGTTGTTGTTTTTGGTAGAATTATCCCTGTCCCGAACAGTGTACCAACTACCTCTGTCCTTTGTGTAGTTAGGGCGTGTGTACATGCACACGGCCATATGCATGAGTGTACCCCATTTTCAGATCGGGTCATTGGTCTTCACGCTGTCTCTATGAAGGGTGCTGGAAGCAACTCAGACCAGGATTAATGAATGAGGTGCCCAGCTCACAGGATGCTAGGGAAGCTGTGGGCAGTGCGGCGAGAAGAGCCAGTTAGTCACCCGTGGAAGAGGGAGATGACTGCGGGCAACTTAACATCTCGTTCTTTTCTTTTTTTAAAGATTTATTTATTTGACAGTCAGAGTTACACAGAGAGAGAAGGAGAGGCAGAAAGAGAGAGACAGAGAGAGATCTTCCAACCGCTGGTTCACTCCCCAAATGGCCGCAATGGCTGGAGCTCAGCCGGTCTGAAACCAGGAGCCAGGAGCTTCTTCTGCGTCTCCCAGGCAGGTGCAGGGGTTCAGGCACTTGGGCCATCTTCCACTGCTTTCCTAGGCCACAGCAGAGAGGGGGATCGGAAGTGGAGCAGCCAGGACTCGAAGCGGTGCCCACATGGGATGCCGGCAATGAAGGCAGCAGCTTTACCTGCTACGCCACAGCGCCGGTCCCAAAACCTCATTATTTTCAACAGCAAAACTGAAATAATTCTAGCCACGCCTAATGTTCTGTTACTGTGACTATCAGGAGGCCACAGTTGGAGGAGCTGGCATTGTGGCACAGCCCGCTCCACTGCCAGCTGCGAGGCTGGCGTCCTGCACCGGAGCACCGGCTGGAATCCTGGCAGCTTCCTGCTTATGTGCCGGGGAATGCAGCTGAGATCGCCCAACAGCTTGGCCCTTACCAGCCACAGGAGACATGCGGATGGAGCTCCAGGCTCCTAGCTTCAGCCTGTCTTAGCCTTGGCCATTTTGGCCATGTGGGTAATGAACCAGCAGATGGAAGGTCTCTCTCTCTCTCTCTCTCTCTTTCACTTTCTCTCTCTTCCTCAGTGTCACTCAGCCTTTCAAATAAATAATTAGTCTTTGTAAAAAAAATCATAGTTGGAATATACTTTGTAAACCTCACATTACTATCCGTATGTGTATATAATTATATATCATCATATACACATTTCCATATATATTATAGTAAATACTTAGACGATACATTTTTATTAATTTGGGGAATTAAGACACTTCATTTTAGTAGGGCAAATGAATTTTCTGTCTTTGGGACACTCCCCTTGATAAAAATGTAATTGATTTTTCAATTATTTTCTAAGATTCTCATTGATAAACACAAACCTCAGATACCTCCAACAAAGGCTCATTGTAAGGAGAATGGACACATCATGAACTTGAATCAACTTAAATTAACACTAGTCTTTCAAAAACGTGGGGGTAAGACCACATTGCTGAAAACACATTACTTCCGTCTCAGAGTGATATCCCGTCTCCTCTCATTGTTCTTAGCTGATGGAATGAGTGGCAGAGACATTCTCTGTCCTTTCCAAGTCAGGAAATCAGGAAATTCTAAAAGAGCAGCAAAATGATCACGTGGGCTCGGAGCCTTGGAGCCGAGGCGGCCAGGTTCCCGAGACCTGAGTCACCATGTGGACAGCGCCCTGCAGGTGAGCCTAGGGAAGGATGCCCACGCCGGCCTTCCTCTAGCTCCACGTGCCGTCCCGAGCTGGTGCTGATCTTCCAGAAGGCTTTGCTACCTTCTAGGAAACTTCTCCGAGAACATAATAAAAAGTGTGGACACGTTTTCCATGCAAAGACACTTATCCACGTGTTCGTCAGCAGCACACAGGAGAACACTTGAATATACTTATGCATACACAGTACAGTCATCGATATGTTTTTTTTTCCAAAAAGAGGTAATTTTTTTCTTTTCTTTTTTTTTTTTTTTTGACAGGCAGAGTTAGAGAGAGAGAGAGAGAGGGAGAGAGAAAGGTCTTCCTTCCGTTGGTTCACCCCCAAAATGGCCGCTATGGCCAGCGCACTGTGCCGATCTGAAGCCAGGAGCCAGGTGCTTCTCCTGGTCTCCCATGCGGGTCCAGGGCCCAAGCACTTGGGCCATCCTCCACTGCACTCCCGGGCCACAGCAGAGAGCTGGCCTGGAAGAGGAGCAACTGGGACAGAATCCGGCGCCCTGACCGGGACTAGAACCCGGGGTGCCGGCACCGCAGGTGGAGGATTAGCCTAGTGAGCCGCGGCGCTGGCCAAGGTAATTGTTAATATGGTAAACATTTCACATTACATTATCAGATGAAAAGGGTAAGACAAAGTCAGGAAAGCAATGATTCTAATTTTATATATGTATTTGTGCACCAAAAAGCAAAAAAGGAAAAATGTGTATACAAATAATAGCAACTGCTATCTCCAAGTGATGAGGAGGAAATTCAATTCAATTCTTACATTTCACTATATTTTTGTACAATTCCTACCATAATCATATATTACAATTGTTTTTGCAATTGTGATATATGTTCTTTTAGGGTTTTTGTTTGTTTGTTTTGTTTTGTTTTGTTTTTTTGGTCAGGAAGTCTTTTCCAAGGTTGTGAGTTCTAGTCTGACTCATTCTGGACAGATTAGCAACATTTCCTGAAAGGTGACTTGTTTGAGTTCTTAAATCCAAAAAACTACTGAATGAACTCATTCTGCATGCCAACTGCTACACGAGGAACTTGGGTATGGGGAAAGGAGCGTAATGGACGAGGCCCCTTTCAGACAAGGAAGAGGTGTTCTGTTATTGCTTGGTCACCTGACTGACCCTCATAAATTGTAATCGATTATTGTGTAGAGGGAGAGGCAGGGCCTTTGATTCTCTATTAGAGGCGTTAACTTGGCCACTAGTATTCCTCCACCAGTTTCTTGAGTCTTTTGGTCCATTTTAATTGTGCGCTGACAACTGAAAACAGTGGTTTTTTTCCTCTTCATTAAAAAATATAGGACACTTGCATGGACAGTAGAACACCACACTGGCTTATCTCCTTCATAAAAAGTGCATTCACTGGGCACCTGTTACCATTCTGGATGGATCAGCCTTTGACCAATCACAATGGCCCAGGATCTTTTCCCAAACAGCGCACGAAAGCCGGCCGTAATCTTCCCTAATACTCCCAGTTCTTCACGCTTTTTGCAGTCCAAAAATGATGATGATGATGATGATATCATCTGACTTTATATGATACTTTGCAAAACCTTTTCCCTCTCCGTGTCTCACTTGGCCCACGCATTTCAAGACAGGCTGCTTGCACATCCTACTCGCAGTTCCGAATCAATGTCTCTTAGAGTTAAAGGTGGCACACAATTGATAACAAATACCCTCTCCCCCAACTTATTACAAGTTTAAAAGTCTCAAAAACCAGTTAGTATTCAGCAACCTCAGGAAACTAACAAATAAAATCCTTGGGATGAAGGCATGCGACAAATACAGTGCATTTAACAAAGAAATCTTGCAAGCGTGTCTCCCTGTGTGTGGTGAGCATTTTTCTTCTCTGTGCAGACCATCACTCTCAGTCCCTGAGGCTGTGTTAAGAAGCAGAGGCCAGGAGGTCCGAGGGGGGCCCGAGGGTCTGCATTTTCAGAAGATCCAAGCTGAGGCTGATGTTGCCATTTTTTGAGTAATGAGGATCTGCAGATTTACCTCGCGGAGAGAAACAGTAGCATGAGAGGAAATCCCAAGCTATCAAAATCTTTTTTCAAAAATAAAGAAATCTTTCAGAGCAAAATACCATGCCTCAGGGAGCTCCTGGAGGTGCGGTCCCAGCAGGGTCTCTGGAAGGCCGAGCAGGGTTGAGTCACGGCTCCAAGGCCCCGGGGGTGGGAGTCGCCGTGAGTGAGGGAGGACCGCAGGCCAGAGCTCTGCAGGTGGGGTGTGCATGCAGCCTGTCTTCAAACACACAGGCCAAGGGAGCTATAGAGAGGGACAAGCTTCCATATAAATGTCGGGTGATATTATCATCATCCCCATTGCTATTTCACACAGCGCACTGGGTCCTGAGGCAGAGTCCTAGTGGGTGTGGGAAGAGACACACGATTCCTATCCCAGAAATCCCTGGTTGGGACTGAAGCACTTCACGGACGCGTCTGTGGGCTGGAGGCGTGGGCCACGGCGCAGGGAAGAGGGCTGCACGTTCAAGCTCACTCTCGCTCCGTCCCCCAGCCTCCCAGGGCTGGCTTCTGCTGTGCTCCAGCCTCTGCCTGCCCCCCTGTGCTCACCCATGGCTGCCCCGACCTTGCCCAGGGAAGGGAGAGCAGCTGTGCTGCGCTGCTGGGCCTCTGTGACCTATGTGAGTTCTCGCGCAGCTTTCATTCTAACTCCCCGTTGGCTCACACTCCCGGCAGGTCCTGGAGCGCAAGAGCCGAGCAGATCTGCTCATCTCATCGGCTTTGAAAAGATGAAGCAGGGATTTTTCAAAAGGTCTGGTTATGTATTTGAAAGCAGAGTTAGAGAGAGAGAGAGAGAGAGATCTTCCATTCACTGGTTCACTTTCTCAAATGACCACAACAGCTAGGACTGGGCCAGGCTGGAGCCAGGAGCCAGGAGCTTTCTCCAGTCTCCCACATGGGTGCAGGGCCCAAGCACTTGGGCCATCTAACACCTGCCTTCCTCAGGTGCACTAGTAGGGAGCTGGATTAGAAATGGGGCATTGGAGGGTGAACCAACGGCAAAAAGGAAGACCTTTCTCTCTGTCTCTCTCTCTCTCTGTCCACTCTGCCTGTAAAAAAAAAAAATTAAAAAAAAAAAAAAAAAGAAATGGGGCAGCCTGGACTCTAACCAGTGCCCCTATGAGATGCCAGCACCACAAAGAGGCAGTTTTACCTGCTATGCCACAGTGCCAGCCCCTAAAGAGGAATTACAGTTTAGATTTTAAAAATTTTTAAAAAAAGATTTATTTACTTATTTGAAAGAGAGAGAGAAATAGAAAGGGATAGACAGAAAGATCTTCTGTCCACTGGTTCACTCCCCATATGGCCAGAACGGCCAGGGCTGGGCCAGGCAGAAGTCAGGGGCCTGGAGCTTCTTCCAGGTCTCCCACATGGGGAGCAGGGGCCCAAGGACTTGGGTCATCCGCACTGTGATGTCTGCATTGCCAGCAGCAGCTTAACCTGCTACACTGTAGCACAGGCCCTAGATTTTTTTAAAATCCATTCATCTGTCCATCTGTCTATCTATCCACATACAATATGTTTATGCATTTATTATTATCCCGCATTAAAATTTTTCACGAGATCAACATGTCTCAGCCTTTGTTGCTACATGTGGGTCATGATGTTATTTTATTCTGTTGCTTTTATCTGTATTGTGAGTTGCACTAATGTGATGTGTCACATGTGGATTTCTGCTGATCTACGCACTTGTCGAACGGCTTCCAACATGATGATGTTTTCTCAAGACCGAGAACTCTTTTATTTGCTTGATTGTCTGATTGAAACTGTTCAGAGGATGGAATTATCTTGCTCTTGACAGCTGCCTTGAACTTTATCTGATTGGGTGTATTTTGAGAACTGGGAAGAAGTAATTGGGCCTCCCAATCCAAGTTCTTATCAGTGAATTGTCAGCTAGAATCAAAATGGATAGAAAATTCCAGACCCAATGTTTAGCACAATTGGCTCTAAGAAGTGCACACTCTGGTGTGTCACTCCCTACTTCATATTTATTTGGCAACTAGTCACTGACCACTTACTAAGAGCCAGGACCTTGGTTACAGAAGTGAATTAGACATCATCTTGGCCCTAAAGATGCTCACAGCTTTTAGGCTGTGGGTGTGCCAACTTGTATGTGTCTGTCCCAATGTAGGTGTGTGTGTGTGTGTGTGTGTGTGTGTGTGTGTGTAGGGACAGCTAGAGTGTTCACAGGGTGGGTGGATAAGCAGCCTTCTTCAAAACTGCAAAGAACAGCAGAGGTTAGCACAGAGCCCTGAGAATCACATAGGGTGGGCACCTGGCCAGTCTCAGAGGTTAAAGGAGAGCCCAGCCAGAGTGACCCCTGACCTGAAACTTGCAGAATAAACCAGAATATAGCCAGGGAATGCTGAAGAGCAATGAAGGTGCTCCCCTCGGACCAAAAGGTAGAACAGAGAGGCCCATGGTCAGACCGACCTGGAATGAACGTGGCTCTGATTGAGGGGCAGGAGGCCCCCTGGGCATCTGAGCAGAGACGGGTCACACCCCTCAGGCCCACGTCCTGAGAGAAGCTGCACACACACCCCATGCACTCGCCTCGGCCACAGTGACAACCCCAGGGGCTCGTTTGCTTGGCAGAGCTGGAAACATCCTGAGCTTTGTCTCCACGCCGCTTGTTCCTGCGCGGTGCAAGCAGAAGACACACAGGGACCTGACTGTGGCAGCGGGGGACACGAGGGGCAGCTGACCTCCCCATCCGCTCAGACCAGAACGTCTTTGTGGACCAGCACTGCGCCTGCCTTCAGTCCGGGAAGTGCAGCAGCACTGTGAAGCATCCTGGAAGACGCTACCCATGCCCGCGGGGACCCCAGAGCACGCAGGCTGCTCTCCAGCACTCACCCGTGTAGACAGCTGATGTGCAACACCCAGTGGGGCTGCCTGGGCGCATTTCCTAATCAGCAATTTCTTATGAGCGAACCCGGAGCACAGTGACGCAGAGACCCACGGCGGGTGTGATGCAGGAAGCCCGAGACGGCCTCAGAAACGGCCCGGTAGAGGGGAACGGGGGCAGGAGGGGCGGCATTGCAGTCCTTGCTAAATTTAATAGGACCAGCCGAGTAAGAGAAGTCATTATGGAGAAAATGTGGAAGCCCAGCCAAGAGTTGGGGTGATGGAAAATTAAATATAGTTGAAACATAAAATTTTACAATATAGGGATTGTAGTATGATTGGATGTCTTTCATAGTTTAAAAATTCAGTTCAATGGACCATCTCTTAGCGCTATCCTGAAAGCTTATACTTTTGATTAAAACCATAAAACCTATCTTAGAGATTCAGGAAAGAGTGTGCATACCTTAACCCCAAACATTCTACCACCTGGGCCACTAGTATTCTCATTTTTCTTCCATCTTTAATTTAATTAAAGCAGCCATGGCCAAGCTGGAATTCTCGGATGTCAACTTTCCGTAGAAAAGTCAAAGACATTAGACACTTTTTAAAAAAATGATTATTTAAGAGTTTTGCACCTAAGATATTTTTTAGAGGATGGAGGCCAGACCCAAACATAATCAAGGGTTTGGAAAAATGACCACGACTATGCCTGGAAGCGACTGGAGGCCAAGTGTGGAGCGTCTCCGGCATGGCCCATGTGGACGGGCTCGTCTGTGGAGGTGTGCTGTGGGAGGGAGGCGGTCGGCGGGAGGCGGGCTAGCTTTGAGCCCTGGCTGTGGTCCTCTCCAGATGTCGCTCTGTCCGTTCCCACCTTGTCACTTTCCTGGGCTCAGCCAGAACCACAAGCGCTCCTGTCACTATACTGGGTTAGAGGATGAGGGAGCGCTGAGGTTCGGAATTACACCAAGATGTCACACTGGAGAGCATCATGTACTCAACAAGGACAAGCCCAAAGGAACAAAGAAAAGTAATAAAATAATCGTGGTTATGAGCTGTTCAGCAAATTTCCATGATAGATCAAATAATAAAAGGGCTTCTCAAGAAACAGCCACCCAGTTGGTGGAAAGTCGTGGACTTCAGTGAAGTCGGTTCCACCAGCACTCATTGAACCCCATTGCATTCAAAGCTCTGTGAGAAAGAGCGGAGCGAGGAGAGGAATCCCACACCCACACGGTCACACTGCTGACGGCTCTGTCCCCTTTGCCTCACTGCACCAGGCGCTCCAAGTATAGACCCGAGGCTGTGAAGTTGTTAGCACAGAGTTCTCACCCCTGAGAGCCCCGTGGCTGTGTGGGGATTGCCTTTCTCCTGCCGCTTTGTGAACCACGTCAACTCACAGGATGACAGCGTCCATGTGCAGCACGGGGATTGATCTCTGAGATGCACGGGCTGTCCGCTCATTTGGGCACGCGAGCAAGAGGAGCAGACCCTGGGACTGGCACGTGGAACAGTGGGTTAAGCCGCTGCTCTGGACACCAGCATCCCACGTGAGTGCGTTTCAGTCCTGGCTACTCCACTCTCATCACAAGCAAATGGGAGTTTTCTCTCTCTCTCTCTCTCTCTCTCTCTCTCTCTCTCTCTCTCTAACTCTGCCTTTCAAATAAATATGTCTTTGAAAAAAACTTTTTTTAAAAAGAGGAGCAGACCATGTAGAGAAGACAGAATTTCTAGCAAAAAAAAAAAAAAAAATGAGAGACAAGAATGAGGAAGAAAATTATCAGTCACTTCCTTAGCATTGAACTGTAAGTAACCACAAATACATTCTGGCGTGCCACACTTTCGTCTTCTGTAGCTGTCTTATCCCCCATGTACAAGGGTACTTCAAAAATTCATAGAAAGGCCGGCGCCGTGGCTCAACAGGCTAATCCTCCGCCTTGCGGCGCCGGCACCCCAGGTTCTAGTCCCGGTCGGGGCACCGGATTCTGTCCAGGTTGCCCCTCTTCCAGGCCAGCCCTCTGCTGTGGCCCGGGAGTGCAGTGGAGGATGGCCCACGTGCTTGGGCCCTGCACCCTATGGGAGACCAGGAGAAGCACCTGGCACCTGGCTCCTGGCTTCGGATCAGTGCGGTGTGCCGGCCGCAGCGCGCCGGCCGCGGCAGCCATTGGAGGGTGAACCAACGGCAAAGGAAGACCTTTCTCTCTGTCTCTCTCTCACTGTCCACTCTGCCTGTCAAAAAAAAATTCATAGAAAATGAGACTAAAGGACAAGTTTATTTTAAAGCTATTTTTTAAATTCCATGCATATAGTAATCTTCCAAAAAATTCATGGGAAATGCATATCATAAAAAAACTGCATTAACTGAGAAATGCTTTTGAACCCAAGCAACCATCTTTCAATTCCAATTTTCCAAGAACTGTTTAAGGTATCCTTGCACGTTAAACAGAGCTGCAATATTACACCCCCATCAAAAAAAAAAAAGAATGAAACGCAGTTAAGTTTGAATTTCAAATACAGTTATTCATTCTTTAACCCAAATTCAAACTTTAATGTGTGTTGTGAATTTTATCGGGTAGCTGTAATTAGAAGTTAGGTTTGTATTTCTAACTAGGATGTGCCAAGTTCACCAGGGAGTACCCAGTCGAGTGTGTGAGGCAGCCCTCTGCTTCCAGTTCTTTCTGGGTTCCTGTGTTAACTCGGTTCGACTGTTCAAAGCTTTCGTTTTTATCCATCTTTCATTTAAACCAAACATCTGGCTGTTTCTTTGAAGAAGTTTAGTGGCTTTTTTTTTTTTTTTTCTATTTAGCTGCCTCTCATTGCTTTTTGTTTTGCATTTGGTCTTTATCAGATTCAAAGTTTCATCCTTGGTCTTATTTTCTGAAACTCCGGGTACTGGTGACCCACGTCAAGGTGCCTCGTGGGAAATCAGAGGCTGTTAATCAGATGGGGCATTAGCTAATGCACCCTGGAAAATGACTCATCATTGACTGAAAAGTCTCTGCTAGCAGAGGAACAGTGGAGCCTGGCCCTGGGAGAACATGGCAGCAGTCTCAGCAAGTTTTCGTGTGTCACACACGACCTCTCTGAGCAGCGTCCGAGGACTAAATTCATCTGGGCGTTCAGAGATCATTGCTGCCTGCAAGCAAGGCACGATGGAAGGCTAGAGGCTGCTCCTGCTCTCAGAGCCGGGCCATAGCTCTGTGCCCAGCCTGGCGGCTACTTGAATTGAAGTTAACACACACCACGTGCCATGCTACCTTCATTTCAAGGACTCAGTGGCCACATAGGGTAGGTGGTGACTGTGTCAGCGCAGATCATAGAACATTTGCAACAATGTCAATGTGTTTTTTAAAGAGATTTATTTATTTATTTATTTGAGAGGCAGAGTTACAGAGAGAGAGGGGAGGGGCACACGGAGAGAGAAGTCTTTCATATACTGGATCACTCCCCCAGTGCTGGGCAAGGCCAAAGACAGGAGCCGAGGAGCTTCTCCTGGGTCTCCCACATGAGTGACAGGGGCCCAATGCTTGGGCCATTTTCCCTACTTTCCCAGGGCCATCAGCAGGGAGCTGTATGGGAAGTGCAGCAGCTGGACTCTCTAATCGGCTCCCATGTGGGATGCTGACACTGCCGGGCAGCTCTACGCACTGCACCACACTGCCAGCCCCCTAGGACACCAGTTTGGCAGCCACACTGGACACACCCTAGTGCCTCCAGAGTGGTCTCAGCTTTGCATCAGTCCTATTCCAGAAGGTCAAGTTGCCCCTGAGACCCACACACACCGGAACGTGCCTGAACCTGCACAGAGCCCCTGTGGGGGGCTGAGGATTCTGACATGAGAAAGGAGCGGTCTTTCCAGACGGCCCTGAGCTGGGAACAGCCAAGAACACAGAGAAGAGGGAGCGGTGGGTGACTCTCACGGAATGGCCTCCCCGGGAGAACTCTTCCGACACCACCCTCAGCCTTCCAACATTGAATCCACGAAACCTCGGCCTGCAGCAAGCTAAGTGGAAAAAACACAAGACAAGAAAAGCGCAAACAAAGTCCCCGTGCTGGTCCTGAGACTGAACACTTTCAGGAAATCTGAGCTTAGAAATGAAATGGGGGCCGGTGCCACGGCTCACGTGGTTGGTCCTCTGCCTATGGTGCCGGCATCCCATATGGGCGCCAGGTTCTAGTCCCAGTTGCTCTCTTCCAGGCCAGCTCTCTGCTGTGGCCCGGGAAGGCAGTGGGGGATGGCCCACGTGTTGGGCCCTGCACCCCATGGGAGACCAGGAGAAGCACCTGGTTACTGGCTTCGGATCAGTGCAACGTCGGCCGCAGCAGCCATTGGGGGGGTGAACCAACAGAAAAGGAAGACCTTCCTCTCTGTCTCTCTCTCTCACTGATTGCAACTCTATCTGTCAAATAAATAAATAAATAAAATCTTTCAAAAAATGAAATAGAAGACTATGATGACTTGATGTGGACTCCCACTTTGCCACCCCTACAGAGAGCTGGACAGCTGCCTGCTGACTCCCCCCCCGCCCAAGGACACCCGAGACCCTCACCCAGAGAATCAGAGGAAACCTCTTAGGCCCACCCAGCATCTCAACCATCACCACCATCTCTTTTGGAAAGATCCACGTTTTTAAAAACATCTGCCGATTTTTCACTAAAGCCAGAACATGAGACATTGAATGTTGTGTATCCCCATAAATATTTCTACACCAAATGAACCAACCAATAAAGTTAATTTATTAAGCACTCACTGTGTCAGGCATTGTTGTAAGAATTTGCCATGTATTAACTCACTCAACCTTTATCACAACTCTATGGAATGAGTACTAGAACTATTATCCATTGCGCCAGCCAATAAGCTATTGTAAACATTGATTATGAAAAAGTATCAAGAAAACATGCTGAGTGTGTGATCTCAATTACATGAGCATGTGAGGTCCAGGAAAGGCGAATTTAGAGACAAAATAGATAAGCCATTGCCGGACTGTGGAGAGCGTAGAAAGAACATGCAGCTTTCTCTTTCTTGCGGGGTCATTAATATTCTTGCAGCTGTTTTTGTATGACTCGGAATACTTGAAGAGTCATTGAATTAAACACTTCAAATGGATCGGGTTTACGAGATGCAAATCATATATTAATAAAGAGCCTTAAAAACATGACAATCATGGCCTCATGATCAGGTACAGATCGGGGGATGGAAGTAACTGTACATCCAAACATACTGCAAAAATTTGTAAAGATGAAATTAAAAGATAAGTTTATTTTGGTGCAAAAGAATTAAAAGCCCATTCCTAGTTTTTGCATAATGTGCATTTTTTCATGAATTTTTTGAAGAGCCTTGAGATGTATGGATTTCAAGATTTTGTTTTTTGGCACCAAAATAAACTTCTCTTTTAATTCGATTTATCCACTTTTTTTTTTAACATACTCACACACATGTTTTAATGTGTTTACACGAATATTGTTTTGTAAGGTCACCTTGTTTAAACAAACAGCACATTGACAGGGCATCCCTGTGGAGCGGGAGGAGTAACGTTGGCAAAGCAAGGCCAGGCCCTGCGCCGGCGCCCTCTGAGCTGGCTGCGACCTCTGCATCCAAGTGTGCGGGCCTCTCATCAGGTGGGACACCCTTGTTCCCTGTGCTGTGCAGACACCCGCAGTAGTAGAGGGGAGTCTGGATGGAGGACGCACAAGGCCGGCCCGAGCGCTTGGCTCTCCACGCGCCCTTCTCCTCCGCTCCTGGGCTCTGTGATGCTGGACTGCCAGCCCCGGTTCTGCTTCGTCCAGTCGCTCCGTGGCAGGCTGTACCCACTGCAGAGGCTGGGGTGAGACCAGAAGACGCGGGGCGTGGGGGAGAAAGCACCGGGCCTTCCTGTTGGCCTCCTGGCGGCTGGCGGCCGTGCTGTGTCACCCCAACTGCACTTCTGCAACCTGGAAGCCCGCCTGTCTTGCAGCAGCAACCTGAGCTTTTCCAACACTGGCCAGGCCTGTGTCGCCCTGCTGGTGCCCCCTCCCTTGTGGAAGTGAACTTGAAGATACTGGGAGCACCACCCCTCAGGGGTGTTTGGACTTTTCTGATCTGAGTCGGATTGAATTCTGCCGCTCCCCTTTCTAATACCTATGTTGGGGTCTAGGCCCCAGCACCTCAGCACGGAGCTATATTTGTTTTGTTTTGTTTTCTTGTTTTTTTATTTTATTTTATTTTTTTGATAGGCAGAGTGGACAGTGAGAGAAAGAGAGACAGAGAGAAAGGTCTTCCTTTTCCATTAGTTCACCCCTCAATGGCTGCTGCGGCCGGCACACTGCTCTGATCTGAAGCCAGGAGCCAGGTGCTTCCTCCTGGTCTTCTATGTGGGTGCAGGGCCCAAGCACTTGGGCCATCGTCCACTGCACTCCCAGGCCACAGCAGAGAGCTGGCCTGGAAGAGGGGCAACCGGGACAGAATCCGGCGCTCCGACCGGGACTAGAACCTGGGGTGCCGGTGCCGCAGGCAGAGGATTAGCCTAGTGAGCCACGGCACTGGCCTGGAGCTGTATTTGTAAATAGGACCATAAGAGATGGAATTAGTAGTTAAGATGAGGTCATTTAGGTGGACCTGGTCAGTATGGCTGGTGTCCCTGTGAAAGAGGGAGACGGCACAGACAGGCAGCCAGCGAGCGGCTATGTGAAGCTGATGCGTCCATAAGCCAAGGGCACCAACGGTGGCCAGCAGACCATCAGAAGGCATGGGAGGGGCACGGGACAGCCTCACAGCCCTCAGGAAGAGCCAATCCTGCCGATTCCGGCCTCCAGCACCGAGAGAAGATGCCGTGCTTAGCCCCTCCAGTTAACAGTTCACTTGTTAAGTGCTCACGGTGTCAGGCGGTGTTCTGAGAATTTTATATATGCCAACTCATTTAATCCTCTTATCAGTCCTATGGCGTAGGTATCATCATTACTCACCGTGCCAGTTATCAACCTACTGTAAGCATCAGTCATGAAAAAAATAATCAAGGCCCTTGAAAGCAGTGTGCAAAGTGGAGGAAGCTGGTCGTACCCTGTGTGACTTCCCATCCATGAAGTTAGAAATGACCAGAACTGGCACCCTTAGACACAGCAGATGAGTGGTTGCCACGGCCTGGCAGGGCGGGGGGTGGAGAGGAGGCATCATTACAGCGGCTCCAGGCAACCGAGGCAGGGTCCTCCCTCCCTCCTTCTGAATTTAATAGTTCCGGCATCTGCCCTGCGTTCTCTTGATCCCGGGAATTGTATCTGCTTGCTGCGATGATTGTCTCCGCGATCTTGCTGTTCTTTTTCCATGTAAATTTCCTCGTGAACATTTTTAGACCAAGCTGAAGCCCCTTGATTTTAAATTCTATCGGCTCAAGTACTTTGTAAACTTTTTTTTTCTAGCTTTATTGAGGCATGATTGACAAATGGAAATTGCAGGATCTGGTGTGGTAGCACAGTGGGTTAAGCTGCTGCCTTTGCGGCTGGCATCGCGTATGAGTTTTCATATAAGGAAATCGGTGTGGAGGAGTTAAACAACTCGCCCAAAGTCAAAGGGCCCATGTGTGGCAAAGGTAGTGCAGTGTGACTGTAGGAGCCTAACCACAGCACATGGTCGCATCACCACGGACTTGAAGTTTGGCTAAGTTGCTGACTACACATGTACTATATAGGGGAGAATCCCCTTTCCTTGCAAATATTTGTAGGAATTGGCATCAGCTCAGGTCCTCCAAGAAGAAAGGTCTCTTTGAGTAAAAGTCAACCATTGAAACGACCCCATTTCTGGCCGGAATGGCCCAGCTGTGGACCTCTGGCATGCTTGGCCAGTGACTAGGAGTAGCTTGGGGCAAAGCAACCTCATGTGATCACAATGATGAGCTCAAGGGCACTGCTGCTTGAGGCTGTTGGTCAACTGTGCCCCGCAGATGTTCTGGAAGGAGAAACTTAGGGGAGACGTCGCCACAGTTGCCGCGTTAATCCACGTCCTCATGCTACTCAATGGGGAGCAGTTACTCCATGGCTCCGGTGGACTCTGCGTAAGAGGATTCTAAGAAGGCGGAGGGTATTGGCCCTGGATGGTTAATCTTTTGTGTCAGCTTGCCTGGGCTACCAGGTGCCTAGATGAAACGCCATGTCTGGAGGTGGCCATTCATTCTTGTGCCCGTGGTGGCCACACCTCCGTTTTGCCTTTAGAAGGCTGCTCTAAGACTTGTTCCTTCTGAAGGGAATGGGAACAACAATACCCCCAGCGGATCCCATCTGCACCTCCTTTGTGCTAAGCTGGGTCCCTTCGCTGACTGCTATACTCCATGAGGTCCCACACCTGTGGCTCAAGCATTCTTCACGTTCCTGGATAGCCGCTGTGGCTGGGGCCTGAATGCAGGAAAGGGAACCGAAACCCGGAAGAAGCTCCACCCACGTGCAGATAAAGCATCTGCCCTTCCAGGATGGAAGGGCTCCAATGAGAATCTTGTTACCAAGAGACTGATTGGTGTTGTTGAGAAATGGTATCAAACGGATGGCTGAGCACAGCTGTCCGCCGTAGGGACACTGGCCACTCGGAGGCAGCGGCAGCCAAACTCTCCTTGGTAAGCTGGAGTTCAAGTACTTAAGCCCACGGTGGTCATCCCATTCATGTGCCCCCTGCATTTGCTTCCAGCAGCCTGTGGCAAAGCTGGTCAGCTGGGACGGGTTGACTCACTTGTCTCACCCTGCGTCCTGTGATTCAAAATCTTAATGCTTTGTGTCCGCTCCAGACACCCTGGTCTTTGGTCTTGCCTTTCTTCTCCCATGCTCCCGACCAGCTGGGGAAGCCATTTGTCACTGTCTAGATGATGGCATATTCTCACATCAGGCCACGTCCCCTTCCACGGAAAGTGGAGGGCCAGGTGTGCCACTCAGCACTCAGCCCACTGGAAGGCTGCTCTCTCGACACTGCCCTCAGGGAAGCCACCAGCCATTTTCGGCTTACAGTTTCATACCAAAATGAACCATGTCTTAAACACTCATCCTGTATGTGGTCATAGAAGACCCCCACTGGCTGCAGGTATGAGCTGAGGGCCAGAGCTGGACAGCTATGGCGGGCTGTCATGCAGCTGTGGGCTCCCTGCACTGGTGGTTTGCTCAGACTTGATCCCAGGTGGATTGTCACCATCTCATGATGGACTACTGCTGGGCCCATTCAGTATTCTTAGTAGGTCTGATACACGCAGCTTGTGGTGGGCATTTACCCCATGGCTGAGCTTTCCATCTCACCACAGCCTGGTAACATACCAGGAGCTGTTCTCTTACAGGTGTGCCGCCCTTGGCATGACCCCACTCCAGGACCCCAGGGATACATTCTGGCTCCTCCCCGGGGCTCAACAGATTCCCACAGCAATGACCCCACTGACAACTCCAGCACTACAAAGTCTACCATCTTGGGATGGTCTCAGTGTAGGACGGAATGCTTTAGGGTCTGTACCAGTTTAGGGCTTCCATTCAAAGCTGGCAGCCTCTGATGTCATCCAGCACATGGGCCAGGGTCTAGTCTTAGCGTACGGTGTTGTCTGTGGAGCTGAGAGAGGCCACCAGGCAACCGTGCCTCCTTCCCGGCAGTCGGGACGTAGTAGGTTATCTACAGGGAATCTGGATTCCCCTCTGATCACTGGACATGCAAAATCTTGCTCATAGGACAGCCCCCCGAATTTTTATGTGGTTTATCTCCTACTCTTGTTTTGGTGCCAAAATGTTGAAATCCATGCATTGGTTTCTCATAGTACACATTTTCCAGGAAAGTTTTGAAGACCTCTTGTATTTGCAAATGGAGTTGCTACTAGATTGAACATAACATACAGATGCTACACTCTAGACGGATACAGAAAACAGAAGAATTGTGTGCAAGTTCACAGAGAAAAACTACAGGGCCAGAGATAGAGCACTGTTCTTTATGTTACGATGCGCAAGTTTACAAGACTAGCAACTGTTTGTGGGGCAGAGACACTTGGAAACCTCATTCACTATTTCCATCCTTGACTGGGGACCTTCCTACCTTTTTTCTTACTGGAGAGATTTTTTTCCATCAGGATTTGCCACTCTGATGGTCACTGGCCATTTTTTTTTCTTTTTTAGCAGGAACACTGGCCTTGTCTATTTCCAGTGACAAAACTACCTTGATATAAACCGTATGAAAATACCACGAAGCCAAAGGGCAACACTGCTACCTAGAGCATGCTTTGTTGAAAACCATAGGTTTAATATTGTAAAAAACATCTCTTCCTAAGGCTTGCTTTCTCAACACAGGCTACCTGATCCCACCCCGTCCTGTGTGATGGCTCTACCCCAGCAGTCAGGATACTGATTTGTCATTTGATACCAATCACCAACTTTCAAAAGGAGAAAGGAGACAAATTTGGATCAATGACATCTGGGGTCTGGTTAGCACTGACCTGGAGGCGGTTCGGAGTCGGGGGTCTCTGCATTCATGGAGAGGGCCCGTCACCTCAGTCTCTCGGCACTGGAGAGGTGTCCCAGAGAGGTGTGGAAAGCTGCCTCTCTCTCATCCCCCCTTTCTCCATCCCGCGCCACAGACTACCTCCCACTCATCAAACACCTACTGCTTTCTTCTGCCAGCTGGAGAGTTATGAGGTGCGGCACGTTCTGTAGGCGGTTACCCAGTTGCGCTTGAGACTGTTCATTAACTGGAACAGGCTCGTTCTTCCAGGAAAGTCATTGGAACCCGGACTGTGATGACCTCAGGAAACAGAATGAAACAAAGCCATGCAGAAGTGTTCACTTTGCTCCCGAGCAGGGCAGCCCTCTTCCGGGAGAAAGTGGGAGAATCCATGTTCTCGCCTGCCTGTTCCCTTCAATATCGCACGTGGTTGGATCTCAGGGAACCTGAGAGGATGTCTCAAAGACCCTTAACTGATCTGTGGGGAGACTGAAGCTGACCAAGTTCAAAAGCAAAGCAAAAAGTCTAGAACTTCAGCTACCCGGGAGGTTTTATCTAGTGCCACTTAAAGTTGGAATGTTTCTGGTCCAGGTAAGGGATAGTTTGTGTATAAGGCATGGAAGCTGGATGGATGTACAGCCAGATGTCTTAATGATAAATGTTGGAAGTATTCTAAACGTCGAAGATAAACAGAGGCAAGGTGAAAACCAAAGTCTGCTTTTACTGGCCTATGTAAAGCAAGGCGATTCAAGGAGATGACAACGATCCTTCTAGCTCTGATGTTCTGCTTCCTGATATCCATGATGCATTTAAAACTTACCAATCGAAATGGAGCATAATATAAGTGCAATGCACTGTACATTGTTCAAACAGCCAATGCAGGAATATGGTTTGATATTAATGATTTAGACTGCAAACTGTTCCACATATGGGCTTAAAATAATTAGAAATGTTATCCCCTTCAAGTGTGCTGTGCCTAGGCTAATCTGGGTCTTTATTTCTAAGCCTCAGAATAGCTCCATTCCAGAAACCTCATTTGAGTTCAGTTTCGCCTCTTGGAGTAAAGTTTTATGGCCGCGTGTGACTCTGAGAAGGGCGTCATTATATGCACACACACATACCTACGGGCCATGTTGGAACTTTCGAATTTCAAAGCCAGAACAAAGACTGTTTTGCAGTATAATGACGTATTTACTCGTATTAAAGTGGCAGACATACTAGAATTTTTACAACATTAAAAATGAAATGGGATTTTTTAAACCGCAAATAATTTATAGTCTTCAATATGTCTCAGCTGTGTTAAAAACGCAGCACCAAGACCAACGATCCAACAGAAAAATGAGCAAAGGGTATGTGCAGACAATTCACAGCAAATCACAATAATTATCTCTTAAACATAAGGAAACATGTGCACTGCACTTACTCTAAGATAGATGCAAATTAAAACTCTACTGAGAAGTCCTTTATCATAAATCAGATTGGTAAAAATCCAAAGGTTGTTAATACATCCCCTGGTGAAGCCTCAGGAGACAGGCGCTCTCAGACACTGCTGGTGGGAGTGGGAGTTGCTGCAGCCCTGGTCATCAACATTGCAAATGTGTATTATCCTTTAACCTGGCGACTGTCTTCTGTAACTTTACACTGCACATACACTTGACACATGCGAAATAGCATCTATAAAAGCAGCATTCTGTACAGTGACAAGCGACTGGAGCATCCCAAATTCCCATTAATATGGACTATTTAAATAGAGCATGATAATCCAGTTATTTTTTTAAAAAACAAAGGGACATTTGGATGAGGAAATACTCTAATGCATGGAAAACACACACTATTGTCTGTACAATGCACACCAAAAAATGCACATAAGAGCGACATCTGCTAAGTCAACAGATGAAGTCTGAGGCTTTGGAGGGGACTTGTGCAGTTCTAGTGACACCCAAGTAACAGGCCTTTGGAAAGCAAAATGAGAAGGCAGCAAAAGCTTAAAACAACGTTTGCCACTGACACTCAGCAGCTGCCTTCTGAATATGTGTCCCCAGATATTAATTCAATAGGAGATGTGAATTTGCTACAGAGAGATGCTTATTTTGGTACATATAAAGCAGTAAACAAAATAGAAACAGACTAATGGTCAAATACGGGCATGTGGCTGAAACTACACTCAGTGTTCATTCAGTCTAACATCATGTGGCCCCTACAGTCATTAAAATTATGGAAAAGAATAAAATTCCTCCCAAATGTTAAAAAGTAGAACATGAGATCCAGCTCGCTGCTCATGTGTGTGGGAACACAGCAGAAAATGGCCCCAGCGCTTGGAGCCCTGCCACCCACATGGGAGACCCAGATGGAGTTCCAGGCTCCTGGCTTCGGTCTAGCCCCTGCCTGGCTGTGACGGCCATTTATGAAGCAGCACTTGGAATCTCTGTGTCTCCATCTCTCTCTCTCTCTCTCTCTCTCTCTCTCTCTCTCTCTCTTTCTCTCTCTGCCTTGCAAAAAATAAATAAATTTGTCTTTAAAAAAAGACAGAAACCAGTCATGAATTTCCTGATAGCTTTGCAATCAATCAATCAATCAATCTGGCTTTAAAAACAGAAACAGAATACCAAGCTATATATAAACTGCAGTTAAATCAATGTAAAGTATTTGTTCATAAGGATAATGTAAAAAGAACAGTCAATAATTAAAATGCATTGTTAGAGTAATAGAAAAAATGAAAGGGCTATCCATATACAGATATGCAAATATCTCCAGCTATGTAATTTTGTGCAAAAAAAAAATGAAAAAGTTGTGGGATTGTATGTTCATTTTGTGTTAAACTGAAAGGACAAATAAGAATGCATGCTTGGGTTTATTAATATATTTAAAACTCTGGAAAGATGCACAAGAAGCAAAGTTTTATGGGAATGAAGCTGATAGCAGAAAAAGGTACAGGAAGACATTTAACTGAACACATTTTCTTACGCTGATTTTGAACACCATGAGAATGTGTTCCTAATAAAAAAGACTAAGTATCTTAAAAATAGAATCATTATGGAATGACTTTGATAAAAAGCTCAAAACTATAGCTATTTAATTTTGCTTAACCTCAATTTATATTGTAATATCACATACTAAAATCAATATGCTTTTCATAGTGATTTTTTAAATGTTCTTTTAAAAATACTTTCTATTTTTTATTTAGACCCAGAGTTAACAATGACAGAATCAATCAAGGTATCACAATAGTCTCCTATCGCAATCTTACAATTGTCTCCCAACCTGACTGCACCTTGCCTTGTCCCAGGCCACTCTCAACTCAGCAACCAGAATCAGCCTGCTAAAAGTGTAAATAACATCCTGTCAGTCTTCTCTCAGCATTCCCACGGTTTCCCATGCTGCTCTTAGTAAAACCCTTGGAATGGTCCTAGTAAAGTGGTCCCTGATATGGACACCAGTTCAAGTCCTGGCTGCTCCACTTCCAATCGGGCTCCCTGCTCAAAGCCTGGGAAAGCAGTGGAAGATGGCCCAAGTGCTTGGTCCCCTGCACCCTCATGGGAAACCCGGATGAAGCTCCTGGCTCAGCAGATGGAAGACCTTTCTGTTTTTCCCTCTTTCTTTGTAACTCTTTCAAATAAAATAAATCTTTAAAGAAACAAAAAAATAGAAGAACAAGAAGTAGAAGGAAGAGAGGAAGGAAGGAAGGAAGGAGGGAGGGAGGGAGGGAGAGATCAGCGAAGTGGTTTCCCAAGTATCAGTGTTGCGGCTCAGTAGGTTAAAGCAACTGTTAGGACCTGGCATCCCATATCAGAGTGCTAGTTCAAGACCTGGTTGCTCCACTTCTGATCCAGCTCCCTGCCAACGTGCCTGGGAAAGCAAGGCAGACGGTGCAAGTGCTTGGGCCCCCGCCACCAGCATGGGAGACCCACATGGAGTTCCTGGCTCCTGGCTTCAGCTTGGCCCACATCTGGCTGTCGTAGCCATTTGGGGAGAAAGCCAGCAGATGGAAGATCTCTGTCTCTCTCCCTGTCCTGCCCCCCTCCCCTCCATATCATTCTGCTTTTCAAATCTTTAAAAACAAGTGACCCTTGAGCCAGGTATCACTCTTGGCTCCAAATGCGCTTTTTCTTTGCCTGCCACATGTCACTGGCGCAGGGTCCTGCTGATATTCTCCTGGCATAGCACCCAGTTGTGTCAGCAGGGGACACTGAAGAGGGGAGTAAAGAAATACTGTGGTCCTCCCTCAAAGCCGTAGCAAAACGCAGGTGGTTCAGATGCAGGCCATCTGCTCCTACAGCCTGCACTTCCATCTTTGTCTTGTTGGTTCGCCGTTGCAGTTAGGTCCTGAGCTAAACTTCTCTCCCAGCTGCTGAGAGTCATTGCCAGTATTATCTAAGCAAAGATACTTAACAAATGTGGGGATCACCCATCTAGATCCTCATTCAGATTGGGCTTTGACAGTTGTCTGAAGAGAAAGCTTCGGGCAGGCATTGCAGTTAGGCCACCACTTGGGAGATCCACATTCCATGCTGGAGTGTTGGCTGGAGTCCTGGAACCTCTGCTTATGACCTAGCTTCCTGCTAATGCATCCTGGGAGGTAGTGGATGATGGCTCAAGTGCTTGGGTCCCTGCCACCTTATAGAAGACCCAGATGGAGTTCTGGGTTCCTGGATTTGGCCTGGCCCAGCCCTGGCTGTTGCAAGCATTTAGGGCGTGGACGGAAAACAAAAGATATATATCGCTCTGCCTTTCAAGTAGATAAAAATAAACATTTTTTTTTTTTAACAGGGGAAAGCTGCAATGTTTTGCAGCCATTCTGACATGAAGTATTCACCCCTGTTCTCCAGCAAAAAATGATGGAGACTTCACCTTCTGAGAGCGATCGCCACTGGCAGTGTTAATTTAGTAATCTGCTTTAGAATGTTGCTGCGGATTGCTCCCACACTCTGGCTCCCTAAGTCTCACTACTTTCTGAACTTACACAAACTAAGATGGCTACCACATCACTCGGTGATACACTCTCTGGGGACCCGTATACATCGCCCACTAGAAGCCAAGACGGCACAGGCAGCACAGGACTGTACTGAGTCAAGTCAAGAAGCGGGAGCTCTGTGATCCCTCCTCTGCTCTATACCACTGCTCGAAAGCTTCCCGAGTCAACTCAGCAAAGGGCCCTGAGATCACACCACCCGGTGTCCACCTGTTTCCTATCTCGCTCAGATCCCCAAGAGAGAACTCCCAATAACTAGTGGACCACAGTAAAACACCAGAACACCTATAACACTCAAACGCTTCCAGGTTTAAAAATATATAGACTATAGGGCGGGCGCTGCGGTGTAGCAGGTAAAGCCACCGCTTGCAGTGCCGGCATCCCATATGGGCACCAGTTTGAGTCCCAACTGCTCTGCTTCCGATTCAGCTCTCTGCTATGACCTGGGAAAGCCCGGCCGGCGCCGTGGCTCAATAGGCTAATCCTCTGCCTGCGGCGCCAGAACCCCCAGTTCTAGTCCCGGTCGGGGCGCTGGATTCTGTCCCAGTTGCCCCTCTTCCAGGCCAGCCCTCTGCTGTGGCCTGGGAGTGCAGTGGAGGATGGCCCAAGTGCTTGGGCCCTGCACCCGCATGGGAGACCAGGAGAAGCACCTGGCTCCTGGCTTTGGATCAGTGCTGTGTGCCGGCTGCAGTGGCCATTGAAGGGTGAACCAACAGCAAAGGAAGACCTTTCTCTCTGTCTCTCTCTCTCTCACTGTCCACTCTGCCTGTCAAAGAAAAAAGAAAAAAGAAGAAGATGGCCCAAGTCCTTAGGCCCCTGCACCTGCATGGGAGACCTGAAAGAAGCTCCTGGCTCCTGGTTTCAGATGGGTGCAGCTCCAGCCATTGCAGCCAACTGGGGAGTGAACCAGCGGATGGAAGACCTCTCTCTCTGTCTCTCCCTCTGCCTCTCTTTCTCTCTGTGTGTAACTCTGCCTTTCAAATAAATAAATAAACCTTTAAAAATATCTATCTATGTATCTATCTATTTATCTATCTATCTATCTATCTGACTATTTTCTTCATGGGTGCATTTGTAACCAAGTCATCACAAGCTCCAAGACACTAATTTTGTGCACCATATATTTTGGAAGACACCACTTGGCACACCCAAATCCCAATTCAGAGCACCTGGTTTAAGGCCCTGCTTTACTTCAGGGTCTAGTTTCCCACCAAGGTGCAGCGTGGAAGGCAGCAGCGATGGCTCAGGTGCTTGGGTCTCTGTAACCCAGGTGACATGGCTGGAGTTCCTAGCTCCTGGCTTGAGCCTTGCCGAACTCCTAGCTGCTGTGGGCATTTGAAGAATGAACCAGCTATGGGACAGCTCTGTCTGTCTCTCTGCCTTTCTAATAAATATATTAAAGTATCCATCCGTTTTCACGGATGTCCCTTCCCTAATAAACTTTGCTATTTTACCTCCCAAAAAAAAAAATAAATAAAGTAGACAATAAATACTTAAAAAAAATCTGTGATGTCCTGGCCAAGTCTGACACATCCCAGAATTACTCTGTGATTTGCTCTAATAGTTTTTTTCTCTTTTTGACAGGCAGAGTGGATAGTGAGAGAGAGACAGAGAGAAAGGTCTTCCTTCTGTTGGCTCACCCCCAAAATGGCTTGCCACAGCCCACACTGCGCTAGGAGCCAGGTGCTTCCTCCTGCTCTCCCATGCGGGTGCAGGACTCAAACACCTAGGCCATCCTCCACTGTACTCCCAGGCCACAGCAGAGAGCTGGCCTGGAAGAGGGGCAACTGGGACAGAATCCAGGGCCCCAACTGGGACTAGAACCGTGGATGCCAGTGCCGCAGGCGGAGGATTAGCCTAGTGAGCCGTGGCGCTGGCCCCCGCTCTGATAGTTTTGTTTCTTACAATAAAATGTTGCCTAGATGAATGAGTCTTTACATCTTCCAAAAAGCAGTGAGGTGGAGATGAGGCTAAAAACCAGTCCATGTCGCTCGGCCCTTGCTGGTCTCTGGAGTTCCGTGTTCTGCAGGCTCTGTGCTGGTGCCTGCCCACCACGGAAGAAAACAAAATTGCCAGGGCCCAAGCCAAAGATGTGTTCACCAAAGTGATATCAACAGGTACGAGATGTCACTCTCTCCCCATTTCTACATTTTCCCCTATTTGTGCTTTCAAAATTGGCCTGGGGCCTGCGAGCGGCCTGTTTGGGCCCAGAAGTTTCTCGAGCCCATCGATCTGCACAGGCAGGCTTGGACTTGGCTGCCTTCACTCAATGAGCGTGCAGGAACGAGCCGCACGGGCCAAGAGTAAAAACACTAGAAAACCAGTGATGGGCCGTGGGCCGAGGAGGTAGATGTGAGGCGGCCGTGTGAAGCTGCGGAGTTTACAGCCCAGATGGCCACCCAAGGCCCTGTCCCACTTCCAGGAGCTCACACCGGATCACCAGTGAACCCCGTCATCCAAGTTCAAGTGGCCAGCAGCAGCGGGCGGGGGGGGGGGCGTGTCTTCCCACGTCTTCAGTGGATAGACCAAGAGTCACAGACAGAAGGTGGAGGCAGGGAGGGGAGGGGAGGGGGAAAGAGGAAGTGATGAAGAGGCACTGAGCGAGCTTCCACCTGCGGTTAGATGCTCAGCTGCGCAGGCCCTGTCTGCTCTTTGGGTCCGGTTTGTTTTCTCAGGGAGGTTCAAACATGCACACAGAGAGAATCTTCTGTAAAAGTTACTGTTACCAAAATTGAAGGCATTTTCTTTTCTTTTAGAACAAATAGTTGTTTATTTGAAAGTGACACAGAGAGAGGGAGGGACAGAAAGAGAGAGAGAACTTCCATCCACTCGTTCAGTGCCCAATGGTCACAACGTGGAAAATGCCGCGGAGCCAGGAGCTCCATCCAGGTCTTCCACGTGTGTGGTAGGGGCCCAAGGACCCGGGCCTCCTCAGGGAGCTGGATTGGAAGCTGAGTGGCGGGGACTTGAACGGACGCTCATATGGGATCCGGCAACACGAGCAGCAGCTTGACCCACTGGGCCACAGCGCCGCCCCGGGAGCCATGATCTGACGTGAGTCCGGGCTTTAAAAACTGATCAGGATGGACCCCAGAATAGGAAAATGTACTCAGACCAATTAACAAAGAATCAAAATAGTCAAGATCTCCCCACAATGCACTTAACCTGGACAGTTTCAAGGACTTTACCAAATCCTAAGGAATATGTCACTCCAGACCTACGTGGCTTATTACAGAGCACTCAAATTCTTTTCACACAATGGATAGAACACGAGAGCAAAACTTTCCAAAAATTATCACATAAAAAATTTCAGGCTGATTTTATTTATGGGTACCTATGGGGGAAAACATACAATATGCAAACGAGGGCAGATGGCCCCACGTAATGATCATGTGGAGGGATGAGGGGTGAGGAGGTGTGGTCTCCTGTCCATCACCCTTGGAGATGCCGCAGACAATGTGTCAGAGACCAGAGACTCGAGGAGGAGTACTCTGACGTCTGTACTGAGGGGCATTTGTGTCACATTACTAGAAAGGGACCAGCCCTTACCGGGTGTAGTCAGGGCCCATAGAATACCAACATTGCAGCAGAATCTGGCTTCAGCTCTCTCTTGCCACCCAAAGCTCATAGGCTGCAGGCCTCCCCCAGTGAGACAGGGACTGATCCCTTTCAGAACAGAGGTTCAGATCCTGCTGCGCTGGTTGTCCCCAAGGAGGACACAGTCAGCACTGACTCAGGACAGGTGGGTAAGCGGCCCAGCTCCTCCTGTTCCCACCCACCATGGAAAATTCCACCGGTGTTACCCTTTGGTCAAACCCACAACTGGACCCCAACCTCCCTGGACACAGAATAGGCCGAGAAGTGTGGAGAGGACATCTGAGCTGACGGCCAATGCAGCCCAGCCCAGGCAGCCGCCATCAGCACCCCCGAGAGGCTCATCCGACCCCCACAGTGGCATCAGTCGCTTAGAGACTACACCTCTGAGAGCATTTCCAGACACGTCCCCCTGGTGCTTACAGAGTTCACTCTCTTGCTGGGTGTGAGCTACAGTCACTGGGACGCTAAGGTTCATAACAGAGAACCGGGGCACTCATAGGGCTGCAGGATCACCCAGAACATCTCCAAAAGGAAAAAAAAAATCTTAAAATTCTAATAAAAGCCAGAAAAGCATTTTTAAATAGGGATCTTGTTTAGACACCTCTGAAAATCCATGTTGCAATGATGTGGTCACAAAAGCCAAATCTCACGCTCAGGGCTCAAATAAAATGTTGCTTATGAAAATATTTGTAAAGAACGAGGCACATATAAATTTATATTACTTGCTTATAAATTCCAAAGAAATGCCTTAAGTTACTATTTTATCAAGCAAGTATTTAGTAAGCACCTACCAAGGCCCTAGATATATAAACTTGAAAAGTCCCAGCTTTTCAAAGAATTTACACCCTAATAAACACAGCGTCAGCAAAGCATGGCTTGTGGGCCAAATTGTTTTTATGGTTTTAAACAACTTTTTTAATCCAAAGAATAATATTCCATGACATAAAAAATTACACAAAATGCAAATTTTAGTGTCCATAAACAAAGCCTTACTGGAATGCAGCCACACACTTACTCATTGACTATTGCAGGTTCGTGCTATACCAGCAGAGCTGAGTGGTTCAGATAGAGAATATGGGACTGGCGCTGTGGCTCAGTGGTTAAACGGCTGTGTGCCTCACCTGGGTGCCGGTTCGAGTCCTGGCTGTTCCACTTCTGATCCAGCTCCCTGCTAGTGGCCTGGGAAAGCAGCAGCGGATGACCAAAGTGCTTGGGCCCCTGCCACTCACACGGGAGACCCAGATGAAGCGCCTGGCCCAGCCCTGGCTGTTGTAGCCATTTGGGGGGTGAACCAGCAGATGGAACACCTCTCTTTCTCCCTCCGTCTCTCCCTATCTTTCTGTAACTCTACATTTCAGATAAATAAATAAATCTTTAAAACACTATCGTCATCTCTATTTGTCTGCTTTTCAAATGAAATGAAAATAACTAGAAGAGGCGGTGATTGCCCGTGTGTGCAGGGCTGGAGTAGAAGAGTGCAGGCAGGAAGCAAGTTTGCCCTGTAGGAGCTGAGCTATGGACACCACGCTGCTCAGAGGGACCCCAGCACCTCAGGACAGGGACCGCCTCTGGCCAGGGTCTGCCAGTGTTGGTGGTGGGCTGCCCGAGACCCCTGCACATGGTGGTCTGTTTTCCCAGCCCTTGCTGGGTCGCTGGATGAAGGATGGCTGCACCTTCTCCGGGTCCTGCTTCTGCCTGTGGCAATCCTGACTCACTCAGAACCTGGAACCAGGCGGCCTGACGCGCTGCGCTCACCGGGTGGCCATCCACCGGCTCCACTAAATAGACCCTCATAGGACTGGGGCGTTTATGGTTGGAAGTTACTGGAAAAATAAATACGTAAAGGAAAAGAAGTAACAATTGCAAACCACGGCCTGTTACCTTGTTATAGAAACAGCAAGTGGCATTGGGTTATCCCAGAGCCCAAGGGGATGACACTGAGAGCTCTGGGGAAACCGTGTCCCCCTCACCGAGGGACTGAGACAAGACGCTAACATGGGAGACAAGGCAGCCAGGAACAACGGGCCCATCAGTGGTGTGGCCGGGACAGAGCTGGATGGACGCCATGAGGACAGTGCCACTCCCCGGCTCCAGCGACCACACGAAAGGGGAGGAAGAAGGCCTTGCGCTGACTTGCAGTGGACGAGTGGTTCTGGCACAGGCTCCTGTGAGTGTGCCCGGCACTGGCGACGTCCCACACCGTGCACGTCCCCCGGCTCACCACACTTGATGGTGAAGGACGCTGGGGAGAGGGAAAAAGCTCACACTGAACTACTGGAAAGATTCTCCTGGAGGAACCAAAGCGAAGCCAAGACTTGACGCAGAGACAGGATTCACATGTGAGCTTCAATCAGAAGGTACTCGGAGGGCTTTGAAGTGTTCCTGGCTGCTACCGGAGCCCCCGAAGGCCAGCCACTGGTGGCCTGGCAGGGGCTGAGCCCCTGGCCTGCAGCTAAGCCCTGGACCTGGCCCACACACCTGCTGCCCAAGGTGTTCTAGAACATATCAGCCCAGGACATCTCAGCACAGGGCCCCGGTGCATGTCTGTTTTCTGGAAGACATGCCTCCCTCTCAGGCCCCATGGGGATTATCAAAGGCTGGCTCAGGCTTGCCTGGGCCTTGCCTAAAGGGGACAGCAGGGATAACAGGTCTGGAGTGTTTTTAGATGCTTACATCTAATAGAGAAGATCATTTACTCCCACTGTACAGACAAAGACCACTGAGACCCAGAGAGGCCCGGACTCTTTAACTAGTAAGGGGTGGAGCCAAGGGAGGGCTGGATCTTCGATGCCAAGTTCTGAACGTTCCCTTGTCTGAGGCTGCCCGAAGACATGCTGGGTGTAAAATCACAGCAATCCAAAAGAGTTCATATGAGAAGTTACTCCCCAAAGAGCGAGATTCTCCTTTAAGGAGGGCAGACTCGATAGCAAGTGAATAAGTAATAATAAATAATAAATAAATAATAAGGAATCCCACACAGTTCCTGCATCACCAGTCCCTGGTACTGTTTGATCTTCACTTACCAAGCAGGAGTAACTGTCTAAATGGGCAACTGGGATGAACCCAATTTCCCGTGAGCTGGGGAACTACCTCCGAGCTATTAACCTTTTCTTTGGAAATATCTGCAGTGAATGAATTTGCATTTTAAAAAATTTCTTTGTTTGCTTTGTTTTCTTAAGCAATTCCATTGAGAACCCTCCGTGCTGAAGCAGGTACCGTTTTAGGATTTCCTCATTTCTTTAAGGCCGTTTGCCTTCTGGGAGTCAAAGAGCCAGGCTAACCTGCACACTCACCACGAGAAGCTGCAAACAGACAGCAACCCATGCACACCATTTACTGAGTGCTTGCTCTCTGGGGACGCCACCAAGCCTTTCTGGGAATTGAACACACTCAATTCCCTCTGCAACTTAAGAGGGCATTTTATCACCTCCAATTTTGCAGATGGTAGACCAGATATTTGCAACTGAGGTTAAGGGACTTGCCCAAGAACACACAGCTAGCAAGCGGCCAGCCGGGATTCACACTGCTTTCCCTGGCACCAAGCTTTGTGAAGAAAGACTGGCTCTCTGTGCACGTGTGCCCAAGGTGGGCCATCCCTGGGCAAGGCTCCCGATCTCTCCCTTTCTCACCGCCACCGACTGGTTAGGCACCCTACAACTTCTGGCTGAGTTTTCTTTTTCCGGGTCCTGCCCAGTGAAATCCCTTTGCAGGCTGGGCCTGAGGGAATGCAAATGGCCAGCAGGCTTAATGTGTTCTGGGGGATTCTAGAGGACAAAGTCTCTGGGCAGACATCAAAGGCATGGGAGTGGTGGCTGTGGAATTTCAGGCCTCAGTGAGCTGGGGGGGGGGTCGGGGGGGGGGGTCGGGAGGGGGGAGGATTAGGAGAGGAAGGAGGCCGGCGCCGTGGCTCAACAGGCTAATCCTCCGCCTTGCGGCGCCGGCACCCCAGGTTCTAGTCCCGGTCGGGGCGCCGGATTCTGTCCCGGTTGCCCCTCTTCCAGGCCAGCCCTCTGCTGTGGCCCGGGAGTGCAGTGGAGGATGGCCCAAGTGCTTGGGCCCTGCACCCCATGGGAGACCAGGAAAAAGCACCTAGCACCTGGCTCCTGCCATCGGATGAGCGCGGTGCGCCGAGCGCGGTGCGCCGGCCGCAGCGTGCCGGCCGCGGCAGCCATTGGAGGGTGAACCAACGGCAAAGGAAGACCTTTCTCTCTGTCTCTCTCTCTCACTGTCCACTCTGCCTGTCACAAAAAATAAATAATAAATAAATAAAAAAAAGAAAGTTTTTTTTTAAAAAAAAAAGGAGAGGTAGGAAGATGCAGAAGTCACTCCACGGAGACTGCCCCACACGGACGGGCCCTGCCTCGCCTGCAGTGTCCTCACTCTGCATCACCCACTCCCAAAATGTGACCAATGCAGGTGGATTCCGTAGTCATTAACAAAGCCTTACATAGTATTCATCCCATGCCGAACGCGCTTCTCGGCACTCGGCAACTAGTCATCACCTCTTCCCACTGTTCCCACGGGGTAGGTATTGTCATTCCCATCTTACAGATGATGACACTAAAGCTCAGAGAGATTGAGCATCGTGTCCATGTGACGATGGGAAAGGCGGCGCGTGAGCAGAGACGGGGGGCCGGGGTAACTCGCAGGCTCATGGAAGGGAGAGTCGGGTGTCCAGCTGAAGGCGTGACATGAGGGGTGACACTGGCCACTGACACCTCTGTGGTGGGACTGCATGCAGAAATGTCTCTTAAATAACCCCGAAACCACTGAGTGGACCCCTGAGCCATGACCACTCCATGGGTTCTCAACTCTGAGCATTCTGCAAAACAACACTGTAAACCCGTAAGATGCATGACAAATAGAAATGTCATGTGATATACAAACAGTAGAGAAAGGCGCCTGGCCACTGCGGTCAAGAATTACAACAGAGCTGGAGATGCAAAACACTTGGTCACAATAAAGACGAGGCAGCATTTGGCCTCGTGGTTAGACGCTGCTTGCAACATCGCACCCCTATTAGAGGACGTGGGTTCAAGTCCTAGCTCTGCTCCAGATTCCAGCGTCTCCTAACGCAGACCGTAGGACAGAGCGGTGACAATGACTCCAGTAGCTGGGTCTCCACCACCCACATGGGAGACCTGGATGGAGCTCCTGGCTCCTGGCTTCAGCCCCTTGGCTGTCGTGGGCAGGTGGGGGAGTGAACCAGTGGATGGGAGCTCGCTCTCTCTCTCTCTCTCTCTCCCCCTCAAATGAAATGAAACAAAATCCTAAGAAACCAAAGACACAAGGGAAGCGAGAAGGAAACCCGAGGTTCCACTGGGCACGGAGGATTCTGTGCTGCCATGGGGACTGGAAGCAGCCGTCACAGAAACAGCTTCCGGGGGAAGCCGGCCGCTGAGCCCTGCGAGCCGGGAGAGCCGGGTCGGGCGCTGGCTCCACTTCTCCACGCACCCGGGACAGGAGGGCCGCGTGTTCACTTGCAAGCCTGAGGAATTTTTTGAGAAGCAGTTAAAGAAATGGGTGTTGGTAGAGGTGAGTCCAGGACAGGGCCGTGCAGGTTATGGCATGAGTCCAATTTATCATTTCCCATGACAGCTTGAATCCTATCGGCGTTCCTCGCCCGGCTCATCAGAGAATTTGTTTCATGAAAAACAGCAAATAGCTCATTTTTGAAGCACTTAGATCCTTTTGCGACTCTGGGAGCCTTACGGAAATTGTAAATGATAAGGCAACTAGGAGCCAAATTTAAGTTTTATGTGACTTTCTGAGAATTACATAGGATGGGAACCTGACCCTTCGAGAGTTAAAAATGTTGCTAAGAAGGAGAAGACTCGGTGCACAGGGGCCAGAGCACATTAAATCATCTTGGTGGTGCAATTATCTCCCAGCACAGATCCAGGGAGAGGAAGGTTGGGCTGGGGGTCAGCGAGGGATAGTGAGGGAGACTGGGTCGTTCTTGTTAAAAATCAAGCAACTGGCTTAATATATACTGTGGGGACAGAGGAGAGGGGAAGGGAATTCCCCTTGTCAAATGCTGAGCGTTCAGAATTCCGCTTGGAGCAAAAGTAATAAGGCATTCTGGGAAAAAAAAAAAAAAAACACCCTGGCCATCCAGCATGTCTAAATGCAAACATGTGTGTTCTTTATGTCCTTACCTCATTTCCACTTCTGTTCACGGGGACTGTTTTTATGTGCCTTCTCAGTCCTTTCCGTTCTCACCGGCACAAAAATGTGTCAGGGGCCAGGCACCGTGCCCGTGTTCGCAAGTGCGTTTAGATACCATAAAACACTTCAGGGCTTTTTCTCGGAGGGTGAAGCCCCAGCGAACGGCCCAACAAGAACGTTAATTCACAAGCTTCAGGCTGAAGCATCCAAAGGACCGGACTATTTTGCTGCTGCTAATTTATATCTCTTAGAGAGTCGTTACACTGAAAATGAGCCAGGGGGACGTTCCGAAACCACATTCCCCTCTGTGCAATCCAGGACCAAATGTGGCTCCGTCCTGAGGAGCCCGCACGCTCCCGGCACAGGGGAGCAGCCTTGCTGTGGCAGCATTAAAGGACCTTGCTCGCTACAGAGGATTTTCCAAGCAGTGTTGAAATGCGGGACGCTGTGGTGCAGTGGGCGAAGCCTCCGCTTGCGGCGCCGGCATTCCATATGGGCTCTAGTTCCTGTCCCGGCTGCTCCTCTTCTGACCCAGCTCTCTGCTGTGGCCTGAGATGGCAGTAAATGACCCAACTGCTTGGGCCCCTGCACCCACGTGGGAGACCCGGAAGAAGCTCCTGGCTCTTGGCTTTGGATTGGCCCAGCTCTGGCCGTTGTGGCCATTTGGGGAGTGAACCAGCGGATGGAAGACCTCTCTCCCTGCCTCTGCGTCTGTCTGTAACTCTGCCTCTCAAATAAATAAGCAAATCTTTTAAAAAAATACATGAGGTTGATTTAGCCCCACACAACGTCGACTGTGTGGCTGACTCCCTTTACCGGGAGTTCTGGGACAGGCCAGATCATCCATTGTTGGAAAAAATCAGAAGAATGGGTCATCTGGGTGGAGGAAGGAGAGATTGGCTGGGAGGGACTTCAGGGAACATTCTAGAATGATGAAAATGGTTCATGTCTTGAGAGTTTGGGGTGCACATTTCTCAACATTTAGCAAATAAACACTTGGGATGTACATTTCGTCCCATGTGGATTTTACCTAAGAGGAAAAGCAACCACCACACCTACACACCTACAGAAGCCAGTGCATGGCGCCTGAAGGAGATGGGTGCCTGATATTTACCCTGGAACGCACCTGAGAAATGAGATGGCTCAGCGGGTGAGAGATGTGAGCTGAGGCAGGGGTGGGTGGTGAGCTGTCAGGAGGAAAACCTAGGGCCTGGGTGTACGGCTGCTCCCGGAAAATCCTCTCTATGCATTCACCGGGATGCAAAGTCTCTCGCCTTTACTCATCAGGGCCAAGTGCGAGCAGGTGCAGTGAGCCACCAGGCCAGGACACTGCCTCACTGGGACGGTCCACCAGGCCGGCACACAGCCTCACTGGGACCGTCTCAGACACGCCTGACCGTGGGCCTGCCTTGGGCATGGCTCCTCCCCTCTCTGCATGTAAACCGTCCTCAAGGCCAGGCTGAGGGAGCCCAGGTGGTACTTCCTCTCCATTACCTCCAACAGTGTTCAAAGTCCTCACAAAGCCACTCAGAAGCCATGCGTGGGGCTGGTGCTGTGGTGTCGCAGGTAAAGCCACTGCCTGCGGCGCCGGCATCCGATATGGGTGCCAGTTCCTGTCCAAGCTGCTGCATTTCCGACCCAGCTCCCTGCTCATGGCCTGGGAAACAGTGGAGGACGGCCCCGGCGCTTGGGCCCCTGCCGCCCACTTGGAAGACCCAGAGGAAGCTCCTGGCTCCTCCTGGCTTCGGTCTGGTCCAGCAATGGCCTTTGTGGCCACCTGGAGAGTGAACCGGCAGATGGAAGATCTCTCTCTGTAACTTTGATTTTCAAAATAAATCTTGTTTGTTTTTTTAAAGCCAGATGTACCCCCTTCCTCCAATGTATAGACTCGAGGTTTTGTGCAGCAAAGCATGGATATGAGAGTAAGCTCTGGGCAGTAATTTGAGGGTGGGTGTCTTGGGGCTGAGCCTCCCAGAAAGCTTCTTAAAGAGCAAAGACCCAACAGGCCTACCCTTCCCCCTGTTTCAGCCTTGTGTCCCATTTCCTTCCTTCCTCTGCCTCCCTCCTACCTGGAATACAGTTGCAATGCCCACAGGTGCCGCAGCCATCTTACAACCATGAGGATGGACTTCACATACCAACGATGGCAGAGCAGGAAGGCAGATAGAGCCTGGGGGCAGGGACCGGGCGGGGGGGAAGGTTGCCTAACAGTTAGCCCTGGGCTGACAATAATTGGTGTAGAGTACGAGGGGTCTTCAAAAAATCATGACAGACCATGTGTATGATTGAAAAAAAAAAAAAAACAGTGCACGGATCTCAAAAATAGGGCAACAAAATAAACTTATCATTTACTTTCATCTCCCCTTAACATTTTGAAGTAGTCTGATAAATGCTCAGCGTCTACCTCCCTTCTCCCATTCCCACTAGACAGTTCCACTTGGTAAGCAAAGCCACAGGGGCCTCGGAGGGCCTGGCGTGTGGGGTGGCTACGGGGGCATCGTGAGGACAGTAGCGGCGACTTTGCCCAGGCACTGGGAGTCACTGGGCAGGCACTTCATTCTGCAGCCCCGGCTGCTATGCCCAAGCCCAGGTTCTTAGGCCAGATTTAAAGTTAAGGGTTGGAGCAGGGTGCATTCACACCCCATGAGAACATAAGCAGATACGGATCGGAGCCTTTCTTAGGCTCCCAGCAATGGCTGGCTTCCAGCCCAGGGCATCTGCGAAATGCTCATCTGCTAGACGGTGTTAAAGGATGAGCTCACGGAGCATCGGCATGCAGGACACTTGACAAAAGGGTCTTTCAACATCTGACAGCCACCTGTCAGCACGTCCTCCGGGTGTGGTTTAAGCCTCTGTCGCCGAGAGAGGTGGCAACACGCACCTAGTGACACGGCAGCAAACAGAGGGAACACGGGCGGCATGCTCGTGTCCACACAGGGAAGTCACTGCACACTCACTTGCTACACAACCTAGAGAATATGGTAAACATCTCTCAAAGCCGAAGCTTGTCCCACTGCAACAACTAACAGCTAACACGATGTGAGTGGCTTGTGAGTGTGTAAATCTAAAAGTCCCACTGGATCACGAGCAGGAAGGGAGTTCACGGCCATGGCCAAACCTGCTTTCTGCTCAGGATCTGTGGCTCAGACGGAAACAGGTAGAACAGTATCAGACAAACGCCGAGTGTTTTGCGTTTGTCTTCCTTTGTGTTTGAAAAGAACAGCTTCTTAGAAAGTAGAAAGTCAGCTGGCGCCGTGGCTCAATAAGCTAATCTTCCACCTGCAGTTCCGGTACCCCGGGTTCTAGTCCCGGTTGGGGCGCCGGATTCTGTCCCAGTTGCCCCCCTTCCAGGACAGCTCTCTGCTGTGCCCAGGAGTGCAGTGGAGGATGGCCCATATGCTTGGGCCCTGCACCCCATGGGAGACTGGAGGAAGCACCTGGCTCCTGGCTTCGGATCAGCTCAGTGCACCAGCCGCAGCACTCCGGCCACAGCAGCCATTGAGGGGTGAACCAACGGCAAAGGAAGACCTTTCTCTCTGTCTCTCTCTCTCACTGTCCACTCAGCCCGTCAAAAAAAAAAAAAAAAAGGTAGAAAGCCACACTCCTTAGCTTTACAGCTCTCTCTCTGCCTTACTTACAAAGTCTGAGACAAGGCCTGTTTGAAGCAGACCCAAGTGAACACGCTAGAACATTCTGGCACTAGGCGGTGACGTTTTGGCTGGCGAGAGCTCTCACGTGACAGCCGTGTTCCCATCAGAGTATCACGGAGCTGGAGAGCTCCATACTGGCTAGCGACATGGTAGACCACGTAAAGTTGGAGAGTGACGCTTGCCTCACGTGCGGGTGGTGACGCTGGCCTAAGCTTGTCCTGTACACGCACAGCACAGCGACACACGGTATGTGATAAGTAACGATGCTAACAAACGAGTGTGCACTTCCACACTGCGCTCTTGTCGTCACTTTGAGTGTGCTCTTACTTACAAGGAAGATTCCTGCCACCTCGTCCATCTCAAGTTTGCACCTCTTGATGCGCTTGATTCAATCCTGTGTGGTTTCGTTCTTCGGGAGCCTAGAAAACAATAAGTTATCCCACGCATAAATACAATGTCCCCCAGGTGTGTTGTACCCACCTAAAGCACATTATGGGTTTGCACAAGATCACCTAATGACTCATTTCTCTCTATCTCTGGTTTTTGTTTTTTTTTTTTTTTTTTTTTTTTTTTTTTTTTGCGAAAGGGTTACAAAGAGAGCAACAGACAAACAGAGACAAAGAAAGATTTTCCATCTGCTGGTTCATTCCCCAAACAACACGACAGCTGGCGCTGGGCCAGGCTGAAGCCAAGAGCCAGGAACCCCATCCAGGTCTCCCATACGGGTGACAAGGGCCCAAGCACTTGGGCCATTTTCTCCTGCTTTCCCAGGCACATTAGCAGGGAGCTGGACTCGAACCAGTGCCCATATGGGATGCTGGCATCTCCGGTGGAGGCTTTACCCACCAGGCCACAGCGCCAGCCCCTTGATTGGGATCTCGTTGTGCAGTGTAGCACTGTGCACTTTGAAAAGCAGCTTCATCAGATCTCAAGCCCATTTCAAGGTAGTACGAACTATAAATAAATCCCAAGTGTTTTTTTTTTTCAGTTTTGGAATCTAATTTTCCCATGCCCTTTTATTGTATCATTTTTATTTAATTGATTTACTGGGAAGGCAGAGAGAAACAGACAGAAATCTCCCTTTCTCTGGTCCACTCTTCACAACAGTCAAGGCTGGGCCAGGAGCCAAAGGTCAGGAGCTAGGAGCCCATTCTGGGTACCTCATGCAGGTGGCAGCAACCCGACTATTCCAGACATCATCACCTGCTGCCTCCCAAGGTGTGCATTGGCAGGGTCTGGGATTGGGAGTAGAGCCGGGACTCAGATCCAGGACCTCTGATCTAGGCTGCAGGGGTCCCTAACTATGGGACCAAACACCCACTCCACATCCCGAGAGAGACAGCTTCCCCTTCTGACTTGGCACCATGGCGTCCATGGGAAACTGGTCTCCACTGGGTCTGTGAGGATCACAAAGCCGCACGTAAGCATTCTCAGCTGTCAAGGTCAACGCAATGACCCAATGACCAACGCCTGGGCACAATCAGCCTCGATCCATTCACAGACGCCTCCATTCTGCCTTCTGTGGAAGCTCCCATGAGCGTCACCAAAATTACTTACAACTAGTCCTGTGTGTAACTCAGAAAGGGCCTTATCCACAGCCCAGAGAGAAGTCCACAAAGGATGAAATGTATTCTGCGTGTGTGTGTATGTGTGTGTGTGTGTGTGTGTGTGTGTGTTCCCCCGGCATACACAGGTTCTTCTCAACCGGGTGTATTTGGTAAATACCTTGGGTAGTTGCTTGCTTTTTTTTTTTTTCAGTTCTGCCATCTTACCCTGTGCCTGAAACAACTGTAGGTGCCCAAGAAAGGAAAAGAAATTGAGTTGGGAATAGACTGGTTATCAGCATTATATTTTCATAAGAGAGAGGCAAACTGTCGCTCTGAGTATTAGACAGGCCAGTGGGCGGGGCCAAGTGCAGTCGTGTCCCTTCCCATTACCCCTTGGCCGTGGGCTGCCCCTCCTTCGCTCCCCGGCTGTGTCTGCGTGTGTGTGTGTTCTGCAGGGCAGCCAGCAGATCTCTGCTCCCCTCATCTTCCCGTCATCCATGATTGGCCTTCATTCTGGCAGCTTGTTGGCTGGAGACTGAGCGCTCCTGACAAATTCTGCCGAGATGAGAATGCAGCCAAGGGGCTCCTTAGTCAATTAAAACGTTTCGTCCACAATTGCCATCAGCGGGGGAGGGGTGCTTTGCAGGGCTGTCTGGGTTTCCCGGACGAGTGCAGTGTCAGCCCCTTCTGAAGTCACGCCTTCTGTCACAGGAAAGGCAGAGTCTTGGCACCACCCCAGAGAGCATCTTACCCACTGTGGCCGTGAGCGATTGCCAGGTGCCTGCGAATCACCTTGACAGTCGAGGCAAATAGGCCAGAGCCCAGACACGCCGTCTGGGATCTGAATTGTCCGGAGCAGCCGTCTACCCAAGCTGCTAACTCTCAGTGATGCCGATTCGCAGGGAAAGCATCGCGGCGTCTGCTCTGCTGCTGAGAGTCTGCCTCCGGTCCCTTCGTGCTGTGCTGCACGGCGACGGCACGGGCGTGTTTCTCAAGCATCATCCACTTACGTTACGGGGCGATGAGTTTGTGACTTTAATGCAGAGGGAGGTCAAAATGATTCTCTAAGGCCTTTTGTAGCTCAATTCCCAGTCCACTGTTCAGTGTAAAACGCCAGCTCTTCGTTCTGGTGGGCGTCAGCAGACACGACCGGTGCTCCTCTGGCCATGTTTCCCTGGCGGCGATGATTTAGGAATTTTAATAAACTACAATCTGAAAACTCCCAGGACACGTCGTGCTCTTCTAGGGAGAGGACACGAGGACGAATCTCGACTGGGACTGAATTATGTCCTGAAAATCCACAGGCCAGGATGTCAGGAGCCACAGAAATCCCCATGGACCTGGAATCGCCCCCGGCTTCCAGCGCATTTGTAAATTTCATGTAACTTAAGAATGTTCACGCACACACAGAGGACAGAGCACCAGAAAACACAAATCAAGGGGCTTTACCCCAAGCTCGAACTTCCACGGAGAGGTCTCTGCATAGGGATCCCCGCTGCATTGCTCGCACGCTGGGAAAACCGCTGACGGCCATTCCCTGGGCTTCCTTTACGAAACTGCTTCCCAGAAGCTCAGGTGTGTGACCTGAATGGCGTGGGTGAAAAGCCACAGAAATCATAAAGGCGGCAGTGAGCCCGGTGAGCTTGGATTTCCGGCTATGTCGGCAGTGGGCATTGTTCAAAGATCTCCCTAAACTTGGAGCTCCCCCACTTGGTGAGGGTCATTTCTCTCAGAGGCCACCAGCATCCAGCTATACAGAGAGGGAGCTAAAACACTCGGAGAGTAGAAAAATGAAAAAGGAGTTAAATTGCTAGAAATTAGCAAACCATCATATGCGGATTGCGTTCCTGTCTCTTTCTTTTCCTGAATGTGACGCAAAACCAGAGGCTGCCTGCGCCTGGGAGGGCAGAGACAGTCGCTCAGTGAGTGAGCTCCATGTGGTTGGGAAGGACCTCAGAGACCCCAAGGTCTACAGCAGTGGGCTCGACCCAGGCGAGGTCAGACACCGACAGCTCCCTGCAGGGGTCTGGTTTCTCTTTTGTTTGTGTTTTTAACTGGAAGGCAGAAGGAGAGTGAGAGTCCAGAGACAGACACAGAGAGGTCTTCCATCCGCTGGTTCACTCCCCCAAATGCCCATTTCCAACAGCTGGGGCTGGGCCAGGCTGCAGCCAGGAGCCTGGAACTCAGTCTTTGTCTCCTGCTTGAGTGGCAGAAACGCCAGTACTTGAGCCGTCACCGGCTGCTTCCCGGGGTGTGTGTGAGCAGGAAGCTGGCATTGGACATGGAGCCAGGACTTGAACCCAGGACTCAGATACGGGATGTGCCCAATACCCACCCCATCCCTGCCAAGTTCTGGAGGATGTGGGGTGCAGGAGTTCATCAGGCAAAGAGAGGAGGAAGCAGCCGTCCCCGGGCAGAGGGACCAGCATGGACGAGAGGGTGAGACTGGGGTGGGCCTGCCTCGGTGAGCTGGAGAGACCGGGGTGGGCCTGGGAAAGAAGGCAGCTGGGACAGCTGGAGCCAGACACCCCAGGGTGGCGGGACCACATCGGCAACGTGTGCTCCTGAGGACCGGAGAGCCGCTGCCAGCTTTGTGAGCACCCCCCACCTTCACTGAGGTACAACTGATAAGCAAACTCTGTTTCTGGAGTACCATGCGATGCTCTGATACACGCACGCACTGTGAAATGACTGCCACCATCTGTTGACACCGCGTACGTTCAGGAGTGACACTTAAAGCCACAGAACATCTGGAGGACTCCGTGTGTTAGCCGTCGTTGCTCCCCTCACGCCTGGAGCTCCTGCTGCCCTCCCTGCCCCCACCAGAACCCTGCTGGGAAAACCACTAGACACTCAAAACCCGCTTTCTCCATTCCTGGTTGGATCCAGGAATTAGCGCTGTCTGGATCAGCCAAAGTTAGCCATACGTCGATCTCTTCCACAACCTGGGGCTAACTTCCCCAGGACCAGGAGCTGCCCTGCATGGAGAGAGGTTCTCTCTCCTCTTAGTGTGCCTGGTACAGGTTGAACAAGAAACAGAGGGCAAAAGAGGGGTCCGGTATTTTTCAGAGAACACACACCTAGTGACTTGCTTTTCCCAGTGACGTGACAGCCATCCATGCACCTGCTGTGCTTTTCCAACTTTGCCTAACCATCCTCTCACCACCCTCCAATAATCAGCACTCAAGTCAGTCCTATGCACAGTATGGTATGTTTAATGTTGCAGAATGTTTTCAGAGGATCTCACACTCACATAGACTTTACTCTGGAAAGAACCGGGTGTTTGAGGTCTAGGTTTAGCAGGTGATGATTGTTTCCAAGGTTTTTTTAAAAAATCTTTTGAATAAGGTTCTCAGAAAAACGAAACTGTCATTTAGCTACTGCCGGTTACTTTTTGATCAATCTACATTTAAAATCCATCGCATTATTCAATCTATTCAAGACAGTGGCTAGCAGGAAGAACTTACCAGGCTCCAATGTGTCCTCTCCCTCTTTCTTCATGTATGAGCCCAGGGAAGGCAACCTCTTCAGACCTCATCTGCAGAAAAGGAATAATCATATGAGCTCGGATCTAAAGGATGGTTTTTTAAAGACTACATCTCTATATAAACTCTCTTCAATGTATACCTAAGATGTGTTATTGTATTACTGTATAAATGCAAAGCCTTACTACTGCTAAAACTTTCTAAAGTTTGCCTGTGGCTTTGTTAACATCTACCGCATCTTTAAACCACTTGTCTAGAATCTTTTGTGCCGTGAGCATGTGAGCACGCCTTCCAGCTGGTCACAGAGGCCTGAACTGTCATTGTATAGCACCAGAGACTGATGAGTGTGGTGTAGGCAGGGGAGGGGGGCGTGCTCAGACATATATGCAGTGATCTCTCTTTCTGAGAAAAGTATTTTATTTATTTGAAAGGCAAAGTTATAGAGAGACATACAGAGAGAGAGAGAGAGAGAGAGAGAGAGAGAGAGAGAGAGATCTATCACTCCCCAAATGGCCGCAACAGCCAGGACTGGACCAGGCCAAAGCCAGGAGCCAGGAACTCCATCTGGGTCTCCCATACTGGGGGCAGCTTGGTGTGCTTCCAAAGACTCAGGCCATCATTCGCAGCTTTCCCAGGTGCATTAGCAGGCAGCTGGCTGGGAAGTGGAGCAGCTGGGACTTGTAGGCGATGGCTTAATGCACTGCACACCAACGCCAGCCCCTAGCTGTGATTCTTCAATGAGTCATTGCACGTCCTATAGAGCAACGCTCAGTGTCAGAAGCCCCTGACAATGTCACCAAGTGCCAGGCCTGTCCCAAGCTTCCCATTAGTGCCGGCGCTGGATTCCTTTACACAGCTTTTCTCTCCCGAGTCTTCTTCCCCCAGGAGCATACCCTTCAGAGAGATTTCACAACACTGGAGCCCAGTGGGTGTTGCGGATGGGCAAGTGTGCTGCCTGCCGCCCACAGTGTCTCCACACTGTGCCTGCGCCAAACGCCCCGCGGGAGTTCACCAGCCCTCCAAGCCTCCCGAGACAATTCAGATCCCAAACACATGCAGCAGGAGAGTCGTGCTGCAGACACTGCTGAGTGCCTTTCACTCCCAGAAATACCACGGCCTGACCACACGCCTTCCTCCCCACAAGGCCGGCAAACCCACAGCCGCTGGGGGCTGCCCTTGGAAGCCACCGGGTGCAGGCCTGCAGCAGCGGGGCGTGATCCAGCTGAAGGCGTGGGAACCATGCCCCGCGCGGAACCTGCCCTGGGCTTGGTCTCTCGCTTCCTTCCTGCGCTGGGGGAGGCTCCAGCCCTTTTCCTGAAGGTGTTTGCTGGACCGCAGAGCCAGAGCCCTCACCCATCAGATGCCATTGCCATGGCCGTGCCCACTTAAAATCTGGCCCCACCGGGCTCTCACTCCATGGGAATCGGCAACCCAATGGGCAGATGGCGATTTTTGGACAGGCACTTCTGTTGGCTTTGGAGAACACTCCCCAGGCTAGCAGTGACAAATAGTTTTCCCTTTGCTCAAAGCTAGAGTTGTGGTTGTTGTTTTCTTGTTTTATTTTTGGGGGGAGGGTAATTTGGAAATAGTCTAATTTTCAGATGAATTTTCTCAGAGGGTCCAAATGGCAACCGCACATGGGAACCATGGTTGTCTGTTCCCATGGTCCTCAGAGGGACTGATAAGGAGATCAGTGCCATGGTTTGAAAATATTTCCCAAATACCGTGTGTTGGCAACTTAATACTCCCATTCAAATGGTATGTGGAGGTGGGGACTTCGGGGAGGTGACTGGGTCACAAAGGGTGTGCCCCCGGGAGTGGGTCCGCACGTTCGTGGGTTATGGAGGGAGTGCTGCGTGCCGAAAGCGAGCCTGTCTGGGCCCTTGCTCTTCTCCCTGTGCCATCTGCCACGGCGGTGCCCGGCAGGAGGGCCTTCCCCAGCTACTGAGCAGGAGGCAGAGCCACACTCTCCCACCTCCCTGCCCCAGGCGCGTGGCCATGGAAACTGCTATTGTGCATACATCACTTGCACTCGGGTATTTTGTTGTAGTAGCGGGAGAGGGACTAAGATGACGTCAGGTGCATGTACCACCGACCTCACACTGCTCCTGCAGGCCCGAGAAATCGGACTTCTTGGGCAGGTGGGACGCGAGAATGAGCTCCCATCGCTGCACCTGGATGCCTGCTTTGATGAGCCACCCTGCTGTGCCACCTTCCTCCGAGAGGAAGGAACAGCCACGCACTTCTGGGTCGCGCTGGGCCCTGTGGTTCCTGAGGCTCTACCTGCCTCCCTGTGAAACTGACAGCTCTGCAGGTGGATGGTGGTCGTTACCAGGTCCTGTGAATATACTCTGTGTGTCAGGTCTTGAAATAGTCGACTTAAAAAGGATTAAAATGGTGCATTCCACGTGCTATGCCGTAATATGTCCTACTCTGATTCATTCTCCTGCCACTGGTGTAGAATTCAAAATGTTTTCCTAACAGAAGAAAATTCAACTCATCTTTCTGATCCCCATTAAAATATTCCTGCCCCATTTCGGGGTACCACTTCCTGACATGGTGTCAAGTGTTTTCTATCCCAGTCTCTGTCACTCTCTCTCTTTGTCTTTTCACATAAACACACAGGTGCACGGGACTTGTTTTTGGTGGAAAGAGCAACGAAAGAATCATCCACAGAATGGGAGAGAGGAGACTGGGCACGTCGGAGGTTTGGAGCTAGCTGCTTTTTCCGACAATGTGAGTGGCTGACCAGGCACCCGCACGCCGCTCCTGAGAAGAGCAGCCCACAGCTCTCAGGTGCTCCGGGGCTTGTACGTCGTCCAGGCTTCTCAGGGGGCCACTCAAGCTTCTTATTTCCTGCTCAGAAATCCTGCAGAAGCCGTTAGCTTACATTAAGGTCAGGCCACTAAATTCTTTCCTGATGACAGAGCCACTCCAAGGGGCCAACAGCTCACTTCACACCAGGGATGCTCCGTGGAGAACGACCCGGGGCAAGGCTTTCTCCAAGGGCCCCTCTCAGCCACCCCCCGCCTCAGTCTCACGGTTTGAGAACCCCTATTGGCACACCCAGGACTTCCTGTCTTGCTTCTGAATTGTGGCGGCTTGAGACCGTCACGGTAGACAGCAGAGGTGGCAGGTCACATCTGAAACCCGCATTCCTGCCCAGACACACGGCAGTCACAGGGGAATTGTTGCAGCCGATTTCCCGGCATGCAGCTTGAGAATCTCTTGAAGGAGGGATTGCTCCCCAACAGAACAGCACCGCAGGAGACGAACACAGGTGGGATGGGTCACACGCTCACCAGCACTCTTCTCTGGGCAGCTCCTCTGGACCGCACACATCACAAGAGCAGAGCAAATGTACCCATTTGAGAGGTGGGATAACTGAGGCCTCAGGACTGAGGCGTGAAACCCAAGTCCCCATCTCTGAAGCAATGCTTGCTCCCATACGTGCAGTTAAGGTGTCTGCGGTTTTCCTGTACAAGCCTAGATGGTTCCTCAAGACACTACTCAATGTTTAGCTACTACATCTGGAGTTAGGGAAGCCGTAGAGGGAACAGGGTTTTCCTCTTTGACCCCAAGGCAGACGCTGAATGCCACTCGCTCCTCTGTCACGGGGGCATTCGCGGGGTCATTTTGCCCAATGACTTCCCTTGATGAAAATACCCACAGTCGCTGCCATGCAGTGAGCACTGAATGTGGGCAAGCATCGCGTTCTCCCAACCATGCCATGAGAGGGACGTTCCCTGATGCGGACGACCGGGAACAGAACAGGAGGCCCCAGAGGCTGGGCAACCTGCAGGGCCGGCGTGGCAGGGCCAGATCTGGAACGCAGAGTGTGGTTTCAAAGCCTGTGTTCTTTTCTTAAGATTTATTCTAGTTCTTTGACAATGCAGAGTGGCGGAGAGAGGGTCAGAGAGAGAGAGAGAGAGAGAGAGAGAGAGAGAGATCTTACACAAACTGGCTCCCTCCCCAAAAGGCTGCAAGGGCCACGGCTGGATCAGGCCAAAGCCAGGAGCTAGGAACTCCACCTGGGTCTCCCACATGAGTGGCAGGGGCCCAAGTACTTGGGGCATCTTCTTTTTTTTTTTTTTTTAATTTTTTTAACAGGCAGAGTTAGACAGTGAGAGAGAGAGACAGAGAGAAAGGTCTTCCTTTTTCTGTTGGTTCACCCCCCAAATGGCTGCTACAGCTGGCACACTGCTCCGATCCAAAGCCAGGAGCCAGGTGCTTCCTCCTGGTCTCCCATGCAGGTGCAGGGCCCAAGCACTTGGGCCATCCTCCACTACACTCCCGGACCACAGCAGAGAGCTGGCCTGAAAGAGGAGCAACCAGGACAAAATCCGGAACCCCAACCGAGACTAGAACCCGGGGTGCTGGCGCCGCAGGCGGAGGATTAGCCTAGTGAGCCGTGGTGCCGGCCGGGGCATCTTCTGATGCTTTCCCAGGTGCATTGACATGGAACTGGATCCATGGAGTTGCAAGAGGAGACTGTGCCACAATGCCGGCCCCCAAAGCCTCTATTCTTAACCAGTGTTACATGTATGTCAGTACCGACACTGCTCTTTTATAAGCACTCAGCATCTCCCACATACAGAAGAGCCTGTTCTATTTCCCCTTCTCATCACATCCTCATTCTCTGTCCAACAACAAAGTGAGGTGAGTAACACACACACACACACACCAGGGTCCATCCCGGCAGGGTGAGGGAGGAAGGTGACGTGCATCGTATGTGAGCACACCTGTGTGCACGTGGGTCTCTGTACGGAGCTACAGGTGTAGAGCCAGAGCCACATCACTTTGCAGGTTATTCTACTCCGGAGACCTCTGGAGCCTGATCTCAAACCCCAGGCAGGGACAGGCAGAGCTGTGGAGACTTGGGGCATGCCTGCCACTCATCAAACCGGTGTGTTGGCCTCTCTTTCTGCTGGCCAGCACCAAACTCGCCCTCAGAGCGCCTTCCAGATAAGCCTCCGGATGCACAGGACGGGCCAGCCCCCGGGTCGCAAGGTGACAAGGAGCAGATGGCCACAGGTGGGCGGGGCAGGTGGTCCTCAGGGAGAAACAACTCCCAGGCTGGGAGCCGCGCGCATGCGCCTTCGTGCTCCTGGCGTCCAGCGCCATCCCCAGGGCTGTGCGCGTCAGGCATGGGACGAAGCGGCGGGCAGACCGGCACGGAGCTCCGATCTCCTGCCGCGTCCTATTCTGACTCTGAACTTCGGTGCCTCAAGCTCCTGGGTTTCTTCATCCCTTGTGTCAACTTTTGCCCACAAGAGAAGCGTGGAAATTGTGTAAGCCGGAGTCTTCTGAGGTCACCAGGTCCTCCTGGATTCAACTAGAACTGGCCAAGGCTCCTTCCCACATCCTGCGGGAAGTCCCGGGCCCCATCCGAGATTTCTGCACACTCCCTGGGGGTGACATTCCCATGGTCACCTCTTGGTCTCATTTCCTGCCGGGCTGGCCTCCAGATCCCATTCACAGCTCAGCTCCTGGGACACGTCCCTTCTCTCTCCGCCCTGCGTCACCCCAAACCTGGCCACAGGCCTTTTCTCGACTTCTCCACTGAGCTCCGTCTATAGGAGAGCAGACTTTCACTCGAGATTCAAGAAGATGGAGATGGGTGCACCCCTGTGGCTCCAGATAAAAAGTCGGGCATCGCTTGTGTCACCTGCAGGCTACCCTCCCCTGTCGTCTCTGCTGTCCGTGGTGGTGCCCCCCCCCCCGCTGGTGGTGTTGCTGCTTGCCCCCACAGTGCCCTGTTCTTCTCTCCTGCCTCGCACTCTCTCCATTTCTTCATCCATCCCCAGCCCTCGTGGGCCATGTCCTCATTTCCATCAATGGACACGCCACGCAGGTCTTTTCCTAAGCAGTCAGCTCTCTGTAAGAGGAGGATTCTGCAGGCACTTGAACAACAATTTCTCCCTGCCTTTGCCAGCAGGAGTTATGATGGCCTTGGCAGAGAGAGGGAGGGAGAGAAACGAGGACGAGTTGGGGATGTAGGGTGAGAGGGTTCTGGCAACTCAGCCTGTGGACCTACAAGTACCAAGGAGGAGGAGGCCAGACCACACAGTAAAATATCACCAGATGCTTGATGGATGAGGGTCACGAGGAAGTGCTGGGCCAGAAACACATCGAGAAACCAGCCCACCATGCAAGTGCTTACTGCCTGGGGCACACAGCCAGGAAGCAACTTCCCAGCGCCCTAAGGTCTGGGAGGGCTCTGAGGCCCCAGTGCCCTCGCTGTGCTGCCAACACCGATCAGCAGGGGCTGGAGACACCAGCGTCCATAGCAGAGTCCCGATCTGAGCGCGTTGCCTCACTTGTGATCCAGCTCCCTGCTAATGCACCTGGGAAGGCTGCAGAGGGTGGCCCAAGAGCCTGGGCCCCCACCACCCATGTGGGAGACACAGATGGCCGCTGGCTTTGGTGTGGCCCAACCCCAGCCATTGTAGTCATTTGAGGAGTGAGCCAGTGATTGGAAGCCTGATCTTTCTCTCTCTCTCTCTCTCTCTCTCTCTCTCTCTCTCTCTCTTTCTCATTCTGCCTTTCAAATAAATAAATAAGTCTTTAAAAAAAAAAAAGGAAGGAAAACAAGACTGCTCACTAGGGGAGACAGAGATGGACAAAACACCAGGCCATCTGAGTACCAGCTTCTTCCCTTGATTGGCCTCTCTGCTGCCATCATGGAAACTGTGAAGTGAGCAGAGACGTGAGGCCAGCAGCTTCTGCACTCTCATCCTCCTCATTCCCACCCAACACCACAAGCACTCAGCGGGTCCACATTTGATCAGCCCCTCAATACCCTGGACACAGTTGATTGCCTGAGCTCCATCCTCAGTCGCCCCTTCGCCTCCTTAGAGGACTCCCGCCGCACCGAGGCATCCACTCCACACACCAGGACATTGTCTCCTGCCCCAGTGTCACAGTCCAAGCAAATGTGTCCCCTAAATCCACCTGTTGAAACCAAATCTTCACTGTGATAGCATTAATCCCCTGTGGGATAGCATTCATAACCTCTGCGATAGAACAGCCAATGGGCTTCTGGGAGTTTTCCAGTCCTTGTCAGTGGGATTCAGTCCTTATAAAGGAGACCAGAAAGAGACCCTTCCCCTCTTCAGCCACCTGAGGACACAGCCAGAAGCAGCCACCAGGCAATGAACCTGCTGGTTCCTTGATCTTGGATTTCCAAGTCATAAATCTGTGTTGTTGACAAGCCACCTGCTTCATGGTATTTTATTATAGCTGGACTGAGCAGACCAAGACACCCCAGAGGAAATCCCGAGTCACCTCAACCTATCACGTTTGCCCCGGGAGAGACTGGTAAGTGAGGGGACCTTTCAAGGGGGCCACCTTTGAGACGCCCCCTCCTCTCAGGTGGCAGGTGCCCAGAGGGTGCCAGGGCAGGCAGGGGGGAACCTGGGTCCCCAGCGACATTGTTGAGCTGCTGTTCTACATGAATATAAATTACAGGCTTGTTCAAGCCAGTCTGAGCCGGAGCTCGATGTCGTTTATGACTGAAAGCAGCTACTAGAGCCAGAGCACAGAAAGTCGTCACGATGACCGGTGATGTCCTGCGATGCATGAGACAATCTTGCAGAATCATCAGATCATGTTCTACGAGATTCTAGGATGTTCTTTTGCACGGCCACATTGGGAAGATGCTTGCGTACCATGCTATAAATGCCTGGACTTTCTCTCCATTTCACACGTACCGCAGTCCCACCTTATCCACGCTTCCACTTGCCAAGGTTTCAGTTACCCAGGATTCACCACAGCCCAGAAACATTAAATGGGAGAGTCCACGAATAAACAATTCGCAAGTTTTAAATGACTTATGTTACAGTATATTGTGATAGTTTTTCTATTTTATTATAGTTGTTTACCTCTGTGTGTATATTTATAAATGAAGCTTTATCTTAGCTACGTGGGTACAGGAAACACACAGGGTACACTGGTTTCAGAACTGTCTTTGTTCTCAGGCATCCACTGGGGGTCCTGGGGCAAACTCCTGAGGTCCAGGAGAATCCCCGTGAGCTATACACAGTTATCACATACACATGAGGACTTTTCTCTTCTTATTGTTGAAATAAGATTTGAGCATCGTGTTGTGGAGAATCAGCTGACTCTTTGCCAAGCTGCTCGGTGTATTTGAACCCTAAATACAGCCACGTGTAACTGTTCTCACTGACACTGACTTCATGAGAGAGAGAGAGAGAGAGAGAGAGAGAGAGAGAGAGAGAGATCCATCTGGCAGTTCACTCCCCAAATGCCCAGCAGCCTGGAACTGCATCCAGGTCTTCCACGTGAGTGGCCGGGACCCCAGCACTTGAGCCATCCCTGCCGCCTCCCAAGGTGTGCCCGAGCAGGAAGCTGCATCAGGAGTCGGAACTCGAGTTCAGGCACGTGCCAGGCTTGCAGGCACCCCACGCAGCACCGTAAGCTCTACTCCAAACACCGCCCCTGGCTTTTCCACTGTGTCTCCTAATACAGAACCACCTGGGCACTTAGCGATAGATCATTACATGTATTCTTAAATACGCTTGTAGGTGGGTTGCACAATCTGTTAATTCCTCCCATGGGACTTGACAGACTCTTCTTTAAAGGAGGTGATGGGAGTGATGTTTCTAAACCGGATCAAATTGCGTGAGTTTGCCAACAATGCGTACTTGCATTACCTCCACAAAACTGGGGAGTGAGGGGACTTGGATCTTGGAGGTGGAGCTGAGAGCCACTAGGTCCGAACATTCATGAGGTCTTTCCAGACCCCCAGATGCCACAAAACCGCTTTACTATTGGATGAAACAAAAAATCTTGGGTCTCCCAACCATAAATGGTAGGCAGCTTCCAAAGGTTCATATATTTATTTATATTTTTATGTATAAACAGTACAGATCGGCCCCTTTCAGCGTGAACTTCTACTACAGTATGCTGCATGAAAGACACTTGATAAATATTGCCCGATGCAGGAGACGGGCATTTGGTGTGCATCTCATGTCGCCAGATCGACCTCTTCCTTAAAGCCAAAGATAACTCTGGGGACATCTGAATGTGGGAAGCACTTTGAGATCCTCCCTACCCGACCCCCCCAATCTGGTTACAGCTGCCCCACCCACTCTGCTACTCTTTGTTGAGTGGGTAGCGATGGTAGTCCCAGAGACAGTGACATGCTGGAGCCCTTGCCTCTGGCTTATGAGAGAGAATCACGTCCTTCTATTCGCAGCTCCCGCTGAGTGGCCTTGTGTGGGTAACTGGCAATCAGCCATGGAGGACGCACCCATGCCACTGAGATGGGCAGTGCAATGGACCAGGGCTTTGGAGTCGTGGGGACCCATGGTAAACAGTTACGAGCACACCGCTGCCCGAGGCGGGAGCTGCTGCCTCTTGCTGAGATGAGCCTGGACCTTGCACAGAGATGACAGGGCGGCCACTTCTCATTCTTAAAATTTCACTCTGGACCGCAGCTTTCGTTTGACTGTTAGAATCTGCCACCCTTTTATCAAGAGACTAAGGATGCATCCTACAAACCTGTCCTCTTCTGGAACAGGTCACAGGTCTGTAGAGGGCTAGTGAAAAGGTGAGTTCATGAATAGCGTGCGTGTGTGTGTGTGTCTGTGAGTGTGTGAGTGTAAATGTGTGTGAGTGTGAGAGTGTGTGTGTCTGTGAGTGTGTGCGTGTGTGTGAGTACGTGTGTGAGTGTAAATGTGTGTGAGTGTGAGAGTGTGTGTGTCTGTGAGTGTGTGCGTGTGAGTACGTGTGTGAGTGTAAATGTGTGTGAGTGTGAGAGTGTGTGTGTATGAGAGTGTGCGCGTGTGTGTGAGTGTGTATGTGTGAAAGCTGGCTGCAAATCAAAGCTAACAAACCCTGGCTTCATAAATGGCGAGATTGCTGGAGGGTCACGAGCGCTCTTGCTGGATGGGGCTTGGCGGGGAGCTTGTTTTCCGTTGGCAGGAGGGAGTTAGAAGAAGCCGCCAACACGGTTTTTCAGCCAAGCAGATAATAATCAGTGCGCTCCACCTGAACCTGGTGCCACACAACCACTGCAATTAACACATGGGAGGCTCCAGGACTGGCGGGCAGCAGATGGAAAGATCTGGAGGTGGGAAAAACACGTGGAGGGGCTGGGCCCTGGTTGACAAACACAGACTCCGCTGATGGCAGTCCCAGGAGATGAAGTAAACCAAGCGAGAGCAATCAGAGTGTGCCCCAGGGCGCAATTCACACGGAAGAGTCTAGACGCTCTGCAGCCCACGGATCGGCCAGTCGGGGAGAGGGCGTGATAACAACAGGACGTCCCTACAGGACGCTGCCCCAGGCCCCTAACAGGAGCCCCTTCTCTCCCCTCTGCCTGCTGTCCCTTGGCCACGCTTGGACTCACTGGGAGTTTTCCTGCTCAGCACGCACAGTCCACGCCGCAGTAAACCCTCTCCTCGGAAGGGACCTGATGTCAGCTGCTTCTCCCTGGCTGAAGTCCCCCACACCCACTCAGGAGAGCTGCCTGGTGGGAGTCTGCTGTGCTACCCGGGACTCGCCCCGGGAGGACCCGCGGCTCTGCGCAGCCCCCGGCCGAGCTGTGCTGACGCTGCCCAGCTGTGACGCCTACACACTGAGAGGGCCTTCTGGTGCCTTTGTGCAGACAGCGGGTGGGCTCCAGCCAAAACCGAGCAGCACTGAGCCTGGTTTAATAACTAAGGAGACTGCTGTCTTTGGGGGGGGCGGTTAGAGTTGGCAGCAAGGGTTGGGGGAGCCTGTGAGGGGTGTTTCACTCTAAAGGTGGTAGAGGCTTAAAAAGAGAAAAACAGCAAACAAATAAAAAAGAACCCAAATGGTAGAATTGACACGTAGGATTTGCATGATTTCTGCTCCGAAATACCCCTGGGAGTAGAAAACCGGCTGTCACTGGAGAACTCAGGGACGTGGCGGGGCGGCTGGGCCTGCCAATGGCCCAGGAAGAGTGCCCTGTGTTTGCAGCCAGGCCCAGTGGAAGGACGAGGCCTTCCCCGTGCCCGCACATCCACGCACCTGCCTGTCAGAGGTTTGTGTTTTCATCCTCACTGCCTTGAGATTTGCCTGGGGTGGTTTAATCGGGAAGTCTTTAAAATTCAGAAGATACAGTCCGTTTTCCCTGGACTTTGTAAATATAATGTGACTGTAGAAAAAGTGTACCTGCAGAGAGCCATTTGTCAGAGAAAAATAAAAATCTCAATTATATTCACAACTAGAAATCGTATCGGCCAGGTTTGTTTTTTGAGCACACACGTATACGACAGTACTTCAACAAATTCCATTTGTGGGGAAAATGGAATTCAAAGATAAGTTTATCTTCATGCAAAACCAATTTAAATCCACGCAGATGGGTCTTCAAAAAGTTCATGGAAATGAATATTCTGAGAAAACTACATAAATTCATTCTCCATGGACCTTTTGAGATTGTTTCTTATGATATCATGATTTTCAAGTGGTACGCTCTCTACAACATTCATAAAAGAAGCACACCAGAGATTTTATTTACATCATTAACCAATAAGGGGATCGACACGATGTTGACTTAACACACAAGGTGGGTGGGTGGGGTAGTGGCAGTTAGGAAGTTTAAAGGAACCTACAAATAGAAATTGGTCAATGCCCTCAGGGACGCTCATGGATTACATCATCACTGGACACAATTCGGTATTGCGTGGGTCAAGAATTATTTACAAGCCTGGCGCTGGGGCACAGTGGGTTAAGTCGCTGCTTGCAACACCAGCGCCCCCTACAGGAATGCAGGTTCAAGTCAGAGCAGCTCCATTTCCAGTCAAACGTCCTGCTAATGCACCCGAAAAGCCAGCAGATGACGCCCCAAGGAGTTGGGTCCCTGCCGCCCTGTGGGAGACTCAGATGGAGTTCCTGGCTCTTGGCTTCAACCTGACCCAGCCCCAGCCAGTGAGGCATTTGGGGAGTGAACCAGAAGATGGAAGGCCTCAACCTCATTCTCTCTCTTCCCCTCTCTCTCCACCACTCTACCTTTCAAATAAGTAAATATTTCAAAAACTCATTTGCATTACTAAATAATGACTTAGAATGGAGAGTTTGAAAATAGATCATAGACAATGAAAGTCAGGGGTAATCCAGAAGGAGATGCTACAAGGACACCCATATTCTGGCTCCTTTTAAACTTTCTCTTTTTTTTAAAGATTTTATTTATCTATTTGAGAGGTAGAGTTACAGACAATGAGAGGGAGAGACAGAGAGAAAGGTCTTCCTTCCATTGGGTCACTCCCCACAAAACCTTATACTCAAATTTCTATGTACACAAGTACTTCAAAAATTTCATAGCCAGTGCACAGTATCTCTTAGTTCTGTTCTCCGCAAGCTTTTGCAGTATGCTTGTATTCTACAGAGGGCTCCAAAGTGCGGAGGAGCCAGAGCCTCCAGCCCAGATCCGAACACGTGTGTCGAGAAGGCTGAAGGCTTCCTCTCACGGCTACTGCAGCAGAGCTCCCTGGGCTCATCTGACATGATTTCACTGTAGTCATCTGTCAGACGAAGGCGTCAGCCTAAACCGTCTGAGGTCTACTGCAGCACCAAGTCAGTGGCCCTAGGATGCTGTGAACCTAGGAGGGCTGACGCTACAGCACGGCCTTGAGAAACCACAGGTCTTTGTTTGACGGATGAGAAAACGTGGCCCAGAATGAAGGAAAAGCAGAGACAGGACAGCAGAACTGAACAAGCAGGCAACTGAGATTAACCAAGAAGTGTGGACAGGCAACAGGATGTGGCCAATTTGGTGAAACTCCCTGGACAGGACCCTCAGAGAGGGTGGCCAAAGCCAGCTGAGTGACTCTCAACCCAGCTCCACCTCAGTGGTGTCCAACGCTTACCACTGAAGAAAACAGAAGCAATGTCTTTGGTGAGGGCTGTGGAGTGCTGTGGCATTGTCTTTCCCAATTCCCAGAGGTTTGGAGTTGGTGTTTTTGCATAGAAGTAGGCCAGGAAAGTCAGACTCCGGGAGGGGGTGGGGGTGGGAAGAAGTGATCAGAAGAGTTGGGGATTTTTCTTTTTTTCAGTATGATCAGATGCAGGAGAATGGATGTTTGAGAGCCGCTGGTTTAGAGCCGGGTTTGGTAGACAATATTGATTAAGGACCAGAGAGTAAATGTTTCCTTTTTTTAGATTTATTTGTTTATTTGAAAGTCAGAGTTACAGAGAGATAGAGAGAGAGAGAGAGAGAGAGAGAGAGAGAGGTCTTCCATCCACTGGTTCACACCCCAGATGGCTGCAACAGCCAAAGCTGTGCCGATCCTAAGCCAGGAGCCAGGAGCTTCTTCCGGGTCTCCCACACAGGTACAGGGGCCCAAGCACTTCTACTGTTTTCCCAGGCCATAGCAGAAAGCTGGATTGGAACTGGAGCAGCTGGGACTCAAACTGGCGTTCATATGGGATGCTGACGCTGCAGGTGGCGGCTTTACCTGCTACACCACAGCACTGGCCCAAGAGTAAATATTTTCAACTTTGGGGAACTTGTGGTCTCTGCCATAGCTACTAACCTCTACTGTTGGGGTAGATAAATGGCATGGGTGGTAGCTCAACTAAATCTCTACTGTTGGAGTAGGTAAACGGCCATGAGTGGTACCCCTAATATGTGGCTCTGTTCCCACACCACAGTAGTGTGGACCCTAGAACTTGATTCCCGTACCACTTTCTGTGTTATGAAGCATCCTTTTTTTGTACTTGGTAACTACTATAAGATATGAAGACTGGCTGGTGGGCCGTCAGCTCTTTTGGTCACCCCTGGTATGGAGCTGTGTTCGGATTGGAAACTTGGATCTCCTCCATCCGGGTGGGCAGCTTCGGGCATGTCGCTTAGTCCATGTGTCTCAGTGTCTTCAAATGTGAAATAGGGCACCAGTACCCAGGACATTGGGATGCTGTTAGCATTCAATAACGTTAAACGACACTCAGCACAGTGAGGTCAATGGCGTCCACATATCTGTGCATACGTAGCTCACCTCTCTTGATGGCGCATGTCCGAATCATGAGCAGGTTGCAACCCTCTGGTGCAGACCCTGAGGCTCAGGTGGTCTTGATGCCCACCCTCCCCTGTCCTCCAAGAACAGGCAGCAGGTGTTGCCCTTGCTCCTAAAGACGAGACCCCCCAGGCCCCCGCCGCGGAGGAGGCAGCAGTCGGACACGCCGAGCTGAGCCCTGTTTCCCGGTTGTTGCTCTGCCTGGGTGCTTCCGTGTGTCCTTGGCAACAAGCCGCCACCTCACTCTGACAGTTGACAAACTGATCTGACAGCTGACAGATTAAGTCAGCCCTTCCTAGACAGCTTGGCCTGGGTGGGTCAACAGCATGCTGCTTTCTTCTTGCTTTTTCCTCCTCCTCCTCCTCCTTTTTAGGAAAAGTATTTATTTGAGAGAGAGAAAACGAGGGGTGGGGAGAAGGTGCTCCCATCCATTGGTCCACTTCCCAAACACCTGCTCCAGCCCCCGGATAGGGCTGAAAGTGGGAGCTGGGAGCTCAGCCCGCTCTCCCCGTCGGGTGGCAGGGACCCCGTCACTTGAGCCATCCGCACAGCCTCCCAGGGTCTGCAGCAGCAGGAAGCTGGAGTCGGGAGTGAGCCAGGTAGAAACCCAGGCGCTCTGAAGTGAGATGTGGGGGTCCTAACTGGCACCTTAGCCGCCAGGCCAAATGCCCAGCCCCTAAGAGCATGCCGTAAACAACAGCTGGGTAGGACGCCCGCGTGTGACAGCCTCCGCTCACGAAGAGACTGGTCCGGCCCCTGCTGGGGGCAGGGAAGGCACCACTGAGTGGGAGGAGGGAGCGCGAGGGAGCCTCAGCCGGAGTCCTCAGACGGCTCAGACAAGGAGCCAGGGCCGAGCCACAGTGGGGGCCTCCCGGACCGGGACCCTGCGCACTGGAGAGGTTCACACCAGCACCAGGTTCTGGAAGTGCCCTTTGCCTGCGGCGAACTACTTTCAGAGCCAGGGAGCAAGCTCCGTGTTCCAGAACACTCCTCCCCCCTTCATGCCTCCTCCACAGCCTCCGGCTTAGAACTGCCCCCAGCTGTGCTCTTCAAGGCCCCCCGTGGCCACTTCCACCACAGAGGCCAGAGCTGGCTCCAGCGCTTCCCGATGCAGGACCTAAGATGCTGGAACATGCTGCAGGGGAAACTGAAGGGTCTGCCTCCAGAAATCCAGGGACCGTGATGCTGGGACAAGGAGGGGTGAAGTGTTTGTTCACCTCTTCCCAAGTCCCTTAAACAAAAGGGACAGAGTCTGACGCAGAATAAGAAATTCAAGGGCACGCATTTGGCCTAGGTCTCATCTTCTATGCATTAACGGCACTCCCAGAGGTAGTGGCTGCTGTTCCAATCCCAGATGAATCAGTGCTGGCTCGGTGAGGGTCACGAACTTCCCCAAGGCCCCAGCCAGGAAGAAACAGGTCCAGAACAATCCAGGGAGGTCAAGCCCAGGTGAGGGAGGTCCGGAGACACTGCCGGAAGGTGACCACGCGTGCTTTGTTTCGACCGTCAATCTGCGGTGGCAATTTCTTTTTCCCTGAGTTTTCCCTTTGCAAGGCAAGCTTCCCAGAACAGGGCTTCCTCGTCCTCAGTTACCGCTCAAGACCCTGGATGACACTGTCTTCCCTGGAGCCCGTTATTTGCGTTGAAATCTCCGTTTCATCGCAGAGAGTGTCGCAGATGGCTCCTTGTGGCCCGGGCCTCAGCGGCAAACGCCCTCCCCTCGTTCCCTGATTTCTCTCTCTTCACTCTAGCCCTGTTCCCATTGCCACTCCTAAATCTATTCTGTCTCTTTCCTGCCTGGACCAGGGACAAGCTGAGCTCTCCTCGTCCCTCTCCAGACACAACAGAGATGAGAAGGCTACAGCAGGTGGCGTCCATTGGACTGTCTTCCCGGTTAGATTCTCTCCAAGCTGTCCCAACATCTCTCTTCCTTGGAGGAGTTCTGAACGTACATCGAATCTACAAACCCACAGGAAAAGTCAACGAAGGCGGCCAACTGAGAGCAACTGGCAACCAATTCTCGGAGGCCAGTGCCAGACACAGTCACGAGCCACAGAAACATGGCATCTCACGGAAGGTACAGTGGGTTTCTCGTCCCCACTTCCCTCGGACGATGACAGCAGTGCAGGAGTGCAGGCTGCCATTAGGCCAGAACCCATTCTCCGAATTCCTCACCCTCTTTCTGGATCCTTTGTGCAATCTTCCAAACTCTGTGCGCTCCGGCATTGACTTCTATCCCCAATCCAGGGAGGAAATCCTGCATTACCACTGGAATTTCTGAGCCCCTTCTCCCCCCCGCCCCTTGGCAGCAGGTAGCATGGGTACGTCCACCTTAAGGAGCCTTGAGGTCTGAAATGACAAGACCCACCTGGGCTAAGACTCCTGTGTCGGTGCCAAATGGCTGAGCGAGAGAAACATACTGCCTCCCATGTGGGCACTTTGCATGCCGGGGGTGTCCGTGCAAAAAGCCTGCTCGTCACAGGGAGGGCCAGGTGGCAGGATCCGTCCCCGGCCTCCTCCCCTCGCCGCTGACTCCGCTCCCCCAACTCCCCCTTATATTTTCCTCCCAAGTTTGTCCAAAGGGCCGTGAATACAAGCTCTCCTTCAGTGTTTCCCTCACGGCCCAGAGAGGGAGCAAGATGAAAGTCCTGGCGCCTGTTGGCCCTGCCTGGAGGCCTCCGCCGGGTGTCCCACTGGCAGCAGGATGACAGATGGCGCCCCTTCCCTTGTGTGCAGGGGCGGCTGCCTCGGCCTGATTCCGTCCAGTTAGCAAAACACAGGGAGCGGCCAAGACAAACAGCCGAGGTATGAGAGCTCACAGCTAGCGATCGCCGCCGTGTGAAGCGGCCCCGTGGAAGGAGACATCAAGGATGCTGCTTGGAATAGCTTGCGTGTCGAACATTCTTTCCCAGTGGAAGCACGGAGGGAGGGCAGCACGGCGGCCGTGTGGGAGCCTCGGAGGCCAGGGCTGAGGAGGACAGATGACCCCAGGCATCCCCCCGGGGAGTCGGCGGGCACTGCCCGTTCCTTGCCCACCCTGTGCCAACGCTCCCTGCCACCCCCATCAAAAACGCACATGCTATGAATAGATCGTATCAAAAGAGCCCTTGTAGTTATAATCGTTTGCATCTGGCTCAGCATGAGAGGTCTATGGTGCTGGCTGGGCCGGAGGCAGGCTCGGGACCTCGCGGCAACTGGCAAGCAGACGCTTTATAGTCTTTAATGCCGTGCTGACACGGAGGATCGGGACAAGATTAATTTTCTGCTCGGGCCCTCAGCGAACGCTGAAACCTGGTCATTAAAAGCCAGATGACAACTGGAACGCCGTAATCCCTGGAAGGAATATTTATTTGGTTTTTAACGTTTGCGGATGAATCTCGTTTGCAGAAAGTGAGGACGGCTAGGAAGTCAGACGATGGCATCATTACATTGAAACCATTTTACGTTTGCTAGACAGTTATGTAATCCTATGTGGAACCCAGGACCAGAAAGGAGGCTCAGCCCCCGACCCAGAGCTCATTATGGCACGCCTCCTCCCACGACTCCATTTGTGGTTGCTGCACACCCTAAATAGTATTAATGACCTTGCAAAGCCTGGCCAGTACCATTCCAGCACAGGCCCCGTGAGAGTGAATCGGATGCAGTGGCACTGGGTAGATGACTTTCTTCCCATTCAGTGTGCTGAATTTCAGGTGATAAATTAGAAAGAAAAGGACACCAGAGTGTCTGAGTGCACCAGAAACAAGCAGCCCAGTCTGATTTACAGCCCACTCCCTCCCACCAAGACCACCAATCGCTGGGCCCCGTGGTGCTCCTAGCTTGTCTGCGGATGCGAACAGGCTCCAGCTGGCAGGGAAGCCTCGCGCCCATTCAGGCGCGTCCACCGTGTGAGCAGTTGCTTGAGTGCGCGCATTTCTGAGCACGTGTCACTGCCCAGCTAGAGAGTTCATGTTGGAAACGGATGGAAACCATGGCCATGGACGAACTCTCCCTGTCTCTTCTCCATGGTCAAGTCCAAAAGAGCAGAGGAAAGGAAGATCCCCCAGTGTGTGCTGAGCTGACGGGGTGTCAGGGCAGACCATGCATTAAGAGAGAGCTGAGAGTGGGTTTTAGGGGGGAGCTGATGTTGGAATTCCATGTCCTGCCCCTACATTGGCTGTTGGCAGCTCCTGTCTCTTCTTTTCATTGTTGGAGAGAGAGGGAGGGAAGAGAGGCAGAGAGAGAGAGAGAGAGAGAGAGAGAGAGAGAGAGATGTCTCATCTGCTGGTTTGCTTCCCCAGTGCCCACAAAACCCAGAGCTGGGCCAGGCTGAAGCCAGGAGCCAGAGGCTCTCAATCTGGGTCACTCATGTGGGTGGCAGGAACTTGTCATCCATCACTTGTGCCTCCCAGGGTACGCATCAACAGGAGCTGGAACTGGGAGCAGAGCTGGGACCCGAACCCAGCACTCCGACGTGGGATGCAGGCAACCCAAGCAAAATCCTAACTGCTGTGCCAAACGCCCATCCCACCAGTTCCTGTCCTGATCTCAGGCAGGTGCCGCCTCTCCACCCAACCCCAACTTGTCTCCACCCCCAGCTGCCCCAGTTCATTGTCAACAACCTCGTAGCCAGTTGTGGACTTTGTTGCAGTTTTGATGCATTTAACAAATATCAAGAAAAGAAGCCCCAGCAGCCTCGCCCATCAGATGCAGGGGTAGAAGGCCCTGGTTAATACTGCAGGATCCCTGCCTCCTGCCGTCAGCTCATCAGCCATCTCCCCCTGCAACTCCTCTGAGCCACGCCCACACACTGGCCCGTCCTGGGGCTCGGGAGGGCTACCTAGGGTTACAGAAAAGGAAGCATCCAGCTGCTCCCTGCAGTGGTCCTTTCGGATGGACAGAGCTGAGGGGTCCTGCTGGAGAGCGCTCATCACAGTCTTGGGCAGCCTGGCTCATTGCTCCTGGCTGGCCCTGTACTGCTGAGCCCTGCTGGCCTCCTGCCTGCAGGACTGAAGGACCAAGGCTGCCATGCAGAGTCCTGAGTGAATGATGCTGAAAATGCACAGCTCCCAGGCTGGATGCATTTTCCACAAAGGAACCTCAGGTAGACTGGGAGGCAGGCATTACCCACCCACACCCACTGAGGGCCCCCCCCAGCCCCAGTCTCCCCACTCCAAAGGCAGCCTTGACACCTGCTCTTCACCTCGTACTTCTGTTCTTCCCGTGTCTGAATCGCCCGCTAGGCACTTTGTGGCGTCGGCCTCCTCTGCCTGACATCACAGCCATGCTGTCGCGTGTTTGTCCACTCCTCCTTGTGGTTATCCATTCTTGTCTGTTCTAGGAGAGCACCTGTGTCGTTTCCACCTGGGGGCTACGGAACACTCTGCAGCCATGGACACACTCCCCCTGCCTTGTGTCCAGCAGATCCTATGGGTTTGTGCTGCACTGACTGCAGATCCAGTGCTGGGTCTTTTGTCATTGCTCATGTTTGGCCCTGGAGATACTGCCAGACAGTTTCTTGGAGGGAGTGTATTAATCTTCACTTTAGATAGGTTTATCTGTCTGACCCTTTCTTAAGTATATAGGTCTGTTGACCTTTCCTTTAGGATTTGGGGCCAATGAAGCGTCCTGGTTTAAGGCTGTAATGGAAAGGTTCCTTCCCCCCAGGATCCCAGGCAGACTGGGAAACTCCAGCAGAGTTCATTCCAACAGGCAAGGCTGGAGTCTGGGGTCAGGATCAGGACCAGCTTCTCCCCGCCTGGCTCTCCTCAGCCGCGTTCACCCCTAGACAGCGCCGCTCAGGGCAGACGGAGAGGAGCTGGGGTGGGGGAGAGAAGGACGGACAGTGCACGCAGCCCGGCGCGGTGTGGACGGCGGAGCGAACGTGAGAACGGGCAGAGAAGCAGGATGGAGCCAATTCTGGCCCTGAAACTATCGTCGTCAGAGGGCTGGACAGCGAGAGAGGGGTTTCTCTATCTAAAGCAGCCCCAGAAGAAAGGTGTCTGCTACCCTACACGATCTGCCCCAGAGGAAAATAAGGCACAGCGCTCCTGTTGGAACGGGTGGGGCAGGGAACCCAGAAAGGTTTGCATCCGGTAGGGAACGGTGCATGGAAAACCACTGCAGAGTCCCTGCCCCCCACCATCAATTTAACACTGTTTTATTGAGAGTTATTGATAACCTCTCCACCTAGGAGTTAATTCCTCTTGTTTCATTTTACAGTATAGATAACTCAGTAAGGGTTATTAACATTTTTTTCACAGTTCTAACTCCCTATAATAATTTCTTAGTGCTGCTGTAACTGATTATCTCAAATGGAGTAGTTTTAAAGTACTACTGGGACAGGCACTGTGGTGTAGCAGGTAAAGCCACTGCCTGCAATGCCGGCACCCCATATAGGCACCTGTTCGAATGCTTGATGCTCCAGTTCCAATCCAGCTCCTTGCTAACGCACCTGGGGAAGCAGCGGAAGATGGCCCAAGTGCTTGGGTCCCTGCTACCTGCATGGGAGACCAGATGAAGCTCCTGGCTCCTGGCTTCAGATTGGCCCAGCTCTGGCTGTTGAAGCCATTTGGTGAGTGAACCAACAGATGGAAGATCTCTCTCTCTCTCTAACTCTTCCTTTCAAATAATAAATCTTTTTAAAAATCAACAAAGAATCTCGCTATTCTAGAAGCCCGGTTGGCTTCTTTTGGCGGCTCTGAGAGGTCCTGTATTCCAGGTCTCTCGGTTTTCGGTAGTTGCCTGCAATCCTTGTGTTCCTGGGCTTGTGGATGCACCACGCCAACCTCTGCCTCTACCTTCACCTACTGTCTCCTGGTGTGTGCATGTCCACATTTCTCTCTTCTTTCAAGGACACCACTTGGGACACCCCACTCCAAGGTGAGCTCATCTTAAAATCATATGCCAGGAGTCTATTCCTGAAATAAGATCACACTCACATGTTCCACATGAACATGAGTTACAGATGGGCATTTTCCAATCCAGGATGCCCCTACATGATCCACCCCTCGCCATGATCAACCTCCCTACATGATCCACCCCCCTACATGATCCACACCCCACCATGATCCACTCTCACTACATGATCCACCCCCCACATGATCCACACCCCTACATGATCCACCCCCAACATGATCCACACCCCTACATGATCCACCCCCCTACATGATCCACACCCCACCATGATCCACTCTTACTACATGATCCACCCCCCACATGATCCACTCTCTCTACATGATCCACACCCCCACATGATCCACTCTCTCTACATGATCCACACCCCCACATGATCCACACCCCTACATGATCCACTCTTACTACATGATCCACACCCCAACATGATCCACCCCCCTACATGATCCACACCCCACCATGATCCACTCTTACTACATGATCCACCCCCCACATGATCCACTCTCTCTACATGATCCACACCCCCACATGATCCACCCCCCCACGTGATCCCCCCCTGACTTCAAGGTCAGCTGCAGATTCCCCCCACAGAGACATGCAGGAGCATAGTTCTTGTTCTTGGGAAGAGGACTCCGATGTGTGTAATGAGCCTTGAGTTGGACCAAGAATGTGAGCTGGGAGTAGAGAGGAGGTTTTGACCCTTGTCTGATACATGCAGCCCTTTTCTCATAACTCAGGGGACAGGAGGACTGGGGGAGGAAGAACAGAGGACAGCTGTCGTAACGCTGGCCAAAGTCTCACTGCCCCGAGAAACAGCTCATAAACCTGAGTCGGCAGCGCACAGCCAAGGGGAACACACAACCTACCCATATCCAGGAAGAAGCAGAGCTCCCCTGTGTTTTAGGAGTCGATCAACGTGGAAATGGCACCAGAGCTGGGGCCCAGAGCACCCAGCATGGAGGGGAGGGGAGGAGAGCATCTGTGAAGACCCCCTCAGACGCTCCACACCAGCTGTTACTGCCTTTGACTTTACTTACTTAAGAGGCCGAGTTACAGAGAGAGAGAGACAGAGAGAGAGAAAGGTCTTCCACCCTCTGGTTCCCTCCCCAAATGGCTGCAATGGCCAGAACTGGGCCCATCTGAAGCCAGGAGCCAGGAGATACTTCCTCATCTCCCATGTGGGTGCAGGGGCTCAAGCACTTAGGCCATCTTCTACTGCTTTCCCAGACCATAGCAGAGAGCTGGGTCAGAAGAGGAGCAGCCAGGACACGAAGCAGTGCGCATATGGGATGCTTCTTTGAAAAGTTGAAGTGGTAAAGTGGCAGGCGGGTTAAGGCCTGATGTGATTGCCCCATTAGGAACCTAAAAAAAGGGGGGCCTTTGAGATGGGAAGTGTTTCTCTAAGAATTGCGCACGGCACAGGACTGAATGATTTTCTGTTTCAAAAACAACATTCCCCAAGGGAAGGTGCCACCTTGCCGGACACCGAGCCCCGCCAGCTCGGCTGACTCCTGGGTTCTGACCGTGTCGCCAAGCTCATCTCCTTGCCTGGGGCTGTCCCAGCTGGCAACGGGCATGTGCTGAGTGCAGGCTGCAGGCTGCAGTTCAGGAAAGGAGTACAGGCACACAGGGAAGCCAGCGTGAGGACGGCAGGAAACTCCCACTGTGCACCCGTTGCTGATCTTGAGGTCGAGCTGCAGCTCACTCACGGGGCACCTGCCGGTACCTGAGAGGGGGATGGGTTACAGCCTTGAGCACCCTCAGACAGCCCACGGTGCACCCGTTTGCACTCCTGCCTTTAGTGTTGGAGGTGCTGACTGGATCTTGGGTTGGACACCAAATGTGGTTGTTGACATGCTTCCAGAGGCCCTAGCCTCACCCTTAGCTCCTAGAATGCTCACACCACGAGAGACACACATGGACTCACAGGGGCTGTAGCACCCTCTGGCCAGAACCACCCAGACCCACTCCAGGGAGTCGGTTAGTGAGTGGGTGCGGCTGGCCACAGGGTTTAATTGGTTTTGCTCTTTGCTGAACTCGGAAAGTTGAATTTGTAGACGTGAGGTACAATGCTGATACCAGTCCCCTTAATTAATCATTGCTTTCATGGTGTCTTGAGATCTACAGGCTATAATGACAAGCTGTGTTTGTGGGGCAGGCGTTGTGGCATAGCAGGTTAAGCCATTGCCTGCAGCACCACATCCCATATCTGAGTGCAGGGTCGCTCCTCTTTCAAGCCAGTTCCCTGCCAATGCACCTGGGAAGGCAGCAGAAAGTAGCCCAAGTGCTCGGGCCCTGCCCCCCATGTGGGAGACCCAGAGAGGGTCCCTGGCTCTTGGCTCAGCCTGGCCCAGCTGCAGCCATTGTGGCCATTTGAAGAGTGAACCAGTAGATGGAAGACCTCCCCCGCCCCTTTCTGTTGTCACTGTGCCTTTCAAATAATCTTTTTTAAGAAAATGATATGTTTGAGAAAGATTATGTCACCTCAAGTTGGAGACAAGTGAAAAATCAAATCTAGGCATCATCCACTTGAAAACAAAATAGGACAAATCAAGCGCTGGAGGTGGACACACACGGCCACCAGGTTCTGTGGACAGGTGTCCCTGAGGACAGGCTTGAAACCACCAGACCTCTTTTCCTTCTGACCTTTGCCGGAGGGCAGTGCCTGTCAAGTCCACCCCCTCCATGGCACCAGTACGGCCCATATCCTCGGCAAGCAGGGCTCTGGGGACAGAGAAGAAACCCTGGGGACCTGCTGGCCCTCAACAGCACACAGCAGTCCGAACCGGCGCAGCCCCCGAACTCCAAAACGGCTCTCTCGGGGCCACGTGTTTACTCTGCTGAATCCCGTGGTTTCCTAATTTCACACCAAGCCAGAAAGAAGGGACAAAGGGCACCGCCAGCGCCAGGGCATTCCTGCCATACTTCCCAGTCATCGAGGGCTAGGCAGCATCCGCAATTGTGGGAAAGCCTCTTCTCCGGAGATTTCCTGCCCCAGTTGCTTAAGGAACGCGGTCTGGAGTCCGTGCCTACAGGCTAGATAACGCCTTCCTGGCTGCCTGCTTGCTTGCATGTTGAAGTCTCCAACAGGGACGCTTCATCGGACAAAACCTGCTCTTTTTTACATATCTAGGTTGCCTTGGAGGGAAACTGCTCCACAAAAGACCTCTCCCCTCCCTTCCCCTCCCCTCCCCTCCCCTCCTCTCTCATTCACTCCCTCCACCCCTCCCATCTCTCCTCTCTGTTCCTCTCTCTCCCTACCTTTTCCTCTGCCTCAGCCCTGCTCCCCCTCCCCTGCACCACCATCCGGAACTCAGCACCCCTGCAGCACAGCCCCAGCCTTGCCTGAGCGGCTAAGCCCAGAGTGCTCTACATAGAATGCAGGAGGAAACCACAGAAATGAAGACAATTAGGGTAAATAGGAGCCAGCAAGCAAATCTAGCTAATTTGTATCCATAATACTTGGGAGTGACACAGTCGGCTTCAATCTGAGAGACAGCTTGCACACCACACTTACGTTTCCACGGGGACTGCCTTTTGCTTTTAATTATTGTACCTTAAGAATTCTTGCTGTAATTTGGGAGTTGGCTTGTAGTTCTTGAAGAAGAAAGAAAATCCAGTCCATAAATCCTCCTGGATTCCACTGCTTCCAATAATACGCTTTTGTGGCCAAAGTCACCCTGGCCACAGGTTGTGGGGGAAGTGGCCGGGGGGACTGGAGGAATGGGGGCGCAGCAAGCGTGGCCTCAGCTGGCAGTGGGCTGAATGGAAACTCCTTGGCGAAGAGCCCGGCTAAGTAGGATGTGTAAGAAAGGCCTTGAGAATGGAATGCACAGGGACTTCAAAAAGTTCATGGAAACGGACTGAAAGACAAGTTTGTTTGGGTGCAAGAAAAATTGAAATCCATGCATACAAGGGCTCCTCAAAAAGGTAATGGAAAATATGTTTCATGAAAAAATTAAAAAAGGATGCATGGATTTCAAACATTTTTTTGCCAGGGCCATCTCTGCGGCGTAGCAGGCTGAGCCTCTGCCTATCGTGCAGCATCCCGTATGGGCGCCGGTTCTAGTCCCGGCTGTTCCTCTTCCCATCCAGCTCTCTGCTATGGCCTGGGAAAGCAGTGGAGGATGGCCCAAGTGCTTGGGCCCCTGTACCCGCGTGGGAGACCTGGGGGAAGCTCCTGGCTCCTGGCTTCGGTTAGGCTCAGCTCTGATCATTGCGGCCATTTGGAGAGTGAAGCAACAGATGGAAGATCTTTCTCTCTCTCTGTCTCTGTCTCTCTTTCTGACTCTGCCTCTTAAATAAGTAAATAAAATAAAAATAAATTTTTTGCACCAAAATAAGCTTTTGTAAGAGACAGAGAGGCAAAAAGGAAAAAAAAAAAAAAAGGAACGCTTCCAACTGTTGGTTCAATCCCCAGGTGCCCCCGGTGGGAATGTCTGTCTCTCAAATAAATAAATCATTTTTAAAACACGCATTCTAGGGGCCACCGTAGTGCTGGCATCCCATATGGACACCGATTTGTGTCCCAGTTGTTCCACTTCCCATCCAGCTCCCTGCTAATTGTCTGGGAAAAGCAGAAGAGAATGGCCTGAGTGCTTGGGCCCCTGCACCTGCATAGCAGATGTGGAAGAAGCTCCTGGCTCTTGGTTTTGGCCTGGCCCTGGCCCGAATGTTGCAACCCTCTGGGGAGTGTATCAGCAGATGGACGATCTCTCTCTGTGTGTGTCTCTTCGGCTCTCTCTGTCTTTCAAATAAATAAGTAAATCTTTTAAAAAACGCACGCTGGGGGCGGGGGTTGTGCAGCCGCACACAACACCCACAGCCGTATCCGAACGCCTGTCTGAGTTCCAGCTTCTCATCCAGCCTCCAGATGCCACATGTCCTGGAAGGCCGTGGGAAGCGGCCCAGTACTTCTACGTACCAAGTACCAGGGAGAGACCTGGATAGGATTCCTGGCTCTTGGCTTTGGCCAGGCCAGCCCCGGTTGTTGCAGGCACTTGGGGAGTGAATCAGGAGATGGAAGACCTCTCCATCTCTCTCTCTCTCCCCACCCCTCTCAGTAACTGTGCCTTTCAAATAAATAAATATTTTTTAAAATGCACTGTGAAGTCACCCTGTTATCATTAATTGTTACTCATGGTGGGAGGTGGGGTGGGCCCTAGATCCCACCCAGTTGCACAAGGGCACCCAAGGGACGCCTACAGTTGTCCTGCACCCCCCACCTGCGCCCACAGTGGAGGAGAGGCTGCCCGAGTCCCCCACTTGGTCGTGTTGCACACTCAGCCGCACTCCCTGACCAGCAGTGTGCTGTGCCTTTCATTCCCCATACACTGATGCTTCGACAGTCGTGGTGCCCCTTCCTGGGGTTAGCGCTCTCCTAGAGATGGTAAACAACTCACCCGCAAGTCCGTCTTCCAAATCCAGAGTGCACAACCCTGCCATCTCCTCTGCTGAGTCTCCCACCGCACACCGCGGCCCACCTGCCCCCGTCATCACAGGGCCAGTTTTCCGACCAGCTGTCCTTAGCCTGCTGCCCTGCAGAGACCACAGCAAAGCCTCGTACCTGCTTATGCCCAACTCCGCCTCCTGGCCTACCCTGGGATTTCCCCACACGCCCTGCCATGGCCTGTGTGCCCTCTCTTTGGGAGCTGTGAGGGATGAGCTGTCATGCCTTTATCTGTTGGCCTCCCCACACCAAAATAAGAGTAGCACATATAAGCACACTTAATAAGCACAGCAGGCACACAACAGCACATTTAAGGAACGAAACACTGTCCACCTCTCAAATTGACGTGTGTGTGAGTGTGATGTGTGAAAACAGGCCCTCTCATTGCTGTCGTGGGGATGGGAGCAAGCACAGAGCTTTCCAGCTCTGTTCGGCAGAGGTATTTAAAGCCTTGCAAATGTACATGACCTTTGACTAAGAAATTGTACTTTGAGGAATCTATCCTAGGGGGCGAAATGAAAAGACTCAATAAAATGATCTTTACGAAATCATTGTAACGGAAAAAACCAGAGACGGGAGGTTGACAGCTGAGTTATCTAGTGACGGATGGCTGGGTGAGCAGATCATGGCACATACAGAACAGGGCTGCCACCGCGCCCCTAGAATATGTGAACACAGGACAGTGTTCCCTGTGTAACTGCTTCTAAGTCTAAAAAATGAGATCACGGAGCAGCCTGTGTAAACTGATACAATTTTTAAAAATAACTATATCTAAATACAGAACGTCCCAACTGAAGACACAAAAAATTTACCACCCTGTTTTCTGACGGTGGAGAGACAGACACTAACCAATCCCTGCTCTTCATAGCTTAAAATCCCCAACCTCCAACTTCCAGTGCCAAGGTCAACAGCCACGGACCCCTGGAAGGTCAGAGGCACTGGCCACAGACACTCAGGACAGGAAATCATGGAAAGCCTTGGATGATGCTATCGTAGTTGTTTTAAAAATCCTCTCCCTTTTGCCTCTTTGTATGCCTAATACTTCTACAATGAACATGCCTCTTTTTGTACTAAGAATCATTGTACTTACAAGCATTTTTATGATAAACATTCCTAAGGTGGAAGAGGGAACTCAGAAGAGGCACCGCCCCACCTAACCCCCAGGAGTAAATGCTCCCGTTTTTAGGACCGTCTGCGCCCCTTCAGGCCAGTTGCGAAGGCCTTGGACCCCACGGACCGACAATCCGCATTGCCGAGTGACGATTTCTAGGCCAAAGAACAGGCCCCAGAGCTTGCTCAATGCGCCCACTCCTTGGAAGCAAGAGTGTCCCAGGCAGGGCCGTCATCTAGGGCTGATCCAGTCTTGCCTTTGAAAGCAGCAGAGACGACAGCTCGAGGCTTCAAGAGAACCAGGCTGAAGCAAAAACAAACAAGCCAGCCGGTTTGTAAACACGGACAGGACAGCTGTTGGTCAGACTGCCCCCAGCTCGCTCCAGCCCAGCAAGTGAGCAACAGCACTCCACTCTGCGGCAGGCAGAGGCTGTGGGTGCTGAGTGCAGACAAGCGACAGAGACACAGACGCCACCTGTCCAGCGCAGGCCAACCGGGCATCTCCACACCTGATGAGGCAGAGGCTGCAGGTGAGAACCGAGGCAAGTCCCACTGACGGGCTGTGAAAGTTAAGCCTCAGTTTTCAAATCTGCAAAACGGGATCATAGCATATGCTTGGGGGAGATGCTGTGAGAACCACACCCAGGAGGTAGCTAGGCCAAGTCCCATCTCCGCAGTTCTGCGAGGTGCCCCACACCCCACTGAACAAATGCCTGGCACCTGTTAGGGCAGCCCTGCCCTGCTCTGCATCAGATCCAGACTTAGAATTGTGAGGTCCATCAGGCAGTGCTCCAGAGAGCCCCTGGGTGCTGAGCAGGGTTCTCCTTTGGTGCCTGGATTTCCCAGCACTCCGCCCACAATGTGTTTATGAGGTGGAACCGCTTGAGCTGGCTGAAAGGACGCTTTGTGATGTGCTCATCATCTATCCTGACCAGGGCCATAGGCCTTCAGGTCTTCACAGCTTAAAAACAAACAAGAAACCCCACAGAGACTCGTTCATGAGCAGGGCACCCCTGCATCGGGCCTGGCCCCAGGATCAGATCATGCTCGCGGTTTGTTAGCTTCTGGCGTATGTGCACAGCTAAGGATTTTTAAAGTTTTCTTGTTTATTTGTCTATCTTGCCTTTTGTGTATTTTAAGAAGGTTTATTTATTTATTTTTTTGAAAGGCAGAGTGACAAAGAGAGGGAGAGACAAAGAGAGAGAAGGATCTTCCATCCGCTGGTTCACTCTGCAAATGACTGCAGTGGCTGGGGCTGGGCCAGGCTGAAGCTGAGACCCCAGAACTCCATTTGGGTTCCCCTTGTAGGCGGCAGGGACCCAAGCACTTGGGCCATCTTCTGTGCCTTCCAGGTGCCTCCCTCTCTGTAGCTGTGCCTTCCAAAATAAATAAACACAAGACACGTACTGGCTGGAGCCGAGCTGGGCCAGCGCATGAGGCATGGGAGGCCACAGCAGGGGAGGCAGCCTGAGAGTCAAGGGGATGGGAAGGATGCGTACTCCACCCAGCAGCCAGGATGTCAGCTGGGGCACCTGTATCGCATTTCCAGATGCCCGGCTTCAAGGCTGGCTCAGCTCCTGAGTCCAGCGTCCTGCTGACGCGCACCCTGGAAGACAGCAGCTGAGGGCCCGGCTCTTTAGGTCCCTGCTCCCACACGGAGAACCAGACTGAGTCCCATGCTGCTGGTGCAGGCCCTGACAGGCCCGTTGCAGGCATTTAGAGGGTAAACCAACAGATGGGAGCTTCCTCTCCCTCTCTCGCTCTCTCTCTCTCTGCCTCTCCAATAAATAAATAAACTGTTTTTTAAAAATAATGAGGATGAAAACGGCAGGTGGAGGAGGAAAAGGCAAAAGTCGTCAGAGCACAGTGACATTAAAGCCAAATGTGTGGCCGGTGCCGTGGCTCACTTGGTTAAATCTCCGCCTGTGGTGCCAGCATCCCATATGGGCGTTGGATTCTGTCCCTGTTGCCCCTCTTCCAGTCCAGCTCTCTGCTGTGGCCTGGGAGTGCAGTGGAGGATGGCCCAAGTGCTTGGGCCCTGCACCTGCATGGGAGACCAGGAGGAAGCACTTGGATCCTGGCTTCAGATCGGCGCGTAGCTGCCATGTGGGGGCTGAACCAGTGGAAGGAAGACCTTTCTCTCTGTCTCTCTCTCTCACTGTCTATAACTCTACCTGTCCAAAAAAAAAGAAAAAAGCCCAGTGTGCTCATGGAAGCTAAAGGCAGGAGGCATTGAGGAAAGGGGGTCAACTGGCAGAGAGACCACGAGAAGTCTAGAACCCCTTGCTGTAGGCAGGGGAACGCTGTGCTTTGTGACATCACAGAGCTGGGGGTGTGGCGTGTCAGGATGGTGCTTGTTTTGTGCATCTCACATCCCTCACCATGGAGAGACTGAGACCAAGACTGCGCTCAGCTGACCGGCGGTTGATTCCCCTTGGGAAGATGAGACGGAGTCACTGAGCTGGGTCTCCTCACCGATCCTCCCCGAGCTGGCACCTGTCGCGCCCTGGGGCGCAGGAGGAATTCCAGCAGTTACACATTAGGAGCCAAGGAATGAGCTTTCTTTGAGAAACCTTGTTCAGCCCAGGGCCAGCCAGAGGAGGGAAGCCACTGGTCCTCCTGAAGATCCTGACACCCTGCAGAGAGACGAGCCCCACCAGGGCAGCCAGGACCTGCGGTGTGGACTGGTGTCCATCTCCATGGGGCCACGGTGGCAAAGCGGCTCTGTCTCGGGAGAATAATGGGGCTGCTTGGTGGCAGACAGTCTGGGCTGGGGCGTGGGCTCTTCACAAGATGGAACACCTGTTGCATATCACCAGCAGCTCTGAACCTAGAGACTGAAGGAGCCCCTGGGAGGGTGGACTGTCCCCCTGGCGTGGTAGGAAGGTCCAGCCTCAAGAACACAGAGCTCAGGGCTATAGAAAACAGGTGACCCCTGTGCCAGACGGTCTGTCAATCAACCAGGCCGAGGCACAGTCAGCCCCCGTGATCACTGCTTGCTGCATCATGAGATCCGTAGCCTTTAAAGCGCCACATTAGGTGAGAGGCATTAAGATGAGTCGTGGGGCAATGCAACGGCCCCAGGGAGGTCATAAGGCGCAGAGAATTTGGTCAGGGTCTGAAAGGGTGAGTAAGGTTAGATGGGCAGCCTGGTAGGCACCGGCCTTCCACGTAGGACGTAGGCCTGACCCGAGGCCACGGACCGATCTGGACACAGGTGGCTGTCAGTGCCCGAGATGGCCCACACTTAATCAGGTTCAGCCATTTCCTTTTAAGGTGTGAGAATGGAATTCAGAAATGCCATTTGGCTCCCGGGGAGTCTCAGGTGAGTTACGCCCAGGGTGAGCTTGCCGGTGCTTGCCCGGTTCTTGTCACACGGTATTATTATTATTATTATTATTATTGGCCTCAAATTTTGCTACTTGCATGGAAATCCCCTCTGTGAAGTTCTTTCTGCTTCCCAAGGATGCCATTCCTGTCAGCTCAGTTCAGAGGTTGGAATTCCGAATGCTTCTTGACACGGGGGTGCCAGATACCTGGCGTGGAGATGCTGCGGGGTAGAGATCGGCTTCCAAACCCTGACAAGCAGTGGCTACCAGAAGTACGCCTTGCTGGGAGAGGGCGCTGGAGGCCCGGCACCTGCTTCCTCTCTCGGCTCTGCAACCCCATCGCCGCCCTCGTCGTCCCAGCTGTGGTGCAAGTGGTGTTTCCAAATGACCCGAGACGTTTTTCTCTCCTCTGTGTTGTTTGTCTTGAGGTAGACTGAGTGTTAAAGATAAGCCAGGCTTGGAACCAGAGTCGGCACCACATGTGACTAGTCACCAGCCATTCGTGCAAGGAATCCTCTTCACTCCTCCCATGCTCCAGAGCGCAGCCTGCCCCCACCTCGTCCTCCACTCCGCCAAGTCCAGTTCTCCGTGGCGCATCCGCCCATCTGCCCCCAGTGGGGAGTGAATTCAGCGGGGTCAGGACCCTCTGCAAGTGCACAGGGCACTGCCGCACAGCCGGGGGCTCACACTGGTTCCCCTGTCTGCCTCAACTCCCTCTTTGCAGCACGGCCCCCATCTTCAGGGAAAACTCAGGTTCTACTCTAACTCTGCAACCAGCATACATTGGCATCTTTGGCAAGTCAGTGGATTCGGGGTGTCTGTTTTCTTATCCCTAAGCAAAGGAAGGTGGCAAATACAAGGCAAGCCTTCCCTCCTCATGTCCACGTTCATGGCAGACATCACTAGTCAACCATGTCCACGTTCATGGCAGACAGACATCACTAGTCAACCATGTCCCTGAGCTTCAATATGAATGCAGAATCCTTCTCGACCCCAGTCTCCAGCCAGCCTCTACCCACCGTTATCAGTCTTTTTAATAAAAATCATTTGCCACCCTGGGACCAAGTTTCCTTCTAGATCTGTCTATTGCAGTGTTACACGAGTACAAGGGTAATACGGTATTCAGAACAGTGGGCCAGGCTGACTGAGCCCAACAGATATCCATGCTGTTGTCAACAACGAATGGAAACTTATCTACTTTTTTTTTTTTTTAAAACCAATGCGTACTTTCATTTTTAGTAAAATACCTCTAAGTTCAATGATGAAGCTTAATGCTCTTTGAGTAGGACAGTGAAATTTTTATTTTTCTGGTCATATATTTAGAATCTTTTCCCAAATGAGAAGTAGCTTTTTTTTTTCCCTGAAAAGCAGAGCAAGAAGAGAAGAGGAGATCTTCCATCTGCTGGTTCACTCCCCGAAATACCTCCAACACCAGTGCTGGCCCAGGCCAAACCCAGGAGCCCAGAATTGCATCCGGGTCTCCCACATGGGTATCAGAGACCTAAGTGCTTGACCATCACCATTGCCTCCCAGGGTGCACATTTAGCAGGAAGCTGGATCGGAAGTGGACCAGGCAGCACTCAAACCAGGCACTTCCACTCGGGATGTGGGCATCCCACCTGGCAGCTTAGACACTTAGGCCATAACACCCTCCCCATGGAAGTAGCTTCTTGTAACAATCATTTCGTAGCTCCAATGACTGATGTCCAGTTATATTACCCAAGTCCGTTTTCTTCTTCCCTTTGGAAAATTATACAAAATTTAGAACAATCCGATTAAAGGCAAACAACTAAAGACAAATCTGTCCTCTGCGAAATGAATTTAGTAGATCTAGCAGCCCGTGCACTGTAAGAAAGAACAGAATCCTGGGTCAGGAACTCCTAGACCCGCCAAGAGGAGCTTTGAGGTGTGGCTCTCAGAGCCACGGGAAGCCAATGGACCACCTGTGCTTCTGGCTTCGGCCGTTTGTGAGTCTCGCTCTAGGAGGCTGTAAACTTCTTCAAGAGGCACTGCTTTACTTGTCCCTGAATCCCTAGAGCCTGGATGTCGACCAGCAGCCGCTGCAGGCAGAACGGTTTTTGAGTAAATCCTCCCATCACTCAGCCTTCCAGAAGCAAGCTTGGATGTACACAGGGGTTTGAGAAGGCAGCCTGCCCTCTGGCCGAAAAAGCATCGTCATGGCTGTTACGCAGCAAACAGATCCCGGGAGTCCTTTCTTTCTGGGGACACTGTTCCTGGAAAAGTGAGCAGGAACATTACTTCCAGGCTCCACGGCAGTCTTGTCGGCTGATCCAATTTGCAGACCTCCAGCGGCATTCAGTGTCCAGAGGCAAGCGGGGGGCGGGGGCTTCTTTTGGAAGAATCGCTATCAGATGCTGGGACCATCCCAGACTCTGGCCCCTGGGCAAAACACATTAACTTGAAATGGCAAACCCCCCAAGAAAGTTCCTTACAACATCTGGGCACCTTATCAGGGATTTATCCAGCTTTCTCCAGTTGATCCAAGCCTTGTTTTAATGAAAATCGCCTGTTGATGAACAATCGATGCCAAGAATTTTTCCTGTTCTTCTCCCCCTTCTCCTGCCTCTCCTTCTTTTTCGTCTTCTCCCTCCCTCCCTCCCCAGTTTTCAACTCTGCGAAAGTTAATTCTGAAATAGTGAGCAGGCCCCACCTTTCCATTCCTGTTGCGTACACTGTTATTATCAAACCTCTGTGCTTAGGTTAACCACTCAGTGTCAACAAACTGTAAGTCCAGTGGAGGCTCCATCACCACAGTTGAACTATGAGCCTGAATTACCCTTGACTTTTGCAACTGGGTCCTCGGCTAACACAATACATCCTTCCAGTCTTAATTTGCTTAAGAAAGATTTTCATACATTTTACTGATCTTTAAACTGGTAATTTTATACCAGTCACGTATTTCAATTAACTAATTTTTATTCTTCCGTACTTATGCCTCAAGATGACTTAACTCTAGAAATCGCAATTACAAAATTAAAACAAATAACTATATTCCAACAGAGTCCTACCCGTGACACAAATCAACAACCTTTGTTATAGCCTTGGGGGGACATAATGCTCTGTGAACAATCAAAATGCCATTACCATCACATTATCATACACTGCTTTGCTTTTCTGTCCCACCCTGACTCAGTCGGTATGTTTTGTTTTGTGTTTCCTTCATTTGCATGAATAACTTAACATACATTGGCCGCTCAATGAGCCAAAGAAAGAAGGGAGCAGGTGCAGACTAAGTAGGGACACCTGGACCTCAGGATTGCAAATTCTCAAGGGTGTAAAGACGGAAACTCGAGAGCCCCAGTGGCCCGGAAGACAAACGATGTCAGAGCCTGGAAAGAGAAATTAAAATCCAAGGACCTGGGGCAGGCATTGGGCTAGCAGTTAAGACACTTATTAAGATGCCCATGTCCCTTATCAGAGTGCTTGGGTTCAATTCCTGGCCTCACTCCCAATCCCAGCTTCCTGCAAATAGGAACCCTAGGAGGCAGTGGTGAGGGCTCAAGTAACTGGGTTCCTGCCAATAATGTGGACGCTTGGCTTTAGATCCCAGCTCCTGCTTTTGCCTTGGCCCAGCCCAAGCCATTTCAGACAGTCGAGGAGTGAGTCAGCAGACAGGAACGCGCTCTCCCTCTTCTCTCTGCTGGGATGGTGCATGGGTAGCATTGTACATTCGTCCACACCCACAGAACGTCGAACACCAAGAATGAACCCTACTGTAAGCCATGGTGGTGGGTGATGACGATGCATGAGTGTTGGCTCACCAATGGTGACGGGTGTACCACTCTGATGGGGGATACTGATGGGGGGGGGGGCTATGCATGTGTGTGAGCAGGCAGTACAGAGGAAATTTCTGTACTTTCTACCAGATTTTTCTGTGAACCTAAACTACTCTGAAAAAATAAAAGTCTATTTTTAAAACAAATCTAACATTAGTCTTTCTAACAGAATAAACCAAAAACATACAAAAAACAAGTACAGGTACATGTTTATATAGGAAATGTGACGTCATCTGTACAGTAGGAAAACTCTGTTCAGCAATATGAACTTCATTCACTGCTTCCTGTATTTATTCAATAAATAGTAAGTATTTTTGAGAAGCCAACTGGGTAAGTAAATGTAAAAATGTCCATTGAGTACACAAGTGCATTGAATTTTAAAAATAAGGTGAGGAGTGGTACTCAGAAGACAATTGGAACTCATGAAGACCTTCAGGGTAATAAACATAAGAAAATATAGGACAGTGGAATTCAGTGTAATCCACCTTCAAGCCTGTAATGAACTTAGTTCAAGGGCACCAGTGTGTCCTAACTGATCTAGCAGGTATAGTTATATTGGAAATACTATGAGGTGTAGTTTGAGTTTTTCAAAAAAATTATAAAAGCCATAAGATATAGAATTTTTCATTTCTGATTTCTTTTTTGTTTATGTTTCAAGCCATTATATTATCAATATTGTTTTAATGTTCACATTTTTCAATATTTTTTTATTTATTTGAAAGTCAGAGTTACAGAGATAGGGAGAGACAGAGAGTTACAGAGAGAGAGAGAGAGAGAGAGAGAGAGAGAGATCTTCCATTTCCTGGTTTAGAGAGAGAAAGAGAGATTCTATCTTCTGGTTCACTCCCCAGACAGCCACAATGGCCTGAGTCGGGCCAGACGGAAGCCAAGAGTTTCTTCCAGGTCTCCCATGTGGGTTAGCAGGGGCCCAAGCTGTGGGCCATCCTCCTTTGCTTTTCCCAGGCCAATAGCAGGGAGTTGGATTGGAAGTAGGGCAGCCGGGACTCAAACCAGCAGCCATATGGGATGCTGGCATCTCAGGTGGTGGATTTACCCGCTACACCACAATACCAGCACCTGACATACACAGTTTTTGAATTTAAGTCCTCAGAAGCCTTTGTGGCCACTAACTGCTCCTCAGTAGTACTTCCTTGCTTCCTTGCTTTTATGTATTTTTTCAACTTTTATTTAATAAATATAAATTTCCAAAGTACAACTTTTGGATTATAGCAGCTTTTCCCCCCAATAACCTTCCTCCTACCTGCAACCATCCCATCTCCCACCCCCTCTCCCATCCCATTCTTCATCAAGATTCATTTTAAATTATCTTTATATACAGAAGATCAACTTGGTATATACTAAGTAAAGATTCAACAGTTTGCACCCACACAGACACACAGAGTATAGAGTTCTGTTTGGGTATAGTTTTACCGTTAATTCACATAGTGCAACACGCACGTTAAGGACAGAGATTCTACATGAGGAGTACGTGCACAGTGACTCCTGTTGTTGATTTAACAATTGACACTCTTATTTATGACGTCAGTAGTCACCTGAGGCTGTTGTCATGAGCTGCCAAAGCTATGGAAGCCTCTTGAGTTCACCAACTCTGATCTTATTTAGACAGGGTCATAGTCAAAGTGGAAGTTCTCTCCTCCCTTCAGAGAAAGGTACCTCCTTCTCTGATGGCCCGTTCTTTCCACTGGGATCTCACTCACAGAGATCTTTCATTTAGGTCATTTTTTGCCATAGTGTCTTGGCTTTCCATACCTGAGAAACTCTCACGGGCTTTTTAGACGGATCCGAATGCCACCAAAGAGTTCAACAAACACAAAGCAAAAAGACCAGAGCTCAACGGGAACACAGGCAGGGGCCACAGGCAACCAAGATGTTAGCTCCACCCATACACAGCTCCACCCATACACAGCAAACTGGGAGACAGCTGCTGACTGATGTAAAGGAGACTTGGAGGGGTCCTCTGCAACAGCCACGTGGCCAGACCTCACGCCCTCCCCGAGCACAGAGCCTGGCTGTTCTGGCTGAGCAGCACACAGAGCGGCACGCCCCCAGAGAGCCTGGGCATCAGCGCATCAGCGCTGTCGGCAGCTCCTGGCCTCCACCGAGCACAGAAGCTACACGTTGGGCAGTTACTGACCGGAGTGTGTAACGGGATCCACATTTCCACAGCTCAGATTTAGGGTCCCAGTGTCCGCCTGCAACAGAACAGTGTTCGAATTGGATTTGTACAACCAAATCAGGACTTTCTACTCGCTCCCTGTTTACATCATTGGCATATTTTTCTCAATGACACCCGAGCCACCAGGTCGGCATTCATCTTGAGTTCTGCATGATTTTCCCCCACCAGATGCCAGTCCCCAAGGGCAGAGTCTAAATTAGCAGTGCAGTTCTTGATGGGTCCTGACGGTGGGGAATAGGGATTGGGAGGAGGCCTTGAAAAGACGTCTTCTACTCTGAGTCCTGGGAGAGGGGCGGGCATTCCCAGTCGCCGTGGAATATTAAGCCATGAAAAAGAAGGAAAGCCTCTCATTTGTGGCAACGTGGATGCAAGTGGAGAACCTTACGTTACCTGAAATAACTCAGGCACAGAAAAGCCAGCCCCTCATGTTCTCTCTCACGTGTGGAATCTAAACACGGGGACCTCACGGAAACCGCAGAGTAACGGTTCCTGGTGCTGGGAAGGATCAGGTGGGGAGTGGAGCCAGGTTCAAGGGCACAGGTGGGTCCAAGGGGCTGCTGGAGAGGAGGAGTAACTCCTAAAGTCCTAAAGCACAATAGGGCAATTATGGTTGATAACAACTAACTGCTTATTTCAAAATAGCTCTTAGAGAGGATTTCGAATGCTCCCAAGACAAAGAAATGATAAATGTTTGAGATGACAAATATAGCAATTAGTCTTGGATTATCATTACACATTGCATGCATGTATTGAAATGTCACACTCTACCCCATAAATATGTACAGTTGGTATTGTCCCATTAAAAGTTTTAATTTAAAAAAATATTTATTTATTTGAAAGAGAGGGAGAGATAGAGAGATAAATCTTCCAGACGCTGGTTCACTCTACAAACGGCCACAATAGCCGGAGATGGGCCAATCTGAAGCTGGAAGCGAGGAGCTTCTTCCGGGTCTCCCAGGTGGGTGGCAGGGGCCCAAGTACTTGGACCATCCTCTGCTGCTTTCATGGGCGCGTTAAGCAGGGAGCTGGATCGGAAGTGGAGCAGCCGGAACTCCCACCGTCGTCCACGTGGGATGCCAGCATTGCAGGCAGGGGCTTTAACCGCTACACCCTGGCTCTGGCCCAAAAAGTTTTAACCTTTTTTTTTTTTTTTTTAAAAGAAAGAATGAAGCCTAGAGGCTCAGTTGGAGGGGAACGTGATTCTTAACTCCTTAGCTTCTCTGGGACAGGACGGACTTCCTATCTTCTCCTCTGGAGGGAAATGACTCCCATTCCCCTCTCCCCAGAGTGGAGACACTTGTAGTTGGCTCATTTGTGAGAATTAGAGCAAGGGGACCTCTGCCTCTCCCGGGGTGGGTCCTGCTCTGCTGTCCGCACCCTGGGAGAGGGCGGGGCCTCTGCCTAGGGCTTCTGGGCAGCCGCCCCTTCTCAAAGCCCTTGTAGCTGGGGGCTCCACACGGAGCTTTTCGGATACAGTTGACATTTTCCCATCCCTAGCCTCCTCTCATCACTGCATCCACTCTCTGGTGAGCGGTGGTGGGGGAAGGCAGACGGTAGAAATCTATGTGCCAGAACGGCCTGCTCACAGATGCAGCTCCGGAGGAAGGGGCTTGTGCGCAGAGGATCAGGTGGAGGGTATCACGGGGAGCTGGCTGTTCTTGTCTCTTGCTTTTTCCTATTCGTCCTGACTATACTTATATCCCTGTCCCCACTCTATGCAGTGCACGTCCTGCTGTCTGATTGACTGTCTTCATTTCATTCCCGTATTTTTAAGCTCGTGTTTTTATTTTACAATGTATACGTACCTTCACATCATACAAAGTTCAAGTGAGGGGCCAGTGCTGTGGCATAGCGCATAAAGCAACTGCCTGGATATTGGCATCCCATATGGACGCCAGTTCGTGCCTCAACTGCTCCTCTTCAAATCCAGCTCCCGTCTAATGGCCTGGAACAAACAACAAAAGATGCCCCAAATGTTTGGGTCCCTGCCACCTGTATGGGAGACCTGGAGGAAGCGTTCGGTTCCTGGCATCAGCCTGGCCCACTGCTAGCCTTCGTGGCCATCTGAGAAGTCAACCACTAGATGGAAGATTTCTGCCCCCCGACCCCACCCTCTTTCTGTAACTATGACTTTCAGGTGAATAAATAAATCTTTAAAATAAAGTCCAAGAGTTACAAAGAAAAAGAGTCACAAAATACAATGTCCCCTATGAATTTTCCCTAGCTCCCCAGTCTTCATGGGCTCCTCTAAGAACCATCGCCCACAAACATACACCTGCCAAAGAGCAAGCTCAGGGACTCTGCCGTACTGAGGGCCCCACTGCTCGGCACCTCCTCTCCCAGGGACCGGGTTCAGCTGGTCACAGCCCAGTGTCAGAAGAAGCATCCAGAGAGACCAAATGCAATGTACAAGCCTCTGTTGGCTCTGTGATTCGAATAAACCAAGCGTGGAAGAATTAAAAGATACTGATGAGATCACTGTGCACTATGATTGGCTGTGGGATGAGACTCAGGACTCGCTATTAGTATCTTCAGCACGTGGGAGAGGATTCATCTCTCTGCATTCGGGCACCCTTATCTTTTAAAGATATAATCTGAAACCTTCATGAATGAGAGTCCATGAGGTCCCACATTCACTTCAAAATGGTACTGGATGGGAGAGATGAGGTCAGGGGAAGGTTGAAACAAGACTGGCCGTGCATGGATAATTGCTGAAGATGGACAATGGTAGCTGGAAGTTTTGCAAGTGCTTAAAATTCTCCATAGTAATTCTATTTTTACAAAAGCACAAAGCTCTGGCTGAGTGTCATGGGCACCGTATCGAGAGAGCAAATCCGTTCTTGCTGTCCTCACGACCCACGGAGTTGGGCACAGCTGGCAGAGAGGGAGATGTGGCGGCAGGAGTGGGCACACACTCAGCTGACAAGGGATCAGGAAGCTGTGCAGCCCTGACCTCGTTGAAGTAACTTGGCTACTCTCTGCAGCATGCCAAGCTGGGTCTTGGGCTCAGATGGAAACCATAAGCGGCATCCTTTGCGGTGACCCCAGCTTTGAGGTTCCTGCCGTTTTATGGCAGGAGTAGGTTCCCACACCCTGGCTTAATGTGAAACATGCACACGCATCGCTCCCGGGATGAGAGCTCGGGAGGCGGCCTTGCTGTGAGAGTGCACGGGGGTGTCCCTGCCCCGGAATGCGGGCGGTCGCAGCAGATGGGGCTGAGCGGGGCTTAGGACTTCGCCCAGGAGTGGAGAGATGATTGGAATATTTACTTTGAAAAGTGGCCTCTGTAGATGGGAAATGATTAATTCACCAGGAGGAATTTTATATTCTACAGGGTAATACCCACAGAAAAGAAAGGGCCTCTTTGAGCAAACCAGATTGAGGAGGTCCCCCTCCGCGTTTGGGTCATTGCAGTGCCTCCCTCCCACGCCCCCAGGCTCCAGCCTTCGCAGAGAAAGGCAGCAAGGAAGCGCGGGGGAGGGAGCCATGAAGCCCAATTTACCTGCCCAGAAGGTTGTGAATCAGCAAATGACATTGCACGCAAGTGAAAAGACAACCTACAGATGGGTAAAAAATACTCAGCAATTTATACCTCATAAAGGCTTAATGCCCAGAATATGAAAAGCATTCCTACAGCTCTACACTGCAAACACAAACACTCCAGTTCTTAAATGGGCAAAAGGCTTGAATCGACTATTTCTGCAAAGAAGACACACAAGTGGCCAAAAAGCACATGGCAAGGTCTCGGTGCCGTTACTCGCCGGGGAAGGAACTCTGTCTCAACTGTCCCAGAAGGCAGCACCTGGGCCAGCATGGTGCTGCAGCAGGTTAGGTCACTTCCTGCAATGTTGGCATCCCATATCAGAGCACTGCGTTCGTCCTGGCCATTCCACTTCTGATCCAGCTCCCTGCTAATGTGCCCGGGAAAGCAGTGGAGGATGGCCCAAGGGCCTGGGCCCCTGCACCCACATGGCAGACCCAGAAGAAGCTTCTGGCTCCTGGCTCTGGCCTGGCCTAGCCTGGATGTTGCAGCCATTTGGGGAGTGAACTAGCAGGTGGAAGATCAATCTCTCTCTTTTTTCTCTGTGTCTCCCTCTCTCTGTGTTACTCTACCTTTCAAATAACTAAAATAAAATTGTTCTTTTTTTTTAAAGAAACAACACACATAGACCCTTCCACAAAAAGCTGTCAATTGGCCAGCGCTGCGGCTCACTAGGCTAATCCTCCACCTGCGGCGCCGGCACACCGGGTTCTAGCCCTGGTCGGGGTGCCAGATTCTGTCCCGGTTGCCCCTCTTCCAGGCCAGCTCTCTGCTGTGGCCCGGGAGGGCAGTGGAGGATGGCCCAAGTGCTTGGGTCCTGCACCCAAGGGAGACCAGGAGAAGCACCTGGCTCCTGCCATCGGATCAGCGTGATGCGCTGGCCGCAGCACGCCGGCCGCAGCGGCCATTGGAGGGTGAACCAGCGGCAAAAGGAAGACATTTCTCTCTGTCTCTCTCTTTCACTGTCCACTCTGCCTGTCAAAAAAAAAAAAAAAAAACTGTCAATTGTCATCCAAGTCCACACTGATGTCCACCAAGGATGTGGCTGCTGGAGTACATGAGGCTGCCTGTGCCCACTGATGTGGCGTGAGCCCAACCACGCATTCCCAGTCTCCATCAAAGCTCCCCACTACCTGTGTGAGCCCAGGTCAGTCTGTGCCCTGGCCCCTGGGCACGGCCAGAGCCGGATTTCAGGTGTAGCCTGCAGTCCTCTGCCAAGGACATAGACCAGTGTGCACAAAACCCAGGTTGTGACCCCCTGGGAAATGCCGACAGCTGTAATCTCACTCATCCTCCAATGAGACAGCAGCTAGGGCAGCAGCCACCTCCAGCAAGAGGTCACTTAGGTCCCCCTCAAACAGTGCAGGCTGAGTGGGGCGGAGCCAGAATCCCCCAAGAAGTGCCCAACACCTTCCATGGGACCAATCCAGGTGACAGCAGCTGCTGGGCCCTCCAAGGCCACCCTGTCTTTGAGCCTCCAGGGCTGCCCCCTACAGCAGCCCCACAGCCTTCAAGACCCCCCAAGTCTCAGCTCTGGTCTCCCTCTGAGCTCCTGTCTTTAACCCAGAGCTTCGACTGTCCCAGAGTGTATGTCTCTCTGAACTTGACGTCCCGGGGACAGAGGCTAGTGTTCACACGTGCATGGCTGTGGCTCAGCAAGCTGTCAAGTGTGTGACAGATGAGGGGTGAGCAAGTGCATAGCTGGATATTGGACAACAGAGGTATAACACTCACAGAACGGGGGACACAGCAGCTGCGTCCCTACTATGTGTGGACCCGGAACTGTCCCTGCTGGGAAATCTTAGGTGACCCCCCCATCTATATCCACTGATTTAGCATTTCCTCAAATGGGTTCACACAGGGCATCCGGTTCCCCTAAATTTCAGATCAAGAATGTCACTCATCCAAGAAGCCCCACCCCCTCACCCCAGTGCTTCTTCATGAGTGACTCCTGGCCGGTCTTGGGCATGCCTGTTCTTGCATACGCTCTGTGGAGATTCGGTTCTAGGAACAAGGTCCTCTCTTGTAGGTGGCAAGGGTGGGGCGGGGCAATGCCTAGAAGGGCGCCTACTCTTGATTCCATCTCCTCTGATGTCACGCCAGCTTCTTCAAAAACTACTTTGTGATTTCAGTCAGAACCACAAAAGCAAACCATGCTTTCTCATTTCCCATGTTCTGAGCATTACATTTGCATGTGGAAAGCAGGATTGGCGGTTGTGTTCCTACCTTTTCTGGGAAATGTCTGGGGGTCATTTGAATTGCATATGAAGCATATATCAAAGAGTTTTCTGGGGCCAGCATGGTGGTGCAGCTGGCTAAGGCTGCCACTTGTGATACCGGCATCCCATAGGAACACCAGTTTGAGTCCCAGCTGCTCTACTTCTGATCCAGCTAGGAAAGCAGCAGAACATGGCCCAAGTGCTTGCACCCTACCATGCACGTGGGAGACTCAGATGGAGTTCCAAGCTCCTGGCTTCAGCCTGGCCTGCCCCTGGCTATTGCACCCATCTGGGGAGTGAACCAGCGGATGAAGATCTCTCTCTCTCTCTCTCTCTCTCTCCAAGCCTGCCTTTCACATAAATGAAAGTTTTAAAAAAGATTTCCCCAAATCAGAGAGGCTTAGCCATAGTGGATTGTCAACACCAATTCCTATATGGATTTAAGTTTGACTCAAAATTTTCTCCTGAGATTACTAAACGCATCTCAGAGTCCTTGGCTAACTCCAGTGGGTATCCTTTGTGCTAATATGGAAACTACAATCAACTGAACACTTGTTTTCTTTTTAGCAAATGAGCATGTATTGGAGATTTTTTTTACTATCTAATAAAACCAACATAAAATGAATTTGCTCCAGTGCTTCCTCACCCTTTAAAACCACCAAACCTGCCCCTAATGGGTGTCCTTCTTTACTTGGCTTCCTGCCTGGACCCTAACTAGCTGATCAGCTGGGTCACGGCAGGCAGCCCCCGGCCTTCGAGCCTCAGCTGAGAGCGGGTGTCCCTCTGTCTGCCGGTTCCAGGGGTGCCCGTGGTAGGGACGCAGACTGGGACTGGTTTGCGTCCCCAGGAAGACTTGGCCACTGTGGGTATTGCTTTTATGGACTCTGGTTGTCTCAGACTTCATGTTTTTTATTGCATTCCTCTGCAATTCTAGCAGCTGTTTTTGTCAAGAGTCTTAATAAAGTTTGAACTGCTAGGCGAACTTTATGGAAATTGGTCACAGAAGTCTATGAGGCTCCTTTCAGAAAACCGGCAGCTAAATTGCCCCTGGGCTCCCTTTCATGCTCACAGTGGTGACAGAAGAAGCCCAACGGGGTGAAGGGGGATGGCTTGACCATCAGTTTCTAAGTAGACTTCCAGACTAGATTTCTAACCTTTAGCTCTGTTGATGACACTTGTCAGATACGCTTGGCTGCAGAACCCAAATAATGAAGATGAAGATGTTTTAAGAACCCATACAGCCAACTCACATTACTGTTTTGCTTTCTTTAAAAATATTTGTTTATTTATTTATTTGAAAGGCAGAGCATCAGAGAGAGAGAGAGAGAGAGAATTTGCTGGTTCACTCCTCAAAATGGCCACAACAGCCAGGACCTGGGTCAAGCTGAAGCCAGGAGCCAAGAACTCCATCCGGGTCTCCCACAGGGGTAGCAGGGGCCCAGGTGCTTCGTCCATCTTCCACTGCTTTCCCAGGCATTTTCGCAGGAAGCTGGGTCAGAAGTGGAGAAGCTGAGACTGGAACCGGCGCTCAGATACAGGATGTTGGCATTGAGGAGGCATCTTTACCTGCTGTGCCACAGGCAGGCTCTGCTTTCATTTTATCTCCTGATGTTTTCAACTTTATAAATCAAGGAAGAATGAGAGACTTAGTAAAGTTCCTTGGTCTAGAAGAGGGAAATAAAGCATATGGGATACTGTTCGCTTCTCTCTCCTGTCGTTTAGTCGCACTGAACTATCGTTCAGTTTGTGAAGCATTTGTATTTGGCCCTGAAGTTAACGTGGGTTGACAGTGCCTGTAGGAGCCAGTGAGGAACTCAAAACGTGTTGCAGACCTGCCTTGAACATAATGGTTTCTCCTCCACTTCACATGCCAGTGTTATGGAAGAATAATTCCCCAACAGACCAAAACTAACTGTTCGTCTCTCGGAGGTGTGACTTCACACGTTTCCATGAATAAAGCAGACTCCCAGGGCAATAAAACGAAGTGTTTCGATAACCTCAGCCAGGGGGCTGAGCACCCACCCACCCATGTTCCTGCACGCTAATGGGTCCTTCTTGGAACATCTGTTTGAAAATTCGTTTTGCCACCCAAAGTAAGAAGCTTTTTTTTAAAAAAAAAAAAACATTATTAGCAACACTGCAGCTAGCTGAAATGAAATATTTATATAGGGTGACTCAGTGACTCTGGCCGAGGCACCCTTGACTTGTAAAGCATACAATGACGAGGCTGGACGAGACGGTCCCTACAGAGCCTCACCGGGCCACTGCGGGACGCAATGAGAATTCCAGGAGATGAGACGAGAGATGGAGCCAAGCTAACGGCGGTCGCCTGGGTGGGAGGCGCTGATCCCCGAAGGCGTTCACCAGAGAACAAGCAGATGCGTCCGCTGTTCCAGGTGGGCACAGTGAGCAGGATGCCCACTCAGGTGCTGGGTCAAGCGCCCAAGCACTGTGCAGTTCACACAGTCTGTGGCTGCAGGGTCAGCCCCCACGTCCAGCTCGCTCTCGACACTCTGGACTGCCACACCCGACTTTCACAGGCTTTTGTCCGTCAGAATCTGTCCCAACCCAGCCCGAAGGAGAGTAAAATGGAATCATGACTTCACAGTGGACTTCACCAGAGACGTGGTGGTTCTATCCTGGTCACCATCTAGACTCGGAGGGGAGGTCTCTGGATCGGTCTTGCTGTGTACTTAAATGGCCTGATTCCACACACATCCTGAAGTTCTGATACGCTGAACCCTGGGCTTCCTGTGGCAATGGTCACTGAGAATGAGCTTTAACTGGCCCAGTCTTCCTCTCCCGTCACAAAGCACACAGTTCCCCATGAGGAACAGTGGAGGGCGCTGTTGTACTTGGTGTGTTTGCCCGCACCAGCCTCAGGAACCCTTCCCTCTCTAAGGCTCTTTCCCATCGTAATGTGAACATGATGTCCGATAATGAAAACAATAACTATACCAACAGCTTTTCCCCAGAAGCAGAGGGCTTCTTTTTCCCAGGGTGTGAACGTGGGCCTCTGTGTTGCAAGATAAATGAAAGGACTTAAGGTATTGAAAACTACTCTCAGGATGAACGTGGACTCCCAGCCCTTGTGAGTTGCCGACTTGGACTACTGTATATTGGGAGTTTCATTACTTGTCATTGTTCGGCAGTTTAGAGATAATAGAACAGCAACGAAACTCAGCAAACAGCGAGAGGAACATCTGGCCGCAATCAGCCAGCCCAGTATCAGGAAACAGGCTGCCTGACAGCGTTGCACGGGGGCGGGAGCCTGGCAGGAGTGATAGAGAGACACACTTTGAAAGCGAGTTGTGACAGCTGAATATTATTTTCAACCGCTGCGCTTCAGATCTGGGCTCGGCACTTCTCTCTACCCTCCCTGGAGCTGAAACTCCAGGACCCAATTTAATTCCTGCCTTTTCCTTTCCCACACTCTGCCTGGGCGTTGACTTTGCCTGGACAATAACTTTCTTGTAGTTTCTCGCTCACTGGACGCCGCCCTGCGCTGCACAGGTAACTTAATAAATCAGTGTGCGAAGCGAGAGCTCGCTTACGGCAGGCTTGAAGGGCTTACCAGAACAACGAAGGAACCCTGACTTCAGTTCAAGCACATTTGCGTGAGCCCCCAGGAGGGGTGCCAGGCCAAACACGGGACGTGCACTTCAATTTGAATCTCAGATAGACAACAAACAGCTCTTGATATAAGCATGTCTCATGTGATATTTGGGATGTATTCATGCTTTTTTTTTTTTTTAAGACTGTGTGTAATCTGAAATTCAAGTTTAACTGTGTTCCTCAGATTTTATTTGCTAAGTCTGGCAGCCCGAGCCCTTAGACACCAGCGACACCTGGACTGAGAGCAGCTACAGTCTCCACAGAACTTCCAGGTTTCAAATCCTACATGTCTGTGTGGCAGGGAAACAGAGGGAAAGGCGCCTCGAAACACGCCTGCTCTGTGGCTTTTGATGGAGTCAGGAGACAGATTTTCCTCCTAACCTGGAGAATACCCCGGACCCAAAGCCCGATGAGATCGCTGGGCTGATTTAATATTCTCGTGTTTCTGTGAAGCCTGGCTGACAGCTAACAACAGGACTCAGACACTGAGCAAGAATCAGCGTAGCCTCTTCCTGCCCAGCCCAGGTAGGAGGCTGGGGGTGGAGCGAGCAGCCCACATCAGGGTCACCCTCACCTGGCACCTGTTCCTCACAAATTCTGCTTTCACTTTGGTCCTCTGAGCGGAATATCCAGCTTTCTAATTTTTTTTTTTTAAATCCCAGGAAGAACCAAGCATGGGCTGGGGGATGTTTAGCAAAGAGGGCTTCCTACACGGAAGGGCAAGGGATGATGAGCCAGGCCGTCCCCAGCAGCCAGGGAAGCAAGGATTTCAGACAGCGGGCAGCGAAGAAAAGTCAACCTGAAATGCATCGCACTCCTGGAGCCCCGGGCGTCAGCGTTCCCCAGGGAACCCGACACAGCTGGTGAAGATGGCAGAAAGAAGTGCTTGGTGTCCCACGAGAGCATGGCCAGCATGGAAAACCATTTGGAGGGTCTTCAAGAATAAAAATGGAGCTACCGCGTGACCCAGCAGTCTGTCCTATAGGAACAGTTACCTCTGAGGAATCTGAGGTGGGGATGTTGAAGCAATGGCTTTACCCCATGTTTATGGCAGCCTCACAGCAGCCAAGACATGGCGTCAACCTCAGTGCCCACTGACCGATGAATGGGTAGAATGTGATGTACTACACACAATGGAATGCCACTCAGCCCAACAAGGAAGGGAAGGCTGTCATCTGTGACATCAAGATGAACCTGGAGGACAGCATGCTTAGCAAAACAAGGCAGCAAAGGAAGACAAACGCCCCCTGATCTCATTTACACATGGGCTCCAGAGCAATGGAATTCAGAGAGGCGGAGAGCAGCATGGTGGTTGCCAGGGATTGGGACGAGGAGAAGTTGGAGAAATGTTGCTCGAAGGCTACAGATTTTTAGTTAGTTGGGAGAAATAAATTTCTGAGATCTGTTGTTCTGCTTGTGACTCTAGCAAATAGCAACAGATATTTCAACATCTCTAAGAGTACATTTCAAGACTCCCACCACGAAAACCTAAGTATACGGGGCGATAGACATGTGAACCTCATCTACTCAACACACGTTACATACATGTACTACAACATCATGTGTATCCTGTAAATAAATACAAAATAAATGAATGAATTAAAACTCACTTAAAGAGAAATTTTACTCTAGATGCAAAATATTTTCAATTAAAAAGACAAAATTGTTGATTTTTCTTTAAAAGACGCACACGCACACACACACCAGAGAGCAGCCCACGGCCTGAGAGCAACAAAGCTGGCTGCTACGGCAGGGGTTGGCCTGGCAGTTGAGATGTCCGCACCCCACACGGGGTAGCAGGTTCAAGCCCACCCCTGGATCCCAGGTCCAGCTTCCTGCTATGCAGGCCCTGGAGGCAGCAGGGATGCAATGGCTCCAGTAGCTGGCTCTCCCCTACCCACGTGGGAAACCCGGATTCAGTTCCCACCTTCCTGCTTCAGGCATTTGGGGAGTGAACCAGAAAATGGGAGCTCTGGACGTGTCTTTGTGCCTCTTGACTTACACATTTTTTAAAGATTTATTTATTTATTTGAAAGATTTACACAGAGAGAGGGAGAGGCAGAGAGAGAGAGGTGTTGCATCCACTGGTGGGGTACTCCCCATATGGCAACGACCAGAGCTGCGCTGATCCGAAGCCAGGAGCCAGGAGATTCTTCCGGGTCTCCCACATGGGTGCAGGGGCCCAAGGACTTGGGCTGTCTTCCTCTGCTCTCCTAGGCCAGAGCAGAGAGCTGGATTGGAAGTGGAGCAGCCAGGACTTGAACCGGAGCCCATATGGGATGCCGGCACTGCAGGCAGCGGCTGTACCCTCTACGCCACAGCGCTGGCCATGACTTACACATCTTTGAAATTAAAAAACAAAGATAAAAACCTGTTGTTGCTGCCACTAAGCACCCCACCCGTGAGGCATCAACTGGAGCCATCAGGGAACGAGGACTAATCTTCTGAAATCAACTGTCGATTAAACAAAATTGGGTTTATTTGAGCTCAAGGCAGTGAGCAAGAACACTGCCTGGACAGAACTACAGAAGGCCAAGGTCAGGAGTGAAGCATTCGTGGAGCTCTGGTCCGGGTGCAGGTTGTGCAAGGCGGGTCATTGAAAGCAAGGACTTGGCAGCTCCACGAGGTGACTTGAAGCAAGTCTTGTAAGTAGTCTTTGTTCTAATAAGCAAACTTTGCTGACTAGATCTGGGCTGATTTGCCCAGGTGAACACGGTAGCTTCTCCAATAAACTGATAGGAAGAAATCCCTAAAGCAAATAGTGAAATTAATTTTTGATTTGCACCCTTATTTTCTCTGGGCAGAATTCCCAGGAAACAAACAACTGGATCACGCTGATCTGGGAGGCCTCAGTTCTGTCTTCACAGTGCCACCTCTGGCTGCAGCGGCGCCAGGACACCCGACACTTTCCACAACTTTCCACGTGAGGGTAACACTAGCATTCCGGTTTATTAGTAAGGAAGCAAGCCTACAAGATAATCGAGGGATGTGCAAAGCCCTTTGGGATAACGTTTGGAATTTTCCTGAAAGAAAAAGCCCATTCCTTGTGTAACATGAACGGCATGGCGGGGAGCTGAAAGGTACTGGTTGACGTCTGGAGCCCTCTGGTTCTAGGAGAATGTGGAAGGTGTGGGGGTTGGGTTTCCCACAACCTCTACCCGGAATCTTTCCTGCTTTTGGATGCCCCCTTCAAATTCAGAAGGTCCCAGTGTCTACCCAACAGACAGTCCGATTTCTTCACCTGACAACGTAACTCCACGTCTACTCTGCCTACTGGTAATAAGCGGGATTCAACGGGCACCCTAAGCCCCAGGATCCTTGGCCCCAGCTCGGAGCTCAGGAGGTCGCCCTCCCTGCAGGGTGGGCTTCATGGGAGGCAGGATATGAATAACTGTCACGTTAATTTCCTAAGGAATTAAATGGTCTGAGCACTGTAGCAACTTTTCTTCCCGAGTATAATCCATCAAAAACACGGCCTAGATCATGGTAATAGCAAGTCCCAAATTTTCAAAGTAGGACATGAAACTGTATCTCAGTGACTTCCTCTGACCCAAAAGAAAAATGCAAAGCTGGCCTTACTTGGTTTATCTTCATGTTAATCATGAAGGAGGAGTGTGTTTAAAACGCGGAACAGATTAATGCCGTTTTCAACCTTCCCCTCACAACGTGAGGTGCCTCTCGGACTACAGTGTTTGTTTAAATCAGCTCCACTGACCTTACTCCCGATATTTATTATGCTTTGGATGAAATAATATTGTAGGAGTTCCTACTTTTTCGATTCCATGCTACCATAAAATATACACTAGATCTATCACTATTTCACCAATCTGTTCATGACTTTGAAATCATAAATGGGTTAACTTCAAACCTTTCTTTTCTGAGAAAAATAAGATAAATTCTTTTTCATTTACTTTGGAAAGTGCTGGTTTCTTTGTTTTAAATATGCAGCTCAGATTTATGTTTTCTTTTAAACAGAATTTTCCATTTGTCTCATACCTGGCCTAGACAATCCTCTCTAAAAAACAGAACTGCTTTTGGACAAATGCTGGTTAACAGATTAAAAGGGGATATAATTTTTTATCCATAACAGAGATTTTCCTTATCTCTTAACAGCAGCAAGAGAATCTGTGCAAAAGTTTTAATAACATCTTTCAGCATATTTCATGATAAAGAAAAATTTTAGCCAGTCACTAACAAATGCCTAATATGATGTTGGACCAAATAGTGCCCAAAGTAAGTGACCTAAAATTTGCCATTCTTTCTTTTTTAAAAATATATTAATTGATTCATTATACTGGGAATATAGTTTATTTATATAGCTAATAAAGCAATGTGAACATAGGTGTGCTATAAATTGTTAGCAACACTAAAGCTAATTGAGACAAATTAGCTGTATTTTGCCTGCTAAGATAAATGATGAGGGGTAGGTATTTGGCTCAGCAGGTAAGATGCTGCTTGAGATGCCTGTATCCCATATCGAGTGCCCACGTTCAAGTCCCATTCCAGCTTCCCACTAATGCACACCCTGGGAGGCAGCCGTTGGTGGCCCAAGTGTTTGGGTCCTTTGCCACCCATGTAGGAGATCGGGACTGAATTCCAGGCTCCTGGCTACCTCCTGGCCCCACCTCAGCAGCTGTGTGCATTTGGGAAGTGAACCAGTGGATGGAAGATCTATGTCTTTCTGTATGCCTCTGGCTGGCTGCCTTCCAAATACATAAAAAGTAAGGAAACACATTTTTAAAACTGTGAACATCTCATTTAAAATCAAATAACTGGAATGGTTGGTATACCTATTATTTCTCCCCTGTCCAAACAAGAGGAGCTCTTTATGATTAAATGGAGTCTTAGATTTTGAAACTATGACTAGTGTTACAATAGCAATGCATTGTCACCTTTTAGTCATCTATCATCCTTTAAAGGCATTTTTCTTACAGCCCTAATACTGTAGACACAGTGCTCATGTGCTACGTGTGTCTGTGGTTTATACGTAAAAGGGAAAGCTTTTTAACCACCACTTTGTCCCCTGCTGCCAAGAACTAATCTTTACTCCATTGGAGGCGCTATAATCCCTGTTGACTTTGAAGATGTGAAAATGTGGAGAAAGACAGTAGTCCCCAAACTCCCACTATTTTTCTTGATTTAAAGCCTAAAGAATGGGCCTAAATTAGAATAAATACAAAATTATTCTACCGGGGCTTGGGTGAGAAAAGAGAAATCTTCAGTCCTAAGCTTGATTTGCTTAGAACCACAGTGAGTATATTACTGGCTGAAAGAAAATACTGGCCTTTGGTACTCTCCCTAATGTGACCATACACATCAGCTCATTTTTGTTCAGACTCATTCCCTCACTGAATTATTTGCCCAACAAGCCCTGTCTTAGAGGGTAGGGATATAAAGACGAGTAATACTCAACTTGAATTTATGCATTCCACTAATAAGACCACAAACTTTAGAACTCATCAAACAGTAAATATATCTACACATTCAGAAATACCTAGGGTCTAAGAAGGAAGGTGTCCAGATACTCCTTGACTTACAGTGGGGCTTATGTTCAAATGAACCCCTCCCAGGTTACAATATCCTCAGTGGGAAAAGCACTGACTGCACCTGGCCTCCTCCTGCACCTCCTGGCTCAGCTGCCCGGCACAAGCGGAGCGTCAGTGGTTTCCTTTCATGACCTCACGGCTGCCTGGAAGCTGTACTCGCTGTACTGCCCAGAGGATCAGGCCTCCCAATTCCAGCCTGGGAAAGACCAAAACTTACAATTCCACATACCATGCCTACTGAACGCATGCAGCTTTCACACCACTGAAAAGCTGAAAAATCATAAATTAGGTCAAACACCTTCTCTAGCACTATTTATAGAAAAGACGCAGATCACCGAGTGACAATGATGATGAATTAGGGCCCAATAACACTGTTTGTCTGTATTGACATTGTCCATTCTTTTGACTAAGCAAACGCACAGTCTAACTCCAGCCAGCCACTAGCTTGTGAACCAATCCGTCTTAAAGCCAGTTTGCCAAAATTCAAATTCCATTAAGGAGTGGTGAGATGGTGTCTTGTGGAAGTCAGTTTCTACTTTGATTTTAAGTAGGTATTTCCACCAGTTTAAGTGCAAATACGCTTTCAGACGGGAATAGGCACGGCTGTAGCTGTTCAGAGCAGTTGCCTTCTCCATTGGTTTTTCTCTCCAGGCACCCCTTGGCTAGAAAGTGCACTTCGACATGGGTGATGTAGTAGGAGAGCCTGCAGCTTTGGCAAGCTCGCCGTTCACTGAGAAGCCACTCTGCACTAGCACACCATTTATTTCTGAAATGCTGGCAAAGCTGAAAGAGGCTTTAGCTCCACGAGGGGCAACATTTTTTCCTTAGGACAATTGTCAACACAGGTAAAACAACTGTGTGCAAATTAAGAGGAATTAGCTATCGAGTCAAATTCCTGTCGTGCAGGGATGAGTTTCATTGACTCAGGCGTACCGTATTCTAAAGTTAATAAAAAGCAGCATCTCCCAGATGAGACCCTGGGACACTGATGATAGCATGTGTGTGATCGATCGTCCATCTGAGAAGGAAAGAGGGAAATCACATCATCGCTAACGAGGCGGAGGCGGCTGCTCCCACTCCTGCTAATGAGGGCCCGGGGCTCTAACAGTTAAGTGGTGGGAGGCAGGTCCACGCAGATGGAGATGGGAGGACAAATGATAGCCACATGACCACCAAAAATGGCGCTGACGTCCATCGTTATTGCCAAACTCACAACGCGGTCTCCCTCTTCTCTATGATTTAATAGCTGCAGAGTATGGATTCTGTGAGAGACAATTTGGAGGGTGTATGCGTAAGTATTATAAGATGTCTGGGAAAAGAAGTCCCCCTCTGCTAACTAAAAAGAAAATACAGCTTTTCCAAACTTTTCACTAGTTGGTCCAGATTTTAAACTTGGCTACTGTCAATGAAGTAAGAATTAATAACGATAACAAGGGTTTGCTTTGTGCCAACAGGTGAGCTATAGGAGAAGGGTGTAGGAAAAAGACAAAGAGAAGAAACAATGAAAGGTCTGGCATGGGAGTGGCTGTAAGAGTATAGGTGACTGCATACCAGAGAGAGACAAAAAATGCAGTCAACAGAACCCCAAAGTTTATTGCTCCGCTTTGTCTTTCACGCCTATGAAACAGTTTGGAATTCTCAGACGCCTCTATGCTTGGTTAAGCAGCGTAGCTTTCCGTAGAGCGAAGAGAAGCAAGTTGCACTGTGTTCCTAGGAGCCTGGTAGAACAGAAAGACTTTCAGAAGCCCCTGAACACATCCTAACTTCAGTTGGTAATGCCCTCCCCGGGACACATCCCATTAGCTTTGCCTCAACACGTCCATTCCCCAGTTGTAGACAGAGTTCATGGACCTTCTCTGACCCGGATCCACCAGGGGCTACATCTAGATGCCAGTTTCAACGTGAGAAGTGTTTCCGTCAAGGTTTTCAGACCATGACGGATCAATACTTGACAGTGACTGAGAGCTCTGGCCCACCCACTTAGAAGGATGTAAATTTCAGAAATGGCTGTAGGACAACTGCATTTGCTGTTTTCATTACCACAACAAGATACCTGAGGCAGGCTAACATTATAAAGAAAGGAAGTTTATTTAGCTCACAACTCTGGAAAGTCAAGGTTCTAAAGAGAATTAAACTGGTTGTGAGAGAAAAGAAGAAAATTGATGGGATAGGAAGAAGAAATGGGGGGAGAGCAAGAGAAAGATAGAGAAAAGGCAAGAGGAACAGGCAAAAATGAGTGTTCTATGTCCAACAGGGCCCAGTCTTGGTCCCAGCCTGGGCTCTTGGTGGGCCCATAGCTGTTAGGCCTGCCTGGCAGAAACTGGAGTAATAACACAGAGGCACACAGCACAGTCCACGTTGTCTTATTGTGCTGGGAGTTCTTCACTTCTGGAAACAGCTGAGTGGGCAAAATGGCACCCTTTCCAGAAATAACACAGTGTGCGTCTGGAGGAAAGACTCTGTGAATCAAGACCCTAGGGCACAGCGAAAGAGGAAAATGGATTTTGGAAAGAAGGAAGGAGAACCGTTTTATGGAAAATTTTCATATATTTACTAAGGCACAATAATACCATAAACCTCCATGTGCCCAATGTACAGTTTCAATAACACAAGGGTATTCCAGAAAGTTCATGGAAAATAGAATTGAAATGTAAGAGGGGTGTGTGTGTGTGTGTGTGTGTGTGTGTGTGTGTGGTATGAAACATTTTTGGGATCCATGCATAGATTTTTCATAATGTGCATTTCTGGGGATTTTTTTTGAAGCAGCAGCATCAGGAACACATCACCAAACTGGTTTCACCTGCACCCTTTCCTGGACACCCCCCCACCACCAACAACAACTGTGCCGCCCACCACCGCCTCACCCTGCCCCAGTGTCTTGAAGCAAATTCCTGACCTCATACCATTGCCTTCCTAACACTTCAATGTGTAGGAAAAGACAAAGGATCATTCTGCTCAGGAAAGCTGCATCTCCACGCCAAGGGAAGTCAAACTTGTAAAAAAGCAAATGGAAAGCTGTGCGAGAGGAGGGCGGGAAAGGAATTCAGTGCTAGGAATTCTCAGATGTTTGTAACAGGTGACTTTTTCAATATGTCCTGAGATTCCATCACCACTCCCAGCCAGTGTGCAGGGAAACGACGCGGACGCTGGCTGAAAACCTGCCTACCCCACAGGGTTAAACATGAAAGAAATATACTGGAGCTGCACTGGGCCGTGGTAACAACACTTTTTAAAATATATGGACCATGACCATATTTTTAGTTTGTATTTATTTTGCTTCGTTCCATGAGAAGTAAACTGGGATATTCAGTTATAAAACAGCATTTTATTGCTCCTCGGTCATTCCCCTAGAGAGAAAAATAAAATTTCTTTCCCCCCAAAAAAGTGATAAATGTTTAATGAGACATCTAGACTTTCCTTCTTAAAGGGGTGGTGTGCCTTTAGTGTGTTTTTACAAGCACCGGCTATCTTCCACCTGAGCCTTGCTGTCGAGGTGTGGGAGTGGAAGAAGAACAAACACTTGCATCTCCCGAGACAGGATTTGCCCTTCAACTCGTGTCCCCTTGGGACACAGGATTGCTCATCAAAGAATTCTGCCACTCAGAAGGTTCGTGGATTGCCCCGAAAAAACACCCACTCGGAAACACCACGTCAGCGTTTGGAATGTCATATTTAGCTCCAATTGCTAGTGAGTCAGAAAAAAGGTAGGTGTAGTGCCCCCACCTCTCTCTCTGTCTGTCTCTCTCTCACACACACACACACACACACACAGAGAGAGAGACACCCCAAAGGCTTTTCCACATCAGGTCGAATCTGCTTCCAGAGCAGAATGAAAGAAACCCCAAAGGCATGAACCTGTTGCTTAGTGTAAGCGAAGATGTCCAAGCCAAAGAGGGAAAACTTCCACACGGCCGTTCTGGGTTTCACCAAGGCTCAAACCTTCCCCAGTGAGACCCAGGCAGTGGCCCTGCTTACACAGCTGTGCACACACCCAGCCTGTGCCCCGCACTGCGCCTGACGATGCAAACTCTTGTCCTGGGGCTGACGATGTGGCGCAGCAGCAGAACCCTGCTTGTGATACCTCATTGCCCATCAGAGCGCTGCTTCAAGTCCCGGCTGCTCTGCTTCCAATCCAGCTCCCTGCTAACGCGCCTGGGAAGGCAGCAGGGAGATGGCCCAAGTGTTTGCACCCAAAAGGGAGACCCAGATGGAGTTCCTGGCTCCTGGCTCTGGCTTCAGCCTGGCCCAGTCCCATCTGTGGTGGGGAGTGAACCAGCTGAAGGAAGATCTCTCTCGATCTCTCTCTCTCTCTCTGCGACTTTCAAATAAGTAATCTTTACAAGAAAACTGTCATTATGACTACCTGTACCACAAATACATGCTCTAGACTCAAAGTGTGCCTTCCCCCGCCACGCATACACATTTCCCGTTTATTCCCTGCCATGGCGTTATTTGCTGCCTTGTGTTTGTACCTCTGGTTTCCATTAGATCAAAGTCAGGGGAAGACTGTAAATCTCTGTTCTGTGCAGATCCGGGGCAGCTGGGCCGCGCCCCTCCCTAAGGACCCCACTGCCAAAGCCACTAGGGTGGGGGCAGGGGCAGGCCAGGCAGGGCGGGCGGCCGGAGGAAGGAGACTTTCTTGCCTAGGACCTGTTAACCCGAATATACTTTCTCTTTCTCGGGTTTGTTTTCTCAGCTGCTGCACACGCTCTGCTCTGGTACCACGAGGGCTGGCGGGAGGCAGCTTCCTGCGAGATCTAACGGTCCATTTTAAAGCAGTGGTTTGGAGCCGAGACGAAGGGCGCTCGGTGAGACCCCGTGCCCAGCACTCTCTGTTTTGCTAGTGCATGGCAAGGCGAGCTGTGCAAACAGCTCGTATTGCACATTCCACCTGCGGCGAAAGCAGACAAGGGCGGCTCTTGAGCCCTTTTTCCGCCTCGATGACTCGTGTCTTCCCACCACTCTCCCTATTCCCCTGTCACCCTATTTTTCTACCAGACGCGCACGCGCACACACACATGCACACACTCATCACCATTCATAACCCCAGGGAAAATATGTCTTTTCCCAAAATACTTCATCTTTACCATGTCCTGTGACTCACCCACTTTTCCGCAGGAGCCCCCCGAGCCCCGTGGCCGGTGGAAGGCTTGTGACCACTGGATACTCAAAGAAGGTGTTATTCAGCCTGTTCCTCTCTGAGCAACATTAGTGAAAGTGGGGCTCCAGGAACCTCACTCAGAGCGCTCCACTGGCGGCCGAGGAAGCGACACTCAGCGGGCAGCTTGAGCAGCACCCCCTCCCCCCCACCGTGGGCGTCCAGCCTTGGGCCGCCTCCTTTCATCTCAAATGCAAAATGGTCCTAGAGATTGCAAGGGCAAAGAGCCCCCTGCCTATCCCCTTGTCGGGCTCAACCAGCATGGACAAGAGGAAAACAGCATGAAGCGGAATACAGGAGGTGACACACAGCAGCTTTGCAAAGCCCCTCATGAGGGGAGGGGCTGAGAAGCCAGGGCCACCTGCCTGCAAGGTGACCCAGCTGTCTCTCACAGCAGGCAGAGGCAGCAGGGTGATGGCCTTCAGGTGTCCCGAGGGGGGAGTCAAACCTGCCCCACCCAGCTAGAACTTGTATTCCAGGGGGCGTCTTCCTATATTGGAAATGACAGGTGATTAGGAAGAAATGTCTCCGTGCCCCTCGTGGTCAAGGCTTGGGGACACACGAAGAAGAGAGAGAGAGAGGCCGAGACAGGGAGAGGCTGCCATCGCGGGTGGCCCTCTCTCCACCTGTCGGACTCAGGGAGAGGCTGCCATCGCGGGTGGCCCCTCTCCACCTGTCGGACTCGACTCCCGGAAAGTAGAAGTGGAGGAGAAGTGCAGTCTTCTGGAAGGAGACCCCCCCCCACCGCAGTCTCGCCAGATGTTCGGGGTCCACGTGTGGGGAGGGCAACGCGTAGGCTGCAGGAAGCAACCCTGCTCCTTCTCTGCCAGGAGGAGGTCACCGAGGCGGGGTGGCCGCAGCGCCTTCGGGAGGATCGCGTTTCGGCGAGAGGAGCCAGGAATAAGACATCATCTGTTACTCCGCTGAGCCATCCTCTGGAACCTTCTGCTGCGTGTCCCCTGACAAGGCAGCAGCGGCCCGCTGGCTTGGGGGGCCGTGGGTGCTGAGACAACATAAAGCTTTCAGTAGCTCGTGATAACGCTGATTTTTATGGTGGGGAACAGCACACCTCAGTGGGGAGACGAGAGAGAAACCAGGCCGTGCGTGCATGCCCTCGGGTGCCTCTGATGGTTTACGGTGGCTTTATCAAAGCGGCCCAGAATAGTGGGGTTGTTTTTGCAGGGCGGGGAGATGGCATTCTCCCTAAATGAAATATCTATGTTGGGCAAGCTTTTTGAACTAAAGGGAGGGTTTGTGTCTGAGGCCGTGGGAAGGCTCGGGCAGCGCACAAGTGTCTGTGGCAGAGAGCCAGGCCTGGAAGTGCGGCTGGGACTCAGTAACGCCAGGCCCCCACCAGCCACAACATCCCGAGGCCTAGGCACCATGGGGGTCCCTGCCACTCAGCCCTCTACTCACCGTCCCCTCCCCCCTCTGCTTTTCTCCAAGCATCCCTTCCATATACCAGGGGACTTCCAAAAATTTGAGGGGAAAATGGATTTAAAAGATCAGTTTAGGGGCTGGCATTGTGGCACAGGGGGTAAAGCCACTGCACACAACACCAGCATCCCATCTGAGCACCAGTGGGAGTCCAGGCTCCTCCATTTCCCATCCAACTCCCTGCTAATGCCCCTGGGAAAACAGAGCTTGGGCCACTCACATGGGAGACCCGATGAGGCTCCTGGCTCCTGGCTTTGGGCTGGTCCAGCCCTAGCGTTGTAGCTATTTGGGGAGTGACCCAGCAGACAGATGGAAGTTCTCTCTCTCTCCCTCTTTTCCTCCCCTGCTCTCTGTCACTCTGCCTTCCAAATAAATAAGCAGATCTTTTTTTTTTTTTAAAGGGAGGAAAAAGGGATGTTAACTTTGGAGCAAAACAAGAAAAGAAATCCGTGCACAATGTTTTCTTCTCAAGACACATTTTTCCATGAACTTTTTTGAAGATTCCTCAGAAGTTGGAGCAACACCGAGGGGTGGGGCCGGGGCGGGGCCGGATCCTGTGTGGAACAAGAAAGATGGATGGGCTGTGGTTCCTGGAAACCCGACCCGGCTGTCGCCTCGTTCTGCATGACTTGCAGGTGATCTGCACAGGCCGGCCAAGACCGGCGCAGACCGGCTGACTGCACCATCCTTCCTCATTCTCATGACACAGGTCAGGGCATGGCAGGTAAAGACAGGGGCAGTGAGTCGAAAATACAGCTTGAAAGGTTCCCTTTCTCTGACGCTCGATCCCCTGACAATGACCCATCAAGTAGGAAGTGTGAGGCTGCCGGGAGGGAGACAAGCTGACGGACGGAGTGAATCAGAGGCTAAACCACAAGCAGGAAGCCCAGGAGCATGGGGCCGTTGCCAACTCTGAGCCCCGCCCCGAGCCTGTGCTGTCACCAGCTCCTGCTCTCGGAGGGCTTTTGACAGACAAGTGGACAAGCATCTCGATGTTCCCTGGGGGGACTCACCCAGCTCCTGAGAGGGAGGCAGGGCACAGGGCAGGACCATCAGCGCCTCCCCCCTGCCTGGCGCAGCCGCGGGCTCTCCGGCCAGATGCCCTCTGGGACATGTGGTGGAGCACCGTGGACAAAAGCCTCCTCTTTCTGCTGGAATTGCCGGCTGCACAGGTAACAGGAGGCCAGAGCTCTCAGCAGCGCTCCTGAGAGCAAAGCCAAGAGTGGGAGGCCTGCAGGGCACAGGTCAAGTGCACACGACACCACCCTGGAAGGCACTGGGCTTCAGTGATGCCCAAGGTCAATCCAACGCTGCTCAGTACATTCCCTGTTTGCTTTCTTCCCGCTTCCGTCACTTGATCAGGCTGGCCCAGGGTTCCTAATCTCAGTATGCACACAGAGCCATGCGAAAGCATGGGAAAACTGTGAAGCAATTGCAAGGCCTGCCAAAAAGCAAAGGTTAAGCCTCGTCACATTCCACCGAGCATTAGCACGGAGAGGCCGGTGCCAAAGCCCGCAGCAGCCGGTCACTCACGAGGCCTTCGCTCAGCGGGGAGGACACGCAGCAGCAGGTGCCTCCCATCCACGCGCTGCCTTTCAAGTTGAGAGCAAACCATGCTATGGCATAGGTGCAGAGGCAGGGTGGGCCCACCTCACGCTGGGAGAGGACAGCACTCAGAGACTCCGGTGGACGACAGAGAAGGGGAGGAGGAGAGGTGCGACGGAGAGCTCAGGTGCAGGGCAGCTGTCTGTAGGCCATGCAGGTGGCAGGGTGGAGATGGCATGTCCATATAGGAGGACACGCTTCAACGTTCCTGGAGGTTAAGACGCCACTGGCACAGTGGGTAAGACGTCACTCAGGACTCAGCACCCTGTACCAGAGGACCCGGGTTCAAAGCCTAGCTCCACTCCCCGTAGTGGCTTCCTGCTAATGCACACCCTGCGAGCAGCAGGGATGGGTTGAGAAGCTGGATCTCTGCTGCTCACACGGGAGGCCTGGAATGAGTTCCCTACTCCTGACTTCGGCCTGGCCTTGGCTGGTGCAGTCATTTGGGGAAGTGAACTAGAGGATGGAAAGAGCTCTCTTTGTCTCTCTGCCTTTCAAATAAACAAAACAAAAAAGTTAAAGTTCATAGAAAAGGCATATTATGAAAACACTGCACGAATTTTAAAATTTTATGCATTAAAGTAAACTTGTCATTTAATTCCATTTTCCCACAAACTTTCTTTTGTATTCTCACACAATTCCTAAGGTAGCATGGAGGGGCCTGTGTCATGGTGCAGCGGGATAGGCCACCAGCAATTGCCTGGGAAAGCTGTGGAAGATGGCCCAAGTACTTGGGCCCCTGCCATGCGAGTGGGAGACATGGATGGAGTTCCTGACTCCTGGTTTCAGCATGGCCCAGCCTCAGCCGCTGTGGTCATTTGAGGAGTGAACCACAGGATCAAAGATCTCTCTCGCTCCCTGTATAGCTCTCTCTCTTTCTTTCTCTCGCTAATTCCCTTTCTAATAAAATATAAAACAAAATCTTAAAAAAAGATGAGGAGGGATATAGAGGATGGAGATGGCAGGGTTGGAGTCGGTATCTTAGCAACGGGAGCTGGGACTTGGCTGACCTCGGGGGCAGGGATGCATGAGGCTGCCCAAGCACAAGAGAGGACAGCACGGGCAGCCCTTGCGGCACTGTGGCATTTAAAGGGCAAAACCAGGGAAAGGGAACAAGGAAGGCAAAGAAAGGATGGCTGAGAAGGAGAGCGGAAATCAGTGGGCAATGTCATGAAGCCAAGCAAGAAAGCATTTCTAGAAACCAGAGCCACTGGCAGCACCAAGCACCAAGAAAGGTCAGACAGTGGGAAAGCTGGGGAACATCCCCGGACAGACGGCCTCCTGGAGGGCTTCCGTCACCGTGTGGTGCAGGTGGAAATCGTATCACACAGCATGCACTGGCCCTCCCAGAAGTGGACATGCTCTCTCTACACAGACTCCAGGGCAGGCAGCACTTAGCACGTTTTAGGACAACGACACCGCTTCACATTTGTCTCTGGCCACACTGTCAGCTCCTCCAGGCCAGGGACTCTTTTCCTTGGACGCTGTTGACTTAGGGTACAACTTACATCTAGAAAAACGTATACATCCGAAGGGTACAACTCAGTCCATGGCTACATTGTGTCTACCTGTGTGTGCCTCACCTGGATCTGACACCCCAGACCCCTATTCCATGACCTTGCTCAGGGGTCACTATGCTGACCTCTGTCACCACAGATGGGTTTTGTCTGGTTTTGAACTTAATATAAATGGAGGGGCCAGCGATGGAGTACAGTGGGTAAAGCTGTAGCCTGCAACACCAGCATCCCAAATGGGTGCCAGTTTGTGTCCCAGCTGCTCCACTTACAATCCAGCTCCCTGCAAATGGCCTGGGGAAAGCAGTGGAAGATGGTTCAAGTGCTTGGGCCCATGCCACCCATGGAGGTGAGATCCCGATGAAGCTCCCTGGCTCCGAGCTGCAGCCTGGCTCTTGCTGCCATTCGAGGAGTAAACTAGCAGATGAGAGGTCTCTGTCTCTAACTCTGACTTTCAAATAAATAAATAAATCTTTAAATATATATCTAAATGGAGTCTCAGGTTCTGTATTCCCTGGATATGTCTGCTTTCACTCAACATCTTGTCCAGGTTGATGCGTGTAAGAATTGGTTCCTTTATGTTGCTGATGATTGAATGAATATGTCACAAATCATGTATTCATTCTTCTATAGCCTGACACTTGAGTTGCTTCCAGACTGTGGTTGTTAAGAACAGTGTTGGGGGCCAGCACTGTGGCATAGCAGGTAAAGCTGCCGCCTGCAGTGCCAGCATCCCATATGGGTGCCGGTTTGAGTCCTGGCTGCTCCATTTCCAATTCAGATCTCTGATATGGCCTGGGAAGGCGGTAGAAGATGGCCCAAGTCCTTGGGCCCCTGTGCATGGGAGAACTGAAAGAAGCTTTTGGCTCCTGGCTTCGGATTGGCGCAGCTCTGGCCGTTGTGGCCATTTGGGGAGTGATGGAAGTCTGTCTCTCTCTCTCTCTCTCTCTCTCTCTCTCTGCCTCTCTGTAACTCTGACTTTCAAATAAAAATAAATAAATAAATAAATCTTTAACAAACAAAATGAACAGTGCTGCTATAAGCACTCTGGTCCATGTCTTTGAGTGGACACAGAACGCATTTTACAAGGTGTACACCCAAGAGCCCTAGGTTTGTCCCTTGATCCTTTGTCTGGAGTATTTCTCCCCTTATCCAATGTGCATTCAATATAGTAGATACAAAATAAGTATTAGTTACCCTCGAAATCATAAACAATTTTTCAAGAAATCTCTTGTAGGAAGTTACATCTAATGCCATTTAATAAATATCTGTGATATCAATTCCCAAGTAATGGTATCAATCACTTTGACCTAAAGAAAGACAAAAGTACAAATAACAAAAGGTATACGCCTCTCTCCTTAAAGAAGGCAAAATAAGCATGCAACCTGATTGAAAATACGCAATTACAATAAATGCAGTAAACACTCTGTAACAAATAAGGCAGAATATAAGGAATTTATTGTCAAGGGAACTCACCAATTAAATTTTCAGTTGTGCCAAAAATTGGGTTGAAACACATAAAGCATACTTCAAAAGGTTGCTGGGAAATGGTATCAAAGGACAAGTTTATTTTGGTACACAAAAATCTGGGAAGTCCATGCGTGGTCTTTTCAAAACATGCATTTTTCATGAACTTTTTGAAGAACCCTCAGATGCATGAATCTCAAAAAATTTCACACCAAAGTAAGCAGACCTTTTAATCGAATTTCCACACACTTGTTGAAGTACCCTCATCTCGTACCATGAGTTGGAAGGGGATCTGGATCAATGTAACTATTCTTACACAAAAAGTATGTTCAGGCAGGACCAGGGCCTCAACAGGTGCCCCAAGAATAATATGGCAAATGCCCCAGGAATAATATGACAAGAAAGTCACTTCGCCAATCAGGATGCCAAGTTTTTGTTTTTCTGGTGAGCACCTGCTTCAGCGTTCGCTGGAGAGAAGAAGCCAATGCCATGGGAAAGCCAAGGAAGCCCAAGCAGTCAGCTCGCATCACAGGAGAGCTACTCCTGGCTGATGCCAGCACGGCTTGACACTGGTACCACTTCCTCCTCCTCCCCTTCGGGGACAGAATGTGACCACAAGCTTGGCCTAAGCTTGTGAGAAAAGACACGAAATCTCACCTGAAAGAAAGGATAAAAGGAACGCAGGAGACTATCACTTCTGGTTTGGACTCAGGCCCTTTCCTGCATTCCAGCTCTCCCCTCCGAGCCCCCTGCCCAGCCCTGCACCCTGAGGCATGGCTGAAATCCAACCTTGAACTCAATAGGATTTATTGGTGTTTTCCTAAGTCTCCTCCTTCCCCTTGGAACTCTTTCCAAGGGGTGAGGGGAATGGCCCCCTGCCTACCAGCTTAACACATCAATGCAAAATGACTGCAGAAATCATTTAGGCAGGGGGTGCTGATGAGGGTGAGTTCAAGGCCACTAACCCTCTGAGCAATAGAGGCCAAGTTGAAAAAGACAAGAACAGAGAGAAGGTGGGCCTGTGGGGGCTGGATCTGTCCCAGAGGGTCTGAAGGAGTGTGTCTCTTCTCAACAGCCAGTTCCTCGCAATCAGAAGTCAGCCCAAACACAACAGCACACTCATTTGCTCTGTGCCTTAATGAGACGTGAGGGCTTCAGTAGAAAACAAAGTGGGGGTGGGAGGAACATTGCTTCACCTTGCTATAAGGCTCTACAGAACTGGCCATGCTGCAGCAGACTAGGGGGGCTCTGTGGTCTGCTCCCTAGAGTTGCAGAGGACAGCTTCATTGGACACTTGTCTCTGGACCATCCAGAAACCCAGTAGGTATTCCCAACGCCAGGGACCCCATTTACACTGGGTGCCCCCAGAAGGACAGAATGGAACGAACATTGTTACTGTCAATCTATTTCCTTCTCAAAATTGGCCTAGTGTCCTGAACTGTGCAGGACACTGCTAGAATTTAGATTGGTCATTTTGTTGTCTTGGTCAACTTACTCAAAAGTGTCAGGGTCACAGTTCCTGTGTTTTGGAGCTTTGAAGATGCACACAAAGACAGTGTTAGCTTTCGGGAAGAAAGACTGCCAACAGCAGTGAGAATCAACCTCTGGCCAAGAAATGCTCACCCACATGGGAACCCCAGCTGACACTCCCCTGTTGCCAGTGCCTGCTCTGCAGTCTCTAATGGTCACTACACGATGGTTTAGTTCTTGACTAAGAATTCACAGAGAATGCTGTAGCTCCAACTAGAAGCTCTCTAAAGGGCAAGCACACAACAGGGCAAGAAGTAGATGAATAAATAATTTCTCATTTGACTGGACAGTGCCTGCCCCTTTTCTTTTGTTATCCTCAGTCATATATGCTCAAGGTCTGTATCCTAACAAATTAGCCGTATCTTAAGGAAAATGTCTTCTCTGATAGCGTTAAATAAAGCTCCTGCTTTATGGGGCTCATCTTCCAGGGAAGGAAGCAGAGCTAAGCATAATAAAATGCGCTTAATGTAATCTGGAAGAAGCTGATTAAGGTTGTGATGAGAGAAAAACAGACCCAGGGAGGGCGATGGGGTGGCAGAATTTAGAGAAAGGTCAGAGTAAGCGCCCTTTGTAGTTAGAAGAAAGTGGGGGAGGTGGGTAAGGCAGAACTGCAGGAGGAGCACTCTCACTCATGGGAACAGCTAGACAGAAGAACAGCAAGAATGCAGAGCAGCTAGTGCTGTGCAGCAAAATGAGCACCAGGGAGAAACAAGTGGGGAAATCTGAATCAACGGATTGAAAATATCAGTGGGATGGGAGTATTATTGCACCTGGGGATCAGCGAGATTGAACAAGAGAGAGAAGGTGGTGGTCAGAGACAAATAGATACCTAGACAGGCAATAGAATAAGGAGAAAAGAATCAGCCTATATATAGCATCTAAAACCACAAAACTGGGGCGATCACTTAGGTAGAGAGTAAATCCAGAGACAAAAAGGACCCAGGATCACAACCGGGGTGTTCCCCACCACTTGAGTTTAAGTTGCAGGAACAGCAGTCACCAGAGGTTAAAAATTGGTGGTCGGAAAGGAAAAAAGAAAACTCGGACAATATGGTACCAAATAATAATGATTTAAAAATGTGAAAGAAGTTTCAGGGGCCAGTGTTGTGGTGCAGTGGGTGAAGCGTCCACCTGCAATGCCAGCATCCCACATGAGTGCTGGTTCAAGTCCCAGTTGCTCTGCTTTCAACCCAGGTCCCTGCTCATGTGTCTGGGAAGTGCTCGGGCCCCTGCCACCCACACAGGAGACCTAGATGGAGCTTCTGGCTCCTGGTTTTGGCCTGGCCCAATGCTGGCTGTCGTGGCCATTCGGGGAATTAACTGGTGGGTGAACAATCTCTCTCTCTCTCTCTCTCTCTCTCTCTCTCTCTCTCCTTCATATATCTTTAAGAAAAGAATAAGTTTCAAAATGAAGGAAATGATGGCCAGAGTAGTGGCTCAGCAGGTTAAGGTACTGCCTACAAAAGCTGCGACCCATACTGGAGCCTGATACGAGTCCCAGCTGCTTCACTTCTGACCTAGTTCTCTGCTGATGGACCTGAGAAAGCAGCAGGTGCTGGCCTGAATACTTCATCCTCTCACATGGGAGACCACAATGGAGTTCCTACTCCAGGTCTCAGCCTGGCCCAGCCCTGGCCACTGAGATCATTTGGTCATTTAAGGAGTGAACTGGTAAATGGAACATGCTTGCTTGCTCGCTCTCGCTCTCTCTCTCTCTCTCTCCTGCCCCCCCATCACTCTATCTTTCAAATGAATAAAACAAACCTTTTTAAACATGGAGGAAATGGAAAATTATACCAAATTGTGTACTTCTTTAACTGTAGTTAGACCTGAATACTTAGCAGAAATTATCCTGAAATTAATACATTGAACCTGCCATTTCAATTAAAAACAATCATCAGTCTTGTTGGCAGTGATGAAATTGGAGCTTTCTAGGAAAAAATTAGAATTTTTGAAAACTTGGACTTAGCAACAACGCTTAGAGAATATTTAAAAATGAGATGAGTGATGATATTGAGGAATGTGATTTTTTTAATATTATAAATGGAACTTGTCACATTTAGAAAATGTGAAAAACCCCATGAGCCAAAATTTTCAAAACAATCAACAAATGATGTTAGAAAACCATGCTGGAGTAACATAAAGACAGATATAAACCATACTGGAGTAACATAAAGGCAGATATAAACCATGCTGGAGTAACATAAAGACAGATATAAACCATGCTGGAGTAACATAAAGACAGATATATAGGCCAGTAGAACAGAACAGAGAACAAAGCAAGCACTCACATATGTCATCAAGGAGTTTCGATGAGGGTGTCACGATCATTCAGTGTGTAAAGGACAGTCTTTTCCACAAATGGTGCTGAGAAATGTCGACTTCACAAGCAACAGGATGAAGCTGAACCCTTACGTTACCACACGTACAAATTGAACTCAAAATTCTTCAAACACATAAACATAAAACTATGAAACTCTCAGAAGAAAACAAAAATAAGAAAAGAAAAATTGAACTATATCAAAATTTTAAACATCTGTTCATCAAAGGACAAACAATTAACAGAGTAAAAAGGCATCCAGTGGAACGGGAAACAATTCTTGCAAATCACGTAAGTGCTAAGAGGTGAATACACAGAATATATAAAGAACTCCTGCAACTCAACAGCAAAAGAAAACAAGAATCCAATTTAAAAATAGGCATCTCTCCAAAGGATATTCACAACCAAGGAACAACTGAAAAGATACTCTATCTCACTAATTATTCGGGAGATTCAAATCACAACTATGATGAGACGGCAGGCTACACCCATTAGGATCATTCCTAGTAGAAAAAAACATAAAATGACAAGCGTTGATATAAGGATGTAGAGAAATTAGAATCCCTGTGCACTGCTGGTAAGACTCCGAAAGGATGCAGCCATTTAGAAAACAGTATGATAGTTCCTCAGAAATTTTGAATTGCCATTTGCAATTACCAAAAGTGAAAATAGAATTTAAAAAATGGGCTTCCATTCTATACTGAAACGAATCAAAAGGAGGAAGTCAGATACTGATACACCAATGCTCACTGGCAGAATGTTACAGCAATATTATAGGTGGAAACAGCTCAGTGTCCACCAACAGATACATGGATAAAGAAAATATAGTGGGGGGGGGGGGCGGCGGCACTGTGGCTTACTTGGTAATTCCTCTGCCTGTGGCACCGGCATCCCATATGGGCACTGGGTTCTAGTCCTGGTTGCCCCTCTTCCAATCCAGCTCTCTGCTTACGGCCTGGGAAAGCAATTGTTTGGGCCCCTGCACCCACATGGAAGACCCGAAAGATGCCCCTGGGTCCTGGCTCCAAATTGGCTCAGCTCCGGCCATTGTGGCCATTTGGGGAGCGAACCAGTGGATGAAATCTTTTCTTTCTGTGTCTCCCTCTTTCTGTCTAAACTCTACCTCTAAAATAAATCTTTTGAAAAGAAAGGAAAGAAAATGTAGTATATACACCCAAGAGAATACATACTGTTGTTTTAAAGCTTATTCATTTACCTGACAGAGGGACAGGGTGGGGGTAGAGACATCTTTCACCCACTGGTTTACTCCACAAATGGCCGCCAATGGCCAGGGCTGGGACAGGTTGAAGTCAGGAGCCCAGAACTCCATCTGGGTCTCTCACATGGATGGCAGGGACCCAAGTACTTGGGTCATCATTTGTTGCCTTCACAGACACATCATCAGGAAGCTGGATCAGAAGTGGAGAAGCCAGGACTCTAACTGGCACTCCAATGGGGGATGGCGGAGTCACAAATGGCAGCTGGAAACTACCACACAACACCGGGCTTGGGACACACAATGTTTAGTCTTAAAAGGAGAGGGGGGGAGTGCACTTGGCCCTGCAGTCAGGGCGCCTCCACTCTCCAGCAGTATGGGTTCAACTTCCAGCTCCAGCTCCTGAGTCCAGCTTCCTGTCAATGCAGACCCCTGAAGGCAGCCGCGAGGATTCAGTGACTGGGTTCCTGCCACTTGAGTTGAGTTCCTGGCTCCTGGCTCCAACCTTGGCTGCTGCAGGCCTCTGGGGTGTGAAAAAGAAGATGGTGGCTCTCTTGCTCTTGCTCTCTACCTCTCAAATAAAACATTTGAATTTAAAAAAAAAAAGGAATTTCAACATCTACAACATAGATGAACCTTGAGAACATTATGCTAAGTGAATTAAGACAGCCACAGAAAAGACAAAACTACGGGATCCCGCTCATTTGAGGTATCTGGAACAGTGGAACTAGACTCAGAAAGCAGCGCGTCTGGTTCACATGAGCTAAGAGAGGTTTTGCCGCATGGATGCAGAGCTTCTGCTTTACAAGGTGAAAGGAATCCTGGAGATGGATGTGGCGATGGCTGCACAGGAGAATGTATCCAACACTACTGAACCCACACTTAAACATGGTTCAGATAGAGACTTTTACATTATGTGTATTTCACCATAATGATAAAGAAAGAAATGTCATTCAAGGGTAAAAAGTCCCACTCAAAGTACAAACACACTAAAGGATTTTAATGAAACAGAATAACAAATGTTCACTGATGTCATTTTAGTGTCTATGACATGGATTAACTTCATGGTTCCTGACTGCAGGGTCATTGTTTTGCATTTGAGAAGTAAACCAATGGATGGGTGCTCTCTCCATTTGTCTGTTTCTCTGTCTCTCAAGTACATAATTTTTAAATCACCATTGGTGTAATTTTTATGAAGACTCAAAGAAGATATTCATTTGTATTTATCCAAAAGCTATTTAAATGCACCCCTTTTTGCATTTAAATACCTATGTGAGGATAGATTTTCTTCATATACTTCAAACAAAACATTTTACAATATATTGAATTACAATATATATGAGAATCCAACAGTCTCTGGTAAAGCAAAACACTATTTTGGAAAATCTAGTCACTTTTCATAAAATATGTCATTTAGCTCAACATGCAATCAGCATTTTTGTACAAATTATTTTTATATGAGTTAAATATTTTCAAATTTATTTATTCTGAATTTTAATATAGTCCATATCTATTCATATATTCCACATAAAGACCAACTCCTTGGGGGTTCTCAATAGTTTTGATGAGTGAAAAGCTGTTCCCAGAAGCAGCCCGGGTTCTTGACGTCATTACAAGAAAGAGTTCTAGGCTGCATCAAGGCTGCGAGGAGCAAGTGAGCCAAGTTTACTGCAGGTGAACAGTGCACGCTCAGGAGAAGGGAAGCAGCCAGGCTCGGCAGAGAGAGCACCTGCCCCCAGGCTCGGAGGAGGACTCTCCCTGTCTTACACCGAGGGGCAGCAGTATTCATGCCACAGGGAGGAGGGGCCTGGGAATACGGCCGCATTTCCCTGGAATCAGGGTGCCACCGATTTTGTTTCCTAATATGGCCTTTTTTTTCCTTCCATCAGGGTGATCTTGGAGATGGGTCATGACCTCACCACCACACTAATGATCTTATAATGAGCTGAGGGTTAATGAAGGAATGATAAGGCTGTGAGTGTGGCTTTTCCTGGGATGTTTGCCAACCCTGGAGTCTTTTTTTTTTTTTTAAGATTTTTATTTATTTATTTAAGAGGTAGAATTACAGACAGTGAGAGGGAGAGACAGAGAGAAAAGTCTTCCGTTCACTGGTTCACTCCCCAGATGGCTGCAACTGCCAGAGCTGCACTGATCCTAAGCCAGGAGCCAGGAGCTCCTGGTCTCCCATGCGGGTACAAGGGCCCAAACACTTGGGCCATCTTCTAAGGCTTTCCCAGGCCAGAGCAGAGAGCTGGACTGGAAGAAGAGCTGCCGGGACTACAACCAGCACCCATATGGGATGCCAGCGCAGAGGATTAACCTACTGCGCCACGGTGCCAGCCCCTGTAATTTTTGAGTTATCATGATATGGAAAGCCACTGAGCTTCCTGGGACATCTGACCTCTGCTCAAGTCTCCCAGTCTGCCTCTTCTAACAAAAGGGGTACCAAGACCAGAAAGCTTCAGAACGACTGACTTGGTGAAGCCTTGCAGAGGTCAAGACACGGAAGCCTGCTTCCCTGACTGCTCTGTCGCTGAAAGACCACAGCTTTAACTAAGAGAAGTAGGCTGCCCCAGTGTGGGGGCCGGAAATCGGACATGGCACTGTGGGGCTGAAAGCAAGGGGCCAGGGGCACGCCAACCGTGGAGCCTTCAGGCAAGATTCTGTTTCTTGCCTCCTGCACGTCCTGGTGGCCCCAGCGCTTCTTGGCTTCTGCCTCTGATTCTGTCTGCATCTTCACCTGGCCTTCTCTCCGTGCGAACTCTCCCGTCTCCTCTCTCTTGGGAGAACACTTGAGATTAGATTAGGGTAAGCAGTGCTTGGTAATTATACTCATCAACTTTTCTTTCATGAAATCTAAATAACATCAAAAAGGAACCCTTGATTCCTCACATGTGCTTTGTGCTTGCTTTCCCATCTTTCAGGGGCAAGGAGCCTGGCTACGGGGCTCAGCCTGGGACCCATCAAGTCTCAATTACACACCCACGGGGACTCAGCTGTGCCTTTAGGCTCCCGTTTCCTCATCCATAGTCCTAACAGTGGAATTACAGAAGGTGTAACAGTGCCCACCGTGTAGGATTGTCATGAGAAGTAATGAATCCAGAGAGCGTCACTGACACCTTTATGTCGAGATCCTTCACAATTAACAAGACGACAGGGAGGACAGCTGAGGGATTAGCTCGCTGGGATCTGAACTGATACCATGGAAATGCTGGACACGGCTGCAGCGTTTCAACTGTCAACCAAATCACAAGCCCATGGAATCTGGGCACCTGCTAGGGCTGGAATATGCTTTGTTCCCTCTGAAAATCATGTTGAAATTTGATTGGATTGTGATGGTGTTGGAAGGCAGGACTTTTAACAGGTGGCTAAATCGTTAACTGGATATTTACACCTTCCATGTGGGAATGGCTTAACTCTCACCTGCCTGGATTAGTTCCTCCAAGGGTAGGCTTTATTTGTTTTATTAAGATTTATTTATTTATTTGAAATGCAAAGTTATGGTGGTGTGGAGAAGAGAGAGAGAGAGAGAGAGAGAGAGAGAGAGAGAGAGAGAGAGAGAGAGTCCAGCTGCTGGTTCACTCCCCAAATAGTTGCAAAAGCCAAAGCTGAGCTTGGCCAAAGCCAGGAGCCAGGAACTCCATCAGGGTCTCCCAAATGAGTAGCAGGGGCCCAAGCACTTGACCATCTTCTCCTGCCTTCCCATGCACATTAGCAGGGTCTCCCACACGAGTAGCAGGGGCCCAAGCACTTGACCATCTTCTCCTGCCTTCCCATGCACATTAGCAGGGTCTCCCACACGAGTAGCAGGGCCCAAGCACTTGACCATCTTCTCCTGCCTTCCCATGCACATTAGCAGGGTCTCCCACACGAGTAGCAGGGCCCAAGCACTTGACCATCTTCTCCTGCCTTCCCATGCACATTAGCAGGGTCTCCCACATGAGTAGCAGGGCCCAAGCACTTGACCATCTTCTCCTGCCTTCCCATGCACATTAGCAGGGTCTCCCACACAAGTAGCAGGGCCCAAGCACTTGACCATCTTCTCCTGCCTTCCCATGCACATTGGCAGGGTCTCCCACATGAGTAGCAGGGCCCAAGCACTTGACCATCTTCTCCTGCCTTCCTATGCACATTAGCAGGAAACTAGATCAGAAGCAGAGCAGCCTGTACTCCAATGTACGATGCTAGCGTAGCAAGCGTGAGCTTCACCCGCTGCACCACAACGCTGGCCCCCAGGAGTGGGTTGTTACACAGCAAGCTTGTCACCTGTGTTTTGTGTTTTTCTGCAAACTCAGCCTCGTACCTTTCCAGCAAGGTATGACAGCGTGAGTCCCTGGCCAGATGCACTGCCTGACCCAGAACTCCTAGCCCCTAAAACACGAGCTGCATAATCTTCTCTCCTTTATAAATCACCCAGCCTCTGGTATTTGCCTATAGTAGCAGAAAGTGGACTGAGACAACACCCAACAAGGCATCCGTTTGCATCAACACAGTGGAAACCACATTTATGGTTCTGAGGTTTCCCTGGGGAGGGGCAGAGGTGCTCCACCCACCCCCTCCCCAGACACATTCCCCACACCCCCAGACAGCTTCTCTGAACAGTCCCCAAAGTCAGCCAAGTCTCTCTGAGGTTTGCTGCACCCTCATCAGGCACGGCCTCCTTCTGAAAATGAATAGTATATATTTACGGGGGAAAATGACAGCATGTTTTCTGTGAATAGCTACATCATTTTTATTCCACTTCCTGTTTCTACCATTTGCAGTATTTATAAACTTTTCCATTTGATCCTTTTTTTGGACGGACTGCCCGTTTGGAAAAAGTGGAGGGACAACAGCTAAATAAAATGGAGTGCTTGGGAACCAAGGCTATAAACAGTCTCATCATCACTGCCCTCCTGCCCGGGGGTGCAATCAATGAGCCACGTGGTGGTGGCGACGCAAGGGGCCTGAAGACGAGTCGACGTGCAGAAGCACGACGCAGACCTGCACAGGGCAGACAGCACGTGCAACACAGGGAGCTCTGTTCTTGCTCAGCATTCATTCACAGTCATTCCAGTGCTTGTGTGTGTGTGTGTGTGTGTGTGTGTGTGTACACCAAACCGGCTGCCCAGAAAACAGAGGTTGGACAACAAAGGTTATCACAGACTTTAGCAAATTCCCAGAGGAATCCAGAAAAGGAAGGCCCTTCAAGAGCTGTCTTCAGATCGTCTCTAAGGAACCCATGGTAGCACTCCGACCCTGAGTAACAGGAGAGGGGAAGCGACAGAAAGCCAATGCATGGAGAGCAGCGACTCCGGGCGCCTGTCTCACCAGGGGCCTTGCTGATGGCGTGTTTCTCAAGGCGGTGACTCTCTGTGCCTGGAACAAGTGATTCAGTGCATTTCCCAGAATGACTTTTCAAGCTGGCTTCTCTGCTGGATGGCAGACCCAACCCATCCATTTATAACATGCTAATTTCAGGGCAGAGTGAAAGCTACTGATGCAAAGCTAGCCCAGAACCAAAATAGAACACACTAATACAGAATGCTTGTGAGCGTTCCTGCTCAAAGCCACTTCTGGCTAGAAAGTCTTCCTTATAGCTTGTGATCCTTCAAAGGAAAATGCCTGATTTTATTGAAATCCCTCTGTGTTACATCATGGGACACAGTTTGATTCCTTTCTTTATTGCTTTTTTTTTTTTAATCTTTCTGACCTTTAGGAAGAAAAAAATACCTTTAGAGTTGGCTCCCAACACGGTAAGCACAGAATAACCAATGCCCAGAGCACCCAAGTTAAAATCATGCACTGCCGAGTCACTTGCTCTTCACAGTGTCATTTACTTTTTAAAAGTCCCTCCATGGCCAGGGGTTGCACTGAGGTGAGAGGACCACGACCTTCCCGGATAACCAGGAGAATGGAGCGAGTGTCACGTGGGGTGGGCGCCATGAAGGATGCATTGCCCCAGGATCTGAGAACTGGGGGACTTAGATGTGGTCTGTCCCCAAGTGTTCCTGCGCTGGCAGCCCAGACCCCTGCGATGGTGTTGAGAGGGGGTACATCTCTAAGCCCTGGGGCTCACTGGAAGGTGCTTGGTCCTGGAGGCTCCCCCGTTAGAAGTGACGAGTGCCCTCTCCAGGTGTTGGGACGGGGTCTGTTCCCACAAGAATGGGTTGTTATAGAGTGAGCTGGGCTTTCTTGCTTCACTCCCTGGCCCCTGCTCACTCAGACGCTCCTTCCCCATACACCAGCTGTTCCACCAAGTGCTGACACAGCCAGGGACTCTCGATAGACACTGGGGCCATGCTGTTTGGACTTTCCAGCTGTCAGAATCATGAGCCAGATAAACCTCTTTTCCATATAAAGTAGGCAATCTTGGGTATTCTTTTATAGCAACAGAACTCAGACTATCACTTGGAGCCTTCTCCCTGACCAGCAGAGGCTGCGAAATCACCTTCGGGATGCATGACGAGCGAGCAAGGCCTTCGAGAGGGTGCTGGCCAGTAACCAGCAGGTGTTCCCACACACTCAGGTGCACTTCTGGAAGGTACACAGACAGCACACGCACCCCTCTTAGAGTTATTCAAATGAGTAGCATGGAAGTCACAGCAAAGCATTTAGACCTATTAAGTCAGTGAACCATTTATCAAAGAGAAGGGAAGGGAATTGGGGGTTAGCATACTTCTAAGCATTTTATTCAAGGGAGAAAGATGAGGGAAAACACATAATATATCTTAGAACAGTAATGTCCTGTTATTGTTAAAAACTGCTGGGACCTCATTAGAGCCTATGAAAACATCGTCTGTACGTACTGAAAGGTAATAAATCTCCAATCGCCAAAAAAGAAAGTGGGCAAAGGGACGGAGCAGCAAAAGGGGAGAAAAGGAGGGAGGGGGGAAGAGAAAATAAAACCCAAAGGAATTTTACCATCTACCTGTTGGGTTTCTCACCAAGCTATGAACCAGGAATTTCCACGTCTGCTGCCAACTGCTTCCCACAGCAACTGTGTGAGTTCAGTGGCTTGATCCCAGTTGGTCAGGTAGGAGGCTACATTAAATATTTTTAAATAATTATCAATAACTGATAGATTATAGTCTCTCCGAATTTTTCGTTCTATAACCTCTCAGTGATCCCTGCTCCTTCCTCAGACATGGAAATTCCTCTCCATGAGCTCCATCCTGTGAGCAAAGCTGAGCCAATTCTGAATAACTGCGTAGAGATTAAGCAGCAAAAGTTCAAGTTGCTCATTTTGGACTAAGCATTGTCCCTAAAGCCAGGGTTACTGACACACAGCCAAGGAGCATCTCCCAGGCCAAATGCCTTCACACGATTACACGATCTGCACAGTTCATTTGTTCTCTTACAGAATCAAAAAGGGGTCCCAGATAATAAGTCACTTTGCCCCAGAGCAGAAGGAGAAGAATTACAACATCAGCAGTGACCTACGTGGGCCGTGCAGACGGGCAAAACCTTCCCAGTGATCACCAGCGCGAACCTCTCAACAGAGCAAAAAGCTCCTGACAGGTACAGAGCACACGAGATTCTATATTCAGTAAATGTTACCCTTTTTGTCTTTTTTTCTATTAAAAAAAAAAACTTCCTCAACTGTCCAATCTGAGTGATGCTGTAAAGTCTTCAACATCTGGATGGCTTTTGCATGTGCAGGACAAGATATGGTCAACGTCGTTTGTACTTTGTAGTGGTTATTGGCTGTGTTTTAAATACCCGACACTTCTCTGAATAATCACATGCTGCTTTCACAGTTACTCACTGTATAAAAAGCCACATTATTAAATAAAGAGCTACGAGTTTCACAAGAGTGAACATATCCTTCGAACATTTAAACACTGACTGATATCCATGATTAGAATTCTTACAAATGGTTGGTTAAATGGTCCAAGTTTTATTCATGGTTTCAACAAGCAAATTGAGAAGGAGAGGCAGAGGCTGACGAGGCAGCACAGTGAGTTCGGCTGCCTCCTGCAGTGCTGGCATCAGGGGCACCTGTGTGTGTCCTGGCTGCTCAGCTTCTAAGCCAGCTCCTCCCTGATCACCTGGGAGAGCACCAACGGTGGTCACGTGCTTGGGCCCCTGCGCCCATGTGGGAGACCAGGATGGAGTTCCAGGCTCCTGGCTTCAGCCTGGCCCAGCCCTGCTGCTGCAGCCACAGGGAATGAACCAGCAAACAGGTCTCTCTCTCTCTCTCCTTTTCTCTGTGTGTCACTTTGCCTTTCAAATAAATAAATTAAATCTTTCAAAAAATACAAAGGAGGAACTTAAGCCTTTTTACCCTAAGTAAATTTAAAATATATTATCTCAAAAACTAAAACATGACAGAAAGAAAGGGAGGGAGAAGGAGAATGGGAGGGGAAGGAGGGAGGAAGAGAATATCACTATGTTCTTAGAATTTTATCTACAAACTATATAGAATCTGTTAAAGCTAATTAAAATTAGAATTAAAAATTTAACAACAACAAACATGTTATCAACCAAAGTGCCTAGGCCTCGGCTTCTTAAGCTTTTCTGGGTCACAGACCCCTGCAACAGTTTGGGGAAACCTACGGATTTTTAAATTCCAAAACTAAAACACAATGCACTACAGAGGAAAGCAAATACAGTCCCATACAATTATAAAATATTTGTATGCGATATAGTAATATGTGTTTCCTCACTGGCATATTAAATGACAAGACGTCGTGACGGGTCAGATGAGTACCATCGTTTCAGGGCAGAGAGAGCACAAAGGGTGATTTCGAGTCCTCTACAACCCCTATAACTTGACAGGAGATGATCTCTACTGGCGTCACAGCTGCAGGCCCCGTGAACACTGTGGTTTACTGCTTACCTTCATGATACAGAAAAAACGTGCAATTTCAGTTCGAGGCTAACCAAAATCAAGCGGTATGTATTTTCCCCCATACCATTGTATGGACTCCTTATTTTCCCTCCATACAACTGTATGGACTCCTTGGAGACTTGGATGCCTGAGAACTCTGGTAGGGCAGGCACTGTGATGCAGTAGGTTGAACTGCCTCTGGGGATGCCTGTATGCCCTATCAGAGTGCTAGTCTGAGTCCCAGCTCCTCCATTCCAAACCTGCTCCCTGCAAGTGCCCCTGGGAAGCAGCAGAACATGGCCAGGTGCCCCCCACATGAGAGACCAGGATGGAGTTCCAGGCTCCTGCTCCACCCACATGAGAGACCAGGATGGAGTTCCAGGCTCCTGCTCCACCCACATGAGAGACCAGGATGGAGTTCCAGGCTCCTGCTCCACCCGCATGAGAGACCAGGATGGAGTTCCAGGCTCCTGCTTCACCCGCATGAGAGACCAGGATGGAGTTCCAGGCTCCTGCTCCACCCACATGAGAGACCAGGATGGAGTTCCAGGCTCCTGCTTCACCCGCATGAGAGACCAGGATGGAGTTCCAGGCTCCTGCTCCACCCACATGAGAGACCAGGATGGAGTTCCAGGCTCCTGCTTCAGCCTGACCCCGCTCTGACTGTTTCAGGTCTTTGGGGAGTGAGCAGCATATGACAGCTCGCTCTCTCTGCCTTTCAAATAAATAAATACATAAATAAATAATTTTTTAAAAAACTAAAAAGAGAAGCATTATTACAATGAATATAGTATGGATTAGTATACTTATATCTAAATTGGTTCACTAAAAATTTAATTCAATGGATTTAAATGTTTTCCATTATTAGTCTTATCTATGTTCTATTTTTTTCTACCAAAAAAAACTCCACTCACGTAGCCACAAAAGGCAGGACTGCCTTCACAGACCAGCCGTGACTGCAGACGTGAGTCCTGAGAGGAAGACGGCGTTTAGGAGCTTGCAAGGAGAGTGGAACGATGCCAGGTCATCTCCCCAGACCCTTGATCCACTGTTTCAAGAGTTCTCCGACCACTGGCTTCCAAAAACCTGACGTGGTCGACCTTCTGTCACCTTAATTATCTTCTTACCCGTATCAGAATGGTGCTTAGTTAGCAGGCTTTATCTTTACTGAATAACCAATTTAAGTTCACTTACTAGTTCTTGCTCTAAACAAGGCCTGGGATGGTTTTCTTAAGTCTAAAGCCCTTCTTTATTTGGGTTATTGCAAAATTTCTTTCACATCAACCATTAGGATGCATAATACTGGGGCAGGCATTGTGCACAGTGGGTTAATCTACCAGCTGGATGTCTACTGAAGCACAGTTCACACAACAACCAAGCTACGGAATCAACCTAAGTACCCATCCGTGGGTGAGTGGGTTTAAAAACGTGCTGCGCACACACAAGGGAATATTTCCCATCTTGCAGAAGGGATGCACTCCTGGCATTTTCAGCCACACGCGTGAACATTATATGATGTGAAATAAGGCGCAGAAAAGACAAATAAACAAACAAATGAAAAACCAAAGATCTCAGAAAGATGATCTCCTTTGGATACACTTCCTGTTCTATTTGCCTTCCACAGTCTCATTCAGGTAAAGATAAACATCACCCAGCTGCTTTTGTGCAGCTTGGTTATCTTCTGTCTCATCCTCCCAGCACTGCAATTCTCTAAGCACAGTCCTCAGACGGGCTTCTCCGAGTGGGAGCTCGGGAAAACTTGAAATTCTCTCGCCCTGTCCAAGACCAGCTGGAGAAGAAACTGCAAGTAGGTGGTGCCACCCGTGTTCTCACACATCCACCCACATCACCACGTGACTCATGCTTGCTCAGGTTCGATGACCACCCTCAAGGACTTTACTCTTTATTTCCTGGCACCTGAAGTTGGGATTTTAAGATTGTTAATCATTGAGGATGAAATAAGCAGGAATGAACACTTGCTAGAACAATTTCGTCATGCTCAGACATAATCCATCCTCGTAGTTACTATGCATGTGCATTAGCGATGAAGACTGAATGTATTTGTTCAATCACGTCACAAGACTAGGATGTAACCGAGAAAAACCACACTTTACCCAATTAATTTATAAAATACAAGGAGAAGAATGAGTCATAATAGGGAAATGTTGGACCAGCGTTGTGGCACAGAGCTACTGCCTGTAATGCCAACAGCCTGTAGGGAAGTGCCAATTCAAGTCTCAGCTGCTCCACTTCCAATCCAGCTCCTTGCTAATGTGCCTGGGAAAGCAGTGGAAGATGTCTCATGTGTTTGGGTCCCTGCCACCCATGTGGGAGACCTAGATGAAGTTCAGGGCTCCTGGCTTTGGTCTGGGCCAGCCCCACCCATTGTGGTCATTTGGAGAGAGAACCAATAGATGGAAGATTCATTCTCTCTCTCTCTCTCTCTCTGACTTTCAAATAAATAAATCCTTTTTTTTTTAAGTTAGGGAAATGTTTAAGAAGAGAAGTGCTGTGGCTTAGGCGATTTGTTCCCTGAAGTTCTGAGTTCTGTGTCCCAGAGGCTTGTTCCTCCACGTGCTGGAGCTGGGAAGTGGTGGATGTTTAAGCGATGGGACCTAGAAAGAAGTCAGGTCTTGGAGGCCCCACTCTCAGCTGGGATCGACAATGATCTCATGGAACGGATTAATTCTGCAGAGAATGAGTCGTTATAAGACAAGTTCTGCGGTCTCAGGTCTCTTTCTCTCTCTTGCTTTCTGTTCCCACCAAATGATCCTGAAAGATCTCTCGTCTCCCACCCACTCCCACCATGCTATGATAGGGCCAGAGGCTCCCACCAGAGCATAGCAAATGCCAGTGCTGGACCTCTAGCAGTGTGAGCTAAACAAATCCATTCATTTGATAAAGTACTCAGCCTCAAGTATCTAGCGACAGCCATAGAAAATGGACCAATACCAGGGGGAAGGGTAAGAAAGAGATTCTAGGCAACACTAATTGTTAGCATTAGACAGACTGAGTTTGCTCTGCGCAGGGAACATTTGGCTGTCTCCATCCATGCTGGTTACCTGCTGGGGGCAATCTTACACCACTACAGATAAGTTCCCATGAATTCCTTTTCTTAAAAAAATATTCCTTTATTTATTTGAGAGTTTCAGACAAAGGGAGGGAAGGAGGGAGGGAGAGAGGGAGAGGGAGAGGGAGAGGGAGAGGGAGAGGGAGAGGGAGAGGAAGAGGGAGAGGAAGAGAGAGAGCAAGCAAGCTTCTAGCTTTAGGTTCACTCCCCAAATGACTGCAACAGCCAGGGTTGAGCCAGACAAAAGCCAGGAGCCAGGAGCTTCAGGGTCTCCCAAGTAGGTGCAGGGACCCAAGCACTTGGGCCACCTTCCATGCTTTCCCAGGCCATAGCAGAGAGCTGGATTAGAAGTGGAGCAGCTGGAACTAGAAATCCCTCAAAGCTCTACCACAAAACATGTGGATTTAACCACAAACGTTCTCTTCCTTTCTTCTTTTTCCTGATAGAATGAAGCAGGTGACCCCCTTCTAGTCTAAGGCAAATGCTGGTCCTGGGTGCCAGAGACACCCCTCCCCTGACCACAGGGGTTTCCCTACTGTGATTCTTCTCTCTCTCTCTCTCTCTCTCTCTCTCTCTCTCTCTCCTTTTACTTCACTATTTCCTTCATTAAGGGCTCATTTCCAACCACACAGTCATGCACTCCAAAACCCTTCCTCTTTAAACCCTTAGCCCTGAATTTTACCAACTACTTTAATCCCATCAATATTTGCTACTCTAGTCTCAATCCCTAGTGGCCTCTGTATTAAAAGATCAGATTCACAAGGTTCTGTTCAGAAATTCCTTTGTTTTCACCTCCTCATTCCAGCATGTTCTGTGGGGCTTGTTTTTGCTCCCATCTGGAAGGAAGACTGCGTAAACACCACAGCATATCTGCTCACGTGTAATTATAAAAATACACAAGAATGAGACAGGTGTTGTGACAGTGGGTTAAGCCACTGCTTACAATACTGGTATCCCATATAGGAGCCCTGGTTTGAGTCCCAGCTGCTACACTTCCAATCCAGCTTTCCAGTTAATGCACTTGAGAGGGCGCAGATGATAGTTGAAGTGCTTGAACCCTTGCTATCCATATGGGAGACCTGGATGGATTTCCAGGCTCCTAGCTCCAGCCTGGCCCAGTCCCAGATGTTGCAGCCTTTTGGAGAGTGAACCAGCGGATGGAAGATTATCTATCTATCTATCTACTCTATCTCTATCTATCTCCCCTCTCAGTCTCTGTCTCTCTAACTCCACCTTTCAAATAAATAAATATATAAGTCTTTAAAAAAAAGTAATACAAAAATGGTCTCCTTTTAGCCATTAGTTTGTTCATTCTTCTGAACCAGTTAAACTTTTTTTTTATTTGACAGGTAGAGTTATAGACAGTGAGAGAGACAGAGAGAAAGGTCTTCCTTCCGTTGGTTCACTCCCCAAATGGCTGCCAAGGCCAGTGCTGCGCCGATCCAAAGCTAGGAGCCAGGTGCTTCTTCCTGTTCTCCCATGCGGGTGCAGGGACCCAAGGACTTGCGCTATCCTGATGTTGCAGTGGATTCATTCTGAGATGAGGAGCGTGGTGGGGGCAAGAGGTGCGGAGTCACCACACAGACCCTGGGAGTAGGGTGAAAGCAGGCCAGAGGCAGGTAGCCTGCAGACTCATTTATTTCAGTGGGTACAGCTGCTTATATAGCCAAGACAGCCAATCCGGTCAAAGGGTGGTTTATGCCCCAACCAATCACAGCCTGTTGCTAGGCAGGCTCTGTTGCCAGGTGGGTTTCAAAGCCATTCCTGAGTAACTGATACTCGCTTGCCAGTGGCCTCTGGGCATGGCCTCATTCCACTACATCCTCCACTGTCATCCCGGGCCACAGCAGAGACCTGGACTGGAAGAGGAGCAGTTGGGACTAGAACTCGGCATCCATAGGGGATGCCAGTGCCACAGGTGGAGAATTAACCAAGTGAGCCACGGCGCCGGCCCCAGTTAAAGTTTTGCACTTGATCTAAAGCTCCTCACGTCCCTCAGCTCTGTCCTGGAGTTCTCTCTCTTCTGTTTCTGAGCTCCATGCTTCTACTGGTCTCCTCCTGACAGTCTCCCTCCGGTTCCTCCCAAAGAGGAAGCAGTAGGGCAGGAGGAAGGGCAAGGCCCGAGAGGTGCTTAGTTGGCAGGAATGCCTTCACCTTCTAGTACAGGGGACTTCAAACAGTGCACAGAGAACACGGTGGGTAGTGCGTCAAGTCACCTGTGAGACCCCACTCCAGAATCAAAGGGCACCTTCCCATCCAGCGTCTTCCTAATGTGCCTCAGGGACAGCAGGTGACAGTGCAAATGCTTGAGCCCCTGCCACCCACAGAAGGCCCTGGCTGGAGTTCCTGGCTCCCAGTTTTAAACTGGCCCAGCCCCAGCTGTCGCAGGCATTTGGGGAGTGAACCAGTAGTTGAAAGATTCTCTCTCTCTCTTTCTCTCTCTCTCTCTCCTCTCTCTCCCCTTCTTGCTCTGTATTCCAACTTAATAGGAAGGAATAAATAAACCTTTTTTTTAAGTTCATGGAAAAGTGGAATTAAAGGATAAGCATATTTTGTTGTCACAAATTTAAAATCCATGCAGTTTCTTCATAATATAGGAATTTCCCATGAACCTTTGAAACAGCTTCACATAGTAATTCCCCCTTATCCATGAGAGATATGTTCCAAGCCCCAGTGGTTGCCTGAAACCACAGATACCACCAAGCCCTACCGTACACTGAGTTTTCTACTACACACACGGAGCTATGATAAAGGTTAATTCATAAATTAGGCGAGTAAGAGATGAACAACGGCAATAATGAAAATACAACAATTACAGTAGTACACTGTAATAAACGTTATTTGAATGTGGTCTCTCTTGAAAGAGTTAAGACAAAAATTAATATTTTCAGGCCACAGTTGACCGAGGGTAGCTGAAGCTATGGGAAGTGCGATTGTGGGTTGGGGGTATCACTACACGCAGCACACTGGTCTTGTGGACAAGCAGAACTACTGTTTTCCTGGTGTGTGTGTGGTTCTTCCGAGACATTTCTCCTAACTGGCTCTCTCCCAGACAGCCTCTGCTTCCTAGTTTAGCCACGAACAACAATCCCTTTACTCTGTGTTCCTGATGGCTGGGTCAACACTGACTCTCTGCTGGGGTCTCTGCAGGCAGCCCTAAGACACGATTCCAGACTTCATCTCCACTGGGGAGGTGGACTAGAAGCCCTAGACAGCCTACCCTGCCCACCTCCCCTTCAGAAAAGGAAAATAAATGAAGTCTGGCTAAATGTGAAACAAAAGAAAGTCGTATTTTAATGAATCAATATGCTGGCACTAAAGTGAAGAGTCTATCGGACTTTGCAGCTTGGAACTGTGAGTTTCCAGTTTCAAATTAAGACCTTGAGCCCGGGAGCCATGGAAAGTCAGCAAGATCCAGACCAGCCTTAGCCCAAAACTATGTCCTGAACTCTGATGACCTCTAGTTTCCATTCGAGAGCTGCAGAGTGGCATGAGAAACAGGAAATTAAGCCGTCAGCCCACCCAAGGTGGAGAGACTACCACATAAAGTGAGGCCTATAATGTCTATAGCCCTGGTATAAGGGTAAATGAGAAACAATCCCAGCAAAGAAAGGGAACACAAGAAACTCGCCTATCTGGAGAAGTCTTAACTACAATCCCCCCGCATATGGGTTTCCAGCCAATACACACTACATTGTGTTTTGAAAAAACACAGACAACTTAACTCAAATGGTTCCCAAGTTGGCCATGCCCCCGGGCAACTGGTAGAAGAAATCTCATATATTCTCAAAAGGAACCCAACCTCAACACGCGTCTCAAAGAATTCCAACAGATAAAGTTTCAAGAAACATAAACACAGAAGGAAACGAGGTACTGTTAAATTCAATTAAGTTTTGCCTAAAATTGCCTGCATGTATATTTGAAGTTAAAGGGGTCTCCGTACACAGTGAACTTAGCCGAACTTGATGTGTAAACAGACTGCAGCCTAACCTGGAAGTATACTCTTGTAACAAGTAGCCAGGTTTGGGCCAATCACAGCAGCTAATCCTCCCGCTAATCAGAAGTTGAAAGCTGCCCAATATGTAATCACATAAGGCAAAGGCCAACTGCAGCCAACCAGGTTATTTCTGAAGGCCACTTCCTTTTCTCTGGCTACAACAGTAGCCTGCGCATGAGGTGAGATGGAACATTCTGAACCTGATTCCTGAGTGATTTCTCTTCTTAGATAAATTCTATTAAGTTGAATTTGTCTAGAATTTTATTTTTAAAAGTACCATGAAGATAAAAGCAGAACACAAACAGAAATCACTCACACACACACACATTGTAGATTAGGTCCTCTGGAAGTAGCCACAGGGCCAGAACTTTGGATACAAAATAGTTATTAGGGATCCAGCATTGTGGCACAGTGGGTTAAGTGACCACCTACAACACTGGCATTCCAGATCAGAGCACCAGGTTTGAATCCTGGCTGCTCCACTTCTGATCCAGCTCCCTGCTAATGTGCCTAAGAAAGCAGTGGGAGATGGCCCAGGTGCTTGTCCCCTGCCACCAGCCTGGGAGACCTGGACAGAGCTCCAAGTTCCTGGCTTCAGCATGATCCAGACCTGGCTGTTGTGGCTATTTAGGAAATGAACCAGAAACTGAAAGATTTCTCCTTTCTCTCTCTGTCACTCTTTCAAATAAATTCTAAAAAACCTTTTAAAACATTTATGAGGATTAGTGACTGTAAGGTTAAGCAAAAGGAGAACGGGAACTGCAGTGAAGTTCTGATACAACCTTATCCAACAAGTAGCGAGAGCGCAGACGAGAATATGGTTCACCAGTTGTCCTAAAGCTGGTCAAAACCGATGCCTCCTCGGGGCCCAGTGCAGCCACAGGCAAAGCTGCTCACCAGAGGTGGGGGCTGCCAGCTGGCTTCACGTCTCCCCACAGCCAGACTGGAAGAGTTGGGCATTAGCTCTCTCCTTGAAAAGGATTGGAGGGGCAGGCATTGTGGCACAGCAGGGTAAGCCGCTGCCTGTGATACCACATCTCCTATGGGTGCCAGTTCAAGTCCTAGTGCTCCACTTTCAATCCAGCTCCCTACTAATGCACCTGGGAAAGCAGTGGAAGTTGGCCCAAGTGCTTGGGTCTCTGCAACCCATGTGGGAGACGTGGATGGAGTTCTGGGCTGCTGGCTTCAGCCCGGCTCAACTGTTAGGTAGGAAGTCAGAAACCGAGCCTGTGTGTGTGTGAGAAAGCCCTGAAGACCAGCACCTCGTGCGGGAGCTCCCCAAGCCCAGCATCTTGCACTTCAAAGTCCTGCCCAGACCCTGGTGACCGTCCAGGGGGTCCTGACCCTTCTACCTGATAACCTTCCAGGCGCAGCCTAGTATCTGCACTTCAAAGTCCTGCCCAGACCCTGATGACCGTCCAGGGAGTCCTGACCCTTCTACCCGATAACCTTCCAGGTGCAGCCTAGTATCTGCACTTCAAAGTCCTGCCCAGACCCTGGTGACCGTCCAGGGAGTCCTGACCCTTCTACCTGATAACCTTCCAGGTGCAGCCTAGTATCTGCACTTCAAGGTCCCGCCCAGAACCTGATGACCGTCCAGGGAGTCCTGACCCTTCTACCCGATAACCTTTCAGGTGCAGCCTAGTATCTGCACTTCAAGGTCCTGCCCAGACCCTGATGACCGTCCAGGGAGTCCTGACCCTTCTACCCGATAACCTTCCAGGTGCAGCCTAGTATCTGCACTTCAAAGTCCTGCCCAGACCCTGATGACCATCCAGGGGGTCCTGCCCCTTCTACCTGATAACCTTTCAGGTGTAGCCTAGTATCTGCACTTCAAGGTCCCGCCCAGACCCTGATGACCTTCCAGGGGGTCCTGCCCCTTCTACCTGGCCTGATAAACATCCTTCCTCTAACTGGGGCGACACCAGCCAGGCTTCCCCTGTCTGATAACTTCAGGGAAAAACTCAGAAAGGAATTTTTCATATTTACACCCAGCAAGTCCTTTGTTCAGGAGGAGAAGAAAGAGAGGGGGAGAGAAAAGGCGGATGGCAAGACCCATCCCCTTAAAAACCCCGGCCTAAATGTAAACTGCGCACTCTCTCTCAGGTCCTGTCTGGAGAGGTGCCCATCCGTTCTTACGGATGTCTCTGCCGTAATAAACATTGCTACTTTGCTTCCCACTGCTCTCTGTCTCACACCTGAATTCTTTCTTGCGTGAAGACAAGGACCCTTTGCTTCTCTGGTAACACAACCAGAACAACTGTGGCCATTTGGGAAGTGAGCCAGCAGATGCAAGATGTCTCTGTTCTCCACCTCTTTCTGTAACTCTGCATTTCAAATGAACAAATAAAAACCTTAAAAAATATTAGAGATGGACATCCCTGTGTTGAACAGAGAGGTAGATGATTGGTGATAGATAGAAAGAACGAACAGATCAGGAAAAGATTTTCAATACAGAAATTCTCAGACAGGTGTGGGCCTTGTGGCACAATGGGATAAGCCACTGTTTGAGTGCCTGGGGTCAATTCTCATTTCTCCTTCTGATCCCGCTTCCTGCTAATATGCACCCTGGGAGGCAGCAGATGGTGACTCTACTAGTTGGGTCCCTGAGTGCCTGGATGGAGTTCCTGGCTCCTGGCTTCAGCCTAGGCCCTGGCTTATGTGAGGATTTGTGAATGAACCAAAGAATAAAAGATTCTCTGTCTCTTTCTCCCTTTAAAATATATAAAACTTTTAAAAAAGAAATTATCAAATAAAATATAAAATAAGTATTTTAATATTTTTAAAAATATTTTATTCTTTTAGAGATCATTTTTGAAAAGAAAGCATTTTAAAATTCTATTTATTTGAGAGGCAGAGAAAGAGAGACCTCTCATCTGCTGGTTCTCTTATCAAATGCCCACAGGGTCCAGGAACACAATCCAGGTCTCCCACATAGATGACGGGGACCTAATTACTTGAGCCATCATTGCTGCCTCTCAGAATCTGCACTGGCAGGAAGCTGGAATCCCAAGCTGGAGCTGGGAACCAAATTCAGATATTTCGATGTGGGACATGGGCATCCCAACCATCATCTTAACCACCAGGCCTAATACTCAGCCCACTTTTAGTTTTGAAATGATCAAGTATATCTGCAAAGAGAAACAAGCTTATAAAGTAGAACCTCTAGAAATGAAAATTATAATTCCTGAGTTTAAAAATTCATTAGAACTGCTAAATAGCAGATTATGCACAACGAAAGAAAAAATCCCAAAATTAGAAAATAGGTATGAATACAGCTTCCCAAATGCAGCTTGGAGAAAGAAAGAGATGGAAGAGAAAATGAAAAGATGCAACATGTGTTCAGAGTTTGGTAAGAGAGAGAGAGAATGAAGAAGTGATGCTCAGATAATGACTGAGAACTCCTCATCTTGTTGAAAGACGTAAACTTTCAGATCAAGGAACTCAAATCAATTCCTTGTGGGACAAGAGGAAATAAATCCAAAGGCTGACATATCATAATCTAACTGAAGACCATCAAAGACAAACAGAATGGTTTCAATGCAAGCCAAAAAGAAAAGTCAAAATCCTTCAAAAGGAAGGAATTATAGGAAAGATTAACTTTTTATCAGCAATCACCAAAGCCAAGAGAAAACAGAACCATTTTTCAGCTGAAAGGAAATTACTGTCATCCTAGAACTCCACATAACATGTCGAATTATTTTTTTAAGAATTAAAATAACCATTTCAGACAAATAAAACAGAGTTTGCCCCAACAGACCCTTATGAGCATAAACGTTAAAGAACACAGGAATATATTAGCAATTAAGATAAGGCATAAAATAATTGATAATCCTACTGTTAATAACTCACTTTCCTCAAAAGATACCTTGAAAGGAGTGAACAAACAAGGTCAAGAGTGCAATAAGATGCTTGCAACACTTATAACCTACAATGTCTGTCTTTAATATGTAAAGTGCTGCTACTGATAATTAATAATAAGAGAACCCAGTAGAAAAAATTAGAAAATAACTTGAACAGGCACTTCACACAATACAGCATTGAAATGGGTAGTCAACATATTTTTAGATATGTCAACCAAAGTTGACTGGTGATCCAGGAAATCAAAACTAAAAATCACAAAGAGACACCACTACACCAAGTTGTCAAAAATGTTGAAGTCTGAGAATGCCAAATATTGGCTGGAGTGAAAAGCCACTGACGCTTTCACACACTGATCTTGGAAGTGTGTGCTGAGAACAGGATGTTACAGAGATAAGAACAGAGGGATCTCCTCAAATGGGGCGATTCCAGGCCATCATTCTGAAAAGCTTTAGCTGAGACTGAAGAATGAGGAGGAGCTGAGCAGACCCAGTAGTTCCATTCTGAGAACAATCTGTGAAAAAGCCTGAATGGCTAAGGGCTCGGCACGTCTGAGGAACTGGGAGAGTTCATCTGGCTGGGACAACAGAGCAAGCACTGGCGCCAGAGCAGCCCAGGATTAGGCTGAAGAGGCCAGTAGGGGTCATCCTTGTTTTTTCGACTCTCTAAGGACTTTGATTATTATCCTAAGACCCATGGGAAGCCCTGAAAGGGTGTGACAAGGGGATGGCATAATATTTTCATTTTTCAAAGTTGCTCAGGTCAACACTAGGAAAATGGTTTATGTGTGGTATGTGTGCACACGTATGTGCAAGAGATGATACTCAGGTATCTTTCACAGTGGCCCAGGCAATTAGTAATGCTAGCACAGCCCAGGGAGAAATAAATTATGTATAATTAGGATGCAATATCAACAGATCTTGGTGATAGAAAGAAAATATAAAGGAGTGCTACTGGCCTCTGGAGTGAAGCTTGCAAACGTGGCTGCATCATGATGCCACTCACTCCGGGCACCCTGAAAGATGATAGGGAGGGAGGCAGTGAGTGACTTCACACCTGTTGGTTTTGAAACACTTCTTTTGACTCCAAGGTAGCAGGAGTCAGGAAGGATCCACATGCTGCAGACGCTGGATCCAGGGGTACCGGAGCAGCTCACACTGGGAAACGAGAACAGAGGGTCTGCCTGCATTCAGTGCTGTCAAGTCAACAGGTGAGCACTGGCTCGGTGAGAGTATTTTTTCTTTTTTCCTTTGGGGAGTTGGTTGACAAACACAGACCAGCAAACCACTCTTGGGATCACAGAGCAGAAAGTGGTATAAAGGGAGAGAATCTGGAGCCTACTTCCCGCAGCGAGAGGTTCTCTAGGCTGTGCCTCATTAAGCAGCAATGCATTTTTCACACACAGCTGAAATTCTTAGCAGGGCACTTGCTCATGCCATGCCCATAAAACTGCCACTCACGGACAGTGAAATGACTGCCAGACTCTTCAGACGGACTGGGGATAATCTTATAAGAAAAAGAGTCTGAAAGAAATGTTTGTCAAAGAAACCTAATTCTCCTCCTGTCTTTGGCTTTGGTGGTATGGCAAGGAATTTGAAAAAAAATAGTGTTATGTGTTTGTATGTATGTTCTATTTTCTGCCTTGGGGATCATTTGTACCTGTTCCTTGGGAGCCTTGTGGCCTGGTGCCAGCCTGCATACTAGCAGCACCAGGTGGCTGGCCTCGTGCACACCTAGCCCCACCTGACCTTCCATCCAAGCACCAGCAAACAGACATGAGTGAACAGCCCTGCCAACAACCTAGATTCTACCACCAGAGCCACGCACTTCCAGGCAGCGCATGGAAGCAGAGAACACAGCAGCTCAGGAGTCTGACAACTGCAGCGAGATGTGTAGCTCATGCTGCTGGGAGCGGGGCTCCCAGGGGCTGCAAAGCAGCAGTTGTGCAGGGTCCTGGGGGTGCCAGCCGTGGGGCCCTTCCAGAGGTAACAGCTGTAGTGATGGCGATCAGAGCACCTTCCTCTGGCTCAGGACTGTGCACACTCCCCAGCAGTTTCACACAGTTTCTCATTTGTTTTTTCCAGCAGCTCTCCAGAGTTGAAAGCACAGTGTTCTGATCTTCCTCTGTTTAACAAATGAAGTACCTAAGACTTGGAGAGTATAGCTATGGCTGTACCATTCCAGCCCCTTTAAATTAATGTGGACCACCCAGTTGCACTGTGCGAGCACTGGGTAAAAATCACTCCAAATATTTCCTATTTCTCTACCATCCAACATCTTTTTGTTGGCGTCTCTGATTTCCTAACCTCTCTACCTTCCCCACCAGTCTACCAGTTTGGATTCCAGGAAATGATATATATATATTTGCACATATAATGGAATACGCAGTTCCCCATATAATTGTGCCTATTAGTAACAGCGTGCATTTTGCCTACTGAAAGCTCTGAAGCAGGCTGCTTCTCTCTAAGACACGAAGTACGCTTCCAAGGCACATCCATCATATATGTTAACATGTTTAAAACATTTTCTTAAACTAACTTTCTTCTGAATATAAAAATATGTTCACGTAATTAAATTTGGAAAAATAACTTTCTTCTGATTATAAATATAAGACATTTGTTCCTATTATATAATTTGGAAAATCGGGAATAAATTGTCATATATCATGAATATTCAAGGAAAAACAATCGGTGTAATGGAAATCTCATCAGGACAAATACATAGACATCCAAGATGGTGAATATCTTAAAAGTACACTCATTAGGGGCTGGCGCTGTGGCACAGCGGCACAGCGGGTTAAGCTACTGTCTGCAGCACTGGCATCCCATCTGGGCACCGGTTCAAGTCCCAGCTGCTTCGCTTTTCATCCAGCTCTCTGCTAAAGGAAAAGCGGCAGAGATGACCCAAGTGCTTGAGCCCCTGGCCCAACCCTAGCTATTACAGCCATTGTGGAGTGAACTAGAGGATGGAAGATCCCTCTGTGTGTGTGTGTGCGGGGGGGGGGGGTAACTCTACCTTTCAAATACATAAATCAATGGCTTTTAAAATGTACACTCATCGGAGTATATAAATAATAGTACTTTGTATATAATGAATATTCATACATATACATATGCATATGTACATCTGTTCAGTCTCATCCTACAGACCTTAGGGGATCCCAGGAAGAAGCAACGGAACTTTAAAATCCATAATGACTTGGTAGTCAGCACCATCCTTGCCTCCTGGAGTTCACTCTCTTGTGTAGACCCACCAACCTGAGTAGGGCTGACCTGTGTGGCTAGTAGGATAGCCCAGATACGGCAATAACGAAAAACAATGTGTTCACGTGGAACAGGTGGCATTGCCCTTGTTCCCTTGCAGATTACACACTCAGAAACACCAGCCTTCACTTGTGAGGCAGCCCTAAAGGCAGGGCTGCCCATGGTACACATGGCTACTCTGCCCATAGCTGTGGATGTGCGCCATCTTGGAAGCAGATCCTGCAGCCCCACTGGAGTCTTCTGAGGACTGCAACCCACACTGACATCCTGACAGCAACCCCACGAGGGACTCTGAGCCAGGACCACCCAGCTGGACCAACTGAGTTCCTGATTCACAGAAGCCGTGAACTACTACACTAGCAGTTGGTTTAAGCCACAAAGGTGTGGAGTAATTTATTATGCAGCAATAGAAAACCAACAAACTGGCTTTAAACCAGACAACTTAAATCCAGGCTCTGTCACCATCTTGTGAAACACTCTTCATTTGTTATTTAAGCATTCTTTAAAATAGGGCTATTTCATCCATCTCAAAAGAATTGGCTTAAAGAATAAAGAGCGTGGGGCTGATGTTGTGGCACAATGAGCTAAGCCACCGCTTGTGATGACAGCACCCATATCTGAGTGCTTCTTCTCTCGGCTACTCTGCTTCTAATCCAGCTCCCTGCCCCAAGGGCTTGGGTCCCTGCCACCCACGTGGGAGACCAGGAAGGAATTCTGGGCTCCTGGCTTCAACATGGCTCATATCTGGTTGCTGTAGCCACTTGGGGAGTGAACCAGTAGATGGAAGATCGCTGGATCTATCACCTGTGTCTCTTCTCTGTCTCTTTCTCTGTGTGTGTTGTTCCGTCTTTCAAATAAATAAACAAGCAAATCTATAGAAAATGGAAACAGTGAGGACTGTGCTTGGCACAGAGTTGGAGTCCCTTGGGTGACCTGTTCAGGCCACTTTGCCCAGACCTTCCTGGATGTCAGCACCGAAGACCAGCAGCTGTGGAACCCCTCAGTCCCAGGCAGAATGAGTTGCTTGGCTCTCCCTAGTATTTGCTGTAAACCAGATGAAGGCGAAGGGTGGCAGTGGCAGAGGCAGCTAGAAAAGCAAATAGACTGGAAGCATGGGGTGGGCCTGAGCCACGCCCTGCTCCCCTGCATGAAGAGGGAGATCCTGGCTGCAGGACTGCATCACCACATCCATGCCACTCAGAACCCAGGATGTGTCTTCTTCCTGAAGAATGGGACGCAGCCCAACCCGCACCAGAAACAAGAGCGTTGTAGGATAGCTCACCAGACCCTGGTGAGTGGGAAATGCAACCCCACCGATGGTGTCAATGGCCACTCTTCAGTCCAGATCTGACCTCCACAGCCCTCACCAGGCAGGGTCTCCCGCCAGCCCCAAGTGGGCCACGGGGGCCCAAACACCTTCCAGGCTGAGTCCCCGCCCTAGGGATTCAGCTCCTGGCTCTGCCTGGAGTTTGCCCTCTGGATCTCCTTATACTCGGTACAGCCCCACCCATCCACCCCACAAACAATAGACGCTCAGCCAATAACCACTGGCTGAGCGAACACATGCACAGATAGATGCCTTTCGTTCCACCGCGCTTGGTGTTGCAAAGATTGACATCTGGGAAACGGTAAAACCTCCTTTTGCTCCCTGGGGAGGGGTCACAGCTTGCAGCAGCTAACGGGCCAACTGAGGGAGGGGACAGCAAAGACTGCAGAGCTCATCCTCCTGCAGGACGCCTGGAGGTGGACGATGCCTGCAGACAGCACTGGGGCACTGGGATCGCGGGACTCATCAGGCCCGGTGTGGCAATCACTCTTAAAGAACACCCTGCCGTCTGTCTACTCCGATTGTTTAGAAGTCAAGGTTAAACTAATGAGTCTTGAGTGAGAGGCCTCACTTTAAAAGCCAGTCGGACGCAGGCACATGATGGGCCTTTTGACGAACTCCAGGGCTCATGGATTCTCCCTAACAGGGAGCTTCTGCTCTCAGCTACCGCGTTACCCACCCTAGACACGGCCCGGCTGGTCGGGGAGCCTGGGAGCACATCAGAGAACCATTAGCCGGCAGACGCTGGACTGGCGGAGCTGAAGAGCACAGAGCTGCCGTGGAGGGGGGGGCTCCTGGCCAGGGGCTCCGCCGCCTGCGTCTCCTTGGAGACCAGCAGAAGCATGTCTCCCACAAATCCCATCACCTGCACATCTGGTTTAGTGCTCTCTCTAGCAGCCTGAATGCAGCAGCTCACTTCTTGCAAAATCACAGGCAGTAGAGGAGAAGGAGGTTTAACAAACGGACTTTGCTCCATCTGGGAAGCCAGAGGAAAAGAGAAGAGAGACACAGAGGAGGAGGTGAAGGTTTGTGCCAAGGGGCAGGGCAGAGCGGGCAGGTGCGTGAGAGCACCCTGCAGCTCAGGCTGGGAGGCTGACCGGGAGGGGAGCCACTGCATGCTCCCAAGCTTGTTTCACTAGGAATTGGCTACTCTGCGACTACAATCTGGAAGCCAGCGGCATGCTGGATTGGTTCTCTGAGACAGCGTCATTGTCGGAGCACATTAAGTGTCAGACTGGAGAGCTGCAGCCGCCTCTGGTGCTCAGAGCACGGAGCTGACGTTGATTGCGTGTGCCTGTGCTTTCCCGTGTATTCTTTAACATGATCCTTGCAACAGAGCGTTAGGAGGTGCTGTCATCCCTGCTGTATAAATTAGAATAGGCAACTTAAGCAAGTGCACACAACTAGGAAGTTACGGCGTGAGGGTGTGAACCTAGGGCCCCTCCCATTGTCTGTCTCTTGCTGAGTGCCTACCAGCAGGCACCAGTGCCTTAGTTTTAGACCTCGTTCCACACAGGGCCGAGTGGCTGTTTCTAGCTCAGTGGAGATCTTGCTGGATCCATAGCCAATCACAGCAGGTCATGGATCAGAGCCTTCTCAGCAAGCATAAACCTCTGGGCTAGCCACTCTGTTGGACTCTTGCAATCCTGCCTCCTACTATATTGGGATTTAGTGTATTTTACACAAGGTAGAGCATCAAGGTAGCTACATAAAACTCACACTCACTTAGTCTTCTCTCTCTCTCTCTCTCTTTTTTTTCTTATTTCGAATTTGAAAATCCCAATTCCCCCTCTGCTCACAGGGCCTTGTCTGGAATTAACCAGACAGAGCGATATCCTTGCATTGTAGAGCGGGTGCAGAGTTAAGGAAGTGAATTGAATTTACAGAGGTAAGCTTCTCTTGCCAGGAAACTCATCCAACCGGAGTTGGAAAACCAATCCTCAAGTCTTGGGTATTAATTGGCCCGTTGGCCAAAGCCATCACTCTATCAGCCAATTAAGGTACTTGGAACAAGAGCACACTGTCACTCAGGGCCAGCGCCAACCCCACGACTTTGCCCCTCTGTCTCCAGTGGCTTGAGTGAGTTTCCCTCCTGTCTGCTGGCAGAATCAGCGCTTCTAAAGCCCTCAAGGACACAGCTGCCCATGCGCAAGGAAAAAGAAGCCGCAGGTCGTTCAGGGAAACTTGAAAAAAGTGTGTGAGTTTTCAAGGAATGTCCTCAAGGAGTTTGTGCTTTTCTGGAAAGAGACAAAGAGAAGGGGGCTCTGCAGGCCAGCTGCTGGCGTGAAATAACGTGGTAGAAGACATGCCGCCTTCTCACCATCTGTCCCTATGATATGCAGAGGACCTGAGCCAGTGCTGCTGTTCCTGTTTTCAATGTCAGTTGCCTGGGGTTGACCACCAGGCACTGGAGAGGCTCCTGCGAAGAGCTCACATGTCACTGACTGCAGGTTGGAATCCTCATGGCCTTGTTCTCATCACAAAGTCCCAGGCCAGGAATTCGAATTCTCAGAACTTCCATGCTGTCAACCTTGAGTTGCGAAAACATTTCAATGAGAACTAGTCCAAACACTTAGCACGTAGCCTGTACTAAGCAAACATTAGTAACTTGCTACTGTTCTCTGAAGACTTTTCTAAATCTTCCTTAACTCAGGCAAGGGCTCCTCTCCATTTAGAAAAAAAAGTGGATTGGGCGTTTGGCTTAGCAGTTCAGCCGGGGTTGGGATGTTAGCGTCCCACACTGGAACACCTGAGCTCAGTGCCCAGCTCGGCTTCTGACCCTCACTTCCTGCTAACGCAGACCTTGGGACGCAGCAGGGATGACCTGAGTAGCTGGGTCTCTGCCCTGACTGGGAGACTTGGATTTCGTTCCCAGCTCCCAGCTGTAACCTAAGCCCAAGCCCAACCCCAGCCATTGCAGGCATTTGGGGAGTAAACCAGCAGACAAACACACACACACACACACACACACACACACACTCTCTCTCTCTCTTGTTCTCACGCTGTCGCTGTCATTCTTGCTTTTACTCTGTCTCTCTGCCTCTTGAATACACACTTTTAAAAAAATGTATAAAACTGGATACTTCTGTGAACTCCAATTCCTGATAGTTATTTTCTAACTTACACCAGTGGCAATCTTAAATTGGGATACCCGGAGACCAAGGGTTGCTCGTGAATTGCAGAGCGTGAGGGGCTTAGTCACATAGGTAAGAACCAGGAGTCCTACTGACACATTACCAGAGAAACAGGGAGCGGACGTACTGGCAACACGTGCGATCAGAGAGAACACTGGAGATGCTCCAGTCATTGAAAAAAAAGTGAAGGTGTTTTACGAATTTTATTATCTGGAAATTTTCTTCGGGTTCCCAGAGCCTCTGTAGACAGTGAAGGGAACTCCCCTAAAGTATCGATTTGGACAGTGGCCCACAGATGCAATAATAACCAGGCTATGACAGACTCAGCATGTCTGAAGCCAGCAGAACACGCTCCAAGCGACAGTTACCCGCACCCAGGGCTCCCTGAAGCAGCAGGCCATCCGCCGGCCAAGCAGTGGTACCACTACACTGTGTGTCGGTGTGGTCTGGTCGCCTGGAACAAAGCGACGGGTGGTGTTCCAAAGCACAAGACGGATCTCATGTTATCCCTGACGGTCATCCAAGATTTAGGATGCTTGATTTTGTCCAGTAATAATAGAAGAATGGCTTCCATAAGGAGGATTGTTGGAGTCACCCTGGAGTTCTTCTTTTCCAAGCCAAACATGGAGAATCTCGCAGGGAAAAAGTCATCCCTGTCCATTTCACCCGCGTTCCTTGACTTCCTACCTTCATTAAATATCCTCATCCTAGTCACATTTCCTGATGTTTTCCCTTTCCCCGTATCGGCCCTGACCGTCAAACCACTCCTGGTGAAACAGGTGTCCATTCAATCATGTATTTATTGAGTTCCTGAAGTGTAAGTGAAGTGAGTGGGCACAAGGGGACTGGGCTAAAACTGTGTAGTGGGAAAACTCATGAGCACTGATAAGCTTCAAGTGCTTAGTGACAAAGCAATTGGTTTACCATGAGGCCAAGTCATGTGCCAAAAACTTGAGGACCTTAGCAGAAAGGATGGAAAATTCCCTTCTAGGAAAGGAGAGCCAAGAGAGCAGACTGCAAACTGTTAAATCCATCAAAGGGATTCGTGGCTGTGCCAAGCATGTCCATGAGCTACAGGTGCTCTGATTGCCTGCTGCCATGTGCAGCCTCACGCCACGGGGGCCTGGTTGTGCTGCCAAGGCCAGGATCTTTCCAACACCTGCTTTGCCCCAGAGGACTCTCCCCCGTGAACTCTGCATTCTTGCTCTGTCTACTCCACTCCAGTGCTAGGAACAGTCTGTGTGGAATCAGGGGCCTTGCACCCAGATACCAAGAGCAGGTGTCCACCAAGGGTGGACAGGATCCTGTTTGAGAGGACATCACTCAGAGTGCCTAAGTCTTACAACGGTAAGTTTTAAAGACTTCAATTTTAAAATTTATTTCAGTTGCAGGTTGAAAACTCACGGATTCCTTCATTAGCATAGAGACAATAGCATTAATTAAAATGCCTAATGACATAATAAAAGTAGTCTGCTACTGTGACCATTGCTGTCAATATCCAGGAGTAAAGCACTTGAAACCTGAACTTGAGCAGAAGGCCTGTTCAGTGCTGCCTGTCCAGAGCAGCAAAAAGTCAGGCAAGAGCTCTGTCCGTCTCTCTGCCTCTCTCTCATCCCTCCTGCTGAGAGCACTGGTCCATGCCCTAGGTGCCAGAATTGGGAAGGAAGACAAAAGCAATGATGTCACCTTCATTACCAAACACATGGTGCTAAGAACTCCACTGCGTCTGTTGGTTCATCTACTCCCACTGGTAGCTCTATACTGTCTGCGCACCTGCTCCCAATGAAAAGTCTGGATTTCAGGGTAACTGGCCCCCAATGAACCAATTTGGGTCCAGAACTGGAGTGACGGCTGTATGGTTCACAGAACAGCCGCTTTATCGATGTCTCTGCAGCTTTAATGTGTACTCAGGTCACTTGGGGAATGCTGCCAAAATGCAGATAGTGACCTGTCTGGTCTGGGATTTAGCCTGAGATTCTGAGTTCCGAGAATGTGGATGCTGCAGACCTTGGGTCATGCTTCGAGGAGCAAGATGTTACATGGTGCTCCTTCCCCTACGTCCACAAGGATACCCACAAGTGAGAAAGGGAGGGGAACAGAGAGGGAAGAGAGGAAGAGGAAGGAAAAATGCCACCTTTTCTTGCGTAAAACATTCTCCTGTTCCATAATGTCTACACAACAATGAACAAACCTGCAAAGTTTTTCTGCCATGATTTTCTTAGCTAAGAACTAAATTCAGGCTCTGTGTATCTGTGTGTCATTTCTTTAGTGGGACACTTTTATTTCAACAGATTCACCCAATTTTGCATGGCTTTTGTGCAATTTTTTTACAATTGCAATTTTTTTACAAAAGATTCATTCAGAGAAAAAGAGAGTGATCTTCTATCTGTTGGTTCACACCCCAGATGGCTGAAATGGCCAGCACTGGGCCAGGCCAAAGCCAGGAGCCAGGAGCTTCATCTGGGTCTCCCACATTGGGAGGGGGCCAGGCCATTAGCAGGAATTGGATCAGAAGTGAAGCAGCCAGGATACAAACTAACGCCTGCATGGGTTGCCAACGCTACAGGTGGCAGCTTAACCCACTGTGTCACAACACCAGCCTCTTTGTGCAATTTTTTTTAATCAGAAATCCTGCTAGACAAATTCTAGAAGAGTTGTAATGCTGCAATTTTTCATATTAAGAAATCAGCCTCCAGGATTAAGAACTGGCCAGATCCACCCCCCCCCCACCCCCGCCAGATGAAACCAATGGGTGTGGGAACAGATGGCACCTGCCAGGCCAGAGGACTTGTATGCATTGATCCACATTCACTGTACAGCTGAGGACGGCCCAGAGTCATCCACCAGGGCCCACATTGGCCTTTGGACGCACAACCCTTCCCCCTGGTACTCTCCCCACCACCACCCTGGAGTTCTTTGGGGACACTTTGTGAAGGTGAGTTTCACTCTCATTAAAGCCTCAAGAGAGAAGTTAGGGCATGGGGGGGACAGGGCAGAGAGATCTGAGATTCCAGCCCCAAGTTGGGGACCAGAAGTAACTCAGGAGCACAGCTACATGGCTAGGCCTGGACAGCAGCACATGCGACCCGAGTCAGCTTCCTCTCCCTCGTGGACACCCTGTCTCTCCCCACACCCAGAGCTGACACTTGGGCCTCCTCTCCCGTGTGCCTCTCCCAGGTATGGCCCTTAACAGGATGCTTGTCATTGAATTTAGGACCCACTCACCCGATCCAGGATGGCTGCCTCATCATGATCACATCTGCAAAGACCCTTTTGCCTAGCAATGTCACAGTCACAGGCTCCAGGATCAGGGCATGGCATACCTATCTTTTGTCATCCCAGGACAGGCAGACAGACAACAGATATGAGTTTCATTTATATATTCGAGTGTATCAAATTGCACCTAGTGTCCAATTTTATTTTCCCTTCTTTTAGTTCTGTGAGTATTACAACTTTAGCAATTGTGCCTCACCAGCATGCGTTTTACCATATCAGTTTGGGTCACAAGCTCACAAAGGACTACATTTTTAAAAGATGATTGTCAAACCAGATGTCAGAACGTCACACAACACACCCCATAATTCAATCCATAACCCCCTTGGGCTGCGTTTTTAGGACAGTCTTATCATGAAAATATTGTGTGTAGCTCCCTGTGGCCTTCCACGGGCTGAGGTGCACAAAGAGCCCCTCAGCTGTCTGCATGGAATGTTCCAGAATCTGAGTAGAACAGGACAAGCCCTTGCTTGAAATCTGTGTTCTGCCAAAAAATAGTGTCTGTGCCCACAGTCCCAAGAGCATGCAGTTCCAGGGACACAGCCTGTCACCTGAGGTATGTCTGTGGAAAATAGATTTTTAGAGTGTCCTGTCTCTAATCTTCCATTCCTTGTTGTGGAATAAATGGGGCCAGTGGGAGAAAAATATTTAGGTTTTTTCTCTGTTTAATTTCTAAAATGCAAAGAGGCAGAAGAAGGCTTTCAGGTCTCCTTACATCCCAGATTGGCTGGGTAGACACTGGCTACGGTGGGAGTGAATTAAACTGTGGTCCTGTGGGTATGACACGGCACGCCCAGAAGAGAAGAGAGAGTAGAAGATCTCTGGAAAAGTACAAAAGATGGAAAACCAACATTTTTAGTAGGAAAATATTTACATTAAAATAGTTAAATATAGTTAGACATAATGAATATATGTCTTTCATATTAATTGATCGACTGTCTCCAGTTGTAACATTGCATTTTACTCTGAAACCACAAATTATGTGAGTGAGTCTATAAAGCAGCTAATGGGCAATGTATGTTATTTCTGCAAGCTGGCCATATGTCCACCAATGTGCCAAATTAAAATAGAAATGACCGTTTTCACTTGCAGAAAGAGTGAAAGTAAGCCATTATACCTGCTTTGCTAGGCACGCTGGAGCACACGTAGCCCAGGTAAGAAGGCAAGCTTACACAGAGCTTCTAATATCTGGCGATGTCTGTTTTGAAAGGTTTTTGTTTCACTTTGTTTTTACTTTGTGCAAATGCTTTTTGGCTTTTCAAATGTGTTTTTTACTTTATATATATAATAGTTCAATATTTATTCATGCAATGACTAACATAACCAAATTATATGAAGAGTTAAGGAAATGCTCCACGTGAAAATCTTTTTTCCATATCTGGGCTTTTTTCTGAATATATCAGAGATTATTTTTACTAAGAATCTGCATAAGTATCTCAACATTTATCTTTTTTTTTTTGGTAATTCTGTTGAAATCTTTATTTAAAAAAAATCTTGCAATACAGCATTCCTTTGAATAAAAATTCCACTAATGGACCAGAATTATGTAGGAAATAGAATGAGTTAGGACTAGTATTATTCACTTATACTCAGTTTAATACCATATTATTAAATTTTCAGTTCCTATTATTAAGATGGCATTTACATCCTGTTCAACTGCCTGCATTTAAAAAAAAAAAATCTGTTCCTTAAAATTGCAATGCCCAATTGTAGAATAAACTATAATGCTTAGAATCAATTGCTTCTATTACCCAACAAAAATACAACGTGTAATGTATGGGAAAGGTTGCAGGGAACAGCTGGGAAATATTGCTCTCTTGGTAGAAGTTACCTTAATGTGAAATAATTCCCAAGCCAGAATATCAGCTTTTAAATGTTGCTTTTCTGTCCCCTGGGCAAGATTTTACAATTCTGTGTCTCACCAATAAAAATTACCTCAGTTGTTTATTTACAGTTATTACTGTCAGTTGCCAAACCAATAAAATATATTAACTCTTATTTATCACAAGAAATCTGTGTGGTTTTATAGACATATCTGGTAATTTTTCTATTCATTTTATAGGTCTGTAACCAATACTAAGTCTCTAAACATCTAAGACAGCTTTGCCCTAAGGCCACTGTGTCCCGGCTGCTACATTAAGCGTCAGTCACTACTTATTTTGTAAGATTTTTCAGTGTCATATGGTTTAGACTACATTGAGTTAGTATTCTATGCAGTCATGAGTGGGTGCCTACTAGGTGCCAGGGGCCACGTCAGGTTTGGCAGATACAAACAAGATCTTAAGGGAGACTCTTGTTTCCTGACCTTGTAGACATGCAGCCTCTCAGATACTGAAACGTGAGAAAGGGGCATTGAGGATTCCCCTAAAGCTGCCTCCATTCAGAGTGAACTGCAACCTGACCTGATGTATAAACAGCCCATAACCTACTCTTGTAACAAGTAGCAAAGTCTCCGGCAATCACAAGGTGCCAACTGTTCAAACCATGTGGAACTGTGACTGGTTGGCTGTGTCTGTACCTCCCTCTCGTCTTCTGTATGTCACTTACTTTTCTTTGGTTGGAAGTGTAGCCTGACCATGAGGAGAGAGGGCATTCTGATTCTTTTTTAGTCTATACTGCTGCTCATTCCTAGATTCACAAATAAAGCCAAAAGCTAGACTGGTTGCCGTCCTGACTTTAATAGGGTGCAACTGCAAACTTTCAATCTAATGATCATTTTAAGTAAAACTCTTTACCCAGGCATTCATTTTGGCCCATTGCCAAAACTGAAAGACAGTCATATTAGGATTTAAAGAACGCTGTGGGGAGTTTCACAGTCCAGGTGATAGAATCTGGTTACATCTACAAGGGACTGGGGTGACAGGGTTACTGGCAGCCTAGCTTGTCTGACGTGTACACATAATTACATGATTACATGGATACAAAGTCAAGGACACTTCCTCGGTGCTAGCTGGATGCAGGTAAGACATTTATATTTAAACATAATTGAGCATTTTTGTTCAAGACTCACTGAGCAAGTCAATGCTGAACACTGCTCTTAGAGGAAATACAATCATCAACCCTCAGTGTTCACAGAGGACATGGTGTACTGAAATCTGTGAATGCTCTAGTCCTTTCATTGTAACCGTTGAGTATTTGCAAATAATGTGTGCAGCCTCCCTGCATACTTTAAATCGTCTTTAGATTACTTATAATACCCAATACAGTGTAAATGCTATGTAGAGGAAATAATGACCTAAAAAAGTCTACACATCTTCAGTTCAGATGTAACTTTTTGTTCAAATATTTTCAATCTATGGTTGCTTCTATCCATGGTCATGGACCCCCATCAATATGGAAGGTTAATTGTATAGGCTTCGGTTCCTGTTGCTTACAGCAACCTCGTTTAATGTACGTTTCTCTTTAAAGACGTCTTCTTTAAGGTATTTTGCTGGTTCATTAGCACTGAGCTCCCATCAACAGCACTTAGCTTACACCTGAACGAAGCTTCTCCAACACACACACGTTCTCTGTAAGACACAGCACAGCCTCTCGCACTAACGAACAACGCATGGGGCATTTCAAACAGAATCCCCAAAAAGGCACAAAAACGCAGGAGACATTCACTCAGCAGGCCACAAAAAGGACACACGTGTGTAGTATGAGAGCTGACACAAGGCATAGCAGGGGCCGGCGCTGTGGCGCAGCGGGTTAACACCCTGGCCTGAAGCACCAGATCCCATATGGGCGCGGGTTTGAGACCCGGTTGCTCCATTTCCCATCCAGCTCTCCGCTATGGCCTGGGAAAGCAGTGGAAGATGGTCCAAGTCCTTGGGACCCTGCACCCAGGTGGGAGACCTAGAGGAAGCTCCTGGCCCCTGGCTTTGGATTGGCGAAGCTCCAGCCATTCCATTGCAGCCAACTGGGGAGTGAACCAGAGGATGGAAGACCTCTCTCTCTCTCTGTGTAACTCTGACTTTCAAATAAATAAATAAATCTTTTTTTTTTTTTAAAGGCATAGCAGCTGTTCAGCCTCATCTGTGATCACACACAGCAGACAACTCCAACCTTCTCTTCCACACGCGCTCCGGAACAACCACCAACCATCTGCAGGCCCTGATGTCAGGGCTACAGATACATTTCAGCAAAGCGTCAAACTGGCAAATACCTTACAGCAAATCCAAAGAACCAACTGTATGTTGGCCGTGAAGATATTCTTAAACATTTTATCATAAAAATATTCAAATATGTACTAAAGTAGAGAATATTAACAGTGTTTCCACAGTTTCTTTTTTTAACATTTTTCCCATCACCTACAAAACACATTTCAAGGGAAGATGACACTTGCCCTTGCACTTTTCAGACAATATAAAAGTTAGCACGGAGCCCCATCTAGCCAATGTGCTTATGACCCAGTGTTGCTAGCAACAGAGGCTTGACTGCTCACCCACTCCCATTTGTGTCTTTCCACAGCACCATGCTTTACCAAGCATTCCTGACAAATCGGCAGGAGTCTCAAGCCTGGGACCCAAGACACCCGGAGGTGACTGTGCCTCCTGGTAGTAGCATTCGAGGGGGAAACATGTGCGTGCAAATGGAGAATTCTGAATCTAAGGTTAACCCAACAGACCAAGTTTACCATATCATCCAAGCAAACGGGCAACACGCTCCGTGCATGACCCGCCTGATAAGAACAGTAGGCACCACGGGCCAAGGTAACAGTCGGCTGTCGTAACTAACAACGTCAAGGGCAGCCAACAGCTGAAGGAACCTCAAGCATAGTGAAAAGCCGGCAAACAAGTTCAAATGCAGAGATTTTCTTCGGCTGCCAGGAGATCTTCCTTCTCACCGAGCATCCACGGTGCTCGGGGCTGGCCTTGGCTGCAGAAGGCCAGGAGCTTGCCAGCGCTCGTGAGGTGGTTAGTGGGCCTCACCCAGCTTCACAAGACCAAGGGCCAGGGAGCTCGCGTGGCTGTCTGACACTCTCTTCCTAGCCTATGCTCTTCTTGAGTCGCATGTCTAAAGTTCTAAACTGTTTTTCAGTCTTGTCAGGATATGCAGACCTGAGTCCATATACATCCTGTTATTGGAGGTTTATCCCTATTTGCAGATGTGTGCTTATATTCTAAAATCAATATGTTTTTCTATTTCTTATGGTGAATCACCATGTAGTTCAAAACATTATACTGAAAAACAAGTTTCAAAATCAAAATGGAGTTAGGGAAACAAAATGTACTGGGTCTGCCAGTTTGGGGCATGCTCTGTACACACCTAGCACTTTCCAGTTGAACTAGAATCAGTTATGGAGCAAAACTGTGCCAAACCTCTGAGAACAAATAAAGAGGAGTTAAAAGAGAGGAGAACTGAATCCACACAGACACAAGAAAAAGGCAAGCCCTTTGAAAAGGAACAGAGGGACTGGGGTTGTGGTGGAGAGGGTTAACCTGCTGCCCACAATGCCAGCATCCCATGTTGGAGCACTGGTTCGAGTCCCAGCTGCTCCACTTCTGATCCAGCTCCTGGCTAATGCACCTGGGAAAACAGCAGAAGACGGCCAAGTCCTTGCCAACCACATGGGAGATCCAAATGGCGCTCCACGTTCCTAGCTTCAGCCTGGCCCCATCCTGGACATTGTGTCCATTTGGGGAGTGAATCAGTAATGGAAGATACTACCCCCTCCTCTCTTCTCTCTCTCTCTCTCTCTCTCTCTTTCTCTCTCTCTCCCTCCCTCCCTCCCTCTCGCTTTCAGTATAACTCTGCCTTTCAGAGAGAGACAGAAATGAATGAAGAGGTTAATGGGTGAGAAAGAGACTTTGTCCATCAAGGTTATGCAAATTATATTTCATGTCAAGTCAAATACTTCAAGAGCCCATGGTGAACAGCTCCTAGCAGCGGGAACATATTTGAAAGGTGTCTAGGTGATTGTAGTGGCTCACTAATGTGCTGTCCCATGTGAGTATCCTACTAGGAAATATCAGATGAGAACTCAAATATGGGCTAGATAGATGTGAAATTACTGCCTGGAGAAATCATATAATTTTCAACATAAACCTCTTTACCCAAGAGTTCACAATGCCAGCTGTCAAAACTAAATGGAAATGATAATAAAGACCAAATTGGTAAGAAAGAAATTTTTAAAAATATCCTTCTGCCAGCTCAAAGAAATTAAAAATTATTTTTCTCTAGGTTTCACATTCATCTGTTTTTTTCAACCTCTTCCCATAAAGTGTCATAGCCCAGTAAGTACTTCTACCGTAAAAATCACAAAAATAATTTCTACGCAGTTTTGTTTTCAATCTTGCGTTTCTGAAGTGAATCCAGAAATTAAAACATCGACCACATGCGTGTGGAGTTCAGATCCTGAACACACACCTTTCAGGGATTTCAGAAACTACGGCTTTCTTAACCAGAGGCCGTGTGGGTTACCTTTCCCTCTCCTGTTCACGCCTTTGTCTGCAGCAGGAAAATGTATCGTGTAGCATAGCATTTGCCCCAAACCAATTTTTCCAAGTTTCATGGTCATCATCTTCCTCATTCCTGGAACAGAGCAGTCTTGCACAGTTTGCCAGCAGTAATCCAGACGTGGCTTGCTAGTCACTCCCTAGTCAAGGCTGTCATGCTGACCAATACCTGGTTTCCCACCGCTCAGCCCTGCGGATGGATGTGTGAGTCGGATGCGAGAGAGAAGGGTTTGTGTGCAGCCTCAATTACCAACCCCCAGCTAGTCAGGAGAGACTGGAGTGATTGGGATGATGGTTTTTGTGGGGAGAAAAAAGGGAAAGTTAGGAAAGCAGGAACTAAATAGGAGACTGGCCACATGTAAAAACACATCTCTCTCTGCAGGCACCAGGGTGGGGAGCAGTGGGGAGAGGCAGACGGGGCTCAGACGGCGGGGGCCAGCTTTGTCCTTCATCGGCCAGCATTGGCTTACTTCCTGAACCATTCAATCCATCTTCGTTTTCCTGGCAGTTGACGTTTGCCTGCAACAAGGCATTCCTAAAACGATGTGATCCAAGAATGTCTTTTATTTACATTATGATATTCAACACAGCCCTTAACTTAACTCATGTTTCTTAACTCGTGTAAGTAAAGACATATTAAACCGCTCGTTTTAACATAAAGCAATATTCTATGCCCTGATCAAAGACCTAACTGTTGCCTTCCTTTTGCCTGGTCAATTTCAGTGCGAAGTACTACCTCTGGGAATTAGTAGTTTCATTTCTGAAAGAAAGAATAAGGAGAGAGGAGTAGGCAGTGAGCCCAGACCTTCAGAAGGACCTGGCTGTCATGTTTAGAATCATCATCCGCAGATTCAGTGACCACTTGATTTATCCAATTGGGTTGCTTTCCTTAGTGACGTTTTTGTCTCGATTTTGGGGACTGCTGAGTGTCAAAGGGTGAATTTCTTTTGTAAAAATTAAATCAACCCTTGCTTCAGTGCAGGGAAACCTTTCCGGCTCAAATTAGACAGACATATCCGTTTATGCATAATTACTGGAGATGTTGGCACTGAAAAAACTCAGTGAAATTATGAGCTTTTTCTTAAAGCTCCAAAGAGAAACACTGTAACATATGTGTTGCCCTCTCTCCTCATGACCTTCACATTCCATAGCCATCGTCGGCAAATATCAGAGACAATGTGTCCATCACATACTCATCGGACATCTGAAAGTGGCAGTCACCACCTTTTGACTGCGCGCATGTCTGTGTGTGTGTGTGTGTGTGTGTGAGAGAGAGAGAGAGAGAGAGAGAGCACTTTGCTGCATCAGCTATGAGCATAACTTGACAGATTGCTGATCATGCCTCAGCCGTTCTTGTATGTAGGCATATACGTGTGTGTGTGTGTGTGTGTGTGCGTGTGTGTGTGAGATACATGTAAACAGACGAGACCTGGGCTTCAGGCGCGTGGTTTGCTTGTCCTGAAGGTTCACTGGCCACCAGCTGGATTGCACTGCTCGGTCTTTCCACTGAGTAAAGCTACTGGGAAAGCCATTCATACCAGCTCTGTGTTTGGAGAGGGGAACAAGATACCATAATTCCAGCTCAGCAGAGCATGGCCAGAACAGATGTACATTACCCAGAGTGCAGGAAGGGCATCTGGCCAGCAACAGCACGTGACGGAGACAGGGAGCTCTTTCTAACTTGCCTGGGCACTTTGTGGGGCCTCCCTCTCCCGCCCTTCCCCTGAGGGGGCCTGCCAGCCTTACCCCAGCACAGCTAATTAAAGCAGCAGAGGCAGCGCTGTTCAGTTACTCGGCCCCTTACTCCTTGACTCACGTCGTATATATGAAGACCTACTCAGTGCTACACGGAGTGAGCTCTAGAGACACTGCAGCGTCTCACAGGCATGGTCCCTGTCTTCATGATGCCACAGTTCAAGGGGGAAGAAGGACTGTCAAGCACTTGATAAATGCGTACTGCAATAAGCAGAGAGCACTAGGGGACTATTGCATCCCTGTGTGGCTCTGACCTCATGCTAAATCTCAGGCCCCCCTGGCACCTGAGATGCAAAATGTGCTACTTGGAGTAGAACACTGGCCGTACTGAGAAACCGTTAAGGAAGGCAGCAGGACAGAGGGCTGCTTGCAGCTGTACTGTCTTTTCCAATCAAAGGCAGTGGGTACTAAACTCTGGTCTTCTTCAGAATTCTGTCCTTCCACTGGCTGCATTCGTAGCATTGCTTTACGTGCCTACAGTGTGTCAGAGATGCGAAGCACATGGTACGCTGAGTCAGTTACTGGACATTCTCCTTTTTACTTTTTGTCGAGGAGAGCAAGGTGCTAACTAACTAAGGTCCATTTCATCTTCACAGCCGTCCTGTAAAACAGACAAGGCCTGGAGTTTGTTCTAAAGAGAGAAATGGAGATTTTGAGGCTGGTGACTCACTCAGGTCTATGCAGCCAGAGAGTTGGGGCCTGGGATCTTCCCTCTTGGGGAAGTTATGTGTCAGATTGTATTAGACCAACGACATGCTTGCATAGCATGCCCTGGTTGTTTTTTGTTTGTTTGTTTGTTTTGACAGGCAGAGTTAGAAAGTGAGAGAGACAGAGAGAAAGGTCTTCCTTCCATTGGTTCACCCCCCAAAATGGCTACTATGGCCAGAATGCTGCGCTGATGCGAAGCCAGGAGCCAGGTGTTTTCTCCTGGTCTCCTATGCGGGTGCAGGGCCCAAGCACTTGGGCCATCCTCCACTGCCCACTCGGGCCACAGCAGAGAGCTGGACTGGAAGAGGAGCAGCCGGCACAGAACCGGCGCCCCAACCAGGACTAGAACCCAGAGTAGTGGCACCACAAGCAGAGGATTAGCCTAGTGAGCCACGGCGCCAGCCTACGTGCCCTTGTTTATAAATGAAGTTGTGCAAGAAAAGATGGAAGAACAGACAAATTAAAGCATAGCATTTAAATATAAATTAATTTTTTACATCACTTGGGAGAGATAAACACTCTGTTTTCGCCAGGGGCACATGCTTACTTATTCTATGAATTTATAAGTGAATTTACACTCAGCTTTTCCCCATAACTCATGATGGTCTAGTGAGAGGTGAGCAGCTTCTGTTCTGCTATTGTTCTTTACAGTACTGCGGAGCACATACTTGAGCCACCGCGACACCTTGCCGCCTGATGCTTGTGGAAAGTTCAGTCCCAAATGCACACACCAAGGCGGAAAGTTAGGTTAAGGTGTAACGCAATTTTTTCAAAAATAAGGGCCTGGTCAGAGCTATAGTCTTTAATGTGAGTGCAGCAAGATCTAGGAAAAGGAGTAAAATGGGCTTGGCGTCAGCTGACACCTTACACCCAATAGGCTCTATCTATGTGCATAGCTCACTGTAAAAGACAGTGTTTGTCCTTGAGAAAGCATAGCAGGAAAAGACAAAAGTCTTACACACATGCATATTGCATAAGCAATGCTTCTTTAACATACTCCATGCTCTATCCCAAGTAGTTCTCATTGTAAACAACTAGTGATAGGTCACTTGTCAAATGATTTTACCAGTTTAGCCTCAGAGAGTGGCTGTGAAAACTAGGTAAAGACATATGTTTCAGAGCCAGTGTTGTGGTATAGCAGGCTAAGCACCAGCCTGTGGAGTGGGCATTCCATTTGGGTGCCCATTTCCCTCCCAGCTGCTCTCTCGCTTTCTGTTTTACTCTATCTCTCCCTCTCTCTCTGTAACTCTACCTTTCAAATAAATAAAAATAAATCTTAAAAAGATATATTCATATGACTATTTGTTTTCTTTTATCATCATCATCAGTATCATCAACTTACTATAGTAAATCAGATAATTTATGTGATGATACTTTTACCACTGATCATTTAAAATATTTTATATGAATTTTCATATGACTTGTTGATATGAACCCTTACAAGTTGGCAAAGATTTATGGCATATTAAGTGGTTAACTGGATTGACTGTGTTTACAAAACTCCATTAAGATCCAGGAATGCCTTTTCAATCACTTTTGGGCTGTTGTTGTCCACCTTTCAGTACTTCTACATATCCAATAACCTCATTAAATGATATTTTCTCCAAATCTCTTGCCATCTAGTAGGTACTCAATGTATATTACAAGAAGGAATAAATCTTACTGAAGTGTCTCATGTTCCTATGGTTGTGAAGAAAAATAGTCAACTAACCAGTACACTTGCTGGTGTTAAGAATTGTATTCATTTAAAAGAGGCCCTGGGGTGGGCATTTGGGGCAGAGATTAAGAGACGACTTGGGATGCCTGCATGCTACATCAGAACCCTTGGGTTAGAGTCCCGACTGCTCCAATTCCAGGTTCCTGCTAATGTGCACCTCGGGAGGCAGCAGACGACGACTCAAGTACTCAGGTCCCTGCCACCATGTGTGAGGCCCAGATTGAGTTCCTGGCTCCTGGCTGTGGCCAGGTCCATGCCCAACTATTGCAGACATTTGAGGAGTGAAGCAGCAGATGGAAGAACTTTCCCTCTCTCTCTGTCTCCCCCACTTCTGTGTGTGTGTGTGTGTGTGTTCTTTTCAAATAACATAAATAAATGAGATACTTCTCATGAGGGCATTGTGTAAAATCCATAGGAACAACTGCAACAGTGAATACTAAAACTAACCCTGGAAATAATGGGTTAGAGGTCAAGTTTGAGAAACACTGCCTATGCTGACCTCTGATAAACAGCACAGGTTCTGAATGTCTTACAGCAGCAAACTTGTTTAATCATCTGCTATGACTTGTATTAGTTTGGGCACCCCCACAAAGGCCCATGTGTTCAAAGCTTGGGTCTTATGGTAGTGACACTAAGGCTGGGAACCTAATCAAGTTACGGTGTCTGGAGGTTGGAAGTTATTCGATTGGACTGGGTTGTTAAAGTGATGCCTCCATAACCAAAGCATGTGCCCTTAAAAGGGGAGATACAGAACGTGATGCTCTCTGCTACCCCAGGACTCTGCCAGCAAGGACACCATCACCACAGGCCCAGCCAATGGGATCACTTGATCTTGGACTGTGAGCCTCCAAAACTGTGAGCCAAAATAAATCTTCCTTCATAAGTAGCTTGTCTTGGGTATTTTGCTATAGTGAGAAAGAAGCCAACACAGTCCTTGAAAATGGATTTTTTTTGTCTTTTTGCTGAGAGCTATTCTAATGGAGGTCAGCTAAAATCTCATTGCGGTGTTTTGTTTTTTATGTTATTTATTTGAAAGGCAGAATGACAGAAAGGGGGAGGGGGGAGACAGGGTTATTCTATCCCCAGGTTCACTCCCCAAATGACCACAACAGCCAATGCCAGGACAGGCTGAAGCCAGGAACTCCATTCATGTTTCCTACGTGGGTGACAGTAAGTACTTGAGCCATCACCTGCTACTTCCCAGGCACATTAGCAGGGAGCTGAAGCAGAGTGCACTAGCCAGTACTTGAACCAGCACTCCAGCATGCGATGCAGGGTGTCCCAAGTAGCAGCTTAGCCCACTGCACCACAACACGGCCCCATGATTGGGATTTTGAGTTACACTTCCTTGAGGATTAGTGTTGTTGAGAATTTTTTTTATATACCTGTCGTTTATGCATAGGTCTTATTTTCAGAAATGTCAGTTAGGATATTTTGCATATTTTAAAATCAAATTATTTGCTAACAAATTCTTGCATGCATGTGGAGAAATGTGAACCCTTTATACACTGTTAAGGGAATGTAAATTAGTACAACCAATATGGAAAACAGCATGGAGGTTCTTCAACAAACTAAAAATAGAACAACTTTTTCATCCAGCAATCCTACTTCTGGATATTTACCCAAGGAAAATGAAATCAGCATGTTGAAGCGATAACTGTGCTCAGATGCACTGCAGCACCACTCACGAAAACCAAGACAGGGAACCAAACAAAGGGTCCATCAACAGATGAATGGGTAATGAAAACATGGCATACATACATGATGAAATACTATTCCACCATAAAGGACAACACAGATGAACCTGGAGCACGACACGTCAAGTGAAATAAACCAAGGCACCTAAATACAAACAACACCATCTCTCTCACTTGTGGAATCTAAAACTGCTGATCTCATAAAAGCACAGAAGACAGAGTAGTGGTTCCAGAAACCGAGAGGGCAGAGCAGAGGGGAGAGAAGAGGCTGGTCAATGGGTACAAAACTAAAGTTACACAGGACGGATAACATCTGGCATTGCACTGCACATCTGCACGCCTATAGTGAACTGTATCATGTATTTCAAAATTACTAGGATAGGGGATTCTGAACATCTAAACCACAAAGAAAAAGTTTGCAGTAATGGGTATGCTAAATATCCTGATTTGATCATTACACGATGCATAACATATAACGAAACATTGCACTGTTGTCCCCCATGAACACAGGCAATTATTATGCATCCATCAAGAATAAAAAAAGGCCAAGCTTTGGAGCCAGATAAACTTACATGCAAACAAACAAACAAAAAAATAGAATTGAATCTTCCCTCCTCCCTCCTCCCTGCATCTCCAGTCCTCTCCCTGCCTCTTTTTCTGTTTCGGAGCACCCCGAAGAGTAGATGAGGAACACTCTTTACTGGGGTAATTCTAAGTCTAACAAACACGGCTTGACAAGTGAAGACAGGCGATGCTATGGAGCAGCAACGCCTTCCTTGCACCCCTTAAAATGCCCACGCAGGAATCTGCCGTCCTTGGTGTGAACAACACAACCTCGCCTCATACTTAGTGCACGTGAAATGCTTAGCACAGCGCCACACAGAGCCAGGGCTTGCTGAGTATCTGTGCACTGTTATCATCACATGCCTCTCATTGTTAATTACTGAGGTCAGCCCCAGGGCCATCCTGGGGTGACCCTTCTTTGCAACTGTCAACTGCTGTATGCATTCAGAACAGTCTTCTGGGTGGGGAATAGTTTTGAATCAACAACTGAACTGGCGGCCCCTGGGGCATGCTATTTTTAACACTTTTGAAAATGACCTCTCTTGCTATTACGTGGGTGGGTGGGCAGCTGTTTGCAATTAGAGCCATATATGTGGTCCGCAGGTATGCCAGGTCTGGGGAGGCTGGCTTTCCTGCGATGTTTTCAAGTCACTCGCTGCCACAGCGCGCTCGGCAGCCAAACCACACCAAATGGAAATGTACTAAAAGCGATGGGCAGAGCAAAGCGCGCCCTGCAAAACAGAGAAGTGACTCACGCTCGTAAAAGATCATTGCCATGGTAATTCTTTACACACACTGCCCGTCTTGGGGAGGGCTGTCGAGCATTGCCATGAACCCTTTACTGGCCCAATGTTGAGAATGTTGGCTCTTTTTTTTTTTTTTCCCATGGCTCCTCCTTTCTCGGTGCGGCCGGCCGACAAGCTGGTGCTGAGAAGAAAGGCCTTCTCAGTCCTGCAGGAAGAAAACCTCCTTCCTTGATTGCCACCAACCACGCTCAGCTGCACGAGGGCAGCCATCAGACAGCGTGTGTGCAGACTGTTTGGGGTTTTCTTTTGCTTTGCTTTAAAATCATGAGTGTTTGAAACCAAGAAAATAGTTATATAAGAGATTTCTGGCAAGTATGCCCTTTTTTTCATCGTGGCAAAAGCTGTCAAGTCTTAGAATGTGGAAAGAGTGGCTTGGAGAGTCCTTATTGGCAGCCTCCCGTTCTGCAGCCCGGGTGCCCTCACCTCACTGCTCCTCAGCTCCCTACACCCTTGAGTGCCCGATGTACCCCATCCAGCTGCGGTGTGTGCGGTGTGTATGTGCGCTAGATCTGTGCAGTTTGTGTGTTTGGGTGCAAGCGGCGTGGTATGTAACTGTGTTGGGTGTGCAAGAGGGGTGCGTTGCGGGGGTGTACACACAGATGTGGCATGTTGGGTGTGTGTATGCTGGATAAATGGAGACAGGGTTTTAATGAGGAACGAACGCTTCCCATCACAAACAGGAAGTATTTCTACCCCAAATAAAAAATGGGGCCTCATGTTTACCTCCTGTGCTCTGACACTGCCCAAGCCAAATCTTTGTACTCCTCCACTACTCACTGCCCCCGCACTGTGATGGCAGACACCTGTGGAATATAACACCTGCCAAGGGACTGAAAGTTGCCAACTGACTTTTCTGTATTTTCCAGAGTCTTCAAAAAGTTCATGGAAAATGCGTGTTATGAAATTTTTTTTCAAAATATTTTGCCCCCCAAATACACTGATCTATTGATTCCCCTTTTCTGCAAAAATATTTTAAATACTTAATTTTTTTTCATTTGAAAGGCAGAGTGACAGTTGGAAAGAGAGAGAGAGAGAAAGAGAGAGAGAGAATCTTCCATCCACTGGTTCACTCACAACTCTAATGGCTGCAACATCCAGGGCTGGTCCAGATGCAAGCCAGGAGTCTGGAACTCTCAGGGTCTCTCATGTGGATGGCAAGGGCCCAAGCACACAGGCCATCTTCTGCTGCTTTCCCAGGTGCATTAGCATAGAACTGTAGCAGAAGTGGAGCGGCTGAGACTTGAACCAGCTCTCCAATATTGGAAGCTGTTGTCACAAGCAGTGGCTTAACTGGCCTGTGCCACGATGCTGACCGCTCCAGAAACGTTCTGAAGTACACCCTTACCTTATGCTTCACTATACCAAATGTGAAAACTGTCCACCTTCTTTTTGTTTAACGACCTCTTACTAATTTGCCACGCTCATTGCCTGGGAACAAAGGAGGAAGAAATGTAGAAGAAAGGGAAGTGGGGAAGAGAGACCTATCAGATAACACAGTGGTTCTCTATGAAGACCAGGAACCGGGAGAGGGCGAAGGCGGCGCGTGTCTGCGGCATGGCCTGCACACGCGTCGCCCGGAAACCCAGAACAATTGTCTGAGTGTCTCTGAGGATAAATGAATTAATGGCTCCAGAACTGTCATCGCCCCCTCACTCACACGTTCTCACCTGTGACAGGCTGGCCGGCCCAGGTTCGCAGGTTCAAAGCCGGCTTTGTGTACCCACTCCCTGGTGAAATGCGCTCAGTTTTCCCCGCTTGCACATTTTTACATAATTGTTGCATGTTCTTGTGCTTAATGAGAATAACATGATCCTCATGGAAGGAAGCCCCAGGTGTTCTGGAACAGTGGTCTCTCAGATAAGTGCTGTGACGGGGAGACGCAAACACGGGGCGGAATGCACTGACACGCACACAAATGCACAGTCTCCCCTCCGTCCACTCTGCCTGAGCAGAGCCACATCTGATTCTGCCGATTGCCAGTGGACTGGCATCAGTGACAGTGGCAAGAAACTGAGGGCTTTTGCTCATAAATTCCTGTATGAAATAAACTTCCAACCTCTATTTCCATCTGCCTGGGGATTTTGAGCATATTCAATAGATTCATTCACAGGATGTTAAAAGGCAAATCCCACAGGCCCAAACGTGTGAAGTGACTTGTCGGGGAGGGGGGGAGGGGGAATTCAGCATGTTGTGAGGAACCAGAAATCATGCCCTTAGCACCCAGCCTCCAGGGCACCCATCAGGAGCAGGAGGGCAGGGGCTGGTGTGGTGGCGAGAGGTTAAGCCACCCCCTGTGCCACCGGCACCCCATGTGAGCACCTGTTCTAGTCCCAGCTGCTTCACTTTCTATCCAGCTCCATACCAATCCCCCTAGGAAAGCAGAAGAAAATGCCCCAAGTGCTTGGGCCCCCGCACTTCCGAGGGGCACCCACGTGAAGTTCCAGGCTCCTGCCTTCTGCCTGGCCCAGCCTCAGCCATTGCAGCCATTTGGGGAATGAACCACTGGATGGACGATCTCTGTCTCTGTCTCTGTCTCTGTCTCTCTCCCTCAACTCTCTCCCCTTTCTGTAACTCTTTCAAATAAATAAGTAAATCTTTAATAATAATAGAAAAAATACAAGGGCACACATGACGGAGAGGGAGCTGGCTCGTGGTTACTGGGGGATGGGACGTCTCTAACAGGACTCCCCTTAATGAGCTACTTTGAAGCAGACCAGTTAGTGGTGCCGCCTCTCCTGCCCAGCCCTTCCTTTTGCCCACTCCAGGGCAGAGAGAGTTTCTTGGTTTGTCCAGAGTAAGGACACACACAACGGTTAAACAGGGTTTGCCCAAACAGATCTTGTTCCTAATACGTTTCCCCTAAGATAGCCAGTCTGCCCAGTAAGATACCCTTGCTCTCTCATTTGGGGGCATCTGCACCTCATTGGCCTGGATGAGGAGAAGGGAGAGAGTACCAGCAGGAACACTGTGACTTGAAATCAGGCATTTTGAAACTCCTGTGAAATATGTGCGTATGAGTCCGTCTCACCCATAAAAAGAAACATGAGAGCAAAGTTTCCTTCTTTGGGGGAAAGGAGAAATAGGCCAATATATTACAGACTCCGAGCGTAAGAGGGTTTGGCAAATACAGACCAGTCTGTCTGCTTGATTACTTTGGAGGTCGTGCAGGAGCGAGGTGGGTGGGAAAGTGTACCTTCTTCCTGTGCTCCCTCTACACGCGGTGTGGAACCGAATGTCGGCGGAACCCTAGAAACCAGCGAGCCCAGAGATATTCTCCAGACACAGGGCTGCGCACTCCAGGCCCAAGGAGAAAGAATGAAAAGGCAGCGTCTGCAAACATCACTCAGACATCTGCAGCCAGCAAAGCTGCAGCTGTTCTCACCCCAGAAGTTATCTACAAAGAACCTGCACACATGCTCGGACTTCTGCCTGCAAGGCTCCTCCTATGCTCTCAGTGTAACAGACAGAGCCTGAGGACCTCAGTCCAGTTCTGATGTCTCCCTGTCCCCGGCTGACCTCGGGGTTCCCTCTCTTGTGGGATCTCATGATTTTCATCCCCTCGTCACAGAAACAAGAGAGGACTTCAAAACGTTGGTAGAAAAATGGAATTAAAAGATAGATTTATTTTGAGTTCAACAAAACTCCATCCAGGCCTCCCATGTGGGTGACAGGGACTCAAGGACCTGAGCTATCAGGTGCTGCCTCCCAGCGTGCACCTAAGCCAGAGCTGGATCAGAAGCAGAGGAGTCAGGACTTGAACCGAGCACTCCAAAACAGGACACGGGCAGCCCACGCCCACTCCTAAAACACCTCTTTTCTGGAGTCTCCTTTCTCGGCTTTTCTCCCCTGAAATTGTTTCCAACAGACACACAGGAATGTGGAACATCAAGCAGACTGACAGTCACTTATACAGACCCAGAACCCAACTTCAGATACCCAATTGAACAGCCTTGAACCCAAGTCTTGAGAAAAATGAACCCCCAAAGTCTAGCTCTGCAAAAACACTGAGTTAGGAACTGCGTCTGATTTATTTGGGGTCCCTAGTAGGTTTTCAATAAAATATTCTGAGTAATGTTCATTTTTTCCATAGACTGAGAAAATACCTTTTTTTTTTTTTAAGAAAAAGATTTTATGGATTTGAAAGGCAGAATGACAGAGAAAGGCAGAGGTAAAGAGAGAGGGGGAGAGAGACACAAGGGAGAGAAATCTTCCATCCGCTGGTTCACTCCCCAAATGGCAGCAATAGCCAGGGCTGTGCCAGGCCAAAGCCAGGAGCCAGGAGCTACTGCCAGGTCTCCCACGCAGGTGCAGGGGCCTAGGCACTTGGGCCATCCTCCACTGTCTTTCCAGGCACATCAGCAAGGAGCTGGATCAGAAGTGGGGTGGCCAGGACTCATCTGGATGCTGGTGTCACAGCTTTGACTTAACCCACTGTGCCACAGCAGCAGCTAGAGAAAAGACCTTTATGCGACATTACATGTAAATCACAGAAATTCCGAGTGAGTTTGCCTTTGCCAATAAATTGTTCCTTCTCATCTTAGTCTGTTTGGGGCAGCTATAATAAAATACCTGAGATAGGGCGATTTATAAAGAACAGACATTTATTTCTCACAGTTCTGAAGGCTGGGAAGTCCAAGATCAAAGTGAAAGACATTGGGGCCCGTGCTGTAGTGCAGAGCGTTGAAACATTGCCTGCAATGCCAGCATCACATGAGTGCACGGGATGGAGCCCTGGCTGCTCCACTTCCAATCCAGCTCCCTGCAAATCCCTGGGAAAGCAGCGGAAGACGGTCCAAGTGGTTGGGCCTCTGCCACCCACCCAGGAGACTGGGATAGAGTTCCAGGCTTGTGGCTTCAACCTGGAGGACCAGGCTGTTGGTGGCCATTTGGGGAATTAATCAGCAGATGGGAGATCTTTCTCTCTCTCTGTCTCTCCCTCCCTCTCTGTCACTCTACATAAGTAAATCTTTAAAAAATCAGAATAAAGCAAAGGCGTCTGGTGAGGGCCCCTTCCTGCATCATCATGCGGCAGATGCAGCAGGACAGACAGACAGACAGACTAGAGCCACAAATGCACCCCACCAGGCCCTTGCACTCCAACCAAGGCACCTAGTCCCATTCACGTGGGAGGAACCCTGTGGCTTCATTGTCCCTTACTGAAACTGGAGCAGACACAGCCCAATCACAGCACCTCTAATTTTGTGCCTGGACAAAACATTCAGCATTTGGCAGTGCAAAGTGGTCTAAATTCCTCCAGAAACATAAAGCAATTCAAAATCATGGGAACACTCCTCATAACGAGAACTGCCCCAGAGTCTCATAGAAATACCCACTCCTGCCATGCACTTTATGAAAGCATTCAGACCAAAAAATATTATCTTAATGGCAATGGTTGAATAAAATAGACATGAGCTTATCCTATAAGCCAAGAGTAAGCCACATTTTTGCAAAAGGTCAGATAACAACTATTTTAGCTTTTGCAGGCCTTTTGGGTTTTGTCACATTTACTCACATGATCAGTGAAGCATGAAAGCTCCCATAGTCATAGATTATGTGGCTGTGTTCCAATAATACTTTATTTATAAAAACAGGAATGAGGGGGGTCGGTGCTGTGGCGTAGCAGGTAAAGCCACCACCTGCAGTGTCAGCATCCCATATGGGTGCTGCTTCAAGTCCCGGCTGTTCCACCCCTGATCCAGATCTCTGCAATGGCCGGCGAAAGCAACAGAAGATGGCCCAAGTCCTTGGGCCCCTGCACCCATGTGGGAGACCTGGAGGAAGCTCCTGGCTCCTGGCTTCGGATCAGTGCAGCTCCAGCTGTTGCGGCCAGTTGGATTGTGAATCAGCAATGAAAGACCTCTCTCTCACTGCAGGTCCTTCTCTCTCTGTGTAATTCTGACTTTCAAATAAATAAATAAATCTTAAAAAAAAAATACGGCAAGCTGAAGTTGGCCCATACACTGTCACTTGCCCATTCCAATCTCAATGACGCATTGAGCCAAGGGACACCTAGACATAGCCAGACAGTGGGACAGGGTTACAGAGAAACTTCCAAGCAGTGTGAACAGAAAGAAATGGTAAGAAAACAGTATCGCTTTGCAGAAGATGATAAAATGGTCTTACCAAATAAAAAATGCAAAAGAAAACTAACCTTTAATATGGGCAGGTCTTCAAAAAGTTCATGGGAAATGTGTATTGAAGGGAAAAAAAACTGTGCATGGATTTTGAAATTTTTTGTACGGAAAGACACTTATTTTTTAATTCCAATTTTCCATGAGTGTTTTTGAAGTGTCCTGTTAGTCAATACTGTATTTACGAGTGGCGATTTGGGACAGAATCTGTGCCCTTGAAGAACACACAAGTGCAGGAAGTCGATGGATAGCTGTACGACAGACTTCCGCACTGAAGTGTTACAACAAAGGTTATTCAAACACTGGGGAATTCTGTGAGTATTTTTTTTTCCTTAATAGAGGTTTGTCCAGATGTTTCTGCAGATTGTGAACCCCTGGCCTAGATGAAATGTACATTCTCCCAGCCCTCCTCCATATTCAAGAAAGCTCGGGCACCAAAAGTACCACTGAAATTTCAAAGGCCAGACTTCAAATCCAGAGTGCCTTCAAATGCACGATTTGTGTGACCACAAAAACAGCTCACAATGTGAAGGGAGTCCTGATCGGAGATCTGATTTCTCTTTGGCCTGTTTGGTTTTGTTTTTCTGAGGGTAGCCAAAGTTTCCTTAGGTTTCAACATTTCACAAAGCATTTCCATCAACTCAGGAGCGAACAGTCTTCAGGGTCTTTTTGGAGAGGAAAAATATGACTCAGTTTGTGAAGCCGAGGCATGCATGCGAGTACGTGTGCACACACACGCATGTGCTGTAAGTAAACAGGCATGAATAGGTACTCTTATGTATGTTTAAAATCCGCCTTTTAAAGCCTCAGCTTTCCCAGAGTTTCCAGTTTTGCCGTTAAGCACAGCTTTTGCTGTGGTGGGTCCTTCTGCAAATATTCATTATCAGATCAGGAAAGGTTCTTTCTATTTCGAGTTTTCTGGGAGTTCCCATCTTAAAGGCATTTTGAATTCTGCCCGTTTTTTCCCCTTCATCTATCCCTTGATCTTAGCCAGAAGGCTGAGAAGTGATTCCCCTTCCTCTATCAAGATGATGCTGTGATTTTTGCCCCCTTTTCCCTAGTAATCTAAAGAGCAACATGATGAGTCTCAAAAGCAAGCCACTCACCCTAATCCACTGTTGGTGGGAATGCAAAACTGGTACAGCCACAATGGAAGTCAGTCTGGAGATTCCTCAGAAACCTGAATATAGCCCTACCACACGACCCAGCCATCCCACTCCTCGGAATTTACCCAAGGGAAATTAAATTGGCAAACAAAAGAGCTACTTGCACCTCAACGTTTATTGCAGCTCAATTCACAATAGCTAAGGCATGGAATCAACCTAAATGCCCATCAACGGAAGACTGGATAAAGAAATTATGGGATACTACACAGTGGTAAAAAAAAAAAAATCCAGTCATTAGCAACAAAATGGAGGAATCTGAAAAAACATCATGCTGAGTGAAATAAGCCAGTCCCAAAGGGACAAATAAGATATGTTCTCCCTGACCTGTGACAAATAACTGAGCACCTAAAGGGTGCTTAGTATTTGATACCATTGGTTGAACTCCTTACTTAACACAGAATTATTCTTAGGTATTTAAATCTAATTGAAAATTGATATCTGTTAAAAAATAAGAGTAGGAATAAGAGAAGGAGGAGATGTACAGTTCAGCACACATTCCCTTGGACATACCCCTAAGGGTAAAGCTAAAAACTTGCCATGGAACTCCAAATTCCATTAAGTTGGCAGGTACCAATGCCATCTTATTGTTAAAGTGATCAGTTTAAGTTCATAACTGATCACAAAGATAGGATTAAGTGTCAAAGGGATCAGGGAGTAAGACCAGTGTCTGCTAATAATAATTGATAGAATTAAAAAAGAGAGAAGATCCAACATGGGAAGCAGCATACACAGCAGGCTCATAGAATGACAAATGCCCAAAACAGCACTCTGGCCTCAGAATCAGCCCTTAAGGTATTTGGATCTGGCTAAAAAGCCCATGAGAGCATTTCAGGCATGGAAAGCCAAGACAGTGTGGCAAAAAATGACCTAAATGAAAGATCCCTATGAGTGAAATCCTGGTGGAAAGAAGGGGCCAGCCAAGAAGGAGGTACTTTCCTCTGAAGGGAGAAGAGAACTTTCACTTTTTTTTTTTTTATTTGACAGGTAGATTTATAGACAGTGAGAAAGAGACAGAGAGAAAGGTCTTCCTTCCGTTGGTTCACCCCCGAAATGGCCACTATGGCCAGTGCTCTGTGCCGATCCAAAGCCAGGAGCCAAGTGCTTCCTCCTGGTCTCCTATGCGGGTGCAAGGCCCAAGCACTTGGGCCATCCTCCACTGCCCACCCGGACCACAGCCTGGACTGAAAGAGGAGCAACCAGGACTAGAACCAGCACCTATATGGGATGCCGGCACTGCAGGTGGAGGATTAACCAAGTGAGCCACAGCGCCTGCCCCTGAGAACTTCCAGTTTGATTACAGCCTTGTCTAAAAAAGGTCGGAGTTTGTGAACTCAAGAGGCTTCCACAGCCTTGGCAGCTTATGCAAGAGCCTTGGGTAATTACCAACGTCATAAACAAGAGTGTCAATTGTTAAATCAACAACAGGAGTCACTGTGCATTTGCTCCCCATGTAGGACCTCTGTCCTTAATGTGTTGTACTATGAGAATTAACAGTAAAACTAGTCTTCAAACAGTACTTTATACTTTGTATGTCTGTATGAGTGCAAACTGTTGAAATCTTTACTTAGTATAGAGTTTATCTTCTGTATATAAAGATAATTAAAAATAAATCTTAATGAAGAATGGGATGGGACAGGGAGTAGGAGATGGGATGGTTTGTGGCTGGGAAGGTGGGTACGGGTGTAAGAACCACTATAATCCAAAAGTTGTACTTACAAAATTTATATTTATTAAATAAAATCTTTCTATAAAAATAAAAATTAAAAAAAAAATTTAAAAGCAAGCCACTCTGAATTCCTGGAACGAGCCACTCCTGTTTATACAAGGCTGGCTTGATTTGTTAACATTTTGTAGGGAATTGGGCATTTTGTGATTGTTCTGTTTTACAATGTCTTTGTCAGGTTTTAAAATTCAGGGTACGGTCTGGTGTAGCAGGCTAAGCTTCTGCCTGCAGTGCCAGCATCCCATATGGGCGCTGGTTCGTGTCCTGGCAGCTCTACTTCCAATCCAGCTCTCTGCTATGGCCTGGGAAAGCAGCAGATGATGGCCTAAGTACTCGGGCCCCTGTACCCATGTGGGAGACTCGGAAGAAGCTCCTGGCTCCTGGCTTCCGAACAGCCCGGCTCTGGCCGTCACGGCCATTTAGGGAATAAACAAGAGGATGGAAGACCTCGCTCTCTCTCTCTTTCTCTCTATGCCTGTAACTCTACCTCTCAAATAAGTAAATAAAAATCTTAAAAAAAAAAAAAAAAAGAAATTCAGGATAGACAACACCTAAAAAAACAGAAACCATTCTTTTTTTCCTATATTCTGGAAATGTTTATATAGCACTGTTACGGCTTCTCCTTTAAATGCTTAAAAAAATTGATTGGCGAAAATATCCGGGCCCAATTTTATCTTATGTTAAGATTCTAAGAAGTCATTACTCCATTTATTTCACACTGCAGCCAAAGTCTACATGGCTATAAAGCACAGGCTGGAATGCACAGACCGCTGAGCACCTCCCCACGCCACCCAGCCCATCCCAGCCCCCACAGTGTGTGCGACAGGGCCACCCCAGCGCAACACAGCTTCACAGTCAATTCCCCTAGCTCAAGAGGAACCCTAGGCCAGTGGAACAGTCTACCCAGACAGATTGACTGACATGCTTCCCTCTCAGCTGTACTCTGGGATTCCGATCTTAGAAAGTTACAAGGGCCAGGGCCCCTGCGTCAGTGAAAGGAACCACACTCCAACATGGTTGCAAACAACCACAGGGCCTCAGGGCTGATAGAGTGGGCGACTGCTGTGAAGAATGCCCCCCCCCCCAGTGTGACAACCAAAAATGTTCCCAGACACAGCCAAAGGTTCCCTGGAGGGACCCACTAGGCCCAAGCTGAGAACCACTGTTTTATCTGAAAGGTCACTACTCTTGCTCTCTTGGCAAAGGAACTGGGTCATTTGCAGAGTGGACTGTTCTGTCACCTGTTGCCTGTTACACACATGTGAATGACACCTTCGAATATTCTCCTGCAGGGGCCAGCGCTGTGGCACAGCAGGTAAAGACCTGACCTGAAGGGCGGACATCCCATATGGGCACCAGTTTGAGTCCCAGCTGCTCCACTACCGATCCAGCTCTCTGCTATGGCCTGGGAAAGCAGAGGAAGATGGCCCACGTGCTTGGGCCCCTGTACTCATGTGGGGGACCTGGAAGAAGCTCCTGGTTCCTGGTTCCTGGCTCCTGGCTCCTGGCTCCTGGCTTCTGGCTTCAGATCGGCTCAGCTCTGGCCGTTGCAGTCATTTGGGGAGTAAACCAGTGGATGGAAGATTTTCTCTCTCTCTCTGGCTCTACCTCTCTCTATAACTCCGTCTTTCAAGTAAATAAAATAAATCTTAAAAAAAATAAAACAATTCCTACAAACATTTTTAAAAGGTGTATTTGTTTATTTGAAAGGCAGAGTAACAGAGAGAGGGGGAGAGACACAGAGAGAGATCTTGGATCCGCTGGTCCTTGCCCCAAATGACTACAATGGCAAGAGTTGGGCCAACCAGAAGCCAAGAGCCTGGAACTCCCTCCCAGTCTCCCACATGGTGACAGGGGCCCAAGTGCTTAGATTAACTTCCACTGCTTTCCCAGGCGAATTAGCAGGGAGCTGGATTGGAAGTGGAGCAGCCAGAGCCTGGAAACTGCAGCCAGATGGGATCCCATATGACTGCTAACACTACATGCAACAGCTTAACTTGCTGCCCCACAAAACTGGCTCCTCTTAGAAATTTTTCAAATTAAATACTAGAAATCAAATTTCACCAGTGAATCCAGTTTGAAGCCTAGGTATGCCTGTTTTTCAAATGTGCATTTTATTTGATTTGATTTTTTTTATTTGACAGATAGAGTTAGACAATGAGAGAGAGAGAGAGAGAGAGAGAAAGGTCTTCCTTCCATTGGTTCACCCCCCAAATGGCTGCTACGGCCAGAGCTATGCCCATCTGCAGCCAGGAGCCAGGTGCTTCCTCCTGGTCTTCCATGTAGGTGCAGGGCCCACTTGGGCCGTCCTCCACTGCCTTCCCGGGCCACAGCAGAGAGCTGAAAAAGGAGCAGCTGGGACTAGAACCCGGTGCCCATATGGGATGCCAGTGCAAGAGGAGGATTAACCAAGTGAGCCACGGCGCTGGCCCCTCAAATGTGCATTTTAAATACAATAAAAGCTTACATTCACGTATATGGTTCTAAAAGGAGTAAGGTGCTAGTTTAAAAGACCTTCTTTGAAACACTAAGCTGGTTTCAGTATCAAATGTGGTTGGAGAAAAACAGACCCAGAGTTTTGAAGGAATCCTCTAGAACCATGGGTTGTAATTGGGACACAGATGTCAAGGAAACAGCTCTCCACGCAGAAGAAAGAGCAAGACTGAGAAATAACCAGTCACTGTGTTCTCCACTTTTGTAGAAATGACCAAGGTCACTGAGTTCTTTGCTTCTTAGAAATGACCAAGGTCACTAGTCTTGCTCTCTCAGCAAGGAAATTAGGTCATTTGCAGAGCAAAGCTAAGGAAAAAAAAATACAGTCCTAGCTCTCTGGTGGGGGTGGGGTGGGACTGTAATGTGTTATGCTGGTCACGGGATGTGTGTCACCTGGGCAGGGGTATGGCCTTGGACCTAGGACTATTCTCTTCTGCTCAGGGCAGTACCCAGAAAGGAGCTCAGTGTAGGATTTCATCTGTCACCTGTGGACGCAGCAGGCGGGAGCACCAGGGTCCTGAACAGAGAAGCTAAGTGGCAGGGTACAGCATGCGCCCTAAGGCTCAGCCACACGTTGAACACCGAGTGTAAACCTTCCATCGCTGGATTCTCAGCTTCAGGAAAGCTCGGGCACTGCCTTTTTTTTTTTTTTTTAAGATTTATTTATTTAAAAAGCAGAGTTACAGAGAGAGAAAAGGAGAGAGACAGATCTTCCATCCGCTGACTCACTCCCCAAATGGCCACAACAGCCAGGACTGGGCCAGGCCAAAGCCAGGAGCCAGGAGCCTCTTCCAGGTCTCTCATGTGGGTGCAGGGGCCCACGCATTTGGACCATCCTCCACTGCTTTCCCAGGCGCCCATATGGGATGCTGGTGCCACAGGGGAAGGCTTAGCCCGATACGCCACAGCACCTGCTCCAAGCCTCTCCTTTTATAAAACCTTCAAACAGGAGAAGTCACCATTGGTATAGTCATTGGCTGACAGAAGACAAATATTGCTCTCTGCCTAAATACAGTGTGGTGGTCGCCAGATATTTTTGCTTTTTAATTTTTGACTTAATTTGTATTCGAATCATTAGTGCTGGGAATTGATACATAATTCAAAAATTGTAGAGAACAGTTCAAGTTCTTTCATTCCCGCCTCGCTCCTCACTGTCAGTTCCTTCTGCAGAGGCCTTGGGCACTTACCATTGGCTTATATTCTTCCTCTTTTAATACAAATGAGAGCTTACACTGCAATATGTGGTACACCTTGCATTTTCACTTCCTAACACACCCTGGAGGGCACTCATTTCAGTGCAGTTTCCTGATTTTTTTCCCATAGTGGCAAAGTTTTTGCACCTTTAAAAAAGATATTTATTTATTTATTTAAAAGTCAGAGTTACAGAGAGAGAGAGAGAGATCTTCCATCCACTGGTTCACTCCCCAGATGGCAGCAACAGCCAGGGCTGGGCCAGGCTGAAGCTAGGAGCCAGGAGCTTCTTCTGGGTCTCCCCAGGAGGGCGGCGGGGTCCAAACACTTGGGCCATCTTCCACTGCTTTCCCAAGCCACTAGCAGAGAGCTGCATCAGAAATGGAGCAGCCGGGAGTTGAACCAGCGCCCATGTGGGATGCCAGCATCACAGGCAGCAGTTTTACTCGCTACAGCACGATGCTGGCCCCAGAGCTTTTGCATTTAAATTATTTCCAAGCCTTGGTTATTATAATAATTCATTTTGTAGATATGTTGTTTGTAAGTGTGCTCCTGGCTCCCAGCTTCAGCCTGGCCCAGCCCTGGCTGTTGCTGCCATCTGGGGAGTGAACCAGTGGATGGAAGATCTCTCTCTCTCTCTGTAACTCTGACTTTCAAATAAATAAATAAGTATCTTTTTTAAAGCTTCATAGTAAAACCTTTGAAGTCTAATTTCTGGGTCCAGGTGTTTGCAGTGTTGATAAGTAAGAACAAATTTCTCTCAAACAGGAATGACAATCGGTTTACATTCCTGAAAGGAATAAGACTTCATTTTTAAAAGAATTTTTTCTCCAACAAAGCTGTGGATTTTTTAAAATCTTTGTCAAGCTGATAGTGGGAATTGGTGTTCTGAGGAAGTAGCTGGTCGTCAGCTGGAAAAGTGGAAGCTGATGGGTACGGCAGGGCAGCTCACCGTGCCACTCTGTTCCAGCACAGACTTGAAGTTTTCCAGAGTGAGAAAGCTCACTTACAGAGCCGCTTGTTTGTATCTGAGTCCTGTCCTTACCATTTCCCATCTTTCTATTGCATTGGCGAAATCTTCCCACTGGCTTCTAAGTAGAGATTTAGACAGGGTCGTGTGTCACATAGGGATGGATGTGGTGTGAGGACTGCGTTGTTGGTTGATTTTGTCCTGGTGTGACTACTTAGAGTACTCACACAAACCTAGGTGGTGCAAGGCACTCACTGGATCAGGCCTCCTGATGTGACCAGCAGACACAGTCCATCCAGATGGGTGGGTCTGCGGCCAGCTTAATGTGCTGCACAGTTTTATCAACACCTCATCCTACTAAGTGGGTGCTCACTCAAACTTGTGATCAGAAGGATGTGTTGTAAGTAGATCAGCCAGTAACAGTCACTTATTACCATTATCAAGTACAGTGAACTGCACAGACTGTCTATGTTATACTTTTATATAACTGGCAGGGCAGTAGGAGTGCTTCTACCAACACCACACACACACACACACACGTGATACAGTCTTGCTGCAACATAATGCCCACTTCAATGTCACCAGGCAACAGCTCCTTATAATCTATGGGACCACTATGGTACAGGGAGCCCTTCACTGACTGAAATTCAACTACACAGCATGGGACGTTATTACGAAATTAACCCTTTGCTTGTGACACAAGGAAACTTTTAACTTTTCCTAATTTGGTTCTTTGAAAACTTTCAAGATTTTTTATACATATTTGAATATAATAATCTTTGTGTTACTACTTCAGAGTTTTGTGTGGTAACTAGAAAGACCTGTCCCATACCAAGACTGTTACAATCTTCTATGCTCTCTTATAGGATTTTCATGGTCTCTTTCTGTTCTTTTGTCTTTGCTTTTCTTTTTATACTTAAAGCTCTGGTATATCTGCAATGGAGAGGGAGCTAATATTTAAGACAGGGATCCAGTTTTATTCAGAGGCTTATCCTGTTATCCTAACATCATCTATTATAGGATTCATTTATTCATCATTGGTTGTACTTTTATCACATAATGAATTTTCGGAGATACTAGGGCCTGTTATTAGGGCCAGTGGCTCCCACAATTTATTGCTAAAACTTGTGACTTGTTTTTTTTTTTTTGACTAGTACTACCAGAACAGTGATAAACAATGATGCTAAGTAGTCATTCCTGTCCTTAACTCTAATGTGAATACCTTGTATTTCTCCATGAACATAATGTTGACTTGAGATTAAAATAGGTATTTTTATTTGCTTTTTAGAGGGTAGGAGAGAAGGAGATGGAATGGGAGAGAGAGAAGAGATAGAGATAGAGATAGAGATAGAGATAGAGATAGAGATAGAGATAGAGATAGAGATAGAGATAGAATGAGAATCTCCTATCCACTAGTTTACTCCTCAAATGCTTGCAACAGCCAGGACTATGTCAGCCAGGAACTAATGTTAGCAGCCAAGAACTCAGTCCAGGTCTCCTACATGGGTGGCAGGGACCCAGCTATTTGAATCATCGCCACTGCCACTCAGAGTCTGCATGAGCAGGAAGCTGGAATAGGGAGCCAAGGCCAGAAATCAAACCCAGGCATTCCCATGCGGTATGTGGACATCCCCAGTATCATCATGAGAGTTCAGACAAATGTCTGTTCCAGTCTTTCATTTTTTTAAATATCCAGCATTTGCTAATTTCTGAAATAGTCCCCAAATCTTAAACAAATAGAAGTGGTTGCATGGCCATTATGTTATCATGGCAGCAGTTGTAATCACTCAGATCCTGGTCCAAAGTGGGTCAGGAGTAAGTATGAGGACTTTTGCCTCCGTGCGGTCATGCAGGGATCCATGCCCCTCCCATGTACGGTGCTAGCACCATTCCCAGAGCCTCGGGGGCCTCCCGGGGGTCTCAGCATTTGGATGCAGAAAAAGAGAGAGAACATGCAGCAAACTGTGTGGGAGATGTACTGTGGACCAGGTCTAGAAACAACCAATATCATTTATTTCAAGAATGCCTATCTACAAGAGAATGTGAGAAACAGTGCCCAGTTTTGTGTTCATGAAGACAAAGAGTTCAGTGAATGCATTGCTGTGTCAGTTTCTCCTATTAATGACCCACATGTGCACTCTTATGAGTATAAATATGTTGTTTACTGGCTGGGTTATGCCAGTAAAAAACTGGCCAGGTTATGCTCTTTCTTACTAGTGACCCAAACAACCAGTGCAGATTAGAGGAACAGCTCTATTTCGGGCACGGAAAACCAAGACACTGTATCAAAAAATGTCTTACATGAAGGATCTCTGTGAGTGAGATCCCAATGGAAAGAAGTGGCCATCAAAGAAGGAGATACTTTTCTTTGAAAGAAGGAGAGAACCTCTACTTTGTTTATGGCCTTGTCTAAATACTGAGAAGAGTTTGTGGATTCAAAAGGCTTCCATAGCCTAGACAGCTCATGTCAAGAGCCTTGGGTGGTCACGGATATCATACATAAGTGTGTTAATTGTTAAATTAACAACAGGAGTCACTGTGCACAAACTTCCCAGGCAGGACCTCTGTCCTCAATAAGTTGTATTATGAGAGTTAACTGCAAAACTTGTTCTCAAACAGTTTGTGTGTGTGTGTGTGTGTGTGTATGTGAACAGTTGAAACCTTTACTTAGTATAGAGTTGGTCTTCTGTGTACAAAGTTAATTGAAAATGAATCTTAATGGAGAATGGGACTGGGAATAGGAGAGGGAGGAGGAGGGGTGGAGTGTGGGTGGGAGGTCGGATATGGTGGGAAGAATGACTATATTCCTAAAGTTGTACTTATGAAATTTGTATTCATTAAATAAAAGATTTCCTTGGGAAAATAAAAAGGAACAGCTCTGCTCATTTAGTGACTCAGGGGCCCACACCTGCTAAGAGACCATCTGATACGTGCTTCCATGATGGCTGCGGCAAGTGCTGTGGTTTGCCTCCTAAAGACCATGTGCCGGAAGCTTGGTCCTGTATGGTGATGCTGAAGTAGGGTCTAGGGCAGGCTTTTGGCTTAGTGGTCAAGTCACCACGTGGACACTTGATCCCGTATTGGAGTACCCAGTTTGGGTGCTAGTCCCTTTGCTTCCAAGACACCTATCCGCTGGTGCACACCCTGGAGACAGCAGACGCTGGCTCTAGTCCTCTGATCCAAGCCTGCCATTTGGGAGACCTGGCTGGAGTCTGGCCTGGCCCAGCCTTGGCTGCTGTAGGGATTTGGGGAACGAATCAGAAGATGGTAGATTTCCCTCCGTCTCTTCCTCTGTGTGTCTGCCTGCTTTTTACATAAAATCAAAGTAAGTGAATGAAAAGATTTTTTTAAAGAAAGAATAGTGCCTGGTGGAGGGTGATGAGGTCGCAGGGTTCCCACCACCAGAAGCATTAATGCTGGTTTTGGGGCGTGGGTTAGTACTCGCGAGAATGAACTGTTGGAAAGCGAGTTTGGCCTCCTCAGTTGACTGCCTTGCCTCCCGTCTCTGTGTGAGCTTCTGCTACTGCCCAGGGGCAGTTCCCCTTCTGCTTCTCCAGCATGTTTAAGTTTCATTTATGTATTTGAATGCCAGAATTAGAACAGAGAGACAAGGTTGTGAAAAGAGCGAGGCATGGTGTGGTGCCACCATTTCTTCCTCCTTCAGGCTCTGGGCCTCACACAGAGCTTCCACCAGAGCCATGCTGCGACAGAGCGTTTGGAGGTTCACAGCTTCCGGGGTCCGTAGGAGCCACGATGGGGAGGGCCCCGGGTGAATACGTCATTTTCAGCAGAAAACAAGTGGAGGTTGTCAATGACGATGATTTTGTATTTTGGATCTATATTTGCTACACCTTTCTTTATAGTATGATGCTCACTGCTAACAAATAAGGATGTTTTAGGTCATACATTGAACAGATCATGAAGAGCATTTCAATGGGTACAATCTTCTTGAAAACGGCTCAAACTCTTGAACTAATACATAGTAGATACGTTTGTAAATAAACTTAGGACATGATGCTTCATGCTCCTTCTCTGATATGGGGAATATGATCACTGAGATGTGCCTGCTTTACTATTCAGATAATATTCTTTTTTTAGATTTTTATTTATTTATTTGACAGGTAAAGTTACAGACAGAGAGAGAGACAGAGAGAAAGGTCTTCCCTCCTTTGGTTCACTCTCCAAATGGCGCAATGGCTGGAGCTGCACCGATTCGAAGCCAGGAGCCAGGTGCCTCTTCCTGGTCTCCCATATGGGTGCAGGGGCCCAAGGACTTGGGCCATCTTCTACTGCTCTCCCAGGCCATAGCAGAGAGCTGGATCGGAAGTGGAGCAACTGGGACTAGAATCAGCGCCCATATGGGATGCCGGCACTGCAGGCACAGGATTAGCCTAGTGTGCCACGGCGCTGGCCCCTGGATAATATTCTTTAATCAAGATGTTTATGATTTAGCTTATTATATGATCTTAAATTCTGAGATTTTAATTTTTGGTATTTTTTGGATTAAGACATTGTGGGAGATTTATGATATAAAAAAGAAATGCAAAGTTAAAAAAAAAAGAAAGAAAGAAAGGCAGAGTTGCAGAGAGAAAGGAAGAAACAGAGAGAGAGAGATCTTCCATCCACTGATTCACTTCACAGATGACCACAATGGCCAAGGCTGGGCCAGGCTGAAGCCAGAATCCAGGAACTCAATCTGGGTCTCCCACATGGGTGGCAGGGGCCCAAGTCCTTGGTGCATCTTCTACTGCTTTCCCAGGCACATTAGGGGAAGCAGCTGGGACTTGAACCTGTTCTCACAGGAGGTGCTGGCATTGAAGGTGGAGACTTACCCTACTGTGCCACAGCACTAGCCCCTCCACCATGGTCTGATGTAGACAGGGCCCTTCAGGATGCCAGCACCATGCTACTCGGACCCTCTACCCTCTAGAATGGCGAACCAAACAAATCTCTTACTGTATAATTTATCCAGCTTTGGATGTTTCGTTATCATAACACAAAAGGAACCACTAACACAGTTAAGTAAAAGACAAGAAAATCAGACAGCATGTTGACCAAAGCAAGGCAAATAGCATAACTAACCACCAAAGGAAAACTAAATTCAGTTCTTCCGTGAGCTTGTACATGAAGGTAAGCTAGATGTTACTGTGAGGTATACCACCCCATTCTTTGTGCACAGAGCTACAAATCTGTGTCCTACGTGATATCCAAACTGTGCTTGCTGTCACACCCATACACATACTCCCTAAGTCAGAAAACACTGAAGCACGCCGCATTCAAAGACAGCAGAAGGAACGGAAGACACTGCGAAAACTTTTACACCACAGTCTGCGCAGAAGGCCACGTCAAGAGCATCAACCCCCAAGCCACAGAGGCTGTCTACAAGGAACATATCTGTGTTTATTTGCTGTAGAACTAGTATATCAACCCTTATATACAACTACACCATTCCAGAAATCTCCATCCCAGGAATGAAAACGTACTGTGGCTAAAGCTTTTATTTCAGTTAGAATGTGTCAAGTGCCCTGCAGAGGCGAAATCTGTTAGCAAAGGTTGAGATTTGTGGAAATTAAATACAAAAAGACAGAAAGACAGAAAGACAGAAAGACAGAAAGACAGAAAGACAGAAAGAAAGAAAGAAAGAAAGAAAGAAAGAAAGAAGTCCTGTTAGTTCATTTTCAATAGCCTTCTCTTCCCTTTACTTCCTTTATTAGGAGAAAACCTGTGTATTCCAGGGATAACAATCAGAAAATATAAATCAACTTTCTCCAGTTCTTAGAATGGGGATCACTTGGAGTGTGGCACACAGGATTAAACAACACCGGTTCAAGTCCCAGCCACTCCACTTCCAATCCAGATCCCTGCTAACATGTCTGGACAAGAGGCAGAGTGTGGTGCAAGTGCTTGGGCCCTGCCACCACATGGGAGGCTCAGATGGAGTTCCTAGCTCCTAGCCTCGGCCTGGCCCAGTCCCGACAGCTGCAGCCATTTGAGGAATGAACCAGTGGATGGGAGATCTCTTTGGCTCTGTCTTTCCCTGTGTCTGTCATTCTGCCTCTCAAATACATAAAAAGATACCTTTAAAAGAAAATTTTTAAAGAATGTGGGTCATTCACTTTTCTGTTGCAACCATTGAGTTTCTAACCAGCACTTTATTGGCTGTTATGTAGATCAAAACAGGCCACCAGGAGAGGAGAGTGGAATCTGGGATGGATTATCTTCCAAGGTTTGTCACAAAGTGTGCACCCATCAGTCACCCATCACCCATCAGTCACCATTCTCCTCGTTGCCAGTTTTTTAGGGGAATATTTGGAAACAGTGACTCCTCAGCAGGGGTTTGGGCAGATGATCTGGGGCGAGCTGCTCTCTGTGAATGCTTGTGCTAAAGAGAGAGGGGAGAGGAAGGCACTCCCCTTAATGTCTGGGGCTCACTTGCTCTTGCCTGCTACGTTCAGGCCCTCCTGGTGTGATCTCGTGTGCTCCTTCTGCTGGCATTTATTGAGAACTACTGTGTACCAGACTCTGCCAAGTCCTGGGGCCACACAGAAGGCCCAGCAGGGCCCTTCCAAAGACAGGTGCTCAACAGGTTTCTACACGCCTCCATCCTCCATCCACAGGAGCTCCCATCTCCTGGCCTTCTGGGGCTGTGGCTCTAAATCAAGCAAGGACCCTCCTGTTAAGAAAGTCACAATCGGGGAGGAAAATGAATATGGAAACGAGCGCAGCCGGCAGGCACTGCTCCCAGTCCTCTGGGGGTTGCCTCCTTTGTGTTTCCAGATTCAATCAGAGTGGGCTCAAGCCTGCACCTGCAGGCTGGCAGGAATGCCAGAATCACAAACCTGCACTTTCTTGTCCTCCTGAACACTCAGGGGTCCAAGACGGCCCCACCACAGACTTCCTTCCTGCTCGGGAAAGCTCCGTCACGGCCTCCCAGCTGCTGCTTCCAGTGCTAACACCAACCCCTCATGTTGCCTTGTCAGTCTTTGCCCATCCCTGCCATGGTCTGCAGGTGCCTCAAAAGAGAGGTACTTGGGTGGGCCATGTGGGGCAGCAGGTTAAGCTGCCATCTGTGGTGCCAGCGTCCTGTTTCTGAGCAGCAGGTGCAAGTCCCGGCTGCTCCACTTCCGATCTAGGACCCTGCTAATGCACCTGGGAGAGCAGCGGAGGACAGCCAAGTAACCGGGGCCCCTGAATCTGGGAGACCAGGATGGAGTCCCGGGCTCCTGACTTCATCCTGGCCCAGCCCTGGCTGTTGTGGCCATTTGGGGAATGAACCCGTTGATGGAAGATTTCTCTCTCTCTCTCTCTCTCTCTCTCTCTCTCTCTCTCTCTCTCTCTCTATCTTTCCTTTCCTCTCTCTTTCTCTCTCTCCCTAACTCTACCATTCAAAAAAATATAGAGTTTTTTAAAAAAAAAGATAGATAGGTGCTCGACTGACTTCTCTGCCTCTCTGTCCTCAACCCACAGGGGTACCCATCACCTGGCCTCCCCCCAGGTGTGGCTCTGAGATATACATGTACCTAAACACTACATGGTACCCCGAGAGTATGCACCACTTGTAAGCGTAAGTTAAAAATCAATAAGTAAAGACTCAGCCTTCCCTCCCTGTATTCTCTTCCAAGGCCTCACTTCCCGGAAGACACCCAGCCTCAGAGCCTTCATGGAATTCACATGACCCAAGTCTTCCCAGACCTGAGGATTCCCCGGGTGGCTTGGCTGCTTTCCTCTCCAGTCCCAGAAATACAAAGACTGTATTTCTTCTCCTTTCCGGGGCACTCCTGCTGTGACGAGCCTAAGTCTTTGAACTACCTGGCAAGCAGGACGCCCTTTTCCCAGATGTTCCAGCAGCTCATCTTGTGGTCTTGAATCAGGGCCACAGCTCAGGGTTGTGAAAGCTGCAGATTACACAACAGCAAGAGTGGGATCGCTGGGTCAGAGGACAGATGCACACTTTATTTCACCGAGAAAATGATGGTTTTCCAGAAAGACTTGTGTAGACCAGTGTGCACTCCCATGAGCAACGCCCTGTCTCCCCACATCCTTGTCAATGCGTGAGTCATCCATCCTTCTAATTGTTGCCACTAGGATGGGTGTGAAGTGGTTTCCAGCACTATTATTTCTAGAGCTGGCCTCCTGGTGACATTTAGAATCTGTCTCAGTCATGGACTGGTAGGGATGTTTTCCCCCACAAATTCAAATATTGAAACCCTACCTCCCAGCAAGATGGTCCAAGGAGGTGGGGCCTTTGGTGGGTGATTAGTCATGAGGCTGGAGACCTCCTGATGGGGTTAGCACCCTTATAATAAAAAAGTGAGGAGAGAGCTTTCTCATTATCTTTCCCACCACAAGAAGTCAGCTATCTGTTAACCCAGAGGGCCCTCACCAGAACCTGACCACTCTGGCAGCCTGAGCTCCAAGCTCGTCTTCAGAACCATTGGAAATAAATGTTTCTGCTGCAGTGTGTTCTGTGCAGCAGCCTGACCTAAGACAAGGATCAGGTCTTAGGGAGTAGCTTGGAAATAGGCTTCGCCCATGTGCTACACTGTAAGGGTGACACACACTAATCACACATCCCCCCAAAATGTGCCCTTTTGATGCACTCCAAATGCATCATCTTCTTGGTCCTCACAGCCGCAGTATCCAGCACTCCTCCTGTGTGGGCTAACGAGATAGCACAGAGAACAGGTGTCATGGAGGATAGGATAGTAGGTGACACAAGGGTAAGCTTTGCACTGAATTCAACATCAGTTTCACTTTGATGATTTAAATTATCCAGGGCATAGCAGTTAAGACACCACTTGGGGGGCTGCCGCTGTGGTGCAGTAGGTTAACGCCCTTGCCTGAAGCTCTGGCATCCCATATGGGCACCAATTTGAGACTCGGCTGCTCCACTTCCTGTCCCAGCTCTCTGCTATGGCCCAGGAAAGCAGTAGAAGACAGCCCAAGTCCTTGGGCCCCTGCACCCACTCGAGAGACCCAGAAGAAGCTCCTGGCTCCTGGCTTCAGGTTGGCACAGCTCCAGCCATTGAACCATTGGATGGAAGACCTCTCTCTCTCTCTCTCTCTCTCTGCCTTTCCTCTATGTAACTCTGACTTTCAAATAAATAAATAAATATGTTTTAAAAAAGACACCACTTGGGATGCCTGCATTCCTTATCAGAGTGCCTGGGTTCGAGTCCCAGATCCACTCCCAATTCCAGCTTCCTGCTGCCGTGAAGCTTGGGAGGCAACAAGTGACAGCTTGGGTGCTTGGGTCCCTGACACCCACATGGGAGATGCAGATTGAGTGCCTAGCTCCCATGAGTCCTAGCATGGCTGAGTCCCAGTTCTTGTAGGCATTTGGGGAATGAACCAATAAATGGATGGAAAATCAATCTCTCTCTCTCTCTCTCTCTCTCTCTCATTCCTCAAATAAATAACTTAAATTTTGATATTATTTATTTATTCAAAAAACAGAGTTACAGAGAGAAAAGGAGACACAAAGAAAGAGATCTTCCATCTACTGGTTCACTCCCCAAATAGCTGCAACAGCCAGGGGCTGGGCCAGGCTGAAGCCAGATCCAGGAACTGCGCTTAGGTCTTCCACAGGGGTGCAAGGGCCCAAGCACTTGGGCCATCTTCCACTGCTTTCCTAGCTGCACTCTATCAGAGTGGAGCAGCCCAACTCAAACTGGCACTCATATGGGATGCTGGCGCTTCAGGCCAGGGTGTTAACTCACTGCACCACAGTGTCAGCCCCCTAACATGAATTTTAAAAATAAATTATCCAGGCCACTGACTCTTCCTTCACCTGCATTTATGTACTCATTAACAAATCTTTGTGATACTAGGCATTTTCCTATGTGCAGGGAGTAGAAACAAAGCAAACTACAGAGGGACCTGAGTGACTTGGCTTCTACTGGAGAAGAAAAACACGGCTTTAGTTCACACTAATGCTGCTAGAAGTACCCTGAGCACCGAGCCTCGGACAGCCTCTGCCCAGTGTACAAGCTGATGTGAAGCCGCTGTGGGCAGCAGGTGCAGCTAGGGTGATGTCTTCATGGCCCAGATGTGGTAGAGCCATGCAGCCGGGAACACAGTGGCTCCCACTCCTCGTCTTCTTACCCTTACCCTCCTCTGATGCCTGGAAGTCCTCAGTGGTCAAGCAGGGCAGGGCCTCAGATTCTCCCAGGTGGGCAGCACAGGGTGTCCACCCTCTGCTCCTGCTGGCCTGAGACCTCTCTTTTCCCTGCATTGTCACGTGGTCTTCCCTCCACCAGCGCGTGTGTCTAAATCTCTCTTTTTTTAAGATTTATTATTTTTTTGAAAGACAGAATTACAGAGAGGCAGAGGCAGAGAGAGAGAGAGAGAGAGAGAGAGAGAGAGAGAGATCTTCCATCCTTTGGTTCACTCCCCAGATGGTTGCAATGGCCGGAGTTGTGCCGATATGAAGCCAGGAGCTTCTTCCAGGTCTCCCATTTGTGTGCAGGGGTCCAAGCACTTGGGCCATCCTCTACTGCTTTCCCAGGCCACAGCAGAGAGCTGGATCAGAAGAGGAGCAGCAGGGACTAGAACTGGAGCCCATATGGGATGCTGCGACTGGAGGTGGCAGCTTTGCCCTCTACACCACAGCACCGGCCCCAAATCTCACTTTCTTATGAGCACGTGGTCATATTGGGTCGGGGCTCACCCTACAGACTTCATTGTCACTTAATCACCTCAGTAAAGATGCTGTCTCTGAATCAGACGGTTCAGAGCACATAATTCCAGCCTCCAGGAAGACACCACACGCACATGAAATTCCACTAAGGCGAGGCCGACAGCTGCCCGAGGAAGGTACGCGGCAGGCCAGAACTCACCTGAGCCAGCAGCACATGCGAAAGCAGCCCGCCTGAGCTTTGCTGAGCTTTGCTGAGCTTTGCTTCCTCAGGGAGATGGGAGCTCCCAGAGCAGCATCTGAAGCTCCGGCAAGGGACGGGCGCAGTGCTCCTCTGGGCCCCAGCCAAGCGCAGCTAATACCCTTCCAGATTCATACAAGAGAATTCAGTGGAACGTTCTACAAGTGTTTTCTCCAGGCGCTTAGAATGACTGAGCCAGTTCCACATACAGAAGAAGCACAGTATGGAATGATAAGAGGTTAAAAACAGGGGCGGGTGGCTGAGGACTAGTGCTGTGGCCTAGTGAGTTAAACTGCCGTCTGCAGAGCTGGCATCCCATAGGGACGCTGGTTCCAGCTCCACTTTGGATCCAACTCCCTGCTAATGCACCTGGGAAGGCAGTGGAAGATGGTACAAGTGCCTGAGCCCCTGTACCCAGTGGGAGACCCAGAAGAAGCTCCTGGCTCCTGGCTTCGGATCAGTTCAGCTTCAGCAGTTGTAAACATTTGGGGAGTGAACCCGTGGATGGAAACACCCACTCTCTCTCTTTCTCTCTCTCTTCCTCTGTAACTCTGCCTTTCAAATATAGTATGTGTATATATATATTATATATATATATATATGTATGTATATATAAACAAATGGAGGTTAAAAAATTAGCATGAGGGGACTGTAGTAGAAAGTTGATGTGGTCAAGGGGCCAGCATTGTGGCACAGCAGGTTAATCTGCCACCTGTGTTGCCAGCATCCTGTGTGAGCGTCAGTTCAAGTCCTAGCTGCTCCACTTCTAACCCAGCTCCCTGCTAATGCACCTGGGAAAGCAGTAAGATGTCCCTAGTATGTGGGCCCCTGCCACCCATAAGAGAATTCTGGATGGAGTTCCAGGCTCCTGGCTTCAGCCCAACCCAAATCATTGTGGCTATTTGGGGAGTGAATCAACAGATTGAAGATTCTCTCTCTCTCTCTCTCTCTCTCTCTCTCTCTCTCTCTCTCCCTCTCTCTTTCTCTCTGTGTGTGTTCTCTTTCTGTCACTTTGACTTTCAAATAAATAAAAGTAATCTTAAAGTAAAAGAAAGAAAGTTGATGCGGTCAAAACAGTAGCTAAAAGTTGCTTCAAAATGTATCAAAAAATGGAACTAAAAGATATGTCTATTTTGGTGTAAAAGTTTTTTCAAATCCATGCATTTTTCCATACTACACATTTTTCATGAACTTTTCGAAGATCCCTTGTATGCATGGAATTCAAAAAATGTTTTGCACCAAGATAAACTTACCCACTAATTCCATTTTCCCATGTACTTCTGGAAGTTCCCTTCTTGCAGTGGCAAAGTGCAAAGGAGCTCTTCAAAGCCACCCTGAGGGAGAGTTTTGCAGCATGGCAAGCCTGGGAAAACATGTGCAAGCCCAGAAGCCTAGCCGCCAGGTTGTTCAATGGTCTGGGGGGGGAGAATGACCTGAAGTGGGGCAGGGTCTGTGTTCCAGGTGAAAGAGAGCATTTGTGCATCAGTTAGAAACTCAGCAACCCTCTGTCCCCACTTGGTAGTTCTGAAGCGCATATCAACTGTATAAGTACTGGAGCCAGAGCTGTGGCACTGTGGGTTAAAGCCCTGGCCTGAAGCGCCAGCATCCCACATGAGCGCTGGTTCTAGTCCCGGCTGCTCCTCCTCTGATCCAGCTCTCTGCTATGGCCTGGGATAGCAGTAGAAGATGGCCCAAGTCCTTGGGCTCCTGCACCCACATGGGAGACCTGGAGGAATCTCTTGGATCCTGGCTTCACATCGGCACAGCTCCGGCCGTCACGGCCAGATGGGGAGTGAACCATCGGATGGAAGACCTCTCTCTCTGTAACTCTGTATTTCAAATAAAATAAAAGAAATCTTCAAAAAAATTAACTGTATTTGTACCATGTGCAGTACTATTAAGAATGACGATGACTGGACATAAACTAAGTATTCTATTTTAGTTTATTTATCTGACAGACAAAGAAAGTGACAGGTGGATAGAAACAGGGTTCTCTTCCACTGGAACACTCCACAAATCTGACAAAGCAGGGAGCCAGGAGCTCCATCTGGGTCTCCCACATGGGTGGTGAAAACCTGCCTGAGCCATCACCACTGCCTCCCAGGGCCTGAATCGGCAGGAAGCTGGAGTCAGGAGCCAGAACTGAGACTCGATCCCAGGTACTGCAATGTTGGACACAGACCTCCCAACCGCTATGCCAAATGCCTACCTCATAGGGTAAACCTTGACATTTCCTTTTCAACTTTACCCATTTTTTATAAAGATTTATTACTTATTCAAGAGTAAGAGTTACAGGGAGAGATGGAGAGACAGAGAGAAAGAGGTCTTCCATCTGCTGGTAACTCCTCAGATGACTGCAATAGCCACGGGTAGGCCAGACAGAAGCCAGGAGCCAGGAGATTCATCCAGGTCTCCCACATGGGTAGCAGAAGTCCAAACACTTGGGCCATCTTCCACTGCTTTTCCCAAGCAACTTAATAGTATAGTTTACTACCATGCCTTAAAAATGAAGAAAAAACAACAAATAAAAATTCATGCATTTAAATCCTGCAACTTAGCAATAAATAATCCAATTCAAAAATGGTAAAGAGATGGAGAGAGCACTGTGGCAAAGCAGGTAAAGCCACCACCTACAGTGCTGGCATCCCATATGGGCACCAGTTCAAGTCCTGGCTGCTCCACTTCTGATCCAGCTCCCTGCTAATGTGCCTGGGAAAGCAGAAGAAGATGGCCCAAGTCCTTGGGCCCCAGCACCCAAGTAGGAGACCTGGAAGAAGCCCCTGGCTCCTGGCTTCAGATCAGCCCAGCTCCAGCCATTGGGGCCATTTGGGGAGCAAACCAGAAGACAGAAGATTCTCTCTCTCTCTCTCTCTCTCTCTCTCTCTCTCTCCTTCTGCCTCTGCCTCTCTGTAACTCTGCCCTTCAAATAAATAAAATAAATCTTTTTAAAAAACTAGTAAAGAGTTAACAAATATCTTTTCAATGATATCCAAAAGGCTAAGAGTCACGTGAAAAGAGGTTCAGAACCTTAGTCATTAGGGACATGTAAATCAAAAGCACAATGAGCTACACCTCACAGCCACTAGGCCGGCTTTTAGCAAGTATAAATAAATAAATAGGAACATGACACATAGTAAGCAACGATGTGGAGAAACTGGGATCCTGGTACATTGCTGGTAGGAACACAAAATGTGGCAGCTGTTGTGAAATGCAAATGGCTACTCTAAAACAGAATCAGCATAAGACACAACAGTCTCACTTCTGGACAGATGCCCAAAATAACTGAAAGCAGAAAGTCACTCAGATGCGTGTATACTGATGTTCATAGCAGCATTAGTCAAGTAAAAGGTGGAAAAGACTTAAGAGTTTTTTTTGTGGGGGGGATGGTCAAACAATGGATTATTACTCAGCCACAAACAGAAACATCATTTTGATACATGCCACAACATGGATCAACATTATGAACAAACCAGACTCCATATTGCATGATTTTACTCATACACTTAAGTACCTAGAGGAGTCCAATCCACAGAGACACAAAATACAATGGTGTGTTTGTGGGGGTTTTCTGTTGCTTGTTTTGTAAATTTTTTGTTTTGCTTATTGAAAAGACAGAAACAGACGGGGATTTTGCATCCACTGGCTCACTTATGAAATGTACACAGCAGCTGGGGCTGAGCCAGTCTGAAGCCGGGAGCCTGGAACTCCAAGCTCTGATCCGAGTCTCTCCAATGTGGGAGCCAGGAATCCAAGTACTTGATACACCACCTGATGCCTTCCAGGGTTCACATTAGCAGAAAGCTGGAATCCAGGACTCAAACCAGGCCCTCTGATACAGAATGCAAGCATCTTAACTTCTAGCCTAATCCCTGCCCCAGGGAATCATTGTTTAGTGGGTATAGAGTTTCAGTTTTGCAAGACGAAAAAATGAGAAAATTCTGGAGACCAACAGTGGTGATGGTTGCACAATGTGAATATACTTAATGCCTCTGAACTTAACACTTAGAGATGGTTAAAGCAGTCAATTCCAGTTGTGTAATTTTACTACAGATTGTTTAAAGCTGCTCTCATTGCTTTGTGGCAGAGAAAGGATGGCTGGAAGCAAAGACCTATGGAGAGCGCTGGTGATAGGCTAGGCCTGGCAGGAAAGAACAACTTAGACTAGGACTAAGACCTATGGAGAGTGCTGGCGATAGGCTAGGCCTGGCAGGAAAGAACAACTTAGACTAGGACTGTGGTGTGGCTGAAGGGATGATGGTGTAGGTTTGTGACATCCCAACATCGCCCATTAAATTATTCCTGAAAATCATATTGACTGTGCAACAACACTAAGAGCCTATTCCCCATTATTTACAAATGAAAAAATAAGTTGTACTATGCTGCATGGCGACCCTTAGCCCCTACTTAGTGTCCTAAGACACCACTGCGACACAGTGAAACGTCCGTGTTACTGGTGGAAGTAATCACTACACCGCTAGGATGTGAAATTCTCAAAGCATCGTTTCCTAATCTCCAAGTCTCTGAGTGGACAGTTACACCGTGCATACGGATTTGTAGGTAGTAACATTACGGTCTATATGCCATAACATACATGTTCTGTGTACACAGGCAGGCAAACAGCAATGGATTCATTTGTCAGAAAAAATGCAAGCAGCAGTTTGCAGTGGGAGGGCAGCTTCCTACAATGAATTCACCACAAGCAAAGGTCCCAGTGCCTGGGGCGCTGGCGGTGCAGTTCTTCCTACTGCACTACTGTGGACGCCTTGGAAAGGCCTTGAGCTGCTCTGTCACCACGGTGCTGAGCTGCGGAGCCTGGACTCTCTTACTTCTGCGTTATTACTTGGATTACTAAATTTCCAAGTCGCTTACGCCCAGACATGCATACGTATTGGTTTACTTGGCGGTTTTCCAACTGACATTAGCAACATCTTCATGCTACAGTAGACCTCTTAATTTCACTGTCCAAAGTTTCAGTTCCTCACAGTCAATTGTGATATGAAAATGTAACATAGAAAATTCCAGAAATAAATAATTCATATGTTTTAAATTGCACATCACCCTGGCTAGGATGACGAAATCTCATGCCACCTCATGCTGTCCTGACCAGGCTGGACAAGACAGCTCTGCCCCCTCTTCTAGCTTCCTGCTAGAACAGCAGGTGACAGCTCAAGAATTAGGGTCCTCACCAGAGGTGTCATCTGCATCTATCTATCCATCTGTCAGTCATAACTGTGAATGAATATAAGCCAACAAGTCAACATACATACAAATGTTTTTAAAAACAATTTGAGTCCCTGCCACCTACATGGGAGACCAGATTGAGTTCTGGCATCCGTTTGGTATTTGCAGACATTTGGAGAGTGAATCAGTATCTCTCTCTCTCTCTCTCTCTCTCTCTCTCTCTCTCTCTCTCTCCCTCTGTGTGTGTGTGTGTGTGTATGTGTGTGTGTGTCCCTCTCTTTTCATCACTCTGCCTTTGAAATAAATAAATAAACTCTAAAAAACCCTGATACCATCATCTTAGTGAGTAACAGTTTGAACTAATGGGTAAAGTAGTACAAATACCAAGCACTCCATCTAGACCTTAACCACTAAGTAAGAAATCCTGGGATATCCTCCAAGAATCTGAAAAAGAGTCCAGGGAGACAGAATTACTGAAAATAAGTTGTGTTGCTTTATGGATAGAAACCAAAATATATTTTAACCCAAAATATTTGATTTGTGTGCTCAGACACACATTTTGTTATCCATCCCTAACTTTGAATACTACAAAAGTTATTTTAAAGTTTAAAACTATAATTAAATGTTTTTAAATGTTATACAGCTTTTAGGTTTTTGTTGGGGCTCATTTTTATTTTTTTAACTAGAAGTTTTAAAATCTTCTCTAATAATAAAGATCTCCCTGTCCTTGGGCACATGTGCTACACTTCTAGTTACATGCAATGGAAAATGTGCATGTGGTATCAGCAGATTCTTTAGCTGTTACAGTGTACTGGATTTCCCAAATCGACACCCCCACACCACCTCACCGTCACTGTTACTTTTTCAAGGATCCAGCCCATTAGAACTGCACAGATGCTGCTTCTATGTGTTCCTTTCAGGTATTCCCATTGTTTGTAAGTGATCTGTTCATAAAACGGACACAAGGGGCCAGTGCTGGGGCATAGCAGGCTAAGCCTCTGCCTGCAGCACCGGCATCCCATGTGGGCTCTGGTTTGAGTCCCAGCTGCTCCACCTCCAATCCAGCATCCCTGCCGTTGGCCTGGTAAAGCAGTGAAAGATGACCCAAATGCTTGGGCCCCTGCACCATGTGGGAGACTGGAATAAGCTCCTGGTTCCTGGCTTTGGATCAGCCCAGCTCTGGCTGTTGCAGCCATCTGGGGAGCGAACCAGCAAATTGAAGACCTCTCTGTCTCTCCCTCTCTCTGTAACTCTGCCTCTCAAAAAAAAAATCTTTTCAAAATACAAAAATAAACTTAAACGCAGTGATATTACAGAGGTGGTAGAAAAATAGATAGGGTTAAATTCAGTTCCCTGATAACGCACCTGGGAAAGCAGCAGATGATGACCCAAGTGCTTGGGACCCCATCACCCACATAGGAGACAAAGATGGAGTTCCTGGCTCCTGGCTCCTGGCTCCTAGGCCCTGCTTGATCCAGCCCTGAATGTAATGGGCTTTTGGGAAATGAACCAGTATATGGAAGATGTGTGTGCACACGTGTGTGTGTGTGTTTATGTGTGTGTCACTTCCTCTCCCTTTCTGTCATTGTGCATTTCAAATAAATAAATAAATTTTTAAAAAGAAAACATTTGGTCAAACTAATTGCCCCATATGTGTGGTTCAGAACATTTGTTGGGGAGTAAGCATGTGCAGTAGGACATGTACAGATGCAATCCTGTATGATTCAATCAATGCAACACCACTAAAGCCAAGTTCTGTATCAATGAGGAATGAAATGAAAGTACCAAGAATCAGTTTAATTAGGAATTTTAAACTGCCCTTCCACCCAACATTTAATGCCAGCATGAAACATAATTTGTTGATGTGAGTACCACCCTCTTGTGCTGATTTTGTCTCCACCGTGTGTGTTTTAAAAATGAGGGGTGGCCAGCGCCGCAGCTCAATAGGCTAATCCTCTGCCTTGCAGCGCCATCACATGGGGTTCTAGTCCTGGTTGGGGCGCTGGATTCTGTTCCGGTTGCCCCTCTTCCAGGCCAGCTCTCTGCTGTGGCCCGGGAGTGCACAGTGGAGGATGGCCCAGGTGCTTGGGCCCTGCACCCCATGGGAGACCTGGAGAAGCACCTGGTGCCTGGCTTCGGATCAGCGCGATGCGCTGGCTGCAGCGCACCGGCCACGGCGGCCATTGGAGGGTGAACCAACGGCAAAGGAAGACCTTTCTCTCTGTCTGTCTCTCTCACTGTCCACTCTGCCTGTCAAAAAAAAAATGAGGGGAGATGCTGGCATAGCCGTTAGGATGCCAGGGAGAGACAGCCACTGCCTCCCATTGGGCGTGCCTGGATTTGTGTCCCAGTTGTGCTCTTGACTCCAGCTTTCTGCCAATGCACACCCAGGGAGCTAGCAGGTGGTGGCTCAAATTCTTGGATACCTAATACCATGTGGGAGACCTGGACTGTGTTCTTGCTTCTGCACTGGCCCAGTCCCAGCCATCATGAGCAGGGAGTAAATTGGCAGATGGGAGATTATATGCTTGTGTGTGTGTGTGTGTGCATATCTGTCTGTATGTCTGTATTTCAAACAAATAAATAATAAATATTTTCAGTTTAAAAAGCTGCAGAGACATCATTTAGCCTAACAGCTAAGATGCCAACAACTCATACCAGAGTACTTCGGTTCCTGACCAGTTCTAGGTCTGGATTCCAGTTCCTGCTAATGAAGATTCTGGAAGGCAGGAATGATGGCCCAAGCACTTGGTCCCTGCTACCCACATGGAAGACTTATGAGTTCCTGGCTGCTGACTTCAGCTGGGCTCAGTCCCAGCCCTTGCAGGCATTTGAGGAAAGACCCAGTGGGTAGAAGCTCTCTCCGTGTTACTCTACCTTTCAAATAGGAAAATATAAATAAAGTCACATATAAAACACACTTATGTGAAAACTATTAGTAAAAAAGAAGAGAGATTGAACCTTGAAATGATAGTGCCTTGCAGCACCCTGCTGAGTGATTCATGGCGTAATTCTCTATGGAAGAAATGGGGCCACACAAACAGCCTTCATCTATTGGGCCAGCAGGTGGCGGTGTTGACTGCATTCCAGCACTACCTGGAGCTGGCTGGACCTCGTCATTGTTTTCAAAGAGTAATTCCCAAGAAATACAAATGAGTTCATCTTATCTGTGTTTTGAAACTTTCAAAGATATTGTTCCATCCTATCAGGGACTACTGTGAACTCCCTTTGTAAATCCTGATGATCCATCTATTTCTCTTGGCTCTGGATACAGCATTCAGGAGAAGGGATGTGTTTCATTTCCCAGTGTTAGTTAACCTATGCCTATACCCTTTATCTGTTCCCCAGCTAGAAAAGCACCGCTGTTCACCTTGCCCAGGTCAGAGCTCTGGAACTGCGTGGGAATTTTCCTACAAACAGGAGACAGGGCAACATGCGCACGAGAAACACAAGTTTGTATTTGGAGTTAGAAACATGGACACGGTCCACAGGTTGCTCTCAGATTATATGCATGCTCCCTCTGGTAATTCACATCCGGGCCCTTCCACAATCTGTATCTGTACCTATGGATACTAAATGGAGCAATCTCTGACATCAGGACTTTGAATCATGCCAGCGAGACTAACTGAAATGGGTCACGTTGTTAGTGACACACTCATACTCGGAAGTACTGCTGGATGAACTGACTACAACTTTCCCATTCTTTTTCATTATCAAAGTTTTCAAGTTTGCACTGCTGAGATGCTGGATGAGTTACTCATCTCTTTCCTATGGAGTGCGGTTGGCAGACGTCTCTTAAAGGATCACAGAGTAAATGTGTCAGGCCATGGGGGCCAAGAGTTAGGGTCACGGGCACTTACACAGCAGTCTCTCTTAACCCACGGTTTCACATTCTGTGGTTGCAGTTACCCACTGAAAACAGTAGTTTGCAAATAAAAACAGTGGTTTGTAAGAAAAAAATTAAATGGAATGTTCTAGAACTAATTCATAGGTTTTAAATGACTTCCATGACAATACATTGTCATAACTGTTCTATTTTCTTATTAATTATTCTTGTCCATCTCTTAACTGTAATTCATAAACTTTAACATGTGTGTGTGTGTGTGTGTGTGCGCGTGTGCACGTGCGTGTGGCTAGGGAAAAGCATAGCACTTGTAGGGTTCAATACTATGGGCGGTCCCAGACATCACTGAGGGTCCTGGACTGCATCCCTTATGAATAGGGGACTACTTTATAACCATTTGTAATGCAAAACCATCCTTAGCTCAAGGCCAGATTTGCCTGCAGGCCAAAGTTTGTCAACCAACTCCGGAAGAACACACTGTCTAGGCTGTCTGTGTATTTTCCCAGCCACGTCTGCAGTGACAATCAGAAAGGAAGATTCTAACCCTATGTATTATGTCAAAGGTCTCTAATTTGAAAATTTTCCTCTTTAAAGCCACATAAATGAATTTTATACTAATCTTTTATATTTTGAAAATATTTATTATTATCATTAAGAAATAAGTTCTAGACCCAAGTCCCCTTCCCTCCCCCCAAAAAAAGTTGTTCCAAAAGACACTCACAAACGAGTTCTTGTGGAGGATGTGGAGAGGTGGAATGACAGGGGGAACCAGGGGACTGTAGGGAAAGCAGCCAGACATCCCCAAAACAAGTAACAGAAGTGCCGCACACAGCAGAGCCCACAGCTGACATGCTGTGGTAAACGCCTTAGAGCATCTCTAAGAACTTGGTGCTTAGGAGTTCCTGGCAGTCAGGAGCTCACTGCAGGTCAGGACAAAGGACAAAGGAGCAGGGCCAGGCCGGTGCCGATGCCTCTCCTCCCTGGAGGTACAAGGGAATGAGGACCCCAGCTGCAGTGCTAACTTAGCATGCACTGCAAGTCTCAGGTTCACATTGCTTAGCCTGGCGGTCGGCCTGGTGCTTAGCCACAGGGGGCTCAGGTCCCAGCTCTGGCTCCTGACTCCAGCTTCCTGCTTATGCAGATCCTGGGAGGCAACCATGAAGGCACAACTGGGTCCCTGCCAGCCACGTAGGAGACCTGGATTGGGTTTCTAGCTCCTGGCTTCACCCTTTGGAGAGTGAAGCAGTGGATGGGAACACTCACTCTGTCCCTCTCACTCTCAAAGAAATATAAAGAAATAAAAAGTTCAGTGGGAAAAAAAATAAAAGGAGAAACATTGGTAAGAATGTCAAGAAATAAAAAGAAAAATCATTAAGAATACAAGATAGAGAGAATGGTTGGAGACATGGATGAGAGGCTGACCCATGGTGACCCTGCCTTCCAAGGCTTCGTGGTCACGCTCACATGGCCATCTAGTGAGAGGGGAGGTCATGGCCCTAGGTCAGGCGGTGTCCAGAACCTTTCCCCTGGTCCCAGGATCCACAAGCCCAGGCCCAGGGCAGACCCCCTGGCGAGATACCTGGGGCCACACTAGCAGGAGTGCCCCTTCTGGAATCTGTCCCTTCCAGAAGCATCAGCCCCCAGGGCACCCCACCTCCTTCAGCCTGCAGGGAAGGGACAGCCTCACCTCTACCTTCTTCTATTGTATTTGGGTATGCACTAGAGGAGCTAGAGCTGTTAGATTTATTTAGGGGAAAATCATGGAATTGGCTAACTGGTGTTGTGGCACCTCTGACCATTGTTAATACCCGACTGACAATCAACTTCTATATACTGGTTCTCAGTTTTCATTTCAACAAACAAGGACTGTGATTACAGCTAGTGGAATAAAACCTCTTTAAGTATCAAAAATAAAAAACCATAAAGGAACTTGAAGACGCATGTCCATGAGGGCCCAACTGGGCCATGAGGGGCCTTCAGTACCATCCAGTGTGACCCTCTGATTCACAGATGGGCACAGCACAGCCCAGAGTGTGGCTTGCCTAAGCTCACCCCAAAGGCACTGGCTATGTGGGATCAAGCTGGAGTCGGGAGCAGACCCAAGACTTGAACCCAGGCACTCCAAAATGGCAAGGACGTCCCAGTTGGGGTCTTAATTGCTGGGGTAAAGCTTGCCTGGGTGCAGCAAGTTTTGAATTCATTCATAGCTTTTTCATACTATGCATTTCCCATGAGCCTTTTGAAGAAACCACCTATGCATGGTTTACAATTTTTTTGGCACCGAGATGAATGCATCCATTTAATTCCATTTTCCATGAGCCTTTGGAAACGCCTTCACATGGCCAGTGTGCTGAGGAGCGAGCGTTCTGGGGCCTGGGGTAGGGCTCACAGAAAGTTACTTTTCTTTCAGTGGCTGAGTCTGTAATCACAAGATAAAGGGGAAACACAGCCTGACTTGAATGTCTTCTAGGATTGGCCAGACACCTGGTGAAAATGGAAGTTAAGGGATACAACGGTCACTTCCCCAGGCAGGGTATGGCACGAACTGCAGAGAGCAGAGGGGAGGGTGGCTCGACTCAGTCAGCCTGCAGGTGTCCAGGAAGTAGAATTCTGCCTCCTCTGGGTGGGGCCCAGCCCCACCGTGTGTGAGGATCTCTGACGCAGATCCAGCACGGCAGCTGTCTCACTGCCTCTGCCCCAGCCAGCCAGCCAGCCAGCCGGTCTTCCCTTCAAAAGGAAGCATCCAGACAGCAGGCATTTCAAGGCTGGGCTCTCCCTGCACCAACAGCACAGCAAGCCTATCAACACAGAGCTGAGAGCCTGTCACCTGTACAGAGACATACCGACCTGCCACATTACAATCAAGTCCCCATTGCTGCTTTTAAGAATTAGGGCTTCTGCCTCATAGGTCGCTGCGAGGCAGAAAGTGCATTGTATCACAAAGTGCTGATTGCTCAAGGGGTTCTGAAGGGGGTCTAAATGTCTGGTGGTGGGAGTCTTCTTCCTACTAAGTCACATCGCTTGGAAACCGCCACCTCCTTGGTATGCAAGCTCTCTGCTCATCCACTCATTACTCCAGAAACAATAGCATGATGACTTTTTTTATTTTATACTACTTAATTTTTTTCCCATAGTTTTGGCAGGTAAGTGCCAAAACTATGCCGAGAGCAATGTGTGCACTGTGCTCTGGAAGGCAGGTCAGAAACATTACCTCCTAGCAGGTGGTCCTCTTCCACAGGGGACAGGAATCCACTGCTGCCCACCATGGGAACAGTCTCTCATGCCCCTTGAGATTGGCCCTCAATATTTCGTATCCCCAGAATGGCACTGCCTGGCTTCTAAGAAGCGTTCCTTCCAATCACGTGACCTAGCCATTGTCTGGGCCATTCAGAGTCCACCTCAGTATTGTCCAGCTGGGGCTGGCCTGCAAGAGTAGTGTATTCTTCGGTTGTGGGGTCTTTAAGATGCGAGATTGGTTGGATCTCTTGGGCTCTGTGACAAAGCTTGTTTGGAATAGAAGAGAGATGCAGAGAGAGGGGGAGGTATAAGAGAGGCCATGAGACCAAAAGAGAGGAGGAGAAAGAGGACAGAGAGGAAATAGAATGAGGCAGAGAGGCACGAAGAAAAGAATGAGAGAGATGGGAGGGGAAAGAGCGAGGAGAGTGTGAGAAGAGAGGAGAGTGGAGTGGGGAGGAAGGTGTGGGAAAAGGCAAAGGGACAGGGAGATGGGAACAGAGAGAGAAGAGAAAGAAGGAAAGAAAGGAAGACAAGAGACAGGGGAGGTGAACGGGAGAGGATGGAGCAGCCCCAACCACCCTGCCTCCACCCCGTCCTGATGAAACTTCCAGTTGAGCTGCTGTGACTTGGGATCCAGTCCCTGAAAGCGGAGTCCTGATGAAACAAACTGCTGCAGAGCAGGCCTGCGGCAGCCGCAGCTGATACCAAGGAACCCGGAGAAGGGAGCAAACCTCACCTATGTGCATTCCATCCCCAAAAGCCACCTGGCCAGCCTCTGGCCTCGGGAAGGAGAGGCAGGCGCAGGCGCAGGCACAGGCACCTTGCTGATCTTTCCTGGGGAATTCCTGAATGAGGGAAGGACCCTGCAGAAGCAAGAAGGCCAGAGGGGCTGGGGCTGGAGCCTGGAGTTGGGGCACTGTAAGGAGGTGAACCGTACTCACGAGTCAGGACTGAACTGCTGAGGTCAGTGAGTGTTCAAGGACTCTTCACTGTAAGAGTGCCTCCTCATCAGAGACCTCATTTTCCATGACTTCAGTACCCATGGTCATCCATGGTCTAAAACGTAGAAAGTTCCAGAAGCTGACCAGTCATGAATTTTTAACCACATGCCATTCTAAGCATCTTGATTAAATCTTGCATCATCCCACTCCTTCTCACCTGGGATGGGAATCATACAGCAAATCCACCCACGTGTTGGTCACTTAGCAGGCATCCCGGTCACCAAATCCACTATTAAGGTACTGCGCGCTTGTGTTCAGTGGACCCTTATTTCACATAACAGGGGCCCCAAAGCACAAGACTGGTGATACTGGCAATTCAGATATAAAACCCATGAGAAGCCATAAAGTTTTCCTTTAAGTGAAAAAGTGAAAGCTCTCTGTTTAGCAGGGAAAGGGAGAAGGTCATGTGCGGAGGCTGCTAAGATCTATGGTGAGGATGCATCTTCTACCTGTGGAACTGTGAAGAAGGAGAAAGAAATGTGCAGGACTTTTGCTGCCACACCTCAAACTGCAAAAGTTATAGCTACAATGCATGGTAAGTAAATAAGATGGAAAAGATATTTCATTATAGGATTCAGATTGTCTACAGTTTCAGGCATTCACTGGGGGTCTTGGAATATATCTTCTAAGGATAAGGGGTGACCACCATATATTAATCAACCCTGATGAGGCTGTTCCCATAATTATCATCTAATGTAAATGTAAATGGAAATGTATCAAAACGCAAGATTAAGACATCTGCTCAGTTGACTACTGGTTTCCCCAATTTTTGTTTCAAACTAAATTTCATGTTGCCAAATATTTAGAGATATTTTTTCTCTATTTTTTTTGACAGGCAGAGTTAGACAGTGAGAGAGAGAGAGAGACAGAGAGAAAGGTCTTCCTTCCGTTGGTTCACTCTCCTAATGGCCAATATGGCCAGTGTGCTGCGCTGATCCGAAGCCAGGAGCCAGGTGCTTCCTCCTGGTCTCCCATGAGGGTGCAGCATTTGGGCCATCCTCCACTGCCCTCCTGGGCCACAGCAGAGAGCTGGACTGGAAGAGGGGCAACCAGGACAGAATCCAGCACCCCAACTGGGACTAGAACCTGGGGTGCTGGTGCCACAGGCGGAGGATTAGCCGAGTGAGCTGTGGTACCGGCCATATTTAGAGATATTTATACTGGGGTGCTGTATATATCCTACACTAGCTATTGTTGAGAATAATTTATCTGTAATTTGTCTCTACAAAGTTCAGAATGCTCCATTAAATTCTAAAGCAAAGTTTCCCCAGGCCTACATTGCTCTGTAATCCACATTTGAAGCCTGTATCAAAGGTAATTTGATTGCCAGAGCAACCAACTTGGCAATGAATAGAGGAGTCCTCTGGAACATGCAGAAATACACTCGCTGGTATGCACCAAACAGTATAATTCCAATTGCAGAGGAGGTCTCTACCCACCGAATTTGTAGAGGTGGTCCCAGAAGGCTGGAAGGGCCCAAGGGTTACCTGTGGGTTATTAGAAATACCAACCACCTACCTGTATTCTATTTTTACTTCAAGGAAGAGGTTGACCAGAGGGACAGGATTTACTGAGAAGAGTATCTTCCAGCAAGTCATAGGAGTGAAATCTACGTTCACAGTGACTCACCTTGAGTCATTCGGGGTAGGACAGGATATTGGCCATTGTCCTTCTGCAAAGTTTCATTGATCTGAATTGGGGGACTTTTCTGTCTTCATTTTTTGTTCTCTCTCTCTCTCTCTCTCTCTCTCTCTCTGTGTGTGTGTGTGTGTGTGTGTGTGTGTGTGTGATGGGATGATCTTTTTCCCAGTTATGGACATCCACAAGTATCCTACCGTATAGGTGGGTAGTAAAAGCGTGGTCACCTAGCTGTGTGATCTGCAGGACCACAGCTGACTTCCAATGTAATGTAATTTTTGTTTTAAGTTCCTTCTAACATGTTCTACCTCTTCCAGGTATTATAGTTCAGCTAAGGGAACAATTCCTTATTCTAATCTGTTTTTAAGTTATCTTTCCAATTTCAGGTTCAATTCCATTGGCAAAACAAGATGAAAAGGCTAGAGTTACATCACCATCTTCTCTAATGTTCAATGTTATTCAAAGGCATTTCTAGCCTAGACCAGAAATGTCCTACAGTTTCATGTTTTTGTTTGAGTGATGAAATTATGCCCCAACAGATTTTTGTTGGAAACCTTTTGGGTATGGTTTTTAAGAGTCCTATATTTGGGCCTTTCCTTGACCCTCAGGTTTAATATGGGAAGGCAGACTCTCTGGGGCCTCTTCTGTGTTAGTCCAATCAGCTTTTATCATTCGGATCTAGCATCTGAGTTTCCAACCAACTTGTGTACAAGTTGATATAGGTCAGGTAACCTTGGGTCATAGGCCCCCAAATGAATTCTAAATTCTTCTGTGAATATTTGCTGGTCTTTTGGGGTGTTATGAAAATCTTTAGTTATAGCTCTTAATTCAGCTCAGGTCCAAGGTTGAAATTCTACAGTTGCCTGCATGCCTGGCTCATGGGAGGCATAGATAGACTCTTAGAGGCAACTGGCATTGAGTGGTTATAGGAGGATTCTTTAGACAAGGCAGGGGATGTGAACCAAAGGAAGATGGGGAAGGAGGTGTAAAAGGAAAGACGTCATAAAGGGAAGAGGTCAGGAAGGAAAGAGGGAAGAACAGCCAGATACAGGGAAGCCAATGGAGACGAAGCAGGGGTGGGGAGATTTCTTAGGAAGAGTCTCTTTGTTCTGGTGCAACTTCGCCCAAATGCTCCTCAGTTTTAATCAAAGAATACTTCAGTGAAGCAATTTTTGCTTCAGAATTTTATTTGGAGGCCTCTGCATAACAAACCTCCCCCCAGCCCACCCCAGACAAAAAGTGACTTTCATTGAGTTTGAGAAATGCTGTTTTCCTTCCTTTCAGATTAACCAGTTTGCTCAAATCGAATGTTTTCTAGAGTAGTCCCTCAAAGATGAGATGGTTCCTGATGAAATTACACCATTTAGAGAGAGACAGGTGAGATAAGGAGGATACTCAGAGAACGTGTAGGAAGCAGGAGGTTTCCAAGATCAGGGAGAGGATGTAGACTCGGACAACTTCGTGAGACCTGGCGGTAGTCAGTGGGAATGTACAGCTTGTGTGTCTGGCATCTCAGTCCTAGACAGACAATGAGCCACCTCCAAACGCAGACTCAACAATCTGCTCCTCCCGGAGGCAGACAACCAGAAAGAACGCTGTGGATGGAAGTCAGGCAGGCAAGCCCTCTCAAGACAGACTGAGAACCCCAGCCAGCTTCATCGGTTGCCTCAGCAATACGTGTTCATGTGGATGCCAGTCAAGTGAAAAGGACCTCCTGATCTGTGGATCTGTGAGGGTAGCTCAGAAAACAGCCGAGTAGGGCCTGTGCCTGTGTTCTGCCCATGACTCTCCTTCTTAGGGCAAACAACACTTGTTAGACGGCACAACACAACACAACTCAGCAAAATGGAAGACAGCAAAGTGGACAAAAGTTGCCCTGATTCCATTAAGGAGACCAAGTTAATGCGAACCACTGCCTGGGTCTTAGAAAGCCCTAGACAGAGCTGATTTATGGCGTAGCAGGTTAAGCTGCTGCCTGCATCCCATATGGACAACAGTTTGAGTCCCAGTTGCTCCATTTGCGATTCAGCTCCTTGCTTATATCCCTGGAAAGCAACAGAAGGTGACCCAAGTCTCTCCATGTGGGAGACCCAGACAGAGTTCCAGGCTCCTGGCTTTGCCTGGTCCAGCCCTGGCCATTGCATTCATTAGGGGAGTGAAGCGGTGGATGGAAGATCTCTGTCTCTGTATCTCTCTCTCTCTCTTTCTCTGTAACTCTGCTTTTCAAATAAACCAAATAAAATCTTTTGAAATAACAAAAGACCTGAGTGCCAAACTGAGCATCATTAGTCAAGGAACTTGACACAGAAAGAGCAGAGTTTAGACCCAGAGCTGACTTACCACACTGACGGCAGCAAGGCACAAGGGCCTCTGTGGAGACCAGCCCTAGTCGAAGGCTGGCCTTCATGCAACAGGGAGTGTAGAACATGTCTTACTGGAAGCTCCACTGTAACTGGAAATAAATGAGAACAAACAAAGGCTATTAATTCAGTGTTTTTCATCGCAGAAGATTCAGCCACCACACTTGTGTTTTGGTGGAGACTCAAAGGCAGGCAGAGGGACTGTGAAAGCTTTGTAGTGGAAAACTGAGGCTGTCAGTGCGGGAAAGCGTGAACCAGGTAAGCAGAAGGGGGTCATCCCATGGACTCGTTCAGGGTATGTATTTGGCTTTTCTCGACTGGTCCTTGGTAGGAAGCAGGGACAAAAGCAGGGAAGCGGCCAGTGACTTATCAAGTCCCAACCATTTGGAGGCAACAGCTGCAGGCATGACTACTTGGCTTCCTGGCTGGTGGCTGCAGACTGCTGTCAGAGTTCTATTTTTATGTCTACAGTCATCCCTTGGAACCCATGGAGCAAGGGTTCCAGGACTCCCTTCCCACTACGGACGCCAAAATCCACAGATGTTCAACTCCCTGTTATAAGATGATACAGTCTTTGTCTATAATCTGTACATACTTTTAAAAAATCTCTAGGTATAACACCTAACACAGTGTGAAAGCTAGTAAGTAGTTATTAAACTTACTATACTGTTTAGAGAATAAGGAAAAATAGTCTAAAATTTTAAGTACAGATACATTTTTGTAAAATATTTCTGATCCCTGGTCAGTTAATCCCATGGATATGGGGGGCTGGATGTAGTTTGGCAGTTGTCCACTGCTGTGTTTAGTCTCTCAGCACATGGACTTCAACCCAACAATTCTGCTCCTACATAGAATTATGTACAGTTATGAATGTCAACATTATTTTAATAGAAGAAACACTGAAGGCAACCAAAATGTCCACCTTAAGAGCACAGCCTACAATGGAATATTTTTAAGCGATTTATTTTTTATTTATCTGAAAAGTAGAGTCACAGAGAGGGAGACAGCACTTCCATCCATTGGTTCACTCTGCAGATGCCAGCACTGGGCCAGGTCGAAGCCAGAAGCCAGGAGTTTCTTCCAGGTCTCCCATGTGGGTGGCAGGAGCCCAAGCACTTGAGCCATCTTCTGCTGCTTTCCCAGGTGTATTAGCATGCAGCTGGATTGGAAATGGAGCAGCCAGGTCTCAAACCAGCACCCCTGTGGGATGTCAGTGTCACAGGCAGCGGCTTAACCCTCTATGCCACAATGCTGGCCCCTACAATGGAATATTAAGTCCATATCCTTTTATTTCTGTTATCTGAGCTCAGCAGGCAGAGCTCATCACACTTACAAGTCCAGCTCCTCTACTGTTCTCCCAGGATTCAGAGCAAATTTAACTTTGTTCATCTTTGTGTCCTCTTGAGAAGCACTGGCCAGTGGGGAATGAAGCACAGGGCACTGCTCCTCTCCAGGAAGATGACAGGCAGTTGTAAAACAAGTTAGCCCCACACTACCGGCCCGCTTCCTAATGAGACGGAAGAAATACAACACCAGTTGTCACACAGAGTAACGTATTTGCAGCAAAGAAGGAGACACGTCAATCATTTCCAAAGCCATGACTGCATGAGAAGCAGAGTCAGGTGTCTTTTATTTGGAGGGGGCAATGAATCCATAAAGGGGGGGGGGTCTTGTCATCATGTGTAGGGATGAGTACAGGTCTACACAGGTGCAATTCAGAAACAGGCCTCCACAGGCTGTGCAATGAGGCTTCATCTGCTCCTGGGGTGGAGACTGTATTAGAAATGAAGCAAGGGGTGACCTCCAGGTGACCTCGAGGGTGCTCCCTGGCCACCTGTGCAGGTGTTGCTCTGGCAGTCTGGGCCAGTTAGGGAGGCTGGGGATTGTGACTGAAAACCTGACAGCTTTGGAGAACATCAAGAGCGTTTAGGGCCCGCAAATAGAAACGAGCCCCCATAAAGTCCTTGGAGCAGCTCAGGGCATTAGCGAGGGGCAAAAGCAGTGCCAAGTTCAAATGTCACCAACAGAACACCCAGCTCAGGACATGAGAGCCTTGTTTTTGAGGAAAACTTTATTCCTTGATGGATCTGGACACTAGGCTACATTTACAAAAGAAAAATGAAAGTTAAATCCAAATTAAATAAGGTTTTTGACGTATTATCCAAATGAAAGGGTGAGCAGAGAGCAAAATATTAGAGGACTATCTAGTACCTGCAACTTCGTGATGCTTATTTCTGGTTTTTGTTTTTTAGCAAACTTTCAAAGCTCTAAAACCTTCCTCAGTTCAAAGGCTATATAAGAACCAGTCACAAGCTATATTTGGGGTTTACAGGTGCTAAGAGTAAATGTTTATTGGCTTCTTTCTAAATATGCCATTGTGGAGAAATATCTAAGTAAGAATTTGTACCTATCATTGGATGGGTATAAAGGATATTTCAGCTACCTGCTAGTATACCTGAGAAGGAGGAGGATGGCCCAAGTGCTTGGGCCCCTGCACCCCTGTGGGAGAGCCTTGATGAAGTTCTGTACTCCCAGCTTCAGCCTGGCCAATTTAGGGAGTGAATCAGGAGATGAAAGATCTCTATCTAGCTCTCTCTCTGTCTTTCTGTTAACTCCTCAAATTTTTTTTAAATATTAAAAAAAGGATCTTTTCAGGCAAAACAACAGTATAAGAAAAGAGACTAATGTGACTCCTGAAACTTTGGAATGAGAGTTGTTGACACCCAGGTGGCTACGGGCCCAGGGTGCCAAGGGATGCTTATGTTTCATGATTGGGACCACATGTTGAAAACTGCTGCTGGGGGAATGGATGCCTCCAAGATCCTTCCCTTTGCTACATCTTTCAGACTCTTATCACAGGGAGCTAAACTCCTAGGCGTTCTTGCCCCTCCTAGCTGCCAGAGTGTCAGGCACTGCACAGCTGTCACACGGAAATGTCACCGTCCCACCCGACTCTGAGGACAAAGGAGGGAATGTTGTCAAGCCAGTTACACCCTGTAAGAAGCAGCCCTGGATCAAGAAAACTTCTGACTGAGAGAGAACCATGTGCACCCTTTTTCCCTGGCAAACGTCCTGGTACTGAAGCCCACTGAGCTGAGCGGGCCAGGAAGTAGTAAGAGGACAGCCTGTGTAACCCGGGCAACCAGTTCAGCCCAACTTCAGGGGCAGCAGATGCCTAGATGTTTGAACTTCAGATCCTTTTGTGGTGGGTTCAGTGTGTTGGCCTGTGCCCATTTATCATTGTTCTGATCACACTACGTGTGTGTGTGTGTGTGTGTGTGTGTGTGTGTATTTCCCCTGGGGTTAAAGCCTAGTTTACTTGTCTGTGGAGTTAATATATCCTAGTTACTTAGATAGGTGCTGCCGAAGCCCCAGCAATTGCTATTATATTACCATTATTCATAATTCCTGGGATGGAGTGGGCGTTCAGTAGGAGCTCAAGCAACACTTTCTAAATGAATGAGTAAACAGGTGGCATGTCTCCTGGTCATGAGCCCACTCCTCCAGAGGTTCTTATAGTTTACCCACTGCCTTTGTAAGAATGAGTTGGGCCAATTCAGACCCGAGGTGGCTGGCTTTGGAAGAGTGCCCACAGCATGAAGAGCCAGAGCCTTCCTCCATCCTAACACCCACCCAAGGGGTTCTTTGAGAGCCAGACAGGTAAGCAACTCCTTCCCAAGGAAAGGATACCCCTTTAGGGTGTGCTTGAAGGCAGAGGCCCAGGAAGTCTGCCCACGACTGTGTTTGTGTCCTTGCTTCCCTGGACGTGGGTCGTGTTTCCAGTTTAAACAGCCTGGAGGGGAAGAAGAAGGTGGGTGTGGATGGGAGGAAGCAGCAAAGAGAGTGGGGCAAATCAGATATTTTCAGAAAGAAGAACACAGCGGAGAACTGGCTGCAGGACTGTATATGTCCTCCATGAGAAAGTTCTAAAAAAAACGGAGGAGGAGAAAATGGGACTGGGAACAGAGGGGCTACAGATCCACCGAGGATGTTGCTCATCAGACACAGGTAGTCAAGAGACCTGAAAACATGAGCGTAAGTTCTCCTAATACCTTGGAGACCAGCTGCAAATATGGGTACAGCCCGGCGAGAGATTTATACCCTCTTCCCTGGATTTCAAGGGCCAGCGAGAGCTCACCGGACGCCGCCGGAACCACAATGCTCTCTGCGGGTGAGATCCCAGTAGAAAGAACAGGCCATCAAAGAAGAAGGTACCTTTCTCTGAAGGGAGGAGAGAACTTCCACTTTGACTATGACCTTGTCTAAATAAGATCGAAGTCAGCGAACTCAAGAGGCTTCCATAGCCTTGGAAACTCATGACTAGAGCCTAGGGAGATTACTGACACCATAAACAAGAGTGTCAAATTGTTAAGTCAACAACAGGAGTCACTGTGTACTTACTCCTCATGTGGGATCTCTGTCCTTAATGTGTTGTCCAATGTGAATTAATGCTATAACTAGTACTCAAACACTATTTTACACTTTATGTTTCTGTGTGAGTGCAAACTGATGAAATCTTTACTTAATATATACTAAGTCAATCTTCTGTATATAAAGATAATTGAAAATGAATCTTGATGTGAATGGAATGGGAGAGGGAGCGGGAGATGAGAGGGGTGTGAGAGGGAGGGAAGTTATGGGGGGGAAGCCATTGTAATCCATAAACTGTACTTTGGAAAATTATATTTACTAAATAAGTTTAAAACAAGTTCTCCTAATACCCATACCCAGTCCGACTGAGAGGAGCGGGGCTTTCCCACAGAACATGCCCAGGAGCAATGGGAGGGACTGAAAAACAAGCATGGACATGATTTCTACACTCAACAAACAGGCTAAACTACTGTAAAGAGGTTTTTTTTAAAAAAAATTTTATTTGCTTATTTGAAAGACAGAGAGAGACAAATAAAGATTTTCTACCTCTGGTTTTCTACCTCCCCATATGCCCACAAAGCCAGAGCTGGGCCAGGCTGAAGCCTGGAGCCTGGAACTCCCCTGGGTTCCCCACATGGGTGGCAGGAACTCAAGTACTTGAGTAGTCACCTGCTGCCTCCCAGGGTGAGCAGAGCTGACACTCAAACCCAAGCACGTTGATAGGTCATCGTTCCCAAGTGGCATCTTAGCTGCTGTGCTGGATGCCCACACTTACCATACATTTTTAATAATAACCATCCAGTTTTCCTTGAATAGTATTATTAAAACTCTGCCCAAAGTGATAAATGTTTTTTAAAAAATTTATTTGAAAGTCAGAGTTATGGAAAGAGAGGGAGAGACAGAGAGAAACAAAGGTCTTCCATATACTGGTTCACTCCCCAAGTGCCTACGTTGGCCAGGGCTGAGACAGACCAGAGCCAAGAGCTTCAGCCAGGTCTCCCACATGAGTGGCAGGGGCCCAAATACTTGGGTCATATTCCCTGCTTTTCCCAGACCATTAGCAGGGAGCTGGAGAGAAAGTGGAGCAGGGGCTGGCACTGTGGTGCAGCAAGTTAAAGCCCTGGGCTGAAGCTCCAGCATCCCATATGGGTGCCAGTTCAAGTCCCAGCTGCTCCGCTTCTGATCCAGCTCTCTGCTGTGGCCTGGGAAGGCAGTGGAGGATGGCCCAAGTCCTTGAGCCCCTACACCCATGTGGGAGACCTGGAGGAGGTTTCTGGCTCCTGGCTTCAGATCAGCTCAGCTCCACCTGTTGCAGCCATTTGGGAAGTGAACCAGTGGACAGAAGATCTCTTTCTTTCTCTCTCTCTCTCTCTCTCTCTCTCTCTCTCTCTTTCTTTCTTTCTTTCTCTGTCTCTACCTCTCTCTGTAACTTTGACTTTCAAACAAATAAAATAAATCTTTTAAAAACAAAAAAGAGCCGGCATTGCAGCTCAATAGGCTAATCCTCCACCTTGCGGCGCTGGCACACCGGGTTCTAGTCCCGGTTGGGGCGCCAGATTCTGTCCCGGTTGCCCCTCTTCCAGGCCAGCTCTCTGCTGTGGCCCGGGAGTGCCGGGAGGATGGCCCAAGTGCTTGGGCTCTGCACCCCATGGGAGACCAGGAGAAGCACCTGGCTCCGGGCTTCGGATCAGCGCAGTGCGCCGGCTGCAGCGCACCGGCCGCGGTGGCCATTGGAGGGTGAACCAACGGCAAAAGGAAGACCTTTCTCTTTCTCTCTCTCTCTCTCTCTCTCTCACAGTCCACTCTGCCTGTAAAAAAAAAAAAAAAAAAAAAAAAAAAGGAAAGTGGAGCAGCCAAGACATGAACCGGAGCTCATATGGAATGCCAGCATCACAGGTAGCGGCTTTACCCACTTTATCAAAAAGCCAGCCCCCAATTATAGTTCTTTTAATAGATTATTTTATTCTGATATCATAGAGGTTCTATAGTACTCATTAATTTTCTCACTCATTCATCGAACTTGAGGAGTTGATTTTTGCTTATTTGTCTCTCTCTCTCTCTCATCATTTTGGGGACACCAATTACCTTACCTCTAAGTCAGACCAAAGGTCCATGAGATTCATTATCTTCTCTTTCTTTCTGTTAGTTATATTGGAATTTTTAAAAAATTTGTTTTCAAGATGAAATTTCTATTTGGTTCTCACTAATACTTTCCATTTTTCTTCTGAGAGTGCCTGTTTTCTCATTCATTCCTTATTTTCTTTCACATAATCAAATACAGTTTAAAGACCTTTTTATCAATAATCCCAATGATTTGATCATTTTGAGTGGCTGTCTCCAGAGATCCTCTTTCTGCTGAACATCATGTCTTAGGTCAGGCTGTCATAACAAGTTACCATAGGTAGGGGAGCTTCAACGGCAAATATTTATTTTTCAGAGTTCTGGAGGCCGGGAACTGCAAAATCAAGAAGCTAGCAGATTTGCTTCCTGGCTGACCGGTAGTCTTCTTCCTGCATCTTCACATGGCAAGAGAAAGAAGCAGGTCCTATTCTCTTCTTATAATAATCCCATTCATGACAGTCTTCATCTCCTGACCTAATTACCTCCCAAAGGCCCCACTCCTTGGACATCAACACATAAATATGAGAAGGACACAGCATTCTTTTTTTTTTTTTTTTTGACAGGCAGAGTGGACAGTGAGAGAGAGACAGAGAGAAAGGTCTTCCTTTTGCCGTTGGTTCACCCTCCAATGGCTGCCGCGGACCGTGTGCCGCGGCCGGCGCACCGCGCTCATCCGATGGCAGGAGCCAGGTGCTAGGTGCTTTTCCTGGTCTCCCATGGGGTGCAGAGCCCAAGCACTTGGGCCATCCTCCACTGCACTCCTGGGCCACAGCAGAGGGCTGGCCTGGAAGAGGGGCAACCGGGACAGAATCCGGCGCCCCAACCGGGACTAGAACCCGGTGTGCCGGCGCCGCAAGACGGAGGATTAGCCTGTTGAGCCACGGCGCCGGCAGGACACAGCATTCTGTCTGCAACACAACGTGAATGCTATGTCGTGGAGACTCTCGAATCTACAATATTCCTCCTGATGGTTTTTGTTCATTTGCTTACGCACTTTGCTGGATTCAAGCTGTAGACTCTGTCTTCTGGGAAACATTCAGAGTGAGCGGTCATCCACTTTTCCTAGAACTGATGGGGGCTCCCAGAATAAAGGACTGTCAGTACTCAACCAAGGAGAGTCCCGGACAAACTCTGACAAACTGGCCACCTAGCAGCGGCTCCAATCCCAGTTCAGTTCTCCTAGTCTTAGCTGCATTGTCTGGAGTCTACTCCACATGTACACAATGCACACATGTGACTCAGAGACTAGTCAGAGATTGGAGCAGATTTTAAACACAGAATCCTTGCAGGCCAGGTCTTAACCACATCCAGGTTCCTCCAGGAGCACAGGAACGGCATTGCCCTCATGGCATTCTCTTTCGAAGAGGTTCCTATGACAGAGTCATTCAGGACATGCAGAACATGAAAGAGTCTGGACCCCCACCCCACACAGGACAAGGCCTGGACCCCTGCCCCCCAACAGGACGGGGCTGGACCCCTGCCCCCCAACAGGATGGGGCCTAGACCCCTGCCCCCCACACAGGACAGGGCCTCAGCACGCTGATACTTTCAGAAGCAGCAGTTGCCCCTCATACCACCAACACTGAAACAAGCCCAATTGGGCCCATTTGGACTCTGCAGGCAAGATTCTTCATTTACAAATTTTCCCTAAGTCTATTTTTTTTAAGATTTGTTTTATTTATTTGAAAGAGTTGGAGGGAAAGGTAGAGCCAGAGAGAGATTAAGATCTTCCATCCACTGGTTCACTCCCCAAATGACCATTAATGGCCAGAGCTGAGCTTATCTGAAGCCAGGAGCCAGTAGCTTCTTCCAGGTCTCCCATAAGGGTGCAGGGGCCTAAGGACTTGGGCCATCTTCCATTGCTTTCCCAGGCCATAGCAGAGACTGGATGGGAAGAGGAGCCACTGGGAGTGAAGCTAAGACTCAAACCTGGCACTCTGATGTGGGATGCAGGTGCCCCAAGCCCCAAGTAGCATTTTTACCACTGTGCCAAATGCTGACCCTTGCATTTCTTTTTTAATGAGTACAGTGTTAAGTTTTTTTTTAATTCAAAAGGTATTTAACATAACAATCTCTCTCATGTATGTATGTATAGTATGTGATGTGTTCTGAACTGTTTTAAAAAAGATTTATCTATTTGAAAGGAAGAGTAACAGAGTGAGAGACAGAGACACAGAGATATCTTCCATCTATTGGTTCACTCCCCAAATGGCCACAACAGCCATGGCTGGGCCAGGCCAAAGCCAAGAGTCCAGAGCTCCATCCAGGTCTCCCACATGGTTGGCAGGGACCCAAGTACTTGGGCCATCTTCTGCTGTTCTCCCAGGTGCACTAGCAAGAAGCTGAATGGGAAACAGAGGAGCAGCCAGGAATCAAACCAAATCTAGAATATGGGATGGTAGCATTTCAAGAAGTGGCTTAACACACTGCACCACTATACCAGCCCTTGTGTTCTCAGCTTCTAACAGCGTTTCACTGATGTCAGACAATGTGGCCTGAGGAATTTCTAATTTAAGTTTTTTTTTTTTTTTTTTTTGACAGGCAGAGTGAATAGTGAGAGAGAGACAGAGAGAAAGGTCTTCCTTTTTGCCGTTGGTTCACCCTCCAATGGCCGCTGCGGCCGGCGCGCTGCGGCGGGTGCACCGCGCTCATCCAATGGCAGGAGCCAGGTGCCAGGTGCTTTTCCTGGTCTCCCATGGGGTGCAGGGCCCAAGCACTTGGGCCATCCTTCACTGCACTCCCGGGCCACAGCAGAGGGCTGGCCTGGAAGAGGGGCAACCGGGACAGAATCTGGCGCCCCGACCGGGACTAGAACCCGGTGTGCCGGCGCCGCAAGACGGAGGATTAGCCTGTTGAGCCACGGCGCCGGCCTTCTAATTTAAGTTTTATTGAGGTGTTTTTCATGGTCTAATAGGTAATCAGCTTATATAAATGTTACATGAACATTTTAAAATATTAACTATAAAGCCTAAAGATTTCACAAAAATCTGTTAGAGCTAATAAATGAATTCAGTCAAGTTGCAAGATACAAAAACAACATGCAAAACTATGTTACATTTCTATACAATAACGATGAACAATCTGAAAAGGAAATCAAGAAAACAACTCCTTTTCCAATAGCATACCAAGAAACAAAGCACTTAGGAATTAACTTAGTCAAAGAGGTGAAAGATGGGGTCACTGTTGTGGTGCAGGGGTTAGCTGCTGCTTGCAGTCTACCATCCTGTATTAGACTGCTTGGTTCAGGTCTTAGGCGCTCTGCTTCCAGTCCAACTGAGAGGGCGGCAGATGATGCTCCAAGTGCTTGGGCCCGAGTCCCTCACATGAGAGAACGAGATGGAGTTCCAGCCTCCTGATTTCCACCTGACCCAGCCCTGGCTGTTGCCAAGTAGCAGATGGAAGACCTCTCTGTCTCTATTTCTCTTTCTCTCTCCCCATCACTCTACCATTTAAAATAAATAAATAATTAAATATATAAATAAGACTTTATTTAATTTGAAATCAAAGGAGAGAAAGATGTGTACACTGAAATCTATAAAACACTGCAGAGGAATCAAAGAAAACAAGTGGGAAGATAGCCCCTGCTCACGGATTGGAACACAATATTAAGAGACCAGTACTACCAAGGCAAATGCAGGGGGTGGAAAAGGTGATGATCCCTGGGTTGCTCACAGGTTCACGAGAGAAGGGCATAACAAATTCACTCGGTGACCACTTCATGGCACACAGAGTCTTCAGAATGCAGAGCTGAAGGTACAAAGCAAGCTACTGGCTATTACACCCAGGAGGAGGTGTAATGAGGAGGCAGGGCAGCTGTGCAGGAATGTGACTGACAAGAAGCGGAGGAGCCACTGGAAACCAAGTGGGAAAGCACAGATTCACCTCGGCCCCTCTGCTTGCAGCCCTTCTCCCGCCCTGGTCTGGGGCAGGGCCCTCTGGAATGAGTCTTGCTTCCCTGATGGCCAGCTGGGATGCAGAAGGGGACACAGATTGGAGTCCTATCTTCAAGTCCCATGGCTGTCTGAGAAGAAGGCGCTATGTGGTCCATGACTCACTTTAGGAAAGAGGGATTCCAGTTTCTACAGCTTGTCTTGGTGGAACATGAGGGTGAAAGATAGGAAGGCTGGAGCTGATCAGAGATCTTCATTGTGAGCTATGGTTTTCCAAGCCTTCACAGATGTAAGCCTTATTATAAATCTGTGGCATGCATTTAGCCTTGCAGTTAAGATACTCGTATTCCACATCAGAGTGCCTGGGTCAGATTCCTGGCTCCACTCCTGACTTCAGCTTCCTGCTAATGCAGAACCTGGAAGGCAGTGGCTCAAGTAACTGGGTTCCTGCTACCCCTGTGGGAGACGTGCATGGAGTTCCCAGCTCCCAGCTTCAGCCAGCTCAGTGAACCAGGGGATAGGAGTGTTCTCTTTGTGTCTGTCTGTTTCTCTGCCTCGCAAATTAAAATGAGTATTTCTTAACTTACTACAAATCTGTATTATTCAAAACAGTTTGGTACTGGCAGAAGGGCAGACCAATTGGCCAAAGGAATAGCATTGAGAGAATAGAGGTCCTCAAATGAACCCTTTTATCTATGGTCAATGGATATTCAATAAAGATGTGAAGGCCATTTTTTTTGTTGTAAGCAGTGGTTCAAGTTTTTAAAAACCTCTTTTGTTGTAATATTTAATATACAAGGGTTGGCATTGTGGCATATTGGGTTAAGCCACCACCTGCAATGCTGGCATCCCATATGGTTATCCATTCAGGTCCAGGCTGCTCCACTTCCAACCTTGCTCCATTCTAATGTTCCTGGGAAAGCATCAGAGGATGACCCAAGTTCTTGGGCCTCTGCAACCCATGTTCCTGGATCCTGGCTCCTGACTCCTGGCTCCAGTCTGGCCCAGCCCTAGACACTGTGGCCGTTTGGGAGTGAACCAGTGAATGGAAGACCTCTTCTTTCTCTCTCTCTCTCTTTCTCTTCCTCTCTCTTTCTCTCTCTCCCTCTTTCTATAACTCTGCCTTTGAAATAAATAAATAAATATTTTAAAATAAAAAGATATGTCATACAGCAAGTAAATACGTACACACACAAAAGTATATGCAGGCTCTTCAAAATGTTTGTGGGAAATGGAACTAAAAGATAATGTGAATATTCTGTGAAAATTCTGAAGCCCTATCACATATGTTTTTGCTATATTAACTCTTGTTTTTTTTTTTTTTTCAGTTCAACTAAAAACTAGTATCGTTTACTTTTTCTTCAGGTTTATCCAGACATTTACCTTATTCTTCATTCTTTCCTGCAGGTCTGGGACTATTATCTTTTGCCTGTAGTACATACATTAACATTTCCTTGATAGGATCAGCTGAGAGTGAACTCTTGGCTTCCATTTACCTGAAAAAGAATTTTTAAAAACTCATTTAAAAAAACATTTCTTGTTTGTTTCATGACCAGAATTGGCAATTATTTTCTTTCAGTGTTTTGCCTTCTGGTTTAAACTGTTGCTATTGAGAAGTTCAATTGATAATATTCACTCTAATCAATAATGTTTTGAAAATAACTCTTCTAAGATTTTGTCTTTGTCTTTCCTCATTTTTATCAATATGTGTTATCTTAATGTAATATTTATTTAAGGCTAGATGAAAATATTTTTTATGTAGTAGGCTTCTTGTATTTGTGAATAGGTAGTCCTTAGTTCTAGAATGTTCCTAGACTTCATCTCAAACACTGACTCTCTCATTCTCTTCTTCTACTTCTTTGGAAATCCAATTAGACATGCTAGAGTTCATTTTATTTTCAATATCTTCTAATCCTTCGTTCATATTTTGCATCTTTTTTCTCTATTAAAAATTCTGATTAATTTTGTAACCTACACTTCAATTTACTAATTTTCTCTACAGAAGAGTCGAGTCTTCTGTTAAAAATCATCCAGCAAATATTTAAAGTTCAGTTTTCTACCTTTTGTTCTATTTGGTTCTTTTTCAGATTTCCATGGTCACTTTTTAAGGGATTGTATTGTCTTCATACATATTTTTTTTCCTTGAAGCATAGTGAAAATGACTGTTTTACAACCTACAGCTGATCATTTCACTACATAAAGTCTTTGCAAGTTTGATTTGCAAACTGAAGTTTCTCTATACTTTTCACCAGTGATACAAGGTATCTGTGTATGCCTCATTATTTTTTATTGTGTGTTAGGCACTATCCATGAAAAATTATTGGTGTAGATTTTTTTGAAGGCTTAGATAGAGTAATCTCTATCTGGTGCCAGGTTCCAAGTGGCTCTACCAGTCTGGGATCACTTTTATGCTGTTTTTACATTTTAAACAAAGCTACCAAAATATCAATTATATAAAACTTGCTTTTAATTATCAGTTACATAAAACTTGCTTCCTTTACTTAAACATATCAATGACTTGAGGAAAATGTTTGCAACTCTGTAAGCACCTCCAATGTCAAGATATATAACATTTTTCTCCCAGAAATTTCTCATGTCCATTTGAGGTCTTATCTCCCCCACAGTCATCTCCAAAGAGTCACTAATGTGCTCCCTGTCATTACAGATTTGCTGAGACTGCTCTAAAATCGTATGTAAATGCAATCATGCAATTTGTACTCCTTTGTGTCTACCTACTCTTGTTCAGCACCATATTTTTGAGATCTACCTATGTTGCTGTATGTAGCAGTAACATGTTCTTTTTCTATGCTCAGGAGTAATTCATGATATAAATATGCCAAAGTTTATTTATCCATTTACCAGTTCATGGACAATTCAACGGTTCCCCGAGGCATTGTACATTATGAATGACACTGAAATACATGATCAACCTTATTCATATCCATGAGCAACTGTTTAGAAATATGCTTTCTAAACAAATGTACATCTTTGTTTCTCTTGGAGATAGAGCTACTGGGTCAGGTGGTAGGTGAAGGACTAGCTTCACAAGAAACTACCACAATGCTTTCCAAAGTAATTCTATAAGAATATACTTGTCGGTTTATTATTCTTCTTCACTCATCCATTCATTTTTCACACACACACACACATGCACGCATGCACACAGAAAAGAGCTCTCATCCTCTGTTCAATCCCCAAAAGCCTGCAATGGCCAGAGTCACACAGAATTGAAGCTGGGAGCCAGGAACTCAATCCTACCCGAGTAGATGGCAGGACCCCATACATGTGATCCATAACTTGCTGTTTCCCAGGGTGTACACTAACAGGAAGCCGTAACGGTGAACGGAGCCTGGACTAAAAACCAAGCACTCGGCTACAGTATCCAGGAACATCTTAACTATGAGACAAAACGCCCACCAGTAAGTGCACCCTTAAGAAGTTCTGACCATGTAGGACAATGTTTATGCTGATGCCCACCAGTAAGTTCACCCTTAAGAAGTTCTAACCATGTAGGACAATGTTTATGCTGATGCCCACCAGTAAGTTCACCCTTAAGAAGTTCTGACCACGTAAGACAATGTTTATGCTGATGCCCACCAGTAAGTTCACCCTTAAGAAGTTCTGACCATGTAGGACAATGTTTATGCTGATACCCACCAGTAAGTGCACCCTTAAGAAGTTCTAACCATGCAGGAGAAAGGTCTATGCTCATGTAGGAGAATGATCACGCTACACCTTCCTTCTTCTCAGAGATGGGTATCTCTGCTCTCTAGGACACCTCAGTTCAGCTTCAGAACAAGCTTTCTTACAGATGTCTGGTGAGAGCTCACTGCTGATTTACTTTATACATAAAGTCTACCTCTTTTCACCCATTCTTAATTTTCATCTCCTTCTTACACCCATGATAATAGCATTTGCTTTCTGTCACCTGATGAAGGTGTCAAAACCAAGAGTCAAGTTTCCAGAACAGCAAATGCCCTTGGATTCCTGGGAGCTCTGTGCTCTGCTTACCTCCCTGAGCCCCACCCCTTAGATTTTAGACTGCCAATTCCTTGCATCTTGGCAGATTTTTGATGACTTCAAGAAAATGCCTTTTATATAAGCATTTTATCCAAAATTTTAAATGGTTTAGAAGTAGTTGGATAATAACTTTAATAATAATAATTTAATAATAAATGGTTTAGAAGGGTTGAATAATAACTTTTTTAAAAAAGATTCATTTATTTATTTGAAAGTCAGAGTTACAGAGAGAGGAGAGGAGAGGCAGAGAGAGAGAGAGAGAGAGATCTTCTATCCGACGGTTCACTCCCCAGTTGGCCGCAATGACCGGAGTTGCGCCGATCTGAAGCCAGGAGCTAGGAGCTTCTTCCAGGTCTGCTGCGCGGGTGCAGGGGCCCAAGGACTTGGGCCATCTTCTACTGCTTTCCCAGGCCATAGCAGAGTTGGATCGGAAGAGGAGTAGCCAGGACTAGAACCAGCGCCCGCGCCCATATGGGATGCCAGTGCTTCAGGCCAGGGTGTCAACCCGCACAGTGCCGGCCCTGGATAATAACTTAATACATATCAACAATCTGCATTTTTATTTTACTTCCTCTGATATATCACAGATAGATCTGTTTTATATTCTACTGATTTTCTAAATTGTTTGAATTTTTATAATGAGTATGCATTCATTTATAATTAGCAAAAATAATAAAGATTTTAAAATTTGAAAAATATTTGGTAATAATTATTTTTACATTTTTCTAAAAGTAATCTGTGCTTTGGTTTCCTAAAGCATCCTTAGGGAAAACTATGAAAAGTATGTTTCCTATTTACTTTTAAAAAGCAAGCTAAACTTTGTAACTTTAAATTTGAAGAGGGGTACAAGCAAGGGTTGGTTACCCAGGGTAGCAGATAAAAAACCAGACTAGTTGTTAAGGGTAGAACTGTGTGCCCCCAGTGGTAATGTTGAAGTCCCAAGGTTCCATACCTCAGTCTATGAGATTATTTGACAATAGAGTCCTTCCAGACAAGATCAAGATGAGGTCATTCATATCGGTAGGCCCTTAATCTGACAGGAGGAGAAAACACAAAGCCAAAGACACACACACAGCAGCACATGAAGGCGGAGAGTGAAAGTTTGCACTCCCTCTCCAAAGGAGATGGGAGAGTCTCCTCAACCAGTGGTGATGGGAAATTTGTGCATCCATAGGGGAAAGAATAAAACTGGATCCTTACCCAACACCACACACAAAAATAAACTTAAAGTGAATTAAAGGCCTTAAATGTAAGGCCTGAAACTACAAAATTCCTCAAAGGAAAAATGGAAAATCTTCATGACACTGTTTGGGTAATGATTTCTTTGATATGATACCAAGCCAGAAGACAACAATAGCAAAGACAGTTTAGTGGAATTGTGTCAAATTAAAAAACTCCTGTACAGCTTAGAAAATAATCAACAGAATGAAAAGGCAACCTGCAGATTGGAAGAAAACATTTGCCGCCTTATATTTGATAAGGGGTTACTATTCAAAATATATAATAACTTCCTACTACTCACAGCAAAAACACAAACAACATGGTTAAAATATGGGCAAAAACTTTAAAAAAATATTAACAAGTGTTCCCAAGGATATGGAGAAATTGGAACACTTACATATTGTTGGTATAAATGTAAAATGATACCATTACTATGGAAAGCAGTATGGAAGTACCTCAAAAACTTACAATGAATTCCTTATGATCAAGCAAACCCACTGCTTGATATTTATCTCAAAGAATTGAAAATAGGGCCTTGAAGAAATATTTGCACTTCTCTGTTAATTGTAGCATGATTCACAATAGCCAAGACATGGAAGAAACTTAACTGTCCATGATGGATGAACAAAAGGAGAAAGCATGATACTATATACACATGATGGAATGTTAGTCCTAAGAAAAGAGGAAAATCCTGTCATAAGCTTCAATATAAGAAACCATTATGGTAAATTAAATAAGCTAGTCACAGAAAGACATTGTTTGACTGTATTTATATAAGGTATCTAATCATTAAGCTCATAGAAACAGAAAGTAGGATGTTATGCTAGTTGCCAGGGGATGGAAGGATCTGGAAAATAGGGAGTTGCTGTTCAGAGGGCATAAACTTTCATTCATGCAAGATGAACAGCTGCTACAGACCCATTGCACAACGTACATATAGTTAGCAGTATTGTGCTATGCACATAAAAATTTGTTAAAAGGGTAGGTCTCATGTCTTGTGTGCTGTACCACAGTAAAAATTTATTATGAGTGGCAGACATCCAAAAGTTCAACAACTGTTGAGAAGGCTAGGAGGAAACAGGTATTCTCTTATATTGCTAATAGGAATACAAAATTGTACATTCTTTATGGATATTCGGAAACATTTAGATATTTTATATACACATTTCCTCTGAACATCCTTTAACCCAACAACTGTGTATATAACAAATGGTATTTATAGATTTTTAAATTGAAATATAAATCATATTTTTATTTTTTAAATATTTATTTATTTGAAAGGCAAAATGACAAGAGAGAGACTGAGAGAGAGAGAGGCAGAGACAGAGAGAGAGATTTTCTATCTGGTGGTTTACCGCACCCCCCCACCCCCAAATGACTGCAACAGTCAGGTCTAGGCCAGGCCAAAGCTATGAGCCAGAAACTCAACCTTGTTCTCCCACATGTGTGGCAGGGGCCCAAGTATTTTGTCCATCTTCTACTGCATTAGCAAAAAGCTAATTCAGAGGTGGAGTAACTGGGCCTCAAATCAGCACTCCTACATGGGATGTTGGTGTTGCAAGCAGTGACTTAACCTACTGTGCCTTAACACAGGCCCCTAATTGTTATTTTACAGGAGGAAAAATAGTACAGGGGAGATATGGAGAGAAATGAGACAACTGTTTGATACATCTGTGCATGAGTTTTCTATTGCTGTGACTTAAGCCATAGACAATAGAGGATACTGCTTCCCTTAGCTGTGTCAGTTACTAACAGCTAATAGTAGTCATTTGCCTGCCTTCTGTATGGTCACTTGCTATCACATAATAGCTGGCTTTGCTAAATATCTGCTGAGCAATTTTTCTAGGGTACCTGGTAAAACCAGACACAACTGGCTACAGCCAACATTGTGACAGGTACCAGCACGGATCAACTCAGGCTGTCTGGAGAGTTAACATGTCGATTGACACATCTCTGATGAAGTCTCAGTGGCCATCTTCAAACACATCAAGTATGCAAAGGCATGATTTGTTAAGGCATGTGCTCTCTGGACTCCTTCACCCTTTCCTCCGCACCTATCATGTTCAGTCACCTAGTTTGTCCACTTACATCCATTCACCCCAAATCCATAAATTCCCAAACCCGTATCTGAACCAGGAAATTGATTTGGGCTTTAATATTATCTGCCCCCTCCTGCAATCATAGTAAATGTTCTCTTTCTCAGAAGTCGAAATCAAGCTTTTATAGTAAGAATGAGCATTGTCTTTCTGCAGAACAGATTACCACAAGCTTAGTGTTTTAAACAACACAACTTTCTATCTTGCAATTCTGCAGGTCGGAAGTCCAATAGGACTTACTATTGCTAAAAGTTAAGCTTTTAGAGGCTCTGTGGAATCTATTTCCTTACCTTTCTCCGTGTCTATAGACCACTGGCATCTCCTGGCTCCTGGCCCCTTCCTCACCTTCAAATCCAGCAATGGTTGATTAAGTCCTTCTCTGCCATCTGTTGGGTTCTTTCCTTTCCATTGCCCAATTCCACTTCTTTTTATTTATTTAAAGGTTTTATTTATTTATTTGAGAGGTAGAGTTACAGACAGAGAGAGGGAGAGACAGAGGGAAAGGTCTTCCATCTGATGGTTCACTCCCCAAATGGTTGCAATGGCCAGAGCTGGGGCCATATGAAGCCAGCAGCCAGGAGCTTCTTCTGGGTCTCTCACTTGGGTGAAGGTGCCCAAGCACTTGAGCCATTTTCCTCTGCTTTTCCAGGCCATAGCAGAGGGGTGGATTGGAAGAGGAGCAGCTGGGACTTGTATGGATGCCCATATGGGATGCTGGTGCCAGAGACAGAGGTTTAGCCTACTATGCCACAGCACCAGCCTCCTCCTCCTCCTCTTCTTCTTTTTTAAGATTGACTTATTTATTTGAAAGACAGGAAGAGATATTCCATCCCTTGGTTCACTCCCCAGATGACTGTAAAAGTCAGGATTGGGCCAGGCCAATGCCAAAAGTATCATCCAGGTCTCCCACATGGATGGCAGGGATCCAAACATGCCAGCCATCTTCTGCTGCTTTTGCAGGCCATTAGCAGGGAGCTGGATCAGAAGTGGAGCAGCCAGGACTTGAACTGGCGCCCACATGGAATGCTTGTGATTTTACCCCTATACCACAGCTCTGGCCACTCAGTTCCACTTTTCAGGAACCTGATGATTACACTGAGATCAGCTGGGTAATGAGGAATAATCTCCCCGATTTAACATGCACTGATGAGCAGTTTTAATTTCACCTACACCCCTAATCCTGCCAGGTAATCACACATATTCATGAGTTCCCGGGATTATGACATAGACATGTTGTGGCGCTCTTACTTTGCTTACTACCAAATGGTTTATTTGACTTTGGAATCATCTAATCTTTTACAATATTTTTAAAGGATTTTTAAATTTTATTTTTAATTTTTTTGAAGTTTTTTATTGAGCCCCTGAGTTCTGGATTACATGTTTTCTTTTTTAAAGATTAATGTACTTATTTAAAAGGCAGAGTTAAACATACAGAGAGAGAGAGAGAGAGAGAGAGAGAGATCTTGCATCTGCTTGTTTACTCCCCAGTTGGCCCCAACGGCAGGAGCTGGGTGGGCCTGAAGCCAGGAGCCAGGAACTTCTTCTGGGTCTCCCACATGGTGCATCCTCTTCTGCTTTCCCAGGCACATTAGCAGGGAGCTGGATCAGAAGTGGAGCAGCTGGGACTCAAACTGGCTCCTTTATGGGATGCCAGCACTGCAGACAGAAGCTTAACTCTTTATACCAAAGCACTAGCTCCAGATATTTTTTAAAATCTCCTTAAATTTAAAATATAACAAATCAAATTAAATGTAAATCTAGTTGGAAATATTAACATCTAGACTGTTCCATGTCATTTTATTTTATTTTGAATTTGCTTTTTATTTCTTTGAAAGGGAGAAAGACAGAGACAGAGCTTTCATCTGCTAGTTCTCTCCCCCAAAAGACTGCTTGAGCTGGATTAGGCCAGGCCCAAGCCAGGAGCTTGGAATCCATCAGGTCTCCACGTGGGCAGCAGGGGCCCAAGTCCCTGGGTCATCATGCGCTGGCCTATCATGCTATGGTAGACATTAGCAGAACGCTGGAATCAGCCATGGAGCTGGGACTGGAGTTCAGGCACTCAGATGTGGGATGTGGGTGTCCTGAGTGACATCTTTACTGCTGTGCCAAAGGCTCAGGTGATTCTAAAACATAGTAACATTACATCTTCATGGAATATATCATGAAGGGGGAAAAACCACTACAAAATAATTCAGCTGCTTTCAGTAATATTATGGGTGGTAGCTACTCTTGTGTGTCTTGTTTGGGTTAAAGGAAAGCAGTAATTACGTCATGCTCTCATTACACTTCCCAGTATCCTTAAGAAGCAATGTTCTCATGTGTGAAAAATGAGATGTAAGCTCAGAAAGGCTGAGAAAAATCCTGGGGCCTGAATATGCACTGGAATGGTCAGCATCCACTCAGAAGGGCTTGGAAACAACAATCAACCCAACAGAAATGAGTCTCCTTCCAGTCTTGACTGCAGCTTCTACACATCATTTCTCATGAAAAAGAAGCAGGGTTTCTTAGGGAAAAAAACAGCTGACATAAGATATCAGGCGGGAAATAGTAAAGATAAGTGTGGAAAAGGAAGCTCAACAAAGGCTGCTTGGATTGTGTCAAAAGCACTCACGAGCCAGTGTGGAGAGGGCAAGGATGGGACAATTTGATCATCAATAAGAATAATACTAGCAATGAATAAAACATAAAAAACATACCTAAATCTACATATTCAAAAAGATACTCACAATAATAATCATAATAAATGATAAAAATACAGTATAATGTTGCAACACTTAATCATGTAGGTGATGAGAAACACAGGTATCACAGACACACGCTTACATTTAGTCAACCACATTCTATGTGCCTCCTTATGGGGAAGGAACATCACACATCTGTCAGGTATTATGCCAAATAAAGAATAAAGACCTAATTTATCAAGGCTTTAGATTCAATTGCTACTTTATATTAAGTTCAGAAGACGAGGAATGCTATTAAACCATACCATAGAAACACAGTCAGCAAATTCAAGCTATGGAAAAGTCTATGAGTTGTGCAACCCAGTGTTTCATCCAAAAATTCTACAGAAAAGAAAACAGATGAACGGGAGACTTATAGGTTAAAAGATATTTAACATATGGGGCCAGCATTGTGGTAGAGTGGTTAAAACTGCCCCTTGAGATACCAGCATCCCATATGGGTGCCAGTTCTTGTCCTGGCTCTTCCACTTCTGATCCAGTTCCCTGATAATGGTCTGAGAAAGCAGTGAAAGATGGCCCAAGTGCTTGGGTCCCTGCCACCAATGTAGGAGACCCAAATGAAGCTCCTGACTCTTGGCTTCAGCCTGGTTCAGCTACAGGCTGTTGCAGCCATCTGGGGAATGAACTGGTAGATGGAAGATTCTCTCTAACTCTGACTTTGAAATAAATAAATCAATATATTCTTTAAAAAGATATTTAACATTTATATTAACCTAGTACAAATGTAGACCTTATTTGGAGTCTGATTAAATCAAACCCCAAGGGTTCTTATATTTTAGAGATATATAAAAAAAGTAGACTTAAATGATAGAATGTTTTGGATTTTCTTTTAAAAAATACAGATAAGAGGAACTAAGTGGGGTGCAGGTGAAGCGAGATCACTCATGGATGAGAACTGCTGAAACTCTCAAGTCCCTAAGAGTTCTTCACACTAGCCTTTGTCTTAGTCACTTTGGCCTCTGTAACAAAATACGACAGATGGAAGGGATTCAACACCAACTGTGTTTCTCATGGTTCTACAGGCTGGGTAGTCCAAGAGCCAAGCACTGATGGACCCACTGCCTGGAGAGGGCTTTGCTCCGGCTTTGTGCACAGCCAGCATCCTCTAACTGAATCCTCACAGGGTGGCGAGACAAAGAGGAAGGCAGAGCTCCAGTCCCATCCTAAGGGCTCCACTCCCAGGATCTAACTTTCTCCGAGGCTCTATCTTCAAACATTGCTGGTTAGGGCTCCCAGACACGAATCAGAGCACACACGTGCAGCCCATGGCAACTTACACTTACAGGAATAGAAGGATTAGTAAGGATCGTCCCCGAAGAGAAAAAGCAACACATGTGTTTTGGTTACCTTACTATCTTCCTTGAGACACAAGCCTACAAGCCTCTGACTTAAACTGAAAGTCTCTTTCTCCTTCTTGTAGTCCTGGACTTCAATGGCAGCTACACGACCATCAGCATACCCAGGCTTCTCTCTTGTTTCTCTGCCATTCTCAACACATGGTTTCCACATCATTGTTCACACTGGTTACTCATAACTCTAGCCATTGATATTCACATTCTAGCCAGTAAGACTCAGGAAAGGGTGAAGAATGGTAGGTCTCTCCTTTCATGACTATAATTAAAAAAAGGATTCTCTACTTTAGGTAAAATGTTCTAAGAACTCATTACCAAGGTGGACAGAGCCCAGAGTCCTGATATCTTGGCTTTCTCTTGCAAAGTGGGAGGTTTCTCACATTTCCACCTTATGGTTAATATTTTCTGGTAGCAATAAAATTGAATTTCACACTTTTTTTTCCAATAGTCTTTGCCAGTATGCAGGCAGAAACACACCCTGGTATTCAAATAAAGTAACTTCTGGTGTGTGGAAAATGGCAAGCCTTATCCCATAAAACTGCAGAACTGATCTAAAACTGGTGTAAGAACTCCTAAAGAACTTTTACATCATTAAAAATGGAGTTGAACTATTAAAATGAAAATTTCAAAGACCATAGATCTTTGACATTGTGTGTTGATATAGGTAAAGAAGACTCGGCGGTACCACCTTAAGACTGAAATAAAACAAAGTTGATGGTTACATGTATATCCATGTGTGCTTTTTCCTGGATTCTCATCATCTTTCATTTTCTTGTTCCTGGAAAATGCGTACTCAACCCGGAGGCTCTTTTTGTAATAAGATCTTTCCAAAGGTCTCTGGTTCAATGGCACTCAATAAATCTGTTAAAATAGTAAAATTGAAGGCAACATTTTTTAAATGCCCCAGAACAATATCCTGTCTCACAAGCTTTAGGATTTGTACTCAAGGAAGAGAATATTTTGTAAAACATCAACAGAGCTCAGTGCAGCATGCTTCCCAACAGTCTAGAGATTTCCAAAAGCCCACTCCTGGTGAGCAGAGCCAAAACTTTCTGAACAGCACAATGATTAGGTCATTATGGATAATCTGGTCCTTGATCCAGTAGTGATTCTCCACTGTCAACAAGTTGATGATGGGTAGGCTACAAGAAACCATAAAAAAGAAATAAAAGACATTCCAATTCCTTCTAGTGTTGCATACCTCGTTATTCTAGGCAAAGATGACACATCCATCTGTTAAAAGTTTTTATCTGAATTTCAGAAGTGTAATAACATGTATGCTACAAGAAATAGAGTATTATACCTATTTGTGGAGAATATACCCTGTTTTCCTTTCTTGGGAAACTTTAACTGAAATCATTTTGTTTCCTTAAAAACTTGAACTTACAGGTTTCTGAGTTGTAAGCCATCTTTGTCACTGTGAGGGCCCACTCCTACCCCCACACTTGGAAAAAAGTTGTGCTACAGAGATGCAGAAAGATATCTTGCTGAAAATTCCCTTTTCTTTCTTTTTTTTTTTTTTAATTTTTTTTTTTTTTTTGACAGGCAGAGTGGACAGTGAGAGAGAGACAGAGAGAAAGGTCTTCCTTTGCCGTTGGTTCACCCTCCAATGGCTGCCGCGGTCGGCGCGCTGCGGCCGGCGCACCGTGCTCATCCGATGGCAGGAGCCAGGTGCCAGGTGCTTATCCTGGTCTCCCATGGGGTGCAGGGCCCAAGCACTTGGGCCATCCTCCACTGCACTCCTGGGCCACAGCAGAGGGCTGGCCTGGAAGAGGGGCAACCGGGACAGAATCCGGCGCCCCGACCGGGACTAGAACCCGGTGTGCCGGCGCCGCAAGGCGGAGGATTAGCCTGTTGAGCCACGGCGCCGGCCCGAAAATTCCCTTTTCTAACTATAGCAAACTACCCCCAAAACACAGCTACCATTAACCTTACTCCAAGGGAATTCACTGCTAATTCAGCTGCCGTGGAAACAGTCTATCCATTACATTGGAATAAAAAACACAATGGTAGGGCCAGCTGGTTAAGCTTCTGTTTGCAGCTCCAGTTCCAATCCAGCTCCCTGCAAATGCACCAGGTAAGGTAGCAGAAGATGGACCAAATACTTGGGTCCCTGCCATCCTGGGTGTTGCAGCCATTTGGAAAGTGAACCAGCTTTTGTTATATCAAGGCTGTTGTACTTGATAGCAGACATGCTTTACGTATCTGTTCTCTTCATTCTCTCAGGAAACTGCTGTTGGCAGGAAAACTTCCTAGTGAGCTCTTCCATTATAATAGGGGAAAACCCTGCCATATCTCATGAAGTCACTTTAAAAACACCTGTCTATTGGGGCCAGCATTGAGGCACAGCTTAAGCTACCACCTGCAATGCCAGATCTCATATCAGAGCAGCAGCTTGAGTCCCAGATGTTCTGTTTCCAATCCATCTCACTGCTAATGTGCCTTGGAAGGCAGAAAAAGATAGCCCAAATACTTGGACACTTGCCACTCATATGGGGGACCTGGATGGAGTTCCTGGCTCCTGGCTCCTGGCCTTGGCCTGGCCCAGCCCTGACTGTTAGAACCATTTGGGGAGTGAACAAGTAGGTGGAAGAGATATTTTTTTTTTAAAGATTTTATTGAGAAGCAGAGCTATAGACAGTGATAAGGAGAGACAGAGAAAGGTCTTCCATCCGCTGGTTCACTCCCCAAATGGCTTCAATGGCCAGAGCTAAACCAACCCGAAGCCAGGAGCCAGGACCCTCCTCTGGGCCTCCCATGTGAGTGCAGGGGTCCAAGCACTTGGGCCATCCTCCATTGCTTTTCCAGGCCACAGAAGAGCTGGACCAGAAGAGGAGCAGCCAGGAACCGAACCGGGGCCCATATGGGATTTATCTCTGTGTCTCCCTCTCTGTCTTTCGATCTGCCTTCCAAATAAATAAAATAAATCCCAATAATAAATATAGATAATCTATCCATCGCTTTTGGTATCTTAGCTCGGATTACAGGCTAGATTTTACAGCAACTACAAAAGTCTGTGGATTCTCTAGCAAAAGTAGTCATGGACAACTAACTAGCCCTAGCTCTGGTAGAACAAAGTGAAGTATATACAGTAATTAATGGAATCTGTCACATTTACTTTAACAACAATATGATCACAGAAAGAGGTCTTGCAAGGATTTATGTCCGAGCTAAATGCTTCTGTAATTTTGCTAAGAAAGTCTACCAGCTCCCACGATCTGAGTAACAACAGAAAATGCTTTCCCATTCCTTAGCAGGATACCATTGTCTTTTTCTAATTGTGCTCATCTGAATTGCCAAATGTGTCCCATTCAGAATTCAACATCTTCTCAGAAAAATCATGATCATTCAGGGATCTAGCTATTGTCAGTAACTGATTTTAAAAAAAACCCTTCAGGTTTTTGTGTTGGATCCATTAGATCAGTTAGCCAGAGCTTTTTGTTCCTTTTTGTTCCAGGCCAATAAACCAACTCAGCTCCTTCCACCTCCCATAAAGCTTTGCAGATTAAAATCTCTGAGATGGGAATGACATGGGGGAAAACAGATAGGTAATTAAGTATTAATAAATAAAGCTGAAAGAATTCTTTTCATAATGTCTTTGTACCACTGCATTGTAACTCCACCCCCTTACCTGTCAATCTAGTGTGCCCACTTTCCCATGATGCGCCTGTGTCTCATCTGGGATTAGGAAGGAAGAGATGCCATGATGACCATATGGAAGTTAACCTACACATGGAGGCACCAATGAACTCCCAGAAAGCCTTACACATATAAACTCCATCCCACTTTTATATTCAATTAGGGAATCATCCCCTATTTCATAGAAACAACTTTAGTTTCTTTAATCCATTTTGTTAATTATTACTCTGTGCATATTCTCAAATATGACATTGCAGTCGAAGCCTGGATAATGTAACCAATGTTTCCAATTGTGTCTCATAACAAAGAGAACATATTCTTATTGAGCTTACATATATGGTTATATGGTCATGAAACACCTGCATATTAATCATAGCTTTTTAAAATTATTCTAATAATTCCAATATCTGGCTTTCCTTGGGATCATTTTATTGTCTGTGTTTTTCTTTTGTTATTTTTAAATCAGAAGGTATGCTATGCTTAGTAATTTTTCAATGGTAGCAATTGTGTATGAAAATTGTTAGGTATTTTTGATTATTTCATCTACTTTCCAAGAAGGTTTACTTTTTTCTTAGCTAGTAGATAAAATGGGCAAATACTTTGTTTCACTTAGGTACTGAGGTGACTTTAGGCTTGGATTGGTTATATATCAACTCTCTTTCTTTGAGCATAGCATATCCAGGTATTCCACCTGAGAATCTATTGGAACCTGATTGCTAAGACTATTCTTCTCGGCACTGAATGATTATCAATCCTTACCCTACTTTTCAGAGTTTTTGTTTGGTATCTAGCTGCCATTCCAATTACAACCTGAGAATTCATGGAATGTCTTGAGAAAAATCCAAGGGCATTATTATCAGTTTCCCATCTCCATTTTGTTATTAAAAAAAATCTGGCCTCTAAATCTCTAATTTTATCTTCCTGGGAAGAGAGTGTGGAAGGCTTTACTGGTTGTTCTAACTTCTTTCCAGTTCCTCTGCCTGAATTCTAATTTTTAATTTTTTTTTTATTTGACAGAGTTAGACAGTGAGAGAGAAAGACAGAGAGAAAGGTCTTCCTTCTGCTGGTTCACCCCACAAGTGGCTGCTACGGCCAGAGCTATGCCGATCCGAAGCCAGGAGCCAGGTGCTTCTTCCTGGTCTCCCATGCAGGTGCAGGGCCCAAGCACCTGGGCCATCCTCCACTGCCCTCCCAGGCCACAGCAGAGAGATGGACTGGAAGAGGAGCAGCTGGGACTAGAACCTGGTGCCCATATGGGATGCTGGTGCTGCAGGCGGAGGATTAACCTAGTGAGCCACAGCGTCAGCCCGGTGAATTCTTGCTTTTGTAATCTATACCTGGAACTGAAAACTGTCCTCAGGCAAAAAGGGCTGCATGATTTCAGCTCAGTTCTCTGTGATTCTCCTTTCCCTGGGGTTTTATTCTTTTTGCTTCAGCACTTCTTTGAGGCCTTCAAACATTCTTTTCCAAACATTTAAAAAAATAGAAATGTACTTTTAGAAATTCATGAAAATGGAGTTAAAAGATGTTTATTTTGTTGCAAAAATGCCTGAAATACATAAATAGTTTTTTCATAATATGAATTTTCCATGAACTTTTTGAAGTACTCTCATAGATGTTGATCTAATTTTGCCAGCTATTCGTGGAGGAAGCATTGTTTAGTCCAAACTATTCCATCCGTTTGGAGGGCAGTTATCTTTTTTAAATAGGAATTTTATTACTCTACTCAGCTAGAGTTCCTATTGCCTACAAAATAAAATCCAAACTTTTTTAAGATTTATTTTATTTGAAAAAGTGACAGAGTGAAAGGGAGAGACAAAGAAATATTCCATCCTTTGATTCACTACCCAAATGCCTGTAACTGTCAGGAATGGACCGGCCAAAACCAAGAATGGCCAAATCCTTAGGCCATTTTCCACTGCTGTCCCATGTGCAATGCTACTAAACATCTCGCCCATAATCATGAAGCCATACGTTAGCAGGGAGCTGGATTGGAAGCAGAGCATCCAGGGCTCAGACCAGAGCTCCAGTACGGATGAAGGTAGTACAGGAGACAGCCTACTCCACTGTGCTACAATGCCAACTGCTGAAACCCAAATTCTTCAGCAAGTTACACACTTTCCTTTTTATCACCCAATGCTAGTATGTCTTTCTAGCCTGATCTCTTGCATCTCCCTCTCATTTACCCTATAATTCAGTCAAAATGAACTGTTCATCCATCATTTTATACACCATGCTTTTCCACTTGCATTTGCACAAATGGCTTGCCAAGAGATTCCCTTTTTTTCCCCCTCTTCCCAGGTTACTTCTGATCATGAAAGTTCGTCTTAAATGCCATTTCCTCTAAGAAGCTTCTGCCAGTGCTCCTAGACAAAGCTAGATATTCCTTCCTTTATATATCTAGGCCTGCACTGTTAACACTGTCTGCATCATAATATACACTAATGCATCTATCTTCTCCAGTAGATTCTGAGATACTTGAATGCAAGTGGATAAAATGATTGCTGATAGCCTCTGTGCTCAGCATGGGGCTTGTCATATAATAAACCCAACTTTAGAAGTCCTCATCAGACACTTACATATTTTTCACCAAGAGTCTTTCTGGGTTTTTATTGCTATTTTTCCCATTTACCCTACTTATTTTATGGGACTATGCACCTGGATTTCTATATTCCAAGTCCTTGCCCCCACAGAGATCAGAATTCAAAGCTGAGGCATAAATACAGTGCACACGTGAGAACAGGATTTACTTAAAAATGAGAGTGACTATACATTTACAATGAGTGTAGGCAACCCCACACAGAGAGACAGCTGTTATGGGAGGACCAGCGAGTTGTCTATGAGAAGGGAGTGTGGCAAGAGGCCAGGGAAGGAACAACAGCAAAGGAGAAAAGCCAAAAGGCAAAAGGGCCACCCCTTTGTGTAACAGTCTCTTTTATGGAGGAGGGATGGTCCTCTAACGGAATATATAAACAGGGCAGTGTTTGGGTGGAGGTTAATGTGTACAAAGTTTTCTTGGAGTTTCGTGGTGACTCCATGTGTAGTTTAAGTTCCACATGGCCATAATGATATCTTTTCCTTCCTGTTCCTGGATTAGACACAGGTGTATCATGGGAAAGTGGGCATATTGGATTGACAAGTGGGGGGGTGACGTTACAGTTCAGGGCTCTGCAGAAATTAAGATGAATCTTCTATTTATTCTTCTGTAATCTTCCTGACTGATTCCCCTATATAACTTCCCTCCATAACTAAACATTACTCTAAACATTATATATATATATATATATACACACATAACATATTATATATATTATATATATTATATATATATTATATATATATATATATATATATATATGCCAGGATGTGGGGAAAAAGGTACCCTAATCCACAGTTGGTGGGAATGTATACTGGCAAAGCCACTATGGAAGACATTATAAAGATACCCCAAAAATCTGAATATAAACCTACCATATGACCCAGTTATCCCACTCCTAGGAATTTACCCAAGGGAAATGAAATCAGTAAACAAAAGAGTTATCTACACCTCCATGTTTATTGTAGCTCAATTCACAATAGCTAAGACATGGAATCAACCTAAATACTCATCAACCAAAGACTTGATAAAGAAAGTATTGGATATGTACACTATGGAATACTACACAGCAGCAAAAAAAAAATGAAATCTGGTTATTTGCAACAAAATGGATGAATCTGGAAAACATCATACTTAGTGAAATAGGCCAGTCCCAAAGGGACAGCTACCATATGCTTTCCCTGATCTTTGAGGACTAATAGAGCACCTACAATGAAACCTGTAGAAGTGAAATTGACACTTTGAGAAGATATGAGCTGCCCTTGTCAAGGAACAGTTTCATTTTGTTGTTGTTGCTGTTTTTGTTTATTTTCTTTCATACTATTTGTTGAACTCTTTTACTTAGCATTGAATTAATCTTATGTGTATAAAGTCAATTGAAAGGCGAACTCAAAAGGCTTCCATAGCCTTGGCAACTCATGACTAGAGCCTAGGGAGATGACTGACGCCATAAACAAGAGTGTCAAATTGCTAAGTCAACAACAGGAGTCACTGTGCACTTACTCCTCATGTAGGATCTCTGTCCTTAATGTGTTGTCCAATGTGAATTAATACCATAACTAGTACTCAAACAGTATTTTACACTTTATGTTTCTATGTGGGTGCAAACTGTTGAAATCACTACTTAATATATACTAAGTTGATCTCCTGTATGTAAAGAGAATTGAGAATGAATCTTGATGTGAATGGAATGGGAGAGGGAGCGGGAGATGGGAGGGTTGCGGGTGGGAGGGAAGTTATGGGGGGGAAAGCCATTGTAATCCATAAGCTGTACTTTGGAAATTTATATTTATTAAATAAAAGTGAAAATAAATAAATAAAAGAAAGAAAGAAAGAAAATAGATTTCAATAAAAAAATAAGAGTGGGAATAAGAGAGGGAGGAGGAAGTTTGTAACCATAAAGCTGTAGAGTTCTATATATATTCCTACAGATTTACTTATAAGGGTACAGTTTAAAACTTGCCATGAGACCCCAAATCTCATTAAGCTGGTTGGTAAAAATGCCATCCTAATTGTTAAAGTGACCATATTAAGTGTTAAAGTGATCATATAGATAGGATTAAGTGTTAAAGGGATCATATAAATAAGATCAAGTGTCTGGTAATAATAATAGATAGAATTAAAAAGAGAATGTTCCAACATGGGAAGCAGTCCACACAGCAGACTCATACAATGACAATCTCTTTAAATAGCACTCTGATCTCAGAATCAGCCCTTAGAGGCATTCTTGTCTGGCTGAAAAGCCCATAAGGCATTTCAGATATGGAAAGCCAAGATACTATGGCAAAACAATGTCCTACATGACATGGTCTCTGTGAGAGAGACCCCAGTGGAAAGAAGTGGACATCAAAGAAGGATGTACTTTTCTCTGAAGGGAGGAGAGGACTTCCACTTTACTTATGGCCTTGTCTAAATACTGATGCAGTTTGTGGACTCAAAAGACTTCCATAGCCTAGGCAGTTCATGTCAAGAGGCTTGGGTGGTCACTGACATCATGCATAAGACTATTAATTGTTAAATTAACAACAGGAGTCATTGTGCACTAAATCCCCATGCAGGACCTCTGTCCTCATGAGAGTTAACTGCAAAACTCATTATCAAACAGTTTTGTGTGTGTGTGTGCACGTGTATGTGTAAATTGTTGAAATCTTTACTTGGTATAGAGCTGGTCTTCTGTGTATAAAGTTAATTGAAAATGAATCTTAATGGAGAATGGGACTGGGAATAGGAGAGGGAGGAGGTGGTGGGTGGCAGTGGGGGTGGGAGGGCGAGTATGGTGGGAAGACTGACTATATTCCTAAAGTTGTACTTATGAAATCTGTACTCATTAAATAAAATGTTTCTTTTGAGGAAAATAATAGATGGGGCCAGCATTGTGGCATAATAGGTTAAGCTGCTGCATATGACACGGCATCTCTTATGGGTGCCTGTTTAAGACCTGGCCGCTCCACTTCTGATCCAGCTCCCTGCTAATGATCTTGGAAAAGCAGTGGAAGATAGCCAATTGTTTGGGCCCCCATCACCCACGTGGGAGACCCAAATGAAGCTTCTGGCTCCTGGCTTCAGCTTGGGCCAGCCCTGGTCATTGTGGCCATCTGAAGAGTGAACCAGCAGATGGAAGATCTCTGTGTATGTGTCTCTTCCTCTCTATTATGTAACTCTGACTTTCAAATGCAAAAATAAATTATTTAAAAAATATTTAAAATAAAATTACTGTGGGATTCAGTGATTCTACTTCTGGGTACATACCACCCTCCAAAATGAAATCAATATCTGAAGAGAAATATGCACTCCGATGTTCACTGCAGCATTATTCACAATAGTCACGATATAAAAACAATCTGTTTTTTGATGGATGAATGGATAAAGAATATATATATAATATAAATGTGTATATATTATATATATATATATAATTTGATCATAAAAAATTAGGTGACCTTGCCATTTGTAAAAATATAGATGATCCTGGAGGATATTATACTAAATGAAACAAGTCAGTTTATATCTGGAACTAAGAAAGTCAAATACCATAAACATATTAACTATACTTTGTCACATATTTCTTCATCCATTAATCCACCTTAGTTTTTGATACATTTCAAAGTAGATTTCAGACATTAGGAGACTTTGCTCTCAAGTGTTCAGTATGCATATAAGTTCATGTTTGCAGTTTAATTTCTGATAAAAATAATGTAATACACAAAGCTTATATGTGTATTCACTGATTTTTAGCAATGAATACATAAGTCGAGCCCAAGTCCTTACTGAGATGCAGACTATTACCATTACTCAAAACATTTTCTCATGCCCTTCCCCAGTCTCCACTTCTCCCAAAAGAAAACACTGTTCCAATTTTTTTCCACCATAGATGAGTTTTTCAGGCACTTATTAATTCATACCAATCTAGACTATTAAATAGTCTCCTAATTGGTTTCCCTGGCCTAAGTAGGATCATTCTTGCCTATTACAATTCACCTGCCCTCCAGATGCTACAATAATCTCCTGCGCCTCCGCCTTATCTTGCCACCCCACCTCATCCTGTTTCATAAACTGTCCATTGCCTATGAGATCCAAGCTGCACACTTATCAAGACCATCCCCCAGTGTGGCACCAGTCTATTTTTAGCTTCATCTTCACCACTCCAGAAGCCTAAAACTTTGAACCTCTCTCAAGGCATTATACACCGCCTTGGGGTTAGCGCCTTGAAAATCGAAGTAGTGTTCTAAGCATCTTTTTATCCCCACAGTATGTGAGAATACTGCCTGGCACATACTTGGCAGCCAGTGGTGTTCATGGAATCCATTGATGGTAAATTTTTAAAGGGGGATGAATGAGTCTTTAAGTCTTCGGCACTACCTTGGCATGAACTTGGATTAGTTCTGTGCACTGTGTCTATCCCATAAGAATGTGATGAGGTAGCTGTGCACAATTCCCCAAGGGATCCTATAAGGTTTAGGGATCAGAAAAAAAAAGAGAGAGAGAGAGAGAGAGAGAGAGAGACAGTGGGTAAAAGGAAGAAGCCTTTGAAAATGTTCAATTAGGATTCTAAAGTGTAACCCTATGCCACTAATGAGGAGATTGCATTTTTTTACTTTTCCAAGCCGGTTTCTGAATTGTCAAATTAAAGATTAATTTTCTAGTTTCAAATATACAGCTTGGAGTGGTGAATTGCAATCTTGGCTGCATATTAGAAGCACCTGGGGAGCTTTTAAAACCTAGCCGTACTAGACTCCACCCCCAGAGATCTTGATGCCGTTTTTCTGGGGTTCGGCGCAGGCACTGGTGTGTTTTTTAGAGCTCCCCAGGCGATTTTAGTGTGCAGTCATCATTGCTAGATGAGTGGTTCTTACACAGCTCCACCTCCCATCCATGATAAGTACATGAGCAAATTTACTGCCACCTGCCTCCCTCTGCAGACCCAGAGGGAAAGGAAAGAGAAAATTCTCAGCCAAGAAGAGAATTAGATATTTTACCACTCCTGGCAGAGTATGGCATATGTGTACCACAGAGAAGAGAGATGGGTTTTTCTAACAGCTACAGGCTCTCAGGGAGCTGAGCCCTTGCTCTTAGAGTGGGAGGAAGGGTGGGTTAATAGCTGCCAGGCAGGACAAATAGCAACAGTAGGGTTCCTGCCGTTCCTATTGCTTCAGATAGTCTGAGACTGGGCAGCTGCGTCACCGGGAATGGACTCCAGGGGCAGGGGTAGGAGGTTCTCAAGCAAAAATAACCATCGATCCCTTTAGAACACAGAAGCTGAAGTCCATCAGTCCTTGTGTCCCAGATGGAAAGCTGGGCCCTTTTTTACGGAGCGGCTAGAGCGATTGTGCTGGTCAAGGTTCTCCTTAACAGAAGCTCACGAGGGCTCTCCAGCCTTTCCACGGCATGGCAGTTAGTGGTTCTGCACATGCCAGTTACACTGGAGGGCATCCATGCTGGACTGGATTGCCCCATTAAGCGAGTTTCCACTCAACAACCAAAAACTCAAAAGCCTCCTGCCATGTTTCCCCAGTTCCCTCCCTGACACTTCTCAGCCCCTGGTACCTTAACAATGGGCTCAGGCCACAAAGTTGTAATCCATCTTCAAGTGCCTGTTTTCTTAAAAGAGCTGCCTAGGGCTTAGTCATACAGTTGCAACACAAGATAAAACCCAACCTGTGGAACCAAAAGAGAGGAACAAAGACCAGAGCTTAAAGACCAGAGCCCTTTCAGTAGCAAGGGGTCCCTCGAACAAGGATATCCAGTGCTGAAATCCACCTCACTAAACCTTTTCCCAAACTGTCCCATTCCAAGCTCCTACAGTATCAGCTTGCCTTGCCAGAACTTCCACAAGCCAGTTTTTCTTTCCTAAAGCATAAAACTGTCTCTGGAGCAGCTGGGTCATGAACTGGCTCCCATATGGGATGCCAGCATTACAGGCAGCAGCTTTACCTACTATGCCACAATGCCAGCCTCCCTAGCTGCTCCACTTCTGGTCCAGCATCCTGATAATGCTCCTGAGAAGGCAGCAGAATATGGTTAGAGTGCCTGGGGCCCCCTACCCACCTAGGAGACCTGGATGGAGTGCCTGGCTTCTGGTTTCTGCCTGGCCCAGCCTGGGCCATTGTGGCCATTTTGAGAAAGAATCAGTAAATGGAAAATTTCACTCTCTCTCTCTGCTCTCTCTGCCTTTCAACTCAATCAATCTTTTAAAAGGTCAAAGCAGAGGTAAAAATACAGTGCACAATTGAAAGCACGGTTTATTTAAAAGAGAAGGAGGATGAATGTACTTTGATGTGTCAGTGTGGGCCATCCCACACAGGTGTGCCCTGAGCGGGCCAGATGTTACCTATGAGGAGAGAGAGAGAGAGAGAGAGAGAGAGAGAGAGAGAGAGAGAAGCATGCCCAAGCATGGTCAAGAACAAAAGAAGAGCCCATTCCCCATTATCATTCTCTTTTATGAGGTAGGGAGTGATGTATTAACTGAATAAACAAATTGGGGGGCTAAGCCACACCAGGTGCTCCGGAGTATTTCCAGGACTTCTATGGTGCCTCCATTCTGAGTTTAACTTCCATATGGCCATTGTGGAGTGTCTTCCTCCCTGGTCCAGGATGAGATACATGTGGATCCTGGGAAGGAGAGTGTATCAAAGAGACAGGTGAAGGGGTAGGGCTACAGTGAGGGGTTGCAGAAATTCTAGCTCATCTACCCCCAAACTAACTCCTTGCCTATTTTCTCCATACCAATTGTGCATTATTTTCCCAGGAAGTTTTCCTGGGATTCCTTAAATTTTGTCACATAAAATCTACTGTCACATATCCCTTACAACTGTCCTGTCCCAAGACAAAGCCACCACTTTAAATTTCTGCAATTGATGCCTGATGCTCACTTCTTTCCTCACCTCCTGCCGGTGGGAAGTCTACCTGCGAGAACAAGTAGCTGATTTTCTCTCTCTTTACAAGTTTGTCTTGCAGACTAATTTCTGACCCCTCTCTGGGTGGGACAGGAGGAGCAGGGGGAGCAGGACGTTTTTGCTTCTTTCAGGGTTGCATTGCTCTCTGTCGGTCTGGTAAGAGTTTCAAAGTGTGGTTCCTTATCCACGGTTACCTTGTTGTGGGTGACATTGCTCAAAATTCAGATTTCACTTCAGCCTCTGCGCATGCGGCAAGTCCCCTCCAGGTTACTTTGCTGAGTGCCCGCTGTACCCCCAGGCAGCTTTTGGCTTCCCTGCTTATTCTTGTGCAAGCCTTGCATAGCACCCACAGCACCCATTCATGCATGGCATGCCTTAATGGAATCTGGGAGCACAGACCCCTCTCAACACAGTGGAAATGACTCCTTGATTTCCACGCCCTAAGGACTCCCATGACAAGCTAAACTCGCACCACTCCCATTCTCTGGTCAAGAGGCAGGAAGAAGCCAGTACTCTGTATCTCCCAAACCATAAAGCAGCCTACATTCCAGGGATCCCATCAAAGCTCTGTCTCCTTGGCTCTGGGAGAGCAAAGGCAATATCACTCTGTGCTCACCCCCACCTCAGCATTTCCACATTGCCAGATTATTAGCGGGCTGTTACCAAGGGCAGGTTCTGAAGGCAACAAAGACTCACAAACCACTGGTGGTTCTCTCCAAAAACCCCTCTCAAAGTTGCTTTCCCTCACTCTTTTGAGATCCTTTGTGCTTTTCACATGGGCAGAGCACTGGGACTTTTTCTAACCAGTTTTCTGCCCCTGCTCTCTGCATGCCTTGCACAGCCATCTGCCTTGGAGTTCATTCTGACCTACAGTGTCCAAGAGATCCAGGCTATTAGCTGCAAGTTCTCTAGGAACGTTCTGTTGCCTGCTCTGTGTACTGTGACATCTGGGCTGAGGCAAGTGGACTGATGTATTTTGAAGAAGATAACAGAAGGCAACAGGAAAACAAAACCCACACAACGAGTAGGACTTGCGCTCCAGTTTGTATGTGATTCTGCTACCAGCAGAGTCCCCGCCTGAAGTCTTTTCTCAACAGCCTACCTACTCTGAGACTAAATTGAAACTATGATAAATCTCACAGTTTCTCTTAGGAGGCACACGTAGCCCTTTATTCTAAACATAAACCATCTTTTCCAAGACCAATTCTATTCTTTGCCCGTTTCCAGGAAGGAAGGAAGGGCCAGGGTGGGGGCTCCCCAGAGCTACGTGCAGAAGAGGCAAGGCTGCCTTAACACACAGGAAATGCCAAAGTTGAGTGAGCAAAGGCAAGATCTGAGCAGGAAATCTGAGAACCCAAATGTCATGAAGGAGCATTGCCAGATTATTAGGGGGCTGTTACCAGAGGCAGGCCCTGAAGCGAATACACGAAGCAAAGCAAAAATTCACAACCAAGAGTCTAAAAGTAGAGAGAGAGAGAGAGAGAGAGAATGATGTTAGTGTATTGACAATAATTTAAAGCACTTTTGTGTTTACTATCTGTACCTTAGAAACAAAATAAGAACATTATCCTGATATATTTTCAAATATTTTATTGGTGTTTAGCTGTATCTGTCTCTAATACTGGTCAATGGCATTTCTTTAAATACTTGTTGTATTTGGTATTTTTAATAACTTTGTTTCACAAAATTGCCCACAGTCTTTTTCAAAGTGGTGTTTTGTGGTCAATAGCATTGAGGTCTTATGCAGTCCTTCAGCTGACCTCTGTAAATCATTTTATTTCAAACTGAGAAAAGCTTTCTCCCAGGAGCCTGAGAAATGTGGTAGTCCTAAGCAGAAGCTGAAATGATGGCTATGTTCCATTCTGATCATGTTGGTGTTCACACGAGCAAATGTTTCAGTGCAAGGTGGCCCACAAGTTGGCCCAGCTGCTGGCCTCTCACTGCTCCATCCTCACAGCTTTGGCCTTGCCATGAACTCTAGATAATGAGAGCTCACCTCACCATGATGACACAGAAGTGTCAGTTGTGCCGAGGCCCAGGTCTCCCCTGCATTAAAAACTACAAACTTCTCCACACTTCCTTCCTTCCTTCCTTCCTTCCTTCCTTCCTTCCTTCCTTCCTTCCTTCCTTCCTTCCTCCCTCCCTCCCTCCCTCCCTCCCTCCTCCCTCCCTCCCTCCTTCCTTCCTTTTTATCATTTATTTATTTATTTGAAAGGTAGAATTAGATAGTGTGAGAGACAGAGAGAGGAGAGAAATCTATCTGCTACTTTCCCAGGGAGCTGAACTGGAAGTGGAGCAGCCAGAATTCAAACCGGTGCCCATATTGGATGCTGGCACCACAGGTGGCAGCTTCACCCACTATGCCACAGAGCAGGGACCCCGCCCTTTTAAAAAAAGAGATTTAGTATTTATTTGAAAGGGAGTAGCAATAAAGAGGGAGAAACAGACACAGAGAGATCTTTCATCTGCTGGTACTTTCTAAATAGCTACACCAGCCAGGCTGAAGCCAGGAACCAGGAATTCCATCAGGGTTTCCCATGCCGTTGGCAGAAACCCAAGCACTTCGGCATCCTCTGCAGTCCTTCCCAGGCACATTAGCAGGAATATTCTTTTGGAAGCACAGTAGCCAAGACTCAAACCAGCACTCTGATCTGGAATGCCAGCATCACAAGCAGCAGTCGAACCCACTGGGCCACAACACCAGCCCCCACAACTTCTTATCTGACTTCATTTCTCACTCTTTCAGCCTCCCACATTTCCTTGAGGATAGCACTAGATGAGAGAAAGATAATGGGAATTACACATATGATTCTTATTACCACTGGATAGTAAACAGAAAGTGGTAATATACTTTATAATATACTTTAATTCACCATATCCAAAATATTATCATTTGAATATGTAACTTGAATTAGTTTGGTCTGCCACAACAAATTATAGTTACCTGAGTGGCTTGAAAAACATTTATTTCTCACAGTTCTGGAGGGTAGAGGTCTGAGTTCAGAGTGTCATTCTGATTGGTCTTGCTAAGGGAACTCTCCTTCCATGTGGGAAGAGGGCCAGAGAACAGTCTGGGGTCTCTTTTATAAGGGTAATTCAAGTTTTTGGAAAACTAGGGACCGACATTTGGGGCAGCAGTTAAGTCGTAGCTGGGGATGTCCATATCCTATTTCAGAGTGCCTGGTTCAAGTCTCAGCTCCTCTGTTTCTGATCCAACTTAATGTGGAGCCTGGTTAATGTGGACCCTGGGTGATAGCAGATAATGGCTCAGGTACTTGGGACCCAGCCACCCACATAGGAGACGTGAATAGTTCCTGGTTCCTGGCTTCGACATGGTCTAACCCTGGCTATTGTGGATATTTAGGGAGTGAACCAATAGATGGACAATCTCTCTGTGTCTTTCAATTTGGAATTAAAATATATATTTGATTTGGTGTCAAAATTTTTGGAAACCCATACTTAATTTTTTAATAATATATATTTCCTGTGAACTTGGAAGATTTCCTATATTCATGGATTTCAAACACTTTTGATATCAAAATAAACATTTTAATTTTCTTTTCTACAAGCATTTTGAAGCATCCATAAGGGCACTAATTCTATTCAAGAGGGATTCTACCCTCCTGGCCTAGTCATCTGCCCAAGACCAAAACCCCTAATCCTTAATTCCTGCACATTGGGGGTTACAATTTTTTCTTTCTTTTTAAAAAATATTTATTTATTTATTCATTTGAAAGGCAGAGTTACATGGGGGGAGAGAGAGAGAGAGAGAGAGAGAGAGACAGAGAGAGACAGAGAGAGAGATTCCATTTGCTGGGTCACTCTCCAAATGGCTGCAGTGTCTGGAGCTGAGCCTATCTGAAGCCAGGAGCCATGAGCTTCTTTTAGGTCTCTCACATGAGTGCAGAGCCATCTTCTGCTGTTTTCCCAGGTGCTTTAGTAGGGATCTAGATTGGAAATGAAGCAGCTGGGACTTGAGCTGGCACCCATATGAGATGCTGGAGCTGCAGGTGGTGGCTTAACCTGCAAAGCCATGGCACCCACCCCAGGATTCAGGATTTCAACATATGAATCTGGGGGGGAACATAAACAATATGTCTACAACATAATCAATATAGATATTACTAATGAAATGTTTTTATTTCTTTATATTTAGTCCTCAAACTCAGTGTGTATTTAACACTTAATAGCACATCTCAATTCAAATGAGCCACATTTGGGGTGTCTTGGAGTTCTAATCATGGTCCACAGCCCACCAAGGGCAGCATTACCTAGAACCTTGTTGGAAATACACAATCTTGGGGCCGGTGTTGTGGTGCAGCATGTTAAGCTGCTGCTTGCAACACACCAGCATCCTGTATAGGAGCACCAATTTAGGTCCCAGCCGCTCTACTTCCAGGCCAGCTCCCTGCTAATCCACCTGGGAAAGCAGAGGAAGATGGTTCAAGTACTTGGGTCCCTGCCACCATGTGTGAGGCCCAGATAGAGTTCCAGGTTCCAGGCTTGTCTGAACCAAGTGGATAGAATATCTCTTTCCTTCTCTCTCTCTCTCTCTCTCTCATTCTACCTTTCAAATACAAATAAATCTTTACACACACACACAATGTCAGATGTCATTCAAGACCTACTGGATCAGAATCTGTGGTTTTAACAAGACCCCAGGTGACATGGCTGCACATTAAAGTTTGAGATGCTCTGGTCTAAAAAACACAGTCAGCTCTCATGAAAATCCCACGTATCTTCCACCTTTTCCTGAGCATCCCTTTTCCTGGTTGGTCTTTCTGAAACTTAGCTTTCTCTGGCGGTGCTGCTCTTCCCTGCTGTGCCCTCACACCAGGAGCCTAAAAGCAGACACCCTTCTTTGCACCTACAGCAGCTCTTCCTCCAGCCTCTCAAGACTCTCACGGCTTCAACTCTCAAGTCAGCTGAATACCTATCATCTCGTTTGCTCTCTGTTGCTGCCCTTACCTGGCCCTCCAGTCACTGATGCTCTTTCCTGGCTTTCCATCATTCCATGAATTGCCAACTTTAGCATCCAATGACCCACCCAACATTCTGATTGTCTACTCATTGTCTACTCATCACTTGCAACACCGGTATCTCATTGCAGAGCACTGACAAATCCTAGCTGCCCCTCTTCTGATCCAGCTCCCTGCTAATATGCCTAGAAAAGCATTGGATGATGGCCCAAGTATTGGGTCCCTACCAACCACATGGGAGTCCCAGATGGACTTCCTGGCTCCTGGTTTCAGCCTGACCAGCCCTGGCTGTTGTGGCCATTTTGGGAGTGAACCAGCAGATGGAAGATCGCTGTCTCTCCCTCCATCTCTCTCTCTTTCTTGCGCTGCCTTTTAAATAAATATATTTTAAAAAAAGATGTATATATATTTATTTATTTTTAAAGATTTATTTATTTGAAAGGCAGAGTTACAGAGAGGCAGAGAGAGAGAGAGAGAGAGAGGTCTTCCATCCAATGGTTCACTCCTTAAATGGCTGTAACAGCTGGGCCAATCTGAAGCCAGGAGCCAGGAGCTCCTCTGCATCTCCCACATGGGTGCAGGGGCCCAAATGCTTGGGCCATATTCCACTGCTTTCCCAGGCCATAGCAGAGAGCTGGATCAGAAGTGGAGCACCTGGGACCCAAACCAGTGCCCATATGGGATGCTGGCATTGCAGGCGCTACACCATACTACTGGCCAGTGCTACTCCACAGTAATGGCCCCAAAAGATGTATACACTTGGACAGAGTTGCAGAGAGAAAGAGAGAGAGAGAGAGAGAGAGAGAGAGAGAGAGAAATCTTCCACCTGCTGTGTCCACAACAGCCAGTGAAGGGCCAGCAGAAAGTTAGGAGTGAGGGTCTCCTATGTGGGTGGCAGGGACCAGGGACGCAAACACTTGGGTCATCAGCCACTGCTTTCCCAGGCCACTACCAGGGACCTGGATCGGAAGCTGAGGAACTGGGACATTAACTGGTGCCTATATGTAGTGCTGGTGTCATAGGTAACAGATTTACCCGCTATACCACAATGCCGGCCCCAATAAATAAATCTTTAAAAACACATACAAACAAAAAGAACTGTTGGCTCTAGCAATGTCTCTTGACCCAACTTTCACAAATGCAGTAAGTTCACACCTAATGAATTCTGTATCTTACAGGTATTCCAAGGAATAACAAGAGTTTCACTCTATGGTTCATTATGATAGTTATAATTAAAGCTAATTCACTAAACCATATTGTATTTTTCTTACTAATTTGTAACTTTCCTTTCATTACTAGAAGGTTGGTAACAGAATGGGGTCATCACTTCATTTCACTCTTTAACATTTTTTCATTATATAATGTTTTTATCACCACCTAAGTCAGAATGCCACAGTTTTCAATTCTGAAATCTGTGATAAGCTTGGAATTGGAGCCATAGTAGGCACTTGGAGTGTTAACCTGTCCATTTCCTCTTTGCCTTTAATCCCTCCAGAAGGGAGTAGTCTCACTTCTTGTTGAATACCTGGAAAGGCCCATACTGTATTCCCTTAGGAGCCTACTCAGTCAGCAAGGCCAGCATGGGGGAGGGACAAGTACCTTCTCAGCACCCTTCACTGTCTTTAAATGGCCTACAAGTTACATCGATGTGAGACAGATTAACAAGAGAAAAAATATGTTAATCATGTGCATACACACAGGAGTCCCACATAGACATGAGACTTACAGAGGGCCAGATGATCGGAGTTTATAGAGTATCCCAAGCTATACAGACAGGAAAGGGGGTTGAGGGCTTCTCAGGGTCGGTGGTGGACACATAATGGAGGGCAGGGAGAGAAAAAAAAATGTTATGTTGAATGAAAGTGACTTTTTGATGCAGATAAGACTCTCCTAGGTGAGAGTGTTCTGTGGAAGTAGCTTTCTTCCTGGTCAGTAAGCTCACTAATGAAAAGTTTCCTTTATGGATGGAAATTTCTCTCTACAGAAGGGCAACTGTTCAGAGCCAGTCCTGTGTCCACAGTTTCTCAAAGTAACAGCTCAAAATAATCAATATGCCAATAACGTATATTTTTGAGCTGGTGTGTGTGTGTGTGTGTGTGTGTGTGTGTGTGTATTCAGGTCTCCCACAGTCATATTTTAGGGTGATGCATCCTGACCGTCAACATCATCAGTATTAACAACTAGGTATCACAATGCACGGAACGCAGTAGGAACTTTTAAAGACTGGCTGAGTGAAAGTTAAATAAGTAAAATGTTCTATCAAAATTTAAGTTTGTTTCTTTTGTCTTTCTTGGACTTCTGCAAAAAGAATCCTGCCCAGCATTTTGCCCACAGCCCTGAAATGAAGAGAAAACTAAAGAGGACTCCTCTTCCCTCAACTCAATGATTTTTTAAAATAAGTTTTAATAGGAGCACTTGGTTTAGTTCTTTATTTTTGCAGTCATTTTGGCGACTAGTCTCTGCATTTTATACAGGCAGGAGTGAGGACAATAAGCTGAAAAAGTCTTCCAGGAATACAGAGCACAGACGAAAGAGCATTCTTGACCTTGAATGTCATAATCCAAATGGATTAATTTTTAAGCTACCTCCATAAAATAGAACGACTAGTTAGAAGAGCGGCATTATCTGTTTCTCATCAAGATCCACTAGGTAAGTATTTACTGAATATCTGCAGTGTGTGCTGGGTGTGTTCAAAAAGTCCAATGCCCAGTCCTGAGGAGCTGGTAAAGCCAAAGGTGCCCTCCTTTCTCAACAGCCTGAATTTAGATCTGTTTTGGTTTAGCATAACCTAAGAAGGCTTTCCCAGGAACACTAATTTCTAGCGTTTACATTGCCTTGGAGCTTTGAATCAGGAGGTAGAAAAAGGCAGTTAGAGAGGTGTGAAATTTTTTAACTGAGTAAGAGTTTCCATTCACTTTGAATTTTCTCTTTTTGTTTTTTCATGTTATTTTTTTTCCCCTTTCCTTTTCTCTAAATACGATCAAAGGTATATACTGAATTCTAAAGAGGTTCCTACACACTTTGCAAATATAAATGGAATTCCCAGCCTGGCAGAGTGGGATGCATGCTACTGTGAGTAAATCCTTTAGAATGCCTGCCCTTTACTTTTCTCACTGCCCTTTTTGCGAATTGTTTCCAGGGATTTTAAATGACAGGCAGGAGCTTTTGAAAAGTTGCAATACCCTTTCTTAGACGACACATTTTAAAGCATACATTTTTCATATTTTCGATGAGACTCCTCTTCATTTAATGTTATTCACTCAGCAATACTAGTTATTTGAAATCCTGTGGTTTAAAAATGGATAGCTTTCTCCTGCAGACGAGTTTCATGGGTTTTCTCAGGATTGATTTGTGTGACATCAACGAAGCATTAAGGGAAATTTTCAGAAACATTGTTGGTTGGGAATGTCAACAAACACGCGTGATATTTGGTCCACTCTATGTCTTGGATGATTTAAAGTTATGCTAATTAAAACCAAAAACAGTGGTCAGCATTGTGGTGTAGTGGGTTGAGCTGCCTCCTGAAATGCCGACAATCCTATATGAGCTACAGTTTGAGTCCTGGCTGCTCCACTTCCGATCTAGCTCCCTGCTAATGCATCTGGAATGTGCTTGGGTCCCCGCACTGTGTGGGAGACCTGAATGCAGCTCAGGCTCCTGGCTTTGGCCTGGCCCAGCCCTGGCCTTTGCAGACATTTGGGGAGTGCACCAGTGGATGGAAGACCTCTCTGTGTCTCTCTCTTTCTCCTCTGCTACTCTGTAACTCTGCCCTGCAAATAAATAAATCTTAAAAACTGCTCTAAAAAATAAAGTATATATAAAATATATACACTTCATATAAAGTAAATCTGGAACAAGTGGAAAGCCACAGAAAGGAGAACTGATTAGAAGAGAGAACCTTCAGAAAGATTTAAAGATCAAATTATGCCAAAATGCAACAGTGTGAAGAAAAAACAAATGAAGATGTGGGAATATATAATTTGTTTTTTTATTTTCTAGCAAGAATCAATAGGAAATATAAAGAAAAATAAGTTTCTATTCACAAAGGTAACAGAAATTACAAAAACTTGGCATAAATCTAAGAAGAAAAATATGACCATATGAAAAATACTTTGAAGTCCTTAATAAATAACAATTCTATAAATATTAATATTAAATGACTATTTTATATTAATCTACACATTAAATGTTATTCTTCCTCCAAAGCAACAGAAAAATTTCCCAGAGGAAAAAATTTGACAAGAAGATTCTTATTTTTTTTTTAGAATAGAAAATGCTAATTTCACATAAATACAAACTTTTAAAGACTTATTTATTTGAAAGGCAGAATGACACACACAGACACAGACACACACACACACACATACAGACAGACACAGTGAAACAGCAATATTTTCCATCTGTTGGTTAATTCTTCAAATTGCTACAGCAGCCAGGGCTAGGTCAGGCTGAAGCCAGGAGCCAGGAACTCCATACTGGTCTCCCACATGGGTTGCAGGGACTCAAGTACTTGAGCCGTCATCTGCTGTTTGCCCAGGCAAATTAGCAGGGAGTTGTATCAGAAGTGGAGTAGCCAGGACTTGAACTGGCACTTTAATATGGGATGCTGCGTCCTAAGTAGTAGTTTAAATTGCTGTGCTATAACTCCTGCCCTGAAAAGAAATTTGTAAAATGAAGTACCATAGTACAGAAAATGTGACAATTTTTTTTAAAAGCTACTACATTAAAAAGAGTTTCAGGGCCAGTATTGTGGTATAGCAAGTAAAACAAGAGATATCAGTATCCCATATGGGCACCAGTTAGAATCCAGACTGCTCCACTTCCAAATTTAAATTAGTGGGGCCAGTGCTGTGGTGTAGTAGGTAAAGCCACCACTTGCAGTGCCAGCATCCCTTGTGGGAGCCGGTTTGAGACTCGGCAGCTCCACTTCTGATCCAACTCTCTGCTATGGCCTGGGAGAGCAGGCCCAAATGCTTGGGCCCCTGCACCCACATGGGAGACCCAGAAGCTCCTGCTTCTGGCTTCAGATCTGGAAGATCTCTCTGTCTCTCTCTCTGCCTCTACCTCTTCTTCTCTGTAACTCTGCCTTTCCAATAAATGAAAAAGTAAATATTTTAAAAATTTCAAATTAGTAAGGAATAAATAAAGAGAATGGTTTGAGATATTTGACTATAAACTTGAGAAAAGACACATTTTATTACATTTTATATAAAAATACAAACACATTAGAAATATAGGGGCAGTTCTATAATCTTGCTATGGGAATATCTTTTTAATTAAATTACTAGAAACAAAGCAAAGCACAGAATGACTTAATGTGGGACATATTTTTAACATGGTCTCTTCAAAGAGTTTATGGAAAATATGTATTTTAAAAAACTGTGCATGTACTTCAAAAGTTGTTTGTACTAAAATAAACATATTTTCCACAAACTGAAGTTCCCTTGTATAAAATGACAGTGTTAATACTAACCTACATAAAGAGTTCCAACAAATCAAATCTTTTTTAAATATATTTTTAAAGATGTATTTACTTACTAGAAAGGTAGAGTTAGAGTTAGAGTTAGAGTTAGAGAGAGAGAGAGAGAGAGAATCTTCCATCTGCTAATTCACTCCCCAAATGGCTATAACAGCTGAGGTTGGCCTGGGCTGAAACCAGAAGCCTTGAACTCTATCCAGGTCTCCCACGTGGGTAGAGGGGTCCAAGCATTCAATCTTCCACTGCCTTCTCAGGCACAATTACAGGGAGCTGGATCAGAAGTGGCACTCATATGGGATGTTGGTGTTACAGGTGGCAACTTAACCCACTGTACTACAAGACTGACCTCTCAACAAATCTTCAAGAAGATAAACAGCCTAAGACGAAAATGGACAACACATAGGACAAGGCAATTTAGAGAAAAATAGAAATGGTGAGAGAATAATTGGGAGAGATAACCAAAAGCATGCAAATTAGAGCAGCTTGCCACTTTCACTATCTGATTTTAAAGAATTCCAAATTGAACAGCCAGTGTTGGGAATGGCTGGACCATCATGTAAATGGAAATGTAAACTGTAACTTCCTTTGCTGAAGGCCATTGGCACACCCTTGAATGCAGTACTTGGCATATGGTGGGCAAACAATAATTATTTGTTAACTTAGCAAAGAATTGCTTTCACGAATGAAAGGAACATGGACTTTGCTTTTAGACACAGTTGAGTTTCTTTCCTAGCTCTGACATTTATTTACTAAATAACCTTTAAGCAATTGACTTAACTTCCAACTTCCTTATCTAGAAAATAGAGATAATTCCTACCATGTAGGATTGTGAGAAATACTGAAAACAATACATGCAGTGTTTCTTTCAGCGACAGCCAAACTGTAAGAGCTAATATAGAAAAGACTTTCTTTTAGGCCTCATGATTTCCCTGGCAACCCAAGAGAAGTTCCTTTCCTCACAACTTACTCCGGTTCTTTTTATATTCTCCTTCTTCCACAAAAAGCCAGCTCCACATTTAAGTGCAGTCTTTCCAGATCTGCTCTTGTGCTGCCAATTGAGGGTGATGTTCACTACCACATCAGGGCTTTAATAGACTTGCCTGTCATGCACTGAATTGAGTTCTTGAAGATGATATGTGTTTAACTCATAACTCTGATACCCATAAATGTAGCCTTATTTGGAAATAAGTTGTTTTTAGATGTAATCAAATTTAAATGAGTGGTGTGGACCCCAAATCCAGTATTCTTATAAAAGGAGGGAATTTACACACAAACACACACAGGGAGAACGTCATGTAACTACAGAGACAAATATTGGGGGGGGGGTGGTATCTCTAAGCTGGAAGAGGTGAGGAAAGTACTGCCCTAGTGCCCTCAGACAGAACTTGCCCTGCTGACATCTTGATATCAGACTTCTGGTTTCCAGAACTATGAGAAAATGAATGTCTATTTCAAGTCAAGAGATCGTGGTATTTCTGTAGTGCTAGGGTCTACTACTCACCACAAAAGGTCATTTGACTCCAATTCTGGGCTTGGTAATGATCTGTAGAACAGACAGAGACAACATCCAGTTTTGGATAATTATGGATAAATTCCCTAAATTATATTTTTGGTTCTCTCATACTAAGGTAGGCTTAAACAAGGGAAGATTGTTTGTCTTGGCCAATTTGTGCTGGTATAACATAATACTAATGACTGGGTGACTTATAAAAAAACATAAATTTATTTCTCTTGGTTCTAGAGACTGCGAAGTCCAAGATCAAGATGCCAACAGATCCAGTCCTTGGTCCAAGATGTCCTCATATGGAAGAAGACCTTAAGAGAGACATCCCACATCCCAAAAGCCTTTTTTATATAAGTATTAATCCATTCGTGAGGGCAGAATTCTTGTTACTTAAACATCTCCTTTTAGGCCACAATCCCTATGCTGTCGCATTGGAGATTAAGATTCTAACATTCAAAGTACAGCAATGTTTGAATGTTACATGAGTAAAAATAACAAACAAAACAATATGCTTGTTCTCTAGGGTTGCTCGGTCTCAGTGAGAATAGTTAAAGGGTAAACTTCCAAACAGAAAGTTCTAAAGACCCAACACTTGCCTTGGCAAGATGTTAGATGATCGTAGATTCCTAGTGACCATTAAACTTCTTCTGCTATTGAAATGGTCATTTGGCCTAGAAGTTAGGCCACTGGTTGGGATGTCCACATCTCATATCAGAATACCTGGATTCAAGTCTTAGCTCCACTCCCAGTTTCCTGCTAATGTTCTCCCTAGGAGGTGGCAGGTGATGGCTTAAGTAGCTGGGTCCCTTTTACCCATATAGGAGACCTGAGTTCTCAGTTCCCAACTTCAGTCTGGCTCTACCCTGGCCATTGCAGGCATTTGAAGAGTAAATGAACAGATAGCAATTCTCTCTCTCTCTCTCAAATACATTTTTTAAAAAGCAAATACATTCTTGCACTATGGCTGCCAGTATTTGGTTGCTTGGAGAGAAGTGTCTATAAGAATGCATTGAGGGGCTAGCACTGTGGCACAGTGGCCTCAGTCTGCCTGCAGCACGGGCATCCCATATGGATGCAGGTTCGAGTCCCAGCTGCTCCACTTCTGATCCAGCTTCCTGCTAGTGGTCTGGGAAAGCAGTGTGAGATAGCACAAGTGCCTCAGCCCCTGCACCTGTGTGGGAGGCCCAGAAGAAACTCCTGGCTCCTGGCTTTGGATTGGCCAGCTCTGGCCGTTGTGGCCATTTGGGGAGTGAACTGGTAGATAGAAGACTTTTCTTTCTGTCTCTCTGTCTATAACTCTGCATCTCAAATAAATAAATAAAATCTTTAAAAAAATGAGCCACGCCTTCTAGGTTCATGCTAGAGTTCCCATTCCTTGAAGCTGAGCTAGCCTTGTGACTTGCTTTTGATCAATAGAATGTGACTGTTATAGTCCATGTTTCATTGCTATTACTGAATATCAGAGGCAGTCTAACTTATAAAGAAAAGAGGTTTATTTTGGCTTACTGTTCTGGTCCATGATCAAGGGGTCATATCTCATGACCGTCTTTTTGGCAGAGTTGCAAGGAAGTAGGAGGCATCACATGACAAAAGACAAGCAATACCATGTGTGTCTGTCTTCTGGTGTCTTTTTCTTCTTAGAAAACCGCTGGTATTTAATCATGAGAACTCTGCCACGGTGACCTTTTCTAATCCTCTTCACCTCCCAAAGGCTCTATCTCTAAACACCATAATTGTATTAACTTTATACCCTCTTAATACCTCACAATGAGGATTCAATTTCAACATGTGAATGCTTCAGGGACACAAACCACAACCAAACCATAGCAGTGACTGAAATTACTGCATGACTTCTGAGTTTAGACCATATGGAGTCATTCAGTTTGCACCTGGGGTTGCTGGAATGCTTATTCCTATAACAATCCAACTACTTTTGAGATTCGCACACTGTGATGGAGTTACAGGAAGATAAAGAAATGCTCATGGGGCATAAGGTACAGCAGTTTAAACCCCCGTGGGATGCCTATGTCCCATGCCTGGGGTTGAGTTTCACCTGGGCTTCTGCTTATGACCCAGTTTCCTGCTAAGATTCCTGGGAGGCAGCAGATGATGGCCCAAGTGCTTGGGTTCCTGTCAGTCACATGGGAGACCCAGATGGAATTCTTGGCTCCTGGTTTTGGCGTGGCCTAGCCCCAGCTGTTGTGGGCATATGGGGGTAAACAAGATTTCTTTTTCTCTGTCACTCTGCCTTTTAAATAAATAAATAAATCTTAGAGAGGAGAGAGTAAAATGCCCATTCTTGTCCTTGCTTTCCAGTTAGCCCATCTAAGACTTGAAAAATTTGGATGAGGATGCCATCTTGGACTTCTACTTTTTTAAGATTTATTTATTTATTTTGAAAGTCAGAGATACAGAAAAAGAGGGAGAGACAGAGAGATGAGAAATCTTTCATCTACTAGTTCACTCCCTAGATGGCTACAATGGCTAGCACTCGGCCTGGTCAAAGCCAGGAGCTTCATCTGGGTCTCCCACAAGGGTGGCAGGGGCCCAAACACTTGACCCATCTTTTCATGCTTTCCCTAGGCCATTAGTAGAATGTTGGGTCAGAAGTAGAGCAGCTGGGACATGAACTGGTGCCTATATAGGATGCTAGTTTTGCAGCCAGTGGCTTTACCCACTATGCCACAGAACTAACCCCTGTCTTGGACTTCTAGATCAGTCAAACCTGTAAATGATTCCAGCTCCAAGTGTCATAAAATTGCAACAAGAAGCATAATCCCAATAGACAATGTCCCAACTAACTCAGGCAACTACGATGGATAACAACAATGATAAAGTTTTGTTTAAGCCATCAAATTTATAGTATCCACAGAGAAAATGTGATAGGCAGGACTTAAGGTCAATAATTCCCTGGTGTTTATACCTCCCTGAGATCCCCTCATAACTTGCTTTTAACCAACAGAATATGGCAAAGGCAATGAGATGTTAGTCTCTTCATCAGGTTGCTTTGCATAAGGCCCCCATCTTAACTTATTGGATTGAGATTTTCGTCACTGTCTTGATGAAGTAAGTAGTCATGTTGGTCATAGGATGGAACTGCAAGTAGTCTCTAGGACCCAGGGCAGGCCTCTGAGGATTACCAGAAAGCTAAGGCCTTCAGTCTTATATCCATGACAGAATGAATTCTGCCACTAAGCTAATGAACTTGGGAGCAGATTTTTCCCATCAGACTCCAGATAAGAATCAACTCAGCTGACATCTTGACTGCAGTGATGTGAGAGCCCAAGCAGAGGGCCCAGTTAAGCTGTGACCAGATTTCTGTGTATTGTTAAGGCTGCTAAGTCTGTGGTAATTTGTTATACAACACAGAAAACTAATGCAAGGGGTGAGTATATTTTGCATGAGGAAGGGATGTGAATTGAGTGGCCCAAGAATGATCTGAGACAGAGAGCTTTTTTTTTTTTTTTTTTTTTGACAGGCAGAGTGGACAGTGAGAGAGAGACAGAGAGAAAGGTCTTCCTTTGCCGTTGGTTCACCCTCCAATGGCTGCCACGGCTGGCACGCTGCGGCCTGCGCACCGCGCTCATCCGATGGCAGGAGCCAGGTGCTAGGTGCTTTTTCCTGGTCTCCCATGGGGTGCAGGGCCCAAGCACTTGGGCCATCCTCCACTGCACTCCCGGGCCACAGCAGAGGGCTGGCCGAGACAGAGAGATTTCAAAGCAGGCCATATCAGCTCCTTCATTCTCCGTATATTCACGCTGCTCCTCACAAGGGATGGAACTTAATGCCTTCTCTTTGAGTTTGGACTGGTCTTACAGTTTCTTGACCAAAACAATGTGATGAGAGTGATATGCCAGGACTTCAAAGCTAACCACAAGGAGCCTGTCAGTTTCTTCCTTTGTCTTTTAGAATCCAGCCTAGGGCACCGGCACCCTGGGTTCTAGTCCTGGTTGGGGTGCCAGATTCTGTCCCAGTTGCTCCTCTTCCAGTCCAGCTCTCTGCTATGGCCCCGAAAGGCAGTGGAGGATGGCCCAAGTGCTTGGGCCCTGCACCCGCATGGGAGACCAGGAGGAAGCACCTGGCTCCTGGCTTCAGATCGACACAGAGCACCAGCCGTAGTGGCCATTTCGGGGGTGAACCAACGGAAGGAAGACCTTTCTCTGTCTCACTGTCTAACTCTGCCTGTCCAAAAAAAAATCCTTACTCTTGGTAGATCTGACACCCTGTACTCACGTAAGCTGTCTACTATGCTGAAAGAACCATATGAGGATGCCAGATGAAGAGAGAGGCTTCAGATGAGTCTAGCCTTCAGCCTTTCCCACCAAGGCATCAGCCTGTGAATGAAGCCTTTTTAGACCATATTAACCACCACTTGAATATCACCAAGGAACCTCAGTTGATTTTTTTTTTTTTTAATTTGACAGGTAGAGTTATAGACAGAGACAGAGAGAAAGGTCTTCCTTCCATTGGTTCATTCCCCAAATGGCTGCCACGGCAGGTGATGCACCGATCTAAAGCCAGGAGCCAGGTGCTTCTTCCTGGTCTCCCATGTGGGTGCAGGGCCTCAAGCACTTGGGCCATCCTCCACTGCACTCCGGGGCCACAGCAGGGAACTGGACTGGAAAAGAAGCAATCGGGACTAGAACCCGGCGCCCATATGGGATGCTGGCGCCAACCTCAGTTGATGTTTTTAGGGACAGAAAAACTGCCCAGCAGAGTCCTGCCTAAATTACTGATCCATAGAATATGAGCGATTTGTTATACAGCAATCCAGCAGGTTCTGGTTGGATCTCAGCCAGGAAAGGCAGCAAGCTATCAGTACTAAGCTAAGGGTACTTCCCATTGGAAGTAGGCAGGAGGGACTCAGTGGAATCATTTCACCCATCATTTCTCAGTACCTGGAGTTGAATCAACTGTCTGTGCCCAGTCCTTCACTGGCTAGGGGAAAGGAATTATCCATGGCTCCATACTCACCAGGATTTGCCACCTCATTCCCTGACCATTTGCTGAATACTCATGCATCGGGAGTCAATGTGTGCCAGGATGACTATTTGCTGTAGCAGTCATTTTTTTCCAGGAGCACAATTGATACTGATTTTGCCACTTTCATCTTTGTTGCTTACTGGAGGAATGTTTTGTCCTCACCTGTGCTGCTTTTTGATGAGGTTCAAGAAAAGTAGTTTTTGTTTTGTTTTGTTTTAGGGTTTACAGTTTGAGAAGTTGGAACAAATTACTATAGAGCTGCTTCTGAGGATTTTCTAAGGAAACCATCCACATTAATATCAATAGTCTGTCTTCTAACAATTAGGACACAACCCAGGATAGAGACTGGATGCTCTTCAGCACTCTCATATCCTGGGGGAATTCCCTAAGGCTTACCTCCTAGGAATGGACAGAGGCTCTGTCTTGGTGGGAAGAGGGGAGTCATTTAAAAAAATCATTAGGACCAACATGCTCTTTACTGTTTCTCTCAGGAGGTCTAGCAAATTCTCCAGTGTATAGGATTCAAGGTGCTTGCCTTTATAATCCTAGCTTCCTTTGTTAGCTGTGCAGATTAGGCCCCTAGCCAAGACCTCTTCTAGGCATCAAAGTACTAGAAGGAATATTGGAAGCCATTACTAGTTGAAGTGGACTCAGCCTGGAACAGTTTGAGATTTATGACAGCATCTTGAATATTTTAAACATGTTAGTACAAAATGGTAAGGTTTTTCTGGCAGTAGAGTGCTTAGAATTAAAATTGGGACCAATATCTTAACCTTGAGGCAATTCTGACATATTATAAGGATCAGACAAGTAGCCAGGAGCTGGAAAGTTTCCAGCGGCACTCAAGGGTGTTTTATTACCTCATCTAATTTAAAGAACAATGTATTACTTCATCTCTAGCATTTTAAGTTACTGTAGATTCACTTTTATTAAGTAAGGCTTTAAGACATGCCACAAAAGGACCGGTGGGCAGGTATTTGTTCTCAAGTCCTTAGAGGAGAAAGCTGAAAATGGGAGCCAAGGAGGACTTAGAGCTTCACATACTGTTTCCTTCTGGATTTGATGCCACTAATGGAAAAACAATTCTGTGTTCCTTGAGAGGAGACTGTAATTAGACAGTACAGCAGTGAGTCCAAAGCTTTGCTACCTGGGTTTGTGTGCATTGAGAAATCAAGATTACTAGAATGGAAAACCTTCCCAATGAATAGTTTTTTTAGCTTGAAATCATTGGTCCAACAACTGAAAGTTAAAAATCTAAGGAGCTGGAGACAAAGTGACTTTAGGAACACACATGCCCTTCTAGAGATAGAGGTAACTGTGGGATCCAGGACTCAGACTTGGTTATATTCAAATTTGTTTGTTATATATTGTTATATTACCTGAAGGCAGAGAGCTGATAAAAAATTAAATGAAGATGTGAGAGAATTAAATGTATTCAATTATGTTGACTACATAATCACATCATCCAAAGATTTGTCATGTGTATTCCAAAGTTGAGGAGATAGATTTCAGGAATTCCCTAGCAATTTCATATCTGATTGCCTTTCCATTCTGTTTCTAAAACCCCGTTGCTTCTGTTATGCATTCTAGGGAAACAGATTCATGAAATCTAATTCTATTCCAATGGAAAAACAGGGATGTAAGTTCCTTTGTACCCAACTGAGTTGGATTTTTACAAGGTTTTATTTAAAAATCCAGTGCTTCTATCCTAATTATTTCTTCAACTGGAAAATTGATATAAATCCTGAGAAAAAAGGAGGTGGCCTCTATTTCCCCGTTTGTAGTCTGTTGTGCCAGCCTCTATCTCTCAATCTTAACACATTTCTGTGACCACCTTCTAGGCCTTTAAACTTGAGTTAAGAGTACTAAATCTGAAGTGTGAATCTTGTCTGTATAATCATGTCAGTCAGGTTTTAGAGCTGGACATAGAAATCAGTATAGAAATTTCAAGCAGAAATGGATCTATCTCAGGAAATTATGTTACAAATCCTTGCAAGAAAACACTTCGGCAGTTTTTAAAGAAAACTAAACATGCAATCATCTAGGACCTAGAGACTATACTCTTGGGCAAAAATAAAACTTAGGTTCACACACAAAAATGTACATGAATGCTCACAGCAGCTTACTCGCCACAGCCCCAGACTGGAAATAGCCCCCATGTGCTTTGATAAGTGAATGGTTTAACAAACTACGGTACACCCATACCACAGAATACCATTCAACAATAGAAATGAATGAACTACCAGTACACAGAAGTTGGCTGACTCTCCAGGAGACTTAACCTGAGTGGAAAAAGTCAGTCTCCAAAGACTACAAAATAATTCTTTTTATGGAAACAGAGGATAGACTGGTGATTTCCAGGGGTTAGGAATGGAGAGGGAAAGGAGTGATAAGGTTATAAAGAACAATATGAGGGGCTGGCACTGTGATACAGTAGGTTAATCCTCTGCCTGCGGTGCCAGCATCCCATAGGGGTGCTGTTTCTAGTCCTGGCTGCTCCTCTTCCAAACCAGCTCTCTGCTATGGCCTGGGAAGGCAGTGGAGGATGGCCCAAGTGCTTGGGCCCCTACACCCATGTGGGAGACCTGGAAGAAGCTCCTGGCTCCTGGTTCCAGACTGCCTCAGCTCTAGCCATTGTGGCCATTTGGGGAGTGAACCAGCGGATGGAAGACCTTTCTCTTTGTCTCTCCCTCTCACTGTCTGTAACTCTACCTCTCAAATACATAATTTTTTTTTTAAAAAAAGATGAGACATCTGTATAGTGTTGGATCTATTCCATATCTTGACTGTGGTGGATGTACAAAACTACACATGCAACTGTGTAGAACTGAACATACACACATTTACACAACTGAGTACAAAAACTGGGGAAATCTGAATATGATTTTATCAGTGTCGATATCCTGCTTGTGCTAGTTTTTTAAGATGTGACCATGCCACTTGAGTACAAAGATCAATGTAAAAAAAATCTTTACAAGGGGTGTAGGAATTGGAGTCAGAGGGTCATCACTGGCAGCTGATGTCATGGGCATATCACCATAGCTCTAAGTCAGAATTTAGGAAACTGCTCCTGCTGCACTGCTGCCTTCCCAATTGGCTCTCTTATCCATGAAACTGGTGATGATGACCTAAATTGGAGTCTAGCTGCCACAAACTCTCCTACTAGTCAGACCAGAAGTAGAAAGATAATTGCTGTTTCACTGCCGCCTGCCAGAGTGAGCAAGAATACATCTCATTGGTAGAACTCAGTTTGTTTCTAATATGTCAGATGGAAAATCATCTGGGAAATGTGGGTTTTAGCATATGGAAAGTGAGAAGGCCATAATATCTAGCATAACTAACCACTAGCCATGTGATTCTGTGTGAGTTGATTAATCTTTCTGATCCTCAATTTTCAATTCTATAAAATAGGGTTCATTACCATACTTATCCTACAGAGTTGACTGAGATATGATACACTGCCTGGAACTCTAATATGCTTAGCTAATCCATGCTAGTCATTGTCATTGTTTTCTCAATTTGAATTATAGCGAAAGGTTAGTAAATATTCCGTAAGAGAAAGGCAAAGAAAAGAAAGATAAAAAAGGAAAGGAGATATTTTGGAGGTGAAGGAAGAGTATTGTTCTTCAATACTGGGCATTTACTCAATGGTAAGAAATGAGAAATAAAAATGTGACAAAAATTGTTCAGCATTAAAGCACTATTTTGTATGGTTGACCTCCATCTGATCAGAAAACTTGGAGCTGGTGGCCTTCCTCTTTATCTCTGTACTTCATATTATGTTAAGTGAATATGAAAATGCTAAAAAAGTCATAAAATTATATACTATTATACCCTCAGACTGTAGCTCCTTGAAAAATATTTGTTCTCTAGTGTGCCCTCAGAAGGAAGTTGAATGTTTTGGAATTTAGTGATGTTTGAGGGTGAAGGTAGGAATGTCACCAGTTAGCTACAAAATTTATTTGCTTCCTCTAAAACACATTGTGATTTTATTGAATATTATATCCAAGTATTTGTCAGTTAAATGATATACTTGCTACCATAAAAAAAAAAAAAAGATTTGAAAGGCAGAGTTACAGAGAGAGAGCTTCCATCCATTGGTTCTCTCCTCACATGGCCTCAACGCCAGGGCTGGGCCAGGCCAAGGCTATAAGCCTGGAACACCATCTGTGTTTCCTAGCTAGGTGGCAGGGGCCTTATCACTTGGGCCATCTTCTCTGCTTTCTAAACATTAGCAGGGAGCTAGATAGAAAATAGAGCAGCTGGGACTCAAAATGACATCCATATGGGATGCTAGTGTTATAGGCAGCAGCCGGACCCACTACACCAAAGCGCAGGCCCCTTGTCATCATTTTTCATTGACTTTTTATCAACTCCTGGAGCATGTTTCTTCAACTTCAGCACTGCTGACATTGTGGCCTAGATGACTGTTGAGGCAGGCTGTCTGGGATATTGAAGGACACCGGCCCAGAAATCTGGCCTCTACTCACTAGATAACAATAGCACACCTCCAGTTGTGACAACCAAAAATGTATCCAAACATTGTCACATGTTCCCTGGGGGGCAAAATCACCCACGTTTAGAAACTACTCTATCAGAGTAAAACACAGTGAGGCTATGGTGCTCCCTACCTTCCAGTGGTAGCCTGTAGATTTCCTTCTAGTTCATGTAATCTTGGAGCGACTCAGACACGGACTTTACGTTGCCTGAATAACACTGGGGAAATAGCGACCAATCCCAATATCGACTTCCCCTTGCCAAACAAGCGAACAAGAAAACCTTATTTTCCTAGCAGCTGTCTGCTATGGGCAGATCTGTGCCCTTCTCCCCATTCACACGTTGAAGTCAACCTTGGGTAATTAGAGACAGCCTGTTTAAAGACGTAATGAAATAAAAATGAAGTCATTTGAATATAACTAGAGGCCTTAAGAACAGGAAGCTAGCACACAGCACACACGGGGAGGATGCCTGTAAACATGAAGATACCTGTTTATAGCCAAGGAGAGAGGCCTCAGAGGCACTCAACCCTGCAGACACTTTGATCTTCTCCAGCCTGAGAGCTGTGAAGAAATAAATCTGTTGTTTGAGCCACTTTTCTGTGGTACTTTGTTGTGGCAGCCCTGGCAGACCAATAAACTGTCTTCAGGGAAGTTTTCCAGAAAAACACCCTTCATTGTTCAGCCATCCAGCCATCTCTGACCATAAAGATGTTCAGGCCCTAACAACACTGATCTTCTTCCTGTGATCTCATCTACTGTCATACTTCTATCCAGGACAGGTGAATTTCCAGGGTTCAGTGCAGTAATAGAAGGTCTCGAAGTTATGGAGTAAAAGTGGCATATCTCCTAAAAACATCAATCTCTTAACAACTGCTTCTTTGAAAATGTTAACGCACTGATCAACCTCATTAATTTATGAGATATTTACATGAAAAGAATCACAATTTTATGGATAATCTAATAGATTTCAAAGACCTTCCTTGTTTTTAGTGAGTTCCTGTGGTGCTTAGGGTCTCTTTACTCATTACTCCAGGGTGGCCTTCCATTGGCAATAGACATCTTTGCTGTCATTCTTACAGGTGAAGCAGGGTGTAAAACCAGAGGCGTCCACCTATGAAGCTAAAGAGTATTCCTGAGGGGTTTTGTGGAAAGTGAGATTTTTGATCGCTTTTCTGATTTTCCGATGTCAGATCTGCAGCACGACCTGCCTGTAGGTCACTGTCCCAGTAACTCAGGTTGTGACCTCAGGTCGCGATCTACTGGGAGGTGGAATAGGAGTCTGTCCAGAAGAGCAGAGCTGCGAAGGCCGGGTCCTTTCTCTTCTACACACCTGCTATTCTCCCAGCGCTTGAGGCGCTGCCACTCCTTTCCCTGCCCAAGGCGCAGCTGCCAAATGTAAGCCAAATTCGGAACACACCAGGACGGGCCCCACCCTCCTTTCAATTAGTTTGAAATTTGCCACGTCGAGTTTTTGATTCGTGCGGCTTTTTAGGCACTCCCCACGCTGCACACGGGTGGGGCCCGAACTCTCCTCTCACACTGCCCGTCCTTGGACTAGTGTACTTCAAATGGAGTTCTCTGGACTCTCGGCTACTTCCAGGCCTGAGGGAAACGCCAGGGCCGGAGGGCCAGCCTAGGTGTGAAGTCAGTCACTGCCCACAGCCCTGGCCGGCTCACAGGCCTTGTAACGCAGTCTTTCTTCAACTAACGCAAACCAGAGTTCTCAGAGAGCAACGCGACAGGAATGAGTTATCAAAGTCCCGTGGCGCCCGGAGGCGGAACGCAGAGCGTTTGGTCAGCTGCGGGTCCTCTCAGCGTCCTTGGGGGACACTCTGAGAGCGCAGGACGCGCGGCTGGCGTCCGGGCCGCGGGGGTCCGCCGCCTCCTCCCTCAGGAGTCCGGGCGCGGGGTCCGCCGCCTCCTCCCTCAGGAGTCCGGGCGCGGGGGTCCGCCGCCTCCTCCCTCAGGCGTCCGGGCGCGGGGTCCGCCGCCTCCTCCCTCAGGCGTCCGGGCGCGGGGGTCCGCCGCCTCCTCCCTCAGGCTCGCCGGGGCGCGGGGTCCGCCGCCTCCTCCCTCAGGCGTCCGGGCGCGGGGTCCGCCGCCTCCTCCCTCAGGCGTCCGGGCGCGGGGGTCCGCCGCCTCCTCCCTCAGGCTCGCCGGGGCGCGGGGTCCGCCGCCTCCTCCCTCAGGCTCGCCGGGGCGCACGCCGGGCGCCGACGCCCAGCGGCCCGCCCCTTTCCGGCGGCCGCGCGCCCCGCAGGCCGCAGGCGCCGCCCCTCCCGCGCGCCGGCCGGCGGGGGGCGTGGCGAGGCGGCCGCGGCGGGGGCGGGGCCTGCCGCCGTCACGGCGCCGACGGACGCGGCTGACGCGGCGCCCGCCAGGCCGCAGCCCCGCCGCCCGGCCGCCGGGCCCGCCTCGGCCCGCCCCCGGCCCTCCCCGGCCGGCCTCCCGGCGCCCCTGTCAGACTGTGGCGGCCGGCGGCGCGGCGCGCTCTCCACGCCTGCGGCTCCGCTGGGCGGCTCGCGCGCGGCACACCCCCACGTCCCCCGGCGCGGCCGCCTGGCTCCGGCCCGCGCGCCCCGCCCTGCGCTCGGCCCCGCGGCTCCATGGCACACGCGCCGGCTGGCTGCCCCAGCCCGCGGGGCTCGGGGGATGGCGACGCGGGCAAGCCCAGGAAGGTGGCGCTCATCACTGGCATCACCGGCCAGGTGAGTGCGCCGGCGGGGGCGAGCCGGGCCTGCTGCCTCCCGGGCACGTGTGGGCGCGCTGCCCGCGCTGCAGCCCTCTGGGCGTCCCGGAAGGTGTGCGCCGCCGCGGGTCGGGCGGAGAGTGCGGCGGGGGTGCCGATCGCGGCGCGTGGCTGCGGTCCTCTTCCGGGCGGGATGCCTGCGGATGCCCGGGCGGTCCCCGCTCGCACCTGTGCGCCAGGTGCCCGGAGCCCGGGAGTGCGCCTGGAATCGCGTTCGTTGCAGAGCTGTGCCCGGAAGGGAGAAGACCGGTTATCCGTGCAACGTATCTGTAGAGTTGTCTCGCGTTATGTCAGCGTTGTGTTACTTGCCGGGCTTAGAAAGCAAGGGAGGGGTCTGCCTGGCTGTTTTGGTTCCCCCTCACCAGATTTCCAGATAAAATGGAGAAAAGAGAGTAGTGCCGTGGAGTCACGGCCCAAGAAACGTTCAGGAAAAACAAGCAGAACTCTCCCAGCAGCTTGGGTAGGCATCTGAACATCTGAGATTCAGGGTCACTCAGTTTGGGGTGTGTACACAGCAGACTGGTCTCAAAGAGGCGAGGGTTCCACTCCCAAAGGAGTTCCTGGGGCTCCTTAGGTGCAGCTGGCCTGAGCGTTGGCTCCCCATGCTGCAGGCGGAATATGACAGTCTCCACAGGCAACAGGTGGGCTCCCCATGCTGCAGGCTGAGGGTGACAGTTCCCACTTGTAACAGGGAAGCTCCCCATGCTGCAGGCCGAGGGTGACAGTCACCACTTGTAACAGGGAGGCTCCCCATGCTGCAGGTTGAGGGTGACAGTCCCCACTTGCAACAGGGAAGCTCCCCATGCTGCAGGCGGAGTGTGACAGTCCCCACTTGCAACAGGGAGGCTCCCCATGCTGCAGGCCGAGGGTGACAGTCCCCACTTGCAACAGGGAGGCTCCCCATGCTGCAGGCCGAGGGTGACAGTCCCACTTGTAACAGGTGGGCTCCCCATGCTGTAGGCGGAGTGTGACAGTCCCTGCTTGCAACAGGTAGGCTCCCCATGCTGCAGGCGGAGTGTGACAGTCCCCACTTGCAACAGGTGGGCTCCCCATGCTGCAGGCCGAGGGTGACAGTCCCCACTTGTAACAGGGAGGCTCCCCATGCTGCAGGCTGAGGGTGACAGTCCACACTTGCATCGGTAGGTTCCCCATGCTGCAGGTGGAGTGTGACAGTCACCACTTGTAACAGGTGAGCTCCCCATGCTGCAGGCCGAGGGTGACAGTTCCCACTTGCAACAGGGAGTCTCCCCATGCTGCAGGCGGAGTGTGACAGTCCCCACTTGTAACAGGTGGGCACCCCATGCTGCAGGCCGAGGGTGACAGTCACCACTTGCAACAGGGTGTCTCCCTATGCTGCAGGCGGAGTGTGACAGTCCCCACTTGCAACAGGTGGGCTCCCCATGCTGCAGGCGGAGTGTGACAGTCCCCACTTGTAACAGGGAGGCTCCCCATGCTGCAGGCAGAGGGTGACAGTCCCCACTTATAACAGGTAGGCTCTGGATTATCTCCTGGTGGTGGTGAGTGTAGCCCGGAGGTGATAATCACAGCTACTATATACTGCACTTGTCATAGTCCAGTCAGTTGGTTATTGTTAACTCATTAGTTGTGGCAACAAACTGCCTGAGGGTGTGCTTGCACTGCCTCTGCTTTATAGATGTGGAAATAGAAGCATGGCAGTTTGTGTGATGTCAGACGGCTGAAGTGTCCACGTGGGATTGAAACTTCTGTTAAAGTTGCCCAGCTTTGCAAAAGGATAAGTGGTGGGTGGGCAGACACAGTCACAGTCACAGAATATTAGGCCCAGTTTTAGCTACTGGAGGCCTGGTCCATTTCTGGTTTTTCATGTCTCGGTTTGCCTAAGGCAATTGAAATAGGCAAGTGTTTGAAAACTGGGAAGAGGTTGGTAGGGCAAGGATCTCAGATTAAGGAAGAGAACACTAAATTCAGGCAGTTAAGGCAGCCGCATAGTGGCTTGGTGGGTTGATCATCTTGTGGTGCAGGCGTCCCATATCAGAGTGCTAGCTTGACTCCCAGCTGCTCTACTTCCGGTCTAGCTTCCTGCTAGTACACGTGGGAAGGTCGTGGTTGATGGGCTGTTTTGGGGCCCCTGCCACCCACATGGGCGACCTAGACGGAGTTCCTGGCTCTTGATTTTATCTTGACTGAGGCCTGGCTGTTGTGGACATTTGGAAAGTAAACCTGCAGATGGAAGATTCTTTGTCTCTTCCTATCTCTGTCACTCTTTCAAATAAATAAATAAATAGATCTTAAAAATGAAAAAAGAAGGGTTAAGGGACTACATATTGACCTCTTCTTTTTTTCTATTACTAGGAACCTAAGAGCAGATGATTCATTTTCCCTAATTTCTCAGGCTGGCTCTGAAACTCACATGTTTACCAAATTTGCATAATCTCTTGAAAGCAGACTTTTTCAACATCATCAAGAAATTAGTTAAGATGTTGAGGGGCTATATTAGTATGGCTTATAATAATTTAAGTATGAGCCACTGCAGGTAAGAAATCTGACCTTATTTAGGCCATTAGAAGTGGTCAGCTGGTTGTTACTGAGTGGCCAGAAATGTGTGGATGTGGCCTCTTCCTCTAGTTTGCCCATAGACTGTCCAGGGGAAGGTTCTGGAAGCATCATGCTCAGCATACCATCCCCTACCATGATGTTTTTTCTCTCTGCTTCATCCCATCTGTAGATACCTGCCGTCTCAGTGTTCATAACTTGGCTCCTAGATCTGTCTTCCGTGCCATGTCCTTGTTTGCTGTCACACTGGCTTCTGCAATCCCTGAATTCTTTTGCTGCCACATAAATAGTTGCTGATGGAGCTTGTTCTATGCTTTTTGTTTCTCTTTTAGGACAGTGACTCCCAACCTGGGTATCAAGGGTCTCTGGAGGACCATGACATTAACATAGAGTCCATACCTTATTGCACATTTTCTTAATACAACTGGATGAGAAGTTATCCAGCTACCCAGTCTGCTGGGCACTTTTTATATAGCCCCGCCTATGAGGCAGGTGTATCTTGTATCCCCATTTTACACCATACTAAGTGAGCTGAAGTATGTTCTTTGAGCTCATATACCTCATGATTGGCAGAGCTGAGATCTGAACCCAAGAGTCAGGCTCCAGAGTGGTTGCTCTAAACCATTTTTTTGAGGGCTGGTTTTGTGGTGTAATAGGTTAAGCCTCCCCTGTGGTGCTGGCATCCCATATGGGTGCTGGTTCATGTCCTGGCTGCTTCTCTTCCAATCTAGTTCTCTGCTAATAGCTTAGGAAAGCAGTGGAAGATGGCCCAAGTGTTTGGGTCTATCACCCACGTGGGCAGCCAGAGGAGGCTCCTGGCTCCTAGCTTCAAATTGACCGAGCTCTGCCATTGTAGCCATTTAGGGAGTGAACCAGCAGATGGAAGACCTCTCTCTGTCTCTGTAGCTCTGCCTGTCAAATAAATAAATGAATCTTTAAAAAACCATTTTGTTATTCTGTCTGTAGTATGAAATCACAAGGCAGAGAGAGAGAATTGTTTCATTCTATAAAGAAATCTCAGATTCACAGGCCACTGCTCTGGCATTTTGGACTGTCATGGCAGATGTGTCAATGGGCTTAAATGGGTTGTCTCAAATTCCTACTTGAGAGTAGTTCAGGCAGCCAAGGTATCCTATCTTATGCTTTTTTAGTATGTAAGAGTGTTTCAGAAAGGTCACAGAAAAATGGAATTAAAAAGTCAGTTTATTTGGTGCAGAAAAAAATTAAAATCCACGTATAGTTTTTTCATAATATGCATATGAAATTTTTGAAGTTATACTGTTTACATATTTTTGAAATATGTATATACTTCATATATAAATATTTATATACTTGCATGTACTTTTGGAAGTATATATGCTTAGGCTTCTTATTCTAGCTTTTTCTTCCTACTCATTCTTTTTTTTCAAATATTATTTGTTGATTTATTTTATTTGAAAGGCAGACACACATACATACCCAGAATTCTCATTCTTTGGTATACTCTCCAAATGGTTATAACAGCCAGGGCTGGGCCAGGTGAAAGCTAGGAGCCAGGAACTCAATCCAGGTCTCCCATGTAGAAGGTAGGGGCCCAATCAGGCGAGTCACCTGCTGCCTCTCAAGGTGCATATTAGCAGTAATCTGGAATGGAAAGTGGAGCTGGGACTTGAACCCAGGCACTCCAGTATGGGATGTGGGCATTCCAAGTGGTATCTTAGCCACTATACCAAATACCTATCCCTCCTCCTACCTATCCCTCCTCCTACACATTCTTTTTCCCCTGCACTTTTTTATCTACTTACTTTTTTAAAAATTTTTTTAATTTTTATTTTTTGACAGGCAGAGTGGATAGTGAGAGAGAGACAGAGAGACAGGTCTTCCTTTGCTGTTGGTTCACCCTCCAATGGCTGTCGCGGTCGGCGCACTGCGGCCGGCGCACTGCGCTGATCTGATGTCAGGATCAGACCATGGGGTGCAGGGCCCAAGCACTTGGGTCATCCTCCACTGCACTCCCTGGCCATTGCAGAGAGCTGGACTGGAAGAGGGGCAACCGGGACAGAATCTGGCGCCCCGACTGAGACTAGAACCCGGTGTGCTGGCGCCACAAGGCAGAGGATTAGCCTAGTGAGCCGCGGCGCTGGCTCTACTTGCTTACTTTTATTTTTTTGACAGGTAGATAGAGATCTTCCAATTGGTGGTTCACTCCTCAAATATCCCCACTAGTTGGGTCTGGGCCAGGCCAAAGCCAGCAGCCTAGAACTCAATCCAGGTCCCCTACCTGGGTGGCAGAGACCCAAGTATTTGACCTATCATCTGCTGCTTTCCAGGTGTGCAGAAGCCTGGGATTGGAAACAGAGTAGGGACTCCGATATGGGGTGGGATCATCCCAAGTTACATCCTAACTGCTGCGCCAAATGCCTGCCCTCCTACTCACCTTTTTTTTTTTTTTTTTTTTTTTAAGATTTTTATTTATTTGAGAGGTAGAGTTGTAGAGTTGTAGACAGTGAGAGGGAGAGACAGAAAGGTCTTCCATCTGCTGGTTCACTCCCTAGAAAGCAACAATGGCTGTAACTGGGCTGATACTAAGCCAGGAGCCAGGAGCTTCTTCTGGGTCTCCCATGCGGGTGCAGGGGCCCAAGCACTTGGGCCATCTTCTACTGCTTTCTCGCCATAGCAGAGAGCTGGATGGGAAGAGGAGCAGCTGGGACTAGAACTGGCACCCATCTGGGATCCAGGCACCACTGGCAGAGGATTAACCTACTTCGCTACAGCACTCCCCTCCCCCCCCCCCCCATCCCTTGATACAACAGCTGTGAATCCTTTTCCAAAGTCTCTATACCTTCTTAAATTGCCTTTAAGTAAACCCAGGCTTGGCTTCCAGGCCCTCTGCCAGCCATCCCCATAGCTCACCTCCATTGTTAATGATGATTGCTGTTCTTTTCTGTACTCACGGAAATGTTCTGGCTGTTCTTTGAATACTATGGCCTTGTAACTCTCTGGAGTCATTATTTGTGGCTGAATGGACAAGGCTTATTCCTTTTAACTTGAGTAAAAGCCTTAGTGTTCTCAGACTTGTCCTGCCAAATGCAACCTCTTCAGGAACTTCCTTTAGGTTTGTGTATATGCAGTCTCTGTTGCTTGCATGGGTCATTTATATATCCTCCTTCTTCCTTCAGATTGTAAACTGCTTTGAAGATAGAAATCTCATTTTCAGCCTGTCACATCTCAAATGGCTTCACCTAAAGGACTTAAACATTTTAACCTTTTTTTCTGTTACCAGAACACATCTTCACTCTGTGTCTGCAGTGTGCAAGGCCTGGTTTGATGCTGGTGTGGATATCAAGAGGTGTAAGGCATTCTTTCTGCCCATTAGGACTTTATAGTCTTCAAAGAGCACAAAACAATGCACATGAAAACTCAGAACATAAGAGAAAATTAGTATAGTACAATAATGTTAGGGGTCAGGTGAGTACTTCATCCAACCTCTGGAAGAAGTCACTGGATGTGGAAATAGAAGATACCTTGTTCTGGATAAAGAGGAGTGTAGAGAGGGGAAGTTTTCAGGGACAGTGAGGACAAATCTATAGTAACAATGGTCAGAAAATTAATGTAAAAAATTATTTGTGTCACTTCTAAAAAGTAGCTTCAAAAAAAAAAAAACAACATCACTGGACAATGATGAAAAAGAATGAAGACAACCTAGAGATTGCAGTGAGAGCAGTAGAAAGATGGAGATAATATGTCAAGACGCAAAGCTGAGGTTGAGTGCCATCAATTGCATGCAGCATTCCGCTTTGAGCTCTCTGTTGAGACAAAGTAGGTAAGCAAGTGAGGCACCTTATTAATACCAAGCTCTCACAGGGATTTAACTTCTTAATCCAAAATTTAGACCAACATGACAGAAGTTACGTATCTAATAGTAATTCTTAGAAGAAGAGAACTGTATTCATATGATACTCCTTGTAACTCCTTGATGATAGGGCAAAGTACTCTAGGGAGCAGCTTTGGAGAACTGAGTGGTTAGAGTGAATAGATTTTTTCCTTTTGTATGTCAGTCACTGTAAGCTGGTCTCTGCCAGGAAAACAGCACATTGGACTGTCGGTCACTTTGTGCTATGTTTTGGGAAGGGGAATCTTATACTCTGAATGACAGATGTGTTTGCTAGATGGTAGGGTTAATATTGGTATTTAAATGTGAAAGAGTTGACATGGTAAGGCTCTTCCCACCTGCCAGCAGGCTAAGATTTTCCTAAGGGAGTGGATTTTAGATCTGGTCAGGCATATAAACAAGGACAAATTCAAGGTTCCAGATTTCTGTGCTGCGAAGCATGGATGTCAAGCATTTGTGAAAGAGAGGACCAGCTAGTCACGGTCTAGAGGGTGTGATTCGTAGGTTAGACAAGAAGATGTAGCTAGCTGAGTCTTGCCTAGATGAAGGAGGTGGACCCCTTTGCATACCAAGAGCATATTTTGTTTCAGTATTTTTTGATGGCTTCCCCCTCTCCTCGCACTAGTTTCATGTTTCTTTTGAGCATAGTCTAGCTCCTGTGAAGCAACGTGGGCCTTTAAGAGAGCACATGTCAAATAGCCTGGTTTACTAGATTCACACGACTTACACAGATTTCATCATCATCATCTTCTTTTTATGTATTTATTTGAAAGGCAGAGGTACGGAGAGAGAGATTTCTCTCCGCTAGTTCACTTCGATAGCTGCAATGGCCAGTGTTGGGCAAGGCCAAAACCAGGCGTCAGAAGTCAGAAGCTGCTTCTGGGTCTCCCATGGGGGCACAAGGCTTTGGACCATCCTCTGCTGCTTTCCGAGGCACATTAGCAGGGTGCTAAATTAGAATTGGAGCAGCTGGGATTTGAACTGGTGACCATATAGGATGCCAGCACAGTAGGCTTAACTTGCTGTCATAGCACCAGCTCCTTATCTTCTTCATTTAAGAATTGATAGAGGGGTCAGCACCGTGGCGCAGTAGGTTAATCCACCCCCTGTGGCAATGGTATCCCATAAGGATGCCGGTTCTAGTCCCAGCTGCTCCTCTTCCAATCCAGCTCTCTGCTGTGGCCTGGGAAAGCAATGGAAGATGGCTCAAGTGCTTGGGCCCCTGCACCCACATGGGAGACCAGGGAGAAGCACCTGGCTCCTGGCTTCGGATCAGCATAGATCTGACTGTGGCAGCCATTTGGGGAGTGAACCAATGGAAGGAAGACCTTTCTCTCTATCCCTCTCACTGTCTGTAACTCTACCTCTCGAATAAATAGTCTTTTAAAAAAAATTGATAGAAATTGTTAGATAGATGGAATTGTTAGAAAATGGTTGTCAGAGCGTACCATGGTTTTACTTTCTAATAGATATTTAGTGCTATGATTTGGGTATTAGTTTGGGTGTCTCCCCAAAGGCCCATGTTGAAGACTTGGTCCCCAAAGTATTATGTTTCTGTCCTAAAAGGGTAGAAATTCAATCCGTTTAGAGTGTTTGGGGGTGGGGTCTTTGATAAGTGATTAGATTGGGTGAGGTTGAGTCATGATGCTTTACAAGGAGATATGGACTATTTTCAAAGGCTGCTGTGTATTCGAGAGGTGCTTTGCCCTGGATGTTACTAACATGATCAGCTTGTATATTCTGGTAGAAATGTGGAATAATGGTGGATCAACACTGTGGATCAAGGGGGCGAAGGGCTATGTTCTCTGAGGCCTGGCAAATCCCCGGCACTTTCCTCAGGTGTTCTTTGAACACTTTTACACGTAAGAGAGAAACATGATTAGAGCATAGCTCCTTTCCCTGCCCATAAACCCCTGCTTCTCGTGGAGGGTCCTGAGCAAGTAGCCAGTTCCTGCGATCCTCAGAGGCTGTCAGGTCCTGTCTGGATGGGCAGAAGGTTGCCTGCATTACAATTTAGGCTGGAAAGTCCTGCGAGCACATGGATGAGTGGGTAGTCAAGTGTCCAGTGTGGAGGAGGAAGGCAGTGACCCTACTCCCACCTCCCTGTCAGGTTCTAGCACTTGCTGTGTCCTGAGGTAAGTTAACCTCTTTTTTCTAATGACACTTTCTTTGGAGTACTGTGTGTACTTTTTTTTGTTTTGTTTTGTTTTGACAGGCAGAGTTAGACAGAGAGACCGAGAGAAAGGTCTTCCTTTTTCTTTAGTTCACTCCCCAAATGGCCGCCATGGCTGTTGCCCTGTGCTGATCTGAAGCCAGGAGCCAGGTGCTTCTCCTGGTCTCCCATGCGGGTGCAGGGGCCAAGCACTTGGGCCATCCTCCACTGCCTCCCCTGGCTGCAGCAGAGAGCTGGACTGGAAGAGGAGCAACCAGGACAGAATCCAGTGCCCCAACTGGGACTAGAACCTGGGGTGCTGGTGCAGCAGGCAGAGGATTAGCCTAGTGAGCTGTGGCGGCGGCCTGTACTTGTTTTAAGCCCAGATTGAATTACCCCTTGGCTACTCAAGTTTCCCCTCTTCTGGATTTTGTTCCTCATTATGAACAGAGAAGCCTGTCTAAGCCTGCCTTTTTTTGTCTTGCAAAAAAGGCTTTTGTCAAATAGTTTTGATCTGCTTTTCTTGTGACAGTTTAATCTAAAGAGATACTTCCTCCACTTGAGTAGCTTCCCCTCTCTTCTGACAAGGACTGCATTTGGACTGTGAACGGTTTTTTTATTTCTCACCTTTCTTAGATTTCTAAGTAACAGTTTATTGTTTATTTTTAAAATTTATGTTTATTTTCATTTTGTTTTAAAAGGCAGAGAGAGATAAAGATCCTGATTGATTGTCTACCCATTGGTTCAACCCCCAAATGCATACAACAGCTAAGGGTAGGCCAGGGCGAAGCTAGGGGCCTGAAACTTGATCTAGGTCTCCCATGTGGGTGACAGAGACACAACTGCATAAGCCATCACCCGCTGCCTCCCTGGGTGGCATTAGCAGGAAGTTGGATGGAATGTGCATCAGCTTGGATAACCACTCTTGTTTTATTCTTTTTCCCATTTTTAATTTATGTTTTCTCCCAGAAGACATCACATTGTGGTGTGAATTATCCTGTTCTAAATAATGGAAGTGTCAGTAATCACAGTTCATGAATTGAGCATGTTTGAGTGCCTACTGTGTGCCAGGCACTGGAAATACAACAGTGAACAAAACACTCACATCACCGTTCTTGACATTGGTGTTCTAGTGTTTACGATGAGAATAATATTTAACATGTGTAGACTTTGTAGCATGCACTATTCAAGTGCCTTCCGTGCTCAAACAGCAGAACACACCTGTGAGGAGGTTTCTTATATTGCCGAGGAATATGGAGGTTTATTGTGTGAAGGTCATTTGAGTCATTGTTTGTAGAACAGATTTCTGATATAAATCTCAGTAATTTGGTTTCTATTAAGTTTTGGAATTAGTATCAACAAATAAGTTCTGATGAGAGATAATTGCATATCAAATAAAAATAAAAAGAAAGCATTTCCAAGAATGTTTTGCAGCTTTGGAAAGGTGGATTTAGAAATGAGATAAGCCTGCATTAATTATGCATTATATTTCCCCAACTGTATCTTACTTGTCATGTCATTTACTGTAAATGTATTAAGGTGGTATATTTAGTTAATTCTTTGGAATGTTCATGTTCAAGACTGTTCAGCTTGTGGGAAGTCTGGGATCCTCACCTTGTGGTGTGAAAGCGAAGGAGTCGGGTCCCAAGGCCAACCCGAGTTTGGATTACTGCCCAGCTGCTTACTTCCCTTCTGCCAGTTGGTCCTACCCAGTAGAGGAAATAAGTCTGCCACATAATGGGGCCCTTTGCCCCATTACTGGAATGGATCCTCCCTCCAAGTGATATCAAAATGATAACAGATAATAATTTCTGAATTCTAGGCAAGAAAGTTGGGTGCTAGAGATAAGCTATTTAGCCCTGCTCTGCATGCGCAATCTGTTATCTGGGAGCAGAAAGTTCCATGCATTTGTAATCAACACTGAAGCTGTGAAGCACTGGGAGGCCAACAGATTTGCTGTCCTGGTGAGTCTATAGACTCTGTGCACAGCAGATCCCAGAGCTGGTCTTATCTTTAAGAGGATTGTGGACAGTGACTTTCACTCTAAATCTTCCTTGCTGGGATTTGTGGTCCTAAGAGGAAAGGGTTGGAATAATTCGAGATGAGAGAGATGTCTTGAGTACTGTCCTGCTTGGATCAACAGCTTTATGTCTTCACATTACATGTAGTTAATTGAAAGTGCTGTGGCCTGAGAGTCAGAGGCTGGAGTTTAACTCCAATTAATTGTATAATTTTTCCAAGTCAGTTTCTTGACTCTTGTGTGAAGGGTTACATGGTGCTTTCTGATGTCTATTCTGAGCCTAAGGCACTGTGACTTTAGGATGGCATACTGCACTATAGTTATGCATAAAACAGGAAGTTATGTACATATCTCTATATTTAAGCAGTGGACTCATTTAATATCCTTTTCCCAGATAGAGTCCATAGGAGAACTTTGTATTAGGTGAAATAATTAACTGTTTACTGAATTAAAAATTAAGTGTGTGAACTAAGAAGAAATTCACATGTATATTTTGTCAGAGTTTATAAGGTTAGAATGTGAAATAGCAGCTGTGTACCTTGGTAGAATATACCAAATAAATGAAGTGATTTTTTTTTTTTAATGAGGAAGGATTTTTGTTTGTTTGTTTCTAGGTGATTTTTTGGTAGAGATATTAAAATATATGTGAGCCTAGACTTTAAGTAGTTGAAATTGTATTCATTTAGTGGATATTTGTTGAGATTTATCATGTGTTGAACTAGGTGCTGGGAATACAGCAATGACCAAGACAGACGTGATTTTTACCTTCAAGAAGCAGATTGTTTTGTGGGGGATAAGGAGTTAGATTCTAATATTGCTATGAAAATAATAAATGAATTATTGTATTACATGATTTATCTTAAAACTTTTCTAAAATATCATTATTTCATGACATTAGTTGAATGTTTCTTATCATGAAAGTTTCTGGTTACAAATGCCATCTTGTTAAAGGGGTTGATTGTGAAGCATTGTTATAGGAAGCTGAGCTGCTAATGACCACCAATATGCTCCTTTATTTTATATAGAGAAATATTTGGATGCTTTTGTATGTATTCAGTGAAAGCTGGTTAAATCTTATTATTTTCATTCTTATTTTCCCATCTCACAAGCTCTGTTTCCAGTTGGAGGCCTTGCCAGTTATTTGATCACATACATACATTCATGTTTATGGAAATGAATAGTAGACCAGGGACAGACCTTTGTTGAACTGTCATCTTGTGATGATCTAATTTAGAGGGCAGGTCCACTGACAGGTCATGTCATATCTTTCTTTTTGGCTGATCATGGAAGATCTGGAAAACTAGATAAGAGATGTTTAGACTTGAAGCGAGCAGTATGAGGTTAGAGACACCGTAAACACATGGAGTGTAGTGATGTATAGCACAGTGCCAGTGCCCAGCAGATGCTGTTTGTGAAGTGATAGTTTTTGTTATGTAATGTAGATGAAGAGATGTGAGAGAAGGATGGAGAAGAAGTGTTGTGGGCTTGGGTTGTAGTTGAGTGTGCAGAATGAATGTTAGTACTAAAAAGATGGAGACAGGAAGCAAGGTGCTCAGTTCTACCAACCATTGCTGATGTGAGGTGAAGGAGGGAAGCGTACTTGAAGGTAATTCTGTAGGAGAGAAAGCCAGTAAGATGGGAGATGATCCTGTAGGGTGGGTTTTCAGTAATATCCTTGGCAGTGGGACAGCAGTAGGTGAAACCTAGCTATTGGCTAGCAGTTTTCCTGCCAGATCTTGTGATACACCATAAATAGTAACTCAAGAGTTTATATAAAGCCACCATTGAGATAACTGCCTTCTAGGATGTTGTTTTGATGTTTGGTTATGTAGAACTGAATTATATGGAGTTGAGGTTAGAGGATTTTTATACATAGAAGCTTTCTTTGCTGAAGAATTTTTGCCTCACTTCTTTGAGACTATATTTTGGGGTTTAAAATCATTTATATATGGATTTAGGGGATTCTTAGACCTTCATATTAACTTTTTTTTAACTTCAAGGGTGAAAAATATGAAGGTACTTATAGAAAATATTTGTGCTCACCAATTACTCTACACTTGGAAAATTTACCACAAGAGCTTTCTTATATTGTATATATGTTAATGCTTAAGCATAGGTTTTGGTTAAAATGTGAATGAATTGCTAGGTCATATTTAACATAAAATGTTCTTTAATTCAAAGTGAAAAAGCCTCTAATTGTATCTTTGATTTTTTTTGAAATCTAATCATGATTTAACCTTTAATCATGATACAGCTTTCACAAAAGACATTGGTTTTTTACTGTTTCTTTTTTAAAACTGTATTTTTATTCCTGTTCACCTTTTTTTTTCTTTTGTCTTAGAGCACTCTCATTTTCTGACTTAACTCTGATAATGCCCACAGCAGCTGGGACTGGCCTGGATTGAAGTTAGAAGCTGGAAAACAATCCAGATTCTCCATGCGGTGGCAGAAACCAAGTCACTTGTGCCATCATTGTTTCCCAGCAATGTATTAGCATTGTATTGCTGTATTAGCAGGAAGCAGAATACATTGTATTAGCAGTGTATTCCTGTATTAACAGGAAGCTGGTGTCAGGAGCCAGAGCTGAGTATTGAACCTCCTCCATTTTGGAATGTAGGTGGCTTAATTGCTGGACTAAATGGTGCCTCTTACACCTTTTCTTTAAAAAGGATTAATTGGCCGGCACTGTGGCTCATTTGGTTAATCCTCCATCTGCGGCGCCAGCATCCCATATGGGTGCCGGGTTCTAGTCCCGGTTGCTCCTCTTCCAGTCCAGCTCTCTGCTGTGGCCCAGGAGAGCAGTGGAGGATGGCCCAGGTGCTTGGGCCCCTGCACCCACATGGGAGACAGGAGGAAGCAGCCTGGCTCCTGGCTTTGGATTGGCACAGTGTGCCAGCCGTAGCGGCCATTTGGGGGGTGAACCAACGGAAGGAAGACCTTTCTCTCTGTCTCTCTCACTGTCTAACTCTGCTTGTCAAATAAAAATAAAGGATTAATTGGAAATTTGCAGGTATATGCAAGAACTACAAGTGTTTTTTGATGGTGATTATTGATAAAAATTGAGTGCACTAATAGTGTTTTTGGTGATTAATATTGATAACAGTAAGCATTTGTAGCTTGTGGTCACATCCCTCACAATGTGATCTTGATCACAAGGGACCCATAGGTCAGGGCCGGAGTCATGGTACAGTGGATTAAGCTGATACTGGCATCCCATATAAGTGCCAGTTCAAGCCTTAGCTGTTCCACCTCTGATCCAGCTCCCTGCTAATGTGGCATGAAAGCGGAGGAGGATGGCTGAAGTGCTTGGACCTCTGCTACCCATGTGGGAGACCTGGATAGAGATCTACTGTCCTGGCTTTGACCTGGCCCAACCCCAGCTGTTACGGCCATTTGGGGAGTGAGCCAGAGGATGGAAGAGCCCTCTTCTCCCTCTCCCTCTGTCACTCTTCCTTTTAAGTAAATAATGTAAATAATAATAAATAATGTAAATCCTAAAAGACATCTAGGTTGAAATGCAAATATGGAATATTCCCATTTGTGTGAACCTAGTCAAGGAGAAGGACAGTGGGAATTTTATTTGTCGAGAATTGTGGGAAACTTGAGGTTTTGCTTTGCTGATTGCAGAAAGGCATGGCACTCCTGGGTTAGCTGGGTTAGACACTGAGAGTTTTAGCACAGCATAGCAAGCTGTGTAAATCCCATGTTTGCAGCAGTCTGTTTGCACGGCATCCTCTTGCCCCCTCCACCCCATGAGAGCAACACAGTGGTGGTGGTTGTGCTCATGTAGTGGGTGTATACTGTAGTTGAGAAGCCTGAGGTTAAGAACTTTTATTTTTAAATCAGGAGGGCTGCTGGTAAACCTACCTGGCCTTTGCCTTGAGGGAGACATCATCTGTCTTCCTCTGGAAGCAGATCTTCCCTGTCTAGAGAGAGCCACTATCTGTATCGCAAAAGGCTGTGTACAGATTTCTTGGTAGAGGTGGTACTGAGCAAAAGTTGTCAGAAATGGGGGGACCAACAGAGGTTCCTGTTACTGAACCCAGCGCAGCACAGTTCTCCTCTTACATTTCTTTGGGGAGCTTGAGCTTCGCTTTGAGTGCCCTTTTCTTTTGGCCTGAAGAACAAAATGATAAGACCTGGACTCAGGGGCCTAGTGCGGCATGGAGGAATGAGCATTGCCCCGGGGGCAGTTTTAGGCTTTGCGGTGTGTGTGGAAGTGAGCAGTAAGCAGACTTCCTCTGACGAAGCGTTTAGTTCATGCGATCCGATGGCCTGAGTTGGCTCAGCTCAGAAGAATGCTCCAGCCCTGGAGAAGCTGCCACATCCATGCTTCCTCCACTGGTGCCCCAGCTGGGTGACTCCAACTCAGTTGGCCAACGGGCTTCCTTTCCCCACGGGACTGACTTGTTAAAATGTACCCACTGAGGGATCATCAACTTGTTTTATTAATTTTAATGCTCTCTCTTGCTTCATTTTAAAATCATACCTGATTTTATACTTTCTCAACTTCATTTTGATTACTCATTTTGAGAATATTTATCTTGTGTCTGCCATGTGCTAACAAGGTAAGAAAAGATAGGTCTTTTCAGATTTTCTTAAGGTTCACTAAGATGTTGTTTTGATTTTCATTCAATTTGGATATTGTCATTGGAAGATAGTCCAGAATTTTGTATGTATTGTTTGTGTACTCAAGGAATGCTTTTCTCCCATGTAGATGAGGCCAGAGATATGATAGGAAAGGAAAATAAAGATTGTGAGAGCTGCTGGTTGACTTGTTGGCTGGGTAAAGTAGGGAAGAAATAAGGGCTTTGCTTCGTTCTTCAGTTTGTTTCTGTGGTTGACACCAGTGACCTTCACTTTGCTTTTGTCCAAAGGACAAGGACTGTATTTTACTGCTGTGTCCCTAGCATAGTGCCAAGATATGATGGGCTGTCAATAAGTATTTGTTGAGTGACATTTGAAGTTTTGTTTTGCATAAAAATCCTGGAGGAAATACAGAGTATTAAAAAAAGACTGGAAACGTGAGTGTACAGTCTCCTACTTTAGATCTGCTTTAGAGCAGGATTGAAAAGCTGTAGACCTTGAGCCAAATCCAGGTGCCATCTGTTTTTGTAAATAAAAGTTTTACTGGAGCATGGCCATACTTACTGCTTTACTTCTTATTTCTGGCTGCTTCCACGTGGAGTTGACGAGCTGTAACAGACCACGTGGCTCACAAAGCCAGAAATGTTTACTGTCTGGCTCTTTGCTGACATCGTTTGCCAAGCCTTGCAGAGGAGCTGCTTTGCTCGAGTGGACAGTTGAATTGTTGTGGATGTAGTGTAGGTGATCCCGCCAAGTGGGAGAGTGTGGAGACAGAAGTAATGAGAGATGGAGGACATGTTTACATCAGGATTGGGAGAGAAGGAAGCCTGTTGGGGGTGGAGGTTGGGGGGCAGGGGGAAGGCAGGAAACAATAGTGAGCGATATCGTGGAATCTGAGGGAGGCAAGAGATGTTTTGTTGGTGAAATACACATAATATTTACCGTTAGTGACATCTGGTACCTGCACAGGGTTTTACAGCCATTGCTACCATCTAGCTGCAGAACGTTTCTTTACTCACCCCCAAGTGAAACCCTGTGCCTATTTAGCAGTCACTGGCAACCACTCCCTCTATTCTGCCCTCTACCTTTTCCTGTTCTGGGTATTTCACTTAAATGAATCACCATATGTGGCTTGTGGGGGGTGAAGCAAGGAAGGGTCCCTCTGCATTCACTTAGAAAAATTGTTCCAGTTTGCTTTCTGTTGCTATAACATAACACCCCAAACTGGGTGTTTTGTAAGGAAAAGAGGTTGGTTTTTCTTCATGAAAAATCTTCAGTTGCATCTAGTGAGGACATGTGCTGTTGCTTCAAGGTCATGGCACAGAGGGAAGGGCAAGCAGGTGCCTGGGAAGAGGAAGCAGGAGGAGGCTGAGGAAGCTGAACCACTGTCCAACAAACAGTCCAGTTCCACCAGACTTGCTCAGGATGTCGTTAATCTACTTGAGTACCCCGGCCCCATGACCCCGGTGTTGTCCACTACCCTCCACCCCCCCAGTACTGTCACCTTGAGGAATTAAGCTTCAGTGTGAATTTTGGTGGGGACAAACCATAGCAACAATTCTTGCAAGGTTCACTGTAAAGTTGGTTGAGAAGAGCTAGACATAGTCTGACATCTCTTGAGTGCATTCAGGGCTGGGAAAAGTTTTTGTTTTTGTTTTTGTTTGTAAGATTTTATTTATTTGAGAGGTAGAGTTACAGACAGTGAGAGGGAGAGACAGAAAGTTCTTCCGTCCATTGGTTCCCTCCCCAGATGGCTGCGCTGATCCGAAGCCAGGGGCCAGGAGCTTCTTCTGGTTCCCCCACGCCGGTGCAGGGGCCCAAGTACTTGGGCCATTTTCTACTGCTTTTCCAGGCCACAGCAGAGAGAGAGATTAGAAGAGGAGCAGCCGAGACTAGAACCGGTGCCTGTATGGGATGCTGGTGCCGCAGGTGGAGGACTAACATACTCCGCCACGGTGCCGGCCCCAAAGATTTTGTTTTTCATAACAAGGGGAAATAGGCTTCTCTGTGTTAGAAGAAAAGGCAGTGGGAGAGAGGAATGTGGTTATGGAAGAGGTGGGCTAAGAGAAGGTCGCAGGCACCGAGAGTCCAGAGGTGGGCAAGCACATCCCGTCCCGTGTGGGTCCAGTGGCATGGGAGCTTTCCATACTCTGCAATGTGATTGCGGGTGTTATTCCTGGTTGTGTAGCTTCTTCAAGCTGCACAATAGCTTTTTTTAAAAAAAAAATTTATTTATTTGAAAGGCTGAGTTCCAGAGAGGAGGAGAGAGAGAGATCTGTCTGCTGGCCCATTGCCTAAATGGCTGCAACAGCCGGGGCTGGTTCAGGCTGAAGACAGGAGCCCTGAGCTTCTTCTGGGTCTCCAACATGAGTGTAAGAGCTGAAACATGTGGGCCATCTTTTGGTGCTGTCCCAAGGCGCATTGACAGAGATCAGGATCAGAAATGGAGCAGCTGGATCCTGAACCTGCAACTATATGAGATGTGGCTTAACCTGCTACGCCACAATGCCAGCCCCTGCACAATAGCTTTCATGGTTTTTTGAATCAGTTAAATGCAGACCAGTCTTTAGGGCTTCCAAGTAAGAATTTTAAGTGAACAAGGATGGAAAATGTGTGTGATGGTGGGTGAGGGCTGGGCAGGCTGATGACAAACTAGATTTTGAACCCCTTTAGGAAACATGACAATAGATGTGAGTAGGTCATACCGGGGAGGTTGTGACCTGATTAAGGTGGTGTATGTAAATTTCATGGCTAATAAGTGCTGAGAAGTAGAGTGTGTTGTGGTTGGATGCTTTAGAAGTGGCAGTGGGAACTGAGAGATGGTCATCTTGCTGGGAGAATGAATGAGCAGGAGTCTTGAGTGTCAGGAGCTCCCAGATATTTGAATTTTATATAGACTAAACAACTAGAGGTTTATATATGGTGACCAGGTTTTTTTGAAAATGAGATTTCTAAGAATAGCAAGTTACTACTTGCTGTCATAATTGTTTAATTAAATAAATTTTACACACTGAAATGTAAGATGGATGTGCTGCTCTCAGGACAGAACGATCAAATTATATACATCTAACACTGGAAGGATTTTAGTATCTTTGTTCTCATTTTTTTTTTTTTTTTTTTGCATTGGCAGTAATTCATAGACTGTATTTGTGAACGACCAATTCTTAGAACTCACATATGTATTTCCTGGGGGTCGAGATCATGTCTTGTAGCTGTCATGGTCACTTTCTCCGGACTCCAAGGTGGGACCCATGATCTCGTGTACCAGTGAGCTAGAGTAGAGCTGAACGTTGGAACCCAGAGCTGTCTGGATAATCAGTACTTCGTGATACTGAGCAGCATCAAGTGTGCTTGGCAAGCATTCGTCATATGGTTGAAATTTCGTTTTTGAGCCACTTTCTTAGGCGTGTAGGGCAGACTCCTGAGGTGGTGTTTATAGCTCACAAAGCATGCCAGCTGGAGCTGGTGGGGTCAGAGTCTCCAGTGAGTCTTTCCCGCTCTGTTTCTGCAGCTGTCCCTCATCTCTGAGTGTGTTTGGAAGCAGTATTCAAATTATTCTGCAGTTACAGCTTTAACTTGGTGACTTGAAACTGAAATCGAGTTTTGGGGAGTTTCTGAGTGGTAACAGGTGTTGCAGTTTCTAGCCGGCGCCTTACTTGTTGCCCCTTTCTGGTGTTGACTGAGGCATTACACTGGCTTTGTGAGTTACTCAACCCTGGGCCTGTGGGGCAGGGTGGGGTGTGGGGAGGAAGGAGTGTCAGGAAAAACCACATTACATATATTCAGTGAATTTCTCAAGGTAGAGGGGAAGATTTTAGGGGTTTGTTTTGAGGGGAAGTGATAATACATAATGGGTTTTGCAAAGTTTTGCTTTTCTGCTTTTAAAATAAACCTTGAAAAGGAGAAATGGGAGTTGAACGAGTATTGAAGTCCCTCTTTTTCCTTTTAGCTTTTACATAGGCTACAGTGTTTGTTTTTTTTTTTTTTTATTTCACCCCTATCCATTTTGCTATTTTAACTAATTAAGGGAGTTTTGAATTATTTTAGCTTACATAGTATTTTCTTCCCATTGAGTTGTCTTTTAATCTTTACTGATGTTTGAACATATAGGTTTTAACCTATTTAAACATAATCAAAAGTTTATACTGTTGTCAGGCTGTTATTATGGGAATTTTGATTTTAATTGCTAAAAACAAGGGAGTATTTTAAAAGGAATTCTTTTATCTAGACCAGGCAAATGATTGGGACTCACATTAGAAATCTTAGAAGGTTCTCCTTAAGGGGCACAGTGGTTAGTGCAGGGTTTAGGGTTGGGTCCAGGAAACCTGAAGTTACTAGTTAGCTCTTTGAAGAGCTCAGATCACTTAACCTTTGAGTGTTGGTTTTTCTTCTCTTTAAATATACATTTCAGGAAATAGATGTGAATGTATATATATATATGGAAAATAAAGGAATGTAAATTTTCCTTTGGCTTTTCTAAGTTAAAATTTGCATTGTGGTATAGTGGAAACTAGCTTTTAGTAGGATACTGACTAATGTGGATGTTTATTTTTATAATTTTTAAGACAAAATTAAGTATTTATGTGTGTATTTAAGAGGGACACATGTGGACACACACATACACAGACTGAGGGAGCACCCACCCTCCAGATCACCCCCCAAATGCCTGCAGTGCTGGGATGGGCTCACGCTGAAGCCGAGAACCAAGAACCTAGTCCAGGTCTCCCACGTGGATGGAAGGGACGTAACTGCTTGAGCCTCACCACTGCCCCAGCGGGTGTGCATTCGCAGGAGGCTGGAGTCAGGAGCCAGAGGAAGGTATGGAACCCTGTCATTCTGATTTGGGGCCCAGGTGTCTTAACCTGAGTCTCGACTGTTAGCGCGTGCCCCATGGTGTGGATGGAGTTAAATGTTTGGGTCTGTGGAAGATTGCAGGAGTTAATCTGCTAGTACAACTCTGCTGTAGGTTCCGCAGAGGGACTCCAGAGGAGACTCAGGAGGGCTGTAATGGAAGAGGCAGTGGGGCTGTGCACAGCCCCCGAGGAAGCAGTGAGGCTCCGGCTTTGTGCAGCAGAGGCACGAGACAGGACAGCCACATTTCAGTGCAGTTTTCCCCAGACAAACCACCAGGCATGTGGTGAAAGATCATCTATATCACTTGACAGTTTGGTTTTCAATTTAACTGCAATAGGATTGGATTAATAGGTGAATATTTTATCACGAGTGATTTGGGCAAAGTGCCCATTTCTCATGTCTGAATCCTGGCCTTGAAATTGAAAGAAATCTTCCTAGAGGAAGAACCAAATGAACATTAGTGTGATTGCTGACCTCCGTACTTGGTGCTGCAGTCAGACTTCTGAACCTATCTGCACCCCGCTTATCTGTACCAGAAAGTCATAAAACGTTATTTCTACAGGAAGTATGAAAATACATTGTACAATGGCCCTCAGGAAATGGGACAGTGGGAGAACAGAAGGGGCCAATTAGGCCCTCAGCAGTGGCACAGCAGAGGCTGGGTCCTCAGGACAAACACTGTGGCTATGTGGAATAGGGAAGAGAGATGACGCAAGTCCTTGGACCCAGCTTCGAGTGATGGCAGGAGGAGGGTCAGTAGCCACTCAGCTGTCAGGCCAGGGGATAGACTCATGCACGTAGCACACTGAAAAACCAAAGTGGTCTTCTAGGATAATGATGTTGCTGTTTCCTGAGGACCATTGTACAAGGTATTTTCATTTGCCATGGTGGGTGGGGAGTGGGGAAGGGCTACTTTAAAAATATTTTTTTAGGTGCTGGTGCTGTGGCGCAGTAGGTTAATCCAGCGCCTGCGGCGCCAGCATCCCATATGGTTGTCGATCCTAGTTCTGGTTGCCCCTCTTCAAATCCAGCTCTCTGCTATGGCCTGGGAAAACAGTAGAAGATGGCTCAAGTTCTTGGGCCCCTGTACCTATGTGAGAGACCTAGAAGAATCTTCTGGCTCCTGGCTTCGGATCAGCGCAGCTCTGGCCGTTGCGGCCATTTGGGGAGTCAACCAGCAGACAGAAGACCTTTCTATCCGTCTCTCCCTCTCATTATAACTCTACCTTCCAAATAAATAAATAACAAATCTTAAAAAAATAAATTTTCTTAAAAAGGCTTATTTATTTAAGAAATAGAGCTCCCATCTACAGTGGCCTGGGCTAGACTGGGGCCAAAGCCAGAACCTGGGAACTCAATCCAGGTCTACTTGAGCTGTATCACCATTGCTTCCCAGGGTCTACATTAGCAGGAAGCTGGAATCAGGAGTGAGAGGCAGGAATTGAGCTTAGGCATTCCAATGTGGGATGCAGATGTCTTAATCACCAGGCTAAGTGCCTGCCCCAGAGGGGCTACTTAAAAAAAATGCAGTTTGGGACAGTGTTGTGGTGTAGAAAGTAAAGCCACTGCCTGTGACACCTTATAGGTGCTGGTTTGGGTCCTGGCCGCTCCACTTCCAGTCCAGCTCTCTGCTAATGCACCTGGGAAAGCAGCAAAGGATGGCCCAGGTACTTGGACCCCTGCACCCACGTGGAAGACCTGGAAGAGGCTCCTGGCTTTGGACCAGCCTTGCTCCAGCCATTGTGGCCAATTGGAGATTGAACCAGCATGTGGAAGATCTCTGTATATTTCTCCCTCTCTCTATGTGTGTAACTCTGCCTCTCAGATAAATAATTTTTTTTGAAAATGCAGTTTATTTCTGTTAGAAGAAGTAGTTTTGCCTGTTTAAAAATAGACTCTGGTCAGTGCAGATCATTTAAGGTGTTGGTGGGGTTGGGTTGGAGCAGGCAGTGAAGAACAAGGGAGAGGTTATATGGGTAGAGGAAGAGAGAGGTGGGGAGCCCAGAGTACTTTAGTATAGAAGGGTGGTGTTGGCTTTTTAGTCTTCATTTTCCTCTGTAAGTGGATCCTTTTTGATCAGTGATGAGATACCATAGCATTTGCTCTTGAGTGACATTAATGTTGACGCAGCCTTGTTTAGTGTACCCAGGAAAAGCCAAGCGTGCCCAGGCAGGCATCTGTCTTGTTTCTTTTGGATGACTTGATGCTGTACAGTGAGGAGGGGTACGTTTTGTCCAGGTTCAGCACTGAGGGGGATGTCTAAGGAGATGCAGGCTTTCCTTTTTCTTGTATGTTGTGGCTTTCACTAAGGATGTGTGTTGATTCCCCACGTGGCTGAGAGGGGCCACACAGACACGAGACAGTTGAGACAGGTAGAAGAGTCTGCATTTGGGCAGAAGCTGGTGAATTCTGGCAGCTGCATGGCTTAGGAAGGCCCTAAGCCTGCCTTCTCACTTGCTGTGCAGTCACGGAGAGTCAGCTGCCCCTTGACCCAGCAGGCTTCTGTGTGGAATAGCCGTTCATTCCAGAACCCCCAGGAACTGAGCCCTGCTCTGTGCTCTCCCCCGGTCCTTCATTCAGCCCCAGCTGCAGTGAAGGGCTGAGCTCCCCAGTGTGTCCAGTGCGGTCTCTGGTGTTTCCTGCTGACCTGGCTCTCCTCCATTTGTACCCTAGGAAGAATGGGAATGTCCACCAGATCTGTGAGGCCTCTAGATTTGGAGCTCATTCCAAAAGAATGCTTTTCTTTTTGGTGTTTTGACCTTCAATTTCAGTCTAGTCTAAAGAAAAGTTACATTTTTGCAAAATGGGGAGGTTCTCCAAAGCTAGCTGTGATGGTGGTAGAGTAACATCCCTTGGTCCGGTTGAAAAATCTTGGCTGTTCCTTTTTCAGTTGTTTAGAGTGGGGTTTAGACCTTGCTGGTTTTTTTTTAAATTTTTTTAGTCCCGGTCGGGGCGCCGGATTCTCTCCCGGTTGCCCCTCTTCCAGGCCAGCCCTCTGCTGTGGCCCGGGAGTGCAGTGGAGGATGGCCCAAGTGCTTGGGCCCTGCACCCCATGGGAGACGAGGTAAAAGCACCTAGCACCTGGCTCCTGCCATCGGATGAGCGCGGTGCGCCGGCTGCAGCGCGCTGTCCGTGGCAGCCATTGGAGGGTGAACCAACGGCAAAGGAAGACCTTTCTCTCTGTCTCTCTCTCTCACTGTCCACTCTGCCTGTCAAAAAAAAAAAAAAAATTTTTTTTTTTTATTTGACAGGTAGAGTTACAGACAGTGTGAGAGAGAGAAAGACAGAGAGAACGGTTTTCCTTCCACTGGTTCACTCTCCAAATGGCCGCTACAGCTGGCGCTGTGCTGATCTGGAGCCAGGTGCTTCTTCCTGGCTTCCCATGCGGGTGCAGGGCCCAAGCACTTGGGCCATCCTCCACTGCTCTCCCAGGCCACAGCAGAGAGCTGGACCGGAAGAGGAGCAACTGGGACTAGAAGCCAGTGCCCATATGGGATGTCGGCGCTGCAGGCGGAGGATTAGCCTAGTGAGCCATGGCGCTGACCCCTAGACCTAGCTGTTTTGAAACATATTCCCTGGTTCGTTCAAAAATGAACTAGGATTAGGTACTGCTTATTTATGGGACAGTGATAATGACCTGAAACAAAACAGTCTTTTTGCATAAGATTTATTAAGAATGTTTAAAACCCTAAATGCATATTCACTATAGGAAAATTGGAAAGCCTTGCAGGCATTCGGGAGGAGAAACAACCCACATCCACGATGCCCGCACTCAGGAGTAATCTGTTAGTGTCACTTTCCCCCACTGTTTGGACTGATTTTTGATTCACTTCACTGTTTTTCAGCAAAAACTGAAATACTGGCCCAGAACTGGATGTCAGTCTTGTCCTGGGTCTAGGAGCTTTCCTGAATGGTTTCCTGAGTCGGCTGATGCAAGTAGCTGACTGAGCTCCGGGGACTCGCAGGGACTGAGAACATCTGGGTGCAGAGGTGGGGAGAACCCCGGCCACAAGGGCTCCTCAGTCAACCTGCTCAGTGACAGCTGTCGCGTTTGCTCGAGTATTTCAGTCCAAATGCGGAGTCCCTAAAAACTGTCTCCTATCATTTCTAGTGAGATGATGCAATTCAGGGGAAATAGAATCAGAGTTGATTCATTCGGACATATTATATGCAGACATTTTAGAAATTCCTGTGATGTGTACTGGATTGTGTTTCCGGGCACTCTGTTTCCATTTCTACTTAGCCTGATGGGGAGATTATAGTAGCTTTGTTACTAGGAATATTGCTCCTATGTGTTTATCTTTTAGCTTTTGTTAATATGCTCTATGAAAGCACTTTATTAGCTAAGGTGCTGTGGAGGATAGGATTGTAGGGTGACTTTGCATTGGAATTCAACAGTAATCTAATTTTGACCAATTATTTAAATTATTCAGGGTATAGTGTGGTTAAATCACTCCTCGAGGTACCAGCATCCCATATCAAAAGGCCTGGGTTCCAGGTCCAGCTCTGCTCATGATTTCAGCTTCCTGGTCATGTGGACTCTGGGAGACAGGAAGTGGCTCAAGTGCTTGGGTCCCTGGCACCCATGGGCGAGAACTAGATTGAGTTCCAGGCCCCTGGCTTTGGCCTGGCCTAGTCCCAACTATTGTGGGTATTTGGAGAGTGAACCAGTGGATGGAAGATCTTTGTGTCTGCATTTCAAAAAAAAAAAAAAAAAAGCCAAGAAGATATCTTACAAATTTCCTACAGTTCTAACAAATTTTGTCCAAATTTGTGAACTATATTTTGGGTTTCCCCTATAGATGAGACTGTGGTTTCATGGGTTTTAAATTATTTCTACTGCAGATTCGGGAATCTGCACCCAAGGCCAGTTTGAAAAAACTGCAGTATGCTGTTGGTGGTGCTGAGATAGGGTGAAGACTGTGGTGGCCTCTTGTCCTTGGTGGGTTGGACAGAGAGGATCAATGCCCAGCTGAAGGCTGAGGCTTTGTGTGGATTTCTCCACGACTTTCTTTTGAAGGTCTTGTCATGTAGCCACGGTAATGTTAAAAGTCTTGACTGCTAACCTGACTGTGCGTCAGTTGCTTAGAAACGCTCCCTTACATAATTATTTTTCTCTCCCTCTCCTTTTTGTTTTCTCCTTCCCCTCTAGTTTGTTTGTTTTTGTGAAAGATTTATTTATTTGAAATTCATAGCAACAGAGAGAACAAGGGAGGATGCAGAGAGAGATTTTCTGTCTGCTGGTTCACTCTCCAAACAACTGCAACAGCCACATCTGGACAAGGCTACAGTCAGGAACCAGGAACTCCATCTGTGTCTCCCACAAGGGAGGCAGGAATCCCAACACTGAGGCCATATTAGGCTTGCCTTTCCAGTCCTGCTGCATGAGCAGAAAGCTGGTTTGGAGGACTCAAACCGTCACTGTGATATGGGTTGCTGGCTGCATGGTTTAAGCTGGTGGGGACGGAACTCCTTGTCACCTGGGGACTGGAATAAGGGGGCATGTGAGCTGCAGTGATAGTCTGTATTTGGTCAGGAGATTTTATGGAGCAAACAGTGGACTCCTATTTAAATAGTTCTGGAAGGAGCATTACTGGTGTTTGTAGGCCCTGGTCCAGATGGAAACTGCCGCTTTTGTGACCCACCCCTCTCATTTGACTCTGAAACATTTCCTTATGACTTTACATTAGGGCTTGCAGTCGTTCCCTTCTGATCTCTAGCCTCCTGGTAATTAAAGTGCTTTCCTACTTCCTTTGTGCTGTGCTGTTGGTCATCAGGGTTGGTCTATAGCAAACACACTGGTCCGGATACAAGGGATCTGGAAAATCCAGGAGTTAGCAAATGATTCATCCTTTGCCCAGAATAGCACCAGAGTGAACCTGAGAAGAAGACTGTCATACAGGGGTGGGAGAAAGTACAAGTTGGAGGGCCAGTTTGTGCTCTTTGTTTAATAAGATCAGTTGGATAAAGGGTCATTGTTAACTTCAGCCAGTATCTGAAGTTAAGCAGACACACCTGCATTTGAATCTGCTCTCTGCCTTGAGGGAATTATTCAACTTCTGTGCCTCAGTTTTCTTTTGTGTAAAATGGGGATAATATACTACCTGCCTCATAGGAACAGGTTAAGGCACACAGCACCCAGCACTTAATACTCATCAGTGTTTTACTGTGAATGGTCCTTGAACATCTGCCTACCTCGAACCAGCATTCTTTTCCTGAAGACATGCTGTAATTTTACAGGAATATTCAACTAACTCCTCTTTGCGTGCCCAGCTAAAAATGTTTTTATGGAAGTCCTTGATGTTAGTCAGCAAATGCTGTGTTTCAGATTTTTATTTATCAAGATTCATTCTAAGATATAGTACCAAATTCATAGATAAAGTATTTCTCACCCTTGATCTCCTTTGCTCCTATAACTGTGAAATTACACATAAAATAGTTTAAAGCAACTTGGTACTCTTTTAGGTAGGAATAAATGTGACTCTTATATAAGAGCATTAACATTAAAAACTTTTATGTAGGAAACAATTTGCAACTTGAAAATGGTTTTCAACTTTCTGGCATATTGCCAGAGTTCCCAACATCGTAACTCAGCTGGAAATGCAGGTTGTCTGAGCCTGGAGCCCGGGGTCACTCATGCTCCCTGGTCAGGGTTCTGCGCAGAGGTCCCTGCAGTGAAAGCTGGTGAGGATGACACACAGTCCCTCAGCAGTTGTGTCAGCAGGGATGGACAGTTTTCAAGGGCTCCATAAAGCGTATCAGATAACGTGACAGTTTATGTATAGACAGATGCACACACAGATTTATTTTAAGGAATTGTTTTGTGATTGTAGTGCTAGCCTGTCTAAACTGCAGGCCCCTGGGAGGAGCTGATGTTGCAGCTGCAGTTAGAAGGCTAGGCAGTCTGGGAGAAGGCATTTGACTGAGTGGATGGCAGCACCCGTGTTATGGAGAGTCATGCACTTAAAGTCTACTGATCCCAGCGTTAATCATATGTAGAAATGACCTTCACAGCAACATGTGGACTGGTGTTTGGCTAAACATCTGGGGACCATTGCCTAGCTACGTTGACAACATAAAATGAGCCATCACAAGGTCTTCATCTCCGCTGTGTTCATAGCTCTGCGTCCCCCACCCCCACCCTGCTGCTTGTCCTGTACTCAACTCTGAGCCCGCCCTGGCCTTCCTCACTGGTGTGGTGTTCCTGCCTTGCTGGAGTACTCTACTCGCCTGGCTCAGGGAGCCAGCTCGGTTCCACATGAAGGGTGCCTGAGTCAGCGGACAGCAGAGAAGTTTGAGCTGAAGGGTCTGGAGAGCTGGAATGGAAACCGAGGGGGAGAAGACTCCGGACTCACAGACACATCACGGTGTGATCAGCACTCCCCAGGAATCCCAGCTGCGGACGGGAGGGGACTGAGTGAACTCTGCAGAGGCCCTGCGGCTCTGACTCCATGGCTTGGTGACTGTGGGCAGAAACTGTCACTTTATCAAACTGTCTGAGTTGGATGCTTCCTGTCAGAATCACTGTGCTCTTTTTCATTACCACAGGAATAATTTAGGAGAAATTCTCATACAGTTTTGGTTTTCCGTGTTTCCCTTTATTGTTCTTTAGCTTTCATTTTCTCTTTTTCCTACGTAATGACCTGGCTTCCCTTAAAGGGCAGCACCAAGGTTCCTGCTTGCCCTATTGCAGTGCCTCCAGATTGTTCTTTGGTCCTCTTCTCTTATACGGCGAGGCACCTTCTGAAAGTAATTTCTGTTTTGTTTTTGTTTGGGACTATGATAAAGTGAATCAGAATTTCTCATTCTTTCCACTCACATTGTAAAATTTACTATGGTTGTTTTTTCAAAATGACATTTTAAGTGAATTTTTCATAATGTAATAAAGTATTTCGAGAGCCCAGTGACTATAGCAAGATGTGCAGTAATTGGTAATGCAGACGTTACACTGAGAGCTGGCATTCCAGGTGAAGCTGGGGATACAGCTGAGAGATCGTCCTTGGGCCGCAGTTCCATGCAGCCCTGCTGAGAAAGGCTGCGATGAGGGAAATGCAGTTACTTTCATAATTTATGGCATTTGAAGAAAACAAAAGAAACAATACTGATTATACTGATATCAGAGCTAATTTTTTTTTTCAAGTTCCTTGTTTAAGCAGTGCCTGGAAGGTGTGGACTGTTGTTGGGTGTGGTCTGTACTGTATTTGTTACTGGTCTGTGCCAAGATTGGGAGTAGATTTAGAAGCTTTTGTGGCATGGTGATGTTCCTGTGATATTCACATCTGATCTTTTTTTCTCTTAAAGATTTATTTATTTATTGAAAGGCAGAGTTACAGAGAAAGGGAGAGACAGAGAGAGATCTTCCATCCACTGGTTCGCTCTCCAAGTGGCTGCAAAAGCCAGGGCTGGGCCAGGTCAAAATCAGGAGCAGGGGCTTTGTCTTGGTCTCCCACATGGGTAGCAGGGTCCCTGTCACTGGGCCATCTTCCGCTGCCTTTTCAGATGCATCAACAGGGAGCTGGATTGGAAATGAAGCAACAGGGACACTAACTGGTGCCTATACAGGATGCGGGTGTTGCAATGGTGGCTGAACCCCCCATGCCACAACTCACTGCACCACAATGCCAGCCTTTTTAATTCACTATATATTGTATTCTACAAAGGAATTAGGTTATGATGGATTAGAGATTTGAGAGGGATGACAGCAACAGTTAGCTCTTCTCTGCAGACCAATCAGAAGCACTGCTTTAGAGGAGTCTGTGTAAGACAGCTGTTCAGTAACATCCGTGTGGTGGATTCCATGCTGTCTTCCCATTTAACATATTGTCCTGTTGACTGCTGGCATAATGTGAGCGTGCTCTCCAGTTAAAGAATTCTGTAAGGACTCTACTTTGCAGCTCCTGGATTATCTGGCTTTTCATAGATTTTATTTTCAAATTTTATAAGTAGCTAATTTAAAATATAAAGATAGAAATGGGTGCATATTTGCTTTCTCAGTGAAGCGGCCTACAGCCAGCCTCCCATATCAGTGCTGGGTTCAATACATGCCTTTGGCTCCTGACTCCAGCTTCCTTAGCTTCCTGCTCATGTAGACCCTGGGAGACAGCAGTTGTGTTCCTGTCACCCGAGTGGGAGGCCTGGATTGAGTTTCTGGTTCCTGGCTTTGGCTTTGCTTCCAGCCCTAGCTATTACAGACATTTGAGGGATGAAACCAGTGGAAATCAGCTCTCATGTGCTCGCTCGCTCTATTTTTCTTTCTTCCTCTCCCCTCCCCTCCCCTCCCCTCCCCTCTCCCTTTTTGACAGGCAGAGTGGATAGTGAGAAACAGACTGAGAGAAAGGTCTTCCTTTGACATTGGTTCACCCTCTAGTGGCTGCCACGGCCTGCGTGCTGCAGCCAGCGCACTGCGCTGTTCCGATGGCAGGAGCCAGGTGCTTCTCCTGGTCTCCCATGGGGTGCAGGGCCCAAGCACTTGGGCCATCCTCCACTGCACTCCCGGGCCATAGCAGAGAGCTGGCCTGGAAGAGGGGCAACCGGGACAGAATCTGGCACCCCGATCGGGACTAGAACCCCGTCTGCCGGCCGCAGGTGGAGGATTAGCCTATTGAGCCGCGGCACCGGCCATGTGCTCGTTCTTGCTCTCTCTTTCTCTTTCGCTTCCCTTCTTCCTCTCAAATACTTAAAAGTGTAAATGCAAAAATGAGTGTTCTGCTGACTTTTTGTTTCATCCCTGCCCCTACTTCCCACTTTTCTTTTATTGGAGGAGTCACCTTTCTCCCTTTCTTGTGTTACTGTATTTCTGTATCAAAGAGTAGACAGTGGATATACTCCATGTCCTTCTGATAATCTCCGTGAGAACATTCTGAGTTTTGGATAAATAAGGGGCAGCAGTGTAGAAGTCAGCTTTGCTGTGCTGATTATGGAATATGGAGCATTTTCTTCTGTTTAAACCAATAGCTGTCTTAAATAAGATAGGAGGGAAAAAAAATACAACTTTTATGTAAACTGGCTTATCATTGGGATAGGAGCACTATTCTATGTAAACTGCAGAGGTCGGCAAGAATGAGTTGTAGATAGAAGGATATCTTCCCTCTGTATCGTGTCAGCTTCAAGGGGAGGTCTCAGGTTCTCAGTAAGTCTCCACTGTAGCAAGTAGAGAAATTACCCCAAGGGCCCTAAGTGTTGCCTTGTGGAATACTAATAATTTCAGCCCAGAAGATTTTTGATGTGGACAGATTATGACCTTGGCTATGTTATAATCTCAGCAAACACCCAGAAAGCATTTGATTCAGAATTTTGTGTCCATCATTAATTTTCTTGGATTTTTAAAAGATTTCTTTTATTTGACAGAGTGAAAAAGATCCCCCAAACCTTTTATTTAGTGAATACAAACTTCATGCATTTCATAAATACAACTTCAGGAATGTAGTGATTCTTCTCACCTTACCTGCCTTCCCACTCCACCCCCTTCCTTCTCCCTCTCTCATTCACATTCTTATTTTTTTTTTTTTACTGAGATCTGTTTTTAGTTAATTTTATACACATATAATTAACTCTGTAGTAAGTAAAGAGTTCAAAACATTGTATAAAAAAACATGTTCCTCAACAGTTGGGACAAGGCCTATTCAAAGTCATTGCATCTGGAATGTCAATTTCACTTCTGTAGATTACCTTTTAGGTGCTCTATTAGTTATCACAGATCAGGGAGAACATATGATATTTAGCCTTTTGGGACTGGCTTATTTCACTCAATATGATGTTTTCCATGTTCATCCATTTTGTTCCAATTATTGGATTTCATTTTATTTTACTGTTGTGTAGTATTCCATGGTGTAGATATCCCATAATTTCTTCATCTAATCTTCAGTTGATGGACATTTAGGCTGATTCAGTATCTTAGCTATTGTGAATCAAGCTGCAGCAAACATGGGGGTACCGATAACTGTTTCACATGCTGATTTCATTTCCTTTGGGTAAATTCCCAGGAGTGGGATGGCTGGGTCATATGGTAGGTCTGTATTCAGATTTCTGATCTATCTCCATACTGTCTTCCACATTTGGCTATATCAGTTTACATTTCTACCAACAGTGGATTAAGTTACCTTGTTCCCCAAATCCTCACCAGCATTTGTTGTTTGTTGATTTCTGTATGAAAGCCATTCTAATGGGGGCGAGGTAAAACCTCATTGTGGTTTTGATTTGCGTTTCCTTGATGGCTAGTGATCCTGAACATTTTTTCATGTGTCTGTTGGCCATTTCAGTTTCTTCTTTTGAAAAAATGCCTGTCCAAGTCCTTTGCCCATTTCTTAGCGGGATTGTTTGTTTTGTTGTTTTTGAATTTCCTGACCTCTTTATATATTCTGGTTATTAATCCTTTATCAGTTGCATAGGTTGCAAGTAATTTCTCCCATTCTGCTGGTTGCCTTTTCACTTTGCTTAGTGTTTTCTTTTGCAGTACAGAAGCTTCTCAATTTGATATATTCCCTTTTGTCAATTTTGACTTTGTCTATGCCTCTGGGGTCTTTGCCAAGAACTCTTTGCTTATGCCAATGTCTTGCAGGGTTTCCCCAGTGTTCTCCAATAATTTGATGGTATTGGGTTGTAGATTTAGGTCTTTAATCCATTTTGAGTGGATTTTTGTGTAAGAGGTAAGGTAGGGTTCTAGTTTCATACTAGACCTCCAGTTTTCCCAGCACCATTTGCTGAAGAGACTGTCCTTGCTCCAAGGATTGATTTTAACTCCTTTGCCAAAGATAAGTTGGTTGTAGATGCTTGGATTATTTTCTGACATTTCTATTCTGTTCCATTGGTCTGTCTATCTGTTTTTGTGCTGGTACCAGGCTGTTTTGATTATGACTACCCTGTAGTATGTCTTGAAATCTGGTATTGTGATGCCTCCTGCTTGGTTTTTATTGTCTAACATTGCTTTAGCTATTTGGGGTCTCCTGTGTTTCCATATGAATTTCAGCATCATTTTATGTATATCTGAGAAGAATATCCTTGGTATTTTGATTGGTGTTGCATTGAATCAATAAATTACTTTTGGTGGTATGGATATTTTGATGATACTGATTCTTCCAATGCATGAACATGGAAGATTTTTCCATTTTTTTGTACATGTGTGTATTCTATTTCTTTCTTTAATATTTTGTAGCTATCATCATAGAGATCTTTGACATCCTTGCTTAAATTTGTTTTAAGGTATTTGATTTTTTTTGGTAGGTATTGTGAATGTGATTGATCTAAGAAGTTCTTTCTCAGCCATGGCATCATCTGTGTATACAAAGGCTGTTGATTTTTTGAGTGTTGATTTTATATCCTTCCACTTTACCAAATTCTTCTATGAGTTCAAATAGTCTCTTGGTGGAGTCTTTTGGATCCCCTATATATAGAATCATGTCATCTGCCAATAGGAATAGTTTGATTTCCTTCTTCCCAAATTATATTCCTTTGATTTATTTTTCTTTCTTAATGGCTCTGGTTAAAACTTATATTGAATAGCAATGGTGAGAGTGGGCATCCTTGTCTGGTTCTGGATCTCAGTGGGAATGCTTCCAAATTTTCCCCATTCAATAGGATACTGGCTGTAGGTTTGTCATAAATTGCTTTGTTTGTGATGGAGAATGTCCCTACTATACCCAATTTGCTTAAAGTTTACATCATGAAAGGGTGTTGTATTTTATCAAATATTTTCTCTTCATCTATTGAAGTAATCATGTGGTTTTTGTCCTTCAGTTTGTTAATGTGATGTATCACATTGATGGATTTGCATATGTTGAACCATCCCTACATACCTAGGATAAATCCCAATTTTCTCTTCAGCGCTGGTATGGAGACTCTTGGCTGGTTGGGTCCTAAGTTGTGTGCGTCTTCGCCCTCCACGTAGGTCCACTGTGTTCCTCCAATTTGTGTAGAACTTCTTCTGCTGTTTTCTCCCTAACCCTTTCCTGAGACTGCATCTTGTGACTTTAAAAACTCTCTGCTCCTAGATGTGAGCAGCAGGCTCCCTCCCTTCTCTGCCATCTTAATCCAAGCTGGAGATTCTTTATTCTGCCTCTCTAAGTCTGTTCTTAAGGCTTTCCACCATATTTTTTATTTGTTCTATTGAATTCTTCGTTTCCAATATTTTTTTGATTTCTCTTTAAAATGTCAATTTCATGGGAAAGATTTTCATTCATGTCATGTGTGGATTTCTTTAGTTCATTAATTTGCTTCTGATTACTTCTAAGTAATCCTAAAATCATTTTTTTTTTTGAATTCTGTTTCTGGCATTTCGTCAGTCTTTTCATCTTCACGTTCTAGTATTAAAGTGTTGTGTTCTTTTGGGGGTGTCATGCTGTCTTCCTTATTTCTGTTTCTTGAATTGCCGAATTATTATTTGTCATTTGTGGTGATACTTGGTTTTTTTATTTTCCTTCTTTTCTCCTGTTATGGTTTTATCTTTGGACTGTGCCTCTGTTGTCAGTGGAGTGTCTGCTCTTTCAGTGAATACCCAGAGGTGCGTGCTGGGTGTGCGCAGCGAGCTCTATCAGTGCTCCAGTGTGAGGAGAGGATCCAAGGTGACACCCAAGTTGGGCATGGTAAATCTCTCTTCTTTTTTTTTTTTTTAAGTCAGAGGGGAGGTTGTTCTGCCCTGTTGGCATATTCTTACACTCATCTCCTCTCCTCAAAGGAGACCAGTGCCTGGGTACTAGTCCCAGTCAGTACAGTTTTCATCCACACTGCCCCAAGAACCACACAGAGGATCCATGCAGTCCTTGGTGTGAACATGTAATAATGACCCTCACCAGGGAATCGGGGAGCCCTGAGCACATGGAGCTGCCCACAGTGACTCCCCAGAGTCCCAGCCACACCCTGCACCTTCCCACGCAGCCACAGTGTTTTCACAGTCCCAGCACACAAGGCTCCCACAGTCACGAGCACCCAGTCCCCTGTCAATTCTCCCAGCCAGACTCAGGCATCTCCTCCTGGCTGGCTGCTGAGTGTGTGGACATGAGCTGGCACAGCTGTTGCGTATGTCCAAAATGGCACCCATCCTCTCTTGGCTAGTAAAGGACTGCAGTGCTGGGTGCTCAGAAACATGCCCCAAGGCTGGCACCGTGGCTCACTAGGCTAATCCTCCACCTTGTAGCACCGGCACACCGGGTTCTAGTCCCGGTCAGGGTGCCGGATTCTGTCCCGGTTGCCCTTTTTCCAGGCCAGCTCTCTGCTGTGGCCAGGGAGTGCAGTGGAGGATGGTCCAAGTGCTTGGGCCCTGCACCCCATGGGAGACCAGGAGAAGCACCTGGCTCCTGCCTTTGGATCAGCGCGGTGCGCCGGCCGTGGCGGCCATTGGAGGGTGAACCAATGGCAAAGGAAGACCTTTCTCTCTGTCTCTCTCTCTCTCTCTCACTGTCCACTCTGCCTGTAAAAGAAAAAAAAAAAAAGCAGAAACATGCCCCACCTTTCTTCCCCTCTAGGTTGGCAGGCACACTGTCCCCAACAGGGCTCCAAGCTGGACACACGCCAGGCTCTCTCCACAGCTTTATTGCCAGTGGCTCTGGCAGCTGCAGTCTGGCCCCACCTCACTCCAAGGCTGGTGCTGAGGTTCTCGGCTGCTGGGGTCCTGAGTTGTGCACATCCACACCTTCCGCTTAGATGCAGTGCCCCTCTAATTTGTGTGAAGTTTCTTCTGCCATTTTCTCCCTAACTCTTCCCTGAGATTGTACTCTCTCCACTTTTTTTTTAAACTATCTTCCCCTAGAATAGAGCATTAAGCTCCCTCCCTATTCTGCCATCTTCTCAGCAACCTCTACAAAAGAGATCTTACTCCATTGTTTCACTCCCCAAATGGCCACAACATCTGGGGTTGCACCAGGCCAAAGCCTGGAGCTCAGAGCTCTACCTGTATCTCTCATGTCAGTGGCAGGGGCCCAAGCCGTTTTCTGCTGCTTTCTCAGACATGTTAGCAGGGAGCTGAATCAGAAGTAGAGCAGCCAGAATTTCAACCAGTGCTTGAGTATAGAATGCTGGCATTGAAAGTGGCTGCTTAACCTGCTGTGTCACAACACCAGCCCCCACTGTTAAATTTAAAACTAGCTGTTCATGTTTGGAGATACATCCTAAAATGTAGCATGGGTATCTGAAAACAAGGACTTGTTAAGTAATGGTGTTAGGCATTGTTTTGCACACTTAGGTGTTTAAGTGTTTAAACTACATCTTTGAAAGCTCACTACTAATAACTTTGAAGACTTGTTACTGGGAGAAGTATGGCTAATGGAGGGCACACAGAAGTGCAGAAGTTGGGTGGAAGCAGCAAAGACATATAGAGAGTGTAGGCTTTCCTCTCCGTCAGACTTTGGATCTTGTGACCTTGAATACACCTTACCCTCTGTGAACTTAAGTTTCTTAATCTTTTCAGCTCTTAATTGCATGGTTGTTGGCATATCACATAGCTCTCAACAAAGCTATGGTATTTGTGATCTGAAGTACTTTAAAATATATACACAGGTGTTGGTGTTGAGGCACTATGGGTTAAGTATCCACTGCCAGCTTCCTGTATCAAGTTCTAGCCACTCTGCTTCCAATCCAGCTCTCCACTAATGTGCCTGGGAGGCAGCAGAAGATGTTCTAAGTGCTTGGACCCCTGCCACTCACAAAGGAGAACCAGATGGACCTTTGTCTTTGGCCTGGTCCAGCTTTAGCCATTGTTTCTATTTGAGGAGTGAACCAGTAGTTGGAAAAATCGCTTTCTTTTCTCTTCCACTCCCTCTCTGTTTCTATACAAATAATAAGATATCTTTTTAAAAAAGTACACATTAAGGGGGCTGGCCCTGTGGTGTAGCAGGTAAAGTCATTGCCTGCAGTGCCAGCATCCCATATGGGTGCTGGTTCAAGACCTGGCTGCTCCACTTCCAATCCAGCTCCCTGCTATGGCCTGGGAAAGCAGTAGAAGATGGCCCAAGTCCTTGGGCCTGTGGACCTGTGTGGGAGACCCGGTAAAAGCTCCTGGCTTTGGATTGGCTCAGCTGTGGCCATTGCGGGCATTTGGGGAGTGAACCAGCTGATGGAAGACCCCTCCCTCCCTCCCTCCTTCTCTCTCTCTCTCTGCAGCTCTGCCTTTCAAATAAATAAATACATCTTTTAAAAAATACACATTAAAATACATAAAAGATTCAAAGTTACAAATGTCCATGTTTAAATATATTGAAGAATTACCATTTAGGTAGGATAGAAATTTAAAATTATGTTCATGTCCTATATTCTCTGAGGTGGATTTAAAGAAAAAGCTCTCATTTTCCGTTCTGACATGCAAAGTATGGTACCTTAGTGTATCTACAAAATGAATCATTACTTTCTCTCAGATAGGCTCATAATCCAAGAAACGATGTAAGATCAAATACTGTGTAATTCCTTGGTGATCTGATCCAAATGGTTTGTCTCATCTTTCACTTCCCATGGGCAAACATGTTGCCATCCCTTGCTTTCCCTTATTACAGCTGGGAGGGCCTTTCTGTGGGTTCTAGGCACAGAAAGGTGGGGTTCGATTTTGGCGTCTACCACTTTCCTTCCTGTGTATGTTTTCAGGGGACGGGTCCCGTAAGTTTTCTTTGCTTTTTTCCCTTGAGATTCTCACCCCACTTCTGCAGATAGTGTTAAAGGTTGGGTAAGCAAGAAAAGGTTGCACTGGGCTGGGGTGGTGCAGTAGAGCAGCCAGAGGGAGAGTGTGGTGAGGCGATGGTGATGCCTCCGTGGGGCTGGGAGCCTCCCCATAGCGCAAGGTGAGTGCCGTCTTTGCCAAGCACTTCTCAGCCTCTTAGGAGCCAGAGAGCCTTCGTCACTTTGTCTCCAGATCCATCCAGAGTAGTTCTAGACACCAAATAACTTGGGAACAGTGCTGCTGACTTAGTTTTTCTCGAGCAAAGCTCATTTCCTTTGATTCTAAGGAGGATGCCCAGAGCTCTCACTTCTTGCTTGGCTTTGGCTCCAGTCAATACAGTGTATCCAGGGCCCTGGAAGGTTTGGGGCCGCGTGCCCTTGAGCTGGTGTACCTGTATTTGAATGCTCTGAAATCCAGTTAGTAACAGGGAAAGCCATTTTACTCATGATCCAAAACTACCTGGATTTGAAACCGCAGCTAAAACACAGAGTGCTTGCGTGTGTAGGCTCTGGTCCTGAGATCTTTGTACCTTTAATCCTCACAAGGGTACTGTTAGTTTATAAGCCATTTGCAACGTTATTACAAGCATATTGTGATTGCTGTTTAACACAGGATTGGGAGAACTTGCCCAGTAAGAAGCTTATTTCAAAAGTAAGTTCTTGAAATTATGCATGTATCTCTCTGACATCAAACCACAAAAATAAACTCTACTTAATACTGAAAATATGGTTTTATGTCATATGTAAATATTATGCCATATTATGAAAATATTATACTTTGTTAAAAATATACCAGGGGTTGTATTGTGGGACAACATGGGTTACAGCACACTGCAGCTTCTGGCAGAGAGTAAGGTGAGGGGAAATCAAATATCCAGAGAGAAGAGGAAGTACTGGGGGAGGGGTCTGTTGGGGTTGGGTGGTAATTAGGGAAGAGCGGAGCAGGTTGGGTGTCAGAGCAGGGGCGAAGTACAAGGCACAGAGGCTTCAGTGGATCACTGAGTATCCCGACGTAGGCTCCAGAGGCTGCAGTAGATCACTGAGAATCCTGACATGGGCCCCAGAGGCTGCAGTGGATCACTGAGAATCCTGACATGGGCCCCAGAGGCTGCAGTGGATCACTGAGAATCCTGACATGGGCCCCAGAGGCTGCAGTGGATCACTGAGAATCCCGACATGGCACAGAGGCTGCAGTGGATCACTGAGAATCCCGACATGGCAGAGAGGCTGCAGTGGATCACTGAGAATCCTGACATAGGCCTCAGAGGCTGCATTGGATCACTGAGAATCCCGACATGGCACAGAGGCTGCGGTGGATCACTGAGAATCCCGACATGGCAGAGAGGCTGCAGTGGATCACTGAGAATCCCGACATGGCAGAGAGGCTGCAGTGGATCACTGAGAATCCCAACATGGCACAGAGGCTGCATTGGATCACTGAGAATCCCGATGTGGCACAGAGGCACTGTTGTCTGATAATCTCTGTCCCTCTGGCTGCTACAGTGAGCTGTTTACTGCTGCTAACAACTCAGAGCAGTGGCATGTCTAGCCCACGTTCCCCGTCCCCCCACCCAGACCACACCAGAGTGTCCGTGGGGCTCCCTGGCTGTGCAGGAAGCCCCTTGAACTTGGTGTACTACCTGTGACGTGGGCCCTGTTGCAGTCTTAAGGACACAGCAGGGGGTGGGCTGTGGCCAGGGGAGGCTTTCTGTAGTGACTGCTGAGTTTGATTTCTTTGTAGAGGGCAGGAGTCCTGCCTGGCAGGCTTTTCTCACGACGAAAGCCAGGTGAGACACTGCGCAGGCCCCTTCGGCTGCCTTCAAGCAGTCTGGTACGTTGGGAGCATGTGAAATGCACTGCGCAGTGGCTTCTCACAGAGGGGCATGAAGACTTCAGTGACCCTGTTCTGAAGATGCCTTTGTTCCATCCTTAGAACTGACATGTTTGCGTGTGAGAGTTGACTGACTGGACTGAGTTCTGTTTTTTTTTTTCCTGAACTTTTATTTTTTTTTTGCTCATTTAATTCAGTTCATTTTAACTGAAGCCTGGCTCTTTTCCTTACAAAAAGTCTAAATGTGAAATACATATGGCCAGACATGCTCTCAAGCATGTTCACCCATGTTTGTACTCACATGCACACATGTGCACACTCACAGTGTCCATCTCAGTGGTTCACAGGTCTTGGAGCCATGTGTGTGTTCCTCTGGTTAAGGCAGAATCTGTTTTGTGCCAACTTGAGCCAGTGGAGATCATATTTTTGTTAAGTTTTTAAGAATAATTTAGAATAATTTCAAAATCATTTAAGAGTAAAAAGATTGATTATTATTATCCTTATAGGATTTAAAAACAGGCACATATTTTTAAACTTTTAACAGCATATACTTAGAATTATCTCATGATATAAGTAGCACATGTTGTCTCCTTTGGTGCGGTAAAGACACTGCTTGGGACACCTACATCCAATGTTGGGGTGCTTAGGTTTGAATCTCATCTCTGTTTCCAAGTCCAGCTTTCTGCTAACGCACACAGAGCAGGGGACGACTCATGTGATTGGGTTCCTGCTACCTGTGTGGGACATTCGGATGTAGTTCCAGGCTCTTGGCTTTGGCCTGACTTAGCTTCAGCTGTTGTGGTCATTAAGAAGTGCATCAGTAGGTGGAAGCTCTGTTTATGTCTCTGACTTGAAAATAAATAAATTGAAAAATCATTTTAGTCCCAAATCAAAAATGATTCAAAGCAGCTTTATTTATTGCATTAAACTTATTAAGAAAATTTTCAAATGTATATAGAACAGAAATCATAGGGACCAGCACTGTGGCATAGCAGGTAAAGCTGCCGCCTGCAGTGCTGGCATCCCATATGGGTACCGATGCAAGTCCAGATCTCCCTTGTGGGTAGCAGTGACCCAAGTACTTGAGGCTCCTAGGGGGTGCATTAGCAGGAAGCCAGATCAGAAGTGGAGGACCTGGGTCTTGAATCAGCTTGGTGATATGGGATGTGGGCATCCCAAGCAGTGACTTAACCGCTGCACCAAACACCTGGACCTGGAATTAAATGTTTGCAGGTGAGTGAGTCCATCGTAGGTTAGGACACTCTAGTGCCCTAATCTACGACCAGGGAGTCTGTCCATGTGCCTTTTGTGTCCTTTTGATGTAGCCTTGGTAGTTTTTGCTTAGCTGATTTCTGGGATGACAAGACCATCCATTCACTTTCCCCGCTCCAAATCTGGAATCAGTTCTTTTCCAAGGAGCCCAAGGGTAGGTTTATTTTAATTTTGGAAATTTTTAATAAAAGTTAACACTGTACTTTTAGCGTGCTGTTTCTGTAGAGTTCTCATTTTGGTTGTTACCATGCGGACTGGGGAGTATTGTCTCTATTTGGCCAGCAATTCTGTGATAGCGCCTGTTGATTAAGCTTGAGTTCTAGTTTCCCTCATCCATGTTCTCAGTGATGACCCCGTGTGCCTTCCTTTAATCCTCTTATGTGTTCGTCCAACACTCTCCAGTCAGTCTCCAGGTGGGGGTTAGTGGGGGTTAGCTGGGGGGGCGCTCCTCCCAGTGGCCACCATACTGGGACACCGGTCAGGGGTCCAGCTATCTCTTCTTGGCCCATGATTTTGTGTTTTCTCCCACATGTGCTCCTTCCCCACTCCTGCCCCATGGCAGGACTGTTTTGTGTACCCTGGTGACAAAATCATTTTGTATTTTATTTGTTCTTTTCAAAGTGAGTTCATATCAGATATCTTATTTAATTTCTGCAACTGCATTGTCAAGACGATTGGGGTCTGTGTTGTTATTTTCATTTCCCGAATGAAGAAAATTGAAACCCAAAGAGTTTAATGGGCTGAGGGTCCCACCATTAGTGAATGACAGATTAATGAGCGCTGGAATTGGAATTTAGAGCTGTAGAGTTTTTCCACCATGTTTCATTGACTCCAGTAAATCATGGTTCACTCCTCCACACTTAGAACATTTTTGAGGCACTCTTGAGTCAAGGCTGTCTCAGAAGGCTCTCGGGAGGGGCATTTGCCCCTTTCTGGAGAGCATTTGCTGTGGGTTACAGCCTGTGATTTCCAATACATTGAACAGAGATTGACGGTGGGGGCCCACCCTCCCTCGATGGAGTTCTGTAGTGTGGGGTAGTTTGCATTTCCCTGGCCCCCGGATTCTTGAGTAGCTTGGAGAAGGAATAAACTTAGGAAAGGGAGGTTAAACAATTGTGTGAGTGTTCAGAAGAAACGCTGAGGAAGGATGAATTCTTTTCTTTAAAAATGTTTTAACAGTGGGGTCAGTGTTGTGGCACAGTGGATTAAGCCTGTGCCAGCATCCCTGGTGAGTGCTAGCTCAAGTCCTGGCTGCTCCATTTCCGATCCAGCTCCCTGCTAATGCACTGGGAAAGCCATGGAAGATGGCCCAAGTGCTCTGCACCCATGTGGGAGACCTGGATGGGGTTCCTGGCTCCTGGCTTCCTCTTGGTCCAGCTCCTGCTATTGTGGTTATTTGGCGAGTGAACCAGTGGATGGAATAAATCTGTCTCTCCCTCTCACTCTAACTCTGCTTTTCAAATAAATAAATAAACATTTAAAAATATTAAACAGTATTTTTTACAGAATTAGGAAGTAACTGTCTTTTACTCTCAGGAGGGTGATCACGTGTTCTCGTGGTCTGTAGTCTATCTGTGTAGGTATCACAAGTCTAAGGTGATTGCCAAGCTACTCATCAGTAATAAGCTTAATATTTCTAATTTAGGTTTTTTGTATAAGATTTTATGTTTTTATTTGAGATGTAGAGTTACAGACAGGTAGAAGGGGAGAGAGAAAGTTCTTCCATCTACTGGTTCCCCCCACAAATGGCTGCAATGGCCAGAGGTGAGCCAATCCAAAGCCAGGAACCAGGAGGTTCCTCCAAGTCTCCCTGATGGGTGCAGGGGCCCAAGCGCTTTGGCCATCCTCCACTGCTTTCCTAAGCCACAGCAGAGAACTGGACTGGGAAGCCGGGACTAGAACCAGCATCCATATGGGATGCTGGCTCCGCAGACAGAGGATTAACATACTGAGCCACTGTGCCGGCCACTCTAATTTAGTTTTGTAGTACGTTTGATATAACTGGAAAAGGTGATAACAAAAGTCAAAGGGTTAAAAGACCTTTGATCACAAAGATTGTCATGGATGTTGTCTCAAGCAATTACATTTTTATAGTAGTTTATAGTTTTTATTCTCTTACCAAACGTGAGTTTGGGGCTTTTCAAAGAATATGCATTCAAGTGTAAACTTTACTTGTATAAGGAGTCGTCTGTAACTTGCATTATTATCTAAACATTGTTAATGTGTTCTTGCTATCTGTGCTTTTGATTTTCATTGCTTTTTCCTGGCAGACAGAATTCTTTCAAATGGTAGTCTGCAAATGCGTGCTGTGGAGGCAGCTTTGTCTAGGTCCGGGAGGATTCTAAATCGTTAACATCTTCTTGTGCCTGCCCACTTAAGTCCTGGAGAGAGACCTGCTTGAACTCGAGCTTTCTCAAATAGAAAATAATACTGGGCCACTTAAGGAATTAGTTGAAGTATTGCTATTTTATAATGGAATCCATATGGTTATAAAAAAGTCCATGTCTGAGCTCTTGTAACTTTATCATGTCACAAAATATCACGTCTAGTTGGCGTTTTAGTCAGTTTAATTGCAGAGAAAGATAATAGAGTTTCCAAATTAAAAACTGGTAGATACTGTAATATTATTAAACTACCCACACAGTTCTGTATCTGAGTGAACTGTAATTTAAAAGTGAAAGGTTACATTATTAACAATTATTGAGAGTTTTTTTAAATTTTAGGTGTTTAATCTGGGAAAGTTATAGGAAACTTGTATTTTTTGAATGCTTACATATTATGTCTTGTATAAGTTCCTACTTTGGCTTACCTGAAAGATTAGAAGTCATTAATTTGGTAGCTTTGTTTTCAACTGGAACAAATATTTCATGAGAATTTAGAATTCTGTCATTTTCAATATTCATTTTCACTAATGTCTGCTTCTTAGCCCTAGAGAATAGATGATTTTGGGAATACTGCATTAAAAGGTGTTTTTATTTTTTGCTTTACTTATTCTGTGGGAGTTTTAAAAATATTTTCTGCCTTTTTTGAGAAGAAGGTTCTCACTGAAAAGGATAGTGTGGTTTATTTGGGCATCTTTTGATAGATCCTATTAAAATCATATACAACATATATCTTTCAATTGTAAATGTCTAAAGTTTAACATGTGAATTAGGGGAACCAGCGCTATGCGCTATAGTAGGCTAAGCCTCTGCCTGTGGCACTGGAATCTCATATGGGCATTGGTTTGTGTCCCAGTTCGTCTTTCTACCCGGTCTCTGCTTATGGCCTGGGAGAGCAGTGGAAGACGGCCCAAGTACTTGGTGCCTTCACCGGACTGGCCCAGCGCTGGCCTTTGTGGCCATCTGGGGAGTGAACAAGTGGATGGAAGACTTTTGTCTCTGTCTCTCCTTCTCTAACTCTACCTCTCAAATAAATAAAATCTGAAAAAAAAAGTATAAATAGGGGACTGTAGGAGAAAGAGTAATTGAAAGTGTTACATTAAAAATAATCAGGTATTAGTTGAAAAATGAACACTTTGTCATGTTCTCTTCCCATGGAATGAGATTATTTTAATTACTTCTGCAATAAGTATTTGTTGAACATCTGCTATATTTAGGTGGGAGCAAACATGGTAGACAAGATCATGGTGATAAGTACTCATGTAAGGAACATTATGTATGCATCCCTCAAAAAGACAGCATTCGTGTGTGTGTGTGTGTGTGTGTGTAGCAGGAAAAGTAAGCAAATGGAGCCATTTGTATGTATTTGTGTGTATTAGCATTTCCAACTGCTGTTTCCCCAGATAGAGTTACCTGTGCCTTTGTGTTCCTTCCCTCTCTCCCTTCCTCTCTCCCTCTCCCTCTGCCTCTCCCTTTCCCTCTGCCTCTCCCTTTCCCTCTCCCTCTCCACATCTTTCCTGGAAGCCCCCAGCTGACTACCTTTCAGTCCTGCTGGTTCATATTGAACCACCTGATTCTAGCCCATCTATTGAAGAATCATATGTGGAGCTGAGTTGCATTAGGGACTGATGGGTGAACACATTAGGGATTTTGTTTGAAAGCTTGGTAGTTAACAGACTGACCACTTCTGTGGTCAAACCTTTATTACAATTTTGTGTAATAAAAGCTAAAGTGCAGCCCTGCATAGTTTCTAACTGGTTACTTCGATGTCATAGCTTGCTTCCTCAAAATATGGAAAATAGGAAATACATATTTGAAGTATTTTGTACACATTTAGTATAATTAAAAAAGGAGGGTTAGGCATCTTGTCTGTATAGATGTTGATTACGAGTGTCACCTTCATATTGTCCAGGCTGCCTTGTTTAGGAGTTGTGTCATGTATTTCTGCTCAGTATTTGTGTCCTGATTGGTAAGGAGAAGGTGTTGTATCTTCCTTTACCTTGGTCTTGGCTGGACCACTGAGCTCAGGACCCCCTTGTCTTGCCTAAAAGAGGTGAAGTATCTGCCTTAAGCCTCATGTAAACACTGTGGTAAATCATTTGTTATAGCTCTTAGGATTTCTAGCCCCCAACCCGGACACATGGTTTCCCAATGACTGTCTTACTAGAGGTTAAGTAGAAGTTTTTCTTGAATGCATTCCTCTAATTGTGTGTGCATTGTTTGTTAAAGATACATCATAAGCAGGATGTGAAGCTTGGCTTTTATGGTTTTACTTGGCACTGACAACCTAGAACAAGTGTGTTGGATCTGCCTTTGAGGCAGGCTTGGCTACCAGACACCTACCAGTGATGTGAGACTGCTCCCCCTAGAGGAGGAAGAGAAGCTAGTTCAAGAGTTAGAGCTGAGGAACCATACAATCTGTGGCTCAGACTTGTTGATTTCCTTAACTAGCAGCATCCACACACCCCACTTCCCCAGTGTGTATTAATTCGGGGCTCAATATGGGACTACCAGTGCCCTTTTTGGTCTCCCAAGGATATTTAAAATAAGAACAAACTAGAACAAAAACAACACCTTACCATATACTAGTATTAAATATTGCCATCGTTTAAAATTAAATGTATTTATTTTAGCACCAGAAAATCACAAAATAATCTCAAAAGTAGAAGAACTTATAGGAAATCTGTGTGGAGTTGTCATAGAGGTAACACTATTTTGATTTCTTCTTTCACTTTGTTATGGCCTGGTTAACACTTAATCATGGACCTGTGCTGTTAATAGTGAAGAGGGTGGAGACCTCAGACCATAGTGGCCGTGAAGCGATAAGGGGCTTCCAAGCTGACCTGAGTTTGGCTTAGGAAGATCCCTGCTCTTCTTGAGGCAGGCCTGTCTAGGTTGGGCTAATGTCTGTGCCAGTGGCACAGGTTGCCGTTGCCCACAACGGTTTTTCTTTTCCTTCAATAAGGATGGAGACAGTTTTCAGTAGATGTTTCATAGTTTTCTTAACGTAGCCCACTCTAGAGGCCTTACAATTCAATGAGTGCTGGTTATTTAACGAAAATGTTCAGATTTTAGTTGAAGAAAATAGTAAAAATGGTCTTTCTAAAATTGTGGCTTCTCAAATTACCACATCTTGGGCCTGCTATTTTCCACAGCAGTTTTATTTCCCTTTGGGTTTTTCAGCTGCCCTGAGCTCTTCCACAGTCTGGACTGCATAAATCCCTGGGAAAGTTTGATTAATCGTGCAGACAGTTCCCTTGGAGCATCTGAGCTACATAGATGTGACCAGTACCGCCTCTGTGGCCTTGTAAAACTGTGGGGAAGGTCGTGCACGCCATGTGTGCAACCCTGACTGGTTCTCACGTGGCTGCAAGATGTGCAGAGTGGATCTGGATTAGTAGCTTACATGTTCAGCTTTGCTACTGAGTTGAAACTTGGTCTTTGTCATCTGTAAAGCTAGGAATGTTGACTGCTGATAGGCTAAACGATACAGTTCAGAGACGGTGCATCTGGAAGCACAGCAGGTATCCTGAGAATGATGGGGCGTCCTTTCTCACTGGAGAAGGACCCGCCTGTCCATCCACCTTTTCCCAAACTCTGCCTCCCCCACCTAGCACATATATATTTGTCAATTATATATGCTTAAGCTGCTGGTTTTCAAGATCCTATTTTTGAGGAATGTTCTCAATTTTTTTCTACCCAGAGTATTTTCTTTGTGTCATGCCCTCTAGTCCTTAAGGAAATTGCCCGTGGCAGTGTTTCCCTTGCACTCTGCCTGGGAGAATCTTCGGATGGATGGGACTATGATCTCCAGAGGGGAAGAGGAGATTTCTTGTCAGAAACATCTTGGTGATAGTCTGCTGATCACTCTTATTGAGCATCTGTTAGGTGCTTTGAACAAAGTGGTTTGAGGAATAATGCAGACAAGCTAATGGGCAATTCAGTCAGGATACAAGTTTTGTAAGTTCGGTCACAGTTCTAAACTCTGTCATTATAGCCCCAACGGTTTTTTCTTATCATGACAGTGGACACTTGGGTAGTTCTGTCCAATAAAACTTCTGTTGTTCCTCAAGGGTGTAATCCCTGTGTTGGTTGGGGTCAGCACATACTTAGGTAAAAGATGACAGCTTCTGACGTGCATAGTGGTAACTGTGATTATCATGACAGCTTCTGACGTGCATAGCGGTAACTGTGATTATCACTGAGTTCTGGCAAATATAGACTAGGGAGTGCTGCGTGGGACTTCCGGAGCAGCTGGGGGAGATGTGTGTGCCCCGTTTGCCTTTCCTTCCCACTGTCTGCTTTCTGGTATGTGGCTCTGTTGTCCGTAGCTCCAGCGCCAATTTTGGATGACAGTATAACCTGAGGATAGAAGACCAGAAAGATAGAAGTAAGCCTGTTTTCTGATACCTATTTTTAAAAAAGATTTTATTTTATTTATTTGAAAGAGTTACAGAGGTAGAGACAGAGATAGAGGTTTTCCATCTGCTGATTCTCTCCCCAGATGGCTGCAATGGCCAGAGCTGCGCCTATCCAAAGCCAGGAGCTTCTTCCGGGTCCCCAATGTGGTCGCAGGGGCCCAAGGACCTAGGCCATCTTCTGCTTTCCCAGGCCATAACAGAGAGCTGGATGGGAAGAGGAGCAGCCTGGACTAGAACCAGCGCTCATATGGGATGCCAGCACTTCAGACCAGGGCTTTACCCCGCTGCGCCACAGTGCCGACCCCTCTGGTACTTATTTGATCAACAGTCATGGACTGGCCACTGCCAGATTTCATTAACAGGATGTGGATTGTGCTGTAACTGTGGCTGGACCTGATCCTGAAAGAGGAAGCTTGTGTTTTCATGGTCAGTTTGAGCTTGTGGCAGACTGAGAGTTCTGTCATGGAGTAGACTTCTAGGAGTGCAGGTTTTTGTTTTTTAATATTTATTTATTGAAAAAGCAGAGTTAGAGAGGCTGAGAGCGAGCGAGTGAGAACAAGCAAACATTTCTGTACATTATTTCACTCCCTGAATGGCTGCATCAGCTGGGGCTGGGCTAGGCCAAAGCCAGAAGCCTGGAACTCAATCCTAGTTTCCTATGTGGGTGACTGAGGCCCAAGTACTTGGGCCATCTTCAGCTGCTTTCCCAGGTGCATGAACAGGAAGCTGGATCAGAAGTGGAGCAAGTAAAATAATCAACCTAAAGTTGACGGGCAGCAGTATATCAAATAAACTGATGCTGTGATCAAAACCCTTCTTGTCCATACCCACACAAAAACCCACAGAGCAAACACCTGAGGATTAGACTGAACCATGGAAAGGAGTCAGCAGTTAAGTTGGTGGGGACCAGTGCAGGAGCTGGGAACAAACAGTAGTGTAGGAACTTCTTGGGAGTTCTCTGTGTGCAAGGACCACATCCAGTGTCTGCAAGGCCTGTTTGGGTGTTACTCCAATGAGAACTGGGAACACGTGGCAGGATTTAACTGGAAGAGGATTATGATCTGAGTTGTTAATCTACATGGCTGCTATGTGAGAAGATGGTTTGTAAGCGGGCAATAGTGGATAAAGGGAGACCGTCGGAGGATGTTGTCAGAACAGTTTGATAACTTGGGTTGGAGGGAAAGGTAAGCAGAACTCAGGTTCAGGACACATGTCAGAGGCAGATTGTGTGGAATTTGTTATGGGGTTGGTCTTGAGGTAATTTTTCAGTGAGGAGAGTTTCATATGCAGCCATTGGTGGCTTGAGCAGAAGTTGAGTAATAATAGCATTTACAATCCCAGACTGTACAACTGTGAGTTGGTTAAATCAGCTCAGCTAGAAGCTACCAGTTTGGTTTGGCCAAGGCACGTTGGAGAGTCAGCTTTGTCATTTGTTAAATGGTGATCTTAGATTTACCGTGGGGATTACAGGGAAAATTAAATGAGACAAAATATGTTAAAGTGTTTAGAACAATACCAAGCAGATAGTAAATGTTCAGTAAATATTAGTCATAACTGATTTCCTTTGTCAGACTGCACATACAAAGGATTCCAGTATTAGAAAAAGTTCTTCACCAATCCATGCGTACTTTAGGTTGATTATTTTACTTGTTTTATTTTATTATTTTGTTTTACATTTTTTGGTTTATAGATTGATTTTTGTTATAGAAACTGATTATCACTATAGCTTGAGGTCTTGTAGTAACGTTTGTAAGAAGTGACAGACATGGCTCCCCAAACAAGCCTGGATTTAAAAAAAAAAAAAGTAAAAGATTGCCTCAGTCAAGCTGTAGGCAGTCTGAGTACTTTGCCTCCTTTGGCAGGAGAATAATGAGACATATTATCTGGTGATCCTGGTTTTCTTCTCCTTTTTAAAATAAATTCATTTATTTCAAAAGCAGAGAGAGACACGCACAGAAGAGCACCCTCTGCTCTTTCACTCCTCAAAGCCAGACAGTGGTGAAGCTGGTGCCTCGGAACTCAACCCATCTGGGCGCAGGGACCCAATGACCTGAGCCATCACTCCTGCCTCCTGGAGTCTGGCGTTGGGAACTACAGCTGGGTATTAAACCCATGCACTTTGATATAGAAGGAAGGCATCTTAGCTGCTGGACTAAATGCCTCCCCCAGTCCCTGGTGTTCTAGCCTGATCCATATCATCAGTGATAAAGTACCCTGTCTGCTGAGGTAGGTCTGTTCCTGTGACAATGGCCATGTTTGGTTCTTTGCCACCTGAAATAGCAGCCACTGGCCACATAGAGTTACTGAACTTGAAATGTGAGTTGGAAAACGAAATAACAGAATTTTAAATTTGATTTTAACTTTTTTAAAAAAAAGTTTATTTATTTTGAAAGAGAGAGGAGGAGAGGAGAGAGAAGTCTTGCATTGCTGGTTCACACTCCAGATGGTCATAACAGCCAGCGCTGGGCCAGGCTGAAGCCAGGGGCCAGGAGCTTCATCCAGGTCTCCCATGTAGATGCAGGGACCCAAACACTTGGGCCATCTCCCAGTGCTTTTCTCAGAAGGAGCTCGATCAGAAGTGGAGCAGCCAGGAAAGAAACCAGTGCCCATACGGGATACCAGTGTCAAGGGCTTTACCTGCTATGCCACAACTGCAGTCCCCTGATTTTGTGGCTACTGGATTGGATAGCACAACTGTAGAACATAAGGTCTATAAAAGCAAGTACTTATCTTTTATTACTCTAACGACATGCCTGGGTAACGCACGGCATATTAGCATGTCAGTGAAGATTGGTTAAATGAGCAAAAGGATGTCCTTTAATGAAAAGGACATGTGCAGGAAAAAAACAATTGTAAATCCTTTCTATTTTACTGAAGTATTACAGTAATAGTAGGATGAGGAGCACTGAACAAGATTTTGGAGGAAGAAGGGGATGATTTCACAGTGGGCAAGGGTACTGGGTTTTTTTTTTTTTAAAGATTTATTTTATTTATTTGAATGACAGAGTTACAGAGAGAGGTAGAGACAGAGAGAGAGAGGTCTTCCATCTGCTGGTTCACTCCCCAAATGGTCACAATGGCCAGAGCTGTGCTGATCTGAAGCCAGGAGCCAGGAGCATCTTCCAGGTCTCCCACGTGGGTGCAGGGGACCAAGGACTTGGGCCATCTTCTACTGCTTTCCCAGGCCACAGCAGAGAGCTGGAACAGAAGTGGAGCAGTCGGGACTCACTGCAGTGTCCCTGTGGGATGCTGGCACTGCAGGCCGGGGCTTCACCCCGGTGTGCCACAGCCCCGGCCCCAGAAGAGTACTTCTGATACAGAGATTACTTCCCCTGACTTCTGATACAGAGATTACTTCCCCCTGACTTCTGATACAGAGATTACTTCCCCTGCAGAAAGGCCGACACAACGGTAGTCAAGAACATGCGCTCTGTTGCCGGCCAGGCCACAGTTCTGGTGAGAGGAGCTTGGTCCTAGGCGCTCACTGGGCGCCTAGAGAACCTGCTGTGAAGATAGCCTGTTGCAAAGAAGACAGCCTAAGGTGCTAGTTTTGTAGCTGCCCCAAACGAATTTCCTTAAGAGTTTATGCCATCCACATTGAAGCCTTTCTTTTTTTGAAAGTTGTATTGTATAGAGATATCTGAACTTGGCTTCAGGGGAAATGACACCCTTCTTCCCCCATCCACCTTGGATGTTAATTGCTGATGTGTGTTGGGCCACGATGATTTCATCAGATAAGTTTTGTTCTTATAAAACGCGTTTGCTTTCCTAAGAAGTTGTGACCTTCCCGCCTCCCACACCCTGTGTTGTAAAGATGCCTCTTCCCTCCTTGCATTCTTCAGTCCTGCTACCCCCTGCATTCACCTGTGTGAAACCATGGCACAGTCACTAGGCTAGTTTTTGTTCTTTGCACGTAAGTTAGAAGCTTTATAAAAAACACAGTTAATTTTAGAGTTAACCACTTGCTCCATATCATTACAGAAAACATTGTTTTAAAAATCATTTTAAAAAGTCTTGACACATAAAACAAAAATTGTAGCCTAAAATGTCCAACAGTATTCACACTGGGCTCCCACAGTGGGCCTACTGTACTATGTCTAGAGAAACTTGGCATTTTGTCTAAGAATAAGTCAACAACAGGAACTCCATCATAAACGCTCTGATTTCCTGCTCGTGCACGACTCTGCTGCTGACTTCTCTAGCTGGAGCACACAAGCTTAAATGACAGCTGGCAGCAAAACCTGACAGGGAAGGCAGTATTATTTTTAATTGGGGAATTGTTTTTCATAAATTTCTTTTCTTACATATTCTTTTCCAATTTTACAATCATTTTTCATTTCAAAATTGAATAAATGTCCTCAAAGTGACAGGATAAATTACATTGAATCCATGAATGTTACCCCCCCCCTCAGCCCCCCGTGCCGTAAAATAACTCCAGCACATAAGCATCAGCCTTTTATTAATTGGACATGCCTTCAAAAATGAGGAAAAGTAATTTATGTTGGCAATTTGATTAACAGGCTTCCTATGAACACGCATTCCTATCAAGTTAACAAGTAGGAACCATTCGAGACTCACTAAGAAGAGCTCTTAGAAGCCTTTGAGATGAGAGCAGAGCAGAACCCCACAGAGGCACCTCTGCTGCGTGCTGTGATGCAGGTGCCCTTGGGCAGGCTCCCTCAAGGTGTGGGAGGCCGGCACTGCTCCTCCAGGACCACGCCCACCAGCTGCCGCTCCAGCCTCTCTGTCACTCCAGTCCAGAACCAAGAGCTTGGCTCATTTCTGTTGGAGCAGGGAGGATGTCAGGGCAGAAGTGGCAGTGACCAGGTAGACGGTGCCGTGTCAGGTTCAGTAGCTCCATCTGGGCTTCCTTTCTTTCAGATGTAGGCCACATGTCTAGTCTCTGGACCTGTGAGCTGCTGTGCCTGTTACCTAGTTTCTATCAGTTTTCTCCATTCTCCTCCTCCCAGACTAAGTGGAACAGAGAGAATTAAGAGGTAGCCAAACAAACATTTGTGTTGGAAGCAGGCATTTAAGCATACCAGCGTCAGAGAAAACTGCATCTGTCTGAAACAGAACAAAACAGAACAACAACAACAAAAAGAAACTGGTAACTTAGCAGACAGTGCTAACTGCACATCTTCGCCACCTGGAGACAGCTAGGCACACTGTCATTCTGCCATAATGTAATTTGTATCTAAGGTTGTACCATTTAGCAGTGATAATAATGGGTGACAGAGATAGCATTGGAGGGACTAAGGGTAGTTACGAAGGATCAGTACTGCCAAACTGTCATATCACAGGTCAGGCAGAATATTGTGCGGGCTTGTGTATTACGAACACAACCAGAGAAGTCCAAAAGGCTTTCTTCCTGAAGCCCTGAAGCCATTTGCTCTGTTCTGCCTTCCCTTCTGGCCTTCTCTGCACTGGCTTCCTTGCCACGCTGTGAGTCCATGTGCATGCCCCAGGCTTCAGGTCTTTCTCTGGCCTGCATGCTTCTGTGCAGAGGCTCTGTCCCTCCACACCTCTGCTCAGCTCTTGCCTCAAGAAGCATCCTCTCCCTCCCCATTCCCTTGCCCATCTTTGTGTTTCTCTGTAGCAGTTTCATCATCTGACACCTGCATTTGTTTGTTTGTGTCCTTCACGTAGATCATAAACTTTCTAAGGACTTGGCGGTGTTTACTGCTGGAATCTCCACTTGCCCGCATAGAGTCAGACACACAGTAGATCTGGCATTCATTGTTCAGTGAAGGAATGCTTGTGTTCTAGAGCCGTTTGTACCTTGGCTGAGGTCCCCAGATGACAGTGCTCGGCTGTATGACATAGTCCCAGAACACTTCTTACCTGCTATATTCTGGGGTAGCATTTACTCTGTGGCTTGGGATTTTTATCCTCTGTTTTACAGAAATCCTGATTTTTCAGACTTTTTGTTTTTTTTTCCCCCTTTCCTTTTGTTTCTTCTTTTTTAACAAATATTTTTTTGTATCTGCTCTGTACCTAGTACTATTTCTAGTTGCTACTGAAAAGCAGGTGAGAGTTCTGCCTGGAAGGAATTTGTATTTGAATGAAGAAAACTGAAATAAATGAAGATAGTTTCCACAAATGATAAACACCGTGAAAGACATTTTGGGAGTAGGGGTGGAACTGGGCTTGGGACTGGGAGATTGCATTAGACTGTTAGCAAGAGGCCTTTTGAGGAGGTAGTATGGGAACTGAAAGTGGAGAGAGGGAGCCAGCAGCTTGAAGGACATGCATCAGGCATGGAGAGACCTGGCCAGGCGCTTGAGTAGCTTGTATTCTGGGGGCAAAAAGAAGGCCAAAGTGGCTGAAATACACACAAGGAAGGGGATGGTAAAAAATGTCCAGAAAGACTGGAGCCATCTGAGGGACTGCAAGTCAGCAGGGGGGATTGTGTTGGATCTTGTAGGCCATAGTATCAGGTTTCTGCTTTATTCTGGTTGAAATGGGAAGCCAATAGAATGACATCTGATGTACATTTTATAAAGGTTTCTGGCTGCCTATGAGTTGTTGTGTCAGAGAGTCAATTTATTTTGGGTTCTTGTTAAGGTCTAACAGAGATTTTAGTATAATACTTAATTTTTATTGCCATCCATAAAACTGGAATCTTTCATTAAATGGTTTTTAGGAAAATCTCAATTAGTGAATAAACAACAGCATGTATTGTGGACATGAAAGTTAAAAACACAGTAAATTAGTTTAAATATTTTTGCCCTTATGACCAATAAGAAATGAACAATGTTGGATTATAAAGTCTTTTATATGGAAGTAGGAAATTGCATTTTCAAATATATGAGGTAGGGAAATGAATAAATGGTTAGAAATTAGGGATTGAATTTTATGAGTATAAAGAACTGTATGTTCTCTCTGCAGGGCAGCAATGACAAATGCTTGGTGTAAGGATTGTGGTGGGTAAGCAGAGCCATTGCCATGCCTGAATTCCTGACTTCAGGAAGGGTCCCTACACTGCCTCTTCTGATTCCGGTCGAGCGTGGTCTTGCCCATAGTCCAGAGGCACTTCTACAGACAGACTCGTATCATTCTGCTGACTTAGGGGCAGGTTCATCCAAGTTCAAAACACTTGGTTTTTCTTGCACTTGATGATGTGGTGTGGAAGGTAAAATAGCTCTGATGTTTTGTATTTTTATACACTCATGATTTGTTTGGTTCTTAAAATACCTTAGGCCAGTACAGTACCAGGTTACTCAGTCCTTATCTGAAGCTCTGCTCTTCTCCATTGCTCTGTTTCCTCATTTTAAAAAGTGTTTCTGATCCAGTGATCTCTGAAACATGATTAAAAATCCATGTAACTGTGGACTCTATGAAGAATTCTAGCATGAATCTGCATTTTAGAAGAGAAAAACAGGAGGGAAGCACCAAATACATTAGTTTATGGCAGTGCCCTTGACGTCTCTTAACATTCATAGCTGCTTTTGTTTCCTGTTATGAGCAGACAGTGATGATCCACCTGTTAAGAAGACAGCTGCTTTCTCCAGGAATTGCGTGCCTGCTCAGATGTTCTCCTGTGTGTCCATGTGGATATACTGTCCAGACTTCTCATCATGGACAGGAAACTTCCTTTTTTTTTTCCCCCATTTCTCTCATCTGCCAGTAATGCAGTCAGTTCCACACCCCTTCTCATCATTCATTTACTGGGGCTTTGGGATGATATGCATTATTTCTAGGAAGTGGATGGGGATGAGAATGTTTAGAGAGGTTACTTCTGTGCAGCGTCTCCTTACATGACAGAGCTGGGATTTGAGCCCAGGTCTTCTTACTCCAAAGTGTTTTCTTCCCCCAATACGTGTGTTCTGAACAGCTTCTCGAAAAAATGGATGACAGACTGGGGTGAGCTGCCTGATGGCTCTGTGGGGTGGGCCACAGGAAGGGTGGCCTCTGTGAGGGGTGCCTGCCTTAGTCCTCCTGCCCTGCTGCAGACCTGACGGGAAGACGGCCCCACTGTTTCTCTCGAGGCTGTCTGTCTGGGTGGCACCTGGCATTGGGAAACGAAAGCCATGCTGTCTTGTAAATTTCAAGGAAAGGGGGTACTGACTTGTACCAGGAGGACGTGCAGCCCTGTCTCATTGTTGATTTGTTTACGGCAAGGCCCGAGCTTTTTTAGCGCCAGCGCTTGCCCATGCAGGCCATGGTGCAGGGCCAGGCAGGCTCTTTTACGGGAAATGTCATCGTTTTTATAGACCTGGCCCCTGACGTGGTCAGGTTTAGCAACTCACCCAAGACCACACAGGGAGTGGAGCTGGGGGAACAGCTGGCAACAGAGCCTCCTCCTTCCAGCCAAATGGTCTTTCCCTGAAACTACCTACCTTCCTCAGGAAACTAGTCTTTTAATAGCAGTCCCGCTCCACCAAGAACCCGGGCAGGAGGGTGAAGAGAGGCGTCGTCTCAGAGTTCCCACATGGTGAGCTGTGTGGCCTGCAGTCGCTGGGCTGAGTCAGAAGCGTGGATATACGGTGGGGAGGAGGAGCTGGTGGCATCCCAGCCTGGGACATCTCCATGTAAAATCAGCGATGGGGAGCGGTCTTGGGGATGGATGTGTGTATTTGTAGTCACCTTGCCTTGGTTCTTCACAGAAGAGATTGAGGGAATCGCCTCTCCTGGAGGTGCTGTGTCACTCTGCTGGACCCTGTGCCAGCTCCCCAGCCTGTTGACTGTTAGAAGGCTTAACTTGTCCCTGGCTTTTCTTGGCAGGTGTCCATGTAGAATTCACTTTTATGTAGTTATATGGTGGTCTTTGTGTAATACACCCTGCTTGCGAGGCTAGTGAGTTTCAAGTCAAAGGCATGCTTTGGGTATACTCTGCCTCATGAGCATTTGATCACTTCCCTTTGGGGACTCTTGATGTGCATGCATTTTTTTTTAATTTAAAAGTTGAACTTGAGAGGCAGAGTTCGTTCGCATCCACTGGTTCCCTCCCCAGGCTGAAGCTGAGAGCTGGAACTCCCGCCTGAGTGGCCATCACTGTTCCCTCCCAGGGTGTGTATCAGCAGGAAGCTGCAGTCCAGAGCTGGACCCAGATGTTAAACCCAGGCACTTTGAGTGGGACACTCTGATGTGGGCATCTTAACTGATGTCTTAATCACTAGGCCAAACACTAACCCCAGTGGACATAATTTGATGTCAAACAGAATCACAAATATCTGTGTCTTGAAGCCTTCCTCCTGACAACAGGTTGTGTGCCTCTTGTTTAGCTTTTTTCTGTTTTCTAACCAGTGTGTCTGAACACCCACTCCCATTCTGCTGACAGTAACGGCTGAGTCCTTTAGTAGTTAAGCTCACTCTGTCCTGAGCTGCCTGAAACTAGGTAGGTGGTGTGCAAGCCAGGTAAGCCTGTCATGGAATCTGTAGTACCTTTGAACTTGTTTTGGATTCATTGTTGAGTATAGACATCAAACACTGTTGAGAAGACAAGACATTCCAGATCCTGCTCTGGTTGATTTTCAGGAGTGCCTACTGTATTTAGTAAAGTCAGCTTTTATGAATGCTTTCAAGTGCAACCTTGCCTTGTACTACATCACTACATTTTGGTAAATGTAAGTTCTCTCTGGGTTTGGCACCCAAAGTAAATACGTAGAGTCCAGTTCAAGGTTGCGTCCATAGCACAAGGTGTTTATCAGTGCAGTGAGGGAAATAAGCCACCAGGTGGCTCAAGTATATAGCATCTGTGTTTTTTAGTCCTTGATAATTACACTTAAACTTTGCAGTTGCTTTGTACTTGAGAGATACCATTTACTATGAACCCATTGTAAAGACTTAACACTACTTTAGAAGTTTATATTACTTTATGTCTCCGTTCTTTAGGAAATAAAGAAGAGATACACAATGCCTAAATAACCAACATGTTAATGCACTTATCCCCCCAGAATTTAAAAATGTGACTTGATTGCATGAAAAGCAAGTTGTTCTATAGCTTCCCACTTAGATGAGGAGGAAGCCTAGAATGCTGAAGCATTTGCTTCATGGTAGAGTATGTGTGCACAGAGTTCAGTTACTCCAGTCCCCTTAGCAAACTGAGACTCACTACTTAGATGAGGAGGAAGCCTAGAATGCTGAAGCATTTGCTTCATGGTAGAGTATGTGTGCACAGAGTTCAGTTACTCCAGTCCCCTTAGCAAACTGAGACTCACTACTTAGATGAGGAGGAAGCCTAGAATGCTGAAGCATTTGCTTCATGGTAGAGTATGTGTGCACAGAGTTCAGTTACTCCAGTCCCCTTAGCAAACTAAGACTCACTACTTAGATGAGGAGGAAGCCTAGAATGCTGAGGTATTTGCTTCATGGTAGAGTATGTGTGCACAGAGTTCAGTTACTCCAGTCCCCTTAGCAAACTGAGACTCACTACTTAGATGAGGAGGAAGCCTAGAATGCTGAAGTATTTGCTTCATGGTAGAGTATGTGTGCACAGAGTTCAGTTACTCCAATCCCCTTAGCATACTGAGACTCACTACTTAGATGAGGAGGAAGCCTAGAATGCTGAAGCATTTGCTTCATGGTAGAGTATGTGTGCACAGAGTTCAGTTACTCCAGTCCCCTTAGCAAACTGAGACTCACTACTTAGATGAGGAGGAAGCCTAGAATGCTGAAGCATTTGCTTCATGGTAGAGTATGTGTGCACAGAGTTCAGTTACTCCAGTCCCCTTAGCATACTGAGACTCACTACTTAGATGAGGAGGAAGCCTAGAATGCTGAAGCATTTGCTTCATGGTAGAGTATGTGTGCACAGAGTTCAGTTACTCCAGTCCCCTTAGCAAACTGAGACTCACTACCTTAACTTTGCTTCTCATACTTCTTACTCTCAATCAGAGTCTCTGGAATTTGAATTTTTTTTCCTGAGAAGCTCAAGATATATAACACTTCAAAAATTCAATGTCCAGTTTGCTGTTTATCTAGGTCATTTTGCTTCAAAATTGTCAAAGTCATTACTATTATTTCTGTTACAGAAGAGGAAAAAGGAAAAGAGTAACACTTAAATTGTTTTTTCCTTTTATGCTAATTCTAGTTAAATTTTAGTTAAAGATTTTGCCAGAGAAAAGATGAAATAAGTTTTTAAAAACATGTTTTAAAATTATGATTTTATTTATCCTTGTTAACTCCATGTTCGTATAATTACCTCAGAAAGGAAACCAAGATCTTTACTGATAGAGTTAAAAAATAATGCTTTCTTTTTAGTGAAGTAGATGCTGATAATTCCAAAGACTCTCTGAGGAGTGATTGTGGCCAGCAGAATAGCATTTCTTGAAAATTGCTCTTGGACTTGGCCAGAAGTCGCGTTGCTGTGTCTGACAGGCGCAGTGCACATGCAGTCGACTGCCGCTTGCCCCTTTGCGGGTGGTTAGCCAAGTGGTGCTCAAGCGCCTTCAACAACAGGTCTTTGTTAACATCTTGATTTTTGTCAGAGAGATGGATGTGATTTTAATGAACTGTTTGTTTGTGAATTGTGTGTTGCCTCTCTCTCATAATTACAAAAATAAAACAACTTAAAAGAGTGTGTGTGTATGTGTGTGTATGTTTGTACTTTTATTCCTAGTATCTTTTATTTATATTGGTGGCTTCATATAAAAATGGATTCATTTTGTCATAATGATAAAGGAATTAGTTTTATGATGTAAAACTTGTTCATTAGTAAAGTAAGGAAGCAATAAAGAGGTAGAATCTGCTTCTAGGTATAATCTGGTATTGTAGTACTTTTAGCTTTATGTATGTTTCTCAAGTGTAAACCCCTGTGTCTGTCTGTGTGTATGTGTGTTCATGTGTGCTGAACACACATGCCTTGAGGAATTGACCTTTAAGAATCATGAAACATGCAAGTATTTCTCCCATATTCTTCGCTGTTAATTCTTCACAAGTTTTTCAAACATTTTTGCAATGTTTTCATGCCGTTCATTCCTGCTTTAAAATTCATTCTAGTTTATTTGCTGCTTCAAAGATTACTATGAAGTTAAAAATTACACTTTGCATTCAGAAAGAACTCTAGTGTGGAATGCAAACGCTCTTTGATCAACAGCTGCTGTTCCTTCCACTCCTATGTATGCAGAGCGAATTGCTGATGGATCTGGGCTTCAGGCAGGATTTCCTGCACGTGGGAGCCACCTAACTTGACTCCCATCATGCTGGATTGAGAAAGACAGGTAATGTAGACAATGCCTTCTTCCCTGTGCCATGTCACTACGCTTCCACTGTTCAGGAGTCCTTGTGGCTGTGTTGTGCTATTCACCACCTTTATCGTCTTGAAATGAAATGCGTGGATAACAGAACTACACACGTAAGGGAAGAAAAGCCCTTTGTTTTTAGTATGAGAAAAAAAGGAAATGAAGAGAAAGCTGCTTGTCTCGAGCACTCGTGTCTCCAGTGCAGACGCTGTGGCGCTCGCGCGTTGCGGGCGGCGCTGAGGCCGGCACCTCCTCACGGTCCTCTCCGGTGATTTCAGCAGGTGCACAGCGCAGTCTGTGGTGGCAGTGGTGACTCAGCAAACACTGGTGTATCAGCATTTTTTGAAATTTAGGAATTAGTAGTCTTTCTAAAAACATAATCCTTTAAAACACATATGTACTTTGTGCCCATGAGAAAAGCAAGTTAGGGTCTAGGCTTGGATGCAAGCAGATTTTATACCCATGTGAATATATGGGACTTCAGGAAGTCATGAGCAATGCAGAAGAGACTGGGGCTGTGTGGACCGTCGCAGGTGTTGTGGGACCTCTGGCATTCCTGGTGTCCAGTCTGCCCTATGCGAGGAGCATTGTCCAGTGATGTGACAAGCAAAATGCTGCACCAACTCCCAGGACCCTCCTCAGGGCCGCCTGGCTTAGCAGTCACTCAGCTGTGCTCATGCAGCACCCGTGTTGAGAACCATCCCTGTGGCAGGGGTGCCGGGCACTTATTTCCTTCCCCGAGAGCACAGCCTTGTGTGCAAGAAAACACATGTGCTATGTCAGGGAGAGTGAGGTGGTGTGGCTACAGCTGAGTTCCAGAAAAAACACCTGCCAGTCATTTCAAAGATGAGCTGTTTTCCTCCTGCCAGTGCGCTCTCTCCTGTATTGCCACAGTTCCTTGGGATCCTGGCCAAGAGGAAGCTGCCCTCTGGAAGCACTGGGTGTGAATTCTAGCGCTGCCCCTTGTGAGACGTGAGACCCTGTGCAAAAGCTTGACTTGTCCAGGCCTTGGCGTGCTCATCTCTGGAAGTGTGGATCATGGTATTACTTACATAATGGGATCACTGTGAGAATTAAATAAGATAGTAAAGACAGTACATCATCATTCACAGTGAGTGCTTAAAAGGTGTCCTTTAATAAAACAGACACTAAACTTCAACACTAAACTACCTTTGCCCTGTTATTGGAAACATTTAAATTATAAATCTCCTTTGGTTTGCAATGTCAGATTCCCATCCATTCTTGCCTTTTTTCTCAACTCTGATTATTTTTTTTTCAGAAATAAAATACAAAATTTAATAAGCACTTTCAATTTTGAAACTCTTAATAAAAGTTACAGCTTGAGTGAGTATCCCATTGGCTAAGTTGCCTTCCTGAGCTTTAATGACAGGCATAGGTGAGCAAGACGTCCATTGAAACACATGCTGGAATTCTTGATGTCTGTAAAAGGTTCACATTTGATTATCCAAGCTGTGCCACAATCCTACCATACTCCATCGTTTAAAACAAAAGAACAGCTTGCTGCACACTGTCATCAACCCGGGAGTGTGGAGTCGTGAGCTGTCTTGGTCACACAAAGTTTTAGTAGAATTGATCTTTGTGTTGTAGTAGTGGGTGCTTGCAGACTTGGGCCATCAGTTATGTAGCAGAGTATCAAAGCCATTCCCCATAACCAGTGGAATACAGACTGAGAAGTGATTATTTTCAGATGTGAAAGTATGTTTCCAATCCTCCAGAGAGGTGTAGTTTCACATTCTGTAAATGCCATCAAAGTGAATATACTCTGAAAGTATATTCAGAACCAGAAAGGCAGGAGATTATGAAGTGCAAAGTGAGCCGAGCACCGAGAGCAGTGGCTCCCACTCTGCTTCTAAGTAATCTGCATTCCTGGGCACCGTCCAACATCTACTAAGTCCGAGCTTCTTGGGGTGGGGCCTGGAAATCATTGCTTTGAACAGGTTCCCCTGTTGATTCTGATAATCATAAGGATTTGGGAATCCCCATTGTGGATTGCAAAATAAATACTCCAAAGAGAAGATTCTCCTGCATTTCTAGTTGCTCATTTGATATATCTACCTGGATGCTCTCCCTAAACCTTGGAGCCAACACAGGCAAAATAAAATACTCAGAATCCTGACCTCCCCGTTGTCCCCTCGCCCGAGTCCTGGTTCTGTTTGCTTGACTGGTCTGCCACTTACCCAGGCTCAAAACTTCCTAACTTTGCTGCTGTCTTTCCCCCAGGACCAGTCAGTTGCCATGTGTTCTGTCTCTGATTTTCTGTCCATGTTTTCATGAATTACTTGGGTTTTGCATTTTCATTGATTTCACTGGATTTAGCCTTCCCCACCAGTTCACGTAACTAGGATATTTGTCTCTTAGAGCGGCATACTGGTACTGAGTTGAACTTTAGCCGAGCAGCCTAGCACTACTGTGCTGTCATCCCAGTTCTGTCTTCTCTGTGTGTTGCAAGCTTTGGCCATTGACTCCTCGTCCCCTGCCTTGCCTTTCTTAGCTACCTCCTCTGTTGCTTCCCGGCATGGCATCCTGCTGCCCATGGCTCTCCTGTCATTCCTCTGACTCTGCTCAGCGGGTGTCCCTGAGAAAGGTTTCCTGGTCTCTCCTCTGAATCCTCTGCCACTGTTACAGTTGGTTATTGGCTTATCCTCACAGCTGGAAGTTGAACTTCTTGTCTTCTTGATTCTCCTGTAGCATTTGGTGAGGGACCTCAGCCCTTGCAGGTGGAACAATACCATTTTTGAATTTTGAGGACTGAAATATCTGGAAACTAATCTCTTGTTGCAAACAATAAGAATTAAAACCTCTTAATACTTTGTCCTACATCAGTAATGAATCCATCCTTATCAAAAGAGCGTTTTTTTGTTTTTACTTTTGTTTTTAAGATTTTAAAAGTATTTGAAAGAGTTATATACACACAGCGAGAGACAGACAGACAAAGAGATCTTCTATCTGCTAGTCCACTCCCCAGATGGCTGCAAGAGCTGGATCTAGTGGACCAGGCCGGAGCCACGAGCCAGGAGCTCCATCTGGGTCTCCTACATGGGTGCAGGGAGCCTAACATTGGGCTGTCTTCTGCTTTTCCCAGGCCATTAACAGGGAGCTGGATCAGAAGTGGAGCAGCTGGGAGTTGAACCGGTGCCCATATGGGATGCCATCACTGCAGGTGGTGGCTTTACCCACTACGCCACAATGCTATCTCATTGTTTTTAATATAAAGAAGTCGATTATGTGACCAGCATAGGGTAGTTTTAGGCATCTTAGAAAAGGTAGCCTTGAAGCCTAAAAAGAACCTTCATAATACTCTTTTTGTAGCAGGTTTAAATTATTCAGCTTTGAAGATTTTAAATAGAAAGGCTAAGATAATTTGACCATTTATGGGATTCAGCCAAGTTGAGCTTTGTCTAACGAGTGAATTTTGAACATTTAGGTAAAATAATCAAATCCCTGCTGTGGTAGTCTCCAGTGTAATAGCCTTGTGCACTCTTTTTATGCCCTCTGTTCAAATTCCCTCTCTTGGGTGGAAATGGATGTGTGGTCTCCAACTGTGTGACAGGCTATCTCCTGGAATGGAAAGGGGATGGACTTGTCAGGAATTAAGGGACCTGGATTGTGTGCTAATCATTTCTGTACTGAGCTGAAGCCTTTCCAAGGAGCCTGAACACTTTACTGTTCAGCTTTCCTGGGAAAAGGACTTGAGCGTGTTGTTTTCTAGGATTTGAGAAGCAAGAATTGAGTAGTGATCCTGAAATGAGAGTACTGGCTTGAATCCACAGTTTTCTGCTCTTTAAGTAATTGACTGTATTGAAAATCTTTTGATAGCAGTCACTTGAAAAAAACATTTTCAACTTGAAGATCCATTGCTCATTCCCTTCTAATGTGGATACCATGTTTTATATTGTACATCTTAATAAAGGAAAGGCAGATACAAATCATAGCCCAGGATGTAAGTCTTCTTGGTTTACTTGTTTGACGTGTCGTTAGGCAGAGGTTTCTGAACCTCGTTTTGGACCCCAGAGTTCCCTTCTGAAGAGTGGACATAGTGGTGGTGCTGCCCTCATAGTATAGGGTCTCATCCCTAATTAAATGACACGATGCGTAGCTGGTGTCCTGTCTCTGATAACACGTGTGTTTTTAAGTGGAATGCTGTGAGCCGTTTCTGTGCTTCCTCCATTCTACATTTTGTCTGAGAGCTTGGTACTGCTCCAAGGAGTAGCTTAGGTCTGCTTGGATGAGAGTCAAGCTTGTGACTGTGACTAACTGGGCCACAGGTAAATCAGATCCAGAGAACTATGAATGATTGCTGGGTGATAGACAAAAGAATGAAGCCTGTTTCCCAAGCCTGTCACAGTCTTGCTAGTGACTGTTGCTTCCTCCAAGACCAGTGGGTTGGAGACGAAGAAGTAGAACCTGCATGAGGCCCTTCCCTGACCTGAGACAGGAGTGCTTTCCCAGCTGACCAGACGAAGGCATCTTCTTCATCCCACTGCTTAAAGGACCAGCTGCACCTCTGTTCACCCATTGCTTTTGTGAACTTTGTGGTGAAGGAAGAGTCTCTCTGGTCCCAGATGATGTCGGTCCAGCAGAGTGTTGAAGAGTGCAAGGAAAGATGTGACTACCTGCACGTAGCATGTTTTAATGATCTGGCAACGTTTGTAAGGCATTTATTGTGCTTAAACGTAGAGTATCAGCAGTTTAATGGGAGGCTTCGCTTCACTTTCAGTCAACCTTATGAACACCTTATTTTACATGTACATGGAGTAGATAATGTACATGTGTATGTACACGTGAAATGTGGCAAATACCAATAAAGACTATCTTACGTGCTCATTTGGTTGACCAACAACTAGAGTGTTAGTGCGCATCAGGTCCTCACCTTGCTTAGTCAGATCTTGATAAGCGAAACTCTGTAGGCGGTTGTGTGGTTTTTTAGGCCTTGCTTGACAGAATGGATTTTTCCCTTCAGTTAATAAACAAACCTAAACAATGATCCTCAGTGTGTGTAGGAGCAAATGCTTGCAGGCAGCTGGAAGGGACATCGAATTCGGAGATCGAGTGTTTCCAGCAGGATTGATTTATTATGGGGAGGGGAGCCTACACATGGCTTTTGTAGAAGTAGCTGTAGGGACTTGTTACAGATTCCCCCTCCCTCCAGGTTGTTTCAGATATTTGAGTGTTTTAATGGAAACCTTTAAACAGTGCCCTTGGCCTTATTCTGGGAACTGGCTAAATTGAATAGATAGATTTATGCCAGGTCCCGTTAATTGGCAATTTTGCTGTTTTTAAGGGATAGGCACAGTCCTTCATTGCAGTAGCATGACATTTAAGTGACTTTTGAATTCTTGCACAAGCAATGTTCTAATACCACCACACAATAAAACATGACAATGGCCCCTGTAAGGATTAAAAATGAGCAGCTTCCATTTTCTTGCATTTTTCTTCTTGTTTCTGTTCATATGTACATTCAGTTTTTACATGACCAAGTTCACTGGTTCTTAATGCAGAGTGAACTTGTTTCACCGGGACCACCTGGTAGCTTTGATGGCTGCTGCTTGGTGACTTGGATGCCAGCCAAGTTTGGAGCTCATTGGTGAGAATATGAACACTATATGTAATAGAATAAAATTCTAAGAAATATGTTAATTTGTTCAGTTTTTGAAAAATTGTTACTAAGTAGCTCTGGTTCTCTTTTCTCACCTTCAAGATGGGAACAGTAATCTGGAGAGTCTTGGGGGATGGCAAGCTGGAATTAATATTTCTTTAAAAATTTATTTGAAAGGCAGAGATAGGGAGAGGGAGAGAAAGAGATGGAGAGAGGAAGAGAGAGAGAAAAGACCTTTCCCTCCACTGGTTCACTCCCCACATGGCCCCAACAGCCAAGGATAGGCCAGGCTGGAGCCAGGAGCCAGGAACTCCAACCGGATTTCTCACAGAGGTGGCAGAGTTTCAGTCACTTGGGCTTGTTCTCTGCTGCTTTCTCAGCATACCAGCAGGTAGCTGGATTGGAAGTGGAGCACTGGGACTTGAATTGGTGTCTGTGTGGGATGCTAGCATCCAGGCAGATGCCTAACTGACTCTACTACCACAATGCAGGCCCCCAGTGTGTGTGTGTGTATTTAAATTTTATTCATTTATTTTCATTTTATTTGAAAGACAGATGGAGGGAGGTTTTCCATCTACTAGCTCACTCTCCTTATGCTCACAGCATTCATTTCTGGGTCAGCGTGAAGCCACGGGAGACTGGACTGCCATCTGGGATGCCCACATTGGTGCTAGGGACCCACGTACTTGAGCCATCATCTTCTGCCTCTCATGTTGTGCGTTAATGGGAAGCTGGACTGGAATCTGGGTACATGGGACTTGAGTCAGGCGTTGTGATAATGGCATGTGGGTATCCCAAGCAACCACTTAACCCCTGTGCTAAATAAACCCTTACCCTCACAATAAGTTTTGAATGGAACCTCATTTTTAATCACGAGCTGATGAGGCCGAGGGACATTTCGGTTTTCTGTTTAATAAACATGATGTAATCTTGGCCCTCGTGTGGCAAAGCTGAGGTGCTGATTCTGTCATGGGAGAAATTGAGTGTTTTAAGGGTTCTTCTGGGATGTGGGTAAAGGAAATTGCATGCAGGATAGAATAATGCCAGCAGGACAGACGTAGTGCACACCTAGGCAGGGTAGTTGAGGAAAATGAGTAAAACAATGTAGTGCTGTTAGTTGTTGGCTCTTGACAGTGATGGGAGGTGTTTAATTCTTCCACACTGTTGGATCCTCAAGGTTAGTGTCTGCCTATGGACACTGACTTAGAAGTAATTAATTATTTCTAGTTAAAATATTTGATCATTGTAGAGTATAAAGGTTTACAACGAAATGAGTGTAGTGTTTTTGAGGAGTAAATGATGGTGCACATGAACTTCAGAAGTACCATGCTTTATCAGATCTCTGCCAGTGTGCAATAGCAGACATGATCTGTAGGAGGGTATTGTGATTTTTGACATCAAATTTAAAAAAAAAAAACAACTAAATTTAGGACTTTGGTGATAAATCTCAACTTTCTTTCATTCCTCTCTGGCTGGATGCACTCTTGGATACCTCACTGCTTAGTTAAGCGTTGACCAATTTTCAGAACCCAGTTCAAATCTAGCTTTCTCTTGTGGGACTCGACCAACAAACAACCCACCCTCCGTAGGCCCACCCCGTCATAAGTGAGCTTCGTGAGCAGGGGGCTAGTCCATTCCTCATCACCACAGTTCCTCCCAGTGCACAGACCACCAGCATTAAAGGAGCTGTGACGCGAGGGTGTGCTCTGTGACGTGAGGAGAGGCCAGTGCTGCCTCCTGGAGCAGCTGCTGACAGTTGTACTGGGCTCTCAGTGGCTCACAGTGGCATGAACAGGAAAGGAGAGACTGACAGTAATGGGTTAGAGAAATTTTTGACCATTGATGCTGGTGTTTTTTTTTTTAATTTCATTTTTAAAATAAAATTTTTTTTCTGTATTTTTACAAAATAATTGTTCTGTGATTGGGGATGAAAAAAAGTGATCCTTCATCACAGATGGTTTGAGAAGAGTGACAGGATGGTGATTGAATGGTCAGTATTTATTCAGGCAGACCTCTGTGAAGGTGCGGTTTGCACTGAAATCTAAAGACATGGAAGCCCTCCCCGGGCAGCACACGCAAGGTCCACCCTGCCAGGCGGCAGGAAGCCTGATGTGTCTCGGAAGGGAAGAGGCTCGGAACACAGTGGGGTAGCAGTCTTAAGGTGGGTGGTGGGTTGGCAAAGGCCAGTTCCTCAGGGGGTTACTGACGGGTCATGACCTAAGGATTCCATAAACAACACTGTGCACAGTGTCGCTTATGGAATAGAAGTGATGTGATCTTACGGATTAAGAACACTTGTGCCATCTGTGAATTTTGGGGGGTTGAGAATTGAAGAACGTGTACCAGTTAGGGAGCTGTTACAGTAGTCATGGCCCTGGGTGATGGGGGACTGGACATGAGTATAGGCAGGGGAAATGGAGAAAAGTGGACCAATCTGTGTGATGTTTTGAAATGGAACCAATAGGCCTTGCTGCTGATGGACTGGCTTCTGGGAGAGGAAGAAAGGAGTCAAGGACGAGCCCTGTTTGTCTTGGTCATTTAGATGAATGGAGGTGCCGTTTACTGAGTAGAAACAAACACGTTTGGAGGAGCAAGGTGGGTGGGAATTAAGAATGGAGACATCCTAGTTTCATTCCCATCCTCTGTATGTTTTTTAAGGATCCTTTCAGAGGTGGAATCTCATGGGTCTGTCTTAGGTCCCTGCTACACATGACTGGGAGAGGAAATGCCTAATGGACAGGCTGGAGGCTTGGTGGAGTCTCCGGCTGGTTCCAGTGGTTTAAAAACATCGGAGAAAGAACGAAATCTTGTTTATCAAATATTTTGGAAGCTCTCAGAAAAATTCTTTGGAATTAACAGGAGGATTTGTTCACATTAGCCGTTATTTGTTCCAAGTGGCATCCTGCTCTGTGTTTATTTAGGCATGATTTATGTCTCAGCTCATTCCACAGAGGTTGAGTTTACTCGAGTGGAAAAGTATAGATGGGCATATTGGGCCACTGTGCTTACACTATTTTTCTTTTCTTAAGGCATTGAGAGGAAAAGTAGATATTGCAACTTCTCATACTGCTTTTTAAATCCCCAACTTTATTCTTCAAACCATTTTTATGTTTACTGGCTAACATCATTTTTCTCACTATATTCACAAGATAAGATTTATTATTACGCTAGGGAGTCCCGCCCTGGAGCGGGCCCCCAGGTTGGGAGGACAACTGAGAGGACACATTAGTTCTGGTGGATACTTTTCTCTGCAGCATTAGTGGCTCGCCAGAATTAAGCAGGTGTGTTTTATGTGGCCTGAGCCTTGTAAGGTGAGAGCATGACCTTCCTCTTCTGTTCCCCTGAGAAGGGTCCTTTGATATTTTGAAATAGGCCTGGTCTTTGCACAGTCTCAGATATCTCCCTTGCATCGGCAGCCTGTTTGGCCACTCCTCTGGTTTTCTTTGATTCCCTCCTTCTTCCCTGAGCAGTCCTAAGTACCCCAGTTGCTGTTACTGGGGCCAGGGAGCCAGAACTGCTTAATTCATCCACTTGCAGTTAACCTGTGCTTATGACTGTGAAGATACTGAGCTGTAATAATGTATCTCCTTCAGCTTCACTATGATCAAATGAATGAATGATCTTACGTTTCATTTAAAGCCTATGATTTCATTTTATTACTTTGGCAGTATCCCCATCCATTTGTGCTGCTTTAACAAAACATGATAGACTGGGTCATTTATAAATAGCAGAAATTTATTTCTTGAGGTTCTGGAGGCTGGGGTTCTAAGATTAAGGCACTGGTAGTGCCGGTGTCTGGTGAGGGCTGCTCTCTGCTCCAAGTTGGCGCCTTATTGCAGTGTCCTCGTGTGGTAGAGGCATCAAGTCACTAATGAGGGTAGAGCAGAGGAGCGGAGGAGGTGTCGGGTGAAAAGGGCAAGCAGGCACACAGCACTTGCCAGAAGGCCCCTCTCTGAACATCCTCATAGTGGAGACCGAGTTTCAGCATGAATTCTGGTGGACACAGCAAGCAGCCAATCATAATTTCAAGACCGAGTTCCCTCAAGTGATTTTTTTTTTTTTTTTTTTTTTTTTTGCTTTGCATGACTCTTTCATACTCTCTGGGGACCTTGATGCTGTAGCTTCTTGAAATCAAGTTTTAAAGATCCTTTGCAGGTTTTTCCTTTGAAGACCACCTGCCTGCTTCTGGAAAGGAGATTGAGGTTATATGAGATTTATGCCGTGTTTTACCCTCTTTACAGCGCTTTTCTACATGTGCCGCAGTGCCTTGCATTTGTTTCTCCTCATTTGGGCTAGATGATAGTGTTCTTGAAGGCAGGAAGCATTCTTTTTATATTCCATGTAGAAAATAAATTGCCTCTTGCACAAAGTCGTTATTCAAGAACGAGTATTGAGAGAGCTCCATTTAATCCTGGTAACAGCACCTCTGTTTTCCCGTACTTATTCATGGTATGCAGTATTTTTTAACAAAGAATGTTTCCAGGGACATGTTTTGGCATCTGAACATCATTGCTGTTGGAAGTCAGGGATAGTGGATGCTAAACCATTGGGAAAGGGGAATTATATGCAAATTCTAGGAAATCCTGATTTGTAATGCTATCTCATCGTCCTGTCGCTTCCATCTTCATAGCTACTTACCGTTCCCAACCTATTCTCTGACCCAGCCTTTTCAGATTTTACCACAGACCCATCCCTTTTCCCAAAGAGTCTTCTTTATTGACATTAAGCCCATCCTCAGGTGAGTCATACCTTAACCTCGCCTACATCTCTGTGGTTTGATGATCCCTCCCTTACTTAGTCTCTTCCTTCCCAAGACTGGCCCTTCCAGCTGTGTTCCTTTTTTTTTTTTTTTTTGACAGGCAGAGTTAGACAGTGAGAGAGAGAGACAGAGAGAAAGGTCTTCCTTTTTCCATTGGTTCACCCCCCAAATGGCCGCCATGGCTGGCGCTGCGCTAATCCAAAGCCAGGAGCCAGGCACTTCCTCCTGGTCTCCCATGCGGGTGCAGGGCCCAGGCACTGGGCCATCCTCCACTGCCTTCCTGGGCCACAGCAGAGAGCTGGACTGGAAGAGGAGCAACTGGGACAGAATCCGGCACCCCAACTGGGACTAGAACCCGGAGTGCCAGTGCTGCAGGTGGAGGATTAGCCAAGTGAGCCGCGGCACCGGCCCAGCTGTGTTCTTGATACCAAAGACTTTTCAGGGGACCCTTTCCATATTTTGTGCCCTTTCCTTTTGCTCTTTTCCCCTACCTGCTTACAGATTTTCCTAAAAGATCAGACTTCCTTGACTCTCCCAGCTACTTATGTTGCTTTCATAATCCCCTGCTTGTCCTGATGGCATCTCTCATGAGGTGTCCCCTCTGTGTGAGCTTCCACATAACCCTCCTCTGTTCCTCCATGCATGGTAGCCAGTGTGCAGGGAGTCCCAGTGCTGGGAGTTGCGCTTTGTGGGGAAGGAGGAGGCCTTCTGCAGGTCCTCTGGGACAACCCCTACTTGACTCCCTGGAGTAGTCTAGAGTGGGCTTCTGAGTGGGGTTCTTTAGCCAGATACTGTGTTAATACTCCATGCTTGAATCTTGATGTACTGAGCCCACTTCACAGATGCAGTGCAGAAAAGTGAAATCATCTAGTTGAAGTCAGAGCCAAACCTTTAACTTCAAAGTCTGTTTTTAACCATTGTTGCATTGCCTTAAGTGCTGGGATTCTTTCAACTGTAATGTCAAATTGTAAGACACAGCATTTGGCTGGGTGTTTGGCTTAGTGGTCATAAAGCCCTTGTCCTGTGTAAGAGTGCCTGGTCTGAGTCCTGGCTTTGCTGCCAATTCCAGCTTCCTCTCACTGTGTGCCCTGAGAAGCTGCAGTGATGGCTCAAGTCATTGAGTTCTTGCTGCCATTGTGGGAGCCCTAGGTTCAGTTCCTGGTTCCCAGCCTGGCCCAGCCCCAGCCACTGTGGGCACCGGGGGGATGAATAAGCAGATAGGAGGTCTGTCTGTGTGCCTCTTTCTCTCTCTGCCTCTCTAAAAGATTATTAAAAATTCAGTTAATATGTTTAAGAAAACTGTTAAGTAGTTCATCAGTAAAGTGAATCAGATTCTATCTGGTTTTGATGCCATTTGTCAATTAGCAGTAATGGAGTTTGCATCCTGGATGGCTGACGTGGGGAGGCAGTCGTCCCTGGCTGTAGAGTGGGAAGCTGATGACTTCATGGCCTGCCTAGCTCTAGTCGTGTCTGCAGCCTTCAGCCACTTGAGGACAGATCAGCATCTGGGTTGCAGGGCTCTTTTGTGTGCAAGTCCTGTTCACAGGCAGCTTGGTGAGAGCAGTACAATGCCTCTGTCCATCAGTAAAATGTGGGTGACAAGAGTGCAGTTTTATAAAATAGGGATGGTGATAGTGCTCTAAACTCATAGGGTTGTCTGTGAATTGATGAGCTAGTATGTTTAAAGTGCTTATAACACATTTTAGTGTTAACATAACAATAAAAATAATTATTACTGTTTTTTAAAAAATATTTATTTGAAAGCCAGAGTTACAGAGAGGAGAGGCAGAGAGAGTCTTCCATCTGATGATTCACTCCCCAATTGGTTGCAATGGCCGGAGCTGCACTGATCAGAAGCCAGGAGCCAGAAGCCAGGAGTTTCTTCCTGGTCTTCCACATGGGTGCAGGGGCCCAAGGCCTTGAGCCATCTTCTACTGCTTTCCCAGGCTTTTCCAGAGAGCTGGATTGGAAGTGGAGCAGCCGGGTCTGGAACCGGCAGCCATATGGGATGCCGGCGCTTCAGGCCAGGGAGTTAACCCACTGTGCCACAGCGCTGGCCTCCTAAAAATAATTATTACTGTTAATTGAGACTTACTGGAAATATATTCTTAAACTTTTATATATTTGAGAGTCAGACACACACGGTATACAGACGCAGACAGAGAGCATTCCTGGTTCACTCCCAGATGCCCAAGAACTGGAAACTCAACCCATCTAGTTCTTTCAAATCACTGGCAGGTTCCAACCACTTGAGCCATCACCTGCTGCCTCCCAGGGCGTGTACATTATAAAGAAACTTGAATTGGGAGCACAGCTGAGACTTGAATCTAGCACTTCCATACAGCATGTGGGTATCCCAACCAGTGTCTTAACTGCTAGGTCAAAGTCTTGCCCCTTGGTGCTTTTTCTCTTTTTTTTCTTTTTTTGACAGACAGAGTGGACAGCACTGCGCTGATCCGAAGGCAGGAGCCAGATGCTTCTCCTGGTCTCCCATGGGGTGCAGGGCCCAAGGACTTGGGCCATCCTCCACTGCCTTCCCTGGCCACAGCAGAGAGCTGGCCTGGAAGAGAGGCAACCGGGACAGAATCTGGCGCCCCGACTGGGTTTAGAACCTGGGGTGCTGGTGCGCCAGGCGGAGGATTAGCCTATTGAGCCGTGGCACTGGCTTCCCTTGGTGCTTTTTAAAAAGTATACTGGAAAGCATTTACTCATTTTATCCCCCAAGCCTTTTTAGGTACATTGTGTGTGTGTGTGTGTGTGTGTGTGTGTGTGTGTGTGTGTATGTATTTTGAGTTGGGAACTTTGAGTGTCTAGCATCTTATTAGCATAGTATGTTTAATGCATAAAATGCTCAATAAATATTTATTAGATGGATGATACTACCCAAGATTATGTGACTGGTTAGTGTTACTTGGGAGCCTGTTATTCATTTGTGACCTGGTCTGAAGTCTTCTAATCCTACTCAGTAATTATCGTGTGTTAGGCTCTGGGGTGGGAATCCTGACTTGGCCCTTGGCTGGCTGTGTGACTTTGGCCCGTCGTGGAACATGCCATGCTCCTGGGTTCACTGGCAATGTCCCCTGCCCTTCCTGGTCCTTGGGATGAGAGGAAGTATGACCCAGTTCCTGACATGCTCGGATGTTTGAGGAATGGTCCCTATTCATAAATCTAAAGAAATGTTGGCTTAAGATTCAATGGATGTGGGAACCAACTGTTTTATAATCTCTGAATACAGGACTTGTTTCCTTTATTAAAACCACTGTTGCAGGATTTCACAGATATTTTCCTATATTCTTTGTTATCAGATCCACTATCAACGGTAACCTCTGTGAGGAACCAGAAGAATTAATTTTGCCTGTGTAACTGATGTAAAATAGAACTTCCTGTTTGCATTTCATCTCCATTTAATGCCCACTCGGTTAGAATTAATTGCACTAAGAAAATTGGGTACATATTAAACTGTCTTCTGTGTCCCCAGTGTCTAACCTTGTGTCTTTCTCTGCCTTGGTGCATGCTTTCTGTCTGTGCCCTGTAAAAACATGGAAGCGTCTGGTGTTAGTTAATGTTATCAGTTCATCAGCTGGGTGCAGGTGGCTTAAACTGGTTCATTCTGAAGCATGTTGTCTTAAAAACAGATTTGTGCTTGAACTTCTTACTGTGACTGAAAAATCTCTACCATTCCTCCTCTTCTGTTTTTGGATCAGCTGTGGCTCTTAATGAGCAAGTAGGCAGGGCAGTTTTGTTTGTGGGTTTAATAATGATAGGCTTTAAGGTTATAGGTTTCCTTTGGAGTGTATCTGATTGTATTTTCTAAGCATTGATAAATAATATTGCAATTTAAAAAACCCCTGTAATTGCAGATTTCTTTTTAAAGTAATGAATTATATAGACTAGTATTTTAGTTTCTAGTTATTTTTATTTAAAATTAGCCACTAATTTTATTGCTTTGGAAATTGAGAATATGACTGTGCAGTTTATGTTTCTTTGGAATTTTCTGCATTTTTCTTTGTGGTCTAATACATGATTGTGGATACTTAAAAGGAAGATACATTGTTTCAGTTTGAGTGCAGAGCTTGCTACAGATTCTTTAGCTGTATCAATTATCGATCCTCTGTGCTTTTGATTTCTTTGGTAGAATGGGTCAGAGTGAGAGGCCTGCACTGCTCTAAATGCTAGGATTTTAGGGGATCAATTTTCCATGCACTTTAATAATTTTTGCTTTTTTAATCTTTTCAATGCAATGCTACTTGATACAAATTTAAGATTATTAAAAGATAATTATTTTTCTACTTAATGCTTTTGCCTTACATTCTTGTTTTAATATTGCCACTCTTTTATTTTATTTGCTATTGTGATCTGGTTACTTTGATAGATGATATTCTATTTTTCTCCCTCATTCTGAGAGATTTTGCCCTTAATAGAGGGGTGTTAAATTCATTGATTAATGATTATCCTAGCAGATAAGGTTAGACATACTTTTGCCTTCTTATTTCTTGTTTTCTTATTTCTTGCTTTGTTTCATTTTTTGGGGGGGGGCATGGTCTTATGTACTGTTTTTGATGTCTTCTCTGGTGTTTGCAAGGTATCAGTTTTAAATTCTCTGAGAAATCACCTCGGACTTGGCTGCCAGGTGAGTTGTTCCTCTGCCCTGTGTTGTGTTGACTTTGTTCTTCACTGCTTTCAGTGTGGGCCTCAATTCTTCTGCAGTCTGAGTTTCCCTCCTTGTCTCATCACCTCCATTTTACCTTATCCCGTTACATCTTCTTTCTTTATGGCTGTGCACACCTTTTTCATAGTCAGTCGAATGAGGATGTTGAGTTTATTGATGCTTCGTCTGCTCTGTTGATTGTTTCAGATCCCACAGTCCTGAATCTGTAGGATGGTTAGCCCGTTTTCTCCCCATGTGTGCTAGCCGTACACCTGCAGGGCGCTGTTTTTGTTAGTTTTATTCTGTCTTCATCAAATCTGAATATACTTAGTATTTCTCGATGACACACATATAAATTAGACTGTTTGCTGGATGTTGAGTGTTCTCTCTTAATTCCATCTAGTTTACTGTTGGTGTGTCTGTCCTTTCTGGCGTTGGCTTGTTTGTCAGGACTGTTATTTTTGTCACTTTCTGTTGCCTTCCTAGGTAGGAACAGAGTTGAAAGTGTCTCAGGGCCTGCATTCCACACTGACTCTATGGGGAGGCAGCATGGTGGAATGGGAGAGCTCTGAGACATCTGCCATGTTTAGTTTGTTGTGAAAGAAAACTGGATGAATCCTTTTAGGTCTATTTGAGTAGGAGACTGCTGGAGGCCAAGGAGCTGCTGTGCTTTTGGTGCAGGTGTTTCTAGTACCTGAAGTCAGCTTGCCCTTGGGCCTACCTCTGAGTTGGTGTTTCTCCCACACCTGTGTCAGAGTGACCAGATGACATGGTCCAAACCCAGGTTACCAGGCCCTATCCCAAGCCTAACGAATCAGCACCTGGGAGCTAGGGAGCCAGGAGTGTGGAGTGTGGGGCCTAGACCACACACACACACACACACCCCACACTCACACACACACACACACAGCCAGGAGTGTAGAGTGTGGGGCCTAGACCACACACACACACACACACACACACACAGAGAGAGAGAGAGAGAGAGAGAGAGAGAGAGAGAGAGAACCTCCTGTCTGCTGGTTCCCTCCCCAAATGCTAATAGTGGATGGGGCTCTGTTGGTGCCAGGCTGGGAACTCAGGGAAGGTGCAGTCAAGAGCCAGAGTTGGAAACTGAGCCCAGACATTCTGAAGTGGGGGTGTGGGTGTATTAATCAGTGCATTAACCTCTAGACCAAACACCTGCCCATGGACTGTATAGTTTAATCACTATCTTTTTAACTCTTTATAATTGAAAATAGAGCAGTATAAAAATAGAATATGGTTATAAATTCTATATACTCATCATTTCTCTAGCTTCTTTTTTTTTTTTTAAAAAGATTTATTTATTTGAAAGTCAGTTACACAGAGAGGCAGAGAGAGAGAGAGAGAGAGAGAGAGGTCTTCCGTCTGATGGTTCATTCCCCAATTGGCCACAACGGCCAGAGCTGCACTGATCCGAAGCCAGGAGCCAGGAGCTTTCTCTGGGTCTCCCATGTGGGTGCAGTGGCCCAAGGACTTGGCCTATATTCTACTGCTTTCCCAGGCCATAGCAGAGAGCTGGATTGGAAGAGGAGCTGCTGGGACTAGAACCGGTGCCCATATGGGATGCTGGTGCTTCAGGCCAGGGCGTTAACCTGCTGTGCCCCAGCGCCCACCCCTCTCTAGCTTATAATACATGGCTTTTCTCATTTCATCTATACCCACCCAGCCTACTATTTTTTTCTTTACTCTGGATTATTTTGAAGCTAATTCCAGATTTCATGTTTATTTCATTTATAAATATTAGCTTATATGTCTTTAAGAGATAAGAGCAGGGTCTGGTGCTGGGGCGCAGTGGGTAAAGCTGCTGCTTGTAGTACCAGCATCCCATATGGGCACCAGTTTGAGTCCCAGCTGCTCCTCTTCCAGTCTGGCTCTCTACTATGGCCTGGGAAAGCAGTGGAAGATGGCCCATGTGCTTAGGGCCCTGCACCCACATGGGAGACCTGGAAGAAGCTCCTGGTATCTGGCTTCAGATGGGTGCAGCTCCAGCCGTTGTGGCCATCTGGGGAGTGAACCAGCAGAGAGAAGACCTCTCCCCCCACCCCACATCTCTGTAACTCTACCTTTCAAATAAAAAAAATAAATCTTTACAAAAGAGATAAGAGCACTGTAAAAAAAAAAAAAGGTCTAATACCATTTATCATGCCTAAAAATGTAATAGTCCCTTAATTTTGTGAAGTACCCATCAGTGTTTGCATTTTTGTGGCTATCTCATTCCTGTGTCATCGCGGATTCGATTTAGAGATTGGATTCCTCATCATTGCTTTCTGTTTGTTTTTCTGTGAAGTTTTTGTGGTTGAAGAAATCAAATCTGTTGTTTCATAGAGTTTCTCATATCTACAGTTCCCTGAGGTATCACTTAATATGTCCCTATGTTCCTATAAATTGGTGGTCAGATCAGAATTGGTTTCCTTTTTTCCCCTCAAGAAAACTGCAAAGATGCTGTGTAATAATCTGTCAAGAGGGGTATAGTGTTGGGTCATCTTGTTGTCATGTTTTCAGCCAGCAGAGTTCATGTCTAGATCTATTAATTCGTTAAAGGTTGCAAATAATGACGTTTCAGTTATCTGATCCCTTCTTGATGGATTAAAGTTCTGTTAAATCACAGAAGGAGCTTCTTCTGATCATCTGTTTGGTGACCATAAATCACTTTTGTACAGGAAGGATGGAGTAATTGCTTGATTCTCTTACTTGCCAGTTTTCTGTTGAAGGAGGTGGTTTCCCAGAGTGTTAGTTTGCTCGAGCGGTGCCGAGGGCCCCACACTGGACAGCATAACCCACAGAAGTGTGTAACCCCATGGTGCTGCAGCCTGGAACCCAAGGTGAGGGTGCCAGGAGGCTTGGTTCTTTTGAAACCTCTCTTCCTGTCTGTAGATGGCTTCTCACTGTGTCTTCACATGGTCTGCCCCTGGGTGTGATGGTCTCTCCTTGTAAAGACAGTCATTTAGGAGTAGGTACACCCTATAAGACCTCATTTAACCATAGTCACCTCTTTAAAGGCTCTGTCTCCAAATAAGTCACATTCTGAGGCATTAGGGGTCAAGACCATATGAATTTTGAGGTGGCCCTGGTTCATTCTAGGACATCAAGCTTCTGATAAAGGTGGAATTTTTTTTAAGCAAAATCATGTTCTTATTTGGCCACTTGAGAGCCCATTTAGGTTGCTCCTAAGACCTTCAGTGCAACCCTATTCTTGGGTAGCTTTCTTGCTTCTGGGTATGGCAGGATGTGCTTGGTCTATCTCGCTGCTCCAGACCTGAATTAAATACTTCTTTCAGGAATCCTGGCTTCTTTCAGGGGTTGTGGTGCCAGATGGCTCTTAAGTCCACTAATCTTGGAAACTCTTACCACGGTGTAGGAGGTGCTGTTGTAGACTAAGAGTGTGGACTCTGGAGATCACTCTTGCTGAGCTGCAGCCTGGCTCCATTACTTACAAGCTGTTTGGCCTTGGGCAAGGCACCTAAATTCTCTGTGCCTCAATTTCATCATCAAAACTGTTTCATCATATATAACCTCCACAAAGGCAAGCACTTTGTATTGTTTCCAGCTATATTTTCAGAATTTAGGACAAAGCCTGGCAGAGAGTTGGTACTTGATAAATATTTATTATAGAACATCTCTGTGAAATGATAACAATAATAATACCTTCTTTCTAGGGTAATGCGATACTTGTGAATCATGCTTATGACATGTTTATAGCTGTCAAGAATTATGAAGGATCTGAGATTTTAACCTACTTAAAAACTAAGTATTGTGGGGGCTGGCATTGTGGTATAGCAGTTAAAGCCACCACCAGTGATGCTATCACATATTGCCATATTGATGCTGGTTCCAGCCCTAGCTGTTCCACTTCTGATCCAGCTCCCTGCTAATGATCTGGGAAAAACGGCAAAGGATGGCCCAAGTCCCTGGGCCCCCGCACCCAAGTGGGAGACTGGGAACGAAGCTTCTGGCTCCTGGCTCCTGACTAGCCCAGCCTGGGCTGTTGCTGCCAATCAGGGAGTGAACCAGCAGATGGAGAATCAATCAGTCAATCTCTCTCTCTCTCTAACTCAAGTAAATTTTATATCAAAAAACAAAAAACAAACAAAAAAATCCTGAGTATCAACAGAAGACGTGAGACTCTTTGGTCAGAGACTTTTATTACTTACATCTGTAGCCGCAAAAAGGCTCACCTTTTCTTGCTCTCATTTCTGGAGCCCCAGTTCTCACAGGAGAATATGCCGATGACAAGGTGAGAGCTGTGTGCACAGCCAGAAACAGGGTCTGTTACTCCTAGCAGTAGCCATAGTGAGAGCAGCACATTTTCTTGTTCTCATTTCTTGAGCTGCAATTCTCATTTGATGATGACAAGGTATGATCTGTTTATACAGTGAGCTAGGCTCCCGGAGAGGAATTCTGTGCTTGGGGAACCTAGATCTTTGTAATGGACCATAAATAACCTTACTCCAGAGGGAGTTGCTTTATTTTCTAAAACTGTTCACTGTGTCAGTAACATCCTTGGTCAGATAAAATCCTGTTTTTTATACAATATATCATTCTACCAGGTAAACGGAAGTAAACTATTTCAAAATATAGAAAGGAAAAAAATTCTTGAAAATATAGTTTGAGACATAAGGGCAGTCAGTACTTCTGTTTATAAGATGTGCAGAATAGTGAGGGACTCATACAGAGTTGTTCTCCAGCAGATAGTACTCATAGATGCAGTTAAGAAATATTGGTCATCATAGTATTGGTGGTGATTACATTATTCCCGTTTTCCCAACCTAAATATACAATATCTTCTGTCTCTTTAATCCCTTCTTTTGTTGATTCTTGGATGTGTATTTTGTGATTTCTGGCACATCATGATAGCCCTTGAAAATTTTGATTCTTTATTTGATTTTCAGATTTTAAGTAGTGGTTTATTCCTGTTTTAAAAATGTGTATTTTTTAAAAAGTTTTTTTTTTTTGAAAGAGTTACACACAGAGAGAAGGAGAGATAGAGAGATATATAGAGAGAGAGATGAAGAGAGAGAGAGAGAGAGAGTGAGAGAGAGAGAGGCCTTCCATCCACTGGTTCACTCCCTGACTGGCTGCAATGGCTGGAGCTGCGCCGATCTGGAGCCAGGAGCTTCCTCTGGGTCTTTCCATGGAGGTGCAGGGGTCCAAGGATTTGGGCCGTCTCCTGCTTTCCCAGGCCATAGCAGAGGAAGAGTAGCAGCTGGGATACGAACTGGTGCCCATTTGGGATGCGAGCACTGCAGGCGGTGGCTTTACCCGCTGTACCACAGCACTACCCCCCCCCCCCCAAATTTGTATTTACTTATTTAATTTTTTTAAAGATTTATTTTATTTATTTGAAAGGGTTAGAGAGGTAGATCCAGAGAGAGGGGGAGAGAGAGAGAGGTCTTCCATCTGCTGGTTCACTCCCCAGATGCCACCAGAGGGTAGATCGGAACTGTTCCAGGACTTAGACCACCAGTGAGAGTCAAGGGCTGCCAGCTAAATGTACCATGGAGTCCTCTTTGAGTCTTGAGTTTGTATTTAACTGAGGACGGTGTCTGCTGGAGGACTGCAGTGGGTCAGAAAAATCTCAGTTACAGAGACGTCTGCACCTGGGATTGATCCCAGCCCGGCTCCTAACTCAGTGTCCTACCAGTGCAGAGCCTGGCAGGCAGCAGTGACGGCCATGGCCATGTGGGAGACCTAGATACTGTTCTGGTGGCTTTGGCCAGGGCTTTTGTTGGCAGTTGGGAAATGGACCAGTGGATAAGAGTGCTCACGTTCACATGTACTCTGTCTCTCTGCCTCTTGATTAAGTAAATAAAAATTAAATATTAAACAGATCTGGACAAATACTTTATGAATGTAAAAGGAAAATTAACTAATTTTCAATAGCCTCTGTTTTCCTAGAAGACTTAAAATGGTACTGGTTTTTCTTTTCTTTCTTTCTGTTTTTGCTTCCTAGTTGTTATAACTTGATACTGCAGTGTTGTTGAGTGGTCTCTTTCTTATGCAGATGTCTAAGTTTTCTTACATCAAGTAGACTTTTGGTTAACCATTTTTAGAATAATGGTCGCTTCATTATCTAGTTTCATTATTTTTCAGTCTATTTTCTGATTTTTAACTTGTACCTGGTTTATGTTGAATGAGTTACACACTGTCTATAGTTGAGGTTATTCTAGATATTAAGAAGGTGAGTGAATTTTAGAATTTTTTTCTCCTAGAAAGTTAATTGCAGAGTCTAAAGTAAAATCCATAGATATTTTTTCCTGAATTTTACTATCTTTCTTCAAATATTCTTTCTACATGCTCTTTTAGTATTTCCATGATCTGGTTCCTTTTGTATAGACTCTGGTAGGTAGTAGGGATGACTTGTCGAGCTAATATCTTGTCGAGATAATATATTGATAGCACTTAAAAGACGTTAATATTTTTGTTCTTTTGTTGACTAAAAAGACTTAGACATACATAAAGATTGGGAGTGGATTTTTTCCTTTAAATATTCAGAAGTAGAGTTCCTTTTAATAACTTTGACCTTGCCCACAGTGCTTGTTTTAAATTTATATTTAGAAACAAAGTCCTTATTTGGCATCGCCTTTACCCCACTCCGGGAGTTTCTTTTAGAATAAGCAACTGATGTGTTCTGGCTAGTATTTGAAGAATGCGACTGATTCATTCAGCTTCAGAAAGCACAGGCAAAGGAAAGAAAAAAGCATCGTAGAAATCCAAATTTGTGGTTTAAGAGATGAAAGCATTGTTGGGACTTTTTCTGCAGAGTATCCTTCTAATATATAAATACAATGTGCTAGTTATTTAATAGGTATTTGTCATTCTGTAGGTTCAGAGTTGACATCTGATATGCAAACTGTGTCCACTTTTCTGGCTGCACATTTGAGGCTCACTTTGTGCTGTGGAGCAGACGGCTTTGCTTTGCTCCCAGCCTCTTCTGTTCTGCTTACGTAGCTCAGGTCTGGAATAGCAAGCTGAAGCTGTCACGTGTGAAGGTCAGTTTAGGTTTTGGATACCAAGAGGGTCCTTCAAAAAGCCTGTGGAAATGGCATGAAAAGAAACCTTATTTTGTGGCAAGAAAGTTGGAAATCCATGCATAGTTTTTCATAATATGCATTTTCCATGAACTTTTTGAAGTCTCCTCATGTTATGATAAGTAGCAAGTTTTGTGTTCTACCCACTCTGCCGTTTGCAGAGCCTCAGAGAGCTAAAGAGGGCTTGGAAAGAATGGGAATATGTCTGCTTGTATATATTTTCTTTTGAAGAAGGAGGGAAAAGAGCAAGAAAATGTTAAGAACCTAAGATGGCAGAGGCACCTGGAGAAGTTTGTACCTCCTTAGTTCAGAAGCAGAGCAGAGTGGGGGCATGCCCGGCTTCCTGCCTCAGCTTTGTCTAAGGCACACCTGAAAGGGATTTTGGAATCTGGGCTCTGTGGTCATCTGATCATTCATTTGCTCATTCAAGAAATACTTAGTAACTGCCTGCGCTGTAAGTCCGATAATTGTATTGGGCACTGGAAGTGTGATGAGAAAAAAAAAAATACTGTTCCTGAGGAACTAACACACAGATGATGAGACCTACATGTGTGCACTTACTAGACTGCTGAAATTGAAATCTATGTAATTTGTGGTGGGGGCATGGCGATAAGAACAGCCAGGAGAATTCTCAGAGGAGGAGTGTTTGGACAGAGTCCTTTTCAGGCAGGGCTAGCTGGAGCCAGGCATTCTACGTGGAGGCTACATATAAAGCCATGAAAGAGCATGTGACATGTGGTGGCGGGGCAGAGGTTGGGTGCAGTGGTGAAGGCGTGGTATGTCTTCCTGTAACACTAAGGTTTGCTTTTGGCTAGGGGTCCTGTAAGGTTGAAGGGAGATTGACTGTGATCACATTTTTTTTTGATATTTCTTTTTTTTAAAATAAAGCTTTTATTTAAAGAATATAAATTTCCAAAGTACAGCTTATGGATTACAATGGCTTCCCCCTCCCCATAACTTCCCTCCCACCCGCTACCCTCCCCTTTCCTGCTCCCTCTCCCCTTGCATTCACATCAAGATTCATTTTCAATTCTCTTTATACACAGAAGATCAGTTTAATACATATTACGTAAAGATTTCAACAGTTTGCCCTCACATAGAGACACAAAGTGAAAAATACTTTTGGAGTACTAGTTATAGTATTAATTCACAATGTACAGCACATTAAGGACAGAGATCCTACATGATTTTTTTTAAAAAAATTGATTAATTATCTATGCAATTTCCAATTTAACACCAAGATTTTTTAATCATTTTCAATTATTTTTATATATAGAAGATCGATTCAGTATATACTATGTAAAGATTTCATTAGTTTGCACCCACACAGGAACACAAAGTGTAAAAATACTGTTTCAGTACTAGTTATAGCATTACTTCACATTGGATAACCCATTAAGGACAGATCCCTCATGAGACGTAAGTACACAGTGACTCCTGATGTTGATTTAACAATTTGACACTCTTGTTTATGGCCTCAGTAATCTCCCTAGGCTCTAGTCATGAGTTGCCAAGGCTATGGAAGCCTTTAGGGTTCGCCGACTTGGATCTTATTTCGACAGGGTCATAGTCAAAGTGGAGGTTCTCTCCTCCCTTCAGAGAAAGGTACCTCCTTCTTTGGTGGCCCCGTTCTTTCCACTGGGATCTCACTCACAGAGATCTTTCATTTAGGTCTTCTTCTTCTTTTTTTTTTTTCCAGAGTGTCTTGGCTTTCCATGCCTAAAATATTCTCATGGGCTCTTGAGCCAGATCCGAATGCCTTAAGGGCTGATTCTGAGGCCAGAGTGCTATTTAGGATATCTGCCATTCTATGAGTCTGCTGTGTATCTTGCTTCCCATGTTGGATCATTCTCTCCCTTTTTCATTCTATCAGTTAGTATTAGCAGACACTAGTCTTGATTATGTGATCCCTTTGACTCTTAGACCTATCAGTGTGATCAATTGTGAACAGAAATTGATCACTTGGACTAGTGAGATGGCCTTGGTACATGCCACCTTGATGGGATCGCATTGGAATCCCCTGGCACGATTCTAACTCCATCATTTGGGGCAGGTCCGATTGAGCATGTCCCAAATTGTACATCTCCTCCATTTGAATTTTGAAAGGTTATTCTGGTAGATCCTGCTCTGGCGATCGAGAAATTGGAGTGGGAATGTAGACATCAGTAAGGAGACTGCTGGACTGGTTCTGTTCAGGGATCATGAGTAGCTAGGTGGGTCATTGTAGAGAAGATAATGAAGTGGGTGTGGTGAGTATGGAGGCGACAGCACAGATAAAATTGGAGGGCATACAAGGATGCATGGAAGATGCCTCTGTCATGTTGCCTTGAGTGGCTGGGTGGCTATTAGTGGAAATGCTGCCAAAGTGTCCAAGCTTGAAGGTAGGCATGAACAAAATGCCCATTGAATTAGGCGGCGAGGAAGTCATTGGCAAAGTCACTGAAATGGGAAAGCGTGGTAATTCCGGCATGATTTAAAGTTTCCTGGGAGAAAGAAGTCACAGGAATACTGGGCAGTTGTGATGATGGAGATGGAATCAGATTGTCTTTGTGGAGTCAGCAGTCTGCGTTGGGATTGTCCTCGGCCTGTCTCAGCTGCCTGAGACTAGGAACACAGAATGTAAATGAGGCTGAAGAAGAAAGAATGGGATGTCAGGGCTGGTATTTTGTCCTGGGGATGTGACAGGCTGGCAGGGTGGTGGGTTGAAGGAACTAGAACAGTCTTCTGTAGCCACATCTTTCAGATGAAAAAGTCTGAGGACTGCGGAGAAGCAGTTTGCCGGAGCAGGAAGAGCACTGCTGTTTAGAGGGAGACGTGTCTCTGGCCTTGCTGCATGCTGGTTCCGTGACCTGGGAAAGCTGTTTGAACGTCTTTGTCTGCAGAAATCTTACCCTCCTGTTCCTGATGAAGGAGTTAATAGCAGCTGTGTGTGGGAAGGGCTTGTAAGTAGTAGTATGAAGTATAGGGTATAATGTCAGTTCTGAATTTGAATTCAGATTTGGATAATTTCCTTGAAGTCTCTGAGCCTGTTTTTTAATCTGCAAAATGAGATCCTCACAGGCTGTTTGAAACCTTAAACCAAAAGAAATAATTGTAATGTTTTCTTAGTATAGGGCCTCACACAGAATCACAGCACAGGAACTGGCAGCCATTTGTTACATTGTCACTGTTTTTACTGTGGATCACTGGGAATAGTCCTACTTTCTTCCCTTAAGAGTTTGGGTCAGTTCCTTTCTAGAGTCTCAGTAAGGTATGTCTAGAAACTCACTCGCTCTCATTTATCCAGCCTAGCCCTCAGTGTGCCTCTCCGTGTGAGGACTGTCTTTAGTTCCTGCTGGTGTTCTGGGTGTCTCTCGGAGTGCTCACATTCTATTTTTTATCACTTGTTTCTCACTACTATCACATCCTTGTTGGAGCTGCTCATTTTAAAATCCATGTTTCTTGTCTTTGATATTTTCTGCCTTTCTATCCCTTTATGAGTCATTTTGGATGATTTCTTTAAACATAGGGGCTTTAATTTCTTTTTTCTTCTAAACTTTGTCAAGTCTACTGTTAAATTCTCCATGAGTTTTTAATTTAATTTTTATTTTTTAGAAGATTATTTATTTATTTGAAAGGCAAAGTTGGAGAGGGGAGAGACAGAGAAAGAGAAACCTTCCATCTGCTATTTCATGCCTCAATGGCCAGAACTGTGCCAGAGCCAAGCCAGGAGCTTCTTCTGGGTCTCCCATGTGGGTAGCAGGACCCAAGGACTTGGGCCATTTTCTGCTGCTTTCCCAGGCACATTAGCAGGGAGCTGGATTGGAAGTGGAGCAGCTGGGACTTGAACCAGCACCCATGTGGAATGTTGGCAGTGCAAGTGGCAGCTTTACTTGCTAGGCCACAATGCCTGCCCAAGTTTTCAATTTTAATGACCTTATATTTTCATGTATTTTCTTTTTTTCCCATAAATGTTTTTATTTCATGATGTATTATTTCATTATGAATCTGATTCCTTTGTCTTGTGTGTATGTGTGTTTATTTTAAAGTGCTTTGGAGAATGTTCTGTTGTCTATTATTTATTTTGTGAGCTGGCATTCTTTTATGCATACTTGGTACTTTTAAAAAAATTACTTATTCATTTGATTGAGCGATAAAGAGGGAGAGAAAGACAGGGCTGCCATCTGTTGGTTCATTTCCCAGTAGAGGTCATAGTCTGAAGCCATGAGCTCGATTCAGGTCTCTCTGATAGGAAGGTTCTGATGATGCTTGGCGTATTGAACCCCTAAATTCTGGGGAGTCTTCTGTGCTGGTTAGCATGGCCTCTACAGCCCTCTCCTTTGAGAAAATTAAAGAAAACTGGAAAGGCCCCCTGCAGGCAATTGCTTTGTGAGATAATGAGTTTTTTTAGGACTGACTGCTACTACCTTTTTGGATTCTAGACCAATAACTTCATCTGAAGTTGCAGTACAAAGTGTGCTCTGTGAGGAAGTGCACTGTATTCTGAAAGAGCAATTTGAGTTTTCTAGCTCACATAGAAATCTGGGGAGCATGTTTGGGAAGGGATATGACAAGAGAGGGATAATGGTAGAAGGAACATAAAGTTGAATCAGGCTGAATTTATTGACTGAGGCTCGCTAAACAGAGATTCCACATTTAATGTGGCAGCTCAGGGGGTTAGAAAAAGCAGTGATTTGTTTGTTTGTTTGTTTGAAACATAGACCAAAAGGTGGCCCATGAGTTAGAAATGATGGAGTTGCCTTAGTTTACTGCAGAAGAAAGGATTGAAATATTTAGTTAGGTTGGACTATTAGAGGGGATTTGTCAATTGTGACCTACTCATCCATTCTGGGAATGTCCAGAAAACATACCTTTCAAAAACAGATTTACCTGGGGCAGGTGCTGTGGTGCAGTAGGTTAATCCTCCGCCTGTGGCTCCAGTATCCCATATGGGCACTGGTTCTGGTCCCAGCTGCTCCTCTTCCAATCCAGCTCTCTGCTATGGCCTGGGATAGCAGTAAAAGATGGCCCAAGTCCTTGGGCCCCTACACCTGTGCGGGAGACAGAGGAAGCGCCTGGCTTCTGGCTTGGGATTGGTGCAGCTTCGGCCGTTGCAGCTATCTGGGGAGTGAACCAGGGGGTGGAAGACCTCCCTCTCTCTCTCTGTCTCTACCTCTCTCTGTAACTCTGTCTTTCAAATAAATAAAATAAATCTTTAAAAAACAAAAACAAAAGCAAAACAGATTTCCCTGTGCTGGGATCCCCCAGCATCCCGGAGAGCTCTGTAATCACTGTTTTCTCTAGGCCAAGCCTTACAGTGGGAACTGCAGTCATTGAAGTGAGATGCCTAACTGCACTGGGAGTAGTGGAGTTGAGATGGCAGAGACTAAGTGATGTCACTCAACCATCAAAGGCAAGACAGTAAAGGACATCAGAGTTAAATAAAAGTAATCTGATATGTGGAAACCCATGGTGTTGACTAGTGGTTATGGTATTCCTAGAAGAGAAATACATAGAACTACTAAAGAAAAAGAAGCAGTCAGACATTTTGGGGATTACTGGATGCCTCTTCTGAGTCAATACTAATTCCAGAACAAAAACATCACTGTTGTCTACTGGTCGGAGTAGGGGCTTAGGGATGTCAGGTGCTCAGTGGAGTTCTAGCTTAGTTCTGACTCAAAATAAGTCCATTGGGTTCCTGAACAGATCCTTTGGTCATTTCTGTCTAGCTGGAATAGACATACACAGCAATTGGCAGAATCCCCATGCTGGTTCCTTGACCTGTGGAGGAGGACTGTTGTATTGGGCAAGGGCACTAGAACTGCCTCTACCTACGAAATAGTAAACCGAAAACAATACTGCATGCCTGCAGTGACTGGAGATTAATGTCACCCTCAAGAACTTAAAGGACTCGGGTGTGGTGATTCCCACCATATCCCCATTTGACGTGACCCATCAAAGAAGGATGTACTTTTCTCTGATGAGCATGCCACCAGACTAATCGCTTTGCTTAGAAAGACAGATGGCCAGCTGTGCTGGAATGAGATGGTGAAAAGGTCGTGCCAAGATGGCCAAGCAGTTTCTGAAACCATCCAATCACAGCCTGTTGTCAGTCAGGCTCTGTTGTCATGTGGTTTCTGAAGACATCCAATCATGGCCTGTTGCCAGGCAGTTTCTGTTGTTTTCAGTGGCCATCTTGGCATGACCTTCTCACCTTCTCATTCCACCACAGCCAGCTACACAATTATGTACTGATTCGTGGGTAATGACCATTGGTTTGACTTAATAGCAAGGGACTTGAAAGGAACTTGATTGGAAAATTGATGGCATGGAAATTGGAGAAGTATATGGTCAGTCGTCTTTGAATGGGCAAGAAAGGTGAAGATATTTGTGTCCCCTGTGAATGTCCACCAAAGGGTGACCTCAGCAGAGGAGGGTTTTAATACTGAAGTGGACAGGGTGACCCATTCTGTGCTACCAGCCAGTCTCTTTCCTCAGCCACCCCTGATATCATCCTATAGGCTCATGAACAAAGTGTCCATGGTGACGGGAATGGAGGTAATGCATGGGTCCAGCAACAAACATTTTCACCTACCAAAGCTTGTCTGACTGTAGCCTCTGTGAGTCTACAGTCTGCAGTCTGCCAGCAGCAGAGACCATTACTGATTTCCTGATATGGCAGTGTTCCCCAGGGTGATCAGCCAGCTACCTGGTGGCAGGTTGATTACATTGGACCACTTCCATCATGAAAAGGACAGCACTTGCATTCTTCCTGGCTTAGATACATATCCTAGATACAGATTTGCCTTCCCTTCACATGATGCTTCTACCAAAACTGTATTTGTGGGCTAACAGAATGTCTTGTCCATCATCCTGGTATACCATAGACCTTTAGGTATGGTCAGGGAACTCATGATAGCCAGTAGCAGTGGGCCCAAGATACAAAATTTATGATGTTAACACGTTCCCTCCGGTCCTGACAGGTAGCTTCATAGAATGGTGGAATGGCCTTTGGAAGATGAGATTACAGTGCCAGTCAGATGATAGTACCTTGTGTGACTGGCAAGAGCTTCTGCAGAAGGCTGTATGTGCCTTTTTTTTTTGACAAACAGAGTTAGACAGTGAGAGAGACAGAGAGAAAGGTCTTCCTTCCGTTGGTTCACTCCCCAAATGGCCACTACGGCCTGTGCGCTGTGCCGATCTGAAGCCAGGAGCCAGGTACTTCTCCTGGTCTCCCATGGGGTGCAGGGCCCAAGCGCTTGGACCATCCTCCACTGCACTCCCGGGCCACAGCAGAAAGCTGGCCTGGAAGAGGGGCAACCGAGACAGAATCCAGCGCCCCAACCGGGACTAGAACCCGGGGTGCCGGTGCCAGGGGCAGAGGATTAGCCTAGTGAGCTGCGGCGCCAGCCGGCTGTATGTGCTTTCAATCAGCATTCTCTAGGGTACTGATTCTCAACATGCCTGGCAGTCAAGGGATGGGAACGGGAGTGGCATCTCTAGCTGCTACCTCTAGTGACCCATTAGTGAGCTTTTGCTTTCTGTGCTCACGATTCTGTGCTTTGCCGACCTAGAGGTCTTAGTTCCAAAAAGAGGGATGCTTGTGCTAGGAGATACAGCAGTGATGCTACCTAATTGGGAGTTAGGACTGCTGCCCGACCAACTGGACTCTGCTAAGCAGTGGGAAAAGAGGGCAGTTGTGGTGCTGTTAGAGTGACAGTTCTGACTATGAAGGAAACTGGACCACCCGTCCACCATGCAGCTAAGGAAGGGAAGTTTTGGAACAGAGGCGATGTCTCAGAACATCTCTTCATATTTCCACTTCCAGAGATTAAGATCAGTGGGAAATTATCCAACCCAATTCAGGCAGGACTGTGAGTCACCCAGATCTTCAGGAAGGAAGGTTGAGTCACACTACCAGATAAAGAATCACGAGCAGCTGAGGTCCTTAATGAAGGCAGAGGGGGCACAGACTGGATGGTAGTAGAATGCAGTTATCACAAATACCAATCATGGCCATGTGTCCAGTGACAGTGACAGAACATACATATAGATGCATGTGCACACACACACTTTTCCCCTTGCCTCCCTCTGAGTCCCAGCTTCCTGATAATTGCACCCTGGGAAGCAGCACGTGCTGGCTCAGATGCTTAGGTCCCTCCTGTGTGAGACTGGATGGAGTCCTGGGCTCCTGGCTTAGCTCTGGCTGTTGTGGGCATTTGGGGAATGAACCATCGGATGGAAGAATTCGCTCTGTCTCTTGCACTCTATTTTATATCCATATGAAATATCTTTGTTTTCTTTCTTGTCTTATTCCCTTGTCACATAAGATGTATTGAGTTTATATTATAGTGTTCAGTTAATGCCAGTTTTCTACCATCCTGTTTAATTTATGGGATCGTAGGGACAAGAGTAGTTTAGCTCAAGGACTTTGGCCTGAAGGTTAGTGCAGTTTCAGCATGTAGGATATTTGTATCATGTTAGGCAGACTTATGACCTTGCATTTGCCTTTACTTACAGATTGAGTGTGGAAATGAATATAGGTGCCAGTGGGGTATTAGTGTAAATGTTTGATGTTAATTTTACATGTAGCTTGACTAGGTCATGGGGGCTTCTGGTCATGTGGTCAGAGACTTCTCTGGATGTGTCCGAGGGTGTTTCTGGGTGAGATGTTAACCTCAGATTCAGTGACTGAAGAAAGCAGGTGCGCTCCCTGACAGGAGTGGGCCTTGTCGGTCTGCTGAAGGCCTGACTCACAGGAAGTGGGAACTCCTCATGCCTGATTGCCTGACCCCTTCCTTTGTACTCCAGCAATGGCGTCTCAATCCTGCCTGGCTTTGGACTGAAACTTGCACCACTTGGCTAAGTCCCCATCTTGCCACCTTCAGGTGCTGGGACTTCCTAACCTCCGCCAGTTCTTTGTGATAAGTGCTTGTCTCACACGCACATGCGCCCGCACTGGCACCCTCTGTTGGTCCTGTTGTCTCCAGAGACCCTAGCTTGTTCGTGCTTGCTTCTCCTGGACTCTGGAACAGCTGGAGAATCCCACAGGATGTAGGTAGGCTCGGCCGTCTGGCTTTGCGTTGGTGATTCTTCTTCCACCGTGGTTTCAAGGCAGATAACAGGACTTCATGCATTTCCCTTCGCTGGTGGGAAGTGTTTAAACAATTATTGTCATCAGGCCTGCACAACATCAGTTAGTATTATACAACTAGCCTCTAAGATATGCAACTTGGTTGACATCTCAAGAGCTTGCACAGCATCTCCTTAGGACTGTTCCAGTCAGCATTGTGCTAGGATGAATGGGACCTTCAGCCTTCTAAACTGGTGGGCTGGTGCCCCTGTAGCTTTTTTATTTTTAGCTATAGTCATGGAGCAGAGAGGGTGATAGGGGTGACTGTAGTGGCCCTAGAATTTGCCAGCGGGGAGATAGCTCAGTGCCGCCCCACCCCAGAAGCAGTGCAGATCAGAAGACATTAGCATCACTATTGCTGTCTTCTCTCAGCCCAGGGCCATGTCTTAGATGTGACGTATGTCATGGCTCTCGGATCTGGTCCTATAGCAAGGAACCAGGAAGACTGTGTGTGTGTGTGTGTGTGTGTCACAAAAACCTGGTACATTTGATTCTTTCATTTGAACCAGGAATAGTATTACAACGTTAAGTGTGACTATTTGAGGTATGAAGTTTAAAATTTCAACCATGAATATATGACTGTGAATAAAATAAAAATAAGGTCTCCTTGTTGCTGTTAGTAATTGATTTCTGCTTGCTCTTAGTAGATAAGCAGTTCCACATCCCAGAGGTTTAAAAAAAATAATGGGAAGGAACTTTGAAACAGATACCTGTTATTTAATTTGAACTACAGAAACAACAGTCTTAATTTGTGGAACCGTAGTGTTTCATGGAGGAGAGCTTGAGAAGCACTGAGCTAAGCAGTTCTTATTTACCAGTGTCAAGACTAGCCTTCTCATGGAATGTGGCAAAAAAAATGACCTAAATGAAAGATCTCTGAGTGAGATCCCAGCGGAAAGAATGGGCCATCAAAGAAGGAGGTACCTTTCTCTGAAGGGAGGAGAGAACTTCCACTTTGATTATGGCCTTGTCTAAATAAGATCAGAGTTTGTGAACTCAAGAGGCTTCCATAGCCTCGGCAGCTCATGACAAGAGCCTCAGTGATTACTGATGCCATAAACAAGAGTGTCAATTGTTAAATCCACAACAGGAGTCACTGTGCACGTGCTTCCCATGCAGGATCTCTGTCCTTAATGTGTTATACTATGTGATTAACGGTATAACTAGTACTCAAGCAGTACTTTATACTTTGTTTCTGTATGGATGCAAACTGTTGACATCTTTACTTAGTATATACTAAGTTGATCTTCTGTATATAAAGATAATTGAAAATGAATCTTGATGAGGAATGGGATGGGAGAGGGAGTGGGAGAGGGGATGGTTGCGGGTGGGAGGGAGGTTATGGGAGGGAAAAACTACTATAATCCAAAAGTTGCACTTTGGAAATTTATATGTATTAAATAAAAGTTAAAAAAATAGACTAGCCTTCTGATACCGTGACGTACCACAGCTCCCAAGGTCACGTAGCCTGGGCCAAAAGTGTAACTAAGATCCAGGTGTCCACACTGTTGGTCAGTTGGTGTTTTTGCTTCTTAGAAGTTGGACTACTTTTGTTTTCAAAAATAGGCACTGGAATGTATATCCTGGTGTAGCTCTGAGGCCAGTTTAGTCTCGAGATTTTGCCTATGAAAGCAGTGACCTTATCAGGCACAGTTTCCTGTGTCATTAAGATGTTCCTTGGCAGAATCTTATTTTTCTTGGTGAATATATTGTGGTATAAAACACACACAGAGAGCCAGCTCTGTTTTCCCTGAGTGAATTAGCTGCATTGTAGCTTATCTGCGGGAAATCTTGCTTTTGAGTTTCTTGACAGTGACTCCTGTCATGAGTGACTTGCTTGGATGAGATCTTGGCTTTCTCTCCTTTCAGTCTGACTTTTTAGCAGCCTGAGTCACAGCCAGGTAGTCCTTTGGAACTGAGCTCATAGCCCTTCTTTGTAATACAGGAACAGTTTGGGAAATAGTAACTCTGCTGTGGGTGCTTTGGTTTCTGTGTTTTTATCTCTTTACCAGCTGTACCTCATTTCTTATTTTGTCCCAGAGAAGTTGGTCTTGATGGTGTGGGCCTGATTAACTAAATTTCTGTTCCAGGTTCTTGTCTCCCTTCCACAGAGGTACGAAGTCAAAGCAGATATGTGTGTGTGTGTGTAAATGAGAATGTGATTTATTTAACAGAGAGAATAAACATACATTCACTCATGTGTATGGGCCAGGTTGAATCTAAGACTCAGGAACTCACTCTGAGTTTCCGAAGTGGGTGATGGGGACCCAGCTAGTTGAGCCGTCTCTACTACCTCCCAAATTCCATATTGGCAGGAAGCTGGAGTCAGGAGCCAGAGCCGTGAATCAAGCCCAGGGACTCTTAGATGGGATGTGGGCTTCTTAACAACTAAATGATGTGTCTTGATGGAACCAGGCATATTTGTCAAAAACAGCTCAGGCTACCGCACTGCCTCCAGCACTGTAGGGAACTATTTACCATGGACATGCAGTGGGAGGAGTCACTGGTTATGCCAGTTGGAAAAGGACAGTAGTGAGCCTGTTTGGATGCATGCTTTGAGTGAAGTTTAAGGGAGCAGTTGGAAAGGGTTTGCTAAGCCCCCATCCTGTCTCTCCTAATGCTGAAGAGCAGTCAGAGTACCTGTCATGGTGGCAGTCAGATGGCCGGCCGACAGCCAAGGGGGTTTGTGCTAAGCAGTGCCCAGGGTGGAAGTCCCTATGTGGAGGTCCTCTGAAACACCGTCAACTCTAACGGAGGGAAGCGCTGTTTTATTTTGGGATCTAGATGGTATTTATTTGAAGTTAATTGGAAACTTTGTGTCACAAGTCTTGCTTTATGTTTGTGTTGCATACTCACTGTCCTCCAGAAAGTGTTTTCTTACTATGAAAGAGCCCCTCCCACTGGAGTGATTTGAATGTCAGCTGAGGCAGCGTGTACTTATATGTACACATATAAGTTGTTTTTGGCTGTTGTTATTTTTTTCCTCTAACATTCCTAGTAGTGTGAAGAGAAAATAAAAGTTGGAACCAGTAAGGAGATGAAAGGCCACTGAGGGAGGTGAACACGAGAGAATGGTGCTTTCATGAGAAGCAAGGTATTGATGTGGTTGGGTGGAATGGATTTGTTTTGTTTTCAGCTACCATCTCAGAGACAATGGTGAATCAGAAGTGTATCAGGCAGACAGGTTTTAATGCCCATTTCTAGACAGAGATGTCTCTCCTAGATACACAAGGAAAGGCTAACGTAGACCATCTGTATTTGTTCTGCTTCTCATTTTACCCTTGCGGAATGAAGGAATCCTGCGCAATGGTGCCAGCATTAGTTTAGGCTGAAACACATAACTGTATTGGGTAATAAAGGAATTTAAGAATTCCTGTTTTTTTCCTGTGGCTTGCTTTCACAAAGCAGGCTAATGGTGAAATATTTTTGCAAGTGTTCTCATTCATCTCTGTCTGATGCAAGATGCCTAGTGCTCCGCGGTTTTCTAATTACTGAAGCCCTCGCTTCTTTGGAAAGTTTCTCCTCTGTCTGTAGATCCCCTGTTGGCAGCAAGAATGTTTACTCACGTGATGAGGGAGCGCTGGCATCTCTGGTCTGGTCTAGGCAACATCTGGATGCTGAGATTAGCTACGGAATGGGTGATCTTTTATATCTGGGTCAGCAGACCCTGGTCAGTGGGTTGAGACATAGATTTCTTGCCACTCGCTTGTTTCCTGGCTCACTTAAAGTGGATCTGAGACTGGTAGCTCACATTCCACCACAAGATGAATATATCATAATGCCCACACTCAGAAGAGAAAGAATGTGGATGCACCGAGTGCCTGTTGCAAGCGAGATCTCTGTAGAACCTGGCTGCCCAGTGGTCTACAGATGAGCTGTGTCCCCTGGGTCCAGTCTAGTCCTGTGGCGTTTGAGCTTGCACTGAATGAAGGATCAGATAATCTGGATGCATGGCAAAGTTGAGAAGCTCTGCTTCAGAACATGGGTCTGTAAGGACACCTGGACAGGGCTGCACAGCAGTCACAGCTGGATTTCTAGTGAGTCCATCAGTCATGCAGTCCTCCTCACAGAGGCGGATTCCTCTGGAGTGTGAAGTTCATTGTATGCATAGCTAAGGTTCTCACTTCCTTTTGTATTTTGTCTGTTAAATACAATCACTGTAAAACAATAAAGATAGATGGTTGTAGATAACATTTTCATTGCTAAGAACAAATATCCTCATGGTTTGATGTTATTTGCATTGTGTTGCATTGGGTATATAAAGCCTCATTTAAAGGAGTTTGTTGGCTGTTTTGAAGTTGTCAACCTTTGTCAAATACTTAACATAGAGGATATGAGACAAAGTGTGCTTTGAAGGAGAGCCCCATGTATGGCTTGGGAAACATATTAAGAATAAAGTATGATGACATATGGTATGAGCTGAAAAACGATGAATATAAGATAGTTCTTTAGGGTCAGGGATTGGACTTAACCATATGAAGTGGACAAAGAACTATAGATAGGGACCGGTGTTTGGTTGGGATGTCCGCATCCCATATCCTGAGATTGCTTCCAGCTCTAGTTCTTATTCCCACTTCCCGCTAATGTGCTACTTGGATGGCAGCAGGCGATGACTCAAGCAGGTCCCGCCACTGTGTCCCTGCCACCCATGTTGGAGACCTAGACTGAGTTCCTAGTCGCACGCTGGCCTGGGGCCATGGTAGGCATTTGAGAAGTCTACCACTGGAAGTTTTCTCTTTCCATCAGTCTGTCTCTCTCCCTCTCAAAGAAGCAAGTGAAAATTATAGATAACTATCAAAAAGTGACTATTTCATATAGTTTAACTTACCATATTAGTTTTTTGGAATAGACTAGTTTGGCCTAAGCTAAACCTCTCTTTTTTTATATCTCTTCAGTAAGACTTTTATTGAACTTGCCTTTATCCAGATAAAATTCAACACACATTGTGTCTGGTCAGAAGTTGTGGTTATTGGTAATTAATAGTGGGGAAAATCAAGATTTTACCCTGATCACTCATATAATTTCATCTGCATGGATATATGTTGTTATAATTATTAATCTAGTACTATAAACTTTAGAATTAGTCAAGAGAACAAGTTTTGGGTGGCACCAGACAATGAATGTCTGGAAGCCAGTGGACTAAGTTTAGGTGGAAAAAAAGCTTTTACTGAATTTGAGTTGGAAAAGAGTTAGTGCATACTTGTGGTTACTGCCTTTCTTTCCTATTTTGTGTGCCAAAATCCAAATTATGGATCCTAACCACTTCCCAGTATCTTAATTTAATTTTGAATATGAGTGCTATTTGAGCATTATTTTTATATATTAGTTAATGTAAATTATTAATAGCAATTTGAACTGAAAAATTTTAACATGTTATTTTGAAAAATATTTGAAAAGTGTTTCCCAAATAGGATTGCTGTATGTGTTCACAAACCATTTAAGTCCAGAAAAATGTGCACTGGACCAGCAGCTTAAGAAGAAAATCTAAATATACTTCATGGTTCTTTCCACTTTTGTGTTAAAAATCTACCAGGAAATACAAGTCTTTTTATTTAAATTTTCAGTAAATGTGATTGTGACTTGGAATTGTGTCTTTGGGAAGAGTAGTTAGGCAGTGGTTCATATAAGAACATAAAAAGGAGCCTTACTATGTCTCTTTTTATAATAAAAGTATTGCATGGACAAGACAAAAATCAAACAGGAACCAGTCTTTCTCATCACACTCTCCTCTCTTCAGAGTACAGTTTCTGGGGTATCTTGTCAGGAATATTTATATCTATATGTGTGTGTATATATATATATATATATATATTATTTGAAAATGTTATACATGAGGTCTTCAAAAATTAATAGAAAAGGCATATTATGAAAACTGTGCTTGGATTTCAAAATTGTTTTGCACCAATGTAATCATCTTTTAATTCTGTTTTTCCCACAAAAATTTTTGAAATATGCTTGTGTTTTACAGAGAATCTTAACATTCTTGTTCAAGCACATTTATATTATTTGTCATACATTTTTTAGTACATTTAGTGTAAAATTCTAAGCAATGGAATTGTTGGAGCTGAGAGCGTGTAAGCTTCCAAATTGTTCCCTACAAGTATCTGTACTTTAGCATATGTAGCATATGAAAGCACTTTGTCACAGTAGGGTTTATGTAACTTAATAGCTTTTGTCAATCCAGTAGGTAAAATGTATGCTATTTCATTTTGTTTTGAATTTATTTCATTTTGAATAGAGATCATAAATCTCTTTGCATATATATTTGTTTATAAGTATGTTTATATGTGTGTTCATCAACTGCCATTTTTCATATTGGACTTTATTTTTCTTATAGACATTCACTGTATTTGTAGATATTACTTTTGTTACATGGAAGATAATTTTCTCTTCATGTTTGCCTTTTGCTTTATAACTATTTGGTATTTTGGGGGCCATACAAAAGATTTAATATTCCTCTAGTCAGTCAAATTGTCAGTCTTTTTAATTATCTCCATATTTTGTGTCCAGGTTAAGATATTCTCTGTTCTAAGAGTGTTAATACACTTTTCCAGGATTTTTCTAGTGGTTATGGTTTCATTTTTAACTTTTGTTTTTGTCTAAATTAATTTTGGTGTAGACAATGAGGTAGACCTATCGATTTATTTTTTTCCTAAAATTCTTTTTCCTGACCATCATTTGTTGTGTAATCCATGTTTTTCTCTATTGGTTGAAAGATTCTTATATTACTTTCCTGTATGTACGTGGGATTGTGTCTAGGTTTTTATTGCATCATTGATGTTGCAATAATGATTATATTTTCGTAATACATAATTTTCATGACCAATATTCTATTCTTATTATTAATCTTTTTTGAGGATTTAGGCTATTCTTGCATGTTTATATGACTCATGTATAATTTTGTCACCTTCTGTCCACACCCCTGTTATTTGTCATTAAGTCAGATTTAAGGTTAATTAGGTTAAGATGGATGTCTTTATAACACTGAATTTTCTAATGTCAGGGTAAGGATTGTCTTTCAATAGTTTACAGCATTTTCTGTTGATGTCTCAGAAGAGCTGGTTCCTGTTAATGGGAACTATTTTAGGTGTTCACATGTTGCTGCTGTAGGAAAAGGATGTTTTCCCTCAGTATAATTTTCTTAACTGCTATTATTTTTAAATTAGAAGGTTCTTGATTTTGGGTAATTATTTTGTAACCTATTCAACTTAGCACATTTTTAGGTATAGTTTTATCATTTACAGAATGAAAGTTTTTTGGTGACTAATAGCAGCAACTGATTCTAAGTCTTTCCAAATTAGATAGTGAAGTTTCTTGAGTGAGTTAAATTTGACTTTAAACAGCATTTACAGAAAAATACTCTTTGAATTTAGTTTTTTGCTAATAAAGGGACTATAACCATCATTCTTAAATAAGGCCAAATTATAAGGAAACAAGAATTGTGGACTTAAATATTTATCTACTACATTAATATTTGCATACTAGAGAACTGTCTACATTGTGGTGTTGATCTTTCCAGCTTGTACATGGCCTTCATTCTGGTAGGATTTCTACCAGAGGATATGAACTTGAACATGAAAATTTAATTGAGATCAGCAATGCCACTTTAATCAGTAGTTCTCAAAACTATTGGTAAAGTCATGAGAAGTATTTTAATAGATACATTTAACATTAGTAATTAAAATGTATTTCTTTTCTTAATATTTATTTATTTGAAAGGCAGAATTACAGAAAGACAGAGGCAGAGAGAGAGAGAGAGAGAGAGAGAGAGAGAGAGAGAGAAAGAGAGGTCTTCCATCCCTTGGTTCACTTCCCAGATGGCTGCAATGGTGGGAGCGGCGCCCATCTGAAGCCAGGAGCTTCTTCCAGATCTGTTGTGCGGGTGCAGGGGCCCAAGGATTGGGTCATCTTCTACTGCTTTGGAGGCCATAGCGGAGAGTTGGGTCAAAAGTGAAGCAGCCAGGACATGAACCAGTGCCCATATGGGATGCCAGTACCACAGGTGACAGCTTTACCTGCTACGCCACAGCGCTGGCCCCAAAAAGTATTTATTTCTAATTTACTTTAGGAAAAAGTTGTAAACTCAATTTCTAACCTGTGTTTTTTGTGGCTACATTTGTTTAGAACAAGATAAATAAAGACAAATTAATTTAATGAAAAATATAAAAACAGTATACAAAAAGACGAGGTTGAGAAATGAATCGAAGTATGGAAAACCTAGTTTTAGATTAATATTGAAGGCATAAATGTTCAGTGATCAAGAGCAGTTTTCTGTGTATTTAAATAGTTGCAATGCTTAGTAAATGATAACATTGGTGATTACATGAACAGATTTTATATATTACCCGATACCTCGATTACTATCAGAAATCATCTTCCAGGTGTTGTATCAAAGAAATTATGCAGTTTACTTATACCAGAATATGTAGCTAGGAAGTGGCTATCTTGCACACTTATTGTAAACCTTATTTAATTAGAATTCACTCTGATTCATTCATGTATATTTTGGAGAATTATTTTTCAAAGTTGTGCTTGTATTTGGGGATCTTCAATGAAGGTAAAATGAAGTATTTTAAAACTAACTTTACCTAGAAAAAAATACACTATCCTAAGATATCACTGGCAAATTCAGGCACCTCCAAGGGAAATTTGCCTGTGTAAAAACATTTCAATCATATTCACATTCAAAATGTATAAATATCCAAAATACTAGAAGCTGTGAGCTTTAACTATGATCTGTATACATTTCAGCAGATTAGAAAGAGATGGCTTATGCTAGGTACCACCTAATTAAAGATAGGGGTATTGGTAGCACTTAAAAATCTTAGTCGTCCAAAACACTTTTAAATGTACTGAATGATTAGAACTCAGTTTGTGGCCAATATCTACAAAGTTTGCAGAAACATGTAGTCTCTTGAATGCTTTTTTCCAATAAGTATGCATTCTTAGTCCCAAACAGTTGCTTATTGTAAATGGAAATGATTTTAGAGAAAATTATGTAGTTTCAAGGCCTGATTTAATAGATGAAAAAACTGAAACCAAGAGGAAGAAAGTGATTTTCCTTTAGGACAGTGAAGTAAAAGGTGACTCCAGTCTGATCCTGGAGTCCATATCCCTGGAATTCCATGGAGACTGCTTGTAGTGGGGGGAGAAGTAGACCTTGGAGGTGGAACTGTCCCACTTGATGAAAATTTGAGTTGTTCCCTTAATCCGAAGATGTTAGTTTTTTGCTGTCATCTTGGTGAGTTCTCAGCACTGTTAAGGTGTTCTTGTTCTCAGATGAAAATCATCTACCAAGTGCCTGTCATCCCTTGTGATATGTGCTGTGTGGAATGAGTGGTTTTTTTGGACAGAAATAATAAGATACAAACTGTAATAGTACTGTAGCATGGCAGTATTTGTCTTGAGCACAATGCTATTCATAATACATAAATTCAGGGCTCAACCTACTTAGCAAACCAAGACAGAGGATCTTCTAAGTATTGTTTGTCATTTGCACGATATAAGGTTATTTTAAGATAGTTGAAAACAGTAGAAGATGAAGAAAAGAAGCAGAGAACTTCCAAACCCCAAACCGAGGCTGGGTTCTGCCGTGTGTACTCAGTCTCCCCACAGCTTGTAAAGTCAGTTAAATATAGTCACAGTTGGGTTCTGCGGACCAGCAAATAGGAAAAGAAGGGAAGGCTGGAGGCGTGTTGGAGAAATACACTTCAAAGTAATTTATTTTGACGCTTTTTAAAGGCTTCTTTGTAAATGCACTTTTAAATAGTGGTTCTGTTTCCTTGAATCCACGCAAGAGCATAAAATAGGCTGGATTCAGGAGAACTGGCGTGGGAATGTTTGCAGCCCCGTTACTGCTTGTGTTGGGACAGCTGCTCTGCCCTGCTCTGCTCTGCACGGTTTCTTTTAATGGGCCTAAATTCAGGTGGCTAAGAAAGCCGTTCTGCAGTAGAAGTGTACATAACGCTTATGTGCATGTTTATTGTGTGCGCCTGTTCATCAGAGTCTTGTGGTGGTTAAATTGTCCACCTTTTCGGGTCCCAAACAGAAGGAAACATATAAATGGCCCAATACTTGCCAGCAATTCGGTTAGAAAGTAAAAAGGTAACACCTTGTTCTCTTTACATCTGCTTTAATGAAATCAGCTAAACTGATTATCTCTTCAAACCAAACCACTGGCTCTTCAATGCTTACTTTTCACCAATCAGAAAATAACCATCTGTTAGTGAGTTCTCAGATAAATCCCTTAGCACCGGAAACTGTCCACGGTCACTTTGGCAAGCAAGAAGACAGTTGTGGTTTTTGTTCTTGCTGTGTTTTATACTGTCAAGGTCTTGGTCTACTTATTGGTGAAGAGTTAGCTTTACTGGCTCTCCAGGGCCCTTTCCACGTCTGTGTTTGTGATTCACAGCAGTGGTTCCTGGTTCTGGGGAAGCCCAGTAGAGGCACTCCTGTTCTCCAGTGAGTCAAGCCGGCAGTTACACACCTTCTTACCTCCTGTGTTGCTATTGCTACACATGCATACGTGGGGCTCTGAGATTCAGAGTCTTCAAGTAGCACAGCTTCCGAAGTCCCAGACTTTCAGAAAGCGGATACAACACACCAGGTCTGATAACAGGGCTTGGAGAACCCCTGCTGTCCACACTACCAACTTCTTAGATGGGAACACAAACCCAGAGGCCAGAGGATGCTTTTAAGTCTCGTATTTATACTTTGCTGCCCTACTTAGGACTCCGAAGTGCATGTTGAATCACTGAATAGATCCATTAACTAGAGGTTTTCACACTACAAATCTGAATTTACCACACTCGGCTTAGTCACACCAGCATTTAATTTATTTTGGATCAGCCCCTCTAGCAAGGAACTTAAGGTTTTACTACTCTAAAAATGCTTTTGAAACGTTATTTACCCTGTTGCTCACTCAACATCTGACAAAAATGTGAAAGTGCTTCCAGGAATAGTAAAAATGTGTTTCAAAACACTGGACTGAAACAGGGAGTTTAAGTCTATGGTATGGGTGTCCCACTTTGAGAATGTCCAATATACAACAACCTTTACAGAGGATTTTACACAGGATTCTTTTAAGCGGGGAATACTCCTAACATATTTCAAATGTGAGTCAATATATAAATATTTTGTTAAAGGCAACTTGTCAGCAACACATCTATTTCATTATGCATAAAATGTAACTACTTTTAGTTTCTAAGTTGCTGAATTATCTAGTATGCTCCCGGGAGTTGCTCTCAATCTAAAGCATTTACTACACTTGGATACATTTTTATGTTTTTTGGAGAATCTCAGAGACAAGTTCTGTGTTTTGTAGCATGACAAGCATTGTAAGGATCTCATTAAGAAATGAATCTCTGTAAAAAATGTAAGATTGTTGCTATTCTCATTTGATGGATGATGTGGGGAGGGAAGGGACAAATTGATAAATGTAGGGGATTCTTGAGTGAGGGTCTGGGAACGATGCACAGGTTTCCAATTCTTAATGCCAGACTAGAGATAATTAATGCCAAGATTTCAAAATTATAGTAATCTGATGTCTAGGTCTTTCTTCCCCATTTGGAATATTATCAAAATAGCCTTTTGGACCAAGTTACTGGAAACTTTAGGTTCCGAGTCTCATGCATGTCTTCTGGGCTAGCACCCAACGTCACGTACCACTGAAATTAGGGACTCTCAGCATGTGCGTGAGTGGCGGGAAGCTGGTATTGGTTTTCTGCTCTTGGCAGAGCCAGCAGTGTCAGAGGTTTAAATGATTACCATTTTGATTATCTTCATGATTTGTTTCAGACCATCACTTTCACATTTTGGCCAACTGGTAACTTTTTTTAGGTTTCATCAAAACCAAGGTTTTCTGAATAGTCCTGTTTTTCCCATCACAACAGAATACTGCCTGTGACTTTAAAATATTCTAAGGAAATTGGAAAACAGTCTGGACCAGGGTAGGTCAGATGGGACTCCCTTTGCTTCTACCTGTGTCCTTTCGTGTCATTCCCTGGTGGACCGCATCTATCAGTGGCTTTCTGCTCCAGGTCCTTATACCCTTTGGACAAGCCACTTCCTCTACCAAGAATGTTTCTTTCCTCTCCTGTTCTAGGTCTTCAAAATATTGTCTCATTCTTTGGAGACTCTCCCTATTAACCATGTTAACTGTGTTCCATACGGAGGGAAGGTAGAATTAACAGCCGTGTAGAGGAAGGCATTTTAAGGAAAGATGGTGGATACATACTTTCTTATATTGTAGGAACCTATTTTTTTAGTTGAAGAACCAAAGAGGAAGCATGCATTGGTGTTTTAAAGGTATTGGGGAAGGATGAGATGTTTGAGTATACAAAAATGTGAAAGAATGAAATAAGTTAATTACAGTAGTATACATGAAGGAGCCATGAAGCTTGGCCTTTCCTGCTATTATCACAGAATCACAGAGCTTTAGATCTACTGGGTCTATTAGAGATGATTTAATTTAATTTAATTCTAGTCTTACTGTCCACAGATTGCCTTCTGGACATTTTCATGTAAGTATTTTGTTAATGTCTAAAATTCAGATGCCTATGTGTCCTGTTGTGGTCACATTGACTCTTGCCTTGTTCTTGCCTCTTCTCTGTTGGCAGTGCCCATTTCTTATGTGTTTGTCGTCACTACCTTCGTTTAGAATTGTAACCCCTTCATGTCTCTTGAGAAGATGTCTTCATCTTAGGGTGTGAGCGTCTCCCATGCTGGAAGACGGTCAGCTGTTGTCCCCTGGCCCAGTGTGTCAGCTTGCAGCCCCACCAGCAGTGTGTCAGCCTTGCTAGCTAGTCTTTGCTAAGTAATTGGTTTTGTTAGTGTTTAAACTTTGGCTACTCCAGTAGATGTAAAATGTTACATCATTTTGGTTTTAATTTGAATTTCCCTGATAGCTAATGAAACAGTATCTTTCACATAATGACTGACAGTTTGTTTTATCTTCCATAGCTCATACCTTTGCCAGCCCGTCTAATAGGGTGTCTTTTTAAAGCTGGTATTTAGGACTTCTTCATACATTCTGTGTACTAAATGCTTCAGTTATATAGGAGGGGACTTCAAAAAGTTCGTGGAAAATGGAATTAGAAGCCCATTTTGGTGGAAACATTTGAAATCCATGCATAATTGTTCAAAATTTGCATTTTTCCGTGGAACTCTTGAAGACCCCTCCCATGTGCTTAGACTGTACTTAATAGCCCCCTGGGAAGCTGAGCAGAGATGCAGTTCAGTTTGTCATTATTCATCTAATTGAGAATCGGGGACTCTCGCTCTGGTGCCGTGAGCCCCAGCCTTGCCCGCGTCTCCATCCTCTGCTGTGTGCTCCCAGAAGCCTGGCCACATCAGGGCATTTGCAGGAATGGCCAGCTTGCTTTTCTGTGGGTCAGTTCCTTTCCTGGAAAACCCTTCCTCCATCTATATCCTCTTGCAAGTTCCCGCTGTTCCCTTGTCACCTGCTGCCTGCCTTTCCAGGTGTGTTCATAGGAGCCAACTCCGTTCCTGGCTCCTGTGTTGTGCCAGTCTCCAGGCTGCTGATGCAGCAGGCCCGGTGATGGAAGGCTTGAAGTCGTATAGTCTAGTGTGCTTGTGTTTTTTTTTTTTTAATTTTCTTTCTATATTTTGATATTCTGATACCTTAAAAGCCTTTTTGGCTGTGTAGACTGCCCTCCAGGGGCTAGGCAGTTCCTAGAGATAGCCAGGGATTAGGCGGAGAGCAGGCTTTTGATGTCCAAAGTAACCAATCCCAAGCCAACCCCCCCTGTCTGGCCGCTGCACACTCCCAGGAGGCAATATTCCTACTTGTTTCAATCACTGCTGGTCAAGTGTTAGAGACCACCCCTGCAGCCCAAGGCCCACAGGAGCTATTTAGATGAGGCCGTCCTAAACTGTTCACCTTGCCCTGCCTTGCCTGCTGCTGCTTCTGTCTCTGACCACCCAGAGGCTTCCGAAGTGGCCCTGCTGGCACGCCTGCCTCCGGTCTCCAGGACCTGTGAGGGTCACACACTGTCTTCCTGAGCCTTTCTTGTGTCGTCTTTTGCACCTGACTGACCAGGTGAACACAGAATGTCTGGTTTTGTTTGGCTTTTAAAGGTTTATTTATTTATGTGAAAGAGTTAGAACGAACAGACTTCCATCTGCTGGTTCACTCCTGAAATGGCTGCAATGGTTGAGACTGGGCAAGGCCAAAGCCAAAAGCCTGGAGCTCCATCTGGGTCTCTCACATGGGTGCAGGGGAAACTTCCACTGCTTTCCCGGATGCATTAGCAGGGAACTGGATTGGGAGTCAGCAGCCAGGGCTGGAGCCGGTGCCCAAATGGGATGCCAGCATGGCTGGAGGTGGCTTAACCTGTTAGGCTGCAGTGCCGACCCCAAAAATGCTTGGTTTTGAATCTTCACTTCTTCCTAGCTGTGCCACCTGACTTCACCTTCAGATTTTTCCTCACCTTTAAAATTGAAATTACAGGACCCTATATATAGGGTTGTTCAGAAAGCTAATGCTTATAGAATATTTTGATCAGTGTTGTTTGTGGTAAATATTGCCTATTATTTTTAGTACTGTTATTACATATATTAATGGTCATGACTCTAATCTTCCACATTACCATTTATTTTTATTATATATTTTTTATTTATCTTTTTATTTGACAGGTAGAGATATAGACAGTGAGAGAGAGAGAGACAGAGAGAAAGGTCTTCCTTCCGTTGGTTCACTCCCCAATTGGCCACCATGACCGACGCTGCGCCCATCTGAAGCCAGGAGCCAGGAGCTTCTTCCAGGTCTCCCACCTGGGTGCGGGGGCCCAAAGACTTGGATCATCTGCTGCTGGTTTCCCAGCCACAGTAGAGAGCTGGACTGGAAGAGGAGCAGCTGGGACTAGAACCCGGTGCCTATATGGGATGCTGGTGCCGCAGGCGGAGGATTAACTAAGTGAGCCACAGTGCTGGCCCCCACATTACCATTTCTGCAAGTGTAGTTATAGGTAGCTGTAACCCTAGCACCCAGAACACCTAGAAATGACAGATGAATGAATTTGGCAAGAGAGAATTGAAGCTAGGATATGAAGTGCTGAATAAAACATTTGTTTTTAAAGGCTTTAAAAAGTTTATTCATTTCCATTTTATTTGAAAGGCAGAGAGACAGAAATATTCTAGCCATGGTTCACTCCTCAAATGCCACAACAGTTGGGCTGGGGAAGGCTGAATCTGTGAACTTGGATCTCAATCCAGGTTTTCCACTTCGGTGGTAGGGGCCCAACTGCTTGAGCCATCACCTGCTGCCCCCTGGGGTGAGCAGTAGCAGGAAGCTGGATCAGAAGCAGAGCCAAAACTTGAACCCAGACTCTCCAATGTGTGACGCAGGCACTCCAGGCAGCAGCTTACCCACGCACCAAGTACCTATTGTAGCTGAGGCTTTTGACAATGGAGGTGACGGTTAACGAAAAGCAGTGGGTTTCCTGAGATGGGCCTGGGGAATGCTGGTTGAGGCAGCCTCTGGAATCATGGGATTGAAACTCGGTGAGCATGCAAGGGAGGGCTAGTCAGGTGGTCCAGGAAGAGGGGCCTGCCTGTGTGAAGCTCAGAACGGGTGGTTGAGGACCCCAGAGAGGCTGGTGTGGTGCTGCGCAGCAGAGCCCTGGGGAGCCTCGGACCTGGGGGCTCTCTCCTGCACACCCCCCCCCGCCCTGCCTCTTTCCAGTGCCACTCCTGACCCCCCTGGGCCCCATGTTGTTCTGTTGGAGCTGTGGTGACACAGTTCCAGGGCATGCACAGCAACCATTGATTGGCTCGTGGTCCTGGAGGCTGGCTTCCCCTGGGGGCTGTGAGCGAGGGCAAATCCGTGCGTCTCACCTGGGTTCTGGTGGTTTGTTGACAGCACTTGGTGTCACTGGGTTTGTAGAGGCATACCCCTGATTCCTGCTTCCACCTCACAGGGTGTTCTCCCTGCCCTTTGTGTAAGTACACCAGTCACAGTGGAGCCAGGCGCACCCTACTCCCGTGTGACCTCATTGTCGCTAGCTACGTTTGCAACAACCTTGTCTCCAAATAAGGCCACATTCTGAGTTACTGGGGGTCAGGACTTCAACCATATGAATTTTCAGGAGGACACAGTTCAGCCTATAACAGGTTCTCCTTTTGCCTGACGTTGTTAGGTTTTTTAAAAAATAGCCCCTTCTAATGTGAACATAAACTTACTCTCTTTGTGTTAAGGCCTAGGGACAAAAACATAAAATTGAAACTGGCTTGTAGTAAACGTGCAGTAAACTCAGATAATAAGGTCTTTGTTCAGGTGCCATGAGTTACCTCCACCTTATAAGAAAACACAAGTGCTCATTGTTGGGCATTAGCCTATTGGACACTTGCTGCCAAGTGGATATTATTAGCCTGAGACCAGTGGGACCCAAGTGTATGCTATGGGAGGCAGGTTAGAGAGAGGAGAAACAAGATGGGGAGGGGGTGAGGAGGGAAGGAGAAAGGGAGGGAGAAAGAGCAAGAAAGAGAATGAGAGAAGGAGAGGAAAAGGGTAGAGAGGAGAGAGCGTGAATGAGAGTGCACACACAACCAAATCCAAACCCAGACTTCCTGGCATGTAATTAGCGTTTGCAGAAGGTGCTGAGCTGGCAGCCTGGGAGGCTGTGGTACCACAGTGTGTGGCTGCTGGCCCTCTGTGGCCACATAGCCAGTGTGTGGCTGCTGGCCCTCTCTGGCCACATGGCCAGTATTTAGACAGTGGCTTCCTGCCTACCTGGTCGTCCTGCCTTTCTATCCTGTGGCTTCCCGAGCTGAGGACCTATTGTCAATTAAAATAAACAGTGCTGAAGTGTCACTAATTCCTCCTGCATGTGCGTTCGCCTGCTCAGAATCCATATTGCACTGCAGGCCGCGTTAACAGGTTTACGGAGGCTCAGTTCAGCTGGTGGACGCCCACCTGTAGGCTCACAAGCTGCCGGTTGTTCTGGTGAGCCAGTGCATGTGCTGTGCAGATTATTAAATATTTTGAAGTTCACCCCTAGTTTAACACAATATTTTTTTTCACTCAGTTATTATTTCAGCTCTGTGATGTGTGTGTGTGTGTGTGTGACAGACATATCTTGGGCCAGTTCAGTGCATCAAATATTGGCGTTGAAGGAAGTTTCTCTGTTTCTGGGCCAGCACCCCTTGTGCTGTAGCTTTTCTCCCCTGCCACACCCCAGCTGCTTGTTTCCCTGTCTGCACAAGAACCTCCAGATCAGCAAGGTGCTTCCTCCAGGTACAGATGTCCAAGGACAACTCGGGGTGAGCTGGGTTGTTTCACCTTGGGCCTGTTGATATTGTCTGTGTTTTACTCCTCCCCTTATTGTTACTTTGTTTCCCCTTTGAATGTTGTTCCCCAGGGTCTCTACTTTCATTCCCTTGTGCCACTTCTCACTTGTTGCCTTCAAAGAGGAGGTGTTGTCAGGGGAGGGTACAGTATTGTTGGCTCAGCTGCTCATGTGGAGGTACCCAAAGAAGTACCTTCTGCCACTCTGAAGCCACCCCAAATCCTGGGTCACCCCAAGTGGTCAGCTTCTTGCAACATTCCTAAAAGCCTTCACTTGCTCTGTTGTCTGAATAAAGTTCAGGCTTATTAGCTTGAATTACATGTCATCCAGAATATATCTTGGTTTGGCCAAAAAGCCCGTGAGAGTTTCTCAGGCATGGAAAGCCAAGACACTGTGGCGAAAAAATGACCTAAATTTAAGATGTCTGTGAGTGAGATCCCAGCAGAAAGGACAGGCCATCAAAGGAGGAGGTAACTTTCTCTGAAGGGAGGAGAGAACTTCTACTTTGATTATGGCCTCGTCTAAATAAGATCAGAGTTTGTGAGCTCAAGAGGCTTCCATAGCCTTGGCAGCTCATGACAAGAGCCTCAGTGATCACTGACGCCATAAACAAGAATGTCAATTGTTAAATCCACAACGGGAGTCACTGTGCACCTACTCCCCATGCAGGATCTCTGTCCTTAATGTGTTGTACTGAGAATTAATGGTAAAAATAGTCTTCAAACAGTACTTTATACTTTGTGTGTGTGGGTGCAGTCTGTTGAAATCTTTACTTAGTATATACTAAGTTGATCTTCTGTATATAAAGATAATTGAAAATGAATCTTGATGAAGAATGGGATGAGAGAGGGAGTGGGAGATGGGATGGTTTGTGGGTGGGAGGGTGGTCATGGGGGAAAACCACTATAATCCAAAAGTTATGCTTATGAAATTTATATTTATTAAATAAAAGTGTTCTTTAAAAAAAAGAATGTATCTTGGGTCAGGATTTTCTGGAATTGCTGGAAGTCTCAGTCTGCCAGGTGCTAGCAGTTGGCTTCGACCACCATTCCAGCCTCTCGGACTGAGGAGTCAGGCACTGAGTAAATTGGGCAGCACTCACAGCTTCCCCACCTGATGATGGGAAGGTCGTTTCCACGCAGAGATTTTGAGAAGTCCTGTGGGAGCTGTGAGTTTCCTCTGCCAGCTGAGTAAACGATGTGCAGTGGGAATGGGTTTCTCCTCTCGTGGTGTTGAAGTCCAGAATCAACTCAGGGGTTGTGGGATTGCACTCTGATCTTCCGCTGCAGCCTCTGGAGGCAGCTGGCATCCCTTGGCTGGGACTATGCCGCCCAGTCTCTGCCTCTGTGCAGGTGGCCTCTCCTGCTGCCCCCCTCTGATCAGGACGGTGTGATTGCATGCAGGGCCTGCCCATCTAGCCCTGTGCAAGATCCTCCATCATATCTGCAAACAGTTTCCAGTGAAGTGGTTCCCCTGTAGTCATGGGGGTACATTCCAGTGCCTCCAAGACGTGCTGTGACTTGGACCTATAGGTTTTTAAAAAAGTACAGGTACATACCTGTGATAACTATGTTTGGCTCACAAATAAGGAAATGTAAGAGGTTGACAATGATAATTAATAATAGAATAGAACAGTTATAATGAGAGCTAATACAAATCATAGGGATTTGCTCTCTCAAAATGTCTTACTGTACTGTAGATCTTAGCAACCTCATTATGTGATGGTTTTCTTTGTTTAGCAACTTAAGATTGTTCACCTTTTCACTTAAAGGAAGCACCTGCGAATTCCCAGCATCACAACGCCTGTGCTTTACCATTATTAAGTAACATAAAGGTGACAAGAACATAAGCACTACAGTGCAGTTATAGTCTGTGTGATAATCAGGAAGGCTACTGAGTGGGTAGCGAGTGGGCAGCTTATTCAGTGTGGATGTATCGGCAAAGGGATGGTTCACATTCCTGGCTCAGAACACTGTACAGTTGAAAATTTATGAATTGTTTATTTCTGGAATTTTCCATGTAATTTTTTTGGGTAAAGTTAACTGTGTGTAACTGAGACAAAGGGAAGCAAAGCTGTGGGTAAGGGAGAATCACTGTACAAGGTCGCAGCCACAGATGGCAGGGACAAAGACGTGGCCACATCGCTGGGGTCGTTATTTAGCCTGAGGGAGGGGAGGCTGAGGGAGAAGGAGAGACAAGTGAGCTCCCATCTGCTGGTTCATTCCCCAGATGCCTATAGTGGCAGCCCTGTGCTGGGCCAGATCTGGAAGCCTGCAACACAGTTCAGGTCTCCCATGCGTGGGCCAGATCAAGTTACTTGAGCCATGCACTGCTGCCGCGCGTGTTCGCATTAGGAGGAAGTTGGTGTCAGCAGCTAGAGCTAAGGACCGAGCCGAGGCGCTCTGATGTGATGTGGGATGGAGAGGTCTCAGCCAGCAGCTTCAACGCTAGGTCAGACGCCCGCCTGGCTTCCTTCTTTAATTGCACAGTTGTTTGGTTTATATTTATGAACATCTTCTGCTTCTCTAGCGTCATGTCTTATTAAACCGAGTGTCTCTGTTGAACTTTTGACAGTGTGGGGTGGTAGGAGGCTTTGGGATGAGGCTCTCTTTGTTGAAGCCCTGGCTTCCCAGGTAATAGTTGTGTAACTTAGGTAAGCTGCTTAATTGCTTCTGCCCAAATTTCATTGTCTATGAGATGAGGACAATTAAAGTAAATGTGATTATTTAGAGTTGTGAGACTTACATGAATTTATCAACTAAACAGCTAGGGATATAGCCTGTTGTGATTAAAGTCCACAAATGGTAGCTGAAAGCTGTATATGGCAAAGGGGTAATTAAAAGTGGATGATGCAACCGAGGAACTATATTTTGAAAGGGGAACCAATGCAAAATATGATCATGTTAGGCATGATTTTCTGCCTTTTTTCTGCTAAAAAAGTTATTTACTTGAAAGGCACAAGGACAGAGAAGGAGACACACACACACACACACACACACACAGAGGGAGAGAGAGAGAGAGGGAGGAAGGGAGGGAGGGAATCTTCCATTTGCTTGATTCACTGCTTCAGATGCGGGCAACACCTAGGGCTGGGTCAGGCCAAAACCAAGAGCCAGGAACTCCATCCAAGTCTCACACGTGGGTGGCAGGAACCCAAGTACTTGGACTATCATCTGTTCCTTCTAGGAGCATTCACAAGGATCTGGATTGGAAGCATAAGGTAGTCAGAACTCGAACCAGGCATTCCCAGTACTAGATGTGGGCATCCCATATGTGACTTAATGTGCTGTGCCACAGTGCCTACCTGTAATTTTCTGGCTTTGTAAGGTCTACAGTAACAACGCCATACAGAAACACATTGATCTGTTAGTGTTGACTGGTTCATTCAGTTTGTGTAATGTTTTTCTATATGCTAACACTGTAGTGAGTGTATTTGAGTATTTTATGGAGACAGTGTGACTTCACAGTGACACATGTGCATTACTGCTGGTAATTAGATTGAAGCATTCTTTAAGTAACTTAATTAAATTATTTGTTAAATAGTTATGGACAAATTTTAAAACTTAAGTGGATGACTGCAGAATTAAGCACATGGAGAAACTAGTGCTGTGATCACAGCAGTGGAAAGGAAGAGAGAATGCAGGTTTTGTGATGGATGGCATTTGCAGTCACTGTGCTAGAATGAAACAAAAAGCAATGTGATATTAAAGAAAACACAAGGGACAATAAAGACATTTCCAACAATTCCATAATGGATTTGATTAGAAGTTTCCTCTCAGATGTCAACAAAGATTTGATGCAGTTATACACCTGAAATCTGAATTTAATGTCCAAAACATTGTCTATTTTTAATAGAATATGAGCTTGTAACTTTGGCCATCTGTAAAGTAGCATGGATTCATGTACAGAAGAGGAAACCATTTTTAAATGATAGCAAAAGAAATTACTTCTGAATGCAGTCTTATCAGTAAATTATGAGAAAAGATAAAAATACATTTCACAAAAACTTGAAGGTATTTACATTACAAAATAATTGCCAATAGTCTTTGAGGCTTTCCTAATGATATTGAAGATAAATTGGTATGCGATTGGAAAAACTTCAAGTATTTTTCTTTAGTTTTAGGTAAATTCCACCATATATGATTTCCTATCTAGCTGACACTTTAGACGCTTTATTTCAAAGGATGTGGAAATTAATGAAGCAGTATTGTGGAGCCAGCATCGTGGTGCAGTGGGTTAAGCTGCTGTCTGGAGTTCAAGTCCTGACTGTTCCGTGTCTGATCTGCTTCTTGCTAACGCACCTTGGGGGATATCAGTTGATGGAACAACTACTTAGGGTCCTGCCCAATCTTGTCGGACACCTGGATGGACTTTCTGGCACCACTTCAGCCTGACCCAGTCGTGGCCATTTTGACCAATTGCTGAGTGAACCAATGAATAGAAAACTTTCTCTCTTTCTCAAAAAAAAAAAAAAAAGATATATATATACACACACATATATATATATATATATACATATATACACATATATATACATAGTGTGTATAAATTTGTAGCCGCCCTAATTAGCAGCATAGATATTTTTGAATGTTTTATGTATTTTAAAGAATTTCAGGTGGATATGAAAAAATTAATTTGTTTTATGACAGTTCTTCAACAATGTTAGGTCAAGTATCTGCAGTTGCTGGAAATTAAAACACAGTGCTGGTGCTTCTCTCATTGCTTCCATTGTAATCTGAAGCAGACTCCATGAGAATTGTCACTGAAGCAGTGAGAATGGTTCTGTCTCCATGTGCACACCCCGGCGTCTTTGACAGGTTAGAGACTTGCTGAAGGAAAGGACAGACAGGCAAGGCAAGGGTCTTGTGCTCCTGGCCAGCCTGTAATGTTTGCTCTGACATATCATCGTCAGTTATTTCTTGAAACCTAGGGAGTAGTTGCAAAAGATTCAGTACTTAAAAATCAAGCATGGCAGTGTGGTTCACTTTTTCTCACTGAGATCATACTGCTTTTGACTGAGCTAAGTCTGGAGCTCTGAAGAAAGGGAAAAAAGATGAATTTGTGACTTAACGAGTCAGGTCTCAGAATCCATGTTGAAATTGAAAGTTTCTTAAAAAAGGTCACTGACAACTGATTTTATACGTAGTTCTAACATGAATCAGTCTCCAAAAGATTTTGATTGTAACTAAGTTTGCTACACCTACTAGCTGGAATTTAAAGAACATTTTGTTGATGTTAGTAAGTTTAGAGCTGCCTTCTCATTTAAGCAAACACGCCCTTGAATGCTATGTTAATGCTAAGGACACACAGGCTACTTAGTCCTTTAACTTCAACTGATATGGATTTGAAACATATGCTTTTGCTTCAAAATCGAACCAGTTCTTATAAACAGAAGTGAACTATGTTTGTCAATCTATATGCAAAGATGAAAGAAAAATGATGTTTTTGAGTACTCAATTCAGTTATTGGAAAAAAATTTTTTAAGTATTTTTTATACAACTTGGATGTATGAATCTACACTTCAATTGTCGGTCCTATAAAATATAAATATAAATATTTCTGCTGAAAATTTAACTTGAATTGAGATGTGCTCCAAGTGCTTAATAATGAGATTTGAAGACTTTAATATAAATGAGAATGTAAAATTTCTCAATTTTTAAATTAACATGTTCTAGTTATTTTGGGGTTGCATCAACTTTTTCTTTTTACCTTTATACTTCTGGCTAATAGAAAATTTAAGGATTACACATATGGTTCAAATTATATTTTTGTTGGCTACCACAGACCAAAAACATTGTGAATATACAGTGAATTGACGTTAGCATTAATGTTATTGCAAAGGTGATGATGATGATGATGTACTGTTTCCCGGGCCTCCAGCCTCACTTTAGACTCCTTAAGGACAGGAAAGGCATCTTGTCCTCAGTGTTATTTGCCACACCACAGTGCCTAGTCCTTTAGTTATTAAGACATGTTTATTAGTTGAGTGATTGCCTCAGAATCTGCTTTCAACGTCCCAAGAATTGAATTATATATATATTTTTAACCTCAGGATAAAAAGACAGAAATCACTTTAAGTGAACCCACATCCCTCCCACATACTCAGTCACTCACTTGCTCATGTATACATGCACATCCAGTTGCAACTGAAGGAGGGATTAATTTAAGCAGTAATTTTTAATGGTAGCTTATTACAGGGGTAGTTGATGATAATTAAGCTTAAAAATTATTTTACCCTAAATTTTGTTTAAGTTCTTATATAAATTTACTAGTTGATTAAAAAGTTTTTAAAAAAACTGCTATAGTATCTTGTTTTTGTAGAAACATTTTTATTTTGATTGAGGGAGGAAATATTGTAGAATAGTGTTATAGCTACAGTTAGATAAATAAGTTTCATATCTGGCCAAATTCTCTAATTAGCTCTATGACCTTGAACAAGGGATTTAAACTTTCTTTTTTTTTTTTTTTTTGACAGGCAGAGTGGACAGTGAGAGAGAGAGAGAAAGGTCTTCCTTTGCCGTTGGTTCACCCTCCGATGGCTGCTGCGGCTGGCGCGCTGCGGCTGGCGCACCGCGCTGATCTGAAGGCAGGAGCCAGGTGCTTCTCCTGGTCTCCCATGTGGGTGCAGGGCCCAAGCACTTGGGCCATCCTCCACTGCACTCCTGGGCCACAGCAGAGAGCTGGCCTGGAAGAGGGGCAACTGGGACAGAATCTAGTGCCCCGACCGGGACTAGAACCCGGTGTGCCAGCGCTGCAAGGTGGAGCATTAGCCCGTTGAGCCACAGCACCAGCCCAGGATTTAAACTTTCTAAACTTGAATTTTCTAACCTGAACACGTGAGGATACTGTCAGCTGTATCATCAGGATGTTGTGAAATATAAATGGGAAAAATGTCTTAGAGCCCTTAGTAACCTTAAGGACTTAAAAGAATGTAAGGTGAAGTGATTTTGTTAGAAACAGTAACAAAAACTTTGAGAACCACAGAGTTACCCATGTCTGTAAAAAGATGATAGCTTACCTCGCTGCCCAAATCTATGAATCATATCAGATACCCCCAAAAGTCTAAATACCGGGAGAGACAATAGCTGTAAAACAGAAGCAGTTGTGAGGCACTTAAGTGGTTATGAGATCTGACCACGAGGTGTCTGTGGTCGGGTTAGACTGAACCAGAAACACCTGCTCCCCCTCTTCAGCCCTAACGTTTAGGCTCACCTCTAATTATGGCTGGACATTGTTGTCATCTGGAGGAACCCACCTCTCTGAGAGAATTTTGGATTTTTTTTTTGGACAGAGTGGACAGTGAGAGAGAGAGACAGAGAGAAAGGTCTTCTTTTTTTCTGTTGGTTCACCCCACAATGGCCGCTGCAGCCAGCATGCTGCGGCTGGCACACCGCGCTGATCCGAAGGCAGGAGCCAGGTGCTTCTCCTGGTCTCCCATGGGGTGCAGGGCCCAAGCACCTGGGCCATCCTCCACTGCACTCCTGGGCCACAGCAGAGGGCTGGACTGGAAGAGGGGCAACCAGGACAGAATCCGACGCCTGGTGTGCCGGCGCCGCAGGCAGAGGATTAGCCTAGGGAGCTGTGGTCTTTTTCTTAGTGGGATCTTGGTGTTTTCTACAGTTGCACCGAGTCAGGATTTGCAGAAGTTTGTGGTTGGTGAGTGCTAAGCCCTCACTGCTGTTGCTGAAAGAAAGCACAACAAAATAGGAAGCAAGAGGAGCACTTCCCCTGCAGCTCCCCGCTGTCGTCTCGCTGTCTCTCCGAGGCTGAGTTTATGTTGTCTGCTGTGTTGGTGTTGGAGCTGCGCTATCTGGAAACACACGTGGATCCCGCAGCCCGTCAGGCCATGGAAGAGCTCAAATGCAGTGAGACGTGTATTTCACATATGTGCTCTCTCCCCACATGGGTTGGACACCTCTCGGTGACAGAACCCTGATATGAGGGTGCTTCAGAAAATTCATGGAAAGTGAAAGTCAAAGGTAAGCTCATGTTGGTGCAAACAGAGTTGAAGTCCATACAGTGTTTTCTGTGAGCTTTGTGAACACTCTTCAGTATAGCATGATAGAGCTATCTTAGCCCGTACCCAGCGGCCGCACCACAGTGGAATTACCGTCTCTGTGCTCGCTAGGAGCTTTGCTGCATGCCGTGGCTTAGCTGTGCAGCACGTCCTCCGTCCAAACTCTCAGTTCTGATTAGCCTTAGCAGTTGTTAGTTTTATGACCTGCAGCTTTCTAGGGGGGTGTTCAGAATTTCTGCATTTATATACATGTGATTGAATGTCATCTGTCTTTGAGTGTTTTTTAGTCACTCAAATCGTGGTGGCAAACTTGTCTCTTCTGTGACGCACAATGTCTCCTGAGTGGCAGGCACCTCCTAGCTGGACAGCAGATCTGAAATGCACGCAGAAGCTGACAAGTGTTAGGATATGTACATGTTTTCAAGCACAGTCCTAATTATATCATGCTAATTAGTTTGATCCTTGAAATGAATTGGATTAAAAAGAGGTAGACGATTTATAGATAAATTGACTGTAACTGACTGACATTTTAGCAGCAATCTATTGGATGTGTGGTAAAATGGGGAGAGGTATAGTCATCAATAGTTGTGTATTCTTATTCTTACGGCCTTTTTTTTTTTTAAGTTACACTCCAGTTTTGGGTTTTTTTTTTTTTTTTTTAGGATTTATTTTATTTATTTGAAAGAGTTACAGAGGTGGGTGGAGACAAGAGAGTGGTCTTCCATCTGCTGGTTCACTCCCCAGATGGCTTCAACAACCAGGACTGAGCCACAGCAGAGCCAGGAGGTTCCTCCAGGTCTCTCCCGTAGGTGCAGGGACCAAGCACTTGGGCCAGACTGCTCCTTCCCCAGGGCATAGCAGGGAGCTGGATCAGAAGTGGAGCAGCCAGAACTCCAGCTGGAGCCCCGGCCTTTCATTTTTATTTTCATCTATTTGAAAGGCATGGTGGTGGGGGTAGGTAGAGAGGGAGGGAGGGAGGAGAGAAGAGGGATCTATCTTCCATCTGCTGGTCTACTCCAGGCTGAAAGCAGGATCCGGTAACTCCATCTGGGTCTCCTCCATGGGCCGCAGGGGCCCAAGCACTGGAGCCGTCATCTGCTGTCTCCCTGGATGCATCAGCAGAAAGTTGGATCCGAATTGGAGGTGCTGGGACTCAGACAAATACTCTGATGTGGCATATGGACTTAGCTTAACCTGCACCACAGCACCTGCCCCCTTATGGCCTTTTAAAAGCTGTGAACAAAAGGACATTTGTTTTGTCTTCTGCTGTAGCTAGGACAAAATCATAAACACAAATGCAGAAGGAAATGTTAATAAATCAGGTAAATACTAAGATTTCATAACTCCTCTTTTCAGTACAGTTTTTTTCTTTCAAATTTAAAGTTTTTCATTAAGCATGGCCTTGAGAACTAGACAAAGTACAGCTCTGTTTTAGAGTACCTGCAAAAAAATCATTTCCTCTCTAAATCACTTGAGTGATTAGAACTACGTAATCATACACTTTGCAGAGAAACAGCCTTTAATTGTATGGACTGTCAGTTTGAGAGATAGTGAGAAAGGGGAAAGGAAAGGGAGAGAACTCTTTAAAATTTCTTTTTCATTTTTATATAGTTTAGCTGTCGATTGCGAATTATTATTTAAGCATGAAGTTTACTGGTAACTTGTTAGTATCTTCCTTACAGATCTGTACAAGTCTTTATCAATATATCCCCAAAGTATAAAACTTTCAGATAGTATATTGCTGCACACTTAAAAGGCATTATTCAGACCAGCATTGAGCTGGCCAGATAGGCAGCCCTTTAAAAGGATTTTGACAGGGATATACTTCTTGTGTTCCCCCGTTTCCCCCCGATCCTTGATTTCGTGCTCACGTGTGCTGATTTACTTCCCCACGGCACCGTGCCATCCAGCGTAAAGAGGCCAGTGCGGTAGTGGTGCGAGCTCCTCTTTCATCCCCAGAGCCTTGCCACCCTCCGTCAGTGACTCGTGTGTCTGCTGCTGTTCCCTGATAGCAGGGCGTTTTGATTAGCTGCACAGTTTACCTGCTTATTATTCTCATCCTGTCCACATGTGGGGGTGCTGATGCATGCGAAATCTGGAGGCCCTGGCCAGTGTGGAAGCATAATCCTATCTAGACCAGGAAATGCCTGGCTGCCCAGATATTTCTCCGAGCAATAGGGCAGGGACGGTATCTTTTACTTCCTTCCTGTCCTTCTCCATTCCAAAACACCTCTGGCCCAAGTTGGTGTTAGATAGTCACTAATCCATCTCACTTTCCATTGTTAGTAAAATCTAGAGAAACTGAATTTTATGTTAAAATATCTTTAGGTCCATCACTGTAGTGATTTATCCTTTTGAAGTGATTGCTGAAAAAAAATGCAACTTGTAAAAATAAAAGTGTGTAAATGTTTGCTTGACCTAATTATTAAACTTGGACAGGTTAGTACCAATTTGCCTCAGTTTCCCAAGTAGAGATCATAATAGTGTCAATTATGTAGGATTATCCTGAAGATTTGAAAAGCAAATGAATGTAGAAGACTTAGAACATACCCGGCACGTATGTACCAAGGGCTGTGGATTATTGCTGTGACTGTCGGGTCACAGTATGATTATGTTTTCCCTCTGAAGAATCAGAAGTATGGCATATGAATGGCAAGAGTGCGAGAGGGGACTGGACACAAACAGATGCAAACTAAAGGATTGGCTTATTGTTAAAAAGGAAGAAAGGGGCCTGCGCCGTGGCTCAACAGGCTAATCCTCCACCTTGCGGCACTGGCACACCGGGTTCTAGTCCCGGTCGGGGTGCCGGATTCTGTCCCGGTTTCTCCTCTTCCAGTCCAGCTCTCTGCTGTGGCCTGGGAGTGCAGTGGAGGATGGCCCAAGTGCTTGGGCCCTGCACCCCATGGGAGACCAGGAGAAGCACCTGGCTCCTGGCTTCGGATGAGCGCCGTGTGCCGGCCACAGCGCGCTGGCCGTGGCAACCATTGGAGGGTGAACCAACGGCAAAGGAAGACCTTTCTCTCTGTCTCTCTCTCACTGTCCACTCTGCCTGTCAAAAATAAAAAAATAATAATAAAATAAAATTTAAAAAAAGGAAGAAAGGCTGTGGGGTGTGGTGTGGTATCCCACAGGTGTATTTTATTCTTATGGAGATGAGCAGGCAGAAGTCTCTATGTGTGATAAGCCTTCTAGCACACAGATCACTGTTAGTCTGTGCCTGTGGATTTGTTTTGAAACTTTTCAAACTTCAGGGGTTGTGTGTGTGTGTGTGTGTGAGAGAGAGAGAGAGTATGTGTGTGGTAAGTCATTTAATTAAAAATTATCTTTCCATACTTTCTTTACTGCTTTTTACCTTTTAATGCTTCCTTTTTTTTTTTTTTTAAAGATTTTGTTTTCTTGAAAGTCAGAGTTACAGAGAGGCAGAGGCAGAGAGGAGGTCTTCGATCTACTGGTTCACTCCCCAGATGGCCACAACGGCTGGAGCTGCGCTGCACAGAAGCCAGGAGCTTCTTCCAGGTCTCCCATGTGGGTGCAGGAGCCCAAGGACTTGGGCCATCTTCTGCTTTCCCAGGCCATAGAGAGAGCTGGATCGAAGTGGAATAGCTGGGACTCGAACCAGCACCTGTATGGGATGCTGGCACTGCAGGCTGCGGCTTTACCTTTGAGTGACTCATGGGGAATGAACATTTCTAAGTTTTGTACATGTTCTAGATACTTAGAAGATCAAAACCAATTGGCAAAACACAGCTTACTAGAAAAATGGGTAAAGGGTCTACAAGATTGGGCCGGTGTTGTGGCATTGTGGTTAAGCCACTGCCCACAACTCAGGCATCCATCCCATATAGGTGCTGATTTGAGTCCCAGCTGATCCACTTCTAGTCCGGCTCCCTGCTATGGATGGCCTGGAAAAGCAGCAGCAGATGGCCCCAGTGCTTGGGCCCCTGCACACGTGGGAGACCTGGAGGAGCTCCTGGCCTCTGACTTTGGCCTGGTCCAGCCCTGGACATTGCAGCCATGGCAGCAATTTGGGGAGTGAACCAAGAGATGAAGGATATCTTTCTGTCTCTCCCCCAATTCTTCTGTAGCTCTGCCTTTCAAATAAATAAAAAGAAATCTAAAAAATATGTAATAGGTAAGAATAACTAATTCCCTGAAGGAATAATGTATAAATTTATAAAGACAAAATACTCAAGTATTGATACTAGAAAAAAAATTTATATATAAATTTTTAACCTGTTAAATTGGGAAAATATTTTAAAATTGGCCTTTTAGGTTATTTCTTGCCTCTGGTATTTTTATTTGTAGTTTTTTTTTTTTTTCTTTTTCCTGACTGTGGACACAGACTTCACTGCTACGCACTTTGCAACTGAGCGTGTTAGGGGAGACGGTTCTGGGTCACAGTGGGCCAGTGAGGACTGGGATTCTGGCCTCCTTCTGGAACACTGCCCTCCACCCTCACTGGCCCCCTTCCCTGGTCTCCTGGAACACTGCCCTCCACCCTCACTGGCCTCTTCCTGGAACACTGCCCTCCACCCTCACTGGCCTCTTCCTGGAACACTGCCCTCCACCCTCACTGGCCTCTTCCTGGAACACTGCCCTCCACCCTCACTGTCCCCCTTCCCTGGCCTCCTGGAACACTGCCCTCCACCCTCACTGGCCCCCTTCCCTGGCCTCCTGGAACACTGCCCTCCACCCTCACTGGCCCCCTTCCCTGGCCTCCTGGAACACTGCCCTCCACCCTCACTGGCCCCCTTCCCTGGGCTCCTCCTGGAACACTGCCCTCACCCTCACTGGCCCCCTTCCCTGGGCTCCTCCTGGAACACTGCCCTCCACCCTCACTGGCCCCCTTCCCTGGTCTCCTGGAACACTGCCCTCCACCCTCACTGGCCTCTTCCTGGAACACTGCCCTCCACCCTCACTGGCCCCCTTCCCTGGCCTCCTCCTGGAACACTGCCCTCCACCCTCACTGGCCCCCTCCCCTGGTCTCCTGGAACACTGCCCTCCACCCTCACTGGCCCCCTTCCCTGGCCTCCTCCTGGAACACTGCCCTCCACCCTCACTGTCCCCCTTCCCTGGTCTCCTGGAACACTGCCCTCCACCCTCACTGGCCTCTTCCTGGAACACTGCCCTCCACCCTCACTGGCCTCCTGGAACACTGCCCTCCACCCTCACTGGCCCCCTTCCCTGGCCTCCTGGAACACTGCCCTCCACCCTCACTGGCCCCCTTCCCTGGCCTCCTCCTGGAACACTGCCCTCCACCCTCACTGGCCCCCCTCCCCTGGGAGCTTCTGCACTTGGCTGCTCTCATTGCTCCAGGCCTGCTTGGGACCCCCAGCTCCCAGGAAGGGCAGGCGTGGTTGTGTAAAGGGTAACTTAGCTGCTGCACACAGTCAGCTCTTCCTTATTCCAAGGTGGTTGACCTTTGGGGGTCCTTCTCCTCCCCTTTGCCTCCTTTCTCCTCACAGCAGCTTCCATGGAGAATGGTTTTAACACTGCAGTGGGGAGGTGTTTTACATGTGGAGGATGTCCTCATTTCCTGGCTGGCAGAGGGCTACTCATCCCTCAGCTGATGATTGACCCTGCGCTTGGACTTCACTCTGCTGATCCACTCCTGCATTTTGCTTGGTTCTCAATTGCACTTGTAGTCCAGTTTCTTTGGTTTAGGTGTTCAATTTTTTTTTAGTGTGAAATTCTGAGGTCTGGAAGTCTGGAGACCTGTTTTTGTTTTGTTTTGTTTTGGGAGTTGGGGGTGCTGGTTGGCTGCTTCCTAGCTGCGTAACTGTACACTAACCATTTTAACTTTTTGAATCTCAATTTCCTGATATGTAAAATGAGCGCTTTGGATTAATTAATCCCCATGGTCTCTTGAATCCTGAGTCTGACAGAGATTTTACCTAGTGATTTGTATTACAAATGAGCCAGGTGTAAATAATTTTCAGACCTAGTTTGTCTCTAGATTCATCTCGCCACAATGGTTAAGTGATTGGAAGTTTTTGTTCTGATACAAAACAGCATCCTCCGTAATCATTGAGGTGTTTGTCTTTCTCTTGCTGGAGATACAGATTATCGTGATGTTGTAATTGTGATTAGCTGGAGAGATGCCTTTTCTTAAGAGTAATTAGAATACGTGCAGTGAAAGAGCTTGAAAGGCAGTGCAAACGAGAGCTTTCGCTTCCTGTAGAAGGTGTTCTCGTGCCAGAAGTTGAGGTGATGTAGACAAAGAGATCCATTTTATTAGTGGCAGGGTTTCTTTAGCCCAGTAATACTTATCTTATCCTGTTCAAAGAAGCTGCCAAACAGTGCTTAAGCAGAAACATACAATACGATTTAGCGTGCAGTTCAGAGGGGCCAGCTTCTCAAATTGCATGTAAGAAAGGTCCCTTTTTCATTTGTCCATCTGGGCTGTTAGTGCAGCCATGTTGGGAGAGAGAAAAGAGCCACCCCTCTCCCGTGGCTGCAGGGAAGTGTGGATGGATGTTGGGTGGGTGGATGGCGGGGGAGATGTTCATGGGTCCATCAGTGCCTTTTGCAGCCATCTCTCCGGAGAGAAGGGGGACCTTTCTGTGTTTCCCTCACCTTTTTGTAGATGTGAAGTTTTCAGTCGTTTACAATAGTCAACATAGGAATCTATTTCTGGAATTATGCTTCATTTTTTTTTTTTTGTGATTCTGGGACATTTCTGAGTATTCCATGAAAAGTGAGAGGTTTCCCCTTCCTGAGTAATGGGAGAGGCGTCAGGTATACCCAAACCTTCCCCTTTTGGACCCTGGACAGGGACTTGGCTGCTCAGCTCCACAACCTGACATCCGTGCACCACCACGCCAAGTCCACCCACAAACCACATTGCACCACCTCAGGGGTAGTGCACGTGTCCAGCACCAAGACCTGGAAAGTTTCAGGCACTGTGTCCTTCCCCCTCTGTTGACTCTGGAGAGTTCTAAAATTACATGACTTTTCTGGGTTTGGGTCACTTGATTAAAACTGGAAACACTGTTTAATCCATAAAACACCCTGTAATGGAAAATGGCTACATCAAGTTGATTTGAAAAGGTCTTGTATTATTCGTTAGGTTTTGACATGTTTGGGTAGCTCCCAGGTGGAAGGGGGTGAGGAAGGAGAGCATTCCCCTAATTCAGAATGATGGACAACTGGATTCCAGTCCTGGGATCAGCTAAAACTAGTGGTGTGTTAGGCAGACACTGTACCTCAGTTGTCCAAGATGCCAAGTGACTGCTTACCTTCCTACTCAGTTCTTATGAGAATAAGAAAATATTTCTGTGTTTTGAAAATGTTAAAGCTACGGCAATTGCTTTTAAAAGTGTGACATTAAATATGAAATAGATACCTTCAGTAGCCTTCTGTAAAATCAGATTTAAAAGCCTCACAGTCGGAGACTCTCTCCAGTTAATACGCTTTCTGTAACGAGGCTGGAGTGTATAGCAGACTGATTGTGTTCATAGTGAACAGACTGGAGATGGAGTATGTCTGTGCCTTGATTCCAGAGGAGCCAAGTGTCAGGCGTTAATGTGAGCTGCGGGTTCTCAGTTGCTGTGACCTTTCAGTCATTCCTCTGATTGGAACAGTCTCTATCAGCCCATGAGCCATAGGGTGGATGTCTGCTGCTTAGATACTGTGTCTCCCCTGAGTCCCCCAGGAGCCTGGGGAGAGGGTGAGGGGGAGGCAGGCGGGGTTCCCTGGGCCAGAGACCAGGAGCCCTCACTCGGCTCCTTTCCCACTCATTGTGCAGCCCCGGCCCTATCACTCGCGAGGCCTGGCAAGGAAGTGAGGAGGAAGCCAGTGCCCCTGCTGGTTCAGAATGTTCCAGTGCGGTTGGAAAGTTTGAGAAGCGGCCTGGGTGAGAAGAACAAGACCTTACTGACAGGGTTCAGTTCTGGTCAGGCCTGTTTCACATCAGCTTTCTGCATAATCACAGCTCTTCCCACCCCAGGGACCCCTAGCACAGTCACCTCTGCCTTCTCCCCCCCCCCCTTTTTTTTTAAACATTCTATGCAACTATGTGGTAGAACACAAAGTATTTTAACCTTTTTATTCCAAGAGAATTAAAAAATGTGAAAGTGAAGTGTTGTCTGCTGGAAAACAGCACTATAAGACCTGGTACCTTCCAGTATACTCACCTCCCATCAAATGGTTACTTTCATCGCCAGCATGTTTCCAGTGCGCTGTTTTCTCACTGATTGGACTAATGATTGTTCTGGTTTTTCCGATGGCCACGTAGGCCGACCTGGCTTGTCCTGGTCTAAATTGGTCGGCCTCGTTATCTGATGTAGTTTGCTTGTTGCGTATGTACAAAGCATGCAGATTGTGCGAGTGGGATGGAAAGAAACACGCAAACCCTTTCTCTCCCTCTCCACATGAGAGTGGGCGAGCCCGAATCTTTAGGTCAAGAAGTCAGAGAAAATCTGCTGGAGGTTTTAATGAACCACGAAATGTGTTCCTCGTACACCTCCCCTTGTCAGCCCGCCTGGATTTAGGGATGGCTTCTGCATCAACGTAGTAAACACTTGCGTGGCAGCCCTGTCACTTCAGGACCCTTAGTGGGGTCTCCAGTTCCAGCTGTGGGTCATGTAATAATAAGGCTTGCTTCATTTTTCTTTTTTCCTGGGATAGCTAGTGGAAGCTTTTTAAGCTCAAAGGAGTATTTAAAATTTGTCAAACTAAAGGAACTAAAGAAAACCCAAACATCCCACAACTGCTTTTTTCTAAAAAAAGATTTATTGATTGATTTTATTTTAAAGGCAGAGTGGCAGGGAGAAACAGGGAGAGAGAATGCACATGAGTGCTTCTATTCACTCCCCAAATGGCCACTATAGCTAGACCTGGGGCACACCCAAACTAAGAGCCAAGAACTCTATTGTGTTCTCCCCTGGGGGGAACAGAGCCCAAGGAGTTGAGCTTCCTCCACTTCCGTCCCCACTGCATTGGCAGGAAGCCGGGTCAGAAGCAGAGTAGCTGGGACTGGAACCAGCACTCCTACATGGGCTGCTGGCGTCACCAGTGCCACGACACTGGCCCCAGATACCCTGCTCTTAAGCTGGGATTTAGCCACGTGATTGAAAACTAAAACACATGAAGTCCTTACTGCTTTATAAACCATGGACATCTTCTCTTCCCCAGAGTTCACAAGCACAGGCGGTGAAACCTTCAGGCCCTTCAGTGACTGCAGAGTCCCTGGGTTAGCAGCCGACTCCTGCCAGTGCCCACAAGTCCAGCCCTCCCCTGCCACAACGCTCACTTCCCCCTCTGTGCCCCTGGTCTTCACTCCACCCTGGAGTGTTTCAGTAGTCAGGGTGCCCCAGCTCCCATCTCATCTCCCCAGAAACTCCACTTCTGTGAGTGCTCCCCTGGATTTCTGGTTTATCTTCCTGTAGCCTGAGGGCATTCTGCAGAGCACACGTATTTTGTGTATTTCACACAGCCAATAATTGGCAAAACCTGACCCCACACCCACGTGATTCAGGAGCTCTGTGTTCTCCTGCTGCCTCATGTTACTTCTGGATCTCAGTGTCTTCTGTCTTCTGTGGGCCTGCAGTGGAATACAGTCTGTGGAGATGCTCTGTGAACAGTGTAATGTCAAGCCATGTTTACCATCATTGTGGGCATTTATTTTGATTGCTTTGGTCCTTACTTTAATTTCATGTAGCTTTTCAAAATATTAAACACAAAGGGAGGCCAAGAGAGACAGAGATTCCACCTGCTGGCTCGCTTCCCAAATGCCCCCAGCAGCTAGGGCTGGGCTAGGCTAGAGCCCAAGAGCTAGGAACTCAGTCCAGGCCCCTGACATGGGTGGCAGGGACCCAACTATTTGAGCCATTACCTGCTGCCTCCCAGGGTGCACATTAGCAGTAGCCTGGAATCAGGAGTGGAGCTGGACAGAACCCAGGCAGTTCTGCATGGGACGTGAGCATCGCAAACAACATCTTAATCATTACACCAAATGCTTGCTCTTTAGCCTTTTAAATGCGTTTCTCAAAACCCTCAGTCTCGCCCCTTGTCTTTGCCAGTCATGAGGGAGCTGACGTTGTCCAATTTTCCTTCTCTTCCCAGGATGGCTCGTACTTGGCCGAATTCCTGCTGGAGAAAGGCTACGAGGTGAGTGACTCAGTGGGAGAGCACGGGGGGTGGGATGGCCAGGTGCAGGGGCCCCCGAGCTTCCTTTGCTGGGTGCTTCTTTATGCATCCTCCATGGAAACTCTGATAACAGCTCAGAATGGGGAAGAGAGTGCCGCTGGCTTGTGACCCTGTGGACTCCCTGTGCTGTTTATCTGCTGGGAGCACGGGGGGCTCCCTGCCCCTGGAGCTCGGCTGCTTTGCACGCTCCCTGCATTCCCTGATAGAGCAGCAGCATGTGCAGGCCCGAGCTGTAACATTATTAGAGTTAATTTATGATGTAATGTGTTACATAAAAAAGTCCCACTCGCAGTGAAGTCACTTAATTCGGAAATTGCACACAGCAATAAAAACCAAACTGATCTTTGGCAAGCTTGCCTGAAAAATTTACACCTGGAGGTTTTTGCTTTCTAATAAGCAGTCTTATATTTTATGGAGCTAAAACTTCTAGGTTTGCTGCTGCTGCTGTTGTATTTTTCTCCTCTTTTTCCTTCAACATCTTCTCTTTTCCTTGAAAGAAACAAGGATTTTGTTTATTAAACTAAATGTAGTCAGTCAGTGTGTACCGTTTACGTTTTTTTCCTTTTTAAAAAGATTTACTTATTTGAAAGTCGGAGTTGCACGGAGAGATCTTCCACTGGTTGACACCCCAAATGGCCACAGTGACTGGAGCCTTTCAAATAAATAAACAAATCTTTAAAAAACAAAAAAAGAAATTATGAGGGCAGATTTTATTTTGCTACGAAGAGATAGTAGAGGGCTCACCTGGCAGATTATAGGTAATGGGAGGACACCAACATTGACCAGAGAAGTTAGGTTTGGGAATGAGGTTGTAAACTGACTGATAGATGGAAATATGTTTGACAACACAGTGGTCAGTACAGAGCCACACAGCATAAGACATGAGCCTTCCTCAGTGCCAGGGAAGAGGTGAGCTGTATACAGAAAGTGGGAGTGAAAGGGTGTTTATCTGTAGTGTGTCCAGTTTTCATACGCTGCTGTCCCTGGTTGTAAGAGCCTGGTGTAATTGGAGAATGAGTGATTAAGCTCTTAAAGGAGATCTGATGGTCACACAGGGTTTACCTTGTGCCTCGGTCAAAGTCAGTGTTGGAGTGATTTTTCAGTTTGGCAGCACTGGGAAATTGTGTGAGTTCTCAGCCACAGCACCTGGTTACTGGAGGCCACAAGCAAAAGCATACAGTCAGTAGATTGCTGCAGTAAGAGGAGAAGGGGCAGACCTGTCGCTCAGGAGGCCACCAGCAGTGGTTTCTGATGAGGACAGACTTGTAACTCAGTAGGTTCTCGGACTCCTGTGTGCATCAGAAGCACCGTGAGGCCCTGGGAAAGTGCAGGGTGGACTACGAGTGTCTTCTCTGCTCCACTCCCAGCAGTTGTTGGTACTGCTTGCCTGGGTACCCCCGACAGAGAGCTCTGGAAGCTAGGCTCCAGGGAGAGTGAGGGACTGACTCAGTCACACCGTGAAGCCAACAGGGTGCCTTAAGATATTTTAAGTTTGTGGGGCCTTGCTTCACTAAGTGTCTCATCATTTGGAAGCTAGTCTTTGTATAAGGAACATCACTAAGCTGAGATACAACTGCAGACAACACAGTTTGGGGCAGCAAGATGCAAACCATGAATAAACGGACGTGGTGAAGAGGTGATGTTGTCCTTGGAAACAGGCACTAGCAGTGGCAGGGAGCTGGGCCGTGATGCAGGGCAGCGCTTGCCCTCTGCAGCAGCACCCACTGCAGGGGGCCCAGAGCCAGGGGCGGCGTGACGGTGCCACAGCGCAGGCACAGTTCACTGTGCCCTTTATTTCCTCTGTAGTCAGAGAAGCAAAGTGGAAGTAGAAAAGGCTTTGCTGACCTTAAGGAAACATTAACATTTGTGAATGACTTGAAAAGGAATAGCATATATTAACAGACTGATGAGTTATGGTTAATTATCTCGTGTGATTCCTGAAGCTAATGTGGCCACTGAAATTTATGCATCTGATGTTCTGATCATTTAAAATGAAAAGTAGAGGATATCCCCAGTCCAGTTTTCATTGTGAAGACCCTCTGTTTAAAGTTACATTTAAAAAAATATTTATTTATTTGAAAGGCAGAGTTACAGAGAGAGGGGCAGAGGTATTGAGAGAGAGAGATCGATCGATCAATCTTCCATTCTCTGGTTCACTCTTCAAATGGTTGCAATGGCCAGGACTGGGCCAGGCCAAAGCCAGGAGCCAGGAACTTCCTCTGGGTCATCTTCCACTGCTTTACCAGGTGCATAATCAGGGAGCTAGCAGGATGGAAAGTAAAGCAGCAAGGACTTGAACTGGTTCCCATATGGGATGCTGGCACTGCAGGCTGCAGCTTAACCCACTGCAGCACAATGCCAGCCCCCAAATTATACTTTTTAATGTTGCTTGTTTTTTGAATTTTGCTCAAGATTAAACATTACAGAAAGCAGAAAGAGAACATTCCTTCATTCTTTATTTGGTACCCGCAGATGCCATCTCACAATGGGAAAACCGGGAATAATAGATTTTTCTTGGAAATATCATCCTGTAAATACTTTATGTACTTAATTCCACACCTGCTAAACCTTAAAAGTCATTTTCCTTTATACCCTTTTGGCCAGCACAGAGCAAGTGATGGAACAGGTGGTCCAGCTCACAATGGTGTGGGACTCTGGGACTCAGATGCTGGCTGGCCTCCTCCTTTTCTTTTTTTATTTTTATTTTAATTAATTTATGTATTTGAAAGGCAGAAAGACGCAGAAACGTATACCTCTTCTGGATCACTTTTCAGGTGTCCATGTTAGTGCTTATCTGACCCTTGGTGTCTGTGTGGTCCTGAACAAGCAACTCACCTTTCTAAGACTCAGTTCTCTGGTGCGGAAACGGAGCTGGGGAGCACATGTGTCCCCCACGTCTGTCCTGAGGGTTAGTTGAGATGTTCCGTGGAAAACACTTAGCCAGTGGCACTTTGTGGGATCCACGTGACTGCCTGACAAGGTGGCATCCGAGTGGCGCAGAATCTGATGCTGACAAGT